>BSYR01000050.1:2400000-4800000 GCA_030270665.1 Hibiscus trionum
ACGACTAAAACCATAATATCGGTTATTATAAATTGAATTGAATTTAACCATAAACACTAAAATCTTGACTTTAAACCCTAAAACTAAATACTTATAGAAAATATTTTTTTCACCGTCAGTGCATATAATTTTTTTTTCTTTTCTTTTTATAATTTTTGATAAAATATCTATTTAACTATCTAGACCCAAACTCCTAAAACAAAAAATAATATGCATATAAACGTGTAATCTAATCGAAATAAAAATTTAATTAATATTTTTTATTATTTAAGTAAACGTGTGCACGATCTCTAACATTATATTTTCTTCTAATCCACAGAATCTTGATAGAAATTGTGAAATATATCCCGGTTTCCAATTGCCACCGCGGTATCTGCCACCTTATCTGCCGGTTCACACTTGAAAGTCTTACTAGGTCAAGCTAAGTTCAATTTAAATGATTATATAAAGCTATTTGTGTATTCACTTATTATTATTATTATTATTATTATTATTATTATTATTATTATTATTATTATTATTAATCATTATTCTAATATTATTTAGAGGGGAAGAGAAGGGATACTAGAGAAAGGAAGGGGTGCTCATAGTGGGTTTAGAACTCATGACTAGGGCTGTACATTTCAGATTTTGGATCCGATCCAAAATTTTCGGATAGGCAAAAATTAATGATCCCTATCCGATCTGAAAAAATCGGATATTGAATTTTCGGATTGGATATTTGCATACGAATATCTGAACTTATGATTTGATTTAAGTTTTTTTAATTTGACGGTCATATCCATGAAAATTTTGGATTTTCAAATATAAAAAACAACAAATTATTGAATATAACATGATTTTTATCCATAAAAATTTCAATTTTTATGTATAACTAGGAAAACTATTGAATATAACAAGATTCATATATATAATTGAATTTTTGGATATTCGATCCGAATTTTCCAAAAAATAAAAAACTGATCGGATATCTAAAGTTCCAGATCGAATCAGTAGATAAACAGATCAGATTGATCGGTTTTTTACACACCCCTACCTATGGCCTAAGGAAACATGAGGGAACAAAGATGAACAACTTGACCAACCAGCCTAATGTGTTGTGTAATCGTATCAATGTGTTGCTTTATTAATAAGGGTAAACTACACGAAATGCCATTGAATTTTAACCTTTGTATTGAAAATACCATTAAACTATAAAATGATACTATTATACCATCGTACTTTATTTTTTGCTACTATTATACCACTGAACTTTATTTTTTGTTACTATTATACCGCTCAACCGTTAAACTGCAACGAACCATTAAATGCAAAACGATGTCGTTTTGGTATAGTTGCTTTGATGCCTAAGATACGCCAAAACGACGTCGTTTTATTAGAGAAAATTTAAGAAAATATTGTATGGCACTTAAGGAGGCTCAAACCAAGAACCTCTAGGATGAAAGGTCCACACCAAACCACTAGGCCAACATAAAGACTTAATATAATCCTAACGAAAATAGTATATAAATAATACTTCAGTTGAACTTAATTTCATTTATCGCATGATATAATTTTATAATGTTTACAATATAATTTTATAAATATATTAACTTTATAAATAAATATTATTTATAATTTATATTACAAAACTAAAATATTATTTATAATATATACAACTAAACCCTAAACCATACATGTAACTAACTAAACTATAAACCATAAACCCTAAATATATAAAATTAAATATAAAACTCCAAACCCTAAATATATATAATTGAATCCTAAATTCAAACCCAAAATCTTAAAATTAAAATATTATTTATAATATATATTAGGATTTGTAATATAAATTATAAATAATATTTTAGTTTTAGGGTTGGGCTTTAAGGTTTATGATTTATGATTTAGTTATATATATAGCTTATGGTTTGGGTTTGGGGTTTAGTTACATATATTGTTTAGAGTTGTAGAACTAATGTTTTGATATAATAATTGAAAAATATTTTGGACAAAGTTAAAAAGAATTCAAAACCTTTTCTAAAGTCCAAACAACTTGAAACTATGTTTAGGGGATATTTCAAAAGGGTTTTAAGTGTTTAAATGCCAAATTCAACAAAACCATCCAAGTGTTTCGAAACACCCTTAGGTGTTTCGATACGAGTCGTTATAGTGTCAAAACGTTTCGAAACGGGTTTCGAAACGGACTTCATTCTCGGTGAGATTTTGCATAGCGTTTCGACACGACCCATGCTGTTTCGATACGCCTATGTGGCATTAACCTCAACGGTCATAAACCCCCAATTGTTATTTCCTAACTACCTTTTAAACGCAGATCGTTACGATACGATGATAAGAATTTCGATACGGGGACAAGCGTTTCGATACGGCCAAGAGCGTTTCGATACGGGTGCTGCATCAGACTGCAATGACTTTTTCTATTCCAAGAGTGTTTCGAAACGGGTTCGAGTATTTTGAAACGGGGAGCTGCAGAACTGTATTTATGGTGGAAAATTAAGTCTCCAACGGCTCCAATTCAATCTCAACGGCTTGTAACGGCTATAAACTCAAAGAGGAGTATAAAAGGGACCTCCAAACATCTAGTAATTTTTAATGCTTCAATTATAATACAACATATGATCAAGAAATTGTCTTAGTGCTTAATTGTCATTTCCTCGTATAGACAAACACTAGTGAGCCAAAATTGTTAGATTTGCTCAAGTGTTTTAGTATTGGGTGAGAGCTTTATTGTGCAAACAAATACCTATTAAAGGGATTTGAGTTTGCTTATTTTTATCTCTTGTAAAGAGGGTTTGATCAAGTCTTTGGGTAGAAAGCTTGATCGGTTTGTAAGGGTTTCCTCCTAAGCGTAGAAAAGGGGACGAATCAATAGTGAATTGATTGGAAATCCTTAGTGAGAGGCTAAGGTAGTGGATGTAGACTTTGGTTAGAAGGTTGAACCACTATAAATCATCTTGTCTTTATCAATTTTAGCTTCCACACCTCTTACACCCAAAATTTCACTTCTCCACCACTTGGCGAGCAAGAACGGTTGAAGGAATCGAGCACCGAAAAACCCAACAAGAGTTTAGTTATATATATTATAAATAATATTTTAGTTTTATAATATAAATTATAAACAATATTTATTTATAAACTTAATATATTTATAAAATTATATTATAAATATTATAAAATTATATTATGAGATAAATAAAATTAAGTTCAACTGCAATATTATTTATAAACTATTTGCGTTAGGATTATATTAAGTCTTTAGGTTGGCCTAGTGGTTTGGTGTAAACTTTTCATCCTAGAGGTTTTTGGTTTGAGCTTCCCCAAATGCATTGTTTTCTTATTTTTTCTAACAAAATGACGTCGTTTTTGTCTATCTTAGGCATCAAAGCAACTATACCAAAACGATGCCATTTTACATTTAACGGTCGAGTGCTTGGATTGAATCCAAAAACAAAGTTTGGTGGTATAATAGTAGCAAAAAATAAAGTTCATTGGTATAATAATACCACTTTATAGTTCAATGGTATTTTCGATACAAAAGTTAAAGTTTAGTGTCATTTTGTGTACTTTACCATAAGAAGAAGAAGAAGAAGAAGCAATGCTAGGTATCACCAAATTATTGGGGTGACCCATTTTTACCACCAACCTTTGAATTGGTCCACATTTGCCACCTAACTTTATTTTTCGACTCGTTTATACCAACCCGTTGTTAACTCCTTAACGACGTGATGACTTGAATGCTAGACCAAAACGACGTCGTTTTGGTATCGCTATTTTGATACTAAATTGCTCAAAACAGTGTCGTTTTGCTGGAGGAAATATGAAAAATTATGCACTCAATGAGATTTGAACCTAAAACTTTTAGAATCAAAGACAACCTTCTAACCACTAAGCCAACTTAAAATCTTTGTTTTGTTTTCAGCACAAATAATATATATTCCAAACTGCAGTTGAGATTAATTCAATTTATTTTATTATATAAATAATATACATATATTAGAAATAATATTAATATACATATAATAATATATTAATATATATATAATTAATAAATAAAATGTTTATATTAAATAAAAAAATTATATTATCAATAATATAAAATATATAAATACATAATATATAATTATAAAAACTAAAAAACTAATTAAAAAACTCCAAAAATTCTAAAATTTACAAAAAACCCCCAAAATCCACCAAAACATTAAATTCTAACCTATAAACCCTAAAACCTAAATTATAAATCCTAAACCCTAAAAATATAAACCCATTAGCAGCCAAAATGATGGATTTGAGGTTTAAACTTTAGGATTTTGCTGAATTTTTGGGTTTATTTTTTTTGTAAAATTTAGAAAATTTAGATTTTTTTAAAATAAGCTTTTTAGTTTTTATAATAATATATTATTTGTTTGTATATTTTAATATTATTTTTTATGAATAAAATTTTAGGATTTAAGGTTTACGTTGAAATGATCAAACAATGTCGATTTGGCCAAGAGGGGGTGAATTGGCTATTTAAAATTAAAGAGAGAAGAGTTGTAAAATAAAATTGAAGACAAGAGAATTTAGAGTGGTTCAAGCTTAGAACAAGCTCTACATCCACTACCTTAGCTCCCACTAAGGATTTTCAACCAATTTCACTAGAAATTTTCCCCTTTTCTCAGATTAGGAGGAAACCTTACAAACCGATTAAGCTTTCTACACAAAGCTTAATCAAGACTCACTCTTTACAAGAGACGTTTTGGCAACAAAGAAAATACCTCACAATAGGTGAATAATTTCCCAATTACAATAGCACACTCCCCAAAATTGAAATAAAGAATTATAAATGAATTACACAAGTTGGGTGTGAGGGTTTAACTCTAAATGGCTCAAATGGATTGGATTTTTGCTTAATTGTGCTTGACTTGATGAATAATTGTTGTTGTAGCTTTAGAGTCTTGCTTTTATACATTTTCATTGAATTCTAGCCGTTTGGGTGGTTGGCATCATCAATAGATCCATTGAGCTCTCTTTTTCTCACCATAAATGCACTTCTACAACCTATTGTATCGGTACACGGGGTACCCGTATTGATACCTGTCTCAAAACAGAATAATTCATTATAGGTAATAAAGAGGGCATATCGATACACATGGAAGGCGTATCGAAACGATAAAGGGGTCGTATCGATATGGTTAGAGGTCGTATCGATGCAATTTTTGTAAACTTGGTTACTGCCAAAGTCCGTATCGATACGCTACCAGGGTGTATCGGTACGAGTAACTAAAATTTAAAAGTTTGTTGATATCTTCTAATTGACAAAGCAACGATCATATAACAAATGAGAAGATTTGAAAAATCTTAAACCCGTATCGATACGATATGAGTCTGTATCGGTACACTTAAGTAAAAAATCTTAAACCTAGATGAAACGTCGTATCGCAACAGACATTGTTGTATCGAAACACTCGTATTGATACGTACTCAACCGTATCGAAACGTGAAATTCCAGTAGCCAATTAAGATTAGGTCGTATCAAAACACTGGATAGCGTATCGAAATGCCTGTGTAATTTTGTAAAATTTGGCTTTAAAAAGGCAAGGCCGTATCGAAACGCCTGTGCGATTTTGTGAAGTTTGGATTTGAAAACACTTAGAAAATTTTGTGGGGTTTAAGTTTTGACTTGGAAACATTTTAGCTTAAAAATCCTTGTCAATAGTGAGACTTTCAAATACTTAAAAATTTAATTAGTTTGCAATTTGGTCCTTAGACTATTTGTTATATCAAAATCAAACATAGGTTTTACAATCTTCCCCTTTTTGATATAGCAAAACCAAAGTAAATTTTTAAGTACTCGCCCTTAGTTTAAGCTTGGTTTTTCAAAGATTTAGTTTGAAAATTTTAGCTTATACCCTTCTCCCCTTTTTGTTAGATCAAAATCAATGATAGAAGCAAGATAATATAAGTAAGATTAAGCAAACAACATAAACTTCATTAATAGCATAATAATTCAAAGCAAGCATAAAATCCAAACTTAAACCCTAAAACACGAATCAAACCAAATATTCAAACTTAAATCCTAAAGCATAGGCTTAAAGGGAAATAACATAGGTGTATAAAAGAAAATCCTAATATGATATGTAATGATATGCAAGACCTAAGACTCGTCTTGATCTTGGTCTTCATCTTCATCTTCATTGTTGGTATTATTTCCTCGAGATTGGCACCACTCACCATGAAAAGCTTGAAGGGAGATACCCATGGAGGTTTGTTGAGTTTCAATCGAGGTAACTCGATTTTAATGGAAAGGACTCTCTCCTCCAAGATGACGAACCTTGTATTGATAGCGGCAAACCCGGAATTCATGTTGGTGCCCAAAGAGGTGAATTGCTCGTTGAGAAAGGCCATGAGACTATCCATAGAAGGTTGAGCAACTTGAGCTTGAGGTTCCGCTTGAGGAGGCACACCTTTTTCAGGTTTATCTTCTTGAGGAATTTGATTGATACGAACCCAATTGCCGTCATAATAGTGAAACTTAGCACGGATAAGAGAACGCTTGTCAATCGGATCTTTGAAAGGCTTGGGAAAGTTATGGGAGCAATTGATCTCCAACTTCGAGAACATGTAGCTTAAAGCGGTGCCATAGGTGAATGAAGAGACAAGAGAAGTATGGCGATGTTGAACAAGATAAACCATCTCCGCAAACATGATTTTAAAAAAGTTTGGGCGAATACCTTCACGAAAGCAATGAATCCAAAAGCCATCGACTTGCCGGATTGTTGAGAACTTTCTACCTGAGGGGAGAAACCACCAAGTGACCATAAGGTGAAAGATACGATCATGAGCGTTAAGAACGGTCACAGAGCCATTGAGAATGTGTCCCAAGGAGTCTTCATCACTAACACCTTCATCTTCGAACCCAAAAACGTCGGTTAACACCTTTGGGTCGATCCGAAGCTTCTTGCCCATAAGAAAATAGCAATAACTTGACTCATATCGGGGCTAGAAATACACCGGGCATTTGCATAGAAGATTAAGACAAGCTTGCGATACAAAACTCCAGGAATTTTCAAAAGAAACATGAAATTCCATAGGCGTAAAAGATGAAGATATTTAAACTTAAAACGTTCAGAATCCAAAAAGGTTATAGAGGTGATATGCTTACGACGAATTTGGTAGTTTTGGTATTGTCGGTAGTGAGCAAGAGCGGCTTGAGTTGGAAAACACTTTTGGTAAATGAGAGTGAGGTTAGGACGAGTAACATCATCTTGATTTGAAGAATCTCCAACCTCACTAGTTCTTGGTCTCTTTTTGAGGGCCATTGTTGCGCGTAATAAGTGCTTTGCAATTGGTGCAAGTGTACACATCACAAGTTATAGTATAGAAAGATATCGTCTCCACAGGGATTGGTGCTACTTCAGGAATTTAACTTCTCGCACTGTAAAATAAAAACACAAATTGGTGATTGTAGGAGTTCTAATTAACAAGTAAAATAAAATAGCAATAAAATAAAAAGAAGATGTAATCAAGTAAGAAAGAATAGGTCAGGTTATCGTGAGTCGTGATATGATAATTGAATGGATCGTCTTGGTAATTGAGTGCAAGAGCAACTCAATTGCCTCGGCAACTGGTAACAATTGGATTGCCTGGGCAACTAGTATAGTGATTGCCGGGGCAACTTGACGACAACCTTCAAGGTTCGGCGAAGCGTTCTTTAATGGTTTCTCCTTATCCCTAATTCGAAACACTAGTTAATTGTGCATGCCTTGATAATACATCCCTGCATGAACCAAGGGTGGACAAAAACTGATCTTGCACTCCTTTTAGCCGTTGAAATTCACAACTTATCCCTAAGTCGAATTAATCTTCACCATCGATTGATTGAATAAAGAACATGCTCATCCGTTTCTTGAATCTAAGTCTCTTGATATTAGATAAATGGATGAATTCACAAGATCCTCTCCCAATTCACTCACAAATAAATTTAAGAACCTAGAATGAACAAACCTTGAACTAAAATTGCAAACTCAATTACCTAAACAAATCCAAACTTTCTTACAACAAAAAAAAAAAACACAATAACCCAAGCCAAATAAATTTTAGTTCATGGCCGGGTTTAAAAGAAACACAAAATAAAATATCCCTAGCATGAATCTAATCAAACTAGAAAGAAGGGAAGGATGATGTCGACCAACCTTCTCTCTTGAATTCTCTCTCTCTCTATCGTACATGTTGTAGTTGGCAGCTTGGCCTTTTTTAAATAGGAGATGGCTAGGTCAAAATCTTTCTTGAGGATGAAGTTAAGTTAGAATCAAATATAATAAAATATAATAAAAGAAATAAATATTTTATTTTATTATTTTTTTCCTCCTAAATCTTTTGGAATTTAATCTCCTTTTGATCTCTAATTCTTCTGTGATTTATCCTTGCTTCTAGAAATTGTCTTGAATTAAATGTTTTTTTTCCTATCAAAATCGGCAACTCCTCATTCTTCTTGTCCTCAATTGCTTCGGGAATTAAATCCTGCACATAAGCACACAAAACACACATCCACATTATCTTTTTCCACAAAATTAACTAAATTATGAACTCAAGCATGACAGTGAAGGAAATTATGAAAATATGCATGAATGCCTAATAATGCAACTAAAATGTTCCCAAGTCTAACAATAATATGAGTAAAAAGGGTAATAAAAATAGTACTTTTGAACACTTAACAACCATAGTTCAAATCTGAAAAACATCAAATCAAAAAAAAAAACGTATTCATAAATCACCATATTCGATCTAATAATCAATCCAAAAATTGAAGGTATTGTGAAAAAATCTATAAAATATAGTTTAAAAATATATATAAATATAAAATATAGTGTAAATAAATATACGATATAATTTTATATTTGAATAAAATAAAAGAATTTTTGCAAAATTCTTGAAAACCATACTATGTGTATATCATATACATACAAAAACCAATTAAATACAGTATATAAAAATAAAAGAAATTGAAAAAGAAAAGGAAAAAGGTTTTATACCTTGAGTTATGGAATTTGGATAAATGAGTAGATGATGATGCACCAAATTGATGAGAGAGAAAATATTGATTTGAAGAGCAAAAATCCTCAAAGAATTTGAAGAGTTGTTTGAGAAGTTAAGAGGATTTGATTGGTTTTTATAGATGAAAAATTAGGGTTTTGAAAGAAAAAATTGTTGAGTTTAAATTAAAGTTAAAAACCTCATTTAAAGACTCATTAATGATTTTGCATCTGCACATACCGATACGCCACGTGGCATATTGAAATAGGTGTACCAGTACGCTTTTAAAGCCGTACCGACAGACGAGCTCGTATCGGTACAAGTTTAACTGTACCAAAACACTATCGATGCTCGTATCGGAACACATTTTACCCGTTTTGATGCCGTTTTTGCCAAAACCAGTTTGGTCATGTGCCCAAGAGCCCGTATCGAAACACCTTGACCCGTTTCGATACACATGTGCCAGAAAATGCATTTCGGGCAACAAAAGGCTTACGAAGACTATTTTAATCGAGTCCAAATGCATGTGTATGGTATATGATCAACATGTATAAGTTAAAATAGAAGCATACTCCCCCTAGCATCAAACATAGAAAGGAGAAAAACACATAAGCACTTACATCAATCAAATTCAAGCAAAATTTTAAACTTAAGTGGCTCTAAAGGGTCAAGAAAGGCTAGTTAGACCTAACTCTCACCTAAGAGTCCAAAAATGATGTTTGTTTAGAGGTTTGGTAAAAATACATGCTAATTGATTCAAGGTGTCAACATACTCTAGAACTACATCATTTTTTAAGACATGATCCCTAATAAAATGATGTCTTATTTCTATGTGTTTGGTTCTAGAATAGTGGATGGGATTCTTAGTGAGACATATAGCACTAGTGTTGTAACACTTAAGGGGTATGGTACCTACATCAACTCCATAATCTAAAAGTTGTTGTTTCATCCAAAGAACTCGAGCACAACAACTTCCGGTCGATATATATTCCGTTTCGGTGGTAGATAAGGCTACATTATTTTGTTTCTTAGAGAACCAAGATATGAGCATACTACCTAGGAATTGACATGTTCCGGAGGTACTTTTTCTATCTATCTTACATACCCCAAAACCCGCATCCGAGAAAGCATATAAATTAAAGGAGGAATCTTTAGGATACCAAAGGCCTAAACAAGGTGTGTCTCTAAGGTATCTAAAGATTCTCTTAACGACTATAAGGTGTGATTCTCTAGGACTAGCTTGAAGCCTAGCACACAAGAAAACACTAAACATAATATCGGGTCTACTTGCGATAAGGTAAAGCAAAGAGTCAATCATAGAACGATAAAGCTTTAAATCAACACACTTACCTCCTTCATCTTTGTCAAGCTTTATGGATGATCTCATTGAAGTGGCTTGAGGTTTCACATTCTCCAAGCCCAACCTCTTGAGCATGTCATTGATTTATTTAGCTTGATTAATGAAAGTTCCATCCTTTCTTTGTTTGATTTGGAGTCCCAAGAAGAATGAGATCTCCCCTATCATGCTCATCTCAAACTCACCTTGCATTAGCTTAGCAAAATCTTGACAAAACAACTCATTAGTAGAACCAAAAATAATATCATCAACATATATTTGAACTACTAAGATGTGTTTACCATTTCTTTTAATAATTAGTGTAGTGTCCACCTTTCCTTTTTCAAAACCCTTTTCAATCAAAAAGCTTGAAAGCCTTTCATACCATGCTCTAGGAGCTTGTTTCAAACCATATAAAGTTTTAGTAATTTTAAAAACATGGTTTGGAAATTTAGGATCTTCAAAACTGGGTGGTTGTTCCACATACACTTCTTCATTTATAAAACCATTTAAAAATGCACTCTTGACATCTATTTGAAAAAGCTTGAACTCATGATAACATGCAAATGCAAGAAGCATCCTAATAGCTTCCATCCTAGCTACGGGTGCATATGTTTCATAAAAATCGATTCTCTCTTCTCGAGTGTAACCTTGAGCAACACGTTTAGCCTTGTTTCTCACTATGTTACCACTCTCATCTAGTTTGTTTATAAAAACTCATTTAGTCCATATAGTCGATTTATTACTAGGCCTATCAAATAATGTCTAAACTTGACTTCTCTCAAATTGATTTAATTCTTCTTGCATGGCCAATATCCAAAAATCATCTTTTAATGCTTCTTTGATATTTTTAGGCTCTATGCATGAAAAGAATGCAACATTATTAATAAGTATAAAAGAGGATCTAGTGGTTACCCATTTGGATGGATCACCCAAAATCTCACCACCTTTGACATTGTTGTACTCCCTTGGGTAGCTCACTTCCTTTTCCTCTAGAGTCATGTCCTTCAAGGCTTATAGAGGTGGAACTTGTGCTTCTTCATCTTTGCTTGAAACCTCATCCACTTTTGATGATTGTCCACCATCATTGGCTTCAATGATTCCTACATCATCATCATCACAAGAATCCTTTCTTAGAAATTTATTATCATCGAAAACCACATGAATTGACTCTTCAACAACTAAAGTTCTTTTGTTAAATACACAATAGGCTTTAGAGTTTAAAGAGCAACCTAGAAAAATAGCTTCATCACTTTTAACATCAAAATTGCCTAAATTGTTTTTTCCATTATTTAAAACAAAACACTTGCATTCAAAAGGATGAAAATAGCTGATGTTAGGCTTTTTAGATTTTTAAATCTCATAGGGTGTTTTCTTTAAAATTGGCCTAATCATTACTCGATTTATAATGTAACAAGCGATATTTGTGGCTTCCGCCCAAAAATACTTAGGCAAACTGTTTTCACAAAGCATGGTTCTAGCCATTTCTTCTAAAGTTCGGTTTTTCCTCTCAACTACCCCATTTTGTTGAGGAGTGCGAGGAACGGGAAAATTATGGCTTATACCATTTGAATTAAAAAAATTATAACATTCCCAAGTTTTGAAATTCGGTTCCATGATCACTCCTAATATGAGAAATTAATTGACCAAGATCATTTTGAGTGGGTTTTGAAAACATGATGAATTTTTCTAAAGCCTCATCCTTAGTACTTAAGAATAGAACCCCAAGTGTATCTAGAGTAATCATCTACTAACACAAAGGTATATGATTTTCCACCCAAGCTCATTGTCCTAATAGGTCCAAAGAGATCCATATAGATCAATTGTAATACTCTACTAGTTGAGACATCATTAATAGGTCTAAAAGATACCCTTTTTATGTTTACCCTTAGCACAAGCATCACAGATTTTATCTAGAGAAAATTTTAGCTTAGGTAAACCTCTTACTAGATCTTGGGAAACCAATTTTTCTAAAACACTCATGCTAGCATGTCCTAGTTTCCTATGTCATAATCATGAATCATGTTCATCCTTAGCTACAAAGCATGCATTAGAAATGTGTATGTCATCTAAATGCACCTTATGTATATATATTATCTATGCGATGACCTATAAGCATTATTTTGTTAGTTTCAATGTTCAAGATCTTACAACCATTTATATCAACGAGAACATTAAAACCTCTAAACCTATGTTTGATTTTGATATAACAAAGTGCTTTAAGGAATAAATTGAAAAACTTGAAATAAATTTTTAAGTCCCTCAAAAGGTTTCAAATCAAGAAGGCTTTGCTCTAGTTTGAAAAAATCAAACTCCAAAATATTTTCTAAGTGTCCAAGGCCAAATTACTCAAAAACGTCAATGCGTATCGATACACCTCTTACCGTATCGATACCTTTTTTACAAACTTGGCCACTAGAGAAATCTGTTTCGATACGCCCCTTACC
The DNA here is from genome assembly GCA_030270665.1 of Hibiscus trionum. Lineage (NCBI taxonomy): Eukaryota > Viridiplantae > Streptophyta > Magnoliopsida > Malvales > Malvaceae > Hibiscus > Hibiscus trionum. Next base: position 2,412,796 of record BSYR01000050.1, read on the forward strand.
GTATCGAAACAGGGTATCGAAACGGATTGCATCTGTATCGATACACTCTCTATAAAATCAGAAGGAGTTTGAATGGTGTACCGATACGGTCTCACCTGTATCGATACAATTTAAAATGAATTTTTAAATTCTAAGCCTTAGATATTTTGACCGTTGTGTCTCAGGTGGTTGGTAACAAATTTTTAAAGAGTTGGTTAACCCGTACCGATACGCTCTTACCCGTATCGATACGAATTCCTCCAACGAGCTTTGTAGGAAAAATTGCATCGATACAGTCTTGCCCGTATCAAAATAGATCCCTAACTCGTACCGATACGCCTACACGCGTATCGATACGCCCCTCTTGTAATTGTGTAATAGCTCTTTCTTTCTTGAGACAGGTATCAATACGACTCCCCGCATACCGATACGGTAGGCTGCAAAAGTGCATTTGTGGTGGAAAGAGAGGGTCCCAACGGCTATAATCAATTCCCTAACCACCCAAACTGCTAGAATTAATGGAAAAGGTATAAAATCAAGCCTATTAAAGACCATCAACAACTATTGAATCCAAGAGAAACATCTATACAAAAATCCAAGCTCAAAGTGCCTAATTTCTTATCCTTGTAAAATCCCAAATTGAGTTTAGTGAAATTCTTATCTTGTATTCCAATTTGGGTTGAGTGCTTGTATAAAAAAAGGTCAAATTTGTATTGTGAGATATTCCTTTTGCCTTAAAATTCTTCTTTGTACCCTAGTGAGGGTTTGGTTAATTTTGGGTAGAAAATTGACTCGTATTGTAAAGGTTTCCTACTAAGCCTAGAAAAGGGGAAGATCAATTAGTGAATTGTTGGAAAATCCTTAGTGGGAGCTAAGGTAATGGATGTAGAGTTCATTTGGAACTTGAACCACTATAATTGCCTTGTTCTTCATTTTCATTCATACCATTTCTCCAACAAAATTTTAAAAACCTAATTCACCCCCTCTTGACTTTGATCAATCCATTGATCCACTCAACAATTGGTTTCAGAGCCTACCTCTTTGAAGGATTAATAACCGAAAGAGGATATTTTAGGGAGAGTGTGATCATCAACAAAGCAAGCCATGACATCTACCTCCAGCTCTAGCATGTACGAGTCTCAATCGGTCACCAAACCGTTTTTCTTCAACGGTTACAACTATCCTTTTTTGGAAGAACCGGATGCGTCTATTCATAAAGTCTAGTGATTATCTTGTTTGGTATGCTATAGAGGATGGTCCCATCATTCTAATGAAGAGATACGATGAAGGAAGACTTATGCCGAAAAGAAAAATAGAAATGAGTGAAGATGATCGAAAGAAGATTCAAATCAACGACAAGGCTCTTCACATGCTATTTTATGCCTTTGGACCAGATGTCTACTCCAAAGTTTCTTCCATCGGAAGTGCTAAAGAAGTGTGGGATACACTTGAGACAACCTATGAAGGGACAAGCGATGTGAAGGAAACAAAGATTGAAATTCTCAATCTTAGTTATGAGAATTTCAAGATGGAGCCTGACGAAACCGTATCAATGATGCTTGATCGTTTTTCAACCATCGTCAATGGGCTAAAGGGTTTTGGAGAGATCATCCCGGAGGACAAGCTAGTCCGAAAGCCACTCTACTCTCTTCCCGAGTCTTGGGATGGGAAAAGAACCACTATCATCGAGGCAAAGAACTTGAAGACATTAAAGCTTGATGAACTAGTTGGTTCTCTCCTAACTCATGAATCATGAAGCAAGGAAGGGAAGATGAAAAGAAGAAAGAAGAAAGAGGAGTGGAGAAGCTTGAGGTAGACAAAAAGAAGAAGCTAGGAGTGGCTCTCAAAGCTTCTCTACATGAGGAGAGCACTTCTAGTGAGGAGGAAGATCTTGAAGAATTGGCTATGATAGCCAAAAGATTCTCACGGTTTATGAGGTCCAACCGGGGTAGAAAATTTCAAAGAAAGACGAACTTCAAGACCAAGAACAAAGAAGAAGAAAAGGATCCGATCATATGCTATGAGTGCAAGAAATCGGGTCATATTTGTTCCAAGTGTCCTCAACTCAAGAAGAAGGGCTTTGAGAAGAAGAAGAAGCTCAAAGCAAAGCTTGCTACTTGAAGTGATAAGGAATCATCCGAGGATGAGGAACAAGAAGTGGCCAACCTTTGCCTCATGGCTCTTGAGGAGGATTCTTCTATGGTAACCTTTAACTCATCTACTTTTGATTTTACATATGATGAATTGCATGAAGCATATGATGAGTTACAAGAGGTGTATGACGAGTTAGTTGAGAAATATAAGGAGTCCGTTTTGAAAAATAAAAAGGTCATTTCGGATTTGCATGCTAAAAATGATTTAATTTCTCAAGCTAACTTGGAATTTGAGAAAAGGATTTTAGGTCTACAAGATGAACTTGAATTCTTTCAAAATGAAAATGTAGATTTAAATAATCTTACATAGAACACCAAAAGGTGTTAGATGAGCTCAAAAAGTCTTTCAAAAGTGTTGGTACCTTGAAAAATTAAATAGGTGAATCATCTAGAACAAACCAACCTAAGAGAAAGAACTTAAACTACAAACAAAGTGGCTCTTATAGGCATAATAAAACTAAAAGAATTAGAAGTGTATGGGTTCCTAAGGAACTTGTCAAATCTAATAATGTTGATGCCATGTCACATTGAATTCTTAAGAGAACCAGCCTTTTGGGAGCTAACACTCGTGGACCCAAAATGATTTGGGTACCAAAAATCAAAGCTTAATCTCTTTATTTGTAGGGGGAGCATTGCGACAAGGCCAAAGCACAAAGCCAAAACTCATGGTACCTTGATAGTGGATGCTCGAGGCACATGACCGAAGACAAGAGTCGATTCATGGATTTAAAGCCAAAAAGTGAAGGAGTAGTGACATTTGGTGACAACTCCAAAGGCCACATTGAAGGTATTGACTCCATAGGTAATCACTCTACTATACTCATTGAAAATGTGTTGTATGTCAATGGTCTAAAGCATAATTTATTGAGCATTAGTCAATTGTGCGATAAAGGGTTTAATGTCTTATTTGATAAAAATGGTTGTAAAATTGTTGACATTAAATCTAGTAAAAAAAATGTTCATTGGTCATCGCATAGGAAACATATATATGGTGCATCTAGATGACATTCATTCATCCCATGCATGTTTTGTTGCTCAAAATGAAAATGATACATGGTTATGACATAGGAAACTAGGACATGCTAGCATTAGTGTTTTAGAAAAATTAGTTTCCCTAAATCTAGTTAGAGGTTTACCCAAGATTAAGTTCTCAAATGATAAAATATGTGATGCAGCTCTAAGGGTAAACAACATAAGTCATCCTTTAAATCCATTAATGATGTATCTACTAGTAGATGTTTACAATTAATTCATATGAATCTATTTGGGCCAATTAGGACTACTAGCTTGGGTGGAAAATCATATGCTTTTGTGCTTGTTAATGATTACTCTAGATATACTTGGGTTCTCTTTTTAAGCACCAAGGATGAGGCTTTAGAAAACTTCATCACATTTTCAAAATTAACTCAAAATGATCTTGAGCTTAAGATTTCTCATATTACAAGTGATCATGGAACCGAGTTTTAAAATCTAGGTTTTGAAGAGTTTTTAAATGAAAATGGTATTAGCCACAATTTTTCGGCACCTCGAACTCCTCAACAAAATGAGTTATTTGAGAGGGAAAATAGGACTTTACAAGAAATGGCTAGAACCATGCTTTGTGAAAACAATTTACCTAAATATTTTTGGGCGGAAGCCACTAACACCGCTTGCTATATTATTAACCGAGTAATGATTAGGCCTATTTTAAAGAAAACTCCTTATGAGATCTTAAAATCAAAAAAGCCTAACATTAGCTATTTTCATCCTTTTGATTGCAAGTGTTTTGTTTTAAATAATGGAAAAAACAATTTAGGTAAATTTGATGCAAAAAGTGATGAAGCTATTTTTCTAGGTTACTCTTTAAACTCCAAAGCTTATCGTGTGTTTAACAAAAGAACTTTAGTTGTAGAGGAATCTATACATGTTTTTTTCGATGATAACCTCCTTCCGAGGAAGGAATCTTGTGATGATGATGATGTAGGAATACTTGATGCCTTTGATGGAGAACAAACTTCAAAAGAGGATGAGATTCTAACTAAAGAAGAAGATGCACAAGATCCACCTCTTGAAGCCTTGAAGGACTTGGCTCTTGAGGAAAAGGAAGTGAGCTACCCAAGGGAGTACAACTATGTCAAAGGTGGTGAAATCTTGGGTGATCCATCCAATGGGGTAACTACTCGCTCTTCTCTTAAAATGCTTAATCATGTTGCATTTATCTCATGCATTGAGCCTGAGAATATTAAAGAAGCATTAAAAGATGAATTTTGGATTATGGCCATGCAAGATGAGTTAAATGAATTTGATAGGAGTAATGTATGGACATTAGTTGAATGGCCTAGAAATCAATCTACTATAGGAACTAAATGGGTATTTAGGAATAAACTAGATGAGAGTGGTTACATAGTGAGAAACAAAGCTAGACTAGTTGCTCAAGGTTACACTCAAGAAGAGAGAATAGATTTTGATGAAACCTATGCACCCATAGCTAGAATGGAAGCTATTAGGATGTTGCTTACATATGTATGTTACATGATTTAAAGCTTTTTCAAATGGATGTCAAGAATGCATTTTTAAATGGCTTTATAAATGAAGAAGTGTATGTGGAACAACCACCGGGTTTTGAAGATCCAAAATTTCCAAACCATGTTTTTAAATTGTCAAAAGCTTTATATGGTTTAAAACAAGCTCCTAGAGCTTGATATGGAAGACTTTTAAGTTTTCTAGTTGGAAAATATTTTGAGAAAGGAAAGGTGGACACAACACTTTTTATTAAAAACAATGGCAAAGATATATTAGTAGTTCAAATTTATGTTGATGATATTATATTTGGTTCTACTAATGAATTGCTTTGTCAAGATTTTTCTAAGTTTATGCAAGGTGAATTTGAAATGAGCATGATGGGGGAGCTCTCGTTCTTTTTGAGACTCTAAATCAAACAAATAAAGGATGACATCTTCATCAATCAAGCTAAGTAAATCAAGGATATGCTCAAGAAGTTTGGCTTGGAGCAAGCAAAGCCTCAAGCTACACCAATGAGCTCATCTATAAAGCTTGACAAAGATGAAGAAGGTAAGTGTGTTGAGTCTAAGCTTTATCGCTCTCTGATTGGATTATTGCTTTACCTTACAGCAAGTAGACCGAATATGTTGTTTAGTGTTTGCTTGTGTGCTAGGTTTCAAGCTAGTCCTAGAGATTCTCACCTTATAGCCCTAAAAAGGATCTTTAGGTACCTTAGAGATACTCCTTGTTTAGGTCTTTGGCACCCTAGAGACTCAACCTTTAACCTTCATGCTTATTCGGATGCGGATTATGGGGGTTGTAAAATTGATAGGGAAAGTACTTCCGACACTTGCCAATTCTTAGGTAGTATGCTCATATCTTGGTTCTCTAAGAAACAAAATAGTGTAGCTCTTTCTACCACCGAAGCCGAGTACATATCCTTAGGGAGTTGTTGTGCTCAAGTCTTTTTGGATGAAGCAACAACTCTTAGATTATGGAGTTAAAGTTGAAACCATACCCCTTAAGTGTGATAACACTAGTGCTATATGCCTAACCAAAAATCCCATCCAACACTTTAGAACAAAACACATAGAGATAAGGCATCATTTCATTAGAGATCATGTCCTTAAGCAAGATGTTGTAATCGAGTATGTTGACACCTTGAACCAACTAGCGGACATTTTTTTACCAAACCTCTAGACAAAGAGCGTTTTTGGTCCCTTAGGAGAGTGTTAGGTCTAACTAGCCTATCTTGACCCTTTAGGACTCTTTTGAGGTTAAATTTCCTTGATCTTGTGAAAATGCATGTTTATGTGTTGTTGATCTTGATAGAAACCATGCTTATAGCTAGGGGGTATGCTTATGTTAGAATATGCTTAGATCTGCTCATACATCATTTGCATTAATTTAGGAGATGTTAAAGTCGAGCCTTTGGTTGTTCTAAAAGCCAAAAATGCATTTCTGGGCATAGGGTATCGATACGGCCTTATGCGTATCGATATGAGTACTTCATTAGTTGACCAAACTGCATTTTCTCTCTTGCCGGTATCGATACGGTTAAACTCGTTTTGATACGAGTTGTGAACGTTTCGATACGGATGCCATCCGTTTCGATACATTTCCTTGATACGTGGTTCCAGGGAATCACCTTTGTACCCCATATCGATACGCGATCGCACAAACTGCTATTAATCGGCATTAAAAGAGTTTCACTTTTATCAAAACCCTTATTTCAAAACCCTAGCCGATTTTCCTCTATAAAAGGCCTCTCAATCCCTCATATTTCACCACAAAACTTAAAATCTCTTGAGGGTTTTTCAAAATCAAGCCAAAGTCTTAAGGCTCTCCATCAATTAGTGCTCAATCTTCATCCATTCCTCCCTATCTCAATATCAAGGTATACAAATTCTTTTTCTTTTTATTTTCTTTATAATTTTTTGTTTTACATCCTTTTTATTTTGTTTTGTTTCTTCAAAAACAAATTTTATCAATTTTTTTTGTTTTTTTTTGTTTTGTCTTTCAATTGTTTTAACCTTGATTATTGTTCTATCCATGGGTTGAATGAGAAAAATAATGCATACACATTATTTTAATCGATTTTCTAGACTATGACACCTAAGAAGTGAGCGCGTACTACAAGCGAAGTTGGTGAAGGATCCAATCCCGGCGATGGTACTCGCTCGAATTTGACTCATATATATCAAAGGTGTTTTAGAACTCTCGGAGAACTCACCTACTTCCAATCTTTTCAAAATTATAAGATTCGTCCGGAGAGGGTAATTTCTGTTCATTTTCTCAATTCGGAGCACTTTAAGTTTGTCTATTTACCTTTGCTCCAAGAATGGAAGTTCATGGATTTTCTACAAATACCGGGATTTTTCTTTCGCAATTTGGTTTTGATCTTTTATGCTAATGCCAAGTGTGTTGCCGATGCCTCAGGTAATATCTTTTCTGTTAACTCTTATCTCATGGGAAAAAAGATTATCGTTGATGTTCCATCTCTTTGTGCTGTTTTTAAGTTTGAGAATGAGGGTATCGAAGATGAAAATTCTCTTGTACATGTTTTGGGGGGTTCTGTAACCGTTCTAAATGCTCAAGACCGCATCCTACACTTGATGATCACTTGGTGGTTCAGGCCTTCAGGAGGAAAATACTCAACCATCCGCCAAGTTGATGACTATTGGATTCGGTGCTTTCGCCAGAGACAACAACCTAACCTTGCTCGCATCATGTTTGCGGAGATTGTCTTTCTCGTGCAACATCGTCACACATCTCTTGTCACTTCATTCACTTATGGCACCGCTTTGAGCTATTTCTTCACTCAAAAGGAGATTGATTGCTCTCACGACTATCCTACACCCTTATCTATCCCATTGATGAGAGATCTCTTTCTAGGGGGAAGTTTCACTTCTTCAATGGTAGTTGGCTTCGCATCTCCGAGCTTCCTAGTGATGCGATTCCCGAAGAGATTTCCAATCCTCAAGCTACTTAAGCTCCTCAAGCTCCTTCTCCATCCATGGATGCTCTCATGACATTCCTCAATGAAAAATTCATGGGCCTACGCACGTGGATTGCTTCTATGGATCAAGTCATGAATTCGGGGTTTGCCGCCATAGACACACGCTTCACAAGCCTAGAAGATCGTATGACAAATGTGGAGAAGCGTATCTTATCCATTGAGGTCGAGCACAATTCGATGAACATCTCTCTCACGGCCTTCCGTGATGAGTGGCATCAATCTAGGAGGAATGATGATGCCAACAAAGATGACGATGAAGATGGTGATGGAGAAGAGTAGTAGATTGTCTTTGCGTTACATTCATGTCATTTAGGATTTCTAGTTATGCACTTTGAATTATGTTCTTAGGATTAAGTTTACCTTTTAAAACCTATGCTTTGATTATTGTTTGGATTTTATTTTGATGTTTCTTTATTTATGAACTTAATGTTTATCTATTATATGTTGCTTGGTTATTGATTATGCCTTTAGCCTATGTCTCTTATTTTTTATCTAACAAAAAGAGGGAGAGGGAACAAGCTCACTTAAAATTTAAACTTAAAATTTACCTAGCCTATATTAAGGGGGAGTTGTTTTTCCAAAAGTTTTTTAAAAGACTTAAAAATTTTAAGCTTTGGTTTTGTTATATCAAAAAGGGGGAGATTGTAAAACATATGTTTGATTTTGATATAACAATGTGCTTTAAGGACTAAATTGAAAAACTTGAAATAAATTTTTAAGTCCCTCAAAAGGTTTCAAATCAACAAGGCTTTGCTCTAGTTTGAAAAACTCAAACTCCAAAATATTTTCTAAGTGTTCTAAGGCCAAATTACTCAAAAACGTCAATGCGTATCGATACACCTCTTACCGTATCGATACCTTTTTTACAAACTTGGCCACTGGAGAAATCCGTTTCGATACACCCCTTACCGTATCGAAATAGGGTAACAAAACAGATTGCATCTGTATCGATACGCTCTCTCTATAAAATCAGAAGGAGTTTGAATGGTGTACCGATACGGTCTCACCCGTATCAATACGGTTTAAAAGGAATTTTTAAATTCTAAGCCTTAAATATTTTGACTGTTGTGTGTCAGTTGGTTGGTAACACATTTTTAAAGAGTTGGTTAACCCGTACCGATACGCTCTTACCCGTATCGATACGAATTCCTCCAGTGAACTTTGTAGGGAAAATTGCATCGATACGGTCTTGCCCGTATCGAAATAGATCCTTAACCCGTACCGATACGCCTACACGCGTATCAATACGCCTCTCTTGTAATTGTGCAACGACTCTTTCTTTTTTGAGACAAGTATCGTTACGTCTCCCAGCGTACCGATACGGTAGGCTGCAGAAGTGCATTTATGGTGGAAAGAGAGGGTCCCAACGGCTATAATCAATTCCCTAACCACCCAAACGACTAGAATTAATGGAAAAGGTATAAAATCAAGCCTATTGAAGACCAGCAACAACTATTACATCCAAGAGAAACATCTATACAAAAATCCAAGCTCAAAGTGCCTAATTTCTTATTCTTGTAAAATCCTAAATTGTGTTGAGTGAAATTCTTATCTTGTATTCCAATTTGGGTTGAGTTCTTGTATAAAAAAGAGGCAAATTTGTATTGTGAGATATTCATATTGCCTTCAAATTCTTCTTTGTATCCTAGTGAGGGTTTGGTCAATTTTGGGTAGAAAATTGGCTGGTATTGTAAAGGTTTCCTCCTAAGCCTAGAAAAGGGGAAGATCAATTAGTGAATTGTTGGAAAAATCCTTAATGGGAGCTAAGGTAGTAGATGTAGAGTTCATTTGGAACTTGAACCACTATAATTGCATTGTTCTTCATTTTCATTCATACCACTTCTCCAACAAAATTTAAAAAACCCAATTCACCCCCTCTTGGCTTTGATCAATCCATTGATCCACTCAACAAAACCCTTATCACATAATTGACGAATGCTCAACAAATTATGTTTTAGACCATTGACATATAAAACATTATCAATGAGTATGGAAGAGTGATTACCAATGGAGCCAATTCCTTCAATGTGGCCTTTGGAGTTGTCACCAGATGTTACCACTCCACTACTTTTTTGGCTTTAGTTCCATGAATCTACTCTTGTCACCTATCATGTGTCTTGAGCACCCACTATCAAGGTACCATATGTTTTGACTTGAAGCTTTGGCCTTGTAGCAATGCTCCCCCTACAAACAAAGATTAGGTCTTGATTTTTGGTACCCAAATCATTTTGGGTCCATGAACATTACCTCCCAAAATCTTGGTTCCCTTGGGAATCCAAGAAGCAATAACATGTAAATCATTAGAAGCAATTAGGTTCTTAGGAACCCAAACACTCTTAATCCTCTTACCTCTAGAGGGCCTTTGGAAGCCTCTTTGTTTGTAGATAACAAAGTTTCTTTTCACATAGTTGGGTTTTGAAGATTCACCTTTTTCAAAACTTAAACTCCCAACTTTGCTTAAAGAAGCTTTGAGATCATTCACCTTCTTTTGGTGATGATCACTAATCTCAGAAAGAAGGTTGTTTAAATCAATATTTTATTTTTCAAAATATGTTAAATTGTCTTTTAAAGCACAAACCTTTTAATGTTTGGAATTGGTTTTATGTTGTGTGGATCAATTGATGAACAAATGGCCAAGAGGGGGTGAATTGGCTTTTAAAAGTTTGAGGGAGGAAATTGGTAAAATAAAAAATAAAGGCACAAGAGATTTATAGTGGTTCAAGCTTAGAACAAGCTCTACATCCACCACCTTAGCTCCCACTAAGTATTTTTAAACAATTTCACTAGAAATCCTTTCCCTTTTCTCGAATTAGGAGGAAACCTTATAAACTGATTAAGCTTTCTACCCAAAGCTTAATCAAAGATCACTCTTAACAAGAGAAGTTGTTGGCAAATGAAAATAAACCTCACAAAGGTAAAATATTTGCTCCAATTACAAGTACACTCTCCCCAATCTTGAAATAAAGAATTACAAATGAATTTCACAAGATTGGTACAAGGGTTTGACTCAATTTGGCTCAAGTTGGATTAGATTTTTGCTTGAATGTGCTTGAATTGTTCAATAGTTATTGTTGTAGCTTTTATGGCTTGCTTTTATGCCTTCTCATTGAATTCTAACAGTTTGGTTGTTGGCATCATCAATAGAGCCGTTGGGCTATCTTTTTCCCACCATAAATGTACTTCTGCAAACTATTGTATCGGTACATGTGTCACCATATCGGTACCTACCATAAGAAGAAAGATCCATTGTATACAAATAGCATATCGGTATGCGAAGAGGCGTATCAGTACGAAAACCATATTTTACAAAAGGGATCGGTACGGCATAGTGCGTACTGGTACTGATTTCGCTCACTGGAATCTAGAGAAGTGGTTAACCAAAAAGTGTACCGGTACGGTAGTTAGGCATATCGGTACAGTTAACCATTTTCAAAGTGTTTGGTTCCAATAAACTGACAAGGCAACGATAAAAAATTAAATTCCAAGATTTATCAAATCTTACCAACTCGTATCGGTATGAAAAGGAACGTATCAATACGGTAAGTAATCGAGTCTAAAAATTGTATCGATACGACAATGAGCGTATCAGTACACTTTCTTATTTTGAATAACTCATTTTCTAGTAGCCAAAAACCTTATCGATACAGATGTAACCGTATCGGTACGCCTGAACCAAACTTGAAAATTTTAGTTCGAAAATAATTAGAAAATATTTTGGATACTTGGCTTTTGATTTAGAAACACTTAAAGTTCGAATCCTTGTCATTTTGTGAGTCTTTTGGGTATTTAAAAATTTATTTCATTTTGTAATTAAGTCCTTGAAAATATTGTTATATCAAAATCAATTTTAGTTTTACAATCTCCTCCTTTTGATATAACAAAACCCAAATAAATTTTTAAAATTTCTCCCCCTTACTTTAAGACTAAAAGATGTATATTTGAAATTTTTTAAAATTAGGCTCTTCTCCCCCTTTTTGTTAGATCAAAACCAATGATAGAAGATAATATAAGCAATGTAAAGCAACATAAACTTCATTAAGCATAATAAGCATATTAATTCAAAGCAACAAGAAATCCAAACTTCAAATCCTAAAAAACATAATTCAAAAACAACTAATCAAAGCATAGGTTCAAAAGGAAATAACATAGATAGGTGCATAAAAGAATATCCTAAATGATATGAGATGAGATGATATGATATGATATGATATGATATGATAGGTCTAAGGAGAGTCATCATCGCCTTCATCTTCATCTTCAACATCATCTTCATCATCCATGGCATCATTACTGAAGGTATGCCCACGCCATTCTCCCTGAAAGGCGGTGAGAATTATATCCATTGAGGCTTGGCTAGCCTCCATAGAGGTGACTCTAGCATCTAAAGCCGTGAGACGAGTGTCAATGGAGGAGAAACCGACATTCATGCTCACACTCATCGAAGAAAACTGCCCATTAAGATAGGTCATAAGAGCATCAAAAGAAGGTGGTGGATAAGCAACCGGAGGAGGTGCTACTGGAACATTCTCTTCATCCTCGGGTTGAACATTTTGAGGTAGATCCACATTTCGAACACATTGGTTGTTATACCAAGTGAATTTAACCTTGCAAAGGGATTTTCCGTCGATAGGATCAGTGAGAGAAATTTCAAGATCATACAAGCAATCAATACCAATCTTGTGAAAGATGTAACTCAAGGCGCCATAGGTAAAAGATGAGACAAAAGTCGAATGGTGATTTTGAACAAGGTAGATGATCTCTGCAAACATAATCTGAGTAAAGTTTGGGTGCTTACTTTCCCAAAAGCATCAGATCCAAAAGCTACCAACTTGAAGAATAGTGGACCATTTACCACCGGATAGACAGAACCACCAAGTGATAAGGAAGTGAAGGAAGCGGTCATGAGCATCAAGGGTAGAGACGAAGCCGAGTTGAATATTACCCAAAGAGTGTTCATTATCTATCCCAATATCCTTAAAACCCAAACAATTAGCTATAACCTTAGAATCAATTCGAAAACTTTGTCCCATGAGGTATGACTCGACGACAATAACTTTATTTTTTGTTTTGTCCACAATACATCAAGCATTGGAGTAAAAGATTAAAACAAGATTTTTATAAAATACCCCGTGTATACTTAAAAAGGGCATGAACTTCCATTGGGTAAGTAAATCAAGATAACAAAAGTTAAATTCAGGGGAAGTCATGTAGGGAATAGAAACCTTACGCTCACGACGAATTTTATAGTTTTGAAAGATTTTAAAACGATCAATCGCTCGAGTGTAACCAGGATCGTTAGTACTTTGTTGTAAAATAAAGGGCAAGTTTGGTTTAGTACCATTGGTGTCGGTGTTAGAAGAGGATGCTATATCTTTTCTCATACGTTTCTTAGGAGCCATATCCTAAAATCAAAAGAAAACCAAAAACAATGTATACATAAATCATCATATTCTATCCAACATACAATCCAATGATTCAAGGTAAAAAAAATATTGTATAGTTTGAAAAATCATTTACAAGTATAAAAAGAATTATGGTAAAACATATTTTGAAAAATAGTTTTAAAAAAATACGACAATTTATATTCGAATAAAAAAATTGATTCGAAAGAATTTTGGCAAAATATTTAAAACCCATACTATATGTATATTATATATACAAAAACTAATTAAAAAATATATATAAACTTAAACGAAATTGAAAAAGATAAGAAAAAGAGTTTATACCCTGAATATAGGATTTGAGATGAATGAGAAGATGATAATGCACAAACTTGATGATATAGCTTAGGCTTGATTTGAAAACCAAAAACCCTCAAAAGATTTGAAGAATTGTGTGAGAAATAAAAGGGTTTTGATGGGCTTTATAGTGGATTTTGTATCTAGGGTTTTGGAGAAAAAAGGGTATTTGAGTTAAAGTAGGAAACCCTTATTTAATGACATTTAAACACTCCATCGTCAACGCGTACAGGTAAGCTAATAGTCGTATCGGTACCGAACTCGCAAATTGTACCGGTACAGTTTTACTTGTATCGAAACCCTCATGAATACATACCGATATGCAGTCACCCGCATCGGTACCCCATTGCCAGAAATGACATTTTTTGGCAGCAATAAGCTCAGAAATTTGATTTTAATCGAATCGATATGCATGTATGTGATATGGCATAATCATGAATGAGCATAAATAGGTGAATACTCCCCCTAACAACAAGCATAGATGCACAAAGGAGCAAAATCACAAAAGCACATACATCATTCAAATTCAAGCAAGTTTTTTACCTTAAGATGCTTTAAGGGGTAAAGAAAGGCTAGTTAAATATAACTCTCTCCTCAGAGTCTAAAAACGCTCTTTGTCTAAAGGTTTGGTAAAGATGTCCACTAATTGGTTTAATGTGTCAAGATACTCTAGAACTACATCATTTTTCAAGACATGATCCCTAATGAAATGATGTATTATCTCTATGTGCTTGGTTCTAGAATGTTGGATGGGATTCTTAGTGAGACAAACGACACTAGAGTTGTCACACTTAAGGGGTATGAAACCTACATCAACTCTATAATCTAAAAGTTGTTGCTTCATCCAAAGGACTTGAGCACAACAACTTCCAGCCGATATATATTCTGCTTCGGTGGTAGATAAGGCTACACTATTTTGTTTCTTAGAGAACCAAGATATGAGCATACTACCTAAGAATTGACATGTTCCGGAGGTACTCTTTCTATCTATCTTACATCTCTCATAATCCGCATCCGAGAAAGCATGCAAATCAAAGGAGGAATCTCTAGGATACCAAAGGCCTAAACAAGGTGTGTCTCTAAGGTATCTAAAGATTCTCTTAATGGCTATAAGGTGTGATTCTCTAGGACTAGCTTGAAACCTAGCACACAAGCAAACACTAAACATAATATAGGGTCTACTTGCGGTAAGGTAAAACAAAGAGCCAATCATAGAACGATAAAGCTTTGAATCAACACACTTACCTCCTTCATCTTTGTCAAGCTTTATATAAGAACTCATTGGAGTGACTTGAGGCTTCACATTCTCCAAGCCAAACTTCTTGAGCATGTCCTTGATGTATTTAGCTTGATTAATGAAGGTGTCATCCTTCCTTTGTTTGATTTGGAGTCCCAAGAAGAATGAGAGCTCCCCCATCATGCTCATCTCATACTCACCTTGCATTAACTTAGCAAACTCTTGGCAAAACAATTCATTAGTAAAACCAAAAATGATATCATCAACATATATTTGAACCACTAACATGTCTTTGCTGTTTGTTTTAATGAAAAGTGTAGTATCCATCTTCCCTTTTTCAAAACATTTTTCAATCAAAAAGTTTGAAAACCTTTCATACCATCCTCTTGGAGCTTGTCTTAAACCATATAAAGCTTTAGTAAGTTTAAAAATATGGTTTGGAAATTTTGGATCTTCAAAACCAAGTGGTTGTTTCACATACACTTCTTCATTTATAAAACCATTTAAAAATGCAATCTTGACATCCATTTGAAAAAGCTTGAATTCATGATAACTTGCAAATGCAAGAAGCATCATAATAGCTTCCATCCTAGCTACGGGTGCATAAGTTTCATCAAAATCGATTCCCTCTTCTTGAGTGTAACCTTGAGCAACAAGTCTAGCCTTGTTTCTCACTATGTTATCACTCTTATCTAGTTTGTTTCTAAAAACCCATTTAGTTCCTATAGTAGATTTATTACTAGGCCTTTTAACTAATGTCCAAACTTGATTCCTCTCAAATTGATTCATTTCTTCTTGCAAGTCCATTATTCAATAATCCTCATTGAATGCTTCTTTGATATGTTTAGGCTCTATATATGAAATGAATGCAACATTACTAGCTAATCTAAGAGAGGATTTAGTGGTTACCCCTTCGGATGGATCACCCAAAATCTCACCACCTTTTACATAGTTGAACTCCCTTGGGTAGCTCACTTCATTCTCCTCTAGAGTCATGTTGTAAAGTGTTCATAAGTTTTATATTTCATGCACATTCCATCTCATATTATTGCTGTTGTCAACTGCATTTTAGGCATAATTAGGTCATGCATTGCATAAATACAATATTCTTTGTTTTGCCATGCTTTTATTGAATATTTGTTATTTGGTGAAGTAAAGATGTTGTTTTAGTGTAGATTTAGTTTTCCAGGGCTAGAAGCTGTTAGAAGGAGAGTAAACTAGAGGAGAGGATGTTGAAGCAGCAAACCAAGGAGCTGTACTAAAACAGTTCCACACAGAGAGAGCCGCTGTAGAGGACCTTCGGCCGCCATACCTGCCGCACAGGGCAGCAAAGTGAGTCTACTGCCCAGGACAGCAAAGTGAGCCCGTCGCCCAGGATAGCAAAGTGATTCTGCCGCCCAGGGCAGCAAAGTGAGGAGTTGGTAAATTGGAGTGCGATTTACATAGCATAAAATTCGGATTCTAACGACGCCGTCCACTCAATTTTCTGACGCCTGGAGCAGTAGACAAAGCCACCGGAGGAGAAGAACGAGCTTCCTTGTGGAACTCGGCAACGAGAAAAGAAGTCCATATTCAACTCAAAGAAGTCAGATTTTAAAGTTGCATTTAATGCAAAAGCCTTTTGAGGACTTCTACTCCAAGAAGGACTTAGATAGACCTTTGCCTATATAAACCTCATGTATTTAGCAAATCAAAATATATATAGCTTAGGTTTTCCTTAGGCATAGCTTAGGTTTTCTTACCGCCAACATGTTCTAATTCTCTCTTTGGGTTTTCGTTATGTTGTAATTAGTTGTGAGAACGGTTGTTTAGGTTTTCAAGTTTGTTTTTGCAATAAAATACTCTTAGTTTGGTTAATTCATGTGCTTCACTTCCTTCAATTAGTTTCAAAAGTCTAGTTGAAGAATCCATTTGTCGGGCACGACAATGTCAAACTCATGAAAGAATTAAGCACGGTCTCATCATGAAGAGGTGTTGACTAATTCGACTTAGACATAAGTTAGAGTTTCAGTGGCTAAAAGGAGTAACCAAACATTGACTTTCTGTGTTAGGTTTACGCTGAGATTGCTAGGTATTTCCTATATCACGCAGTAATAGAACCCTAGCCTAGACATAGGTAGGATCACTTTAGAATTGCTTCGCCGAACTTGGAGTATCTGCCAGACTTGCCGCCGGGACTTCTCTCCATCTCACTTGCCGGGACAAAGAAAGTTGCAAGAGCAAAGTGTCGTCGTGGCAGCGAAAGTTGCCGCCGCCTCAATCCGCCATTACCCGCCAAGGCAGCAGATCGTGGCTACGCAAAATACACTTGACCTATTCAACGCAGTTTCACACTAAGAAGCAGCATAACCCTGCCCTTTCTGAACAACAATTGGAATTAAGTTGTCCAATCCCTGTGGGAGACGATATCTTATATACTATAACTTGAAAGGAGTGTGCACTTGCGCTCATAAATAGAGAACACCCAAACGCTCTACAAGTTTTTGGCGCCGTTGCCGGAGATTGGTAACAACAAAATTCGTATTTATATTTCTGCACTTCTATTTTTATTTTTATTTGCATTTAATTTTAGTTTTTATTATTTTTATTTTCATTCAAAAAAAATTATGTGGGAAAGTGCTTATTCAGGTGCCCCACGAGTTAAGGGCAACAATATTTGGGAAAGTTCTTGCGAATTTTGTGAAGGCAACCATGCGTTCGACAGTTGCCCTCATCTTTTTGCAGCAGACATGTCGAGAAAAACCACTTGGGAGTGGATGTCTGAATATGAACAGCAGATGCCACCGCAGCAACAACAGGGACAGCTGATGCCGCTGCCAAAGTTGTGGTCGCATCAGCAAGATTTTTCATGGTATGATAAAAAATCTCATTTTTTTACCATAATAGTTTTGCTGCAGAAAGTGACATGCCGTGGGGATATAGCTATCCTCAAGAACAACCAAAATCTTTGGAGGACACACTTCGAACCTTCCTTGCACTCATGGATAAAGTGACAGCTGTTATGGACGCCAGCATCGCTAAGATGGATGGACGGCTGAACAATTCAGTCCTCATCAATGCCATAGATGAACCGGAACAATTAAGTCTTAAGGATACTAATGTCCAAGGACAAGAGGACGAAGAGCAATGCGAAGAAAGATCTCTGATGTGTGAGGAGCAATTATAAACTCCAAGCCAAGAGGATGCAGAACACTGTCTGGGCAGCAAGATTGACAGCTGTTCCGGTAGCTACCTAGAACCCTGCCCTGAGGACGAACTGACAGCACCTGAGCAAAGCTACGCCTCAACAGAGAGGCCCTCCACAACAGAAGCCTCCATAATGACGCCCGCCTCGGTAGACACCTCGGCAGCTATGGATTATATATATATCCAGAGGAGCTGATGCAGGCAAATTTACAGCCGTCAAAATCTCAACTAATAGAGATTTTTGATGAGCCTAAAGAGTTTTCCCTTGACCAACGCATCACTATGATAGAAGACTACCACAACAGCTGATTGCCGCAGCAGTTGCCTCGGTAGCTAAAGAAACTTTCCCCTGTGATGAACTTCGAAAAAAAGGAGGTAAGTACATGGTTAGGTAGTTATATAAATTTTCCTAATCACATGTTCATGCCTTCAGGAATAGGAACGAGAAGGAAGGTTCACATGGATTACAAGAGAACGAGGAAGAAGGAATCCTCCACCATGAGGATAATCACTAGATGGAGGGTGCGGATGGATTACAAGAAGTATCGAAAACGACCTTCTTGAGCTAAACCGATAAGGGAGTAGTTACTTTAAGAGATGCATATCAATGCACTCCTAGAGTAACAAAAATTTTGTATAAGTTTTTATTTTTCCACGTCTTTATTGTTTTATTTAGGAGTAGATTTTACCTACTTAGGACCAGATTTTATTTGCATTTTATTCCCGTCTCTCAACTACTTACCCAGATTCAGACCCTAAGGAATCGAGCCACCGAGCACAACAGGGGCAGCACTGCCGCAACCCGTAACTGGCGGAAGAGCATATAACTCCTCCACATCTTCTCCACCATCTGACAACAACTAAGCCTTAGTTTTCTTTCCCTTTCTCATATTTATTTTTCAGTTTTAGTTTTATTTTGTGCATTGAGGGCAATGCCCGTCTCGAGTTTGGGGGGGTATAGTTCTCATATTTTTTGTTTAGGCATACTTAGTAGCATATAGGTTGCATTGTACTTGCCTTCATATTAATCGAAAAAGAAAAATTTGTTATAACTTGTGCCTATGATAGGACAACCGATTAATTTTTCGCACCAATTAAAAATTGAACTTAAATCGGGAAAAGCGTGAATAACTTAGAATTTTCTACAATAGCCAAAAAAAAATTAACACTACTGTTACTTGCTGAGTTTGATAGAAAAATGGTTGCAGGTAGCCGTCGAAGCAGGCAACAGAGACAGAAAAATCAAAGCACTGCCACAGTAGAGAAAAACAAAGAAAAATTGTTGTTTTACCCTAGAGGTGCCCGAAACAGGCTCTAGGAAGAATCATGTGCGAGGACACTCCGCTGCTATCAAAGTCCATGAATCTGAAAATTTTGCAGTGACAGACAAATTAACATGAGTGAATGAAAGTCTTCACGGGATGACTCTACTCTATGGGTTCGGGGTTTTGTAGTTTGCTCCTATATTAATTTCAGACCTAGAAGAGTAGTTGTGATAAGTTGAAGCCCTCATTGCCATGATTAAATAATTGTGCTTAATTGTGCTGCCTCGGCAGCAACCTTATATATCATAACAACTTCTTTGTTTATCTAGTTATTCTTCATATCCAGCCTATACACAGACCTGCACACACTGCACTTGCATTATAGATTAATTCGTAGTTATTTCTTGCTATTTCCCCTTCGCTAATCTAATGTAGGTGCCACGGCCTTGAGGTGCGGAATCAAGTTGAAAACATGTTTTTCTTTCTGGTTAATATAAGGGCAAGTATGTTTAGGTCACATTGCTTGAGGACAAGCAATAGTTCAAGTTTGGGGGTGTGTAAAGTGTCTATAAGTTCTATATTTCATGCATATTCCATCTCATATTATTGCTATTTTCAAGTGCATTTTAGGCATAATTAGGTCATGCATTGCATAAATACAGTATTCTTTGTTTTTCTATGCTTTTATTGAATATTTGTTATTTGGTAAAGTAAAGATGTTGTTTTAGTGTAGATTTAGTTTTCCAGGGCTAGAAGCTGTTAGAAGGAGAGTAGACCAGAGGAGAGGATGCTGAGGAAGTAGACTAGGCAGTTGTACTAAAATAGTTCCACACAGAGGACCTTCGGACGGCATACCTGCCGCCCAGGGCAACAAAGTGAGTTTGCCACCCAGGACAGCAAAAGTGAGCCTGCCGCCCAAGACATCAAAGTGAGTCTGTAGCCCAGGACATCAAAGTGAGTCTATCGCCCAGGGCAGCAAAGTGAGGAGTTGGTAAATTGGAGTGCGATCGACAGAGCAGAAAATTCGGATTCTAACGATACTGTCCACTCAATTTTCTGACGCCTGGAGCACCAGACAGAGCCACCGGAGGAGAAGAACGAGCTTACTTGTGGAACAAGGCAATAGGAAAAGATGTCCATATTAAACTCAAAGAAGTCAGATTTTAAAGTTGCATTTAATGCAAAAGCCTTTTGAGGACTTCTACTCTAAGAATGACTTAGACTAGACCTTTGCCTATATAAACCTCATGCATTTAGCAAATCAAAATATATATAGCTTAGGTTTTCCTTAGGCATAGCTTAGGTTTTCTTACCGTCGACATGTTCTAATTCTCTCTTTGGGTTTGGGTTATGTTGTAATTAGTTGTGAGAACAGTTGTTTAGGTTTTCAAGTTTATTTTTGCAATAAAATACTCTTAGTTTGCTTAATTCATGTGCTTCACTTCCTTCAATTAGTTCCAAAAGTCTAGTTGAAGAATCCATTTATCGGGCACGATAGTGTCAAAATCACGAAAGAATTAAGCACGGTCTCATCATAAAGAGGTGTTAACTAATTCGGCTTAGACATAAGTTAGAGTTTCAGCGGCTGAAAGGAGCAACCAAACGTTAATTGCCTGTGTTAGGTTTACGCTGAGATTGCTAGGTATTGCATATATCACGCAGCAACAGAATCCTAGCCTAGACATAGGTAGGATCACTTCAGAATTGCTTCGCCGAAATTGGAGTATATGCTAGACTTGCTGTCGGGACTTCTCTTCATCTCACCTGTCAAGACAACGAAAGTTGTAAGAGCAGAGTGCCACCGTGGCAGCGAAAGTTGACACTTGACCTATTCAACGCAGTTTCATACTAAGCAGCAGCATAACCCTGCCTTCTCTGAACAACAATTCGAATCAAGCTGTCCAATCCTTATGGGAGACGATATCTTATATACTATAACTTGACAGGAGTGTGCACTTGCGCTCATAAATAGAGAACACCTAAACGCTCTAAACATGTCCTTCAAGGCTTCTAGAGGTGGATTTTGTGCTTCTTCTTCTTTGGTTGGAACCTCATCCACCTTTGATGATTGTCCACCATGATTGGCTTCAATGAATCCTACATCATCATTATCACCACAAGAATCCTTCCTCAGAAGGAGGTTATCATCGAAAACCACATGAATAGAC
Source organism: Hibiscus trionum (assembly GCA_030270665.1). Taxonomy (NCBI): domain Eukaryota; kingdom Viridiplantae; phylum Streptophyta; class Magnoliopsida; order Malvales; family Malvaceae; genus Hibiscus; species Hibiscus trionum. The sequence goes on from BSYR01000050.1 coordinate 2,434,022, forward strand.
TCTTCTACAACAAAAGTTCTTTTGTTAAATACTTGATAGACTTTAAAGTTTAAAGAATACCTTAAAATATAGCTCCATCACTTTTTGCATCTAATATACCTAAATTATCTATTACATTATTTAAAACAAAACACTTGCATCCAAAGGATGAAAATAGCTAATGTTAGGCTTCTTTGATTTTAAAATCTCATAGGGAGTTTTCTTTAAAATTGCCCTAATCATTACTCAGTTAATGATATAGAAAGCGGTGTTTGAGGCTTCCGCCCAAAAATATTTAGGTAAATTATTTTCACAAAGCATGGTTCTAGCTCTTTCTTCTAAAGTTCGGTTTTCCTCTCAACTACCCCATTTTTTGAAGATTGCAAGGTGCAGAAAAGTTATGGCTTATACCATTAGTGTTGTAAAAAATCCTCAAATCCTAAATTTTGAAATTCGGTTCCATGGTCACTCCTAATATGAGAAATATTTTGACCAAGATTATTTTGAGAAATTTTTGAAAATGTGATGAACTTTTCTAAAGCCTCATCTTTGGTACTTAAGAATAAAACCCAAGTGTATCTAGAGTAATCATCTACTAACACAAAGCATATGATTTTTCACCCAAGCTCTTAGTCCTAATTGGGCTAAAGAGATTCATATGGATCAATTGTAATACTCTACTAGTTGAAACATCATTAATAGGTTTAAAAGATACCCTTTTATGTTTACAATTAGCACAAGCATCACAAATTTTATCTAGAGAAAATTTTAGCTTAGGTAAACCTCTCACTAGATTTTGGGAAACCAAATTTTCTAAAACACTCATGCTAACATGTCCTAGTTTCCTATGCCATAACCATAAGTCATGTTCATCTTTAGCTACAAAACATGCATTAGAAATTTGAATGTCATCTAGATGAACCACATATATTACCTATGCGATGACCTATGAGCATTATCTTATTTGTTTCAATGTTCATAATTTTGCAACCATTAACATCAAAGAGAACATTAAAACCTTTACCACATAATTAACTAATGCTCAATAAATTATGTTTTAGACCATTGACATAAAGGACATTTTTAATGAGAATGGAAGAGTGATTACCAATGGAACCAATTCCTTCAATGTAGCCTTTGGAGTTGTCACCAAATGTCACTCCTCCTCCAATTTTTGGCTTTAGTTCCAAGAATCTACTATTTTCGCCGATCATATGTCTTGAGCATCCACTATCAAGGTACTATGTGTTTTGACTTGATGCTTTGGCCTTGTAGCAATGCTCCCCATACAAACAAAGGTTAGGCTTTAATTTTTGGTACCCAAATCATTTTGGGTCCATGAGAGTTAGCTCCCAAAATCTTGGTTCCTTGGGAATCCAAGAAGCAATAGAATGTAAATCATTAGAGGTAATTAGGTTCTTAGGAACCCAAAAACTCCTAATTCTCTTACCATATTTGGGTTTTGAAGATTCACCTTTTTCAAAACTTGAGTTCCCAACTTTGTTCAAAGAAGCTTTGAGATCATTCACCTCCTTATGGTGATGATCATTAAGCTCGGAAACAAGGTTGTTTAAATCATTTTTTTCTTTTTCAAAATATGTTAAATTGACTTTTAAATCGCACACCTTCTTTTCAAGTTCCGAATTGGTTTTGGATAAGGAATCATTTTGGCTTTTTAAATCGAAAACATTTTTCTTGTTTTTCAAAATTAATTCTTTGTATTTCCCAACCAATTCATCATACACCTCTTGCAAATCATCATAAGCTTCTTAAAGCTCATCGAAAGTATAATCAAAAGATGATGAGTTAGAGGTTACCTTAGGATCTTCCTCAAAATCCATAAGGCAAAGGTTGACAACTTCTTGCTCCTCTTCATCGGATAATGATTCCTTATCACTCCAAGTAGCAACGTTGGCCTTGAGCTTCTTTTTTCTTCCCAAAGCTCTTTCTTTTGAGTTGGGGGCATTCGGTTCTAATGTGCCCCGGCTTCTTGCACTTATAGCATATGAGTTGATCTTTATCATATTCCTTGTTCTTGTTTTTGAAGTCTCCTTTTCTAAAGAACTTTCTTCCCCGATTGGACTTCATGAACCAAGTGAATTTTTGGCTAGCATAGCCATCTCTTCAAGCTCCTTCTCGGATGAATCAGTCTCTTCTTGTGAGGCTTTGAGAGTAATTCTGGTTTTCTTCTTCTCCACTTCCTTCTTCTCCATCTTTTTCTCTTTTCTTTTCTTTTCTTTTCTTTTCTTCTTCTCTTCCTTACTTCATGATCTCATGAGTAAGAAGAGAACCCATGAGTGCATCGAGCTTTAATGTCTTCAAATATTTTGCCTCGATGATGGTGGTTCTATTCTATACAAGCTTGTCTTCAAGGATGACTTCTCCAAAACCTTTGAGACCATTGACGATGACATCTTCGTGACACTCTCGTTGAGATCCATTTTAAAATTCTCGTAACTCAAGTTGAGGAGTCCAATCTTTGTCTCCTTAACATTATTGGTTCCCTCGTAAGTGGTCTCTAGCGTGTCTCACACCTCTTTTGCACTTGTACAAGAGGACATCTTTGAATACATGTCCGATCTGAGTGCATAAAAGAGCATGTGCAAGGCCTTGTCATTAACTTGTAGCTTCCTTCTTTCTTCATTTGTCATTTCTTATTTGGCCTTGGGAACTTGTCTATCATCTTCTTGCTTCATTGGAATGGATGGCCCGTCTTTGATTACATCCCAAAGGAGGTAATCATTTGATTTGATGAATAGTTGTAGAGCGTTTGGGTGTTCTCTATTTATGAGCGCAAGTGCACACTCTTGTCAAGTTATAGTATATAAGATATCGTCTCCCACAGGGATTGGACAGCTTGGTTCGAATTGTTGTACCTGCACGAATAAAGTAAATGCACAAGTAAGATGGTTGTTTGAGAAGAAAAGTAAAATAAGACACAGGTAATAATAAGAGAAGTGATCAGATTGATAGAGAGTGTAGGGTTATGCTGCTGCTTAGTGTGAAACTGCGTTGAATAGGTCAAGTCATTTTGCGCTGCCACGATCTGCTGCCTCGGTGGGTAATGGTGGATTGAGGCGGCGGCAACTTTCGCTGTCACGGTGAAACTCTACTCTTGCAACTTTCATTGTCCCGACAGGTGAGATGGACAGAAATTCCGGCGGCAAGCCTGGCAGATACTCCAAGTTCGGCGAAGCAATTCTGAAGTGATCCTAACTATGTATAGGCTAAGATTATGTTGATGTGTGATGTAGGCAATACCTAGCAATCTCAGCGTAAACCTAACACAGGCAGTCAATGTTTGGTTACTCCTTTTAGCCGCTGAAATTTTGACTTATGTCTAAGCCAAATTAGTCAACACCTCGTCATGATGAGACCGTACTTAATTCTTTCGTGAGTTTGACACTCTCGTGCCCGACAAATGGATTTCTTCAATTGAACTTTTGGAACTAATTGAAGAAGTGAAGCACATGAATTAAGCAAACTAAGAGTATTTTATTGCAAAAACAAACTTTAAAACCTAAACAACCGTTCTCATAACTAATTACAACATAAACCAAATCCAAGAGAAATTTAGAACATGTCGGCGGCAAGAAAACCTAAGCTATGCCTAAAGAAAACCTAAGATGATTTGAATTAGAATTACAATGATTTTATATAGGCAATAGCTAGGTCTAGTCCTTCTTGAAGTAGAAGTCCTCAAAAGTAGCTTGCCACATTAAATGTGACATTAAACTCTGACTTCTTTGAGTTGAATGTGGACTTTATCACGTTGCCTTGTCCTACAAGTAATCTCAAGATTTCTCTTCGGCGGCTCTGCTCGCTGCTTTAGGAGTCGAAAAATGGAGTGGACAGCACCGATAGAATCATGATTTTCTGCTCTACAAATCATACTTCAGTTCTCCAACTCCATATTTTTGTTGTCGTGGGCGGCACGGTGGGCGGCGACAGCTGCTATCTCTGTTTGGAACTGCATCAGTACAACACCCTGGTTCGCTGCCTCAGCATCACATCCTCGGCTCCTCTCTCCTATGTCAACCTTTAGTACCTAAAACCAAAAGTACACTAAAACAATATCTTTTCTTCACGAAATAAAATATAATCTATAAAAATATGGCAAAGCAAAGAAATACTGTAAAATGCAATGCATTGTCCTAATTATGCCTAAGATGTGCTTAAAAACAACAATAATATGAGATGTAATATGCATGAAATATAGAACTTGTGGACACTCTACACACCCCCAAACTCGAACTATTGCTTGTCCTCAAGCAATGCAACCTAACATACTTGCCCTTATATTAATCAGAAACAAAAACTTGTTTTTCAACTTGATTTTATACCTCAAGGTTGTGGCACCTATATTAGATTAGTGAAGGGAACTTAGTAAGAAAATAACTCATAATTAATTTCTAATGCCAGTGCAGTGTGTGCAGAACTGTATACATGTTGAATCTGCAAAATAACTAAATAAACAAAGATGTTGTTACGATATATAAGGTTGCTGACGAGGCAGCACAGTTAAGCACAATATTTTAATCATGGCAATGAGGGCTTTATCTTATCACAACTACTCTTCTAGGTCTGAAATTAAGATAGGAGCAAAATACAAAACCTCGAACTCGTGGAGTAGAGTCATCCCGTGAAGACTTTCATTCACTCATGCTAATTTGTTCGTCACTTCAAAACTTTCAGATTCATGGACTTTGATAGCATCGGAGTGTCCTCGCACATGATTCTTCCTAGAGCCTGTTGCGGGCACCTCTAGGATAAAACAACAATGTTCTTTGTTTTCACTTCTGTTGCCGTGGCATGCTGTATTTTTCTGTTTCTTTTGCCTACCTCGGCAGCTACCTGCAACCATTGTTAGAACTTTGCAAAGAATTCTAAAAACAAGCAGGCAATGTTCATTAGATATTCTAACCAATCGAGCAAGTAACAGTAGTGTTTGACAGTTTTGGCAATTGAAAAAATTCTAAGTCATTTTTCATACTTTTCCCACATTAAGTTCAATTTATTATTGGTGCGAAAATAATTAATCGGCTAATTGTCATAGGCACAAGTTATATAACAAATTTTTCTGTTCCGATTATTACTAAGGCAAGTAAAATGCAACATATATATGCTACTAAGTATGCCTAGACAAAAGATGCGAGAGCTATCCCTCCCCCAAACTCGAGATGTGCATTGCCCTCAATGCACAAAATTAAAACATAAAAATAATAACAGAAAAAAATAAATACAAGTGATAGAGAAAACAAAAAATGAAGAAAAGAGAAAGAAAAATAACTAAAAATTGGTTGAGGGTTGAGAGGAGGCTTGAGTCTTTTCTATTGAGGAGGAGGAAGAGGTTTGGATGATGAAGCGATGACCGGCAGATGTCTTGGCGGTAGACTTACCAGGTGAGATTTTTTCTATCTGCGGCGGTTGAACTCTTTTGGGCGTGGGACGAGGCTCTTCTTGAGTTTTGGCAGGGGGAGCGGCAGGAGGTGCTTCGCTCTCTTCTGACTCTGTCTCGTCGTTCACATGCTCGGCAGCAATTATGTACCGCTTCCTCTTCCTAGTGCCTTCCTCCGTGGGTGCTTTCAGAGGGTCAATCACCATTGGGATGGTTGATGCTGCTGCTACGATTGATGTTGCTCATTTCGGCGGTTGCTGCTCAATTTCCTCTGATGATGAGGTGTTCGCTATTGTCGCTGCTGTGCAGGTAGGTGAATGGTGTTGCTGATGCCTCTCGGGGGAGTCTACCACTGTATTGGATTTGGTGGTGGCTGAGTAAGATGGGTAGTGCGTCGGAGAGGGCACCTGGCGGGCGGTATGGCGGGCAGCGGCGGAGGATGGCGTTCCTTGTGCCGGGGCTACTGCTACAAGATCTGCAGGATATGGAGGCAAGATGGGTCCGTCATCAAGGAATTTATACAGGAGATAAGCCACAAAGGCTTCTTGGACTTCCCCCACGTATTTCATGAAGGTCAGCTGCTGCTGCTCGATGCGTTTGGTGCTGTTGATAAGGGTGTGCAGCAGCGTGAGGACTTCGTTTTCTGGGGCATCTTTAGTACTTTCGGGGGCGGCTGGAGTGTCAGGCTGGGCAGCAGATGGCTGGTTGGGCGTTATAGGCTTTGTCTCTGGTGCCTGCATCATCTGTATGCGGACTTTTCTAGTCCACCCTTCTTTGGCTTTTGTTATCTTATCTTTTGGGTCGGTCAGAACACCAAAGTTGGCGCAAAGTCCTGTGATGAGGTACAAGAAGTACAACCGGCCCTTCGTCTTCCGGAAGCAGGTGTGGATTTCCTTGTAGATAATTTCCCCAACATTGATGAGCCGGTTCATCATGATGTTGTAGATTAGGGCAAGGCGCAACCGATCTACGGTAGAGTTGTGGGTGGTGGGCAGCAAATGCCTCTTTACAAATGTGTTCCACAACATTGCTTCGGGCAGCGTTGGACAGATCCTCCCTTCTTGCCTGCCAACCACGGCGTGTTAGGCTTGCATAGTTTGGCCTTGATTTTCTCATAATCGGCAGTCGTCAGTGACTGCCTCCACTCCTCGTGAGGGTTGTCGTGCATATCCAGGCCATAGAAGTTGTTGATTACGGTGGCATTCAACTTGATAGGATCCTCACGGACATATACGAATAGCATCTCCAGCCGGGGATGGTGGGCATAGAACTCCTTAACCATGGTGATGTTGGCGATCTCTGGCTGTCGTGCGAAGATTTCCAATCCCTTGTTGTGGATGGTTTCAAACATTTTGGTTCTAGGCCGAGATCTCCCGTCTGCCGAGTATAGTGAAAACCTTGCTCCTCCCATATGTTCTACTTTGCGAACTGAGTTTGGTGTCTCTTTTCTACTGCGCAGGAGAAGAAGCGTTGAAAAGTGGGTTTGGGTAACGATGAGGAGGCCATGTGAGACGGTTGAAGTATACTGAAACTTGAAAGAAAAAATGATTAGAGATCAGTGGATGCAAGAATGAGATAGCAAGAAGGTGAAAGTAAAGTCAATGAGAAGTGTTTAAATAGAGGTTGTCGAGAGGTGTCGTGGCGGCATTAAATTTCTAACGGTCCAGTTGTCTCGCGCACGTTACGGGATTTCTGCCCTTTATTTTCGGAGCCGTTGATGGTCAACTAGTTGTTACGCGTTTTTGCGCTGGGCTATCTCGGTGGGATGTTGGGCCTCCTTCTTGATTTGACTCTTTTATTCTTAAACCTGAAATAAAAATAAAAATAAAAGTATTTAAATAATTTCTGAAAAATAAAAATCTGAAAACTAATCTAATCCTAAAAAAATAAATTAAACTCTAATCCTAATGCATAAAAATAAAGAAATTATAAAAACAAATTAAGTTATGTTGGGAGTGCATTTGGGTGCATCTTCCAGACATAACCACTTCCTAAGGTAATTTGACTTGTCCTTCCCTCCTGGGGGTCCTTTTGTTCCTTCAGGTTCTGTGCTGCTGGTTCTTTCAGCCTGCCTTTTGGTCTGTCGCGACAACTGCTGCCTTGGCTTGTCTCTATGCTGATCTTGGCAGCTTTTGCATCTGAGCATCCCTTCTTTTCTTTTCCTGAGGGTTGTAGCACATTTAACTTTATGCTCTGGTTGTCTACCCTCATGGTCAGATCCCCATATTCCACATCTATCAACGTTCTGCCTGTGGCCAAAAATGGTCGCCTAAGGATGATTGGGGCTTTTTCATCGGCCTCACAGTCAAGGATGAGGAAATCAGCTGGAAGAATTAGGTTGCCCACCTTCACTAGTATGTCCTCGATTTTACCCTCTGATTGTATAAACGAATGATCGACAAGTTTTAGCATGACAGAGGTAGGTTTGGCTGGCTCAATTCCTAATTTATCGAAGATTGCTTTGGGCATTAGGTTGATGCTGGCTCTCAAGTCGCACATGGCTTTTGTTTCATGTTTGTTGCCTATCCTGCATGTGATAACAAAGCTACACGGGTCTGTTTGTTTGGGCGACAGTTTATTGTGCAGTATTGCCATGCACTCTTCTGTTACAACAACTGTTTCAAACTCCCCAATCCTCTTCCTTCTAGAAACCATGCCCCTGAGATGTTTGGCATAGTTGGGCATATTTTGAATGGCTTCTATTAGAGGTAAGTTTATGTGCACCTATTTTAGAATATCCAGGAATCTTCTGAACTGGTGCTCTTACTTTTGTTGCTTAAGCTTCTAGAGTAAAGGTGATGGCAGGTGGATATCCTCTATACGCTCCTTGCATGGGAACTTAATTTGTGGAGGATCATCTGCTTGAGGACCGTTGTTACGTTTAGCTGTCGGGGCGACTGGTGTTGTTGCTGCCGCGGCAGGCTATTCTCTCTGGGCTGGCTGTGTTTTTGGTTGCTTTTCCACCCTTGGTTCATCCAACTGCTTCCCACTTCTGGTAGATATAGCTTTGCACCGCTCGTAAGTGGGTTTGGCTGCTGCCTCCGTGCTGCTAGATGCTACTCCCATTGTTCTGCTGTTGAAGATCTCTGTGAACTGCCCAAATTGGGTCTCCAGGTTTTTTATAGCAGCCTCATGGTTGTTCATCTTCATCTCAGTCCTGTCCATGAAAGACTCAGTTTTATCAATGAATTTATTAGCGCGAACAATAAAATCATTAGTTCTAGACATAAAAGTATGAAGAGTTTCTTCTAGTGAATTATTGTTTTGCGACTGCTGAGCCTGCTGTCTGGACAAGTTTTTTCTGTAGCCTCTCTGTTATTGTTATGGGTTTGCAACAGTCTTTGGGTTGCTCCAGGAGAAGTTGGGATGGTCCTTCCATCCAGGATTGTAGGTGTTCTGGGCATGTCTGTTGTTCCTCTCGTATCCTCCCATAAAGTTGGCAGATGCGGTGCAGTTAGAGGAATCATGGTTGCCCTCACACTCGTCACAGAACGGCTCTACAGTCTTTGCCTCATAGACTTTCACAGCAGGTTTTACAATGCTCATGACCAGCTCTGTCAGCTTGTCAAGGCACACATTGACAGATTCTGAGGCTTCTACCTCGTTCACAGTGGTTGGCTGCCTAACACCGCCTCGGCTGGCTGTTGGATACTTGTAATCATTCTTGGAGGCTTGGTTTAGAATCCGCAGTGCCTCCTCTAGTGGTCTGTCAAGGATGATTACATTGGCTGAGGCATCAATCATCATCTGTGTTGGGTAGTTCATCCCGTTGTAGAATATTGATACATGTGTCCAGGCCGGAAGACCATGTAGCGGGCAGTTGTTAAGCATTTTTTGGTACCGCTCCCATTCTTCATACATTGGCTCATCATCCCCTTTTCGGAAGGTTGTTATCTCATTTCGTAGTCTGTCTGTGACATTGGACGGGCTGAATTGATCCAGAAAATCTTTACACAGCTCTGTCCATGTGTTGAACGACCCTGCTGGCTGGTTGTTCAACCAATGTTTTCCATATCCCTCAGTGAATAGGGAAATAGTCTCAACCTTAGTACGTCTTGACGGACCCCGTGTATTTTGAATGCTCTGCATATGTCCAGGAATCCTCTCAAGTGCTGTCGAGCATCTTTTGTGGCAGTCCTCTCAAGTTTCGTCACTGTCGGATAAAACCCTCTAAAGTCATGTTCTAGATAATCTCTAGTGGTTCGAACATTCTGGGGCTGCCTGGGCAGAACTTGATGTTCTCTGAGCGGCGAGTCTTGCTGCCCATCCCTGCCGTCTATGGCATTGTAGGGTGGGTCCATGTTTACCTTTGCTTTTTCTTTTTCCTCTTTGGTTTTCCCTAGGGTTACTCTGATCTCCTTTTTGAGCTCTCTTGCTCTACGTTCGATATCGTCGTAGAAGAGAATTTCTCCTTTTGGATTCGCCATGGTCATACACTAGCAAAGGACACTGTAAAATTCTTTTTTAAATAAGAATTAAATAAAAAGTAAAGAAATAAAATTGCATAAATTAAAGACAAAATTCGTTGTTACCAATCCCCGGCAACGGCGCCAAAACTTGTAGAGCGTTTGGGTGTTCTTTATTTATGAGCGCACTCATGTCAAGTTATAGTATATAAGATATCGTCTCCCACAGGGATTGGACAGCTTGGTTCGAATTGTTATTCCTGCACAAATAAAGTAAATGCACAAGTAAGATGGTTGTTTGAAAAGCAAACTAAGAGTATTTTATTGCAAAAACAAACTTTAAAACCTAAACAACCGTTCTCACAACTAATTACAACATAACCCAAACCCAAGAGAAATTTAGAACATGTTGGCGGCAAGAAACCCTAAGCTATGCCTAAAGAAAATCTAAGATGATTTGAATTAGAATTACAATGAGTTTATATAGGCAATAGCTAGGTCTAGTCCTTCTTGAAGTAGAAGTCTTCAAAAGTAGCTTTCCACATTAAATGTGACTTTAAACTCTGACTTCTTTGAGTTGAATGTGGACTTTATCACGTTGCCTTGTCCCGCAAGTAATCTCAAGATTTCGCTTCGGCAGCTCTGACCGCTGCTTCAGACGTCGAAAAATTGAGTGGACAGTGCCGATAGAATCAGGATTTTTTGCTCTACAAATCGTACTCCAATTCTCCAACTCCATATTTTTGCTGTCGTGGGCGGCACGGTGGGCGACGGCAGCTGCTATCTCTGTTTGGAACTGCATCAGTACAACACCCTGGTTCGCTGCCTCAACAACACATCCTCAACTCCTCTCTCCCCTGTCAGCCTTTAGCACCTAAAATAGAAAGTACACTAAAACAATATATTTTCTTCACCAAATAAAAGATAATCTATAAAAACATGGCAAAGCAAAGAAATACTGTAAAATGCAATGTATGGTCCTAATTATGCCTAAGATGTGCTTAAAAACAACAATAATATGAGATGGAATGTGCATGAAATATAGAACTTGTGGACACTCTACAATAGCCTCATCCAATTCTTCCAAAATGGGTAGTTTTCCCCATTGAAGAATGGAGGTTTAGTGGTGGATTGACTTTCATACAAGTTGGTAGAAGTAGACGTCATTGCTTTGTTGTCAATTGATTGGATTGCTTCAAATATCGTCTTTTGTAGATGTTAATCTCTCAAAGAGTTAGGCTCTGATACCAATTGTTGTGTGGGTCAATCGATGAACAAATGGCCAAGAGGGGGTGAATTGGCTTTTAAAAGTTTGAAGGAGGAAATTGGTAAAATAAAAAATAAAGGCACAAGAGATTTACAGTGCTTCAAGCTTAGAAAAAGCTCTGCATTCACTACCTTAGCTCCCACTAAGGATTTTGAAACAATTTCACTAGAAATTCTTCCCCTTTTCTTAGATTAGGAGGAAATCTTACAAATCGATTATGCTTTCTACCCAAAGCTTAATCAAATATCACTCTTAACAAGAGAAGTTGTTGGCAAATGAAAATAAACCTAACAAAGGTAAAATATTTTCGCCAATTACAAGTACACTCCCCCCAATCTTGAAATAAAGAATTACAAATGAATTACACAATATGGGTACAAGGGTTTGACTCTATTTGGCTCAAGTTGGATTGGATTTTTGCTTGAATGTGCTTGACTTGTTCAATAGTTGTTTTTGTAGCTTTTATGGCTTGCTTTTATACCTCTTCATTGAACTCTAACCGTCTGAGTGGTTGGCATCATCAATAGAGCCGTTGGGCTCTCTTTTTCCCACCATAAATGCACTTTTGCAACCTACTGTATCGGTACACGTGTCACCGTATCGGTACATGTCATGAGAAGAAAGAGACATTGTACACAAATAGCATATCGGTACGCGAAGAGGCGTATTGGTACGAAAACCATATTTTACAAAAGGGATCAGTACGGCATAGTGCGTACCGGTACTAATTTTGCTCACTGGAATCTGGAGAAGTGGTTAACCAAAAAGTGTATCGGTACGTTAGTTATGTGTATCGGTACGGTAATTAGGTGTATCGGTACGGTTAACCATTTTTCAAAAAGTTTGATTCCAATAAACTGACAAGGCAATGGTCAAAAATTAAATGCCAAGATTTATCAAATCTCACCAACGCGTATCGGTACAGAAAGGAACATATCGATACGGTAAGTAATCGAGTCTAAAAACCGTATCGATACGGTAAAGAGCGTATCGGTACACTTTTATTATTTTGCATAACTCATTTTTCAGTAGCTAAAAACCATATCGATACAGATGTAACCGTATCAGTACACCTGGACCAAACTTAAAAATTTTAGTTTGAAAATACTTAGAAAATATTTTGGATACTTGACTTTTGATTTAGAAACACTTAAAGTTTAAATCCTTGTCGTTTTGTGTCTTTTGAGTATTTAAAATTTTATTTCATTTTGCAATTAAGTCCTTGAAAAATATTGTTATATCAAACTCAATTTTGGTTTTACATTTTAGATAAGGAATCGTTTTGTGTTTTCAAATCAAAAATAATTTTCTTGTTTTCCAAAATTGATTCCTTATATTTCTCCAATTCATCATATAACTCTTGTAACTCATCATATGCTTCTTGAAGCTCATCATATGTAAAATCAAAGTTAGATGAAATAGAGGTTACCTTAGGATCCTCTTCCAAGGCCATGAGGTAAAGGTTGGCAACTTCTTTCTTCTCTTCATTGGATGATTCCTCATCACTCAAAGTAGCAATGTTGGCCTTGAACTTATTCTTTTTCCTGAAGTTCTTTTTTTTGAGTTAGGGGCAATCGGTATATGCCTCGGTTTCTTGCACTGATGGCAATTAAGTTGATCTTTTTCTTCCTCCTTGTTCTTGTTCTTGAGGTCTCCTTTCCGATTGAACTTTCTACATCTTTTAGACTTCATGAATCGAGTGAACCTTTTGGCTAACATGACCATTTCCTCGTCTTCCTTCTCACTTGAATCGCTCTCTTCTTGTGAAGTGTTAAGTGTGCAAAAGTCATATATTTATACCCTAGTCTAGCTCAATTATTATTGTTCTTAAGTATAGTTTAGTTGCATTTATTAGGAAAACATACACAAAATTGTATAGATTTGAAATTTTGCCTTATTTGATGAACTTAATTGTTTTTATATAAAAGATACTGCTCATGTGTGTTTTCTTTTTGTGCGCACAAAAAGAAAACACACATGAGCTAGACTAGGGCAGCATATCGTGGCAGCGCAAAATAACTTGGCCTTTTCAACGCAGTTTCACATTGAGGAGCAGCATAACCCTGCCCTCTCTATCAACCTGATTACTTCCTTTATTACTTGTGTTTTAATTTACCTTTCTTCTCAACAATCACTTTACTTGTGCAATTTACTTTTCCTTGTGCAGGAACGACAATTCGAACCTAGCTGTCCAATCCTCGTGGGATTCGACATCTTTTATACTATAACTTGGCAGGAGTGTGCACTTGCACTCTTACAAAAAGGGAACACCTACACGCCCTAAAAGTTTTTGGCGCCGTTGCTAGGGATTGGTAACAACGAATTTCGTTTTTAATTCCCTTACTTTTTCTTTACTTTTTATTTTATTTTCATTTCTAATTGAAAAAAAATTACAGTGTCCTTTTCTAGTTTATGACCAGGGCGAACCCAAAAGGAGAACTCCTCTTTTACGATGATATCGAGCGTCAAGCAAGAGAACTTAAGAAGGAGATTGGGGTAGTCCTAGCGAAAAACAAAGAAGAAAAGGGAAAAGCAAAGGTAAACATGGTAAACGATAACCCTGCTGACGGTGCCGCGAACGGTAGGGTTGGGCAGCAAGACTTGCCGCCCAGAGGTCAGCAAGATCCACCAATGCAAGATCCCCCTATTTTGCCCAGGCAGCCCCAGCCTGTTCGAACCACTAGAGACTATCTGGAACATGACTTCAGAGAGTTTGATTCGACAATGACGGAACCTGAGTTCGAGGCGGACCACTTCGAGTTAAAGCCTGTCATGTTTAACATGATCAATTCATTATGGCAATTTGGAGGGACTGCTACAGAAGATGTCCGACAGCACTTGAGAGGATTCCTGGACATCTGCAGAGCATTCAAAATACATGAGGTCCATCAAGACGTATTGAGGCTGAGGTTATTTCCCTATTCACTGAGTGATAGGGCAAAATAGTGGTTAAACAACCAGCCTGCAGGATCGTTCAACACATGGAATAAGCTTTGTAAAGATTTCCTAGACTGATTCAGCTCGTCTAATGTCACAGACAAACTGCGCAATGAGATAATAGCCTTTAGACAAGGGGATGACGAGCTGATGTATGAAGCATGGGAGCAGTACCAATAGATGTTGAATAACTGCCCGCTACATGGTGAACTACCCAACATGGATGATGATTGATGCCTCCGCCAATGGGATCATCCTCGACAGACCACCAGAGGAGGAATTGCGGATTCTGAACCAAGCTGCCAAGAACGACTACAAGTATCCAACAGCCCACCAAGGTGGCATAAGACGGCCAGCCACTGTGAACGAGGTAGCAGCCTCAGAATCTATCAATTCCCACCTTGACACGCTGACAGAGCTAATCATGAGCATCGTGAAACCTCTTGGGAAGGCATATGAGGTAAAGGATGTGGAGCCGTTCTGTGACGAGTGTGGGGCAACCATGATTCCTCTGACTGCACCACATCTGCTAATTTTATGAGAGGGTATGAGAGGAACAGCAGACCTGGCCAGAATACTTACAACCCGTGATGGAAGAACCATCCCAACTTCTCCTAGAGCAACCCAAGGACTGCAGCAAATCCACAACAGCAACAGGGTGGCTACCAACAAAACCAGTCCAGACAGCAGGCTCAGCAGCTGCAAAACAATAACTCACTAGAAGCAACTCTTCATACTTTTATGTCTAGAACTAGTGATTTTATTGTTCGTACCAATAAATTCATTTATAAAACTGAGTCTTTTATGAACAGGATGGAGATGAGGATGAACAACCAAGAGACTGCTATAAAAAACTAGAAGACCGAATTTGGGCAGTTCACAGAAATCTACAGCAGTCGAACAATGGGAGCAGCATCCAGTAGCTCAGAGGTAGCCACCAAACCCACTTACGAACAATGCAAGGCCATCTCTACAAGAAGTGGGAAGCAGCTGGATGAACCCATGATGGAGAAACAGCAAGAAACTCAACCCTACCAGAAAGAAAATCCTACCGCGGCAGCACCAACACCAGCCGCCCTGGCAGCTGAAAAAGACATCAGTTCTGAAGTAGATGATCCTCCCCATATTAAGTTCCAATGCAAGGATTGGGGATATCCGCTTGCCGGTACCTTTCCCCCGGAGGCTTAAGAAACAAAAGAAAGAGCGCCGGTACAGAAGGTTCCTGGACATTCTAAATTAGGTGCACATTAACATACCTCTAATAGAAGCCATTCAAAGTATGCCCAACTATGCCAAACACCTCAGAGACATACTTTCTAAAAAGAAAAGGATTGGGGAGTTCGAGACAGTGGCCGTCACAGAAGAGTGTATGGCAATGCTGCACAACAAGTTGTCGCCCAAGCAAACAGACATAGGCAGCTTTGTTATCCCATGCAGGATAGGCATCAAACATGAAACCAGAGCCATGTGCGACTTGAAAGCCAACATCAACCTTATGCCCAAGGCAGTCTTCGATAAACTAGGAATTGAGCCTGCCAAACCTACCTTCGTCGTGCTAAAACTTGCCGATCACTTGTTTGTACAACCGGAGGGTAAAATCGAAGACATCCTAGTGAAGGTGGGCAACCTGATTCTTCAAGCTGATTTCCACATCTTGGACTGCGAGGCCGATGAAAAAGCCCCAATAATCCTTTGGCGGCCTTTCTTGGCCACGGGTAGAACGTTAATAGATGTGGAACTCGGGGAGCTGACCATGAGGGTAGACGAACAGAGCATAAAGTTAAACGTGCTACAACCCTTAGAAAAAGACAAAGGATGCCCAGATGCAAGTGCTACCGAAATAAGCATAGAGACAGGCCAGGACAGCAGCTGTCGCGACAAATCAAAGGGCAAGCTGAAAGACACTATAACACGGCACTTGAAGGAACAAGAGGACCCCCCAAGAAAGAAGAACAAGCCAAACTACCTCAGGAAGTGGTTATGTCTGGGAGATGCACCCAAATGCACTCCCAACATAACTTAATTTTTATTTATTTTTTATTTTTATGCATTAGTATTAGAGTTTAATTTTAGGAGTAGATTAGTTTTCAGATTTTTATTATTTAGAAGTTATTTAATCACTTTTATTTTTGTTTTAATTTTAGGTTTAGGAATAAAAAAGTCGGATCAAGAAGGAGGCCCAGCAAGGAGCCCACCCACCAACCTGCCGAGACAGCCTAGGGCAGCCCAAGCGCAGCAATGCGTAACGGCTAGTTGGCCTTCAACGGCTCCGAAAATAACAGGCAGATATCCCGTAATATGCGCAAAGCAACTAGACCGTTGGACATTTATTGTCATCACATCACCTCTCGACAGTCTCTATTTAAACCCCTCTCACTCAATTCATTTACTTTACTTTCACCTCTTTGTTATCTTCTTCTTGTTTCCACTGCTCTCTAATTATTTCTCTTTCAAAGTTTCAGTTACTTTAATTGTTTCACATGGCATCCGCATCACAGTACAAACCCACTTACAAGAGGTTTTGCTCCAAGGCAGACAAGTAAAGATACAGAGATCAGTTCTCTAAGCAGAACGTATAAGAGGAGCAAGGCTTCCACTACACAATGGAGACAGGCGATCTCGGCTTAGAGTCTGCCCTGTTCGAGACCAGCCACAACAAGGGATGGGAGATGTTCGCACGGCATCCAGAGATAACCAACATCACCATGGTTAGGGAGTTTTATGCCCACCATCCCCAGCCAGGGCAGCCATTTGTCTATATCCGTAGGGAGCCGGTCAAGCTAAATGTCACCGTCATCAACAGATACTATGGCCTGGATATGCACGACAACCATCACGATGAGTGGAGGTAGTTATTGACGGCTGTCGACTATGAGAAAATCAAGGTCAAACTCTGCAGGCCCAATACGCCGTGGTTAGCAGGAAAGCATGTAGGATCTGACCAACGCCGCCAACTGCTGCCTCAGGCAATGTTGTGGAACACATTTGTAAAGAGGCGCCTGCTGCCCACCTCCCAAAACTCTACCGTTGATCGGTAGCGCCTCACCCTCATTCATAGCATTCTGATGAACCGGCCAATAAACATTGGGGAAATCATATGCAAAGAGATACACAATTGCTTCAAAAAGATGAAGGGTAGGTTGTACTTCTCGTCCCTCATCACACACCTTTGCGCCAACTTTGGTGTTCCGGCAGACTCTAAAGATGAGTTGACAACTGCCAAAGAAGGGTGGACTAGACAAGTCCACCTGCAAATGATGCAGGCCCCGAAGGCAGAGCCCATAACGCCCAGCCAGCCTTCTGCCACCCAGCCTGACACTCCAGCCGCCCCCGGCAGTACTGAAGCTGCCCCAGAAAATGAAGTCCTCACACTGCTGCACACCCTTATTGACAACACAAAGCGCATCGAGCAACAGCAGCTGACCTTCATGAAATTCGTGGGGGGGTCCAAGAAGCCTTTGTGGCTTATCTCCAGCAGAAATTCTCTGATGAAGGACTCATCCTGCCATATTCTGTAGAACTTCCAGCAGCAGCCCCAATACAAGGAACGCCAACCGTCGTCGATGCCCGCTATACCACCCATCAGGTGCCCTCTCCGACATACTACCCAACTTACTCAGTCGCCACCGCATCCGACACAGTGGCATACTCCCCGGAGACGCATCAGCAGCACCATTCACCGGCCTGTACAGCAGTGACAGTGGCAAACACCGCCTCATCAGAAGTGATTGAGCAGTCGCCGGAACCAGAAATAGTAGTGGTAGCAGCAGCACCAACTATCCCTATGGAGATTGTCCCTCCGGCAGCACCCACGGAGAAAGGCACTAGGAAGAGAAAGCGGCACATTATAGCCGCCGAGCCTGTGGACTTTGAGACAAAGTTAGAAGAGAGCGAAGCACCTCCAGCCGTTCCCTCTGTCGAACCTCAAGAAGAACCTCAGCATACGCCAAAAAGAGTCCAGCCGCCGGGGAAAGCAAAAACCTCACCTGCTAAGGCTGCCGCCAAGACTTCTGTCGGCCGCCGCTTCATCATCCACACCTCTTCATCTGCAGAAAAGATTCCAACCTCCCCTCAACCCTCAGCCAATTTTTAGTTCTTTCTTTTCTTTCTCTTTTCTTTATTTTATTTTATTTTTCTTTTTCTGTTTTCTTTTACTTATCTCTTGTATTTATTTTTCAGTTTTATTTTGTGCATTGAGGGCAATGCCCATCTTGTAACATCCGCTTTTCCGTCCTAGAATTTAACTCATTGAATTAGAGTATTTGATTTATCCTTTGAAAGCAATGAAGTCCACAATTAAGCAATTGATTCAATTTGGTCCTTGAATTTCCTTTAATTGGCAATTATTGCATTAACTCCAAATTAAAGAAAACTTGGGCATTGAATTGAAGGATTAAGTTGAATGAGTCAAGTAGATAATTTAGTTGAACATTAATTGATTGTAAAATTATCAAAGTAATAGATTTGGAGAATTAAAATAATTAGAATGGGTATAAATTCCCTAGTGAAAATCGGGCCAAATTGTAAGAGGAAAGAAATTATGTATGAGCATGATTAATGAATAAATTAAAGAGAGAACAAAAGATATGTTTTGCATGCTAATAATTTGAGCTCTTTGGGCTGCCCTTAGTCAAAATAAAAATTAGAATAAGAGAGAAAGGTAATTGGGTAAATCCTTAATCCAACACAATCTCCAAATTAAGGAATGTGTCTTTCTTCTCCATCTTTTCCTTAGTGTTGCCGTGAACCTTGAGAGAAAATGGGAGAAAGAAAACTTGAGAAATTTCTGAAATTTTAGCTTTAATTGAGGAAGAAATTGCATGCATGTTGATGAATTTGAGCTAGGAAGAAGAAGTGTCATCTAGTGATAGCAATTTAAGAAGTAAGTACCTTGTTTTCTTCTTTTTGTTGTTCGAATAGAAGCAAATTATGCATGTAAAATTTTAAGTTAATTTAAGCATGAAAATGGTTAGAATTATGGTGATTAAGCTGAGTTGAAATGATAGAATTTTTGAATGGTTATGTGTAAATTTGTGAACCGAGTAATAAGGGATTGTTTTAAGGAAAAGTTAAGAGCTCTTGATTAAATTGAAATTTTGAGATAGTTAGGGACCAAACTGGAAAATTTCTATTAGGACAAAGTTGAAGAGAGATGAAAATTATATAAGGAACAAGCCTTAGATTCCTGGAAAATGAATTTGAATAAGGAAATTTTGATTGGGATTAAAGTTGGACGTGTACTAGGATAAAATGAATTAGGGACTGTTTTGATTAAAATCAATAAATGCAAGGACATGAATTACACGAAATTTAGCACTTAACTCAGAGTTTAAAATTAGGGGATCATGTAAGAATAAGTATGGAGTCTTGAATTGAACTTAAAAATGGTCTAATTGGGTGAATTAAGGAAGCTAGTCACTTTAAGCATGAAAATATGACTAATCTGGAATTTCATGAAAATTGAGGACCTGTCTGTTAGTTATAAGAATTACTAAGGACTTAAAAGTAATTTCAAAGGATAGTATGAATCAGGTATTAAATGGTTTTAGGAATAAAGTGAGGTAAATAGGTGAAATTGAAGTTTAAGGTGTTTAAAGAGTGAACTGTCCAGAAAACCTAAGCCTTGAGCTGTCACTTTGAAAATTCACCAAAATAGGATATAATGTATTTTGATCTGAAATTTTTATGGTATAAACTTTGAAATGTCTATTATCACTGAGATAAACGGAATTGAATTCTAGTATGTGAGCTAGAAGTTATAGATTAAAGAAGTTAGGCAGTACAAGCTGTCCAGGATTGTTAAAATGGTTATGTTTAAGTACTAAACTGTATTAACTCTGAATAGATAAAAATATGAGGTTTACATGGTTGAAAAACTGAGTTTATCACCTTTCTAAGGGTGTATGATAAGTGGAATTTGGATTAGTAAGTAAGAAGTTATGATCAAAATGGTAACTGGTCCTCCAACTAATTAAATGAAAAACAGTTTTGAAGGTTAATGTTTGCAATTGTGTTAAAGGGATTAATGTGATTGAATTGTTCTCTGATATGGTTTGTACATGCTTTGTGTTTGAGTTTTAAGATCAAATTTGTGAAGAATCTTTGGAGGAGGAAAAGTTTGGTCAATCAAAGGGGAGAAACAAAGGTATTATAATCAAAGATCAAACTTAAAGGAGTATTGTGAGTGTAATTGTTTTAGGGTTGGGACTAGTGTCCTAACCACCTTATTTTATTTATGTAATTTATAATTTATGCATGAAATGGACTTAATTCAAATTTGGTAACTTGTTTAGTAAGGGAAGGAGGTTAATATGGAAATGGAAGCATGAAATGAGACTTTGCTAATGCTTGATTGTATGAATTTGTGGACTGCCTTGTGAGATATATTTGCTATGTTGTTATGAGCTGTAATTTATTATAACGTTGCTGTTTATTTATGCCATGATGTTGTTCGAATGTGACATGAACTTATTTAGCATGACTTGTATGAAATGGTGCAATTACATGATAGGATAAGTATGCTTTTCGAATCATGCAATATGTATGTGATAAATTAAGTAATGGATGATATAATTGAAGTGTATGATAATTTGAAAAGATTAATAAGCCCTTGGTCGATTAGAGGTCTTAGATATTAAGGCATGTCTAAAGTCTGAGCTCTCCTGATTTGTTGCTTAGTGCAACCCATGTTTAGTACCTAGTGTACTCTCTGAACTTGTTGATCGAATGTGATCTTGCTTGGTGTCCAAGACACATTGATGCTATTGAGCATCCTCTGACTTGTTGCTTAGGCAACCCCTGTTTGGTACTTGGTACCCTCCTGTTGACTTGCTTATCTAATCCTTCTACTCTACCTAGGGCAACTTAAATGAAATATACATGATTAATAGAAGCTTATGAAATGGATAAATAAGATGATTATTGACATGCTATGATATGATATTTACTTGATAATTGAGCATCGGTCCTTTCGAATGAGTTAAGAAACAATGTGATATGCTAGAATTGTATTATACGCAAGCATGGTGGACAATGGTTCTTTCGAATGAATCTGAAATGCCAAGAGTTATGTTTGAAATGTTTAAATCGTGGATAATGGATAATAATCCTATTGGAATGACATGTCTAAAACGTTCTGTGATTTTGATTATGAATGATTGATGATGCAATGATATGTATGGAATGGTTCTTGTTTGTTCAAATATGAAGCATGATGATAAACATGATGCAAATTGAAATGTGTGATCATATGGTATAAATGTTTGTATATGATATGTATGAAATCACTTGAGATTTGGATATGCTAAGTTTAGTTAGGTGATGCATTGTATGCTAAATAAGCCTAGCTAAGTAACCTAAAGATTGATCACAAGCTAATTAAAGAATGAATTAGTTTTAGTATTACCTCGCTAAGTACAATTTTGTACTTAACGCTCCTTTGTTTCCTTCTTCCCAATTAGCAGGATAGCTTGGGCTTAAAGCTAGCACTTCTGATCGGAGTAAACCACAAGTCAAGAAAATGTATGATCTAAGTCTTGTTTTTAGACTCCTAGATGGTGGCTTTGAAGTCTGCTTAGATGTTCATCTTATTTTGTTTGGTTGTAGTCTTAATCTTCGTTGGTGTATGAACTTGTTGTATGCTCCTTGATGTCTAGTTTGGAGGCTAGTATCATGTTTTGTAAGTAGTTCGAATGCCTCATTCTTTTGTTGTAAATATGTAAGTCAAGCTAGTAGTCTTGCATTGATTCTTTTTGTGTAAATGGTATGTTAGCTTGGCATGGCTTAAGGAGCATCTAGCTAGAATGATGTTTTGTAATGTAAGCATGATTAATGAAGGTTGCTATGTTAATTTATGTGATCATGTATGGTTTGTATGTAATCACAATTTTATTAATTGGTAATGCCTTGTAATGGTTGGTATGTTGCGAAACAACCTAGAATAATTTGGTAGGATGATCGAATGGAATTGTATTAAAAGGGTTCAAGTGTTTCGACATGCTTAGAATAAATTCTCTAATTGGAATTAATTTGTAACTATGAGAACATGTTTAGTATAATTTGATAATGTGAATAGCTTAATGTTTCGAATGGAATAATAAGTAAAGCTTTAATTTGAATCCTTAATAAGGAAGTATGGAAGATTAAAGTGGCATGTAAATTTGTTAAGGTTTAATCTAGTTAATTTGTTAATTAGTCTTGTTATGTTAGAAAATTTTTGGTAGCCCATCTTTCCGCGTGCGCTTAATAAGGTTTGCTTATATGTGAATCCAATCTTATTTCGGTTTTTGTTCTGTTCTCTGTTTTCCGTCTCCGGTAACGCTATTCACTCCTAACCCGGGCGAGGGGTGTTACACATCTCGAGTTTGGGGGGATAGCTCTCACATCATTTGTCTAGGCATACTTAGTAGCATATAGGTTGCATTGTACTTACCTTATTAATAATCGGAAAATAAAATTTTGTTATATAACTTGTGCCTATGACAGATTAGCCAATTACTTATTTTCGCACCAAATATAAATTGAACTTAATCTTGGAGAAAGCATGAAAAATGACTTAGAATTTTTTTTGTTTTGCCAAAACTATCAAAACACCTTTGTTACTTGCTGAATGTGCTAGAATTTCTGATGAACACTGCCTACTTAGAATCCTTTGCAAAGTTCTAACAATGATTGCAGGTAGTCGCCGAGGCAGGCAAGAGAAACAGAAAAATACAATACTACCACGGCAGCAAAAGTAAAAACAAAGAACATTGTTGTTTTACCCTAGACGTGCCCGTAACATGCTCTAGGAAGAATCATGTGCGAGGACACTCTGTTTCTATCAAAGTCCATGAATCTGAAAGTTATGAAGTGATAGACAAATAAGCATGAGTGAATGAAAGTCTTCACGGGATGACTCTACTCCAAGGGTTCGGGGTTTTGTAGTTTGCTCCTATCTTAATTTCAGACCTAGAAGAGTAGTTGTGATAAGCTGAAGCCCTCATTTCCATGATTAAAATATTGTGCTTAACTGTGTTGCCTCAACAGCAGCCTTATCTATCGTAACATCATGTTTGTTTACTTAGTTATTCTGCATATTCAGCATGTATACAGTTCTACACACACTGAATTGGCATTAGAAATTAATTCTGAGTTATTTTCTTACTAATTCCCTTCACTAATTTAATATAGGTGCCACGGCCTTGAGGTATGAAATCAAGTTGAAAAACTGGTTTTTCTTTCTGATGATTATTAGAGCAAGTGTGTTAGGTTGCATTGCTTGAGGACAAGCAATAGTTCGAGTTTGGGGGTGTGTAAAGTGTCCACAAGTCCTATATTTCATGCACATTCCATCTCATGTTATTGTTGTTCTTAAGCACATCTTAGGCATAATTAGGATCATGCGTTGCATTTTACAGTATTTATTTGCTTTACCTTATTTTTATAGTTTATCTTTTATTTGGTGAAGAAAGATATCTTTTTAGTGTATTTTTGGTTTTAGGTACTAACGACTGACAGAGGGAACGAGGAGCTGAGGATGCAATGCTGAGGCAGCGAACCATAGAGCTATACTAAAGCAGTTCCAGCCGAAGACAGTAGCTGCCGAGTGTTGCCGCCGCTGAACTTGCTGCCCACGACAGTAAAACTATGGAGTTGGAGAACCAGAGTGCGATTTGTAGAGCTAAAAACCTTGATTCTATTGATGCCATCCACTCGATTGGCCGACGTCTGTAGCAGCGGGCAGAACCGCCAAAGCAAAATCCAGAGATTGCTTGCGGGACAAGGCAACGTTATAAAGTCCACATTCAACTCAAAAAATTTCGAGTTTAAAGTCACATTAAATGTGGAAAGCTACTTTTGAAGACTTCTACTTCAAGAAGGACTAGACCTAGCTATTGTTTATAAATACTCAATGTAATTCTAATTCAAAGCATCTTAGGTTTTCTCTAGAAATAGCTTAGGTTTTCTTTGTCGTTGTCATGTTCTAAACTTCCCTTGGGTTTGGGGTTATGTTGTAAAGTAGTTGTGAGAACGGTTGTTTAGGTTTCAAGTTTTTTTTTCAATAAAATATTCCAAGTTTTCTTAATTCATGCTCTTCACTTCTTCAATTAGATCCAAAATTCCAATTGAAGAAATCCATTTGTCGGGCACGAGAGTGTCAAACTCACGAAAGAATTAAGTACGGTCTCATCATGTCGAGGTGTTAACTAATTTGGCTTACACATAAGTTCAAGTTTCTGCGGCTAAAAGGAGCAACCAAACGTCGACTGCCTGTGTTAGGTTTACGCTGAGATTGCTAGGTATTGCCTACATCACGTGGTGACAGAATCCTTGCCTAGACATAGGAAGGATCACTTCAGAATTGCTCTGCCGAACTAGGAGTATCTGCCAGACTTGCCGCCAAGAATTCTCGCAATTCCACTTACCGAGACAGCGAAAGTTGCAAGAGCAGAGTTCCACCGTGGCAGCGAAAGTTGCCGTAGCCTCATTTTGCCAGTACCCGCCGAGGTAGCATATCGTGGCAGTGCAAAACAACTTGGCCTTTTCAACGCAGTTTCACACTAAGGAGCAGCATAACCCCGCCCTCTCTATCAACCTGATTACTTCCTTTATTACTTGTGTTTTAATTTACCTTTCTTCTCAACAATCACTTTACTTGTGCAATTTACTTTTCCTTGTGCAGGAACGACAATTCGAACCTAGCTGTCCAATCCTCGTGGGATTCGACATCTTTTATACTATAACTTGGCATGAGTGTGCACTTGCACTTTTACAAAAAGGGAACACCTACACGCTCTACAGAACCGCTACGAAGGGAAAGCCTTATGTGACCTTGGGACAAGTATCAATGTAATGCCCAAGTCGGTGTTCGAAAAACTGGAATTGGGAAAGCTAGACCCACTACCATCATGCTCCAGTTAGCCGACCACTCTTACATGCATCCCGAAGGAAAATTTGAAGATATCCTAGTAAGAGTAGATGAATTTATTTTTCTAGTGGATTTCCTAATCTTGGACTGTGAGGCAGACGACAAAGCACCCATCATCCTTGTGAGACCGTTCCTAGCCATGGGCAGAACTCTAATAGATGTGGAGAATGGGGAGCTCACTATAAGGGTGGATGACCAGAAAATTAAGCTGAATGTCTTGCAACCTTTGAAAATAGTTGACGACAAAGAAGAACGCCAAGATATTCATGCTTGGGCTGACACCAAACCTAGCACAGTAATAGAGCACTCCAACCACAGCCACCAGGGCGGGCAACATGGCAAGGACACTGATCAAGAGAAACACAAGGACCTGCCCTGGTAGAGGGTGAAGCAGATGTTGCAGCAACCCATGAAGTGGTTGTGTTGCGAAATGCATCTGAATGCATTCCCAACATAACTTAAACTATTTTTCTTTTCTTTTTATGTTTTAGGATTTAGATTTTAATTTCTTGCATTTTTATCCAGTTTTTAGGAAGTAGATTTAATTTCAGCATTTATTTACTAATAATTTTTATTTCAGATTTATTTTATTTTAGGAGGAACAATAGCCCAAGAGAAGAGAGAAGAAGCAAGCCCAAAACCATCACCCATTCCAGCCCGCCCGCCAAATCTGTCGCGGTAGACGAATGTTGCATCCCGCCAAAACTAGTCGTTGCAAACTAGTCGTTCCCATACGCTCGTTCTATTCCAACGGTGCTCTGCCCGGGCAGCGGCTGTCTCGGAAGATGAAACAGAAACCCCTTTCACTCCTATTTAACCCCCCATTTTTTTACTATTTACTATTCTTTACTCTCTCTTGCATATTGTTTCACATATTTCCCTTTGCTTTCAGGTTTATTTCCTTTTCTACAAATTTTTAACTCTCACAACTCTCTCCGCATCAAAACCCTAAAGCCTAAAAATCAAGAATGGCAAGAACCCCAGGTCGTCGTGCTGCCCAGGCAAAATCTGAAGAATCTCTCAACCGCTTTGCTACACCAAAAATTAAAGCCCGACACAATGAAAAATTCAAAGAGAGATCAGTGTGGGAAGAGCAAGGTTTCTACTATGAAACGGGGAAGAGAAACTTCAGGCTCGAGCACTTCATTACTCAAAGATCGCACACCAAAAATGGCAAATCTTTGCCCAGCAACCAAAGCAAGCAAATCAGACAATGGTGCGTGAATACTATGCCCATGGGCTGACAAAGGAAGCGCTGATGGTGAATGTCCGCGGGTTGCAGTGTTGATCGATGAAGACAAGATCAACGTCTTCTACGGCCTTCACATTCGCGAAGATCAACACGCGGAGTTCCTCGCCTCCCTCACGGCAGACAGTTATGAGGTAATGAAGGAAGAGCTTTACATTCTGGGGACAGTCTGGAATGTGGGCAAAAATAGAGGCACTGTCAATCGGCGAAACTTGCTGCCCGAGGCAAAATTGTGGAATACATTTGTGAAGAGACGGCTGATGCCCACATCCCACAACTCTACCGTCGAAAAACCACACTTGGCAATCATCCACTCCATCATCAACAAAAGGTATATTAATGTGGGCGCGATTATAGCTAATGAGATTTTTTAGTGTGGGTAGAATTCGAAGGGGCAACTCTACTTCCTCAGCCTCATCACGGCATTGTGCGAGAAGGCACACGTTGCGGCCGCACCAACCAACACCATGACGCCAGACAGAACCGAGTGGACGAGGGACATCATCCTTCGAAAAATGGAAATAACAGCAACCACTCTAGAGAACTTTTCCATGGCATCGGAAATAAGCAGCCAACAACTGTACCAAAAGCCCGCCCCGGCAACCACCATAGGCGGCTTGGCAACACAGCTAAACAGAATGGAACAACGCCAACTGACCTTCATGGCTTACATCCAGGACTTCAACAACGCCACCGTCACTACCATCAAGGAGAAGTTCCCAACGGCCCAATTCCCAAAGTTCCCTATCGAGATCTTTACCCCGGAAGCACCAGAAATGTATGTCGCGCCTTCTACCTCGGCAACCCATCCAGTCACCTCCGCAACTCCAACCGCCCCCATCTCAATAGAGCCTCAAGCCTCCTCAGCAGCCATGGCCACCGAAGTCCTCTCCATCTCTGACAACCGTGGTGACACAGCGTCACCCCAATCAGAGAGAAAGGGCAGACATCACGGGCAGCAGCCGACGTACCAGGACCATCCGACTCAGCCTACCTCAACTTCTTATCATCAGACTCAGTATAGAAAGACTCGGTCCGGTCCGTCACCAGGAAACATGAGCCGTTCTTCTCCCCAGGTACAAAAGGAAAGCACTATGCCACTGAAGAAGTCTGCCCAGACAACAAAGACGGCGGCGAAGGAGAAGTCGTGTAGAAAGCAGTACCAAGTCCACCTTCCCGCCAGCAGCCGAGAGCGGCCAAGCGCTTCGAAGTTGCAGCTCGGAAGAGGGTGATCATAGACGTCGACGATGATGAGACATCCTCTGATACACCATCAATCTAAGCTTTTCTCTCCTTCTTCTATTTTATTTTTATCTAATCTATGCTAAATTTTGTGTTTGTGTGCATGCATTGAGGATAATGCTCCTCTCGATTTTGGGGGAATTAGTCCTCTAATTTTTTATTTTCTTTTGTTTTTCTTTTATTTTCTAATTTTTTATGTTTTTATTTTTCTGTTTTGTTTTTTTGGTAGTTGCATTTAGGTTCTAATGTAACATATCTTTATTTAAAATCTAATGAATCCTTAGTTGAGATAAATTCTTGAGTAGCTTTTACCCACCGCGGTAGATGGCCCGTCTAGGCGGCAACCTTAGCATGACTTTGGATTGACTTAGAATCTTACTACGATCTGAACTTAAAGAAAATGCTCTTTGTGACTAGTTTGATTTTAAAACTTCTAGGAAACTTAGGTATTTCACCTAGTAAACTTGGGTTGAACTTGATGTTTAAAAAAATATACGTCCTAGAGGTGCCCAAAACTGGCTCTAGGATAAGCTAGAGGTGCCCGAGGAAAAAAAGGTGCTAAATGAAATCATTAGAGATGCATTTCTAGTGGTTTAAATCCTTTATGTTATGAATTGAAAGAGAAACTAGAGGGAAACCCAAGGGAATTAAGGTACTTACCGGAGTTTACTTAGAAGCCGAAGAATCATTCTTATCACAAGGACCGCACATACTCACGAGATACATAGTTCGGTTCCAGGTAAGTCCATTGTCGTTCGAAAGGTTACTAATTAGGCGTAAATCTACACGGTTTGTAAAGGTTTCTCAAGATGCTCTCTCGACTAAGTTTACATATGATTTTAAGTTTTGGCATGTTATTGTTAGATTGCATTGCTTGAGGACAAGCAATAGTTCGAGTTTGTGGGTGTGTTAAGTGTGCAAAAATCCTATATTTATACCCTAGTCTAGCTCAATTATTGTTGTTCTTAAGTATAGTTTAGTTGCATTTATTAGGAAAACATACACAAAACTACATAGATTAGATATGCTGCCTTATTTGATGAACTTAATTGTTTTTATATAAAAGATACTGATCAGGTGTGTTTTCTATCTGTGTGTAGGTACCCACCCAGGCAGATGCCGCGGAGGCAGCAAAGAGGGCAGAAGAGGAGAAGCTGGAAACTGATAGAGGAGGCTATTGGACAATCTAGAGAGCTAATCGAGGAGGAAAGGCCCGGAATGAAGATCTATGCAAACCCCTGCACACCAGCCCACACCTCTGCCGAGGCAGTCAACAGTATGCCGCAGAGGCAGCGACTCAAGGAAGGGTGGAAAAATGCAAAGTGGTATGCGACTGAAAGAGCTCATCAAGCTCGATTTTTGGAGACCACTTGCACGTGCATTGGAGCCCAGCAGACAGAGAAAAGCCATGGTCAAAGTCAAGGTAGAAAAAGTCAAACAAGAATCTAGGAAGATTTAATGTTAGATTTTTTCTTTTAATGAGTTGTAATTAGATTCTAACTAGGATTCCTACCCTAAACCGACTTGTACCTAGGCTCCTCCCCTATAAATGTAATCGACTTGAAGGAAGAAACAAAAAGAGAGATTAGATATAAAACTCATTCTTGTCGAAAAACCCTAGTGCCGCCAACCTCCATTATGTTCTAAACCTTCCCTAGGGCTAAGGGTTGGTTGTGTAGTAGTTGTGAGAGTTTTGCTTGTATTTGTTTAGGTTTTCAGTTTTTGCAATAAAATTCAAGGTTTGTTTATTCTTGGTTCTTCATTATTGCAATCTTTATCGGGAGAGAAGAGAGCATCAATCTATTTGTTCAATATCAGAAGAGTTGGACTCACGAAATGAGTAAACATGGTTTTATCCAACCATATGGTAAAGCTACTTCGGCTTAGGGATAAGTTAGAAGTTATGCGGCTTAGAGAGGCTTCATAATCGGTTGGTGTTCATCCTTAGATTCACACCGGGAGGTATTATCCAAGACGTGTTCGCCAATAGTACTTCAAGCTTAGGGATAAGAGGAAGACGTTGAAGGGAGCCTTGTCGAACCTTGAATCATCGCTTAACTGCCCAGGCAGTCACATTGGTCTCTGTCGAGGCATACTCGTGGGCGGCTACCAAAAGTTGTTAAGTTGATCTACAAAACTGAGCCGAGACAGTGCATTCAATCTCCACACTACAAAGCATTCCAACACCGGCCCATTCTCTCACTTTGATCTCTTAATTTATTTTATTTGATTTAGTCTTAGTTTTAATCAAACCAACTCTCTATATTTGTGTTTTAACTTTTTACTTGTGCAGAAAGGTGAATTCCAAAGCTTGTCACAATCCCTGTGGAGACGATATCTTAAATACTATAACTTAGAACCGTGTATACTTGCACGCAATTTGTGCATCACTTTTGCACGTAACATGAAACTTTGAGAACAATTCCCATATTTTTCTTCTCCACCTATTTCTTCTTCATTCTTTTCTCCTCTCTCTTCTTTGCTTCTTCTCCTCATTGCTTCATAATCTCATGAGTAAGAAGCGACCCCACTAGCGCATCGAGCTTCAATGTCTTCAAATATTTTACCTCGATGATGGCGGTCCTCTTCTTATCCCATGACTCGGGAAGAGAATAGAGAAGTTTCTGGACAAGTTTATCTTTGGGAATAATTTCATCGAAGCCTTTGAGACCATTGACGATGATAGAGAAACGATCAAACATTATGGTGACGCTATCATCGGGCTTCATCTTGAAATTTTCATAGCTCAAATTAAGGATTCCAATCTTGGTCTCCTTGACATCATTGGTTCCTTCATATATGGTCTCTATCTTGTCCCACACCTCATTCGCACTTGCACACGAAGACATCTTCGAATACATGTCCAGTCCAAGAGCACAAAATATCATGTGCAAAGCTTTTTCGTTTACTTGAAGCTTCTTCCGATCATCATTGGTCATCTCGATCTTGGACTTGGGAAAGAGTCTTCATTCTACATCTCTCTTCATTGAAATTGATGGATCATCTTCCACTACATCCCATGGGAGGTAGTCATTTGATTTGATGAAGAGCTTCATCCTATTCTTCCAAAAAAGATAGTCATCTTCATTGAAATAAGGAAGGTTGGTGATGGATTGTGACCCATAGAGGTTATGGCCAGAGGTAGATGCCATGGATAGAATTGTGGGTTGATAAATCTCTCCTAGAATCGAATCAAGAGGGTGTTAACCCATCCAATGAGTGTAGCACTAATACCAATTGTTGAAATGATCAAACAATGTCGATTTGTCCAAGAGGGGGTGAATTGGCTATTTAAAATGAAAGAGAGCAAAGTTGTAAAATAAAAATTGAAGACAAGAGAATTTAGAGTGGTTCAAGCTTAGAACAAGCTCTACATCCACTACCTTAGCCTTCCACTAAGGATTTTCAACCAATTTCACTAGAAATTCTTCCCTTTTTCTCGGATTAGGAGGAAACCTTACAAACCGATTAAGCTCTCTACCCAAAGCTTAACCAAGACTCACTCTTTACAAGAGAAGTTTTGGAAACAAAGAAAATACCTCACAATAGGTGAATAATTACCCAATTACAATAGCACACTCCCCAAACTTGAAATAAAGGATTACAAATGAATTACACAAGTTGGGTGTAAGGGTTTGACTATAAATGGCTCAAATGAATTGGATTTTTGCTTAATTGTATTTGACTTGATGAATAATTGTTGATCTAGCTGTAGAGGCTTGCTTTTACACCTTCTCATTGAATTCTAGCCGTTTGGGTGGTTGACATCATCAATAGATTCGTTGAGCTCTCTTTTTCCCCACCATAAATGCACTTCTGCAACCAACCGTATCGGTACACGGGGTACCCGTATCGATACTTGTCTTAAAATAGAAAGAGACGTTGTAGGTGATAAATAGGATGTATCGATACGCGAAGAAGGCGTATCAAAACGATAAAGGGGTCATGTCGATACGGTTAGAGGTCGTATCGATGCAATTTTTGCAAACTTGGTCACTACCAAAGTCCGTATCGATACACTACCAGGGTATATTGGTACGAGTAACTGAAATTTAAAAGTTTGCTGATCCTTTTCTAACTAACAAGACAACAATCATATAATAAATGAGAAGATTTGAAAATTTTTAAACCCGTATCGATACGGTATAGGTCCGTATCTGTACACTTAAGTAAAAATCTTAAACCTAGATGAAACGTCGTATCGCAACAGGCATTGCCGTATCGAAACACTCGTATCGATACGTACTCAGTCGTATCGAAACGTAAAATTCTAGTAGCCAATTAAGATGAGGTCGTATCGAAACGACTGTGTAATTTTGTAAAATTTGGCTTTGAAAATGCAAGGTCGTATCGAAACACTTATATAGTGTATTGAAACGCCTAGGCGATTTTGTGAAGTTTGGCTTTGAAAACACTTTAAAAATTTGTGGGGTTTAAGTTTTAACTTGGAAACATTTTAGCTTAAAAATCCTTTTAAATAGTGAGACTTTCAAATACTTAAAAATTTATTTACTTTGCAATTTGGTCCTTAGACTATTTGTTATATCAAAATCAAATATAGGTTTTACAGTTTAGAGTTAGTGTTTATGAGTTTACGATTTAAGGTTTAAGGTTTTGTTGAATTTTGGGATTTTTTGAAATTTTGGGTTTTAAAAATTAGTCTTTTAGTTTTTATAATAATATATTTATCTATTTATAAATGTAATATTATTTATAATATAAAAAATATTTATATATTTTTATTTTATTTATTATTTATATATTAATATATGTATAATAATATATTTATATTAGAAATAATATATTTATATTATTTATATAGAGTAATATTATTTATATGATAAACTGTAGTTTGAAATATATTATTTGTGCTCGAAACAAAACAAAGATTTTAAGTTGGCTTAGTAGTTAGGAGGTTGCCTTTGATTCTAAAGGTTCTTGATTCAAATCTCATTGAGTGCATAATTTTTCATATTTTCCTCCAGCAAAATAACGTCGTTTTAGGCAATTTAGTATTAAAATAGCGGCACCAAAACGATGTCATTTTGGTATAGAGATAATATAAACAATTTCTTCCTCATATATATGGTTTATGGTTTAGGGTTTATGATCGTAATATAAACGGCGCAGTGGTATACCGAGTCGAAAATTAAAGTTTGGTGATAAATTTAGACCAATTGAAAGGTTGATGGTAAAAACGGATCACCCCTAATAATTTAGTGGTACATGGCATAATTTACCCTAATAATAATGATAATAATAACAATAACAATAACAATAATAGACCCACTCCCATTAGGTAGGGAAGTTGCAGAATAAATGTGTTGTTTCCCAATAGACCAAACATTGCCATCAAGACCATGACGCGGTTATCATCGAGAATGTTCGTATAAATCGAACTAATATCTGATATATCATATCAAAAAAATTTAAAAATTATATTAAACGTCAGATCATTGGTCAAAAAAATTTGATCACACGATTATATTTTTTTTGGTAAACCGATTAACCGGTCAATTTTCGAATAATTAAGTATATTATTTATAATATTAAATGTAAAACAGTAAAATTCGGCCCAACCCTTCATTGTTGGATTATTGACTTTTTATTATAAATATTAAAGTCTTTATTTAATTTTGTGCGTTATATTTTTAATCTATTAAATTAGTAGTAATAAATAACTATATTATTTATAATACTTGTTATAGAACAATTCATAATTAATCGAGCAATCATACTTAAAAAATAAATTAATTGCTTAATAATAATCGGTTTAAACGAAATAGATGTCGTTCATTAAAATGTCAAACCGAAACTTTCAACAAACATACCAACAAACTATTTCGGCACGATCGACTACACATAAACATTCTAGTTTTTGGTCCCATGGAAACAGTGGAAAAGTGGTCTAAAGCTTATCATTAGGGCCGCCATAGGCCATAGCTTTAGGAGCAGACCATTCCCAATTTCCCATTGAATTGGACCCCCAAAGACTAAAGATGTTATAGGAAGTCAAATCATTCATACATCTTAACTTTTCATACTAAATACTATAAGTTTGATTACAATTGCAATTTTATATTTTTAAGACCTAGTTTATAATGTTAAATAAATATTAGATGTATTTTAATTTACTGATATAAGTTTGATTACAATGTTTTTTTATTTAAAAAATAGTCTAAAGATGTTTACAATGTAATATGTGTTCGTAGATATTCTTAACCTTTTGATGACAATGCACACATAGTCACACACCTTGCAGACAAAGTAATTGAACTCAGGTCTCCTAAGATGAACAACATCCGCTTTTTACTAGAACCACTTGTTGAGTTAAATTTGATTACAATGTTCGGTGTAAATTGCAACTTTACATGCACACTGAATGACATTTTCGTTTGATCTAACAATTGATTTATTAAATTATTAAGGTATAAAAAGGTTATGTTTTACTTTGTAGTAGTTTAAAGTAAATAATATTGTCATTCATTTTTAATTTTACTAATTTAATCTTAAACTCTCATAATAATATTGTCTTTGATTAGTAAAATTCATCGTAAACCATTACAATATTGACCCAACAATCCACGTGTAATAATGATATGACATAAGAAAATTATCTTTTTGTCATCACATGTACCGTCAAAACAGTCAACAAGCGGTCAAAGGCAGAATTAACACAATTTAAAGAGTTTAAGGACAAATTGTTAAAATTAAAAACAAATGACTATTACTAATTTTGGACGAAAATTGTTATAACTAAGCAATAGTACAAGTGTTTTTTTTCTTCTTATTTATATAAATATACATAAATACGAGGGAAAACCCGTTTATACAATTAGGAAAATAAGTAAAGTAATTTTACACACTTTTATAATCTTTCGGAGGATTAATATTCTAACGATACGATCGTCAAAATTTATATGATCAAGTAAATCCTGAACTTCGAGTCTAATTCATGTATCAAAACTACACATAAATTTATCTTCAAAGAAAGTATGGCTGAAAAGGAATGGAAACATTATATGCTATTTGCATACTGATTTCCTTGTACCAAATACAATAATCAAATACATACTGACATCATGTCTTAACAAAGTGTTACATACGGATTTCAACGATGGTTCTGTGCCTATATGCTGGTGTGCCTTTTGGTTAATCAAAGAACATAAGCTGACTATTCGAGAATCTAAAACGAAAATCGAAAAGGGAAATAACATTGCCCTCTATACATGATCACATTCTAGAAGAATAGAAGAATTAAAGAATGAAGATCGTATTACAAGAAGTATTTCATCCGGTTATCTCTCCTCATAGCATTGTATACAGCTTGAACCTATACGGCACAGTGAGTTCGATTAGAAGACGTACAATCCTCGGTCGTTTGAAGCAACTATTTAATTTATATTTTTCACGTCTTAGTCTTAATGTGTGAATGAATGAGCACATAAGCATATGCAAATGCCGTTTGCATGTATGCTTGTGTGTGTGTGTGTGAGAGAGAGAGAGAGAGAGAGACCTGTTCACTAGAAACGACCCGAACAGGACCAATGTTGACAGATACATATTTTCCCCTAGACGATACTTTCTGCCTCACCCGACCCTGTTAAGAAACCTTGTCAAATGTAGTTTATAAACATGTAGATAGATGGATACACACACATATATTGTATTATTGTTTGCATGGATGAATTAATACAATTTGATCAAATAAAGAAAAAAGCAGACGAAAAATGGAAATAGCAGTTCGAATTTCAACACTGAACTATTGACCATGAATAGTTAAGTTGTACTTCAAGCATGATCTTCCCCTGAACTTAGGCTTACAGTAACAAATTATGTTCCTCAATAACATGCAACCTTTTCGGTGGCAACAGTGAACAAGCAAAAGTTTAACCGAATTCAGCTTAAGGTAAGATCTCTTTGCGAAGAAATTCCAATATAAAATATATCTCTAGCCATTTATTCAAATACCACAAAAGACCCACAACTTCCAATATAAAATATCTATAGCACTCAGATATTTCGCATGAGTTGATACTTGATACTCACTCACTTCAATGGTTGCAGCGGTTCCATTTTTATCTGTACTACAGGATGCTCAACTTCCATTTAACCCTTCAATTTCTATTTCTATCGAAATTTCTAAATTCTTTCCTCAGTCAAAATCTGCCTGTTATGTAGTACTTAACAGATATAATGCACAGTCCCAGCTCCCAGGTACCAATTTATTTGGTAAGCAAATCATTAGTACTACAGAGTATAGAATCAAGAAATGTGCAATACAAGAAGGCAATACATATGCATTTCACAGAAGTCTTTCTAGAGATCGTGCCTCTACAGCAGCTCCGACAAAGTGACATATATAAACTAACAATAAGTCCGGAAGATCTCTATACAGATATATTCGAGATGTCATGGATTCATCTTCTTCCCAAAAGTAAATGTGTAAACCAAAATGGTAGTTTTCACCATCACAAAAACTTAGGTTCATCCACTTATAAACTAATTACCTCAAATTTGTTCTGCTGTCTATGTTGAAATGCATAAATAAATGGACATTTCAATCAATAATTGATTTTCCATTCAAAATGAGTATAGGTACCTCAGGAATCGGCTGTTGCAACACAGATTCCACAGCAACAATCATAGCTTGCACAAAATCATCACCACCGGTTCCTATCGCTATAAATCCTCTAACAGTAGGATATGAGTTGACCTGACAAGTTAAAGAAAAAAACAACTTAGCAGCCAAAAGAACATCAAAGCTTTCAGTACCTAAAATATAAACAAGTTGCATGTACCACAGACAGCCTAATGAAGGAATCTCCAACCTCAGATATAATCTAAAAGCGAATGAAAATATATTGTCTCAATTCTCAAACCACTTGAAAATTTGGGAATTAGGAAACAATATGACATACCTTCTGATCCAAAGCAAGCCATTCATTAGTTGAATCATCCGCTACTGTACCACCAATAACCACATTTGTTGTTTGGCCAATTCTCCCTTCTTTCTTTGACACCTCTGAATTCCAAAACCAAAAAGCCTATATAAATAAATCTATACACATGCTTATACAAGCAAATGGTAAAGAAAAGGCAAAAGTTAATATGCATTGATTTTAAGCAGGCATCAAATTCCATTTGTAAACAGATAACATGAAATCATAAACTCATACACAATAAGACCCATCTAAAGAACCATGTAATTTACCTTTTAAGGGGGAGTAATTCATGTTACTCAAAATCAGATGGATACGAATATACTTATGTTCAAATTTTTTTTAATGTTTTTCTACATTTTTGGAGAAATCCTTAGAAAGTCATGTGCTCGTACTTAAGTCTATATATGCATCCGAACAGGACACTTCAGAAAAACTAATAATCAGAGCAACAAACTTCTCTTAATATCATTGCCCAAAAGTTTCTATCTTTGATGTTGCTAAGCAGAATTATGATTAATTAAATTATAGTTCTCTTGGCTCTATCTTAATTGAAGCTATTGAAAATATAATTTCCATTGGCATTGGGTTCAATTTTTTTTACTTATCAAGCTACATCAACTCTTTTCTTTATAATAAAAATCTATTGTCTTTGATTTATCCATTCTCTTATCAACTAACAATACTTTATCTAAAAAACAAAACAAAACAACAAAATTACTTTAATCCAAAAGAGGAAGGGAAGAACCTGAAATTGCTTTGAGAACGGCTTCCTGAGGAGGTCCTTGATCGAGTTGATCCTCCTCAGATTTCGACGGCGGCGTTCCATTTTGAGAGCAACTCAGTGTCGGTATCCCGTTCCAAAAGTGAACGTCTCGAGCCCTAACGACCGTCATCCCGTAAGTGCCGCCGGTCCCTCTCTTGGCAGCGGCGAAGCTCCTTGACGAAAGGAAATCCCAGCTCCGCCGCAGAGGCTTCCACGCCTCCGTGACGGAAACGGAACGCAATACCATTCTGCACGCCATATCAGATCCTTCCTTTGAGTGTTTTGTTTTCTTTGGAATTGAATTCCAATTTTCTGGGGTTCCTTTATATATGAAGGCTCCGTCCATTAAATTAACGATATTTCTTCTCTTTCACTGGTTTGTTATGGGCGCCCCAAAAACTTTCGCACGGCTTCTCTAACTACTTCAAGATACGTAATTACCCTTCTCTTTAACTACGTTATCTTGATTTTAGATGTTAATCGAGTTGAGTCGAGTCGAGTCGAGTTTAAGTTATATGGACAAGTATATTAAATATAGTTTGGGTAAATGATGTAAATTATGGCTGAACTTTAATCTTAAACTTATGTTGATCACTGAAGTTTGAGAACGTCCAATTTACTCACTGAAGACATCAAATATTTTTTGTGACTGTATCACTGAAATTTAAACATTAAATGTTTTTGGTCATTCCACCGTTTACCGTTGTTGGAACAACCCCGAAGTCCACGAATCGGATAAAAAATTTTCGATTTTTTCTTGTCGATCTCTCTCCTTTTTCATCGAATAGAGCCCGTTTTTCAATATATTTCGTTATAAATGTTGGTTGTTCAGCACCAAAATTCACCAGTTGTTTCTTCTCGCTCCTTATGTTCGAATCTAACCTCTATTTCGTTAGAAAATACCCCAAAGTCCACGAACCGGACAAAAATCTTTTGATTTTTTTCTTGTCGATCTCTCTAATTTTTCGTCGAATAGAGCTCGTTTCTTCATATATTTTTTCTCTCGTTCCGACGAAGTTTTTCACCATTCAAATCTTAAAGAAATCCCTTCGTTTGTCGATAAATGAACGTCGTCAAAAAATTAACGGAAGAGTGACAAAAACGTTCAATGTCTAAACTTCAGTAAGTAAATCGAATGTTTTGAAACTTCAGTGACCAAAATACGTTTGAGAGTGAAGTTTAATGATGATTTACGTAATTTATCCATACAATTTTTATAATTTAAATTTTGTTCGAGGTATAAATCAAGTTACTCAAACTTAATATATATTCTTCAACTACAATAACTCAAACTTATAAGTGCAATTCAGACGTGTTGAATTTGAACATCTTACAATCTATGTCAAATTTGACGTAATTACACTCCTAAGTTTGAGTTATTTCAGTTAAAAATGGCATGTATATATGTAATAATTTGGATGATTTGATTTATATCTTGAATAAGTTCAAGTTATGAAAATATGATTCAAAGTGCTCGTTCATATAACTTAACTTGATTTGGCTCGATCACATGTCTAAAATCTAGTTAACGTAGTTAAAGAGAAGGGTAATTACAAGTAGGGTAAACTACTGCAGGTGTCACTTTCGTTTCCCGTTTGTACAGATTTAGTCACCATTTTTGAAAAGTGCCAATAAGTGGTCATCTACGTTTTCGATGTGTAAAGACTTGGTCACTCCGACGTTATAGTCCGTTAGTTCCCTAACGGATTGCTGATGTGGCGGAATTAATTAACGAAAAAAATAAGGATAAATTACTGCAATAGCCATTAAAATTTATCTCATGTACATTTTTTCTCCTCAATTTAAAAAAGTAAACATTATAGTCACTAATAAAAATGTTTCTTTATAATTTCACCCTTAAATTTTTAAAAATTCATTTTCAATCCTAAAACTTTACAATCAATTAGTACAATAATATTATAAATGCTTAGATGAAAAATAGGTGCCCAAAGTATACCCTTTGAAACTTAGGTGCCCAAATTGCTCCTATTTAATAACTCGAACTTAAAAATTTAGTCCACTAACTACTAAAAAATTCGAGTTATTGGAATTTCTATTTTATAATTCAAACTTTATTTTGAATTTTTGAGTCGAGTATTTTCACATCAAACCAAAAAATTTAATTTTTTCGAGTCAAGTCGAGTTATTAGAATTTCTATTTTATAATTCAAACTTTATTTTGAATTTTTGAGTCAAGTTTATGAAATTATGAGTCGAGTATTTTCACATCAAACCTAAAAATTTAATTTTTTCGAGTCAAGTTTAGTGTTGCACTTCCCTACATATAATTTTTAATTTTAATCCGTGTTTGTCCCAAGCATGAAATGCTACAGTAAATATCACCCATAAAACCACATCCAATTTCCATCTCGAATACCGTCATATTATATGTATATAATTTATATATATATAAAAGAAAATGTGCTCTTCACTAACCATTTAATCACAAAAAAATATACCTTGCTTGTGCATCGCTGTAAACTAGTTCATATGGCAGAGATGTTTTATCCTGTGCAAAGCAAAAGATACTAACCCATAAGCTAGGCGTGAAAGCAGAGCAGTAGACGTGAAATGAAATCAACATTGTTCAAAAGTTGATATCGATCCAGGCGCTGAGTTGGGACAAACACGGATTAAAATTAAAAATTATATGTAGGGAAGTGCAACACTCGACTTGATTCGAAAAAATTAAATTTTTAGGTTTGATGTGAAAATATTCGACTCATAATT
Organism: Hibiscus trionum; assembly: GCA_030270665.1. Taxonomy (NCBI): domain Eukaryota; kingdom Viridiplantae; phylum Streptophyta; class Magnoliopsida; order Malvales; family Malvaceae; genus Hibiscus; species Hibiscus trionum. The sequence continues at coordinate 2,473,847 of BSYR01000050.1, forward strand.
TCATAAACTTGACTCAAAAATTCAAAATAAAGTTTGAATTATAAAATAGAAATTCCAATAACTCGACTTGACTCGAAAAAATTAAATTTTTTGGTTTGATGTGAAAATACTCGACTCATAATTTCATAAACCCGACTCAAAAATTCAAAATAAAGTTTGAATTATAAAATAGAAATTCCAATAACTAGAATTTTTTAGTAGTTAGTGGACTAAATTTTTAAGTTCGAGTTATTAAATAGGAGCAATTTGGGCACCTAAGTTTCAAAGGGTATACTTTGGGCACCTATTTTCCATCTAAGCATTTATAATATTATTGTACTAATTGATTGTAAAGTTTTAGGATTGAAAAATGAATTTTTAAAAATTTAAGGGTGAAATTATAAAGAAACATTTTTATTAGTGACTATAATATTTACTTTTTTAAATTGAGGAGAAAAAATATACATGAGATAAATTTTAATGGCTATTGTAGCAATTTATCTTTATTTTTTTCGTTAATTAATTCCGCCACATCAGCAGTCCGTTAGGGAACTAACAGACTATAACGTCGGAGTGACCAAGTCTTTACACATCGAAAACGTAGATGACCACTTATTGACACTTTTCAAAAATCTGTACAAACAAGAAACGAAAGTAACCCTGCAGTAGTTTACCCTTACAAGTACTAATCATAGAATTTAACAAAAACAAATGCTCCAATTACTTTGTCGCCATCATGTCCCATGGATGATAAGTCAACAAAATGGAGGATGTTCCGCGAACGACTTAACTATCTTCCAGTAGTAGCGAGCGCACCTGATCCTAATTTTGAAACCCTTAATAAACTATACCGAAACCCTAATTTTGAATCACCAGCGTACTTTCTATTCCGAGTGATTCTGAGTTAACTCACCGGCTCAGACAAGATGTACGGATCCGAAAGAGCCGGTGACGATGCCGAGCGAACTGCTTTCAGGAAATCAGAGAAGAAGTACAAGCTTTATTACGAAAACAATCCAAAATCCTCCAAAAAGTACATCAATTTTCAGCTTAAATCTTAAATTTTAGTTCAATTTAACATTAAAAACAATTTTTTGATTGATTTTTTTGTTTGAATTTCCCAGGAAGAAGCAACCTAAACATGTCGATTTATCAGAGGTTTTGGATTTCAAATTCATTTCAGAGTTATACAATCAGAAAGGTGAGCTTCCTCCGGGAGTTGTACATGTGAATCGTGGAATTGATCGTTCAATTTTTGGCTTGGAAAATCACCCTGGTATGTACCTTTTTTCCCTTTTGAATTCAATTAGTTACGAAATAGAGAGCACTTTTTTGTAGTATTCGGAAATTTGAATTTGATAAGATTGTATTTGGATTTCAAAAGTAATTAGCATTCATGATTATTTTCATATTAATGAATTTGTTCGATGTATGTTTGCTAATGAATTTGAGTTTCGTATTGATACTTGTGGATTTGAAATTCATGTTCTTATACCTTTTAAATATTTAATCATATTAAATTTCAACTAATTTATGCATAATCTATAAATATCTCTCTTAAAATTTGTATAGCTAATGAAATCTGAAATCCAAATCTTCAAAATTCATGTTCTGTAAATAGCATTAATTCATTTTTTGTTGCTCTTAAAATGCAGGGTTCTATTTTATTCCCGGCGCATTAACCTTGGATGAACAATGTAAATGGATAAGGGAAAGTTTAACTAATTTTCCGCAACCTCCAAACAGAACAAATCATAACGTTATTTATGGGCCTATAAGTAACCTGTTTGCTGCGGCAAAGGAAGGTAAAGTTTTCGTCGAGGAGGAAAGGTCCAACAATGATTTGGATTCTGATTCAAATGGTTCTGTAAGCAATGGGGACTCCCATAGATGGAAGTTTTACGAGGAAGACATTGCACGATCAAGGGGAAAGACTTGCAAATTGGTCCCTGCTTCTGTTTTGCTTCGAAAGCTGCGGTGGAGTACCCTCGGCCTTCAATTTAACTGGTCCAATGTACGTATTCATTCATTTAGTCTTTCATCTTCTTGTATCTTTTGTTGGTGAGATGTTTACTGTCTATTCAGAGCACATGGTGCTGATCGAATAGCTACTGGACAGAATTTTAGGGTTCTTCAATTTTATCTTGGTTGTTGATTTAGGTTTTGTTCTAGGATTCAAATTCTGAAGCATAAGTCATTTTCAACTTCTGTTTAGAAACTTATATCGATGGTGTTGATCATGCTCCTTTCTAACCCGATGCATGACGATATTTGTTATAGAAACTTGTATCATGTAAATTCGTGAATGCGTTGTAAGTTATTATTCTAGTACAACAATGTGTTGATCATACTCCTGACTTAACCCGATGCATAATGATTAACCTGTAATTACTCCTTTTCTTTAAAAATAAAGGAGATTGTTTATGTCGAGATGATTTCTAAATTGAATGTATTTATGGTGCAGCGGAACTATGATGTGTCTTTGCCTCACAAAAAAATACCCGACGCACTCTGTCAGCTTGCTAAAAGAATGACCGCGCCTGCAATGCCTGTTGGAGAAGAGTTCCTACCAGAGGCTGCAATTGTCAACTATTTTGGGTCAGGTATTCTTTGAAGACAATGGTTGCATGCATTGCTGATAAATTCTCATTTTTCAGTAAATGTTCTCCAATTTTCAGTAAATGTTATTCTTTGTTACGCCCTCACACGCACACACACATGTTTTCATTAGATTTTGAAGTTAATATTTTATATCAAATGTTCTACACTGTGATATGAATTGAGAGGACTTCAAATTTTATTTACACGATTAGGAGTTCAGACTATTATTGGGTGTAATTATTCTGGATTATTTGTTCTACATCACCAGGTCACCTGTTGCACAAATTTCCGTCTCACTTACTTTTTAAATGCTCTTTTATCTTTCCAGGTGATACACTTGGTGGTCACCTTGATGATATGGAAGCGGATTGGAGTAAACCTATTGTAAGCATGAGGTAATTTACTATTTCCTTGTTACTTGATCCCTTGAAACTAGAAAGACGGAAGCGACCATACTCTTAGTTTTGATTTTTGACTGTCTTTTCTTTCTCAGTTTCGGCTGCAAAGCTATTTTCCTTCTCGGAGGAAAGTCTAGAGAGGATGAACCATTAGCAATGTTTCTCCGAAGTGGCGATGTAGTACTCATGGCCGGAGAAGCAAGGGAATGCTTTCATGGTGAGATTTCTCTTCTCAGTGACTTTCTTTTCTTTGTTATGGTTTTGAAATTTTCTGGACTTGAACTCGATTATGACAGTCTACCAATCAATAGTGATCCATTCCAAATGCTGCAGTCAAAATTGTTTTAGAAATCCTTAGATGGCAAATAAGCTAGATATACATAACATCAAAAAAGAATATCAGTCGAACCCGGGGCTTGGTCTAGTTGGTTCATATAATCACCCTCATGAGTGGCATCTAGCACTAGCAAGTTCGGATTTCAAATTCCAGTATCCTCCATCATTTTTTTGTCACCAAAAAGGAAAGAAGCATCTACTACAACTTGTATGCATAACTATTTTTTTTATATCACAGTCGTCATATTCGATTTCTTTTATCACGAATTGTTTTCTTTTCTAGCATCTTATATAACCAAACAACTCCCAATTCTTGCAGGTGTGCCTCGCATATTCACAGACGAAGAAAACGCCGAAATAACTCCTCTTGAATCCGAGTTCTCGGATGAAGATGACCGTTGTTTCCTAGACTATATAAGAACTTCAAGAATCAACATCAACATCAGGCAAGTCTTCTAGTTTTATTTTTAGCCAAAAAAACAAAGGAAAAATTAGTTCAATTTATTGTTTCAACTAACAAGTATATAATGTCGACATTTCCAATCCATGCTTGAGCTTCTTGGATGATGATTAATGAAGAAATGTACTCATCAACAATTTTGTAGGAAAAAGAGAAGAGCGTATTATTTTGTAATTTGTGTTTATGTTTACTCGTGTAGGATACGAATTCGTGTCTGACACGGGTATATACGAATTTGTCGTCACTCTAAAAGAGTATAATGTATTAAAATTTTAAATTCTGATACCATATTTTAAATTTTCTAGCTCGGATATACAGATTATTACCAGGGCCGTTTCTGAGAATTTTGTGGCCTATGGGCAAATCAAAATTTTGGGCCCTAATAACAACAACTAAAAATAATAATTTTAAAAGCATGCAAAATAAATTAATTTGCTTGTAAATTATATTTTTTACAATAAAAATAATCTAATAAATACATTAAAATTCAAATGAAAAACATCAATAAATTTTATTAAACATCCAACTACTCATACAAAACAATTTCTACGAGCACTTTTAGATGCAAAATCATTAATAATAGTGTCTACATCAATATGTTCTAACATATTTTTCTCAATACATAAAATGGCTAGACCATTCAAAATAAATTATTATTATAACTAATAATTACCCTAAAACCTACTAAAATGTGTATTAATTACAATAAACTAAAAGTACTGTTTATTTTGCAGAAAAAATAACGGTACAATTTACAAATATAAATGTTAGATTGCTTGTAAATGTGGATTATTTTGTTTTGCAGAAAAAAAGAGAGTTAACGGTACTAATATATTGGGCTAGTCAATCCATGTATTAATCAAACTGTTATAGATATTAATAATGAATTATCCCCAAAATAATCATAATGATTGGGCTCGCGCAGCCAATTTCTATTTTTTAGCCGTTCACCATAATAATGTGGGCCCGCCCTTCATCAGCTTTATTCCAATACATATATTATATATATAATTATTGTGATGAGCTTTTAAAAAATTTTAAATTTATTTTTTAAGTCTCTAATTAATATATTTAAGTATGGGCCTTGAACAAGACTGGGCCCTGGGCCGTCGCCCTTATTGCCCTGGCCCAGCGACGGCCCTGATTATTACCGCTGCCAAAACACCTTCCTAATTCTTATACGCAACAAAACCCTTCCAACTTCTTCAACGACTCTTTCGCCAATGCATTGCTTATACGCAAAGTCCTACTTTATACTATCAACTTCCCTTCTAAGGTACAAAAACTAACATATCTATATTTTCCAATTATAATTACTTTTGTTTTAAAAAATATATAATAATTATTTAATTGATATTGTTGTTGTTCTAATAACCCCAACATTTCTAATTTAGTTAGAAAATAAATTAGTATATTCATATGACTACAATAAGAAATAATCGGTCCTCATGCACAAATAGATTATAAATACAATTAAAACATCCATAAATTTATGTTCATAATCAATCATTATTTAGTACGAACGAACAAACTGATGATTAAAATGTGTTAAATTTAGAATTAATCTGATTATTTGGTATAATTATTGGTATCCAACTCATTGGTTAGTTAATTTAAATCGAGTACTATAAGGCTCATTATAGGATAATCTTTCCATCCAATCCAATTTGTTTCATTCACAATATCAAGATTAGAATCTTACTTCCTGATAGACCAATTAATTGTCGACGAGTAAATCTAAATATATTATATAATCGTATTGTTCATATTTTATGATTTTTTGAATAGCCTAAATGTGATTTACAATATTGTATATAAATATTTTTAATCATTTGACAATGCACACATACCTTGCAGATAAAACGATCTGAACCCAAATCTTTTAAGATGAACATCGTCTTTTTTTTGTACACTAAGACCACTTACTAGGTTCCATATTTTATGAATTTTAGATATATTCTTATCGTATAATCGTATTGTTTTGATAATATATGATAATTATCATCACCTTAGCTACAATCCAAAGCCCTAAAGTCCAAAATACCATATGCACCACCAAAAACCCAGAGGCTTAACGTGTTCAATTCGAAGGCCACTTTTATTTTATTTTATTTTATTTTTTACTTAAAATCCACAGCCATTTATTTCAATTTTTCTCAAGAAAAAATCTCAAGTATTTTTCCCATTTATTTATCCATTTTATATTTTCTTCGGCTGATATTACTTCCTTTCTTCTTCCTCTCACTGCTCCATAACCCGTTGAATTTAGAAGAAGAAAAAATCTTCTCCGGAGACATGTTTCCGGCCGTTTTGACTCAGGTGGCCACCGGATTGAGCGTCTTGGCCGGCGCCGTCTTAGTCAAATCCGTCATGGATCAGAACCCCATGGCCGGCCCGTTTCAGAGATGCTCGACGTGCAACGGCACAGGGCGCATCGCGTGCATTTGTTCTCGTTGGTCCGATGGAGATGTCGGCTGTCGGACTTGCGCCGGGTCGGGTCGTATGGCGTGCAGCAGCTGCGGTGGGTCCGGTACCGGTCGACCCCTTCCGGTCCAGATTTCCGTTCGTCAACCGACGAACCGTAACTTCTAAGTTATCGGGTATTGACTCTTGCCCATAAGCTTATATTTTATACTTCTTTTTTAGGAAATTTAATTAATGTAATAAAATAGTGGGAAACAAACAAAGAGTCGAGTGAATTGTAATCTTTACAACGGACTATGCTGTGATTTATATTATGAATTTGAAGAATTCTGTTGTAAAAGATTAACAATTCTGGGGTTGGAATTTCCATGAATATATGAATTTTGCTTTTCCATGTTGATGGAATTGGTGAATTTTGTTGAGTATAGTGGATTTGAATGAATTTGATGCCCAATGCTGAGATTAAATGAAGAACCGGAGAAAATGGTTGGAAAAGATTGAAGATTGTTGAATTGAGTTGAAAACATTTGTTTGGGAGCCTGGATTATTTTCTGGGGAAAATGTCAGAAAATTTTAACAGGCTGGACTTTGCTCTAATTAAATTGATTCGAACATGAAATTATTCATCTAATCTAACCTGAAAAACTTGAGTTTCAAACTTTTAAATAACAGAAAGTTGCGCTTAAAAGCATCCAAACTCACAACCTTCTAGATGTTATACTAATGCTCGATTGAATAGTTTTATATTTACTAATTATATTTTTAATATATTTACTAATTATATATATAAACAAGAGTTAGGATCAACTTACACAACTTAAAACTCTTTTAAGTTTTACACGTTTTCTGGATCGTTAGATGGGAGAATGAATGACTCAAATTAACTCCTTACTCTTTTTTCCAAGTGATAATCTTCACATATTTATTGTTAATCTCATCCAATCGTTTCACTCATCCAACGGTCCAAAAAATATCTAAAACTTAAAAGTTTACACTGTGTAAACGGATCTTATCTCTATAAACAATAGTATTTACAAGATATGAAAGAAGTATTATTGGACAAGTAAACAACTAAGCTTAAATTTATTTTTTAAATTAAGAGTAAATGATCATTTTATAAACAATAGTATTTCTTGAATACCATGCGACTCTTTTAATTATGGTTAACGACTTAATAATTATTTGGGTAAACTACAACGGAGGTCACTCAATTATGGGTAAGGTTACATTTGGGTCACTCAATTATTAAAAGTTACATTTGGATCAGTCAATTATGGGTAAGGTTACATTTGGGTCACCCAATTATTAAATGTTACATTTAGATCACTCAATTATGGGTAAAGTTACGTTTGGGTCACCCTTCATATTTAAAAAAGTGCATCAACTTATGTATTAGATTAATTAATGATTTCAAATGAAGTACTCTAATGTTAACGAGGATATACACGTTATTTCGAAGAAAAAATGACTAAATTGATAGACTTTTTTAAATATGAAGGGTGACTCAAACGTAACTTTGCCCATAATTGAGTGATCTAAATGTAACCTTTAATAATTGGGTGACCCAAATGTAACCTTACCCATAATTGAGTGACCCAAATGTAACTTTTAATAATTGAGTGACCCAAATGTAACCTCACTCATAATTGAGTGACCTCCGTTGTAGTTTACCCTAATTATTTTATAATAAAAATTAAAGTCTAGTGATCATTTAATAATATTTAAAAGTTAAAAGATCAAAATAAATATTTTATTATAATTTAGTTGACCATTTTTGGGTAAATTACATAAATAGTCACTAAATTTTTAAGACAAATTTATTTTGGTCACCGTGCTTTTAAAATATTCGATAAGGTCACCCAACTTTTAGTTCGAATTCAATACGGTCCCTCCCGTTAGAAGTTGACGTTTGTGTTCTTTTTTTCCTTAATAAAAATGGGTAAACTACACCAACCATCACTCAACTTTCTTCTCACACCTATTTTGGTCACTAGAATTTAACAATTTTCAATTTAATAACTTAACTTTCGAATTGTTCATATTTTGGCCACTCTCAAATGACATTATTATACAAATAAAAAAATTCGATTAATCTTTAAAAAAATCGGGTAATGATTTTTTTACTTATTAAATTTACCATATTACCATATTTGATATTTTAATAAGCAAAGTAAAAAAATTATTACTCGAATCAAATATTCTAATTAACCGGTCAATCGAGTATCCGATTTAATTGGTACAATATAAGATCGAGAATTGAATAATATGAATTTAGTAATTAACCAAAATAATTTTTTAAGGATTAATCGAACCCGATTTCAGTACAAATTTTTAAAATAAATTATTTCGATTCGGTTATAGTTCACAGTTTTAAGCAAAATTGATTAATCGATCTGATCTATTATATATAATATTTCAAAATTTTATGCATTACAATATCTTATAGTCTAGTGATTACCCTTCTAATTTTTTTAAAAAGTTTTGGCTTTGGTTAGGATTAATAGGTGTGAACTTTCAATTTTTGACTTTCAAGTTGTTTTTCCACTTTTATCACAAACCAACAATTATTAAATTTAAAAAAAAATCATTTCCAGAATCAAATATTTCGGTTAACTGGTTAATCGATTATTTGATTTAATTACTACAATATAAGATCGAGAATTGAATAATATGAATTTACCAATTAACCAAAATAAATTTTTAAGGATTAATCGAATTTTTCTATTTGTATAAACATGTCATTTTAGAGTGGCCAAAATATGAACAATTCGAAAGTTAAGTTATTGAATTGAAATTTTTTAAACTCTAGTGACCAAAATTGGAGCGAGAAAAAAGTTGAGTGATGATTGATGTAGTTTACCCATTTTTTTATTAAGAAAAAATAAAAACTAACGTAAGCTTCTAATGGAAGGTAACGAGATGAACCATATTGAAAGCGAACTAAAAGTTTGGTGACTATATTGAAGTCAAACTAAAAGTTAGATGACTATCGAATATTTTAAAAGTACGTGACCAAATTAAATCCACCCTAAAAGTTTGTGACCATTTATGTAGTTTACCCATTATTTTTTTAAATAAAGTAAATACCTAAAATTTTTATTTTGATCTAAATAGGTGAGGCCAAATTAAATGCCTAAAATTTTAATTTTTGTCTAAATAAGTGTAGTTCTTGTGTGAATTTGAATTTTTTGACCACATGTCAATTAATGATTGAGTATTAAATTTTTTAAGTTAAAAATCTATTTTGACAAAAATAATATATATATATATATATATTTTATTAAAAAAAATTTAGGCACGTAACTGAAAGAAATAAAATATTTTGAGCACTTATTTTACATTTAAGCTTAAATTTATCCTAATTTTTAATTTGGTCATATATGACAACCTTATTTAATCCTATAAAATGCACAAACTTTTCAGGAGAAATCAAACACATTATATTCATATTCATTCATATTCATAAGCAAAGAGTTTGAACAAACACCCAATTTCACAATGGCAAACTTGGCATTGCCTCTACCAACACAACAAAACCCACAAACTTGCTTAGATTTCTATTTTCCAAAGAAGAAAAAAAACAACTACTAATCTGAATCAGAACTAGAATCTGATTTATGATCATCCAAATGTTCTTTCTCCTTTGCTTCGGCTAGCTTAATTTGCTTACTAAACTCATCAACCGGTATCAAGGGCAAGTACCCGAACAAAGGATACCCTTTCCCACTCATGTCATTGATGAAAATGTTGTACTTACCGGACAAATTAGCCGCCGTCGGAACAACCTTCTCGGCCATTGAGCGGAAAGTGGAGTTGTGATTCAGTTTAACCCACAACTTGGTTGAGCATACCACAACGAGCTGCTTGTACTCACCCGCGGCATAGTGCAATGCTCCACGCGGTCCCTTGGTTCGAACCTCGTTAATTAGTGTCCGAGCATGTTGTGCTGTCTTGTGAACCAAATCTTGGGCTTGGTAAATCGCTTGCTTCGCTTTTGCTGGGACATGGTCATCAAATTTGTGTGAAGCCTCATCTACCTGCAATTATTTTAATTCATCTCGTTTTAGAGACATGAACGAAGTGGTTCACATTCCTGTTCACGCCTTTCGAATTCAGTTTTAGCTGAGACTACTAGGGGTGTAAGCGAGCCGAGTCGAGCTCGAGTAGTGCTAAGCTCGGCTCGGCTCGTTAAGATTTCGAGTCGAGTTCGAGCTTGAGTAATTTCTAACGAGCCTGAGAAATCTGAGCTCGACTCGGCTCGTTTAGAACTCGAGTCGAGTTCGAGCTTGATTCGAGCCCAATCGAGTCAAGTATTGACCGATCTTAGACTGCATTGGACCCGAATAACTCTTCATCTGTCACGTCTCATCTAAAGTCTTATGAAGAAAAAACTTTGTTACACAAGTTGTGTAAACTCAAGCTTATTAATTTTAGGGTTTAGGGTTTAGAGGTTTAGGTTGTTGGGTTTAGAATTTAGGATTTGGATTTTTAGGGTTTAATACTTATGTTTAGGTTTTATATTTATGGTTTTAAGTTTAAGAATTTAGATTTTAAATTATAAAAATAAAAAAATTTAGTATATTATATTTTTGAGTAGCTCGTGAGCTTTTCGAGTCGGGTATCAATTAGCTCGGCTCGACTCGTCAAGAACTCGAGCCGAGTTCGAGCTCGAGTCGAGTCCAATCGAGTCAAGCTTTGACCGAGCTTTGATCGAGTCGAGCTCGAGTAGCTCGCGATCTGTCTCGTCTCATTTACAGCCCTAGAGACTACTAAGAGTGTAATCGAGCCGAACTGAAGTTCTAAAATTCGAATCAAACTCGATCAATTTCATTTTCGAATCATGTGAAGCCCCATCTACCTGTAGTTGTTTTAATTCATATCGTCTTAAAGCCGGGAACAAATTGGTTAACATTTCTTTTTACAGCTTTCAAATTCAATTCCAGCTAAGGTTTACTACTAAGGTTACTTGAGCCAAGTTGAACTGAAGGTCTAAGAAGTTTGAATTCGACTCAAAATTTGTATTTCGAAGATCGAAACTCAATTCAAACTTGATTGAGTTTTATTTTCACAGCTTGAACTCGATTCAAACCTCATTCGACTAGACCAAATTCATTTACGTATTAAAGTTAAGCTCGATTTTCATGTTCAACCTCAAACTCAGTTATTTGAACTTGAACTTAAAGTTATAAAGTTTTCAAATCTAACTTGCTCAAGTTCAAACTTAACAAGAGTCGAATTTGAACTTTTTAGCCAAGAATAACTTTGAGTACACATACATCTCATTTAATCCCTTTAACTTTACCAATAAATTTAGCAACTAAATTATCTTGCAAAAATGAATCTAGTTACTAAATTCAATCATTCAATTACTTAATGAAATTAAACAAGAGGAAAAAAAAGGTGAATTCCAGAAACATTCTAGATCCAGAACAAGGAATTATAAAAGAACCGAATTACCTTTTTATCAAGAAAAGCAAGAAGATGATCAGGAACGTCCTTCAATCTCCCGTAGACGGGACTAACGGCGGTCGTAACGGCGCCCTCTACGGTTCCGACGGTGGATCTCAACGGACCGGAGTTCTGTTTGGCGTACTCGTAAAGGTACGAAACGTAAACCAGGGTGCGGATCGCAGCCACTCTCACGAATCCTAGGTGCTTCAGGTCCTTGTTCTCAAACTCTACCTCCTAAAAATTAAAATATTTTTAAAAAATCGAAAAAAAATATAATCTTAACCATTTCAATCATATAAAATAAGAGCAAATGGAAATACCTTCGTCTCCATGCTCGCCATCTTCTTTAGCTAAGATTCTTGCATGAATCTTCTCTTTTTTTTATCAAAAAAAAAATGAAATTTGCATTAATTTATAGAGTTTAATGTTGTTGTAGTTGATAAGATCCAACGGCCGATATTGGATTTAAGGATGATGGGGTAATCTTGAGAGTGAGTGGGGGCCTTTTACAACAAGCAAGTAGAGTATTCCAGATGGGCACGTGGAAAGCTGGAGAATATAAAATGAAATAAATATTTTTTGAAAAAAAAATTACCCCATACAATTTCACACAACAATTATAAATAGGGTAAACTACATAAATGGCCCTCGACTATGACCCAATTCTTTGTTGAGTCCCCTGACTATGAGAAGTTACAAATAGGTTTTTCGAGTAAACACGACTAACAAATCGGTTCAATTCTGTTGAAAAATAAACATCTGATGATGGGGCAGTTAATAAAATCTGTATAATAACATATTTAACCCTCAACCTTTACATTTTATTTTAATTTGGTCATAAATTTAAAATTTTAGATCTCAACATTTAAGTATTACAACATTTAGTCCCTTAAATCCTAAACTTAATCTTCTTCCATTCTAAAAAAACAAACCCCCATTGTTGTTAACACTAGGCATCTGCAACCCCATTTGTATGAGCAATGGAAACAATTAAAGAATCAAAACCTCAATTGCTGTTACAATAGCTAATCTCTTTAAAAGGCTCAAATAATAACTAATCGCATACCATTTTCAGCTAAAGCTTTTCTTTTTTCTTTTATTTCACCCCTTTTGTAAAGTTTAGTAAATTCATGACGATTTTGCAGAGCTGAATAAAAAAAAGGTTATTCTACAGATTAGTAAATTTATGACGGTAGCTAATTTATGACCAAATTAAAATAAAATGTAAAGGTTGATGGTTAAATATGTTATTCTATAGGTTTTATTAACTGGCACATCATTCGTCGTTTATTTTTTTAACGAAATTGGACCGATTTTTAGTCGCGATTAGTCGGGGAACCTATTTGTAACTTCTCATAGTCAAGAGACTCAAAAAGAATTGGATTATAGTCGGGGGACCATTTATGTAGTTTACCCTTAAAAATAATACAAATAACAATAATCAAAATCAAAATCATTACAAAATTGTCAAAATATAATTATATTAAAAAATATTTTCAAAAAAGTTATATTAAAAATTAAAATATAGTATTAAATAAGGGTAACCAACGGGGGTTGGTCCAAGTGGTAAGCAGCTTGGTATCGCTTAAGCAGGTCTCAGGTTCGAGGCGTTGTGTATGCAGAAAATCCCCGCTGGGAGACTCACCCACCAAAGCCAGGTGTGCGACGCGGGTCGGTCTGGATTAGTCAGGGCTAAGCCCTGGAAACCAGAGGGCAACCAAAAATAAATAAATAAGGGTAAGCAGTTTGGTATCGTCTAAGCATGTATCGAGTTCGAGGCATTTTGTATGCAAAAAGTCTTTGCTTGGAGACTTACCCACCAAAATCAGGTGTGCGGCGCGAGTCGGTCCAAATTAATCAAGGTAAAACTTTGAGGTCTAGGATGCCTATTAATATTAATTAGATTATGAAAAATAATTTTTAATATAACATTACTAAGCATATTTGAAGGATTTATATATTAATTTATTATTTATATAATTATTTTTAATACAATTTAATAATTATTAAATTTAAATACAAATATAAATGTGTGAGAATAAAAAGAAAAAAACAAAAAGTATTAGTTTACAAATGTCACAATGTAAATACGTGAGGTTGAAGAATTAAAATAGAAATGGTTAAATTTAGGTTATTTAGAAATTTTTGATAATTGTTAAGGGTAAAAGGGTCTTTATAACTCTTATGTCAAAACTTCTAATCTCAAAAAGCTCCTATTGCCAGCTTTTTCAAAATTAGAGGTTTAACCCCAATTCACTATTTTAATCCGCTCTTTACCAAACATTTAAATTAACGGATTTGACCGGTCAAACCTCTAATTTTAGCTCAAACCTCTTTATCAAATAGGGTCAACATATTTTTTTTGATTAATAGGGAAAATATTACCTAAGGCCTCATTAAAAAATCTCTCTAAATCTAAATGGAGGGAAAAGAGTGCCTATGGTAATATTTTACAAGACAATAGGATAAATTCGAACGAAAACCATCATCACAAACTAACCTAAAGCATCAGATACAACTAACCTTTGTATTCCATTTGGTGGGTCAATGAAATCATGGAACCCAAAAGAAAGCTCCCAAGCCAATTGCGCTAACGCATGTGCAACCTTATTTCCTTCTTGGAAAATCACCGAAAGTACAATGTCCCATCTTCTATCCAAAATTTTAAAACATGGATGAAGTTGGAATCAAATATTGAAAAGGATAAATTATTTAATTTTAAAATAATAGAGATTCATTATGTATTTAATTCAAAAATTAGAAGGGCCAAAAACTTAATTTAAGTTTAAAATGATAGGGACCTAAAATATAAATAAAATTAAAATTAGGGTTTAAATAAATAAATATCCTTATATATTTTTAATACAAAAAATTGAGACAATCGCCCCTGAACTACTATATAATTAATAGCTTAAATTTGTTATTTAATTTCTATTTTATTAACTCACTTTAGTAATTAATAGTATAATTTTAGTTAAAGTACTCATGTGAATTTTTTAATATATATAGTTGCCCTTTCGGTTTTCAAGGCGACACCCCTAGCTTTGGTGAGTGAGTCTTTCAGCGGAAATTTTTTACATATATGTCTCAACTCGAAATTTACTTAGGCGATATTAAACTGATTACCACTTAGACCAACCGTCGTTGATAATATTATATATTTTCTAACTTATGATGTGAACATGGATTAGTTTACGTTAAAATGATTTTCAATATATATTGAGATTCTTTTTATTTTTTTAATAAAATTTACCACATGACACTCTTTGATATTGTCATGTAACCTTATGTGAGTGTGTTATGATAACGATTAATTGTTGGGGTGCAATGATAACATTAGAGGATAACTATTAACAACAAAAAAATATTTCAAGTACCTAAAGTGAATAAAAGACGTATTTCATGGGATTATTCGTATATTATGTCATTTTTTTTTGGAGTAGGTATATTAAGTCATTTTTAATTCTAACTTGTCTTTACTTTATTGGCTTTTTCTTTTTTAGAAAATATGTTTAAATCATTTAATTATTTTTTTGTGGGCCATGGGTGGCAATGAGTTAGGTTAAAATAATATAATTTTTCAATTTTATCCACAATTGACCTCAAGGTCATGCAAGAATAAAATTTCTTATATATGGATTGTCACTCCCATTTAACAAATAAATGAAGAGAATGAATTCTACAGCGCTCGTCAAACACCGATGAGCACCACTAATGACGAGCACCGATGAACACCATTAATCTAATTTGTAAAGATTTAAAATTCAAATGACTTATCATATAATTTAATTTTTTTGAAAAATCAAAAGGTAATTTTATTAAATTTCTTTTTTTTTTTATTTTTCATATTATTTTAAACATTATTAAATTAAAATTTCTATCCCCAAAACCCTAGTTTTGGTCTTCTACCACAACGCTGTCGCCGGTAGTCGCCGCCGCCAGTCACATCCTCACCGTCTTGTTGTCTCTCGTCCGTGGCCGCCGTTGAACTCTGCCGTTGTTCCCCTCCTTCGTTGCAATTAGGTAATTATCCCCAATTCCACATCCGAACCCTAACTAAATTTAATTCGATACTATTCGAACCCTAATTCCCAAATTGAGTATCATAATTCCCATATCAAAACCCCAATTACTTTAACTGTGTCTTAATTTGTATGTTAGAACCGTAAATCCCATGTCCGATTCAAAATCCCCAAGTCGTATTTTGTAATCCGTATCGGTACGGTATTTTCACCGTATCGGTATGTGGGTTTAGACGTACCGGTACTGGCTGTGTATCGGTACATTTTGCCACTACTGAAATGTTTTTACAAAACAATGTACCGGTACGCCTAAAATATCATACCAGTACGGTGTGTTCGATCCTTCAATATTGTTGGTTTAAGTTCGATGCATGCATGCTTAGTTTTTAACTCTTTAACGTAGATGATGGATCTAAACTTAACGCCTTCAAAACAAGATATGATGATGGAGGGCAAGCGTCGTATCGACATGTGTTCAGAGAAGACAAACAACGAGGTACATTCATTATAATTACTTGAATTTTCAATAATAGTGTTAATTTTTTTCAAGAGTATTATTTTATACACATAGGAAAAAGCTGAAGTTGTACATGAGGAAAACATAAGAACCCCTTATTAGAGTGATTACAAATTCGAGACTCTCATTCATTCGGTGTAAAATATTGAAAAGGAATTTGTTAAAATGAATGGTCAATTTAAAAAATTTAATGGTCAATTTGAGAAATTAAATGGCCAATTTGAAAAATTAGTGACCATATTAGCATCGAGTAATGTTAAAAGTTCAATACAAGATGGTGATTTAGTAAAATGAGAAGATATACATAATAGATCATTAAAGGAGGATGGTTTAAAGAAGAGATTAATTTATATAGCGGTCCTTTAAAATATGGGGGTTTAGAAAATAAATCTCACAAGGAAGAAGGATTAATTACCACATCATTGAAGGAGGAATCCGAGATTGGCATTAAAAAATTGATTATGTCTCCATTTATTAATTGTGATATGGATTATTACTCTCTATCATTAGAACCTATTGATAAAAGAAAATTTGAAGTTACCTCTAAAGACAAAATCAAGACTGACACAGATGGTTTCCTAAAAATTCCTGGCGAGGTGTAACCCCCTCGTCCCGGTCTGGCCGGATGACCGGTCCGAGTGGGCCACACGGGGAAAACCGAAGCGAAACCCGTTAAGGTTCCCCCTCGGTTAGCAACCCTATTTTTTTTCTTTCTTGACTTAATCTTTTCTAAAAACACGTTTAAGTCCTATGTGATCAAACAACGGAACAACGTACACGAGATATCTATTTGAACCCAAAACAGCATTTAAACAACCCAATTTTAATCTTTTAAACAGGCCGTTTCGAAACACCCTTGAGGCGTATCGAAACGCCTTGACCAGGTCAACTGCCCCAGAGCCTATACAAGGGGCCGTATCGAAACGGTGGTCAACC
Organism: Hibiscus trionum; assembly: GCA_030270665.1. Taxonomy (NCBI): domain Eukaryota; kingdom Viridiplantae; phylum Streptophyta; class Magnoliopsida; order Malvales; family Malvaceae; genus Hibiscus; species Hibiscus trionum. Next base: position 2,490,971 of record BSYR01000050.1, read on the forward strand.
GTTTCGAAACGCCCACGACGGTCAATTTCTCGTGGTCAACGAGATTTTGACCGTTTCGAAACCCTCAGGCCCGTTTCGAAATACCTTCATCTCGTGAATTTCTCAAAATTCCAGTAGCCAAAACGTTTCGATACGCGTTTCGGAACAGGGGTTTCAAAGGCCATACCGTATCGAAACGCGTTCCGATATGGGGTCCCAGAAGCCTACCCGTTTCGAAACGACCCTTCCCGTTTCGAAACGCTGGCAGTCTGCAACCTTGAAAATTCAGATTTAAGCGAGTCTTGACAAGTCTAAAGGTCCCCTAGGACCCCCTAAAGGCACACAACACCATCATACAAAGTCTAGAGGCATACGTCCTAGGTTTAACATGCTCAAACACCCCCAAACACGGATTTAAACAAATATACATGCATGACAAATATACATAGGCCTTTCATACAAGTCATGCTTGGAAACATTGATAAGTAAAAGCATCATTCATCCCATAAAGGTTTACATACCACATAGCAATATTGACATTCAAAAGGCATACATCAAAAAACATTTGGCAAGGTAAACATGCTTATAAACCAAGTCTAGCATAAGCATCAAAATCACAAATGAGTCATACAAGCTCATACAACACACTCTCTTGCCACATTGCTTAACTACTACATAATTAACAACCGTACTTGAGCCACAAACTTGGAAAGCCCTTCTTGCCTTGCTCCGAGCTAACACCACGCTAACGATCTGCATTGTTGAAAATGAGAGCGTAAGCTATAAGCTTAGTGAGGGTGCTCTAAAACCGAAAACATCAACAATGCAGGGTCCAAGCATGTATTCCCTAAACCTCATATCTAACATGCATAGATAAAGTCACAAGTAGACCTAGCTAGTCTTTCAAGAGTCATGTATGGCATCTCACATCATATCAAGCTCGAATATCATTAACATCATCATAAAACAACATCATATATCACAATTATATGAACAAGTTTAATTGGCCACTATTAGTTACCCGAATGTGCGGATTTAATCTCAACAATCACTTTACCTCGGTGGGATTACACTCATCACCGGACCTTGCATGGGCGGGATTCCACTCATCACCACATGCCCTACGGATGAGATTCCACTCATCATCCCGTAGAAATATATAAAGCTTCCGGTGGAATATTACATCACCGTACTCCTCCTTGATGACTCAACGCCATCAAGGCCACGTACGTTTTGACTCAATTTGTGTGCACACTAATCCTAATGATCGATCATTTACACCCGATAAATTAATTAGTGCCAATTTTCATTTACACATCACATATCCATCAACCACATCTCATGCTTATCACATATACACATCATGGCATACATGTACAAATCAACCTCATATCACAAGAGCATGAATAGGCAATACACATAGCATTCAATGGAAGTCAATAGCTAAATTAACAACTTGAATTAGATAGAAATGGCCTACCGAGCACATTTCACACACACACTACACACACTCGAACCAAACTTTAAAACATGATTAAAACCACTCACCGCCCTTTCTTAGCAACCAAAACAAATCTCCTACGAGCCCGGATTCGATCCCAACGCTCCTTCGACGTCTCCTCTTGCTTCTAGCCAACAAAAAACACAACCATTAATCCCAATCAATGCTAACATTCAATCAACACTCAACCTTTGAGCTCAAACTAACTTCACCCAATTTTCCAACCAAATTAATCCCCAAATATATCCATTTTCGTACTCCCTCAAACCCTAGCTGAAATTTCCATTTTCAATCATCCAAATGACCCCCAAAAGGTCCCAAAACATCCTCCTAACCTATATAAACCATCAGCCCTTTAATTTCCACTTAAAACCCACCCAAAAATCAAGTTTTGACATCCCAAAAATTGCTCCAAGAACCCACTTCGGGTTTTCAACAAAACCCAACCATTTTGACATATATAATACATCTTAATGTGATTAAAATAAAACCTAACTTTATATTTCAAAACAAAATGAAAATCACCATAAAAACTCAAGCTTTAACCCAAACCCTAACATTTCAAAAGTTCATAGTTTTGAAATCTATGACTATGGGGAGATAGGGGATGAAAAGGAGAATTAGAAAATGCCCTTGCCTCTCAAAATGGTCTTGAAATGAAGATGGGACTCAATGGAATAGTGATTTAAGTTTGGGAGAGTTTGAAAGAGGGTTTTGGCTATTTCACGTTGAAAAGGGGAGTGGGGGAGAGAAGATGACAACTTTTCATTAAAGTGGTCTTCCTTTTAAATCCTTTAGGGTCAAATTACCTCTTTGGTCCCTCCCCTTTTTTATTAAAGCCCAATTAGATCTTAATTAAGGTTGAATTGATTTTATTTTATTTTACCGACTCGAACCGCAAACCCAACTAACTCCTAACCCCAAAACACGGGCGTTACAACTCTCTCCCACTTAAGGAATTTCGTCCCCGAAATTACCTGATTGAAAGAGATACGGAAACTGCTTTTCCATATCCTCCTTCCTCTCCCAATTGGCCTCGTCCACACCTCGACGTTGCCACCGCACCTTTACTAACTCAATCGATCTACCCCTCAACACCTTACTGTCAGAAGCTAAGATCTCCACCGGTTCCTCATCATAAGTCAAATCCGGATTCAATTCAATCTCTTCCACTGGCATAACATGTGATGGATCGGACCTATACTTACGGAGCATCGAAACATGGAACACATCGTGTATCCTCTCTAGCTCGGATGGCAACCGCAACTGATATGCCACTGAACCAACCCTCTTCACAATCTCATACGGTCCTATGTATCTCGGACTCAACTTCCCTTTTCGGCCAAATCTCATCACTTTCTTCCACGGAGACACTTTCAAGAACACCTTCTCACCCACTGAGAACTTAACTTCCTTCCTCTTCAAATCGGCATAGGACTTCTGCCTATCCGAAGCAGCTTTCAAACGATCACAAATCAATTTTACCTTGTCAGTTGTCCCCTTGAGCAAATCAGGCATAGGTAATAATTTCTGTCCCACTTCGGCCCAACAAACTGGAGTCCTACACTTTCGGCCATACAAGGCCTCATACGGGGCCATCTTAATGCTCGACTGAAAGCTATTATTGTAAGCAAACTCTACTAGAGGCAAGTGCTTCTCCCACGTACCCTTAAAGTCAATGATGCAACAACGCAACATGTCCTCTAAGATCTGAATAACTCTCTCTGACTGACCATCTGACTGAGGATGATAAGACGTGCTGAATTTCAAACGGGTACCCAAAGCTGTATGCAGACACTCCCAAAATCGAGAAGTAAATCGCGGATCTCTATCTGACACAATGGACTTCGGCACACCATGCAGTCTAACAATCTCACCATTGTACAAATCGGCCAATCTATCAAGAGTGTAAGTAGTATTGACTGCCAAGAAGTGAGCACACTTCGTAAAACGATCTACTATCACCCAAACCGAGTTCTTCTTCGTAGGAGTCAAAGGCAAACCCGAAACAAAATCCATGGTGATGTTTTCCCATTTCTATTCCGGAATCCTCAACGGCTGTAAAAAACCTGAGGGAACCTGATGTTCCGCCTTCACTCTCTGACACACTAAGCATTTACTCACAAAGTCGGCTACATCTCTCTTCAAGCCAACCCAAAAGTAATTATTCTTCAAATCACGGTACATCTTTGTACTTCCAGGATGCATAGCAAACGGACTACTGTGGGCTTCAGTCAAGATCGTACGTCTCAAGTCACTGTCCTCTGGCACAACTATTCTATCCTTGAAACATAAAACCCCATTGGTACTGAACCTGTAGTCTGAAGATCTACCCTCGGCTATATCTTGCACGTGAGGTGCCAAAGATCTATCTAAGAGTTGTTTCTCTCTAATCAACTGACCTAGAGTAGGTCTAACCTGAAGCTCGGCTACCAAGCCACCATCTCCAGACAAACTTAATCTAGCAAACATGGCTCTCAAGTCCACGACCATCTTCCTACTCAATGCATCGGCCACTACATTGGCCTTACCCGGATGGTACTCAATGGTAAGATCATAGTCTTTTAGCAACTCTAACCATCTACGCTGTCTGAGATTTAGATCTCGCTGAGTTATAATGTACTTCAAGCTCTTGTGGTCGGTGTACACTGTGCATTTCTCACCGTACAAATAGTGCCTCCAAATCTTCAGAGCAAACACAACTGCAGCTAACTCTATGTCATGGGTCGGATAGTTGCGCTCGTGGGTCTTCAACTGTCTTGAGGCATAAGCCACTACTCTCTTGTCTTGCATAAGAACACACCCTAGCCCTACGTAAGAAGCATCACTGTAAACTACATAGTCCTTCCCGGACTCAGGCTGAATCAAAATCGGTGCTTGGGTCAAAGCTTCTTTCAATTTCTCAAAGGCTCTCTGTCTTGCATCTGTCCACTCAAAATGAACACTCTTCTGAAGCAACTGTGTCAACGGAGCGGCTAACTTAGAGAAACCTTCTACAAATCTCCTATAGTATCCGGCTAAGCCTAGGAAGCTACGTACCTCTGTTACGGACTTCGGTTGCTTCCACTCAACAATGGCCTCAATCTTCTTCGGATCAACTCTAATCCCATCGGCTGACACTACATGTCCTAGGAAGACTACCTCTCGGATCCATAATTCACACTTGCTTAGCTTCGCATACAACTGATGATCTAGCAAAGTCTTCAAAACCAGTCTCAAGTGTCGGTCATGATCTTCTTCAGTTCGCGAGTACACCAAGATGTCATCTATAAACACAACTACAAACTGATCTAGATACTGATGAAAAATCCTATTCATCATGTCCATAAAAGCAGCCGGTGCATTAGTCAGCCCAAAAGGCATTACTAAGAACTCATAATGACCATACCTAGTCCTAAAGGCCATCTTCGGTACATCAACCTCTCTTACCTTTAGCTGGTAGTAACCCGATCTCAAATCAATCTTCGAGAAGACTGATGCTCCTCTCAACTGGTCAAACAAGTCATCAATTCTAGGCAACGGATATTTATTCTTCACTGTCAACTGATTCAACTGTCTGTAATCTATGCACATTCTCATGCTACCATCTTTCTTCTTCACAAACAAAACTGGTGCACCCCAAGGTGAAGAACTAGGCTGAATAAAACCTCTATCTGTCAACTCTTGCAACTGAGTCTTCAACTCTTTCAATTCTTTCGGTGCCATGCGATACAGAGCAATCAAAACAGGAGCTGAATCAGAATAAGTCTCAATGGTGAACTCTACCTCTCTATCTGGTGGTAACCCTGGCAACTCTTCCGGAAACACACTAGGGAAGTCACACACTGTCCGGATGTCCTGAGGTCTAACCTCACTCATGTTAGAGTTCATCACATACGCCAAGTATGCTTCACACCCCAACTCAACTAATCTCTTAGCCTCTAAAACTGAAACCACATTGGACAAGAACTTCACGTTCTCACCCACTACTACAATCTCATAGTCATCTGTGAGCCTCAGAGAAATCCTCTTAGTCTCAAAATCTATCCTAGCTCTATGCTACGTGAGCCAGTCCATACCCAGAATCACATCAAAACCATAGAAAGGTAGCTTCATCATGTCCACTGGAAACACATGTCCCTGAACCATCAACGGACACCTTCGGTACATCTTCCTAACTACTACTGTTTCCCCAAAGGAACTAGTAACACTAACTCCTACCTCTAACATTTCACAAGGCAAGTTCAAAGACTGTGCATGCTCACTCAATATGTAGGAATGTGTAGACCCAGAGTCAATCAAAGAAAGCAAACACAAAGACTGTAGCGAGAAGTTACCCGCGATCACATCGGTGTCATGCTGATCCCCACGCTGAGCGTAAACTATGGCCTGACCTCCGCCCTCCGGCTCAACTGCAACTACATGTGCTATGTTCCTCTGACCATCGTTCCTCGGCTGGAAGTTACCTCTACCGCGCCCGCGGCCTCTTTAAAGGTCGTTGGCTCTAGCAGGAGCCTGAGCTAGTGCCTGTCCCACCTGATGTGGACATTCACGTCTAATGTGGTCTCTAGCCCCACAACTCCAACACGAATGGAAATTTCCCCAACACTCACCAGTGTGGTTCCTCCCGCAAGTAGCACATGTGGGCAACTTCCCACCAGCTCTTTGGCCCTGATGGCCTCTACCGTGGTTACCGCCCCCACGCCTATGATCATAGTGAGGCCTGTTATCCCGATGCCTCTTGGCATCACCTCTATCAAAGTTACTGGGCCTCTTACCCGAACTAGAACTACCAGACCGCCTGGTCAAGCTCAAACTGTGCTCCAAGTCCTTGGCCCTCGAGACCAATACATCAAAATCTGTGTAGTCTGAAGCTAGAGTATACGTCTTGATCTCCTCATTCAGCCCATAACGAAAACGGTTACAACGTTCCACCTCAGTAGGAAAAAGCTCAGGTGCATACTGACTCAATCTGACAAATCGAATCTCATAGTCAGTCACGGACATACTCCCCTGAAGCAAAGCCATAAACTCCCTCTTCCTCTCATCGAGGTATCGCAGACCCAAATACTTCTTACGGAATGCTGACTCGAAGAACTCCCAAGTAATGTCGGCCTCATCCATACCCGAAGTAACAGTGACCCACCAGGTGTAGGCATCACCCTAAAGCAAAGACTCAACACATTCTAACTTGCGCTCACCAGTACATCCCATCTGTGCGAGGATACTAACAGTCTTCTCAAGCCACAACTCTGATCTCTCTGGAGTAGACCCTCTGAACTCTCCGGCCCCTAAACCACGGAGTCTCTCTAATGGCAACCCAGTGCCCTCACCCTGATGGTGTGCTGCTGCCTGACCCCCAGCTACTGCAGCCTGAAATGCTCCGGCTATCGCCTGAACCAACGGAGCTAAGTCAATCCCGGCTGGTCCTTGGCCACCTTGGCCACCTTGGCCTCCTTGAGGTCCCTCTCCTTCGGCCCCGGCCTCGCCTCCTTCTCTGGGTGGAGGAGGTGGTGGTGGTGGAGGTGGTGTAGGAGCTCCAACTCCAACCACATGCTCTCCCACTTGAGCCTCCACTCTGACTACTGGCTCGACTCTTGGAGCCTCTGCCCATGGTTCCGGTCGAACCATCCTAGGCCTCCCACGTAATCTCATGGTACAGCTAGCAAGGTAATAACTACAACAACAAACAAATAGGGATTACGTTAGCCAAAGCAAGTGTCCAATAGTGCTCAAGTACTCCCTTTACTAAAAATCTTTTTAAATTAAGTAATAGTAGCAATGGGCACTCACTCTACACCAGACGCAACAATTTATACTTCAGAACATCATACGAACAGTCAAACATCAAGAATTCATGGCAAGGCAAGCATCGAATCAACACAATCACTTAACATATCAAGCTTACCTCACTTACCTGCCCGAGGTCTCGGTAACCTCAGGCTCTGATACCAACAAATGTAACCACCTCGTCCCGGTCTGGCCGGATGACCGGTTCGAGTGGGCCACACGGGGAAAACCGAAGCGAAACCCGTTAAGGTTCCCCCTCGGTTAACAACCCTATTTTTTTTCTTTCTTGACTTAATCTTTTCTAAAAGCACGTTTAAGTCCTATGTGATCAAACAGCGGAACAACGTACACGAGATATCCATTTGAACCCAAAACATCATTTAAACAACCCAATTTTAATCTTTTAAACAGGCCGTTTCGAAACACCCTTGAGGCGTATCGAAACGCCTTGACCAGGTCAACTTCCCCAGAGCCTATACAAGGGGCCGTATCGAAATGGTGGTCAACCGTTTCGAAACGCCCACGACGGTCAATTTCTCGTGGTCAACGAGATTTTGACCGTTTCGAAACCTTCAGGCCCGTTTCGAAATACCTTCATCTCGTGAATTTCTCAAAATTCCAGTAGCCAAAACGTTCCGATACGCGTTTCAGAACAGGGGTTTCAAAGGCCATACCGTATCGAAACGCGTTCCGATACGGGGTCCCTGAAGCCTACCCGTTTCGAAACGACCCTTCCCGTTTCGAAACGCTGGCAGTCTGCAACCTTGGAAATTCAGATTTAAGCGAGTCTTGACAAGTCTAAAGGTCCCCTAGGACCCCCTAAAGGCACACAACACCATCATACAAAGTCTAGAGGCATACGTCCTAGGTTTAACATCTCAAACACCCCCAAACACGGATTTAAACAAATATACATGCATGACAAATATACATATGCCTTTCATACAAGTCATGCTTGGAAACATTGATAAGTAAAAGCATCATTCATCCCATAAGGGTTTACATACCACATAGCAATATTGACATTCAAAAGGCATACATCAAAAAACATTTGGCAAGGTAAACATGCTTATAAACCAAGTCTAGCATAAGCATCAAAATCACAAATGAGTCATACAAGCTCATACAACACACTCTCTTGCCACATTGCTTAACTACTACATAATTAACAACCGTACTTGAGCCACAAACTTGGAAAGCCCTTCTTGCCTTGCTCCGAGCTAACACCACGCTAATGATCTGCATTGTTGAAAATGAGAGCGTAAGCTATAAGCTTAGTGAGGGTGCTCTAAAACCGAAAACATCAACAATGCAGGGTCCAAGCATGTATTCCCTAAACCTCATATCTAACATGCATAGATAAAGTCACAAGTAGACCTAGCTAGTCTTTCAAGAGTCATGTATGGCATCTCACATCATATCAAGCTCGAACATCATTAACATCATCATAAAACAACATCATATATCACAATTATATAAACAAGTTTAATTGGCCACTATTAGTTACCCGGATGTGCGGATTTAATCTCAACAATCACTTTACCTCGGTGGGATTACACTCATCACCGGACCTTGCATGGGCGGGATTCCACTCATCACCACATGCCCTACGGATGGGATTCCACTCATCATCCCGTAGAAATATATAAAGCTTCCGGTGGAATATTACATCACCGTACTCCTCCTTGATGACTCAACGCCATCAAGGCCACGTACGTTTTGACTCAATTTTTGTGCACACTAATCCTAATGATCGATCATTTACACCCGGTAAATTAATTAGTGCCAATTTTCATTTACACATCACATATCCATCAACCACATCTCATGTTTATCACATATACACATCATGGCATACATGTACAAATCAACCCCATATCACAAGAGCATGAATAGGCAATACACATAGCATTCAATGGAAGTCAATAGCTAAATTAACAACTTGAATTAGATAGAAATGGCCTACCAAGCACATTTCACACACACACTACACACACTCGAACCAAACTTTAAAACATGATTAAAACCACTCACCGCCCTTCCTTAGCAACCAAAACAAATCTCCTACGAGCCCGGATTCGATCCCAATGCTCCTTCGACGTCTCCTCTTGCTTCTAGCCAACCAAAAACACAACCATTAATCCCAATCAATGCTAACATTCAATCAACACTCAACCTTTGAGCTCAAACTAACGTCACCCAATTTTCCAACCAAATTAATCCCCAAATATATCCATTTTCGTACTCCCTCAAACCCTAGCTGAAATTTCCATTTTCAATCATCCAAATGACCCCCAAAAGGTCCCAAAACATCCTCCTAACCTATATAAACCATCAGCCCTTTAATTTCCACTTAAAACCCACCCAAAAATCAAGTTTTGACATCCCAAAAATTGCTCCAAGAACCCACTTCGGGTTTTCAACAAAACCCAACCATTTTGACATATATAATACATCTTAATGTGATTAAAATAAAACCTAACTTTATATTTCAAAACAAAATGAAAATCACCATAAAAACTCAAGCTTTAACCCAAACCCTAACATTTCAAAAGTTCATAGTTTTGAAATCTATGACTATGGGGAGATAGGGGATGAAAAGGAGAATTAGAAAATGCCCTTACCTCTCAAAATGGTCTTGAAATGAAGATGAGACTCAATGGAATAATGATTTAAGTTTGGGAGAGTTTGAAATAGGGTTTTGGCTATTTCACGTTGAAAAGGGGAGTGGGGGAGAGAAGATGACAACTTTTCATTAAAGTGGTCTTCCTTTTAAATCCTTTAGGGTCAAATTACCTCTTTGGTCCCTCCCATTTTTATTAAAGCCCAAATAGATCTTAATTAAGGTTGAATTGATTTTATTTTATTTTACCGACTCGAACCGCAAACCCAACTAACTCCTAACCCCAAAACACGGGCGTTACACGAGGTTTTTAACTTTGAATTTAGTCCTCATCGATTTCCTACTCAACTAGTTACGTTGAAGGAAATTCCAATAAGTAAAAAAATGTGGCCTAAAATGTCTAACGGTTCGAAGCCATCGTCAAAGAGTAAAGACTGTCAACAGAAAAAGAGTGTGAGATGTTCGACTGCACGTTCTGATTTGAGTGATGATCTGAAGTCGAAAGGTATGACATAAAAAAAGACCTCGAACTTCTAAAGTGAATATGAATGTATGAATAAATCATTCTTTATTGGTTATATTTCATCTTATAGTGTGATATTATTTGTTTGCTTAAAAATAATATTTGTCGTATGATATGTAAATGCAGGAAAAAGTCACAAAGTACAATGATACTGGAGAAACATCAAATGTTAAAAGTTTTAAAAAAATAAGGTAGTAATGTGATGAAAAATATAATTCTCTTTGTAGGGTGAAAATTTGAAAGAAATTATGTACATATATTTTATTTGTATTAAATATGTGATCAATTACTCTTTGATTGTGCAGGTTAGGAACAAGAATAATGTTTATAATTTTGAGATTAAAAAAAGATCGAAAGATTTGTTCGCAGAAGCTCACATCAAATTAAAAAACAAGAAAGGTGAAAACTATACACAATTTTTAATATCGACATTTAATTTTCAGGTTGTTATCATTTGTAAGAGTTAATTGTATTTCATGCAGTATAAATATGAACCAGGTGATCTCTTATCAGAAGATTGCAATGAAACTGGTAGGATAAGTGATGTGTACAAGCAATATTTGAAGTACTTAACGCCTGAAGAAAGCAGAGTTTGTACGAATATTGCTACTTGAAATGATAAATCCAACACTCTTTACATGACCAAAAAGAATGATTTGAACGTTACCAATGCTCGTACCGTATTTATAAAAAAGTAGTTATCTGATTAGGTATTGTAAATATCTATATTTGTTAAACGTTATAATCAATATTTGTTATTTTGTTTGTTATTAATACAAGTGTTTTTATTTTTTTTAATATTTAACAATTTATCGATATCTATGTGTACGATTTGCACTTGAGACAAGAGCCTATGCCAAAAAAGTTATATCTGCCTTTGTCCTTTCAGGTAAAAAATAATTTATGGGCTAGAGATCATATTATTTAACAATTTCTCGTAGAGTTTGACAGAAGATTCCACACATGCTAAGAAGTCAGGAATACAACTAAACCTGTTCAACTTTCATACCCGATGGATAGAGAACTTTATGCTTATTGATAGTAGTAATGTTGGACATGCATATTTATAATTTGTTGTTTGCTTGTATGTAGTTGACATTGATTTTTAACTCATATAATTTAACATGTATATGTGCTTTTACATGATGCACAAGGCAAATATTCGTTTGTATTAGTTGTTAATGTTGCGGAGAGACATAATTACGTTTTGGACTCTCTTGGCACCAATAAAGTGTGTAAAAAGATTGCACAAAATATAGTAAGTTCTTTATTCATTTATGAGAGCTAATAGAATTCGTATAATTTTTAGCTATGAATTTCTTAATTTTCTTTTGACTTTTTTAACAGTTGAATAAAGCTCTACTTTGGTATGAGGGTCATGCTCATTTAGGTACATTATTTGAAGATGTTGTAAAATTTTCACTCCATTTTGTAGAATTACCGAAGCAGTCAAATTCGTACATAATTTAAATTTAAAATAAAAATTATTTTGAAGATATCTCTGTGAATTTCTTCTTAATAGATTAATTCATTTTATATTTGATTCAGGGATGATTGCGGCATGTACACATTGAAGTATATTGAAGTCGATAACAAAAGTGATTGGTCGAAGATTTCTTTCACGGTAAAGTATACAATGTAGTTTCGTTTAGCTATCGTGCAATATTGAATAACATGATATATTTATTGTGTAGACACAACAAATGGGAATTGAGCGACTGAGAATTTTGGCAAAACTTGTTTCAAGCAAGCACAATGAAATTGATCTTTTCAATTGTCGTAAATCGAACCCTCCGGTTCAAAAAGTTGAGGATTAAGAAATTTTGAATGCTATTTGACCATTTTTTGGGTGGTTCTCAACCTTCCATTTTTTTTCAATTTTCATTTATTTGATTCGTGTGGTGATTATTTGTGATGACTTGAGATTTTCAAAGATTGATATATATGTGAGTGTTATGGTTATTATATTTTGTATTATATATATTTTGTTTAAATACTAGTTCTTTAAAAAATAGCAATTAATTCATCATAATGTGTGTTAAATCTAAAATATGAATTAAGCACAAAAATGTATTAAGAGCAAAAAAAACTTGAACATTTGAAAGTTTAATTATCGTTTTTTTACAAAGTTCACTGAACTTTACCCATAAAAAATGAAACTCCATTAATCCATAAAAATATAGTATTTAGAACAAGAATCATTTATTTGATTATACAAAAAAATATATTTACTTTGGATGGGTTAATGCGGGAAAATAATAAACCAAATTAGAATACTGCACCGATACAGGGCCTAACCGTACCGATACGCACACTGAAATCGTATCGGTCCATATATACGTATCGGTACGGAAATAGCTTACTGGAATTGTACATTACAACACCGTATCGGTACGCTTAGTATACAATACACAAATATACACATAAACATTAGTTCAACGTTGAATATACACATAAACACAGACCTTTGAATTTTACTAAATTGGCCAAATTAGCGTATTTATGTCAGTTTTTAAAATATTATTTAACGCAAAACATAAATATTTGTTCAAATAAAGCATCCCAAATACTAACCTTTGAGTTTTTTCAAGTTTGTTTTATTGTTTCATGTCAAAACTTTAAAATTTTATTTAAACACTTACCTCTTTTTTGTACTGATATTTGAACACTCTGCTCTCTTTCAACTTAAGTTTTTTATTCATGTTAATACTTTAAAAATTTTAGTTGAAAAATTTGCTCTTTCTAACTGTTACTTGAACACGTAGCAAAATATACAATGGGAAACAATCTATAGTAATACAAAAATATGAAGCAAATAATCAACATATATAACCAAGATAATCAACCTATAGAATCTATAAATATAGAATCAACTATCACATATAGCCAACATAATCAACATAGTAATCCAAGATAATCAACATATAGAATCAACTATCATATATAACTAAGATAATCCCAAGATAAAGTATCATATATAATCAACATATATAATACAAAATAAAATATAGAAGCAATCCTTATATAATATCTGAAGTAATCCCACATAATCCAAAAGAATCTATAGAATAAAGCTAAGCCTCTGGTGCATCGTCCCCGCCAGCTACATCATCGTCGGCATCACCCTGAAGAAGCTGAACCGAATACTCCAAGATCTCTAGACGCTCATCAACTGAATTAAAATGATGCATAATGCGATCCTCTGTCTGAGTGATCAACTCCGATAGTGATGCCAAAGAGACATCTCATCTGGGTACTGGAGCAACTGGTTGACGAGCCGCTTGAGAAGCTGGAGCTGCCCGTGGAAGACGAGGAATCCATTTCACCATTGACGAGATCAAAATGAGCCTTTCGAAGAGATAAAGCATCAATCTTATGTCTTAGACGGAAGGGAATATCTATGGAGAAATATATGTCCTCCTTCTCAAAGATATGGTCGAGGACGCAACTGTAATAAAAAGAGTTGACCATAGAGCTGCGACGGTGGTTGATGATGTAAACTAGGTCGGCAAAAATTATCTGAGCAAGAATGATGCGTTAGCCAGTGCGGAAGCACTGAATCTACCAAGCATCGACAGTCCTAATGGTAGAATATTTACCTTCGGATGGCCGAAACCACCATGTGACAATGAGATAGAGAAAGCGATCATGGGCATCTAGAGAAGTAACAGAGCCGGTGGCTGGAGAACCAGGAATATATTCATCCTCATTATCAAGACCGGTGTTTTCTAGACCTAGATGATTGACAGTTATTTCGGTTTCTAGCACAAAGGTCTTCCCCATAAGGTAAGACTCTATGACAATAACAATGTTACTAATTTCATCAACAACACACCGAGCGTTGGAAAATAAAATTTAGGTTAAAGTGGGATAATATTCAGGATTGAGCTGAAGCATGGTACAAAATTTCCATCACCTCATAAGACTAAGGTAAGGAAACTTAAAACTAGTATCAGACATAAATCCAAAATCTACAACACGCTCATCCCGAATAATGAAATTTTTGAACATTTCAAAGTTTGCCCTTTGGTTTTGTACTCTGGGTTCATCAAAACATGTATCAAATGAGGTAGGTAAAATAGGTTGAGATTCAGGATCAACTACGAGCTTACTCGCAGAAGCTGCACTCGTGCGACGACGTTTTGTCACAAGTTTAGATTTTGGTGTCATTTTAAATAAAAAAAGGATTTACGGTTCTAGAAACACTATGGAAAATTTAAACTCCTGCAAAAACAATATGCATAATGTATACAGAATTCATCAATTTCAGTCCATAATATAAATATACCTACAAACTAAGATGCATTGCTTTAAGGTTCTACAAACTAATATGAACAAATCAAATAAAAATAAAGTGTTACACCAATAACTTAGATACATTACATTTTAAGGGTACATTATACATATGAACTAAACACTAATAAACATGTGTTCAAACATAATAAATCATGGGTTTTACACTAAGGAGTTTTAAAATTTTACTCAAACTCTAACCAATACAATCAAACTATTTAATGAAATCAACAACACACCAAAACCCTAACAAATCATAAGAATCAAAATAAAAAACATACTAAAACCTTAAACAACCCTAAAATTTGAAATAATCTAAATTAAATGGTAAAAATTTGAAATACCTCTAAACACCCGTGAAATAGATGGAATGAGTGATGGGTATGAACGATCGTTGATGGGAGATGAAATTTGTTGAGTGGATCGTTGAATCGATAAATGCCAAGAGGGGGTGAATTGGATTTTTAATTTGGTTGGTAGTGAAGTGGTAAAATAAAAATGAGGACAAAGGCAATTATAGTGGTTCAAGTTCCAAATGAACTCTACATCCACTACCTTAGCTCTCACCAAGGATTTTCCAAACAACTTCACTAGTTGATCTTCCCCTTTTCTAGGCTTAGGAGGAAACCTTTACACAAATGGTCAATTTTCTACCCAAAATTGACCAAACCCTCTCACAAGTATACAAAGAAGAATGTGGCAATTACAATGTATCTTTCAAGACTAATATTGCCCAAATTACAAGCAATCAACCCAATTTAATCTGAAAAATAGGAAATTACAAGGATTGACAATTGGGGTTTTATAAAGATATTGGAATTTAAGCACTTGAGCTTGGATTTGATGTAGAATTGTTTCTCTTAGGATCAATAGTTGTTGCTGGTTGTTTTTGGACTCCCTTTTTATGCCTTCTCATTCAATTCTAGCCATAGGGGTGGTTGCCATCATAAATGTAGCCGTTGGGATGCAATCTTCCCACCATAAATGCACTTCTGCAACTATCTGTTTCGAAACACCTATACCTATTTCGAAACAGACCAAAATAGAAATAGTCGTTGGGATGTAATTAAGAGACCGTATCGAAACGGATACGATTATTTCGATACGCTAAGAGCCCGTTTTGAAACGACTTGATACCATTTCAAAACAATTTAAAACTGTCAAAAACAGTATCGAAACGTGCTTAAATTGTTTCGATACACCTTAACTGTTTTGTGAAAATCAGTTATAAAATTGCAACGGTCATAAAATTTAAATCCAAGTTCAAATCTCGTTTTGAAACATTTGAGGTCATTTCGATACTGTCGTATCGAAACAGATCTACCCGTTCCGTTGTTCTTCACCCATATCGAAACGAGAAGACTCGTTCCGAAACCAAGTTTAACAGTTTCAAAACGTTCCGAAACACCTAAGGGCTATTTCGAAACGGTGACTCGAAAATCACTATTTTGAATTGGAAAACACTTAGAAAAATTTGTATAACCATTTGGTTTTGACTTGACCACTTTGCTTAAAAGTTTTGGGAAGTTTTGAGGACTTAAAAATTTATTTTCTATTTTCAATTTAGTCCTTAAATCCTTTGTTATATCAAAATCAATTCTTTAGTTTTACAATCTCCCCCTTTTTGATATAACAAAACCAAGTATAAATTTTTAAGTGTTTTGAAATCTTTGAAAAACTTTTAACTCCCCCTCAATTTAAGATAAGTTTTAAAGTTTTGAAAAGTTGAAATTTAAAGCACTTGAAACTTAAAAACAAACTTTAAAACACTTAGGCTCTTAGGAATTACTTCTCCCCTTTTTGTTAGATCAAACATATAATCAAGGCTAAATGAGAATAAAAGAGGCATAAATCATAAACCAAACAACATAATAGCATAGATAGCATTAAGTTTATAAAACAAATCCAAACATAAAATCAAACTCAATCCTAAAAACATGAAATCAAAGCATAGGTCTTAAAACGAAAAAACAGAGATAGGTGCATAAACTCAATCCTAATATGACAAAATAAAATGATATGCAATAAAACTAAGGTGCCTCATCGTCTTCAACGCCTCCAAGGTCATCCAAGAAATCATCCTTGTCCTTCTCTTGATCCTTGCGAAAACGCCTCCAATCACCATATAAGTTGGTGAAAGAGAGATCCATGGATGATTGTTGGGTTTCAAGGGAGGTAAGGCGATTCTCCATGCCAAGAACACGATCCTCCAAGGATGTTAATCGAGTTTTGATAGCTACAAACCCGTAAGCCATGTTTGTGTCCATGGTGTTGAACTTCTCGGTGAGGAATGCCATTAGAGCATCATTGTTAGGAGCCACAACGGGAACTTGAACTTGTGGTTGAGGCTCTTCTTGAGGTGCTTGAGCTCTACGATCAACTCGAATCCATTCACCATTAGTGTATCAAAATTCGGATCTTACGAGAGAAGACTCACCAAGCTTTTTGTTAAGTTGAGAGGTGCTCGATTCGATCAACCAATGTTGCTCACCAAGTGGTGGAGAGGTGGATTTTTGGGTGTTAGGGTTTAGGAAGCTAGAATGGAAATGGACACAATGATTTATAGTGGTTCAACCTTCTAACCAAGGTCTACATCCACTACCTTAGCTCCCCACTAAGGATTTCACAATCAATCCACTATTAATTCGTCCCCTTTTCTAGGCTTAGGAGGTAACCCTTACAAACGATCAAGCTTCTACCCAAAGCCTTGATCAAAACCCTCTTTTACAAAGAGATAAACAAAGCAAACTTAAACCCTCTAGTAGGTGTTTGTTTGCACAATTAAGCACTCACCCAAAACCTAAATCACTTGAGCAAATTTGACAATTTTGGCTCACTAGTGTTTGTCTATACAATAAATGACAATTTAAGTACAAAGACAATCTTTGATCATTTGATGTTTGACAATATGAGCATTAGCCTTCTCTTGATGCTTGGAGGTCCCTTTTATACTCCCAAATGAGTTTGTAGCCGTTACTAGCCTTTGGGGATGAATTGGAGCCGTTGAGGACTTTATTTCCCTTCATAAATGCTGTTCTGCAGCTATGGGTACCGATACGCGTGGAACAGTATCGATACGGCCTTCATAAGAACTAGCCATTGGGCTCTTGCCAGCCTGGGCGTATCGATACGCTTGAGGGCGTATCAGTACGGGTTCATATTTAAATGGCCGTTGGGAAATAGCCGTTGGGGTAGTTGAAATGGGATCGGTACGCTTACCTGGCGTATCGAAAAGACCCCACTCCGTATCGATACAGCAAGGGCCTGTATCGATACGGGTTTTGACAGTGGCCAAACTGGGGCAAAAAGGTATCGGTACGGGGGTTTACCGTATCGATACTGGTACACTGAAAACACAAGTTTGGCTATTAAAAACATGAAAAATCTTTGCCAAAAACCTCTTAAAATACCTCAAACATAATTTCAAGTTGTTTGGACTTAAAAACAGGTTTTAAATTCTTTTCAAATTAGTCCAAGACATTTTTCAATTATTATATCAAAACATTAGTTCTACAATCTCCCCCTTTTTGATATAATAAAATTAACTTGAAAAATTGTTTGGGATTCTCTCCCTTTATCTTTAAAAATGTGAATAAGAGATTAAGGATATGAAATCAAATAAAGCTCCCCCTTATTCATTTGAAAATTCAATTTTTCAAAACTATTTCTCCCCTTTTTTGTTATATCAAAAAGAATTTAAAATGACATTTAGCTCAAAATAGCATAGGAGGCAAAAAAAATTGACATACTTAAAAAATTTTGGTTTAAGAATGGCTCCCCCTTACTCAAAGCATCATCAAAAGTGTTAGTCCATCATATATGATCATCTAGTTGACATAAAAGAAAATAAAACAAATAAAATCAAAAGCAACTAGATTTTTACCAACACTTGAACTCAAGGGAGGATGTGAAGCCTTCCTTCTTCAAGTGTTCTTCCTTGTGTGCATGGAGCTCCCCCTCAATGTTTGTCTTGTTGAACATCTCCATCACACCTAGCAAAAACAATCAAGTGACTTTTGGTATCCAAATTGCTTTGGATCCATAAACATTAGTAGCACAAAATTTAGTCCCCTTAGGAATCCATTTTTCAATTTCATCCTTTTTAGTTGAAGTGGTTAGTCCTTTTGGGACCCAAACACTTCTAAAACATTTACCTTTTATGAATCTAGGGGCACTAGATTGTCTAACATAGAAATTTGATTTTCCAAAATTGTTTTTCATTTCTAGCTCTTTGGAAATCAAATTCTTTTATTCTTGAACTTTTTGAAGCAATTTTTGTAAATCAAAACATTTTAATTCAAACTCTTCAAGTTTTGCTTCAAGTTCAAGTTTGGTTTTAGAAAGCAAATCATTTTGAATTTTTAACTTTGAAATCAATTTATTGTTTTTCAAAATGTGGCTTTTAAAATCTAAAACCAAATCATCATAGGCATCTTGTAATTCATCAAAGGAATAAGAACATGAAGTAGATGAATTAGAAGTTACCCTTGAATCTTCTTCGATGGCCATAAGGCAAAGGTTGGCTTGTTCATCGTCGGTGGAGTCCTTATCACTCCAAGTAGCCACATGTGCCTTCTTCTTATGGCTAGAAGTGCTTGCCCTCTCCTTTCTCTTAGGTTCTCGTTCAAGCTCTCTCAAGGCTTTCTTCATGAACGGGGCATACTTCTTGAAGAGATGAACTATCTCTTCATCTTCATCCTCCTTTTCACTTGAGTGGACATGATGGCAAGTGGAGGACTTGAGAGCCATGGCACTTGCATTGATGCCAAGCCCTTTGATTTTCTTCTCTCCCATAGCTCTAATTTCTTCCCTCTTCTTCTCATCCTCTTTATTCTTCTTCATGATTTGATGAGTAAGGAGTGACCCCATGAGTTCATCAAGCTTCAAAGTCTTCAAATTTTTGGCTTCGATGATGGCGGTCCTCTTTGAGTCCCATGACTCGGGAAGTGAGTAGATGAGCTTTCGGACAAGCTTTTCTTCCGGGATGGCTTCTCCATAACCTTTAAGACCATTGGTGATAGTGGAGAATCTATCAAACATCTTCTCGATGTTCTCTTCCGGATCCATCTTGAAGTTCTCATACTCTAAGGTTAGGAGCCCAATTTTGGTCTCCTTGACTTCATTGGTTCCCTCGTATGTGACTTCAAGCTTGTCCCATACCTCCTTGGCGCTCTCACAAGAAGATATCTTCTCATAGATGGATGGACCGAATGCACAAAATAGAATGTGCAAGGCTTTGCAATTTAGCTCCATCTTCTTGCGATCGTCGGCACTCCACTCCGCTTTACTTCTTTGAGGCACGAACGGACCATCTTCAACTACATCCCATAGCTTGTAATCTCTTGATTTGATGAAGAACTTCATCTTTGTCTTCCAATGGGCATAGTGAGTTCCGTCAAAGAAAGGCGGTTTGTCGATTGAATGTGCCATTGAGCCGGTTGATGAACTAGTGATCGAGCTTGCCGGATCTACTCAATAGGATGTGAATCCCCTTCGATTGAGCCAAGCTTTGATACCAATTTTTGAGTTGAGAGGTGCTCGATTCGATCAACCAATGTTGCTCACCAAGTGGTGGAGAGGTGGATTTTTGGGTGTTAGGGTTTAGGAAGCTAGAATGGAAATGGACACAATGATTTATAGTGGTTCAACCTTCTAACCAAGGTCTACATCCACTACCTTAGCTCCCCACTAAGGATTTCACAATCAATCCACTATTGATTCGTCCCCTTTTCTAGGCTTAGGAGGTAACCCTTACAAACGATCAAGCTTCTACCCAAAGCCTTGATCAAAACCCTCTTTTACAAAGAGATAAACAAAGCAAACTTAAACCCTCTAGTAGGTGTTTGTTTGCACAACTAAGCACTCACCCAAAACCTAAAACACTTGAGCAAATTTGACAATTTTGGCTCACTAGTGTTTGTCTATACAATAAATGACAATTTAAGTACAAAGACAATCTTTGATCATTTGATGTTTGACAATATGAGCATTAGCCTTCTCTTGATGCTTGGAGCTCCCTTTTATACTCCCAAATGAGTTTGTAGCCGTTACTAGCCGTTGGGGATGAATTGGAGCCGTTGAGGACTTTATTTCCCTTCATAAATGCTGTTCTGCAGCTATGGGTATCGATACGCGTGGAACGGTATCGATACGGCCTTCATAAGAACTAGCCGTTGGGCTCTTGCCAGCCTGGGCGTATCGATACGCTTGAGGGCGTATCGGTACGGGTTCATATTTAAATGGCCGTTGGGAAATAGCCGTTGCGGTAGTTGAAATGGGATCGGTACGCTTACCTGGCGTATCGAAAAGACCCCACTCCGTATCGATACGGCAAGGGCCTGTATCGATATGGGTTTTGACAGTGGCCAAACTGGGGCAAAAAGGTATCGGTACGGGGGTTTACCGTATCGATACTGGTACACTGAAAACACAAGTTTGGCTATTAAAAACATGAAAAATCTTTGCCAAAAACCTCTTAAAATACCTCAAACATAATTTCAAGTTGTTTGGACTTAAAAACAGGTTTTAAATTCTTTTCAAATTAGTCCAAGACATTTTTCAATTATTATATCAAAACATTAGTTCTACACTTTTGCTTGTGTTGTTCCGGAAAATCGTATGAGACATCAAGGCCAATGCGAACATAAATGTAGCTCAAAGCTGTCCCATAGGTGAAAGATGTGATGGAGTCGGATTGACGATGCCTTACTAGATGAACCATCTCGACAAATATTATCTTCACCAAGTTAGGTTGCTGTGCTTGTCGGAAACACTCGAGCCAAAAGGTGTCAACTTGACGGATATGGGCAAATTTTCCTCTGGATGGGCAAAAGAACCAAGATAGCAATAACTTCGGAACAACCTTCATTGCTAATAAGATGAGCATTGGAGTAGAAAAGCAATACCCTATTTTTGTAGACAATGTCGGGAATATTCATGAAGTTTAGGAAACCTCATTGTTGCAAAAGAGGTAGGTACTTGAAGTAGAAACGCTCGGAATCAAGGAATGCCATGTCAACAACTCTCTCTCGTCGAACAACAACATCTTGAAGAATTTTAAATCGATTCCTAACCTCTTGGTTTGTAAGACTTTTGGCATAAATGAGGGTAAGGTTTGGACGAACATCGTCACCGGGGTTCGAACCTTCACCCCTACAGTCTTTCTTTTCTTATCCGAATCCATTAAAAACACCTAAAAACAAAGCAATCAATAAAATTTAAGTGTATGCATTAAATCCTAATTCGATCCAATAAGAATCCCATTAAGGTTTTCAAAATATTTTGAAAGCATATACATAAAAGAAATTTTGATGAAAACAAATTTGAAAAACAATGTTAAAAAATATGATAAAAATAAAATATATTTGAACCAAAAAATTTGAGATTTGAAATTTTTTTACAAGATTTTGAAAACCCATAATGTACAACAAGTATTCTATACAAAACTATAATTTTTTAACAAAATATTCGAACGAAATAAAAAGAAAAAGATAGAAAATACCTCAAAGATGGGATTTTGGAGGAATTTGTGGATGAAATTGCACAAAATTGATGAAGCTTGCTTAGATTGATGTTTAGGAGTAAAAGTCCTCAAGTTTTGATGAAAAACAAAGAGATTTGAAGGGCTTTTAGGGTTTTGGGGTTTAATTAAAAGTCTCTTTAAGCATTTAAAACCCTTTAAATTTGGCTTTTCCGGATACGCATTTTGAATCAGGAGAAGTCATTTCGAAACAAGCGTACCGAAACACATACGAACGTTCCAAAACTTATTGACCATTTCGATGCAGGTTTGACTGTATCGAAGCCCAAGAGATTCCCGTATCGAAACGAAGAGGGGTCGTTTCAATACAAGTTTTAATAGAACTAAAACGTTTCGAAACCCTTGGGAGCGTTTCGAAATAGCTTGGTCCATATGTGTTCTTTAGAGGCAACCCGTTTTGATACCAATAGCCCTGGAACAACAGATAAGGCTCTAAAATGCAAAAAAAAATCGAACTTTGATTGAACCTAGATGCATGAATGAGATATATGAGCAAGTTTAACATATCAAAACATAAACATACTCCCTCTAACTATAAGCAAAGATGCAATTAAGATCAAAAACACATAAGCATGATATTTAACAAGAATTCAAGCAATTTTAAGCACAAAGGTCCTAAAAGGTCAAAATATGCTAGTTAGACCTAACTCTCTCCTAAGGGACCAAAACGCTCTTTACCTAGAGGTTTGGTAAAGATGCCTGCTAATTGATTTAAGGTGTTTACATACTCTAAAACAACATCTTCCTTAAGGATGTGATCTCTAATGAAATGATGCCTTATTTCTATGTGTTTGGTTCTAGAGTGTTAGATGGGATTTTTGGTAAGACATATGAAACTAGTGTTATCACACTTAAGGGGTATGGTGTCTACCTCAATTCTATAGTCTAAGAGTTGTTGTTTCATCCAAAGGACTTGAGCACAACAACTCCCTAAGGATGTGTACTCTGCTTCGGTGGTAGATAAAGCTACATTATTTTGTTTCTTAGAGAACCAAGATATGAGCATACTACCTAGGAATTGACAAGTTCCGGAAGTACTTTTCCTATCTATCTTACAAACCCCGTAATCCGCATCCGAATAAGCATGAAGGTTAAAAGTTGAGTCTCTAGGATACCAAAGACCTAAACAAGGAGTATCTCTAAGGTACCTAAAGATCCTTTTAACGGCTATAAGGTGTGACTCTCTAGGACTAGCTTGGAACCTAGCACACAAGCAAACACTAAAAAATATATCTAGTCTACTTGCGGTAAGGTAAGGCAAAGACCCAATCATAGAACGATAAAGCTTAGAGTCAACACACTTATCTCCTTCATCTTTGTCAAGCTTTGTGGATGAGCTCATTGGTGTAGCTTGAGGCTTTGCTTGCTCCAAGCCAAACTTAATCAAATTGATGAACTTACTTCGGGAGTGAGTCTACCCCTTAGGAGTATAGATTGGGACTTAATCAAATTGATTTATGAAAACATCGCTATATAGATATAAGAGTTTTTTTTCATGGTTAATTTCGGGCATTGTCATCGAGAGAGGTAATGCCAACTTTGAATCTGCTCGGCAATCAATGCCAAGGCAGGACATTATTACTAGCCGTCATTGCTAGCATAAAATTCAGACATTCTTTGCCAAAACTTTGTTATCATTCTTGCACCCATTGTTTGCCAGACTGTTATCAATTCATCACCGTAATCTTTACTTTACTTTAGCTTATTTTACTTCTAGTCTCTTACTCCATTCGTTGCCTCAATCTATTATAATCATCTTTTATCTTCTAGTTCACAAGTAATAATCGTGGCAATTAATTCCTAGGCGGTCCATGTGGAGACGATACTCAACTCACTACTATATTACTTGCTGACTGTGTATACTTGCACGTAAAAGACGTATTCTTGGCATTGTTTTTACTTGCATATTTACACTGAATACTTAATCTCCTGCCATGCAATATTACGTCAACAACCATCCCCTTACAGCAGCAATAAAAGCATTATACTCGGGTCTTAGGCCATGGATGAGAATTCTCTTCATCCTTGCCTTGATCATCTTCTCCTCTGGTACAACTTAAGATATCTCACGAAAAATAGATTTCACATTGGTAAAATAATGACCAATAGATAAGTTTTCTTGTGAAATACACGCGAGCTCATTTTCCAAGAGTTGGAGGCGTGCTTCATTCTTCTTTGAAAATAATTTTGCCAAAGTTTCCTAGGCTGCCTTTGGTGTCTTGTCATCACAAATATGCTCCAATAGGTCCTTCTTGATTGTGGTCTTCAATATATATATAAAGCCTTCAAGCCTTGAAGTTCCATTTTCTCAAGGTTTCAGTATTCTCCCTCGGTGGAGGAGTTGTGTCGGTGCCGACGACTATTTCCAACAAATCCTGACCTTGTAGGTAGGACTCTATGCATGTCTCTCAATAACCATAGTTGTGGTCATTGAGCTTCCTAATCTCGTTGCTTGTGCTTCCAAAGTCTGTCATGCTGACTGACGCCCCGCACCAACTAAGTTTGGTTCCGAACCAAAAGCTTTACAGTCCCTGAATGTGTTTCGGTAAAGTCTCCCCTTAATACCATAATGCAACATTGACCGATGTAAGCATCCAACGCTTACCAAAGCTTTCTTCACTGGTAACAGTCCCGGTCCGCCCGCTCTGATATCAATTGTTAGAAACCTGACAGACCCAAGACACCCACTATAGAGGACCTAAGACTGACCACTAGTGCTCTAATTTCTTTGTACACAACAACTTAGGCGACAATGTCGACCATACATTAATCAGGCGGTAGAACCGACCATATACTATTCAGGCGGCAGTGCCGACCATATATCATTTAGGCGGAAAAGTCGCCCATATAATAACCAATTCAAGTACAATAAAAAATAATAAACTGAGACTTAACCAGGGAACAAAGGGGGAAATAACACTTTTATTAATACACAAACTAGATTTTGTAGCATCTCACTTTTACACACTCACAACTTGCACCCACACTCACATCACTTAAACTCTCTCTCAACTTGCACCCCTCACACTTCACTCTTTTTCACTTCAATTAACAAATGACATTGCCTATATATAGGCATCACTATGTCGGTGAATCATTAGATATTTTACATATGTTATTATTATAATTATGATTTGATGGCTCTAGAACTTTGGGGAAATGAAGAGAAGTCGGAGGACTTCTAACAGTCACCTTATGGATAACCCAATGATCAATATAGGCGCCTACAAAGGGTGAGACCATCACCAATGGACAGAAGAGATGATTCAACTCGATCATCAAATACTATAAAGTCATTGAATTGACTTACAAAATCTCTAGTTTTCCAAATAAATTCAGGCATTCCACTATATTTCTCATCGTCTTGTTCGTAAGCGACCGATCCAAGCCATAAAGTGTTATCGTAAGCTATAATCCCTCCGATTTTCACCAGTTCCATCACTCTCTCATGAAATTTCATGTAGTCCTCCTTTTCGGCATCCACGAATATGAAATCGAAGCTCGATTTTTCTCCCTGCAGTCGAATTATTCGATCATTCGACGAAATTCATACCGTTTTTATTCAAGTTCATCGTCATTATCTCGTGTTAATGATATACTTACACTCTTAATAAGGTCATCAAGAACTGAAAAGGCATCTGATTGAATGAAGTTAATCTTGTGCTCAACTCCAGCCTTTTGTATGAAGGGCAATCCGGTTTCGTAAGCTTCCTTGTCCAAATCAATTGCGGTTACCTACAACAAGTAATATTTTCGCACCACGATCAGATGTAGACTTGTTCATGGATCGAGGTTACTGAATTTGACCCGTAACTCGACTCTCGAAAGAGATTACAACATTTAATTACCTGACCATCATCGGGTAGTGCAAGGGCGGTTACGAGAAGAGAATAGCCTGTGAAAACTCCGATTTCCAGTGTCTTCTTGGCATTCATGCTCTTTAAAAGTATAGATAAGAATAGCGCTTCGTCAACAGTCAAGTTCATTACGCTCCTGCAATAAAAATCAAGTAAAATTAAACCTTTAACTACGTTGCTTCACCACACTTGTGTCCAGGGATGGAGCTAGAAAATTTAAGTTGCGATGTCAAAATTTTATATAATAATCATGTTTTATTAAAAACGAGTGGAGTCAAATAAAAGTGCCAATTTCCTTTAAATTTTTTTAATATTTTTTAAATCGGAGTCAAATAATAACACTCATCAGTCCATTTCTACCCGTTAATGCTCGTGTCTGATACATATCTAGATATAAATATGTATATCATCATGAAAAATGAATCGGCATCATTCGAATCCGAATACCATAAACCTCACTTAAATGAGAGATAAGAACATACTTTTCTCCATACTTCTTGGCTGTAACTTCTCTTAATTCCTTGAGTTGTTTGTGCTCTTTGGGATAAGCAGTCTTCTCTAAGATGTACTACAAAAGAAATACTCATTAGCCTTTTCTTTTTAATTCGAATTCGAACAATATTGTAACATTATTCGAAAAAGAATGAGGGTTGTTAGAAATAACCTGTACGATAGGGCCATGAACGATGAAGGACTTATGATTCGAGCTCGAGCCAGCCATAGGAAAATTGTTATAGGTGCTTGGCTTAATTCACTAATATTGCAGTTCTATTTATATACAGCATGGCTTTGCACATAAACTGTTTGATTAAATGCGAAGCAGACTGCAGTTATTGTTGAGACGTAAATGGCATTAATTAAACAACTAATTGTTTGGTAACGTGTAAAGAGTTGAACACGAATTAATTACATTGGTTAGACATCGCGATTAGACCGGAAATGCTTTATAGGGTTAGTTAACTACATAAATGTCATTGAAGTTTGGGCAAGTTTTCTTTACTATTAGAATTTGAAAAATTATATTTCGAGGACTAACGTTTTCAATTTATAACAAAATAGACACTCTTCCATTAACCGAGTAATAACAATCTGACGGGAAAACTGGAGAAATTATACTATAGGCCCGTCCCGCCACATCATTCATGGTTTCAACCTGTTGAGTGGATCGAAAGATCGATATGAACCAAGAGGGGGTGAATTAGATTTTTAAAGGTTTAGGTGGTAGAAATTGCAAATTAAAAATTGAACAAGGAATTTTAGAGTGGTTCAAGTTCCAAATGAACTCTACATCCACTACCTTAGCTTCACTAAGGATTTGCAACAATTCCACTAATTGCTCTTCCCCTTTTCTAGGCTAAGGAGGCAACCCTTACAATGTCGGTTAAATTTTCT
Organism: Hibiscus trionum; assembly: GCA_030270665.1. Classification (NCBI taxonomy): domain Eukaryota; kingdom Viridiplantae; phylum Streptophyta; class Magnoliopsida; order Malvales; family Malvaceae; genus Hibiscus; species Hibiscus trionum. The sequence continues at coordinate 2,518,448 of BSYR01000050.1, forward strand.
ACCCAAAATTTAACTCAATCCTCACACAAAGGTAACAAAGAGTTTGATGGCTAAGATAGTATCTCTCAATACAAATTGTAGCCCAATTACAAGCACTCAACCCAATTGAAAAAGATAAGAATTAAAATTACAATTGGGGTTTCTAGACAATTTTGGGAATTTAGCACAAATGCTTGGATTTGATGTTTGGATGTTTGCTTTTGGATCAATAGTTGTTGCTGGAGCTTTTAGAGGTCCCTTTTATACCTTCTCATTGATTTCTAGCCGTTGTGGTTGTTGCATTCATCAATAGAGCCGTTGGGATGTTATCTCACCTCCATAAATGCAGTCTGCAACCACCCGTTTCGGAACGCGGGGTACCTGTTTCGAAACGGACTAAAATAGAAAGAGCTGTTGGGGTGCATTTAAGAGCCCGTTTCGAAACGTGTTGAAGCCGTTTCGAAACACATTAGCCACTGTCAAGGGTCGTTTCGAAACAGCCTGAGCCCGTTTCGAAACACCCTAACGGTTTCTAAAAAATCAGTTAAAAACATTGTAACGGTCATATTTTCAAATCAACATGAAGAACAGTTTTGAAATGCTTGGACTCGTTTCGAAACAGTTTTGCTACTGTCAAGGGTCGTTTCGAAACTGATTGAGTCCGTTTCGAAACACCCTATTGATCTTTGAAAATTCAGTTAAAAAATATTACAACGGTTATAGTTTTCAAATCAAAATGAAGAACTGTTTCGAAACGCTTGATGTCGTTTCGATACGGGTTCATATGTTCTAAAGCCGTTTCGATACGCGTTTCGGAACAGGGGTCGACAGTGGTGAAAACGTTTCGAAACGCCTTAGGCCGTTTCGAAACAGGGACTTGAAAATCACTGTTTAGGCTTTAAACACTTAGAAAAATATTTGAAAACTTTGTTCTTAACTTTGGCATAATCTTAAAATCATATGGGGATGTTTGAGGACTTAAAAATTCGTTTTGACATTTTCAATTTAGTCCTTAGGTTTTTAGTTATATCAAAATTAAAATATTGGTTTCACAATCTCCCCCTTTTTGATATAACAAAACCAAAGTTAGAATTTTTAAGAGTTTTGAAAATTTTGAACATATTCTAACTCCCCCTTAATTTAAGATATGTTTTTAAAGTTTTAAATTTGTTTTAACTTGGAAATTCAATTTTTAAAACTTAAAAACCTTTAAACATTTAAAACGAATTTTTGTGGCTCCTTAAATTTCTTCTCCCCCTTTTTGTTAGATCAAAAAGAATAAATAAGGCTCATAGAGAAGAGAAAGGGTTAGTACCAATAAGCATTAAGTAATAAGCAACAATAATATTAATTCATAAAATTAAAATATCCAAAACATAAATCAACATTAAGTTCAAAACATAATCCTAAAAAAAAGATCAAAAGCATAGGTTCCTAAAACATAATGAAACATAAAGATGCAAACTTAAACCTAAAATGCATAGATAATATGATATGATATAATATGAATATCCTAGGCCTCGTCACCACCACCATCATCATCCGAAGTTTCATCATCGCTCTTGACTTGAGAACGGCGAAACTTCATCCATTGGCCATAGAGAGTAGAGAAGGACAAATCCAAGTTTGAGTGGGAAGTCTCAAGAGATAGGAGGCGATCCTCGACATTTTTCAAGCGAGTGTCGATGGCACCAAAACCCGAAGCGATGTTAGTATCCATGGCATTGAACCATTCGGTAATGAGAGCCGTAAGAGCTTCATTGTTTCCAACTTGAACTTGCGGTTGAGGTTCAACGGGAGGAGGAAGAGGTGCTTCTCTATCAACACGTTCCCAAACATCGTTCACATAACTAAAACCGGACTTGCGAAGAGAGGACTCACCAATCTTGGACTTACGAGGTTCCGGGGAGTCATAGGTGCAATCGAGACCAATCTTGCTAAAGATGTGGCTTAAGATCGTGCCATAAGTAAAAGATTTCAAGCCATCGGTGTCAATAAGCTTGACATTATTAACCATCTCGGCAAAAAATGATCTTAGCAACATTTAGGCGTTCACCACGACGGAAACATTCAAGCCAAAAGTAATCAACTTGACGGATATGAGAGTATTTACCTCCGGAGGGGCGAAGGAACCATGATACCATCAAGTGAAGAAAGCGATCGTGCGCATCCAAGGAAAGTACTTGACCGGTGTTAGTACCAAAGTGACGTTCATCCTCAATTCCTTCATTCTTAAGGGAAAAGGTGGACTCCAAAAGAGCAATATCAACAGTAAACTTTTTCCCTAATATAAAAGATTCAATCCCTACAAACTCGGTATTGGTTTCATCATTAATAAGACGAGCATTGGAGTAGAAGATGAGTACCATATGCTTGTAGCGAATGTCCGAGATGCTCAACAAAGGAAGAAGATTCCACTCACTCAAACGCTCGATGTAGTGGAAAAGGAATCTCTCGGAGTTAAGGAAATCGAGATCAATGACACGTTCACGACGAACTTCGAAATCCTTGACATATGTGAAACGAGCTCGGATCTCCGTAGTTCAAAGGGATTTCTGAAAGAGCTGAGCGACATTCGGACGCATGCTCGACTCACCGGTTTGAATGGACTTACGCTTTTTGTTAGCTTGTTCCGACATCCTAAAAAAAATTAAAGCAAGCATGTTTTAAAAATTAAGTGTATGCATTGATTTTTAAATTCAATCCAATAATAAATCCCACTTAGGTTTTGAAAAAAAAAATTAAAACAAAGAAAAAATTGAAGAAAAACAGTAAAATAAAATACGACTGAAAATTTTTATATTCGAATCAAAAAATTTAAGGTTTTGAAAATTTTTTACAAGATGCGGAAAACCCAAGCATAAAAACATATAATCTATACAAAAATAAAATTTTCTATCCTAAGATTCGAACATAAATTGAAAGAAAAAGAAAAAGAGGAAAAATACCTTAGTTTGGGATTTTGGATGAATTGATGAAAATCCTTGCACAATGTTGATGAAACTTGCTTAGGCTAGAGTTTTGGAGAGAAACCCCTCAAGATTTGGTGAAAAAAAAGAGGTTTAGAGGGTTTTTATAGGGAGAAAGTTGGTTTAGGGTTTGTTAGGGTTTTGAAGAGTTTAAAGTTAAAATGAATTTTAACATTAAAAGCCCTAAATAAAGCTGTCTGCGACACCGTTTCGAAACGCGAGCACGAGGGTTTGACCGTTTTGAGACTTTCAGCTGACCGTTTCGATACGGTGTTGAGCGTATCGAAGCCCCGTTGACCCGTATCGAAACTCGTTTCGATACACCCCTTGGCAGTAGCAAAAACGTTTCGAAACCCTTTTTAGGCGTTTCGAAACGCCCTTCTCTCAGACATGATTTTAAGGCATCCGTATCGAAACTGGTTCACCCGTTTCGATACACCTAGGCCTGGAAGTGCATATGAGGCTCTAAAAGTGCAGAAAATTGAGTTTTTCTAAGGCCTAACATGCATGAATGGTATGAATAAGCAGACAAAACATATGTAAACATTAACATACTCCCCCTAGCTATAAGCATGGATGAAATTAGGAGACTAAACACATAAACATGGCATTTCATAAGATCAAGCAAGTTTAAGCACAAAAGAGGTCCTAAAAGGTCAAGATAGGCTAGCTAGACCTAACTCTCTCCTAAGGGACCAAAAACGCTCTTTGTCTAAAGGTTTTGTAAATATGTCCGCTAATTGATTTAAGGTGTCTACATACTCTATAACCACATCTTCTTTAAGGACATGATCTCTAATGAAATGATGCCTTATTTCTATGTGTTTGGTTCTAGAGTGTTGGATGGGATTTTTTGTTAGACATATTGCACTAGTGTTGTCACATTTTAGGGGTATGGTTTCAAATTTAATTCCATAATCTAAGAGTTGTTGCTTCATCCAAAGGACTTGAGCACAACAACTCTCTAAGGATATGTACTCGGCTTCGGTGGTAGATAAGGCTACACTATTTTGTTTCTTAGAGAACCAAGATATGAGCATACTACCTAGGAATTGACAAGTTCCCGAAGTACTTTTCCTATCGATTTTGCAACCCCCATAATCCGCATCCGAATAAGCATGAAGGTTGAAGGTAGAGTCTCTAGGGTACCAAAGACCTAAACAAGGAGTATCTCTAAGGTACCTAAAGATTCTCTTAACGGCTATAAGGTGAGACTCTCTAGGACTAGCTTGAAACCTAGCACACAAGCAAACACTAAACAAGATATCCGGTCTACTTATGGTAAGGTAAAGCAATGATCCAATCATAGAGCGGTAAAGTTTAGAGTCAACACACTTACCTCCTTCATCTTTGTCAAGCTTTGTAGAAGAGCTCATCGGTGTGACTTGAGGCTTTGCATTCTCCAAGCCAAACTTCTTGAGCATATCCTTTATGTACTTTGCTTGATTGATGAAGGTGCCATTCTTCTTTTGCTTGATTTGGAGTCCCAAAAAGAATGAGAGCTCCCTCATCATGCTCATCTCAAATTCACCTTGCATCAACTTAGCAAACTCTTGATAATGACATTCGTTAGTAGAACCAAAAATAATATCATCAACATAAATTTGAACTACTAAGATGTCATTTTTATACATTTTTATAAAAAAAGTGTAGTGTCCACCTTACCTTTTTCAAAACCTTTTTCAATTAAAAAGTTTGAAAGTCTTTCATACCAAGCTCTAGGAGCTTGCTTTAAACCATAAAGAGCTTTAGTGAGTTTGAAAACATGATTTGGAAATTTTGAATCTTCAAAACCCGGTGGTTGTTCCACATACACTTCCTCATTTATAAAACCATTTAAAAACGCGCTTTTAACATCCATTTGAAAAAGCTTGAAATTATGATAACATGCATATGCAAGCAACATCCTAATGGCTTCCATTCTAGCTACGGGTGCATAGGTTTCATCAAAATCTATTCCCTCTTCTTGAGTGTAACCTTGTACTACAAGTCTAGCTTTATTTCTCACAATGTTACCACTCTCATCTAGCTTGTTCCTAAAGACCCATTTAGTTCCTATGGTAGATTGATTACTAGGCCTATCAACTAATGTCCAAACGTTACTTCTCTCAAATTGATTTAACTCCTCTTGCATAGCCATAATCCAAAAGTCATATTTCAATGCTTCTTTTATATTCTTAGGCTCTATGCATGAGATAAATGCAACATGATTCATTAATCTAAGAGAAGATCGAGTGGTTACCCCCTTGGATGGATCACCCAAGATTTCACCATCTTTGACATAGTTGAACTCCCTTGGGTAGCTCACTTCCTTTTCCTCAAGAGCCAAGTCCTTCAAGGCTTCAAGAGGTGGATCTTGTGTGTCCTCTTCTTTTGTTGTTGGAATCTCATCCTCCTTTGAAGTTTGTCCTCCATCAAAGGCATTTATGATTCCTACATCATCATCATCACAAGAATCCTTCCTTGGAATGAGGTTATCATCGAATACAACATGAATAGATTCTTCTACTACTAAAGTTCTTTTGTTAAATACTCGATAGGCTTTAGAGGTTAAAGAGTAACCTATGAAAATAGCTTCATCACTTTTTGCATCAAATTTACCTAAGTTGTCTTTTCCATTATTTAAAACAAAGCACTTGCAACCAAAAGGGTGAAAATAGTTAATGTTAGGCTTTCTAGATTTTAAAATCTCATAAGGTGTTTTCTTTGAAATTGGCCTAATCATTACTCGATTAACAATATAGCAATCGGTGTTTGTGGCTTCCGCCCAAAAATATTTAGGTAAATTGTTTTCACAAAGCATAGTTCTAGCCATTTCTTGCAAAGTTCTATTTTTCCTCTCAACTACCCCATTTTGTTGAGGAGTTCGAGGTGCCGAAAAATTATGGCTAATACCATTTTTATTCAAAAAATCTTCAAACCCTAAATTTTGAAATTCGGTTCCATGATCACTTCTATTATGTGAAATTCTAAGTTCAATATCATTTTGGGTTAGTTTTGAAAATGTGATGAATTTTTCCAAAGCCTCATCTTTAGTACTTAAAAATAGAACCCAAGTAAATCTAGAAAAATCATCAACAAGTACAAAAGCATAAGACTTACCACCCAAGCTCATAGTCCTAATTGGCCCAAATAAATCCATATGGATAAGTTGTAAACATCTACTAGTAGAAACATCATTAATGGATTTAAAGGAAGACTTATGTTGTTTACCCTTAGAGCATGCATCACAAATTTTATCATTTAAAAATTTAATCTTGGGTAAACCTCTAACTAGATCAAGGGAAACTAGTTTTTCTAAAACACTAATGCTAGCATGTCCTAGTTTCATATGCCATAACCATGCATCATTTTCATTTTGTGCTACTAAGCATGCATGAGATGTATGAATGTCATCTAGATGCACCATGTATATGTTCCCTATGCGATGACCTATGAGCATAATATTATTAGATTTAATGTCTACAATTTTGCATCCATTTTTATCAAATAAAACATTAAATCATTTATCACACAATTGACTTATACTCAATAAATTGTGTTTAAGACCATCGACATACAAGACATTTTCAATGAGAATAGTAGAGTGATTACCTATGGAGCCAATACCTTTAATGTGGCCTTTGGAGTTGTCACCAAATGTCACCACTCCTCCACTTTTTCGCTTTAGATCCATGAATCTACTCTTGTCTCCGGTCATATGCCTTGAGCATCCACTATCAAGGTACCATGAGTTTTGACTTTGTGCTTTGGCCTTGTAGCAATGCTCCCCCTACAAACAAAGATATTAAGCTTTTGTTTTTGGTACCCAAATCATTTTGGGTCCATGAGTGTTAGCTCCCAAAACCTTGGTTCCCTTAGGAATCCAAGATGACATAGCAACAATATTATTAGATTTTACAAGTTCCTTAGGAACCCATACACTTCTAATTCTTTTAGTCCTACTATGTCTAGGAAGACTACCTTGTTTGTAGTTATTAGTCCTTTTCTTAAGTTGGTTTGTTTTAGAGGATTCACCAATTTCATGCTTCATACTACCAACATTTTTAAAGGACTCCTTGAGCTTGTTAAGCTCATCTAACACCTTTTGGTGTTCACTATTGCATTGAGATAAAAGATTATTAAGATCATCATTTTCATCTTGAAAAAATTTAAGTTCATCTTTCAATCCTAATATCTTTTTCTCAAATTTTGAATTAGCTTGAGAGAGTGAGTCATTTTTCTCATTTAGCTCCAAAATGATTTTCTTATTCCTAATGACCGACTCTTTATATTTCTCAACTAATTCATCATAGACCTCTTGTAACTCATCATATGCATCATTCAATTCATCATATGTAAAATCTAAAGTTGATGAGTTAGAGGTTACCATGGAGGAATCTTCCTCAAGTGCCATGAGGCAAAGGTTGGTCACTTCTTGTTCGTCATCCTCCGATGACTCCTCATCACTCCAAGTAGCAAGCTTGGCTTTGAGCTTCTTCTTCTTCTCAAAGCCCTTCTTCTTGAGTTGAGGGCACTCCGAACGTATGTGGCCGGGTTTATTGCACTCGAAGCAAATGATTTGATCCCTTGCTTCCTCTTTGTTCTTGCCTTTGAAGTCCATCTTCCTTTGAATTTTTCTTCCCCGGTTGGACCTTATAAAGCGTGAGAATCGTTTGGCTATCATAGCCAATTCTTCTAGTTCATCCTCCTCACTAGAAGAGCTCTCCTCAAGTAGTGAAGCTTTGAGAGCTATTCTATCTTCTTCTTCTTTTCAACCTCTAGCTTTTCTACTCTCTTCTCTTCTTTCTTCTTCTCTTCTTCCCTTCCTTGCTTCATAATCTCATGTGTAAGGAGAGAACCCACTAGCTCATCAAGCTTTAAAGTCTTCAAATTCTTAGCTTCTATGATGGCGGTTCTCTTCCCATCCCATGATTCGGGAAGTGAATAGAGTAGCTTCCGGACAAGCTTGTCTTCCGGTATGATTTCTCCAAAACCTTTGAGCCCGTTGACTATAGTGGAGAACCGATCAAACATCTTGGACACCGTCTCATCGGGCTCCATCTTGAAATTCTCATAACTAAGATTGAGAATTCCAATCTTAGTTTCTTTGACATCGTTGGTTCCCTCATAGGTAGTCTCAAGAGTGTCTCACACTTCTTTGGCACTCTCAATGGATGACACTTTGGAATAGATGTCCGGACCGAATGAACAAAAGAGCATGTGGAGAGCTTTGTCATTTACTTGAATCTTTTTCCTTTCTTCTTCACTCATCTCCACCTTTTTCTTCAAGACCATCTTGCCTTCACTATCTTGCTTCAATGGAATGTAAGGGTCATCTTCAATGACATCCCACACTAAGTAGTCATTGGACTTGATGAAGAGACACATTCTATTCTTCCAAAAAGAATAGTTATCACCATTGAAGAAGGGAGGCTTTGTAGTGGATTGAGACTCATACATGCCCGAACCAGAGGTTGGAGCCATTTCTTGATATTTGATGATCACACTCTTCCTAGGAACTCCTCTTGTGGTTGTTAATCCTCAAAGAGGTAGGCTCTGATACCAATTGTTGAGTGGATCGAAAGATCGATATGAACCAAGAGGGGGGTGAATTGGATTTTTAAAGGTTTAGGTGGTGGAAATTGCAAATTAAAAATTAAACAAGGAATTTTAGAGTGGTTCAAGTTCCAAATGAACTCTACATCCACTACCTTAGCTTCACTAAGGATTTGCAACAATTCCATTAATTGCTCTTCCCCTTTTCTTGGCTAAGGAGGCAACCCTTACAATTCCACTTATTCCACTAATTTTCTACCTAAAATTTAACCCAATCCTCACACAAAGGTAACAAAGAGTTTGATGGCTAAGATAGTATCTCTCAATACAAATTGTAGCTCAATTACAAACACTCAACCCAATTGAAAAAGATAAGAATTAAAATTACAATTGGGGTTTCTAGACAATTTTGGGAATTTAGCACAAATGCTTGGATTTGATGTTTGGATGTTTGCTTTTGGATCAATAGTTGTTGCTGGAGCTTTTAGAGGTCCCTTTTATACCTTCTCATTGATTTCTAGTCGTTGTGGTTGTTGCATTCATCAATAGAGCCGTTGGGATGTTATCTCACCTCCATAAATGCAGTCTGCAACCACCCGTTTCGGAACGCGGGGTACCTGTTTCGAAACGGACTAAAATAGAAAGAGTCGTTGGGGTGCATTTAAGAGCCCGTTTCGAAACGTGTTGAATCCGTTTCGAAACACATTAGCCACTGTCAAGGGTCGTTTCGAAACAGCCTGAGCCCGTTTCGAAACACACTAACGGTTTCCAAAAAATCAGTTAAAAACATTGTAACGGTCATATTTTCAAATCAACATGAAGAACAGTTTCGAAACGCTTGGACTCGTTTCGAAACAGTTTTGCTATTGTCAAGGGTCGTTTCGAAACTGATTGAGTCCGTTTCGAAACACCCTATTGATCTTTGAAAATTCAGTTAAAAAATATTACAACGGTTATAGTTTTCAAATCAAAATGAAGAACTGTTTCGAAACGCTTGATGTCGTTTCGATACAGGTTCATATGTTCTAAAGCCGTTTCGATACGCATTTTGGAATAGGGGTCGACAGTGGTGAAAACGTTTCGAAACGCCTTAGGCCATTTCGAAACAGGGACTTGAAAATCACTGTTTCGGCTTTAAACACTTAGAAAAATATTTGAAAACTTTGTTCTTAACTTTGGCATAATCTTAAAATCATATGGGGATGTTTGAGGACTTAAAAATTCGTTTTGACATTTTTAATTTAGTCCTTAGGTTTTTAGTTCTATCAAAATTAAAATATTGGTTTCACACAACCAATAAAACCCATCTATTTCATTAAATTTTTCCATGTCATCTTTTTACTAAGTGAATCTTCACTCATATTCACTGTAAATTAAATGTAAAAAATAGTTTTTACCATGTGAAGATTTACTTGGTAAAATAATGACATGAAAATTTTAATGAAATAAATGGTTTTTATTAGTTGGGACATGCCTATGATATAATTTCTCGAAAAACTGATATTATATTTTTCAAGTAAATTAAGATTCTCCAATAAGATGATGGCACATCTCATTAGTGGCGGAACTTGACAATATTTACAAAGAGGCCATTTAAAAATGTTTAAATTTATGGGGGACCAACAATAAATTATATATTTTGGGACTAAATAACAATTTTACCATTATAACAATTTATTGTTGTTCTAGTTGTCTTAAACTATAAAATATGTGCCTAAACTATATCTCTATTTTGCAATAGGTGCCTAACGTTATATTTTATTGAAATAGGTGTCTAATGTTTCTTTTTTGTCTAAAATAAGTGCCTAAAGTTTCATTCCGTTATTGTTTTAAAGTAACATCGTTAAAACAAATTCATCACCAATCAAAATTTGACATGTGTCTTTTAATTTATATATACATATATTCAAATAAAACTGAAAATTTTAAAAAATTTAAAAATTCTCAAAATCACAAAATAGTCCTAAATCCTTAAATCCCCAAATTCACACCATTATTGAGGTCGATAGCCTCGTCGGACCCCACCACCATCGTCGTCGAAGGCCCCCGCCTATTTTCCCCAACCACTCATCGTCGGTAACCAGCGGTAGGCGTGTCAATCGACCTCGAACAACTTTGGAGTCTTTTCGCGTTCATTGTTTGGTGTCCGATTGACACACCTCCCGCCGATTACTGGCGATGGGTGGTTGGGAAAAATGGGCAGGGGCCTACGGCGAAGACGGTGGTAGAGGCCGACGAGGCTATCGACGATGACAATAGCGTGAATTTTGAGATATTGGGTTTTAGTGATTTGGGACTATTTTGTAATTTTTGAAAATTTTGAGATATTTTTTTAATTTTTTAGTTTATTTTTTAAAGTAAAATTATAAGATATAAAATAAAAGTAACGTGTCAAGCTATAAATGGGTGATTGATTTTTTTGACAGATTAATTTTATAATTGGTCATAATGAAACATTAAACACATATTTCAGCCAACAAATATTTTAGGCAACTATTATTAAAAGGAGAGTTTAAAAACTTATTTTGTAGTTTTTTTTTTTGATAATACAGGATAATCACAGCCGTAAATGGCTAGCTGCAGCCTTCCTCAAGCACCCTCGCGTGCACCTCCGCCGGTGGTTCCGGCAACCACACATTGCCCCGATGCTCACCATTACACCATCGCGCAAGAAAATCCGCCACATTGTTCCCTTCCCGTCCAATGTGTTGGATCCACACTTCCCATTCCCGGCACAATAAGCCAAAAATTAGATCAACGAGCTCATCACCGCTCAACGCCGACGACTCACCCTTGAGTATCCGAACGACTTCCAAGCTGTCCGACTCTAGCCATACCTTCCGAAACCCTATCCTCCAAGCATGAAGGAGGATATCATACACCGCCCACAATTCCGACACCAAAACAGAACAACTACCTATCGCTCGGGCAAATCCGAACAACCATACACCATCACTGTCGCGTAAGACACCCCCTATCGCAGCAGCCTGATGTTGTCCCTGCACCGACCCGTCCACGTTTGCCTTAACCCAACCTGCAGGCGGCCGTTGCTAGCGGTTCCTCTCCCCTCCGTTACGCATATAACCTCCAACACTAGTAGGCGCGCTGTCAAATTCTAAAGCAAGCTGCCGGCACCGGAAATAAATATCACCTAGCTCCACGTAATCCTCATTCAAGAGCTTGCTGCACATGTTCTTCCACAGCAACCAGCATCCTACAGCAAAGCACGTCACCCACGATGAACCATCGCCCGGCATGTTACCTTTGATCCGAAGGTTAGACTCCAGCCAACCATTCCAATCCATTGTCTCAAAAGCTCGCAACCTTCCCGGCGGTACAATCCTCGACCATAAGGCCCGTGCAGGATGACATCTACGCAATACGTGGTCAATGTCTTCATTACCTTGCCTGCAAATCCGACACATCCCCTCCGTCGTAAGATGGCGGCGCACCCTTTCCACATTGGTAAGCAAGCTACCTTTCAAAGCTAACCACAAAAAAACTCTAACCCGTTGCGGCAGTTTTAGGCTCCACAGCAACTGCCAACACGGAGAAACACTGTCAGCCGTAACCCCTTCGAGCCTCTTGTACGCGGACCGTATCGTAAACATCTTGTTATCCTTCCAACGATAGCTCGGTTGATCAACTCCATACCATGGTCGTGGAGGCGAAATGGCCGTAACTTTATCCAAAACCTCCCTCGGCAACAAACTCTCAAGACGTCGCCAATTCCATTCACCGAACTCATCCACCATACACGCCACCGACGTCGGCACAGGCATAAACGGTAGATTGCAGCGAGACCACAGTGGTCCTTCCATGTCAACCCAAGTATCATACCAAAAATCAGTTCGTTCTCCATTCCGAATGTTCCATCGCACACTCTCACGAATAGTCTCCCAAACTTTACTTAAGCCTTGCCAAAGCCGCGAACAATTACCTCGCTTAATACATATCGGCACCACCTCATGCCAACCGTATTTCTCCTTTACAACACGAACCCAAAGCTTGTTCGGTTTAGTCAAAACCTCGAACCCCACCTTCATAAGAAAAGCGCTATTTTGGGTTTATAGATTCTTCAAACCCATTCCACCACTAGTTAACGGCTTTTGCATAGACTCCCAATTAATAAGTGAAAGACTACGGCGATCACCACTTCCTCCCCACACAAATCGCCTAATAATTTTCTCCATCTCTCTACACAAACCTTTCGGTAACACCGCCGTTTGCATAACATATGATGGAATTGCTTGTAAGACAGCTTTTGCAAGGGTTATCCGCCCAGCTAAAGAAAGAGATTTCGCCGCCCATCCGGATAGGCGTTTCGACATCTTATCAAGGAGGTAAGCATACGTAGCCTTCGTCACTCTTTTATGTAGTAACAGAACCCCCAAATACCTCCCAAGATCCTCAACTACTTCAAAACCCAACCGTTGCTCCACCAACTCACGAATCTGATCAGAACAATTTTTAGAGAAATAGACTTGGGTTTTAGCAATACTTACCCGGTGCCCTGAACATATACAAAATTCCTCCATCACCTCGTGGATCACCTCCATCTGCCCCGTATCCGCCTCAGCAAAAAGGACCAAATCATCCGCAAAGAAAAGGTGCGAAAGACCTGGACCATTCCTCGATAGCCTAATCGGTTTCCACATTCCCTCTTCCACTCTCGCATTGATACTATGCGCCAAACGTTCCATACAAAGAACGAATAGATATGGTGACAATGGGTCCCCTTGTCGGATTCCACGTGACGGTCTAAAAGGCTCCGTGATATCCCCGTTCCATAGCAACTGAGTCGAGACCGAACTCACACACTGCATAATTAACCCAATCAGCTTACCCGGAATACCAATCTCACGCAAGGTGTCCTCGATAAAGTGCCACTCTAATCGATCATACGCTTTCTCCAAGTCGACTTTAATTGCCATAAAACCTTTCCTACCCACCTTATTACTCATGGTGTGTATAATCTCTTGCGCTAATATGACATTATCGGAAATATTACGCCCTGGCACAAAGCTCACCTGGTTCTCCGATACCCACTTCGGTAAAAAAGGCTTCAGGCGATTCACAATTGTCTTTGTTATAATCTTGTACAGCACCGTGCAGAGACTGATAGGTCTAAATTGGCTAATTAACTCAGCACATCAATCTTCGGAATTAGCACTAACAATGTTTGATTAATCCGGTTATCTAAAGACCCGCCATCAAAAAACTCCTTCACAAAATTAAAGATCGAGTCACCAACCACATCCCATTTCTTTTGATAAAAATCCGCGTGAATCCCATCAACCCCCGGCGCTTTCAATGGGTCCATTTCAAACACCACCTTTCGAACCTCCTCCTTCGAAACATCCGCGCATAAAGGGCTCATCTCCGACTCACAAAACTCAAAGAATTTTCCCGAGAGTAAATTCACAGTGCAATCATGTATCCCACCCGTGAAAAGCTGTCGGAAATAATCCATCACATGTGACTTCAGCTCCTGATGGTCATAGCTCCAGCGATTGGCGTCTACCTTAAGTGCCTTAATGGTGTTCCGCCGTCGGTGCTGGATCGTACTAACATGGAAAAACCGCGTGTTGCGATCACCTTTAGCAATCCAATTATTACGCGACTTCTGATGCCACAAGCTCTCTTCCTCCTTCAAGACCTTCACAAGCTCCAGCTTCAGATCACTCTCCAACTCTATCAGAAAATTTGAGTCTCGCTTAGAACGTGCCAATTCGATACCTTTGATACGCGCTAGGAGAAGAGTTTTCCTACGACCAATATGACCAAAAACCTCTCTATTCCAGTCCTTACCCCGTACTTGGAAATCCAACACATTATCGAAAATGCATCGCCCCTCCTTCCACACATCCACAACCAAGCGATGGAAATCCGGATGCTCAGTCCAAGCCGTGAGATACCGAAAAGGTCGCGTCATCCTGTCCATCTCGCCATCACCCACCTATAATAAAATTAGGCTATGATCCGACTCAAGGCGTGGCAAATGGAAAACCTCTGACACCGGAAACACCCCAAAACATGCCTCATTACACAAACACCTGTCAAGTCGTTGCTTCAAATCTCCACGCTCCCAAGTAAAAGCAAGGCCATTATACCCCATATCCACTAACCCAGTATCAAAAATAAAATCTGCAAACCTCGAACAAACTCCCTGACGACTCACCGAACCACCATCCCTTTCCAATGGACTAGCAATAGCGTTAAAATCACCTCCCAAGACCCAGGCCAACCCTTGCGCAGGTTCAAGAGCCTGTAACTGCTCCCACAACTGACTCCTGATACCCCTATTCGGACTCGCATACACAAAGGAAATGAAGAAAGCCTGCCGCTTTCCCACATCAACACACCAACCATGAATAAACTGTGACGGAACCGCTACTATATCTAGTCGCACGGAAGGTCTCCACAAAACCCAAATACCACCTGAAAAACCAGTAGCCTCCACCCTATACGAGAATTCAAAACCGGAACGACGAAAAAATTATCCGCCTTCCAACCACTAATCCTTGGCTCAAACAATGCCACAATATCTGGTTTCTTATCTTGCACCATAAATCTAAAATAACGAAAGAACTCAGAGCCGAGGGCTCCTTGCGCATTCCAAAAAATAACTTTAACCATAACAACGGATTAAAAGAGTCAAGCGAAACTAAGATGACATATCCGTCACCTCAACATTCTCAAATACCTGGTTCGACTTCCACGAGACCGGCCCTTGCCCTACCACCGGCGCATCTCCTACAATTCGGTCACCGCCAGCAACCTCCTTAGCAGCACCATTTAATTCCGACGGCATACTATTAATCCACTCAGAAAGCACAGGTTTCGAAGGTCCCCGCTCATCGCGTTTCTTTGGCCTCGCCCCCTTAGCTCCCACACTCTTAGCAGCAAGGGGATTTTTAGCCCCGCTTTTAACCCCAGATTTCCTAGGCACCCCTTTCGAGCCACGACCATTCACATCACGTAGCACCCCACGATCCTCCTTGTCCACCATACGCACCACCTTTTGGCTACTAGCATCCAAAGTCGAAGGAGCCACCACTAACTCATCTTTCGAAGCAACATCATCCACCCGAGACCCAACGTTCACTATCCTAACATCGGCTGCCACCCCACCTGCGGGATCCGCACCCGTCGGAATAGCCTGAGTCGGTTCCACCCTCCTATCCGATGGCCCAGCGCCATCCATTGTCAAAATATCCTGCCTATGCACCTCCACATCGACCACCATGGCTTGCTTACCCTTATCCGGAGTCGGGCGTGACGGCACGCCCACACTTCCCCTTGCATCCGCGCTAGCCAATCTCTCCCCGCCATCGGTTTCTAGAATACCAAATCTAGAGCCCGACGTCTCCTTTCTAGGTTGTTGTCCTTTCTCCCTCACGTCCGTATGCTTCCCGGTCTTCTGCGGCCGACGCCGTCTGTTAGTTACTTGCATCCACGGTCCATACAAGTCTTTTTCTGGCGGTACCTCCACGACATTATCCGGTCTAGCCACCGAGTCCGCACTCTCCGGAACATGTTCCTTTCCACACATCTCTTGTTGATGACCATATTTCCCACACGCAAAACAAATCATCGGGAGACCCTCATACTCAATATCCTGGCGAAACCCATCGATCATAACCCTAGACGGAAGAGGTTTTCCCAAATCTACCACCATTGCAAACCTAGCAAATCGACCCCGCTTCCCTTCCAAAGTATTGTAATCAATCCGAACAACCTTCCCAATAACATTCGCGATTGCCCGAAACATACTCTTGGTATAATACCGGTAAGGAAGACCCGGAAGTCTCGCCCACACTACAATTTGCTTCGGATATTCCTCCACAGTAGAAAACGAGCGAGACCAAGGCTGCACCGTCAGATAACATCCATAAATCACCCATGGCCCCCCGGAAAGAACCCTAGCATAATCAGACTCAAGCTCGAACCTTGCCAAAAAATATTCATTATCCAAATCCACTAATTCCATCTTCCCTACCGGCATCCACAAAGCCCTCATTCTATTCAATAACGCACGATAGCCAATGGCCTTACCTAGCAGACGTACAATCACCGAACAAGCCAATTTCGCATCGATGGATTCATGCACACGTTCTGAAAAATCAATCCTGGGTAACATCCTTCAAGATCGACCGTCACGTCCTCCTTCGAGAGATCCACGTCCAATTCCTCCATCGCCTCCCGACCGGCGTCTCGCCCAGCAACCATGTCCCTGAACGAGGGTTTGGCAGTCTTCGACGCCGGCAGTTGGTCCACCACCGGCGGTTCAGACCCCGTTGACATTTCGCCCGCAGCCTCCTGCATACATACATCCCCCAGCGGCAGGCTGCGATGAGTAACCTCTTCTCTAACCTCATCGACGACACCCCTGCCTTTCTTCACACCCCG
Source organism: Hibiscus trionum (assembly GCA_030270665.1). Taxonomy (NCBI): domain Eukaryota; kingdom Viridiplantae; phylum Streptophyta; class Magnoliopsida; order Malvales; family Malvaceae; genus Hibiscus; species Hibiscus trionum. Next base: position 2,535,346 of record BSYR01000050.1, read on the forward strand.
CTCCAACTCTTCCCCCAAAGGATCACCAGCACGCTCTAAACTCGCCTGGATCGGAACATGGACGGCAGAGTCCGGTGGCCGCCCGGAGATCACACCAGTCGACGGCAGGTTCATACCTGCGGATGACACGGGAACACTAGGGTTTCCTATTTTTGTGGAGAAAAAACACTCCAATTTTTAGTATTTGGTTATGCAATTTAAAAAAAAAAACTTATTTTGTAGTTAACCCTTTTTAGTTTTTAAAATTTTTGTGAGGTTGTGATCACCTCGGTTCCTCCCGCTTTCCGCCACGGCATGTCATCATCTCATGGAGATAAAAATTTGAAAAATTAAAATCCTTTAATGCAAGAGACATGGATGGTAACGAGTCGAGGCTGGTCGAGATTTCGGATGTCCTGACCCCGACCCGAAATATAACAATCTCCACCCGCCCCGCCTCGAAAATATAATATTTTAACCCGCCTAAAATTTAAACCTTAAATCTGCTCCTTATTCGACCCGACCTGAAATTTTAAGATTTTTCTGTGAATCCCAGATTTTCTCTGGAAACAAACAAAAGATTCTGCATATTGCAGCGGCTAATGTACAGAGAAATGTACCTATTCTCATGTTTAATAAAAAACATGTTTTTTCTTATGTTTATTGTTGTTAAAAAGTACCTATTCTCATAAAAAAATAATCTGAAAAATATGCAGAGAAAAAAATAATCTCAAAAAATACACACAACTACACAAGAATATTTCTTTCTTATAATCGGTATTGTCCAAGTGAAATGTAAAGAACAAGAGTAAATAAATACTCACATTAGGATAAATAACAACAACTATTAACTAAAAAATAAGATGCAATAACAAAAAATGATGAATGAATAACAAAAGATATGAAAATATAATTAGATGGAAGAATAAATGAAGAAAAAAAGAAATTAAAATCAAATGAGAGGAGAGGATGAAAGAAGAATAAAAGAAAATTTGAAGAAAAATTGAAGATAGAATGAATGAAAAAGGTGCAGAGGACTAGAGAACAAATTGAAACGAGAGGATGAATGAGAATGAGGTGGCAGAAGATGAGAAAAATGAAAAGTTAAAAAATTTGACCTAAAATCTCTCTCTCTATATATATTGGATGGCAAGTTCGTAAATATGTAAAAAAAATGGGTCAAGTCGAGAAATTTTTACTCTAAACCCGACACTGCCCCCGAATATATACATATATTTTAAACCCGCCTCGAAACCAAATTTTAAAATAGAAAATTCACCCCTATCAGGTCGATTCGGGTTGGAACCCGCCAAGTTCGGGGAAATTGCCATCCCTAGCAAGAGATGATGATCGAAATTAAGACTTCTAGAAATAAAACGGAAAGACAATAAAGGAACGACGAATATGACAACCAAACAGATGATCCCTGGTCAATATAGAATGGTGAGTTCATTATTGGGTCATAGAATGTACTTTAATCCTACATGTAAGTAGGGGTGAGCGTTCGGTCGAGTTGAGTAAAAAAATTTTGAGTTATTCGAGTTGACGCGTCATATTTTACAACTCAAATTTTATTTGAAATTTTTTGATTCGAGTCGAGTTTTCGAGTTCCTATAAAAATTTAATTGTAATTATTTATCATGTTATAGTACGTTTGATTTCAATTTAAACGACTTTATCTAATCATATAAGATATGCACATATATATTTCTTCATATTTTTTCGCATGTGACAATATTTCTTCATATTTTTATATATCGATATATAAATATCATAAAAATTTGAGGGACTCGTCTTGAACTTAAAAATAAATCCACTAATTACTAAAATTTTGAGTTATTCGAATTTCTATTTTAGAACTCAAACTTTATTTGAAATTTTTTCGAGTCGAGTATTTTCACCTCAAATCGAGTTGAGTTATTTAATTTTTTCGAGTCGAGTCGAGTCAAATTTTGCTCACCTCTACGTGCAAGGATTAAACTCCCAACCGCATAACTAAAGAACGTGAACAACTATCATGCCACACCCTGTGATTCCAAATAAACATACTTGATATGCATCTTCTATTCATCTTTGCCACACACCTTACATGTTATACAAATACTTGAAAGAAAGTAATAACATACATTTGAAATCATTATAACTATGAGTTCTTGGCATGCAAATAACATATTCGACCCACAGTTTATATGTGCATGAATGTGATAGACGCATTATCTTATGTTAGAGTAAACTTATTAAATTTTAAAAAAGATAAAAATAAATTTTTAATTTTTAAGGGACGACTGTTTCTTCAACTCTCTCGGTTCATCTTTGCATGTATGTTAGATAAAATTCATTGTCGAATACAGTCGCCGACAAAGAGTGAGAGCATCACCAATGGAGAGAAGAGAGGACTCAACTTGATTATTAAATACTAAGAAATTATTATAAAATCTTAACTTCTCTCTATAAATTCAGGCATTTCACCATATTTCTCGTCCTCTTGTTTGTAAGCCACTGACCCAAACCATAAAAGTGTTGTCATAAGCTATAATCCCTCCGATTTTCACCAATTACGTCACTTTCTCATGGAATTTCATATAATCCTCCTTTTTGTCATCCACAAATATGAAATCGAAGCTCTCCTTTTCTTCCTGCAATTGAATTATTTTGGTCATTTGATAAGAAAAAAATGATAATGGTGTTATGATTTGGAGCGAGTAAAATTCATCTCTGACTTAAAAAATTAAAAAAATTCGAATCATAAATTTATAAACTAGACCAAGAAATTTCAAATAAATTTGAGTTATAAAATGATATTCGAATAACTCAAACTTTTCTATTAATTAGGGTTTAATTTTCAAGTTAGAGTCGAGTCCCTCAACTATGTTTGATATAAATATATCCCATGTGAGAAGAAATATATATACATTAATATTATATATGATTATTGAAATCCGTTTAAATTGAAATCATTTGGTATCATAACCAGTGATACCTAATAGGGACCGGCGGGGCCACACTCTCATTTTTAAAAATTGGAACTTTTAAGTTGGAATAATGGTAAAATTATATTTTAATCCCCTAAAATATATAATTTCTATTGTTGGCCCCTAAATTTAAATATTTTTAAATGACCCCTTCAATAAATAACATCGAGTTCTGCTACTTATCATAACGTTCTAAATATTTACAATTAAATTTTAATAGAAACTTGAATAATTCACCTCGACTCGAAAATTTTCAAATAAAATTTGAGTTGTAAAATATGACTCGTCACAATCTGTTTTTGTCAAATTCATAACCATTATATCAAGCTGATGATATACTTACACCATTGATAATGTCATTCAAAACGGAAAAGGCATCTGATTGAATGAAGTTAATTTTATGCTCAAATCCAGCCTTTTGTATGAACGACATTCCAGTTTCATAAGCTTCTTTGTCTAAAGCAACCGTTGTTATCTACTGAGAACAAACGTAATTCATATGACGATTAGAAGAAAAAAAATTGTTTACAGATTTGGCGAAAAAATTGAAACATTAAGGGGCGTTTAGTTCGTGGAAAAGATTATGAAAAAATTGAAACCACGGTCTAATAACTCTTGCAACTGACTCTTCAACTCTTTCAACTCCTTCGGAGCCATGCGATACGGAGCTATCGAAACTGGATTAGACCCTGAAATTGTCTCAATCACAAACTCAACATCTCTGTCAGGAGGCAAACCCGGCAACTCTTCAGGAAACACATCTGGAAAGTCACACACTGTTCTGATATCTTTCGGTCTAGCTTCACTCATATCCGGATTCATAACATAAGCTAAATAAGCCCCACATCCTGAGTCCATCAACCTATGAGCCTCTAAAGATGACACCACATTAGACAAGAACTTAATGTTCTCGCCTACTACTACTACCTCGTAGTCATCAGAGAGCTTTAAAGAAATTCTCTTTGTTTCAAAATCCACACTAGCCCGATGCTCAACCAACCAGTCCATACCCAAAATAATGTCAAAACCATAGAAAGGAAGTTCCATCATATCAACTGAGAACACATGACCCTGAATCTTCAGTGGACATCTCCTATACATACGTATAACCACAACTGTCTCACCAAAGGAACTAGTAACATGCATACCTACATCTAAGATCTCAACAGGGATATCTAACTTCTGTGCATGCTCACTCAAAATGTAGGAATGCGTAGAACCCGAATCAACCAAAGAAAGCAAAGACATAGACTGTAACTCGAAATTACCTGCTATCACATCGGTGTCGTTCCCGGCCTCTCTCTGAGCATAAACTCTCGCTGGTCCTCCCGTCTCTGGCTGCACTGCCACAACATGAGCAAGGTTCCTCTGAGCATCTACCCTAGGTGCATCAGCCCTAGGCTGGAAGTAGCCACGACCGCGCCCACGACCTCTCTGAAAATCATTCGCTCTCGCAAGAGCCTGAGCAATGTTCGGTGCCTGAGCCGCCTGATGCGGACAATCCCTCCTAAAGTGGTCCCTCGAACCACAGTTCCAACAAGCATGGAAGTTACCCCAACACTCACCAGTGTGCTGTCTCCCACAACGGGTACACTCGGGCAAACGCCTTCCTCCTCTATGGCCCTGATGGCCCCTACCATGGTGGCCACAGCCACGTCTATGGTCAAACTGATGTTCGCCACCTCTGTGCCTCTTGGCGTCTCTACTATCAAAGTGGTTATGCCTCTTGCCAGAACTAGAACCACCAGATCGTTTGGCCGAACCCAAACTATGCTCTAAATCCTTGGCCCTCGCGACCAACACATCAAAGTCCGAGTAGTCAGAAGCCAACGTGTACCTCTTGACCTCTTCATTCAATCCGTAACGGAATCGGTTACAGCGTTCCACTTCCATAGGAACCAAATCTGGTGCATACTGACTCAAGCGAACAAAGCGAATCTCATAGTCAGTCACAGAAGCATCTCCCTGAGTAAGAGCCATGAACTCTCTCTTCTTCTCATCTAGGTACCTCGGTCCCAAGTACCTCTTCCTGAAAGCAAACTCAAAGAAATTCCAGTCTATCTCAGCCTCTGGAACCCCGGTAGTAATGGTGACCCACCAGGTGTAGGCATCACCCTGAAGCAACGATATCACACAACCCAGTTTACGTGCGCCCGCACAACCCATCTGAGCCAAGATTCGGACTGTCTTCTCCAACCATAACTCCGACCTCTCCGGAGTAGATCCTCTAAACTCCTCGGCCCCCAAGCTACGGAGCCTCTCCAAAGGTAGACTAGCATCGTCACACCTAGGCTGAGTTGCAGCCTGAGCTCCCGCAACTGCGGCCTGAAAAGCTCCCGCTATCGCTTGCACTAGCGGAGTCATATCAATTCCAGCTGGACCTTGGCCACCTTGGCCACCTTGAGGTCCATCTCCTTCAGCTCCATCCTCGCCTCCAGCTCCAGGCGGAGGGGGTGGTGGTGGTGGAGGTGGTGGAGGAGCGCCAACTCCCGCGGCCACCGGCCCTTCCAGGTGAGCCTCCACACCAACAGCCGGCTCAACAGGAGCCGCAACCCGTGGTTCCTGACGAACCACTCTCGGTCTACCTCTCGGTCTAGACATCGCTCTCACAGATATCAACTACAACCACAACAACAAAACATACAAGTTGGGTTAGCAAGGCAAGGCTTCCAAGTGTTCAAGTACGTTCCCTCACTAAAAATCATTTTTTCCAATGTAATAGTAGCAATGGGACTCACACACACATGCTTTGAGTAAAACAAGCAACATACTTGTCAAACAAGCAACCATCCTTATAAAGCAAGCAAACACCGTGCATATTAATCAAAAACTTGAACTTACCTTACTTACCTGCCCAAGGTCTCGGTAACCTTAGGCTCTGATACCAACAAGTGTAACCCCCTCGTCCTGGTCTGGCCGGATGACCGGTCCGAGTGGGCCACACGGGGAAAACCGAAGCGAAACCCGTTAAGGTTCCCCCTCGGTTAACAACCCTATATTTTTTTATTTTTAAATCTTGTCTAGATGAGTGTTAGATCCTAAGTGGTCATACAGCGGAACAACATTCACAAATCAAACAAACGAACTCAAACAAACATGTTACAGCCCAATTTTAAGCTTATACTGCAGGTGGTATCGATACACCTAAGGGGTGTATCGATACCCCTTGACTAGGTCAACTGGTCTAAGTCAACCCGTAGAGGCCGTATCGATACACCCAAGGGGTGTATCGATACCCTCCCCAACGGTTGACTTCCCACGGTCAAAGCTAAGATAACGGTATCGATACACCTGAGGCTGGTATCGATACCGAACTGGACAGTAGCTCCAGTGACCAAAAAGGTATCGGTACACCAGAGGCCCGTATCGATACCAAAATGGACAGTAGCTCCAGTGACCAAAATGGTATTGATACACCTCTCAAGTGTATCGATACACGAGGCCTGAACAAGAAGGTGGTATCGATACCGTACCAACCGTATCGATACCCCTGCACAGCAAGGCCTCCCAAACTTAGCAAAAACGATCAAGACTCGAATCTAAATGCAATTTATGACTTCCCTAACCCCAACCAAACATACATACAACATTCACATACCACCAAATAGCCATACAAACACTCGACAAGTATAAACATCAAGGAAATCATGCAATAGACCCAAGATGGCATTCAAGCATTCAAGTTCATACATCGACATTCAAACATGAAGGCAACCTCAAGAAACACATAGCTAACATTCAGAATAAGCAATTTAGGCATGGATACAATTCAAACATGGCAACACAAGCCATACAAAAGCATGATAACATGGAGTCTAAACAAGCTCCTAAACAACCAACAATCATCCATCCAAAGACACATGTCCCATTGCTTAAACTATTACATGTTCAACATTAAAACTCATACTTGAAGTACTCAAGGCTAACAACCACACTTGGAGCCTTCCACTTGCGCAAGCAACCCACGAACTAAAGATCTGCAATGTTGAACAAAGAGAGCGTAAGCAATGATGCTTAGTGAGGGTATACTCTTAAAACAAACCTCAACATTGCAGGGTCCGAGCACGATCTAGCCAAGGCAAATCACATATTTACCAAGGATCCACAAACCATAAGATAGAGATGCATGAGCATTAATCAATATAACATGCCATAATCATAAGCTCAATCCCACAATACAAGTAATCACATTTAAGCATCCAATTAAAGCTCATATATCTCAACACATTGATACACATATCAAACAACATTGGCACCTAGCTATGACTCAAATACGCGGATAAACATGTTGGAAACTCACATCCAACAACCACATTACCTCACGGTGGGATTACACTCATCACCGGTCTCGCGGAGGGGATTCCACTCATCCTCACGCCCCGTCGATGGGATTCCACTCATCACCGACTATATACAAATACAATTTCCGGACGAACCCGTACTCCTCCTTGGTGACTCAACGCCACCAAGGCCACGCGCGACTTTTGACTCATGTGTACACACTAACATCCTAATGATCGATCATTTGTATTCAAGTATACTAGTGCCAATATTGACTCATTTCACATTACTCATTTCAATCAATTCTGTGCTTAGCACGTACTCACCAACAACCATCATCATGCATGTCTCAAGCATCACAATTCATGTCTCATCTCACATGTATAACACCATATACATAAGCATTCATATCACATTTCATACGAGACATACACAACCATATAAATGAGTTCATCCAAAGGCTCTAGATCAAGTTTAGGATTAGGCTACCACCTCAATCCTAACTCTAGGTGGGTCTACCAAGCCCGACCTAGTTCATATACTCGAACCAAACATTTTAAAACCAAGTAAAACCATTAACCACTCACCTAAGCTTCCAAACTCAAGGACCAAGCAAGCAACCACCTTCAATTCCCCGGATTCACTTCCGATGCTTCACCGATGCCCAAACTCGATTCTAATCGATCTCAAACACAAACAAAACATTCGAAATCAATAATTCATCATCGGAACCAACCCGTACTAACATTAGCAAGCATTCAACACTCAAAATCAACCCCAAAACAGAATTTCCGAGCAGCCCCTAACACCCACTGAAATCTTCCATTTCAAGCATCCAAACAACCACCAAACACACCCAAAGCAACCCTCATATGTCATACTAGCACCAGCCCTCAAAATCCAACATTAATTAACCCCAAAAATCACTTTAAAACCCTCCAAAAACCCTCTTAAAACCCAATTCCGAAAATTTCCCAAAATCATTTGAAATTTACATATGACATACCATTTGACCTCTATATACCATGACTAAGCATATCAAATCAAAACATCTCATTTATCAACATAAAGATCTCATTTTTAATCAAAATATCCAAAACTTCCATTTTCTAAAAACTTCATGAAAACGAAAATAAAAGGTACTTTCATGGAGAGGGAGATGAGGGGAAGTCAAAAACGTCCTTACCTTTCAAAATGGAGTAGAAATGAGGAAGCTTTGGAATGGAATAGTAGATTAGGGAGGGAGAACTCTTCTAACGTTGAGAAGAAGACAATGAATAGTGAATGGGTGTTTTATTTGAAATAAGGGGATTTAATCTGGAAAGATGGGTAAATTACAATAAAGCCATTAATGAATGGCTATTCCCTTGTTTTTTTAGAATAGCTCTTCAATTTTGAAAGTAAATCAATTTGGTCCCATATTAAATGTTTATTTTGAAACCCGAAATTTTAAGGAATCATTTTGATTATAAAACCGAGCCCAAATAATATTAAAATATTATTTTCATCTAACCCCTAAACCCGGGTGTTACACATAAATTAATGAATTTTGTTCGTATAGATTCTTTGTTGAATTTAATTAGATGATTAAATATATATATTTTAAATTAATTAAATATTTTTATTCAATATTAATTTAATATTTAAATGGTGTTACACATATTTAAATATTATTTTAATATTTTTTGTATTTTTATTAATATTATATTTATGATGTTTATAGGGTATATGTTGGGATAGCATATTGTTTGAAAATTAATAAGTTAAAGAGTTGATCTTTATAATTTTATTCTTTGATTTATAATATGCTTACCATCTTATTAAACATTTTAGTAGATTAAACTTATGATGTAATTTATTATCGGTATTATACAACATTGAGATTTATTTTATTATTTACTTTAATTTACTTGACATGTCACAAGTAATAAAAAATAAAAAAAAATTGTACATATTAAACGTTTAACATTTAAAAATTCACAAAAATATTTTAATAGAGGATAACGAGGGTAAATAAATATAAAATATTTTTTTGAATAGTCTAAAAGTGATTACAAGGTGGTATATATTCATTCATATTCTTAACCTTTTGACAATGCACACACATCTTATAGACAAAGTGATTGAACACGAGTCTTCTAGGATAAACAACATTCATTTTTTTTACTGAGGCCACTTGTTGGGTTCTTTTAAAGAATAGTTAATATAATAATTATACTAATAATATGATAAATATACAATATTTACAAATTTTAGATAATGTAACAAAAATAGTTCTATTACTTTTTGTGTAGATATTTTTAATTTAATATTGAAAATTTAACATGTTAAAAAGAAAATATAACACATGAACAGTTTAGTAAATTTTACTTTCAGATAACATTATATAGATCCAACCAAACACAGTAATCTTATATTTCTACCCAATAAACTAAACAAGGTAATGTAATATTCCCAGTAATATGTCAGGTAATGTTATATTCCGAGAATCTTATTCCCGGAAGTAATCTTACATTCCATGAACTAAACGTACCCTTAATTATTTGACCGTCGTCGGGCAATGCTAGGGCAGTCGCAAGAAGAAAATAGCCGGTAAAAACTCCGATTCCCATCGTCTTCTTAGCATTCATGATCTTTAAAAGCATTGATATGAATTGTGCTTCATCGGCGGGCACACTTATGATACTCCAATAAAATCAAGTAAAAAATGTACTTTAAACATATGAGTCCTAAGTTTATAAAATAAAATAACACTAATGGGCACGTCTAAGATGGAAAATGTTGGATAAAATTTAATGTTATATTCGAGTTGAATCAAACTTAGACAAACATAAATAATTTTAATACAAAATGTTGGGTTGACTTGTACTTAGCTCAACTCGACCTATAGACACTACTAACGACACTTCTGTCATATGCACATAAGGATATGAATAACTGATTTTAATGATTGGTATTAAAACTTCTAAACTAAAAATAATTTAGTTATTTGTTTTCTCCATTAAAAAATTAGGGTAAAATACCTAAATTATCACTCAACTTTATTCTATGACCTATTTAAGTCACTAAACTTTGAAAACAACTAATTTACCCACTGAATTTTATACATTGACCTATTTTGGTCACTCTACCGTTAAATAATTAACGGTATTATGACATGGCACACGGAATCAAAACGACGTCGTTTTAGGAAAACCTAATTTACATCAAAATGACGTCGTTTTATATTCCTATAAAAACATTTTTAGGTGAATTAAAACCCTAGCAAGCTTCACCTTTTCTTTCTCGGATCTTTGACTGTGAATCAAATTTCTCTGTTTCGATTGATTCGCAAAGCAATGAGGCCTTTGTTTCAATCATCGTCAAGTTGCAGAAAAGATAATTGAATCCCTTACTTGCAATTTGGTTTCTCTTGGTATGAAAATTCAATTTGCTTTCAATATGAAATTTCAGTTCTTATTAAAAAAAATTCTTGTTCCGTAATTTTAAACCTAAGTTCAATTTTCGCGTTAGGTTTACATTCGGCTATAGCTTCATGTTGACTACATATTCCAATTTTTAATTACCCTACTAACTTGTACCTTGGTGATTTTTCATTGAATTTTAGAATTGAGTTGCTAAATATTTTGCCCAAAAAACGTTGGAATGTTTATAACTACAAGAACAAAATGAAGAAGCTGTTGCAAAAGAAGAGCAGCTAAAACGTGAACAAGCAAGGAAAAGAGATGTCGAATTCCTACTTGAGCAGTTTGGGCTGCTCGCAGTTTGACTCCATTAAATAAATCTGGAGGTTCAGATTCAAAAGCTGCTGCTGAAGAGCTTGAAGAAGCTGTTGAATTCGAACCCAAATTTGGTCACATTAATCTCTTTACATGAATTAAGATCTTTTACCCCATTAAAATTTCAAGAAAGGAAGAAGGTGCTGAGAAAGATGGGTTCAAGGGGAAAAAAAAAAGGAGGTGACACCCAAGGTTGTGGTGCTGGAGGAAGTATAGATTAGGTTATGGGATTGCTGGAAAGAGAGTTAAGTTGTCATGTTACCCGGAGAAACGGAATGTAGATGTTGAAGAAGACAATTGTAATGATGGGTTTGAAAGAGTGCAGAAGGACGAGGGAATGAAAATCGGGAAGAAGACGAAAGAAGGACGAGGGATTAAAATTTTTTTATTTTAAATCTTACATGTCAACCAAATATTGATAAAAAAAAAATTATGTCACAGCTAAATATTAATAAAATAAAAAGAAAATTACACCGGTGGTCCCCTAACTATCACCGTTTTCCTGTTCAAATTATGTTTTTCGACAAACTCGTCCCTTCTGTTACATAGTTCTCTTGTTTTGGTCTCCGACGTTAAATAGTTAACGGTTTTGCTGGCGTGGCATTTTTTAATATTTTTTAATCATTTCTCTCTCCTCTTATATTATTTTTATTCACCCAATCATATCGTGACACGAACCAACTAAGCTAGGTTGGTTACCTGATTTAAATCTACTAACAATTATATTTAAGTTGTACAAATTAACCCAAAAAAAACCTAAAAACGTAATTGGTGCCACTGGAATTCGAACCCAGGTAACTAGCATGGAAGGCCAGCATGTAAACTAATTACACTAAGTCAACTATTTGGTTTAAATTTTCTAACATTTATATTTAACCTATACAAATTAGAAACAACACATTCGAACACAATACCTTATTGATAAAAATTTAAATATTTAACCACCAAGTTAAACTAATAAATTGTGCTATTTTTAAATTAAATATATTTAACTAAATTATGTTTAAAATTAAAAAAATCAAACTAATTTTTTTTACTTTGATTGATAATAACAAAATTAATTAAATATTTATTTATTATTATAAAATTATTATAAATTAATATTTATTTATTATATTAAATATAATATTAATAAATATTATTAGTTTAATATTTTGTAATCATTTCTCTCTCCTCTTATATTATTAATAAATATTAATTTTATAATAAATAAATATTAATTAATAAATAAATATTAATGTATAATAATTTTATAATAATAAATAAATATTTAGTTAGTTTTGTTATTAACAATCAAACTAAAAAAATTTAGTTTGATTTTTTAATTTTAAACATAATTTAGTTAAATATATTTAATTTAAAAATAGCACAATTTATTAGTTTAACTTGGTGGTTAAATATTTAATTTTTTTTCAATAAGGTATTGCGTTCGAATGTGTTGTTTCTAATTTGTATAGATTAAATATAAATGTTAGAAAATTTAAACCAAATAGTTGGCTTAGTGTAATTGGTTTACATGCTAGCCTTCCATGCTATTTATCTGGGTTCGAATTCGGGTGGTACCAATTGTGTTTTTAGGTTTTTTTGGGTTAATTTGTATAGCTTAAATATAAATGTTAGTAGATTTGAATCAAGTAACTAGCCTAGCATAGTTGATTCACGCGCATGCCTTATGCGCTGGTGGTCCTGGGCCAAATGCATTTTTAAGGATTTTGGGGGTTTTTTTTCAAGTAATAGGGTAGTGACACGAGTCATGACATGATTGGGTGAATAAAATTAAATAAAAATAATATAAGAGGAGAGAGAAATGATTAAAAAAATATTAAAAAATGCCATGTCAGCAAAACCGTTAGCTATTTAACGTCGGGGACCAAAACAGGAGAACTATGTAACAGAAGGACGAGTTTACCGAAAAACATAGTTTGGGGACCAAAACAGGAGAACGGTGATAGTTAAGGGACCACCGGTGTAGTTTTCTCTAAAATAAATCATGTCATTGAGTTGTTAATGAAAAAATGGAGAAGTGACACAATTAGGTCGCAAGCACGCACGCACGTGTAAAACTCATCTAATTTTACACAGTTTTAAGACTGTTGAATGAGGTTAAATAAAATGACTAAGTATTTGAGCAAATATTTTAATATAACAAATTATGTGAAAATATTTTGGACTTGTTTAAAGAATTCAAAAATAATTCAAAACTCTTCAAAACTTAAAAATATGTTATAAATGTTTTCATAATAGTTTGACTCATCCTACTATGTTATATAGTTTAAAGAGTCAAAAGATAGCCAAAATTTTATGTTTTTAAAGAAGGATTCGATACCTCTATTTGATGGTTTCAAAACCTTTCGGGTAGAAAGATTTTAAAATTAAAACCTGGACTAAAGTTTCCATACCTTTCAAGAAGTTTTGAAACTTTTCACAAGGTTTTCATACTTCCAGAAAGGTTTCCATACCTCTAGACTATAATGGCTAGTTTTTTATTTGTATACCCCTAAAAGTTTTGATACCTCTGTGCATGTGGCCATTTAAAGCATGACTTTATGAGTTTTAACGGTCCCAAAACACCTCAACGACTAAAATATCATTCCACACTATAAATACAAGTCAAGGACACTTGAAGAAGATTATTACAACCATCCAAGTTTAATGATCAAGAGAAAGAGTCTTTAATTCTTTATTTCTTCATTTCTCTTGTAAATATTTTTTGAGTGAGCTTTATTGTATATCTTTAGTACTCATTATTTGTGAGCTTAAATCTTATAAACACCCACCTCTAGAGGTATTCTTTGTTTACCCAAATTAAATCTTGTAAAAGAGAGATGTTTTAGTTTAGCCTTAAAAAAACTAAAGTAATTCTATCTTAGTCATTAAAAAGATATGGGTTGTAAGGTTACGTCTTGTAAAACCTATGTTTGATTTTGATATAATTAAATCTTTAAGGATCAATTTGAAAAACTTAAAATTATTTTATAAGTCTCTTAATAAGTTTTAAGTTACCAACTCTTTAAAACTGATTTGAAAAACTCAAACTCAAAATATTTTCTAAGTGTTCCAAAGCCAAACTATTAAAAAACGTCCAGGTGTATCGATACACTTCCAAGCGTATCGATACCTTTTTAACAAAGTTGGCTACTGGAGGAACACGTATCGATACGCTCTTTACCTGTATCGATACGCCCCTTCGTAAAATCTAAAGAGTTTGAATGGCGTACCGATACGACTTCATCCGTATCGATACGGACTTAATGAATTTTAAATTCAAGTCGGTTTAAATATTTTGACCGTTGGTGTCAGTTGGTTGGTAACCAAATTTTAAATTGGTCATTGACCCGTATCGATACGCCAAACCCTCGTACAGATACGGAAATCGACAGTGAGCTAAGTTAAGAAAAAGGTATCGATACGGTAAACCCCTGTTTCGATACCCCGTACCGATACGCTTACGTGCGTATCGATACCCCTTATTTATTGCACACAACGGCTCTTTCTTTTCTGAGACAGGTATCGATACAGCTCCCCGTGTACCGATACGGATAGCTGCATAAGTGCATTTATGGTGGTAAGAGAGGGTTCCAATGGCTCCATTTATGTTCCCAACCACCCAAACGGCTAGAATTAATAGAGGAGGTATAAAATGAAGCCCTTTGAAGGTCAGCAACAATTATTCAATATTCAAGCATCATCAAAGCAAAAATCCAAACCCTTGAGCTATTCAAAGTCAAATTTTTGTACCCAACTCTAGTGTGTTTCAAATTGTCAATTTGTATTGTGAGTTTGGGGTTGTTGAAATTGTAATTGGGTAGACAATTATCCTTTGAGAGGAAACATTTGTGTTTACCAAAATCTTTCTTTGTATTTAAGTGGATTAAGCTTTGGGTAGAAAGCTTAATCGAAATTGTAAGGTTTCCTCCTCATCCAAGAAAAGGGGACGAATTCAAGTAGTAAATTGTTTGAAAATCCTTAGTGGGAACTAAGGTAGTGGATGTAGAGTTCATTTGGAGAACTTGAACCACTATAACCCCTTGTGTCATTTTTATTTTCAATCTTTCTCTTCACCAAAATTTTAATTGCCAATTCACCCCCTCTTGGCCATTTGCAAGTGTTCGATCAACTCAACAATTGGTATCAGAGCTACACTCATTGGAAGGATTACAACCCTCTTGAGTCGATTCTAGGAGAGTTTGATCAACAACAAGTCAACCAATGGCATCCACCTCCAACTATGAGTCTCAATCCACCACCAAGCCATCATTCTTCAATGGGGATAACTATCCTTATTGGAAGAATAGGATGAGGCTCTTCATCAAGTCTACCGACTATATGGTGTGGGATGTAGTTGAAGAAGGTCCATACATTCCCATGAGAAGAGATGGAGAAAGGCTCGTCCCAAAGGTCAAAGCCGAAATGACCGATGATGAAAGAAGAAGGATGCAAGTGAATGACAAAGCTCTACATGTGATATTTTGTGCACTTGGTCCGGATATCTACTCCAAGGTGTCTTCAATCGAAAATGCCAAGGAGGTTTGGGACACCCTCGAGACAACATATGAGGGAACTAGTGATGTCAAGGAGACAAAGATTGGGCTACTCAATCTAAGCTATGAGAACTTCAAGATGGATCCCGAAAAAAGTGTCTCCAAGATGTTTGATCGGTTCTCGGTCATTGTCAACGGTTTGAAGGGTTTTGGCGAGATCATTCCCGAAGACAAGCTAGTGAGAAAGTTGTTGTACTCTCTTCCGGAGTCATGGGATGGCAAGAGAACGGCCATTATTGAAGCTAGAGATTTGAAGACTCTCAAGCTTGATGCTCTTGTTGGATCTCTACTCACACATGAAATTATGAGGAAGGGAAGAGAACAAGAGAAGAAGATAGTGGAGAAGAAGGAAGTTGAGAAGAAGAAAGTGGGAATCGCACTAAAAGCTTCATATCAAGAAAGCGATTCTAGTGAGGATGAAGATGAGGAGATGGCTATGTTGGCCAAACGTTTTACTCGGTTCATGAAGTCAAATCGTGGAAGAAAATTCATTAGAAAGGGAGACTTCAAGAGTAAAAGCAAGGAAGGGGATAAGGACCAAATTACTTGTTATGAATGCAAGAAACCGGGTCACATCCGTTCCGAGTGTCCTTAATTGAAAAAGAAAATCTTTGGGAAGAAGAACAAGCTCAAAGCGCAAATAGCTACTTGGAGTGACGATGAGTCATCCGAGGAAGAGGAGGAAGTGGCCAATCTATGTCTCATGGCCATTGATGATGAACCTAAGGTAAACTCTAACTTATCCAATTTCGATTTTACTATTGATGAACTTCAAGATGCTTATGATGAATTGCAAGAAGTGTATGATGAGTTAGTAGGAAAATACAAAGAATCCATTTTGAAAAACAAGAAAATCATTTCCGATTTGAAAAATCAAAATGAGACATTTTCTAAAGCTAACTCCGAATTGGAAAAGAAGGTTTTGTTTTTAGTAAATCTTTCAAATGATCTTAAAACAAAAAATCTTGAACTTGAAAAACTTCTTTCCGATTTTCAAGATTATCACACAAAGGAAGTAGATAATCTTAAAACATCTATTGCTATTGGGAAAAATAATTTTGAAAAAGGAAATCACTCTAAATCCCAATATGTAAAAAGAAAACATTTTTTACCTAAACAAAGAAATTTTAATAAGCAATCTAGAGGTCAAAGAGTTAGGAGTGTTTGGGTTCCTAAGGAACTCATTATTTCTAATGATATGAATGCTATTGCTTCTTGGATTCCTAAGGGAACCAAAATGTTGAAGGCTAACAATCATGGACCCAAAATGATTTGGGTAACAAAAATCAAGGTCTAATTTCTTTGTTTGTAGGGGAGCATTTCTACAAGGCTAAAGCTTCAAGCAAAAATTCTTGGTACCTTGATAGTGGATGCTCAAGACACATGACCGGTGACAAGAGTCGATTTGTGGAACTAAAGCCTAAAGGTGGTGAAGTGGTAACATTTGGTGACAACTCCAAAGGCCACATTGAAGGAATAGGCTCCATTGGTAATCACTCTTCTATTTTCATTGAAAATGTTTTGTATGTCAACGGTCTTAAGCATAATTTGTTGAGTATTAGTCAATTGTGTGACAAGGGTTTTAATGTTATATTTGATAAATGTGGTTGCAAAATTGTAAACATTAAAACAAATCAACTAATACTCATTGGTCATCGCATAGGGAACATTTACATGGTGCATCTAGAAGATATTCATTCATCACATACATGTTTAGTTGCACATGATGAACATGACTCATGGCTTTGGCATAGAAAATTAGGACATGCTAGCATGAGTGTCTTAGAAAAATTAATTTCCCTTAATCTAGTTAGAGGTTTATCCAAACTTAAATTTTCAAATGATAAAATTTGTGATGCATGTTCAAAGGGTAAACAACATAGAAGTTCTTTTAAATCCATAAATGATGTCTCTACTAGTAGATGTTTACAATTAATTCATATGGATCTTTTTGGGCCTATTAGAACAATGAGCTTGGGTGGAAAATCATATGCTTTTGTGCTTGTAGATGACTACTCTAGGTATACTTGGGTTCTATTCTTAAGTACAAAGGATGAGGCTTTAGAAAAATTCATCACATTTTCTAAAATAACTCAAAATGATCTTGAACTTAAGATTTCTCACATTAGAAGTGATCATGGAACCGAATTTCAAAATCTAGGTTTCGATGAGTTTTTAAATGAAAATGAGATTAGCCACAATTTTTCCGCACCTCGCACTCCTCAACAAAATGGGGTAGTTGAGAGGAAAATCGAACTTTAGAAGAAATAGCTAGAACCATGCTTTGCGAAAATAATTTACCTAAATATTTTTGGGCAGAAGCCACAAATACCGCTTGCTATATTATAAATCGAGTAATGATTAGGCCAATTTTGAAGAAAACACCTTATGAGATTTTAAAATCTAAGAAGCCTAACATTAGCTATTTTCATCCTTTTGGTTGCAAGTGTTTTGTTTTGAATAATGGTAAAGAAAACTTAGGTAAATTTGATGCTAAAAGTGATGAAGCTATTTTCTTAGGGTATTCTTTAAACTCTAAAGTCTATCGTGTATTTAATAAAAGAACTCTAGTTGTTGAAGAGTCAATACATGTTGTTTTCGATGATAACCTCCTTCCGAGGAAGGAATCTTGTGATGATGATGATGTAGGAATCATTGATGCCATTGATGGAGGACAAACGTCAAAGGTGGATGAGATTCCAACCAAAGATGAGGATTCACAAGATCCACCTCTTGAAGCCTTGAAGGACTTGGCTCTTGAGGAAAGGGAGGTGTCTTACCCAAGGGAGTTAAACTATGTCAAAGGTGGTGAAATCTTGGGTGATCCATCCAAGGGGGTAACTACTAGATCCTCTCTCAAATTAATGAATCATGTTGCATTTCTTTCATGCATTGAGCCTAAAAATATTAAATAAGCTTTAAAAGATGATTTTTGGATTTTGGCCATGCAAGAGGAATTAAATCAATTTGAGAGGAGTAAAGTTTGGACATTAGTTGAAAGGCCTAATGATCAATCTACTATAGGAACAAAATGGGTTTTTAGGAATAAATTAGATGAAAGTGGTAATATAGTGAGAAACAAGGCTAGGCTTGTTGCTCAAGGCTATACACAAGAAGAGGGAATTAATTTTGATGAGACTTATGCACCCGTAGCTAGGATGGAAGCCATTAGGATGTTGCTTGCATTTGCATGTTATCATAATTTCAAGCTTTTTCAAATGGATGTAAAAAGTGCCTTTTTAAATGGTTTTATAAATGAAGAGGTGTATGTTGAACAACCACCGGGTTTTGAGGATTCAAAATTTCCAAACCATGTGTTTAAACTAACAAAAGCTCTCTATGGTTTAAAAAAAGCTCCTAGAGCTTGGTATGAGAGACTTTCGAATTTCTTAATTGAAAAGGGTTTTGAAAAAGGAAAGGTGGATACAACACTCTTCATAAAAAGATATAACAATGACATCTTAGTAGTTCAAATTTATGTTGATGATATCATTTTTGGTTCTACTAATTAGTGTTATTGTAGAATTTTCTAAGCTAATGCAAGGTGAGTTCGAGATGAGCATGATGAGGGAACTCTCATTCTTTTTGGGACTCCAAATCAAACAAAGGAAAGATGGCACCTTCATAAATCAAGCTAAGTACGTGAATGATATGCTCAAAAAGTTTGGCTTGGAGAATGCAAAGCCTCAAGCCACTCCTATGAGTTCTTCCATAAAGCTTGACAAAGATGAAGGAGGTAAGTGTGTTGATTCCAAGCTTTATAGATCCATGATAGGTTCTTTGCTTTACCTTACCGTAAGTAGACCGGATATCATGTTTAGTGTTTGCTTGTGTGCTAGGTTTCAAGCTAGTCCTAGAGAATCACACCTAGTTGCCATTAAGAGAATTTTTAGATACCTTAGAGACACACCTACTTTAGGGCTTTGGTATCCTAAAGATTCTTCCTTTAGACTTCATGCTTATTCGAATGCAGATTATAGGGGATGTAAGATAGATAGGAAAAGTACTTCCGGGACATGTCAATTCTTAGGTAGTATGCTCGTATCTTGGTTCTCTAAGAAACAAAATAGCGTAGCCTTATCTACCACCGAAGCGGAGTACATATCTTTAGGGAGTTGTTGTGCTCAAGTCCTTTGGATGAAGCAACAACTCTTAGATTATGGTGTTGAAGTAGAAACCATACCCCTTAAGTGTGACAACACAAGTGCCATTTGTCTTACTAAGAATCCCATCCAACACTCTAGAACTAAACACATAGAAATTCGACATCATTTTATTAGAGATCATGTTTTGAAAAATGATGTTGTTATTGAATATGTTGATACCTTGAACCAATTAGCGGATATATTTACAAAACCTTTAGATAAAGAGCGTTTTTGGTCCCTTAGGAGAGAGTTAGGTCTAGCTAGCATATCTTGACCTTTTAGGACCTCTTTGTGCTTAAAAATGCTTGATTTTGTGAAATTGCATGTTTATGTGTTGTAACTCTTGAAAATATCCATGCCTATAGTTAGGGGGAGTATGTTTCTATTAAAATATGCTTAGAACTGTTCATTCATCATTTGCATACCTTTAGGAGATGCTAAAATCGAGCCTATGGTTGTTCTTTAGAACTAAAGATGCATTTCTTGGCATAGAGTATCGATACAGATCTACGTGTATCGATACATGTTCTTCATTCAGTTTCCCAGAATTCATTTTGCTTAAACGGGTATCGATACGATTAAACACGTATCGATACGAGCTTCAAATCGTTTCGATACGGACCTCATCCGTTTCGATACGATTCTCCAACGGGCATTTTTAAGGAAATGACGTTTCTACCCTCGTATCGATACACCCTCAGGCGTATCGATACTCGATTGCGCAGACAGCTTTTAATAAGGCATTTAAACTCTTTTTAACTTTTACCAAAACTAAAATTCTTCAAACCCTAAAAACCTAGTCGTTTTTGCCTATAAAAGGGCTTTTCCTCCCTCATATTTTCACACCACAACTCAAAATCTAAAAGAGTTTTTCAATCAAGCAAAGCTTTAAGCTCCTTCTCATCACAATTGTGCTAGAATTTTCTTCAATCTCTCAAGTTTCTATCAAGGTAAAATTTTCTTTCTTTTTCCTTTTCAATTTTTTTTGTTTTTGTTTTTATGATTCATATTTTTTTAACAAAACTTTTGTTCTTCCAAAAAAAAATTTAAATCTTTTTAATTTTTTTTACCTTGGTTCTTAACCAAAATTGAAGAAATCTTTATGCATGATTTCTCTTTTAGATCATGGCACCAAAGGAATCGAGGAAGCGATCAAGGGTTTCTCTAACCGGTGAATCATCCACTCTTGGAGCGGTTGCACGTCCGAACTACACTTCCATCTATGAACAATCCTTTAAAAATCCCACGGGTCTCGCATACTTTCGTCAATTTGAGAATTACAAGATTCGTGCGGAAAGGGTAATATCCATCCCTTTTCTTAACTCGGAGCGTTTCAAATTTGAATATCTTCCCTTGCTTCGACGTTGGAATTTCATGGATTTTTTATCTATTCCCGGTTTTTATTATCGTCTTTTGGTTTTGATTTTCTACTCTAATGCCAAATGTGTTTCTCGCAATGGGGAAGTTGTCGCCATTAGCTCTTATCTCATGGGAAAGAAACTCATCCTTGATGTCAAATCTATTTGTGAAGTCTTTAAATTAGAGGATGAAGGCCTTGATGATGAGAATGCTTTGGGGCATGTTCTTAGTGGCTCCGTGACCGCCCTAAATGCTCAAGATCGGATCCTCCATTTGATGGTGTCTTGGTGGTTTCGTCCCTCCGGAGGAAAATACTCTACCATCCGTCAAGTGGATGATTTTTGGATCCGTTGCTTCCGTGATCGAAAGCGTCCTAACCTTGCTCGAATCATGTTCGCGGAGATCGTCTATCTTGTGCAAAATCGTCACACCTCTCTCGTCACCTCTTTCACCTACGGTACGACCTTAAGTTATTTCTTTGTGAAAAAGGATATTGATTGCTCTTTTGACTACCCAACTCCCCTTACTGATCCCATTGATGAGCGATCTCTTGCACGGGGTAAGTTCCATTATTTTAATGGAATTTGGTTACATCTTTCCGAGCTACCACCCGAGGCCGCAGCCGTACTTGAAGAACCTCAAGGAGATCAAGCTCCTCAAGCTCCTCAACCCTCCATGGATGCTCTCATGACATTCCTCAATGAGCAATTTACCGGGTTGCGCACGGATATGGGAAATCGTCTTACCGCCCTTGAAACAACTTTTGATACAAGGATGACGAGCATGGAGAATCGCCTCACATCTCTTGAAAGCGGTCATAATTCTTTGAATATTTCCGTCTCCGCTTTCCATGATGAGTGGCGCAATAGCATGAGGGACAATGATCCAATGGGAGTTGATGATGAAGATGATGAAGACAACGAAGATGATGCGTAGACGTTTCTTCTTGCATCTCATGCATATCATTTAGGATTTTCTATTTTATGCATCTTTGATTTATGTTCTTAGGACTAAGTTTGCTTTATGTTTAAACCTATGCTTTGATTTTCTGTTTTTGTTTGGATTTTTAAGTTTGATGCTATGATTAATAATATTAATGTTGCTTATTTATACTTTTGCCTATGTTTATGCACTTATCCATTGTCTCAATATTTTTGATCTAACAAAAAGGGGGAGAGAAACTAGCTCACAACACTTCAAAAATTTTGATTTCAACTCAAAAGTTACCAAGCTTATATTAAGGGGGAGTTAACTTTGTAAAGTTTTTCAAAGTGTCAAAAATTTTAAGTTTTAGTTTTGTTATATCAAAAAGGGGGAGATTATAAAACCTATGTTTGATTTTGATATAATTAAATCTTTAAGGATCAATTTGAAAAACTTAAAATTGTTTTATAAGTCCCTTAATAAGTTTTAAATTACCAACTCTTTAAAACTGATTTGAAAAACTCAAACTCAAAATATTTTCTAAGTGTTCCAAAGCCAAACTATTAAAAAACGTCCAGGTGTATCGATACACTTCCAAGCTTATCGATACCTTTTTAACAAAGTTGGCTACTGGAGGAACACGTATCGATACGCTCTTTACCTGTATCGATACGCCCCTTCATAAAAGTCTAAAGAGTTTGAATGGCGTACCGATACGACTTCATCCGTATCGATACGGACTTAATGAATTTTAAATTCAAGTCGGTTTAAATATTTTGACCGTTGGTGTCAGTTGGTTGGTAACCAAATTTTAAATTGGTCGTTGACCCGTACCGATACGGAAATCGACAGTGAGCTAAGTTGAGAAAAATGTATCGATACGGTAAACCCCCGTTTCGATACCCCGTACCGATACGCTTACGTGCGGATCGATACCCCTTATTTATTGCACACAACGACTCTTTCTTTTCTGAGACAGGTATCAATACGGCTCCCCGTGTACCGATACGGATAGCTGCAGAAGTGCATTTATGGTGGTAAGAGAGGGTTCCAACGGCTCCATTTATGTTCCCAACCACCCAAACGGCTAGAATTAATAGAGGAGGTATAAAATGAAGCCCTTTGAAGGTCAGCAACAATTATTCAACATTCAAGCATCATCAAAGCAAAAATCTAAACCCTTGAGCTATTCAAAGTCAAATTTTTGTACCCAACTCTAGTGTGTTTCAAATTGTCAATTTGTATTGTGAGTTTGGGGTTGTTGAAATTGTAATTGGGTAGACAATTATCCTTTTAGAGGAAACATTTGTGTTTACCAAAATCTTTCTTTGTATTTGAGTGGATTAAGCTTTGGGTAGAAAGCTTAATCGAAATTGTAAGGTTTCCTCCTCATCCAAGAAAAGGGGACGAATTCAAGTAGTGAATTGTTTGAAAATCCTTAGTGGGAACTAAGGTATTGGATGTAGAGTTCATTTGGAGAACTTGAACCACTATAACCCCTTGTGTCATTTTTATTTTCAATATTTCTCTTCACCAAAATTTTAATTGCCAATTCACCCCCCTCTTGGCCATTTGCAAGTGTTCGATCAACTCAACACGTCTTATCCACAAAGGCAAGAATTCATTGTTAGTGAATTGGGAAATTCTTAGTGGTGAACTGAGGTTGTGGATATAGACTTGGTTTAAAAGTCAAACCACTATTAGTCGATTGTGCATAATTGTCTATTTTATATCGGTTTCTCCCAATTTCTTCAAGAGACCTTTCTACCCTTCTTGACGAGTCGGTTAATCGTAAACGAGCCTAATCTCTCATAAAATCTTTTTATATTATATTGTTAATCTGAATCATCCAACAATAAAATATAAAATTAAAATTAAAACCTTTCTAAGTAATATGAAAGTATCTTACTCATTCTTACGATCAACCTTGTTCTCACTCGTATTTAGAATCCGAATAACATAAACTTCTAAATACATAAACCACTAAATGAGAGATGATCATACCTTTTTTCATACTTCTTGATAGTAACTTCTCTTAGTTCCTTGAGTTGCTCGTGCTCTTTGGGATAGGCATTTTTCTCCAAGATGTACTGCATGATATTGAATATAAAATATTTAAAAATTATATCGAACACAAATATTTTATAAAAGTAGAAATTTTGAAGAAGAAAAAAATCTTAACAACGAAAATCTGGCAAAAAAGAAATGAGGATGGTTTGAAATGACCTCTAAAATAGGGCCATGAACGATGAGTGACTTATGATTCAAGCTCGAGACTTTCGTAGAAAGATAGTGGCTCTGTTTGGTAAAAAGCGGTTTGATAAAAATTAAAGATTTTAAGTATAATTAGAAGTTTGACCAGTCAAATCCGTTAATATTGTTGTTTGGTGAATAGAGGATTGAAAGAGTGGATTGAGGTGAAACTGCTAATTTTAAAAAAGCTCCTAATACGAACTTTTTGAGATTAGAGGCTTAATATTGGAGTTGTAAAGACTCATTTACCCTTAGCAGTTACCAAAAATCTTCAAATAACTTAAATTAAATATTTTCTCACCCTATTTATAAGTTAATCCTATTTATTTTTTCTTTTTATTATCACATATTTATATGTATATTTAAATTTATTAATTAATTAAATTATATCAAAATAATTATATAAATAATAAATTAATATATAAATCATTTGAATATGTTTAGAAAAGTTATATTAAAAATATTTTTTATAAATCTAATTAATATTAATTAGATACAAAATATTGATAACTAATAAACTATTCAAACAAGTATTGAATATAATCATGTCTTTATATGTCATTTTACTTGCTTAAATAATCTAACAACTATTAACTATCAGTTAATTTTACCAAACACTTTTATACAATCAGCTAATAAAATCTGCTAGCCAAATTAGCTAATACAATCAGTTATCAGCTAATATAATTCGCTATCAACTATCAGCTAATTGTGAAGACACTTAGCTTAATTCATTGATATTGTAATTCTATTATATAAGTCATGGCTTTGCACATATGCTGCTTGATTAAAACGCAGGCTTCTTTTTTTATATTGCAAAGTTATCCTTAAAGATACGGGGTTGCAATAAAGACAGACGGTAACCAATAATCAGTTAGGCAGCCTAACTGAGTCGTTAGCTTTTATAAATAAAGTTAGTAATTGAAATTCTGATTTTATAAATAAATAAAAAAACTAAATTAGAAAAAAAAAAACATCTTCATAATAAGTTTTTGTAGTGTTACTAACAAGTGTTGGGTGCATTGGTAAGGCACATTGCACTCCTAAAGAGAGGACATGAGCTCAATCTTTGGAAAGAACATTGTTAAGAAGGGCAACCTCGCACTCCGAACATGAACCGTAAAACGGACATTCATATTACCAAAAAAAAAATAAGTTTATGCAGTGACCAATTTAGATTGGTTGATTAATGAATTAAAAGAATGTTAAGTAATGTCAAATTTAAATTTTAAATCCTCAATTCTATTCCATATTCCTCTCATTTTTAAACCAATAAGATGATAATTTGTGTCATCAACAGTTAATTACCGGTAGTTTGATTAAAATCAAATTGAAAATTTAATGGCTTAATTGATAAAAATATTGATTAACAATCAGCATAAAAATCGAATCCATAGTTTAGTGATCAATAAAGTAGTTATCCCACAAAAATTCAGAACTAAGTCGAACTTTAAAATACTGATTTCGTCCCACTTAATAACTCGAGCAGCTCAAGCTTAAGTCAAGAATGACTGAATCAATTTTCATTTAAAAAAAAAAACAGGTCAGAACAAATTCCAAAACGCAAGTTTCATTTATATCCCTAAACCGGCTCAAGCATAGTCGATAAAGCATTTGGTGATCATCGAGGACTACCTCTTAGGCCCCGGCTACTTCAACCATTTCTTGTTCTACCGTGCTCAGCATCACTGGATAGTACTTGTAGTGAAGTTCTCCGACATCGTCACCGGATAGCTTCTTCCAACCGTTTGGTCCCACGTAATAAACTGGTTAAGAATTATAAGTTTGTTAAAAGTAGGATACAAACATGCGTAAAACAGAACCATCGCGGGTTTATTTTTCCCAAGACTTGAGAAAGAGAGAGATACCGCTGGCTACACCACCGCTGGCTCCATCTCGGAATGTGGCGTGATAAATAGCTCTTCTGGCCAACTCTGCTGCTTCTTCAACTGACATATCATACCGATAGCTAACAAAAATGTCAACCAGAGATAGAAATTAACGGTTATGAATACATAGAACTGAGCATAGTACGAGGGGAAATATGTATAAATATCAAGCATAATTTAATGAAATGGACCTGTGACACAAGAGAAACATCTAATGAGGTAGTGCGATCTTAATGTTACTTAAACACAATTGGTTTCTTGCTTGCTGCTTATTATCGAACCACGATATTTCAACAGAAGAAAAGTAATAGATACAGAACACCGATATAAAATATTTAAAAGGACGTGTTCCTCTGCCATAAGTTTATTCTGTTTTGTAATGTCTATCGAATGATCTTACTATTAAATCTAACTTTACAAGGAGACCATAACACTATATTTGAATCTATCAATGAAACAACTGACAATGAGAGAACAAGGAGAGAAAAATGCATACCCATTATCCAGCACGCCGTAAGCATAAGGTGAACCGGATCCGACAGAGAAACGCATTCCCTTTAACCTTCCCCCTTCACTGTCCACATAGTATAATCCAGGACCCTAGAATTCACATTAGGCAGCATATTAAAACATGCAGTAATATGCATAGAATGCAAAGGGGGGGAAAGAGAGTAAAATCTAGTTTCAATTACCGTTTCATCCCATCCGGCAATCATGGTTCCGACTGATAGTCCCATTCCTCGGTAAGAATAGAGAATGTTTGCCAACAGTTTCGATGCCCCTGTAACAGAAATTCTACGCTTGTTTGCCAATTCATGCAGCCGGCACTAGATCATGGTAAATGGTAATCCATTAGTACTTCATATAGACAATTTGTTAAATACAATGCATCATGTTACTCAAACTTGGGTGTGAATGTTGAATAGGGTATGTATCCGAAAGGAGTATCTCCGATTTTTCTAAGTTTTTCACGTATTTGGAGGGTCATAAACCATATCCATGTTCTGATATTTGTAGGACACCAAGTACTTTAAGAAAAATGAAATAAAGGTTTTAGGAAAACGACACGTTCTCGTCATCTGAAACCTTTGAGAAGCTATTGCATACATAACAAGTGCGGACAAAAAAACGTGAGGAAACAACGCCATATAAACCGTTCTGCATAAAAGCCATGGATATACAGTTCCATACATAACAAGCAATGTTCAAAAAATATACAGTATATGGCAAACAAAACAAAGCTAACCTAAAATAGGCCCCAGATGGTATCAATCAAAAAGAGGGCAAATTATTTATCAGTACCTTGATTCCCAAATTTCGGTGCCAAAACTGGCAGTCAGCAGCTCCACCAGCCATTGTTCCAAGCATGTATGGATTGATTTCAATAATTTTCTTCACCGACTGTGAGGCTGCCACGTTAAAGGAAAATATATGATGATAACACTACCATCCAAAAACAACAAAAAGAAACAGAACTATGTTACTAGAACTCGGATGTGAGCGTCGGGTATAAATACTTGAGCAACATGATTTTATTCAATTTTTCCTATATTCGTTCATATGTATTTGGAGGGTCATACACATATCCTAGTACTCTTGTCCAAGTATGCGTTAGACTGGATAGCTGAAGCAAAAGGAAAAGTTACTCAGACACAGATGTGACTAGTCGAATATGGAAATATGTCTAATACAAGTACACTCATTCATATTCTAATACTCTGGTCCGAACGAAAATATTTTGGACCACATAATTCAAGCAAAATGAAGAGTTGGAGCAATGGAGCAAAAGTAAACAATACTTGTAGGAATTGCTTTAAGTTCAAGGTTCACCATACAAAGATATTCGAGATCGAAACAATAAATTCATCAGGCAAAGCAATTTAAAGAACTATTGCACATACAAATATATCCTCCCATGCTAGCTCTAGAATCAGCAGCAACCATGACACCTTCCTTGAAGATGAAGGCAAGCGTGGTGGTTCCTTTAGCAGGTTTCACCATTTGAATAGCTTCCTTTTGAAACCCATCAAACTGCAACACAAAAGCCAACCGAACGTGAAAAAATAAGCCGCAAATCTTCCTCTTTTTCAATCATAAAAATGACACTAATTATCAAAACGTATTAACTCACATCGGTAGTAACCGGGAGCTCGAAAAACGGAGCAGCCGAAAACCCATCGACAAGCTCACTGGGAGAACCCCAGACCGGCGCCGACGATTCTAGACCGGTGGTGTCAAGCTTCATGTTTGTGTTTTTTTATAAACAAATCTATAAAACAGAGAGATTGATTTAGGGAATTCAATGTGTTTGATGGTGGTTTTCCGGAAAAACAAGAAAAGGGATTCGAGAAGATTACCTTTTCAATCGGGTTGCAGATGATGGACGAGAAGAAAAACGGAAATGATTGAGACCCAGAGACGAAATATATGAAAAATGGAGGGTATATTTCATGAATAAAACTGGGAGTTTGCTTGTGCAAGGGGAAGCCTGTTTGCTTGGGTCTTGGGTCGTCCCAGCTAGGCCCAATATATGATCCCCCCCATTTATTCGACTTTGGAAACCACTAGTCGGCCTAATATCTAAGAAACTCGACTCCGCTGTAAAAATTATTTAAGTTGATTTAATCAAGTTATTCGAGTCAAATCGAATAACTCGAAAAATTTCAAGTTCGAGTCAAGTTAAAATTTGCCCAACTCGAAAAATCGGAAAATTGAATTTTACAAGTTTGCGATTTAGTCATGGTTTTATTTTTCTTTACTTTCTCCTTTATTTTAAGTATATTTTTGACCAAATTTAAACCATGTGTTCCTAAACCTATTTAGAATACTTATTTAGCATCAATTCATATTTTTGAAAAAAAAATATCCTTTTGCAATTTAACCCCTCAACTTTGTATGATTTTCTCATTTCTTCAATCTCTCCTTCGTTTTAAGTCTATTTTTGACCAAATTTGAACCACATGCTCCTAAACCACTGTATAACACCTATTTAGCTTCAATTCATATTTTTAAAATAAATTTCTTACTTTTTTAATTTAACCCCTCAACTTTAAATGATTACCTATTTCTTCTATTCATCTTTCGTTTTAAGTCTATTTTTGATCAAAATTAAACCACATGATTCACTAACACTCTATAATATGTATGTAACTTCAATTCATATTTTTAAAAATATATTGTTTTTTAATTTGATCCTTTAAATTTACATTTTATTCAATTTGATCATTCAACTGAATTATTTTGTAAAAAAAATTTTCACATCAAATTATTGACTCATTTATACTCTCATCAATACTTTATCTTTAAAAGTTCCTTATTTAAAAATAACAATATAAATATATTTTTGAAGTTTAGATGATATTTTTTATTAAATAATATTACAAATCTTATTTATACATGTAAAACATAATGTGAAGAAATATATGTGTGTATCGTATATGGTTAGAGAAATTCGTTTAAATTAGAATCAAAACGTATTATAACGTGATAAATAATTACAATTAAATTTGTATATCAAAAACTTGACTCGAATAAAAAAATCAAATTATGTTTGAGTTATAAAATATGATACGTCGACTCGAATAACTTAAAATTTTTTGACTCAACTCGATCGAACAATCACCCTAAAACCTAATCACTAATTTGAATCCAATCTAATTTTACCAATTTAATGCATAACAACTTAGTCTACTATCTAATAATCAGAGTTATATGGTCAACCTATCAATAATCATCAACCCTAGAGTTGACACAATCACCGCGACCAGAAGCATTTACATATCCACGTAGGTAGACTGAAAAAGGACCTATAAACAACGGTCTAATATTTACCATCTTCCTCACTCCCTGCTTTCTTGCATTTCTCGATACAAACATTGATTGTGACTCTTCACCTAAACCAGAAGTTATTAGTTAGAGGTGAGTAAAATTCGACTCGACTCGAAAAAATTAAAATTTTTGATTTAATTCGAGGTTAAAAAACTCGAGTCAAAATTACATAAACTCGTTTTGACTCGGGAAAATTTCAAATGAAGTTTGAGTTGTAAAATGAAAATTCGAATAACTCGAAATTTTTAGTAATTAGTGGATTGATTTTTAAGTTCGAGTCAAGTTCCTCAAATTTTCTTGATATATATATATATATATGGATTAATATCCTATACACTCCACAGGTGCCTTAGTTTTAGGGTATATGGAGTTAGTTTATGGTATAGGTTTATGGGTTTAGGTGTAGGGGTTTAAAATTTAGGAATATGTTTTTCAATTTAAGGTTTAGGGTTATAATTTACGGTTTATAGATTAAGGTTTAGTTTTAGGGTAATATGGTGATGATTTAAGTTTTAACCTATAACCCTAAACCTTAAATTGAAACAACTATCACTAAATTCTAAACCCCTACACCTAAACCCCTAAACTCTATACCCTAAACTAACTACCTATACCCTAAAACTAAGGCGCTTGTGGAAACTTTCAGTTTCCACCGCCTGTGTATAGGATATATATATGTCACATATGAAAAAATACGATGAAATATATATATATATGCATATATTATATGATTAAAGAAAGCCGTTTAAATTAGAATCAAACTATATTATAATATGCTAAATAATTACAAATAAATTTGTATAGTAACTCGAAAACTCGACACGACTTGAATTTCATAAACTCAAATTGAAAAAAATTCAAATAAAGTTTAAATTTGTACAAGAACTCGAAAACTCGACTCGACTTGAATTTCATAAACTTAAATCGAAAAAATTTCAAATAAAGTTTAAGTTGTAAAATATGACGCGTCAACTTAAATAACTCGAATTTTTTTGACTCGACTCGATCGAACGCTCACCCCTACCATAAGTGATAAACCATCTAAAATTGTCACCATCATACTTCGGCCATTAGTTGATTGAGTCGGTTTGTTTGGTTAAAAATAATCTAATTAATAAATCTATGTTATAAATATTTATTTATGTGGATGTCTATCATGATAAAGACTTTATCAAAAAGATTTGACTTACTTTATCATTATAAACATTATTTACATTAATTAGAGTTTAATGTATTATGTACTTCTTATGCCTATAAATAGATGAGTTATTGAAAGTATTGTACACAAGTCTATATTTGAGAATAATAAAAATCTCTCTCTTTCTCTCATCTCTTTGTTCTTCTTGTTCTTCGTTCTTATTCTTGTTCTTCTTTATTTTATTCACAACACGTTATCAACACGAGACTCTAATCAATTGAGGTCTTCATCGTTCGAATCCAAAAGAAGTTACTGGAAACATATTTTAACTTAAAACACGATCTCGCTCAATTACCGTGGTTTTGTTGGTGATTCTCAGAAAAACTTTCAATATGATATTGAAGAATATATCCACTATAGATTCAAACTTTCTTGAAAATTTTGGTATGTTTAATTTTAATCGTTCTTAAATTAAGGTCAGTATATCTTGATCTATTATTTGGTTATTGTCTTGTTTTAATAATTTTGATTAAGGATTTGGCCATTTTTTTATTGAAGTTAATAGTGACGACATTCAGGTATGATTCGTCGATATACGAATCATCTCAGGTGGGAAATAATATGCAGTCTATTAATATGATTTTGCTAATTAGAAACTCAATCATACGAATTGCAATTATGGATCCTATTATATATATATATATATATTATTTTATCGTTGAGAATTGATATTTTAACCGTGTTTTAAGTTTTACATGTCTGTAAACGGCTTGGAAAGAGATATGACATAAATAGATTATGAGAAGTTATCTTGGTTATTTATATCTCCATTGTCCTCGAGAGGAAAATCAATATCGAGAGTAAAATTAAAGGATTTTGGGACTGTTTTGTAAAATTGAAAATTTTTGAGATTTCTGAAAAATTAAAATTTTGTGTAAAAAATTGTTTTAAATTTTTTATTTTGAAAAGGAAATAAAATAAATATGTCACATGTCATGTTTTGATTGGTTAGTGGGTTTTTTAAGGCAATTAACTGTCATGCACCTAAAATTATAACGGTTGAAATTTTAGGTATCTAAAGTTAAAAAATTATAATTTAGGCACTTATTTTTTATTTAAGCAGATTAGTTATTAGGGTAAAGTACACCAATGGTCACCGAACTTTTAAAAATTTTATTAAGATCACCTAACTTTTACTTCGATATCGTTTCAGTCTCTCTCGTTACCTTCTGTTAAAAGATGCTGACATGGCCATGAATGTTCTCTTTCTTTCTTTCTTTTTCTTCTCCAAATTCTACTTTGGGTCCCACACAAATCCTTATATTTCTTCTTCTTCATTTTCCTATGGTTATGGTAGCTGTCCTCTTTGCTTTTTTCGAGAGTTTTGATTTCCACCCTTCACTCATTTGGAAGAAACGGCCGACGATGAAGAAACTACGACGTTGATGACCCAGAAATCCACTTCTTCAAGTGCTCAAAACGACTCATCGCAGCCTGAGCATGAACCTGAAACTTCGCCCAAAAGCAAGAAGCTGAAGCTTGCTTTTTTTAGGAAACAAACCCAGATGGGCAACAAAGAATGTCTCATATTACGGTTGAACGCAACAGGATGAAGCAAATGAACGAGCATATATCGGTTCTCAGATCGTTGATGCCTTGCTTCTATGTGAAAAGAGTATTCTCACTTTGTTTTCATCACTTTCTTGTCTTATTTAACCCTTTTATTTTTCTTTACTGGTTATATATATATATATATATATATATATATATATATATATTTGTTTGTATCGATTATTTAATTATTGTTAGAGTGATAAACATTGATTATTAGGGTGTTGTGGATTACATCAACAAGTTGCACAAACTTTTTCAATCTCTGGAGGGCAAGAAACAAAGGAAATCAATGACTATAAGCGAAGTGTTGATCCCTAACTAGGGTAGTTTCAAGTCCGAGACCCTCCCCTCTCAGCTCTCAGAAACCACCTTTAAGTCCAAGGCTTAATTAACTTTCCAATAACCCCATAACCCCTCAATCAGGTAGCCCTTACAAGCCACGGTTGTACCAAGGTTACCTCTCTCCAACCTTGCCCATTACTTCCCTCGAACCATCACCTACTTCTTCAAGACTTCAATATTCTACATAGACAATGTTAACGAGCTCGTTACAAACTCAAAATCGTCCATTTTCGATGTGAAAGTGAAGTTTTCAAGCCCAAATCTTGTTCTAAAGACGGTACCTCTTCGGATTGCTGGTCAGGCTGTGAAAATAATATCTGCTCTTGAAGAACTCTCACTCGAAATCTTCAATGTATCATTTACTCCATCTATAATACCATGCTTAATTCCTTCACCATCAAGGTAAAACTTTGCTACTGCAATGGTGTTTTCTAAAAGTTGGTAACAAATGATGGATGGGTTTTAAATGGGAAAAGAAAAGCTCGATTGAAAGAACATTTGTTGAGTTTTGTTTTGAGAAAGTGATGTAAAAAGTAGCTGTTATAACCACTGGAAAATGAAAGAAGAAGAAGAATATAAGGGTTTATGTGAGACCCAAAGTAAAATTTGGATAGAAAAAGAAAGTTTATATAGGACTCAAAGGAAAATCAACGGGCCACGTCAGCATCTTTTAACCGAAAGTAACGGGAGGGACCGAAATGAAATCGAAATAAAAATTGAATGACCTCAATAAAATTTTTAAAAGTTTGGTGACCAAAATGGACGTGTTCTAAAAGTTCGGTGACCATTGTTGTAATTTACCCTAGTTATTATATGAGTTTAGGTAGGGAACAACAATGACAGCATAAGGTACAAGCTCTATAGCCAGTTTTTCAAAGTCAAAGGTACTAATAGATGAAGCCATCCGCTTTACAGTCTCCCTCGCTTGTCAATCACAATCTGGTGGAGTAACTTTCAGTATCCTTCAAAGGGTAAGGCTTCAAGTTTTTCTTGAATTTTCATTTTAGAAATTATAGCAGTAATTGATGTAGTTAATCAAATCGTACATTAATCTAACTGTGGGTATGTCAGATTACTGAAATTTTAGTCAACTGTTGATCAGACGGTTCAAATTTAGTTTTTTTTCTTCTTCTTGGTTTTGAATCTTAATGTGAATAGTAATCATTTAATCAAAACAATGCTTCTTGATTAGGTGTTTAAGTGGTGGAGAAAACTGTTTGGCAATTGAATTTGAATGAAAGGTGTTGAATAGAGTTAAAAGAAAGCATAATGAAATTAACCCCGAGAGAAGTGGAGAAGCTTGCCCTTCATAATGCAGGGTTCCTTGCCCAGAAGCGCCTGGCTCGTGGCCTTAAGCTCAATTATGCTGAAGCTGTTGCTCTCATTGCTACTCAGGTCATTCCTATACTCTGCAATTTTGCGTATATATGTGTCTAGATATAGTAGGAACGATTGAAATTTGTCGTTTATTGTCTGCTGATTATGCTACTTTTTCTAACCTGATGATTTATTGCCTGATTCTGTTGAGCTTTTTCCATGAATGAGTCTATTTGTGCATTCTTTTTTCTATTTTAGTTCTGTGTGTTTTATGTAATTGGTATTCTCACGCCTCAGGAAATTCAATTTCATTGTTTATTAATAGCTAAGTTACTTGAACTCGGATGTGAATGTTAGATTAGGATTTTTTTTTTTTTGGCAACATGGGTATGTTCAATTTGTTTCAAGATTTTCTTGTATTTTGAGCGTCTTTGGAGGATCATATCCTATACCTGTGTCTATATAAATGTTTGGGATGTTTCTCATATACAAATACTCCAAAAAAAATGAAGACTGGATAATTGAGGATTTGTTAGAAATTGTTCATAAATAGAGTCATTGGTTTTCAGAGCTAAGTCAATTACATGCCTGTAATTTGCTGTGTACCAATTTTCCCTTTTTTATTTTTATTTTTTCTTAAAGATGTTTGAGGAAAATTCCAATTTCAAACCCCTTTGGGTATGGTTTTTCCACCATAGGTTCTCGAGTTTGTTCGTGATGGTGACAAGAGTGTGGCCGAATTGATGGACATCGGCAAACAACTTTTGGGAAGGTATGCAACCATTTTGATTGGATTCTTCATTTCTCTTGAACCATTGGTGTCCAACACTTATATCTTATACATTTTGAAACATGGATGTGAAGGTATGATCCTAAAAATGACCTTTCAAATACATGAAAAAACTAGGAAAACTTAAACATTCCTGTAAAGGACACATACCGGATCTAGCACTCACATCAGAATCTGAGTAACATAGGCTTTGGCGGTGTTTTGCTTTGAACAAATGAAATATATATTATTTGGAAGGAAGAAATGGTAATTTTATTCAATGTATAAACAGGAAGCAAGTTCTTTCGTCCGTTCCACATTTATTGGAATCTGTTCAGGTAAACTATGTTTTAAGTGATCGTAAATGGCGTAGAACTTTCCTTTGCAATTCACCAATTATAGGTGTATGTTTTATATCCTAAACAATGTGTTTTTTACTCTTCATTTTTGGAAAGTACTCGGGTCCCACACATGGTTATGGAGATCTGACCTCTAAGGATCCTTGAAATACTTGTAAAAGCTTAAAAAATCTAATCATGTCCGTGTAGGATGCATGTATATATTCAACCCGAAAATGGTCAGATTTTTCTGAAAATTTTTCATATATTTAGGTGATCTTTTTGAGGTCACATCCTCATATTCATGTGTCAGACTTGAGTATTGTTGTGAACACTTTAAGAAAAATGAAGAGTTGGAGCAATATAGGCCTCAAGAGTCATCGTTCCTGCTTTTCTCGGTTTATATTGTGAACTCTTTTTTTCCCGTCAAAATCAGAAATGCAAGTAAACTAATACTTATTTTAATATAAGGTTGAAGGGACATTTCCTGACGGGACAAAGTTAATCACTATTCACTATCCAATCTCCAATGAGCAAGGAAACCTGGAGCTTGCATTATATGGTTCTTTTCTACCTGGTAGGCCATATATATATATATATATATTTGGAAATACAGACTTACTCCCAATCCCAAATAAAATCATCAAATAAGTCTTTTCGTAATTACTTTTATACTTGAAGATTTAGTAGATTATGCAATTTAGTTGGAACTTGGAATGGTACTGATTGAGAATATGAAATGCCCCAATTGGAAATAAAAGAACACTGATAATGCAGTGCCATCCGATGAGAAACCCGAAATGGAAGATAGAACGGTTCCGGGCAATGTGATCCCCAAAGATGGGATTATTACACTTAATATCAACAGGAATGCAGTGAGAATCAAAGTCACTAACAAAGGAGACAGGCCAGTTCAGGTGTCGCAAACTCTCTTCTTTTATTCATATCTTTATTTTTCTTGTTGAGAGTTCGATCAATTCCGAATCAGTTTCAGTCTATATTATTAGTATTTGAGTGTTGAGTGTCAGAAACATATATGGTTAGATTTTTCTAAGTTTTTCTGGAGAATCCTCGGAGGTCATATCTCCATATCTATATGTAGGACATGAGTACTTCAAGAAAAATGATGAGTGCCAGCAACATAGCTTTTGGTACCACTACATCAATGTGTACACAGCTATGTTACTTGGACTCGAGTGTGAGTGTTGGATACGAGTATGTGCCTTACACGGGTATGTTCAAATTTTTTCTAAGTTTTTTCCATGTTTTTGGAGGGTACTCGGAGGACCTTATCTTCATATCCATGTCCGAAAATGTCTGGTATGTGTTGGACAAGAACACTTAAAAAATGAAGGGTCAGAGAAACAGTACGGAGAAGTGACCTACAATACTATACCATATAGCTAACCAATACACTTTTATTGATTTTTTTCAAGGAAGAATTGAAACATCTGTATGCTAATCCTTCAACAAATTTTCAGGTAGGAAGCCATTATCACTTTATCGAGGTAAACCCTCAGTTGACTTTTGATCGAAGTAAAGCATACGGCATGCGGCTAAATATACCAGCAGGAACAGCTACAAGATTTGAGGTTGACTTTTTAACCTTCATCTGTTGAGAAGCATGTTGTTTGTTTATTGATCAAGTCAATAAACAGTTATTCATTGATCATGTTGTGTACATCTATGTTACTCAGATTTGAGAGTGTATGTGTCTGACACAAGTATGCTCAATATTTTCTATGTTTTTCCATATAATCGGAGATTCATGCTCATATACCAAGTCTAAATATGTGCTTCACACTAGTACTTAAAATTAAAGGCCGGAACAATATAGGTAGAGATTAATCCCTTTCTAATAACCCGTGGCACTCACATGTTTTTATTTAACAAGAGTGGTTTTTTTTAATGTATTTAGGAAATTATAGATTCTGTCATGGGAATCAATGACATGAAAAAGTAGTACTGATGCCTTTCATTATACAGTTATGAAACATAAGCTGGTTTGACTCTTCTATTTTTTTTGGGCAGTGTATGTCTGGCATACATATCTAGAGTATATTTGGATACATGTACTGTGTACGAGATATGATCTTCCAAGGACTTGCCAAATACATTTAAATCTTGGAAAAAGTTGAACATACTTGTACCAGTCGTGTATCCATGTCCCACACTCAACACTAATGTCCAAGTAACACAATATGGAACTGAATGGGTAGACACTTATTTTGGAGGAAACCTCAGAATTTATAATGATAATTGCGCTCATTATGAAAATCTAATTGTAAAAATTTGGAAGAGAGCAGTCTGTTGATATAGGAGGGTTGTTTAAATGTTTCTATTACATTATTAGATATAGAATTATAATAAAAGTTCATCCAGAAAATTTTATTAAGTGAACTTAATTAAATGTTCCTCTGGGTATTCATCATGGGTTATGTTACTCGAACTTGGGTGGATATGCATATGAGTATGTATTCAACATGGATATATTCATTTTTTTTGGAGGATTCTTAAAGGGTCATATCTTATAGCCATGTTTGGATGTGTTTTGGACACGGTTACTTCAAGAAAATGAAGAATCTGAGTAACAATTCATTGGTTTAGTATCAGCACTTAATCTAACCCGACTCAGCGACTCTATTCTTTGACTGAAAGGTGTTTTCCTTTTCCAGCCCGGAGAAAGTAAAACCGTTGTGCTAGTCAACATTGCTGGTAAAAAAGTGATCAGAGGAGGAAACGGAATTGTTGATGGCCCTGTTGACGTTGTCAATATCAGAACTGTGATGGACACTATAAAGAGTAACGGTTATGGGAATATTGAAGACGCAGATGCTAGGTTTATAACTTCAGCTAGAAACTTATTATTGCCTTGTTTTACCTTGCTCTTCTTTCACCAAAAGAATTCCTTGATTAGCAAGATGTCTGCTTAAATAATTAAATACAAAAATATTGATCCCTCAACCTGTTTTGCAGCGAAGGCCAGACTGGACAAGATCCTGATTTAACCACAACAATTTCTTCCGAGGCATATGCTAACATGTACGGTCCTACTATTGGTGACCTGATCCGGCTCGCTGATACAAATCTGTATGCTGAAATAGAAAAGGATTTTACTGTATATGGTGATGAGTGTGTTTTCGGTGGCGGAAAAGTTATAAGAGATGGCATGGGACAATCTTCTGGTTATCCACCAGATGAAATTTTAGACACTGTTATAACAAATGCCGTGATTATTGATTACACTGGTATATTCAAGGCAGATATTGGTATTAAAAATGGTGTAATTGTTGGACTTGGGAAAGCAGGCAATCCAGATGTCATGGAAGGTGTAACGCCCAGCATGATAATCGGCGTAAGTTGTTTCTGTATGAAAGCAGTGTCCGGGTATAATTATACTAATGGCCGATACCAATGACTCGCAGGTTATCACTGAGGTTATTGCTGGAGAAGGATTGATCGTAACTGCAGGGGCTATCGACTGTCATGTGCACTTCATATGCCCTCAGTTGGTTCATGAAGCTATTTCAAGCGGTAAGCTACATTTTCAGGCATACTTTGCTAAATTGTTACCAAAAATACGTAACATGCACAAGCCTTACATATCGTTATGTGCTCGTTTTCGGCGAGAGCAAGAGAATCAAAATAGGGAAAAGTCTGTGTTACTTGGATTTGGATTTGGGTGTGAGTGTCAGACATGGGATGAGTATGTGTTCGGTATATTTGGAGAATCATACCCCAAACCTCATGTCTAAGTATGTTGGGTCTGGGTGTCAAACATAAATACTTTAGAAAAATACGAAGAGTTTGATTAATATAGAATCATGCATCTTTATTAAATATTTAATGTAGGCATCACAACATTAATCGGAGGTGGGACTGGACCGGCTGACGGAACACGTGCAACTACTTGTACACCAGCTCCGTTGCAAATGAAAATGATGCTGCAGTCCACTGATGACTTTCCTTTAAATTTTGGGTTCACAGGGAAGGTAAGATTAAATTTTTATTGCATAATATATTCGACATATTTTTTCTGTTAATCCATGCATTAGCTAACAAGTCAGGGATGAACTCTATGGGGGTAATAATAGTTCGGTTAGAGAAAGTAATTATTATTATTATTATTATTATTATTATTATTGAAAGGAAGTAGGGCCTCATTAAAAACCCCTTAACAAACCCGGATCAAGGATATCCGAGCGTGTCAAGGGGAAAAGAGTACCCTTTTTTATTCAATACAATTATTAGTGTGTTACTAGTCTATGTTTTTAAAAATCAAAACGATTATTATAAATAATCCGGCTAACTTGAATCTAATTTTATCATTTTGAAGCTTCTTTCACTAATTTACAGATAAAATATTTATTTATTTTATAAAGATTAATTATAATTTGAACAAAAAACAAAATTCTGTTCACTTTGAACAATTTCTGTTAAACTCTAATTCGGAAAATCCGAGACATTTTCACACCGAATGGAAAAACATAGCACATGTGTCATACACACATGTACTCATATCCAACATTCACACCGAAGTCTGAGTAACATACCTATACTCTTTAGTCTTTATCTTGACATACTGGATCATTAGAGCTTTCCTTGTGCTCAAATCTTCTTTTTTCTTACTTAGGGAAATGGTTCCAAACCCAAAGAACTGCATGAAATAGTCAAAGCTGGAGCAATGGGATTGAAGCTGCATGAGGATTGGGGATCTACGCCTGCTGCAATAGACAATTGTTTGGATGTTGCAGAACACCATGATATCCAAGTCAGACAAACAAGAATGCCCATTCTTTCGAGAGATTCTTTTAAGAATGTACATTTTTAACCATAAACTCATCGTTTATATTGATTGTTTTTGGCAGGTTAATATTCATACTGACACCTTGAATGAATCTGGATTTGTGGAACAAACAATTAGTTCATTTAAAGGAAGAACTATTCATACTTACCACAGGTATGAACTCTTGTCTCCCATCCCCCGACTAACGGATAAAAAACTGGATCGGAGATCAAACTGGTTAAACTTCTGATTGACGGTTGAACACAAATCTATACTGGCCATATGTGTGGGTCACTTTCCTTTTCAATCTGGGTTTATAATAAAATGGTCATAGCTAATGGCTTTAAATTTGAGCTTGAATTCAGACCCATTTATGAGCTATAGTATAAACTTCTTTCTCTTATTTCAGAAGTTAAGAGTTCTGTTCTCTCTTAATTTTCGGTTAGCAGTTCAGTTCATTGATGTTCATGATTGATATAATATTGGCAGTGAAGGTGCTGGCGGTGGCCATGCTCCAGATATCATCAAAGTATGCGGAGAAAGAAACGTCCTCCCCTCATCAACGAATCCGACACGCCCTTATACTTCCAATACTATAGATGAACATCTTGACATGCTGGTATGAGATGATAACATTGATGTTACTTGATGTCTTGAACTCGGATGCGAGTATGAGTCCGGCCCGGGTATGCTCAATTTTTTTTTCTAAATTTTTCTGTTCTCATGTATTCCTATCTTTGCAGATGGTTTGCCATCACCTCAACAAGGATATTCCTGAAGATGTAGCGTTTGCAGAATCAAGGATTAGGGCGGAAACCATTGCCGCCGAAGACATATTGCACGACATGGGGGCAATCAGCATTATATCTTCCGATTCACAGGCTATGGGTCGCATCGGCGAGGTTTAATTCTAAATTCCACTTCTGTTACTCTTTGGCCTGCCATACTTTGATCTCTTAGAATGATTTTGTGCGAGTAGTTGGTATTCATATGGAGACTTTTGCACGCTTAAACGATTATCAAAGGTAGAAACCTTGGATTAAGAAAAAAAGATTCGGAACAACATAAACCTTCTGAGTAGCACTTATTTCTCATTTTAAGAGACAACTCGGAAATTCCGTGATCTAAAGGCTGAAATAAGTTCGAATTCTTTCTTTCCAGGTGATATGCAGAACTTGGCAAACTGCGCACAAGATGAGAGCAGAAAGGGATTCATTTGATCCTGCAGGCACTTCCAATCTAAGAATCAAACGGTATATTGCAAAATACACCATAAATCCAGCCATTGCTAATGGCATTGCACAATTTGTTGGTTCGGTTGAGGTAATATCATTTGCTTCATTGCTTCGACTTTTTTTGTATTCCTCGAATGGATGTTGAAAATATCCACCTCAGTGCATTCATAACCTGCTCAACGGAGCAGATTCGTGCAAAATCTGTTGGCTCGGGATTTGTCATCACTGAATTTCACTTACATTGGCAATATATGATTATTTTTTTTCAGGTGGGAAAGTTGGCTGATCTTGTTTTATGGAAACCAGCCTTTTTTGGGGCAAAACCTGAAATGGTAATCAAAGGTGGCATAATTTGTTGGGCTAACATGGGAGATGCTAATGCAAGCATCCCAACACCTGAACCGGTAAAATTTTATATGCTCCGATTATTTTTTTTTCTTGTATTATTTGTGGCCAATGTTTGTTTTCG
Source organism: Hibiscus trionum (assembly GCA_030270665.1). Taxonomy (NCBI): domain Eukaryota; kingdom Viridiplantae; phylum Streptophyta; class Magnoliopsida; order Malvales; family Malvaceae; genus Hibiscus; species Hibiscus trionum. Next base: position 2,577,304 of record BSYR01000050.1, read on the forward strand.
ACTCATTCCTAGATATGAGTTTCAAGATACGACTCTTCAAATACATGAAAAATTCTCAAAAGAATGAACCGGCTACATACCCGTCACCGATAATCGCATCTGATGAATCCTTACAGGTGTTGTCAAGGCCAATGTTTGGAGCATTCGGCAAAGCTGCAAGCTCCAACTCCATTGCTTTTGTCAGCAAGGTTAGTTAAACTAACTACAGTTCTAAAGATCCAAACAAAAACTGAATCATATTCGATAAAACCCAAACTGAAACCAGACCAAGCATTACAGTTGAATTCGGTTTTAGGATTTCTTGTTATACATGATGAATAAGTAGCGTTGTTTGAACCCTTTTGCAAAACAGGCTGGTTTAGATAGCGGAATTATAGAGTCGTACGGGCTGAAGAAGAGAGTAGAAGCTGTTGGGAATGTGAGAAGGCTAACCAAACTTGATATGAAGCTCAATGATGCTCTCCCTCGGATTGATGTAGATCCTGAAACATATGTCGTGAGAGCCGATGGCGAGCTTCTTACTTGTTTTCCCGCCACTAGGGTCCCCTTGTCTCGGAATTATTTCCTCTTCTAGCCCCTTCATTCATCATGAATGTTTACTTTTTACTTGTTTTTGAAATAAAAGGCATCATAGACTTTGGAAATGTTTAGGGTACATTTGGTTCACCAAATGTAAGATTACACTTGAGAATAAAATTTTCATAATGTAACATTACTTAGATATTACTGGAAATGTTAGATTAACTTGTCTGGTTTATTTGATAGGAATGTAAGATTACATAGTTTGGTTGGGGAATATAAGATTACTTGGAAATAAATTTTACTATATTGTCCTTGTGATATATTATCTTTTTAACAAGTTAAACTTTTGATATTAATTTGAAAATATTCGCTTGAAGATTCATACAATTATACTTAGCATATTACTAAAATAATTAGTATAAACAATATGAAATATATATTTTTATTAATATTAAAAATTTTATAATTAAACTGAAATAAATAAATATTTAAAGAGTAACAACGTTTAAATATTAAACTAAAATAAGATGATTTTTAAAACAAATATACTCTCCAAATATTAAAGTACGATTAAAATAATAAAATAAATAATAAATTTGCATAAAGTAAAAAAAAATGATAAATTGAGATGATGATCGTATCATGAAATATTAAGTTATGAGGATTTTTACGAAAATAGAATATAAAACCAATAAATTCAAAGATTCTTCTTGTAATATGCTATGTGTAAATTTTATTTTCTTACCAAAATTATATAAAAAAAATTATAGAATATTTACACTTAATCAAAAAATTTCATAGCCATGATTTTTTTTATTTAAATATGTGTAAACTATTTAAATATTAAATTAATATGAAATAAAATTCTTTAATAAATTTACGCCATTTAAATATGCTACAAATGACCTAAATTAAAAAAATTCATTATTTCAAGGTAATTTTATCCAAAGTGGTAAGAGTTGACAAATACCTAAGGGAATGATGGAAATTACATACCCAAAACGTTTACAAAAAGGCGCTACCGTTGGTAATATTTTTTTCAGGTTGGTAGAAATGAGGACAAACTAAACATGAGAATAAGATTCTGAAAAAGATTATTACTCTTGGTAATAATCTTTTTCCTGAACCAAACGTCCCTTGTAAGAATACACACAATATATCCTCAGATAAAGAGAATTCGACCGAAGAACTTCTCTGGTGGTCATTCATTTATCAACTGTGAAATTCTGATAGATTCGAAGGAGACGTGGTAGTTACTAGTAGGGTGTGCATTTCAGATATTCGATCTAATCCGATCCAAAATTTCGGATATCTAAAAATTTTGGATAAACAATTTAGCAATTCATATCCGGTCCGAAAATTTTGGATCTCCAAAAATCAGATATCTAAAATTTTCAGATCGGATATCCGAATATCCGAACTTATAATGTTATTTAATTATTTTTTAAATTTGACGATTCTATTCATGAAAATTTTAGGTTTTCGAATATAACAATCAGCAAATTATTGAATATAACAAGATTTGTATCCATGAAATTTTCAATTTTTTATATATAATAAGTAAAATGATCGAATATAACAAGATTCATATATAAATAATATAAAAATTGAATTTTCAGTTATCAGATATCCGAACCGAATGTAAAATAACTATTTGTATCCGATTCAAAATTTTCGAATATCCGATCTAAATTATCCAAAAAATAAAAAATAAATCAAATATCTAAAATTTCAAATCGAATCAAACGATAAACGGATCAAATCAATTTTTTTTGCACACCCTAGTTACTAGCATCCTATCAGTTATCTTAAAATTGCTTGTCATCCAAGATTTCTGAAACTTTTATGTTCTACTTGTTGCAATTTGTGTGATCTGTGGTTCGCAATTTGATGTATGGCAATTAAACTAAAATCGGAGAGCTCAATTTTTACGCTTGAAACTTGTTTTTTTTCTATTTTTTCCAATTTGGTCGCTAAAAATAACCTCAAACGTGTTAAATTTCTCAACTTGATCCCCGAATATAAGCAATTTGTTATTTTCGATATATTTTTCTTTCTTGGACGATAACATGATACAACCTTAGAATATACATATCATCAAAAGGAAAATGCCCATATTGTATACTAGCTCTTATACTACAAGATCCTTTAAGTTTTAGGGTTAAATCTTAGAGTTTAGACTTCAAAATTTTTATATTATGGTTAGTTATAATAATAGATATTTATATTTTATTTTTAAAAAATAAATATTAAATTTGTGCAAATTGCTTTCACATGACATTTAATTTTAAAAAAGGTTAGTAATTTTTTTACGCAACTTGTGTACCAAAATATAACTCTAAAATAATTACCTCTTCAAAATCCAACTTTCTAGTTTACTATGATGGAATTCAAGTGACAAAATCCAACTTAATCCTTTGTTTAATAAAAGATAAGTTCGGTTTTTCATCTCTGCTTCAAAAACTCGATTATTTGTTCTTAAATTGAAATAAAATTTCACCAACGATGATGCATTAGAAGAACTCGAGTCAAACTCAAACACGGGAAGTTTTGCAGCTGTTTTACCATAGCTTTTCCATTGCAGCTTACTGTAATTTTCCAACAAAATATAACCGGTGATGCTCATTTCCGAAGTTCTTAATAGAACTGTAGACACAAGTAGATGGAATACAATGGTGAAAATGCGTATACAAAAATTCAGTGGAATGTGAAAATTGTATATCTACAAAACATAGGATCCCTGTATCGAATTTTCGCTCTACGGTATATTCTAAAACGTAAGAACCATCAATTTGAACTTTTGATGCATTCTAAGACACTTCTACTGCAACCAAGCTAGCCACATATGAAAACGAATTAGTTGCATCAAACGTTCCAAAACTATGATTCAGATTCTAAATGATCCTCAAACTTTAAAACGTTCTAATCGATTCCCAACTATCAAATAAACTATTGCAACTACTATATAGTGACAAAAGAAATAATCCAATCGAATTTTAGTGACAACTTGTTTCTTTATCAGATCCAAACTGTCCATGTAGTATGCGCACACATGTTTAACATTTGATATATGTGTTTTAAATATGCTGCTGCATTACATATCCATAGATATTTAATGTTCAAACAAATTGCTAGACTGACGAAAGGACCTGATTGAAATGTTGTTGATGATTTGGGAGCTTAACTAAATTTTTTTGAAGATTGAGGATCAATTTAGAATCTAGACATAGTTCGGGAATGTTAAGTGCAATTAACTCAATGGAACTCTAATGAGTTACTATGATCACTTCTATTCTAACTATAAATATCAGCAGCATAGAGAATGGGAGGTAAGAGAACAACATATGTAAGACAAGTAGACAACCTTATCCTAATTCCTAACTATCCCCAAGGTTAGATATAATGATTGTTTCAGTCCCTCTACTACCTTAAAATTTTCAGATTAAATCCCTCTTTTATAATGTAATAGATCCAAATTGCTAACACCGTTAGTTGCCGTCGTTAAAGTCATAGACTTGAAATTACACGTGGTCCCAACTGAAGATAAACAGAAAATTCTTCTGTTTTATTAGATGATTAAAAATCTGATGCAATACAAAGATACTTACAGCCTTATATAGGCTAGGACTTTAATTTAGATAAGGAGTCCTACTAGGTTTAGTCTTCCTACTCTATCTAAAAAAACTTAGAATACTACTACAGCAATTAAACTAATAACTTAACTCCTATACGGATTAGGATTACTAAACTAATAAATTAACTCCTATACGGATTAGGATTACTATGCATATTCTTACACTCCCCCTCAAACTGGTGAATATACGTTGTATAATCCCAGTTTGGACAAAAAATTGCTGAAAAGAGCTTTTGGCAGAGGCTTTGTGAGAGTGTCTGCCACTTGTTCTTCTGTAGGAATGTAGTTGAGAGAGACTGTCCCTTTAGCCAACTTCTCAGCAATGAAGTGCCTGTCGATTTCAATGTGCTTTGTCCTGTCATGTTGTACAGGATTCTTGGCTATCTGAATAGTGGATTGGTTATCACAAAAAATTTCAAAACTTTCATCTTGTGCCATTCCCAACTCTCTAAGAAATTTCAATAGCCAAATTCCTTCGCATATTCCCAAGGCTAGGGCCCTAAGTTCGGCCTCAGCACTGCTTCTTGAAACCACCGTTTGTTTCTTACTCTTCCAAGTCACCAAATTTCCCCAAACAAAGGAACAATATCCACTGGTTGACCTCCTGTCAGTGAGCTCTCCTGCCCAACTTGAATCAGTGTAGATTTTCACAGTTCTGTCTTGACTTTTCTTAAAAAATAGGCCGTGTCCTGGTGTCCCTTTTAAATACCTCAAGATCCTCTTTGCTGCATCCATGTGTTCTTGTCTAGGCTCTGTCATATATTGACTTATGACATTTACTGGAAAGGAGATGTCGGGTCTGGTGAGGGACAAGTAAATCAATTTACCTACTAATCTTTGGTAGAGTCCTTTGTCAGCCGCAAGACCAGTTCCTGGTTTGTTGAATTTTAGGCCTGCCTCCATTGGTGTGTCTGCAGGTTTGCAACCCAGTAAACCTGTTTCTTTAAGAAGATCCAGGATATACTTTCGTTGGTTGATAATTAACCCTTTGCTGGTTCTTGCTACCTCCATGCCTAGGAAGTATCTCAAACTCCCAAGATCTTTGATTTCAAATTCTCTACTTAAGAAGTTCTTCAATTTGCTAACTTCTTCTTCATCATCTCCTGTCATAATTATGTCATCCACGTACACAATTAAGATTACTCTTTTATTGGAAGAAGTTACCTTACTGAACAAGGTGTGATCGGCCGAGGATTGCTTGAACCCATTCTTCAATATAACCTTGGTGAATCTCTCAAACCAGGCTCTAGGAGATTGTTTAAGTCCATAGAGTGATTTTGCTAGTTTGCAAACTTTCTGAGGTTGTCCTGTACCTTTTACCCCTGAAGGAATTTCCATGTAAACTTCCTCCTCAAGATTTCCATTTAGGAATGCATTCTTGATATCTAGTTGATGTAGTTTCCAGTCACAGTTTACTGCCAAACTAAGAAGAATTCGAACTGAATTCAATTTTGCCACTGGAGCAAAAGTTTCTTTGAAGTCGATCCCATAGGTTTGAGTAAACCCTTTTGCGACCAACCTTGCCTTGTGCCTTTGAATAGTCCCATCAGAATTATATTTGATGGTAAATACCCATTTACAGCCGACAGTCCTCTTGCCCTGGGGTAGGTCTGTAATAGTCCAAGTTCCATTCTTTTGAAGTGCTTCAATTTCTTCCTCTATAGCCTTCTTCCATTTAGGATTCTGAACTGCTTCTTCATAGCTCTTTGGAATTTGTTCCTTGTCTAAACAAGCTGTAAAAGCTTTGAATGAAGGCATTAAACTTCCATAGGCAGCATACCTTTGGATAGGGTATTTGGTACATTGTCTCACCCCTTTTCTCTTAGCAATAGGTTCATAATCATAAAGAAGATGAGAAGGTATATTAACAGATTCATTACCTTCACTTTCTTCACAGGTAACTGGACTGAAATTTAATTCTTGACGAGTGCTAGATTGCAGAACAGTTTCTGGAATAGTCTTCCTTTTCCGAGTATAGACCTGCAATTGTTTTGGAGGCTGTGAAGAAGTTTGAGTTGACTGTTTTGATGCAGGAGAAAGGTATGGGTTAGGTGATGAGTTAGGAGGAGTATGGGAAGAAGTTTGAGACTCAAGTAAGGGAGGATAATGAGAAGGTGAAGAGAGAGGAACTTGTGTAGGAACAAGCTGAAAATTATTACCAATTGTCTCCCCCTTAATTTCAGTCTTGGAGAAATAAGGTTCCTGCTCAAAAAAGGTTAGATCCATAGTAACAAAGAATTTTTTAGAAGGGGGATGGTAACATTTGTAGCCTTTCTTGAGTGAAGAATATCCAACTAAGACACATTTCAAAGACTTGGGATCAAATTTAGATCTCGTAGGACTGAAATTCTGTACAAACACAGTGCAGCCAAAGATACGCAAGGGAAGATTAGAGTTCAAAGGTTTGAAGGATGGAAAGAAAGACAAGAATACATCCCTGGGTGTTTGAAAATTCAATACTTTACTAGGCATACGATTAATAAGATAAGTAGAGGTTAATAATGCCTCACCCCACAAGTAATGAGGAACATTGTTGGAAAGCATTAGAGCTCGGGTTACTTCTAAAAGATGTCTATTTTTTCTTTCCGCAATCCCATTTTGTTGTGGAGTATCAACACATGAACTTATATGGACAATGCCTTTATCTATGAAGAATTCACCTAAGGACTTAGTGAAAAATTCCCCCCCATTGTCAGACTTAAAGATTTGAATTTTAGTCTCAAATTGGGTTTCAACCATACTATAAAATTGTTCAAAGACTTGACTAACCTCTGATTTTTCTTTTAACAAGTATGTCCAAGTAAGCCTACTATGATCATCAATAAATATGACAAACCAACGACCCCCAGTAATATTCTTCACACGAGAAGGACCCCAAACATCACTGTGGACAAGGGAAAAAGGATGCGAGGGTTTATAGGTAGAGGGTAAATATGAATTTCTAGTTTGTTTTGCAAGAGGACAAACATGGCATTTAAAAGAGGAAGGTTTTTTATTAATAAATAACTTGGGAAACAATTTGGAAAGATAGAAAAAATTTGGATGGCCTAACCTAAAATGCCACAACATGATATCATCTTGTCCTAAGGAAGAAATACAAGCTATAGAAGAAGGGTTTTGAGGGAATTGAATACTGGAGAAGACATATAAACCATTCTGCAAGCTAGCACTGCCAATCGTCTTCTTCCTGTCCAGTTCCTGTAAAACACAATCAGAACCCTTAAACTTCAGGACACAGTTAAAATCCTTGGATAATTTACTCACTGACAATAAGTTGCACTTTAGATCAGGCACAAATAACACATCTTTCAGAAGTAAATCTGGAGTAAGAAAGACAGAACCTTTTCCTTGGATTTTATAGTGAGACCCATCAGCTATCTTAATGGAGTTGTTAAAGGAAGAGGTATGGAGATCAAAAAACAGTTCCTTATTACCAGTCATATGGTCAGTGGCTCCAGAATCAATAATCCAAGTAGATATATTTGAAGTTGAAAGAAAAGCAGTAGGGGAAGGATTGTAATCCATACCTTCAGGTTCTGTACTTGCCAAATTACCTTCAATATTGTCGGTTAGTTTACTGAACATTTTTTGTAACTGAGCCATTTGTTGTTTAGTAAAACCACCGGAAGTAGTAGTTTGACCATCATTAGAGGAGGCAGATTTGTTTTTATTATTGTCAGGCTTCCAGTCAGAGGGCTTCCCATGTAATTTCCAGCAATTTTCCTTTAAATGGCCTTGTTTTTTGCAGTAGTTACATGTAGCTCGCCCCTTCTTTGTTCTAGGGGTGGAAGTAGACTGTGTGACCATGGCAGAGCTGTCAGTAACAGGGGCTTCTGGAATCATGTAGAGGCGACGGCTTTCCTCTCTTCGAATCTCAGAAAAGACCTCTCTCAGTGAAGGAAGGGGATTAAGGCCAAGGATCCTAGATTTGACTGGATCAAAATCCCTATTTAAGCCATTGAGGAACTTGAAAATTCTTCTCTGTTCGTTAATCTTTCGAAATAGTGCAGCATCAGTTGGGGTCTCCCATTCATGGGCTTCATACATGTCAATTTGCTGCCACAAATTGGTGAGAGTTGTGTAGTATTGAGTAGCAGTCATCCCATCCTGTTTCAGTGCAGCAGCAGTGCTTTCGATCCCAAACAACTCTGAGTTGTTGTTTGTGTTGGAGTAAGTATCCCGAGCAGCATCCCAAATCTCCTTGGCAGTCTCATAGAGAAGAAACTGAGAACTAACTTCAGGGACCATGGTATTGATGAGCCAAGACATGATCCGACCATTCTCTTGGATCCACTTTTCCAGACCTTCATCAGCTGCAGCAGGTTTTGAAGTTTTCCCAGTGACATATCCTAGAGTTCCTCTCCCGATAAGGAAGAGTTTAACGGACTGGGACCATTGAACATAATTTGTGCCTGTGAACCTATGGCACAAAGAAGTCGAACCAGAAGGTTCCAACAAATCTGCCATCGAGGAAGAAGATGTAGAGGATAAAGAGCGCAGGTCACTTTAACCGGAATTTACCATTAGAGAAAGAAAAGAAAAAAAAAAAAAAATTGATTGGATCGAATTTAGGCTGATACCATGAAGATAAACAGAAAATTCTTCTGTTTTATTAGATGATTAAAAATCTGATGCAATACAAAGATACTTACAGCCTTATATAGGCTAGGACTTTAATTTAGATAAGGAGTCCTACTAGGTTTAGTCTTCCTACTCTATCTAAAAAAACTTAGAATACTACTACAGCAATTAAACTAATAACTTAACTCCTATACGGATTAGGATTACTAAACTAATAAATTAACTCCTATACGGATTAGGATTACTATGCATATTCTTACACCAACTTCATGATTGGAAAAAATTAATGTCATCACTTTAACGGCAACAACTAAACAAAGTTATCAATTTAGACCTACTAATGACATTATAAAAATAAGACTGGATTAAACCAAACTAAAGTAGAATGACTAAATCCCAAATTTCAGAATGGGAGAGGGATTAAACCATACTTACTGTTAGAAGACTACAAACGGAAGATACCGGAAAGTCTGTTCTTGATTCACTTCATCAAACACATCTTAGCAATGCCATTACATAAAACAATGAAAAATGATACTGTAACAGATCAAAGTTTGCATGGTACCTCTACTCAGCCTGAAGGGACAACTAATTGGAAGTTAGATAAAATCCACAATATGCAGGTAACCTCCTCAACCTGCTTGCTTTGAGACTGCAGTTACATTCACAGATATGTCATAAAGGATTCCAGACCTAATTATTTATAGCTTGGATCACTTGGACAATAATATAAATAAAAGTAGCAAATTACAAATCAACCCTCATGTCTTCGGGGGAGGTTTCAATTTCTGACTAACCAAGTAAACTAAATCAATCAAGTACAGATGAGAACCTACGAGTAAACAAGAGAGTCAAGATGTTGATAACCATGAGTTACGTTAGAAAAATGATAAAACTCGGTAAAACCCATAATCTCAGTGCTCAACTTTAGTGAATTTCAAGCATTTGTAAAAGCCTAGGTGTAAACCACCATCCCTGCCACAACCCATTTTCTACCATAATATAAGACAATTTTTCTCCTGTGACCGAGAGGGATAGACAGCAAGATGATAACTTTTTCCCCATAAATCCTAATTCCAAAAGGCAAGTTATACATCAAAACAAAATCAAATTAATCATCTGTTAGGAAGTACAGACCTACCATTAGGTAAAACAGATAAAAAGGGGCATAAAATAAAATGTTCTTTGACTTAATTAGTGAATGAATACCTTGTCCATGGTTACAAACAGTAATAAAAAAAACAAATTATCTGTTCAAATAGGTTATCAGAAATAGCTTGGAAGACAACTCCTTTAGTTTGACAATTATAAATCAGCTTTTATTCCTCCTCCCCCCCCCCCCCCCCCAAGGCTCTCACTATTACAAAATAGCAAATCTTGAACATGACACATTACACGGAAGAGAAACATTTGCAACATCTCAACTCTTCAAAGCTTCTTTTCAACTCATGAAAATACTGTACTTAAACACCAAATACGTGACGTTCTCATAGCAGCTATTTCAGGTCATGGAAACTCTCCTTCACCATCTCCAACACAGTTAAAAATAATGATCCCATAAGATTAGGAAGTAAACCTAATATAGTTAAGTTGGTACTGCAATTTTAATACAGCAAGGCAAACCCTCGTAGATAGACAATATTTACCCATGCCAATAAAACATTCCACAGATACTGAATTAATAAATTACCTTTGATGTATAATGGTTACTGTCAATTTCTTCATCAATGAAACGCAAAGAATGTCCTCCTCACTCCACACCAACCGTCTCTTGCAAACACAATGTCAATATTAAAAAAGATGGAACTGCCAGTTGGAAGAAGCCATATTTTTTTAACATTCAAAACCAGCTATAAGAAAAAGGTTTACATCATCGTTCCAATAAAATACGTTACACAAGTCTCAGCTGAAACTGATTTCTAAAAGAAGAGAGCACCTTGCAATACAAGCAGTGTCAAATGCATTCTCATATGATGAACAAAGCTGGAAACCAAATTAACCTGCAAATCATCTGGCTCACAGGTACATGTAAACAATATCTCCAGCCAAATCATCAGTGCCTGCTAAAAAACAGCAAGAATGATCTTCTGAAAACAAAGTTCGCAACTTCCGTTGGATGTGTGTCTCACCTCAATCATGACCCTCTAAAAATAAAGTGAAAATTCTAAAACATGAAGATCAAATGGCACTGATGGATGAACTCTCTTAGCCAAACAAACCACCAGTCCCCAATTCCCCTTGTTGCCACTCCTTTTTACGTTGCTCTTGCAAGGGATCTGGACTCTTCAGCACTCTTCTCATTCGCCTAACATGATGCAAGAGACCTTAGTTGAAACTTAAATAACAAATAAAACCCAAACAACAAAAACAGAACAGTACTCATGATGTCTTCTTGTTTCTGTTGCTCAATACCTGTCTTGAGCATGTTGTGCAGGGAAAGTGGGCATGAAAGCTTTAGTCTTGGGAAGAGGAACTTCATGAAACCACTCATGGTTAAGAGCATCTTCAGCTGTTATACGCTGAAGGTGATGACAGAAGGCTCAATCAATCATACAAAAAAGGAATAATGACAAGTAACTAAAATAAACGCAAGCCAAGTTACCTTCTCAGGATCATAAGTAAGAAGTTTATTTAGCAAGTCAAATCCTGCATCAGAGAGAACAGGTGTACCGGTGAATGATGTGGCTGGAAACTTTTTGCGCAATAGATTATACCTGAAAGGAAATATATCAGTCATTAATACAATAGAAAATCAATGTTTTGTTATTGAACTGTCACCAATGGAGGCCAGAAAGCCAGAACAGAATCACCCAAAGCCGGAAGCCTGGGAAAACAGGGGGAAAATAAGACAACATGAATATTACATCCAACTGAATCTAAAATCAAATTATATAGATTTAATACTTACTGATGCTTGACAAAATTGACCTTGACACCAGGCAACTTCGAAAAACCAGGCCATATTATCTCATTTGGTGTGCCAAGTGTTCTGAAAATCTGCAATCAGTAAAACCCATGCAACAAAATCCAAGATCGTTAACCACCCCGCCCGGGCAGACTGAACTACTCCAGAAATAGCATGTCCAGATGGTAATGATTAATGAAAAGTGAGACCAATTAATTTAATTCACCTTGTCGAGTTGATCAAATTCAGTTTTCCCACTGAAAAGCGCTTCTTTCGATAGTAGTTCTGCCATGATACAACCTAGAGACCACATGTCAATTGCGGTGGAATATTGTCTTGCTCCCAAAAGAAGTTCTGGTGCCCTGCAAAACCAAAATAAAGAATTCCTAACTACTTGAATCCCGAAATATAAATGCTCAGATAATTTATCAACCAAACTTAAGACACACTAACAGTGCAAAAGCAAAAGCTTCAAACTTTACAAATGGTAAAACCAGCTTATCACTAATTTATATGGGGTTTATACTTCTCACTAACAACAAAGAGAGAAGTCCAAATAATAATTCAGTCAAGCAAACTTTAAGACAAATTAATAGTGCAAAAACAAAAGATTAAGTCTTAAAAGTTTACAAACAGCACAGACAGGTTTGAAGTCTCAACAAGTTTACAAAAAGGGAAGTCCATATAGCATCTCATCAAGTCAAGATCGTACTTTTTCAAAAGCTTCCCCAAGGAACTATTACCTCAAGACTTCAGACATATTACTATGCAGCATTTAAACAGATGACAAAGGGATGTTTCTGTCAATAATCCGAGCATTCAACACTTGCATAGCCAAATTCACATTTAATAATTATTTTCCATACACCCAATCACAATTCACAAACAGCTTATGATATAATAACGATGAAAAGAAAATTCTCATATACTTTATTTCATCAACAAAATATGCGGATTAACACATGCAGGGAAGTGATCGATGGTATGCATATCTCACCTGTACCAAAGAGTAACCACCAAATGCGTATATGGTTTTAATGGGCTTCCATATTGACGAGCCAACCCAAAATCACAAATCTTCAATTCACCTTGGTTATTTAAAAGCAGATTAGATGTCTTCAAATCTCGATGGAGAACCCAGTTATCATGAAGATACTTGACACCCTCCAGTAGCTGCAGCATCAAGCATTTAACCTCACTTTGGCTGAATGGTTGTTTCATTGTTTCCATCAGCCCTTTCAGATCATGTTCCATGTACTCCATCACCATAAAGATACTATCAAGGTTACTGCCTACAACTACTTCTTTAACATCTACAATCGATGGGTGATGAAATGAAAGAAGAATGTTTATTTCCCTAAGAGAGGTCAGAGGAAAACCTTCTCTTTCTTTCTCCATCTTTACCTTCTTCAATGCCACTATTTCCCCTGTCTTCTTGTCCCTAGCTCTGTACACAACACCATAAGTACCTTCGTCTATCTTATTTAGTCTCTCGAATTCATCTACACTTCTACATCCCTGAAGCATGTTTACACTTCTTAAAGGAGGAGCTGGAGGTTCTGGTGTTCCAGGTGAATCATTTTCATTCACAGAATCTGTATGGGACTCCCTAACACCACTGTCATTTCTATCACGATGAACGTCAATCTCCATGTAGTCATCCTTCTCTGAATAATTACCGGGGTAATCATCCCCACTTCCAGACCTGGAACGTGCAGCTCGTTCATCAGATTCAGATGATTTGGCTCTAATTGCCTCAGAGCCTTCCCTGTTAAGCTCCCCAAGCTCTAGTGTTGCTGACTTGTTCCAAGATTGTATATGAGTAGATTCTGAAAGAGGCAACTTTTTCTTTGTTTTAGGAGTTTCCTCGTCTTCTAAAATTTCACCCTCATCACCAGGAGAACTATCACCAGATGCCCATCTCGAGGAAGATATATGCCGAGTCGGTACATAATCTTCATCTTCTAGCTGCCCAGCATCCTGATTGCCAACCTGCTCTTTTGGTGGGGACAAATCCAAATCAACAGGAGACTCCAAAGCAGAGTATACAATAATTTCAGCAGCAGCAACTGGTGAAGGAGACTGTGGTTCCTGGCTTTTGCTTTCTCTAACAGGAGATGTCTGTACAGTCCCACCGGAGTTAATGTTAGGTGAACTGCAATGAGCTTTAGGCACCGCTGGCGGAGGAGGAAAGGCTGTGACAGCTGGTGACTTCCTACGTTTTGATGCACTACTTAATTCCTTGTCATCTATATCCCATACTATGGGTGAAAACTTCCTTTTCTTCCCCACAGGAGACTGAGCCCCATTATCCATTGCTTTCGCAACCTCACTATTTTTAGCCACGGACTCGGACTCTATGGCATCCTCCGATCCACTTTCACTAGACAATTCACCAGGTTCCTTATCTACCACCCTAAGAGAAAACCCACATCGCCTGGGTCCACGACTACCTCCACCACCACCCGCACTGCCACCAGAATCACTTCTACTCAAAGAGGAACGATTGCCACCATTTACAACTTCCCTCTCCTTAATATCCTTTCGTCTTACCCTAACTCTATCTCTTGCTTCCCATACTCGAACCCTTTCATCATTACGGCTAGCATTCCTAGATAACTCGTGATCTTTAGAATCACCAAGTTCCCGCCTCGTCACCTCAAATTCAGAATCCCTGTTCCTAAACCCATTATCATGATAACCCCCATTCTTCCCAGCAGCCATGAGTAAACCTCAAATAGTCGGAAACCCAATCAATTCAACAAATTCCCTTTCAAATGTTTCGTTATAAACCCAAAACCCTCGAAAACAACAAACTCAGTCCAATTTTTAAGGTAAAAATCAAAATCTAGGGTAACCAATACGAAATCATCCAATAGCAAGCAATCAAAACATCCAAACCAAAGAAAGGTATCAGATCCTCGATTTTTGAGATGAGAAGCTCGAAAACAATCAGATTACAATAGAAATTAAAAACAAAAGACGAAGGGGATAAACCCTAGAAATATTGGCGAAATTTTTTCAGCGACGCATGGAATTTCCTAAAATCTCTCAGAGAAATTAAGAGGTTAAAGAGAAAATTGAAAGTATCTAAGGCTTACCGATGAAGGAAAACCATGGACGTAAAAGATGAAAGTCGGCGATCGCCGGTTCGCATACGGGGAAATAGAGATAAAAAGAGAGCTTTCGATTTTTCGAAATATCGAGAAAGCGAAGGCCAGAAAGGTTTCGTGAGCCGAAACGCTGTGTTTTATTTTAGTTTTGGGTAAACTACACTGGTAGTCACTGAACTTTTAGGGAATTTTCAATAAGGTCACCGAACTTTTAAAACTTTCATTACAGTCACCTAACTTTTAATTCGCTTTCAATAAGGTCACTGCCGTCAACCACCGTTAAAAAAACTGACATGACATGTTAAATTAAAGGGTAAAATACACTGTTAGTCACTAAACTTTTAAGAGGCTTTCAATATGGTCATCGAACTTTTAAAACTTTCATTACCATCACTCAACTTTTAATTCGCTTTCATTACCGTTAAAAAAGTTGATGTGTCACGTTAAGTTTAAAAATAAACTTTTTCCCACCCTATTTTATCTCCATGTCTTATTTTCTTCCATCCAAACATATCTATCTTTTAGATACATTAATATTTTCCTTTGAACTCCTAATTATCTAGTGCATGACTCAGTAAATGTCGGGCCTGAAACATAAAGAGGATTTTTATGAGCAAAATTTTAGTTACTTCTTTATCATTCTGTAGAACTAAGTTTTGATATAATATTTGAAAAATGTTTTGGACTAAATTGCAAAGAATTTAAAATGAGTTTTTAGTCAAAAACAACTTGAAAATATGTTTAAGGGTTTTAAAGGCTTTGGAATGGACTTAAAGTACATTTAAAGTGGTCAAAACCTGTATTTTTATGTACCCGTATCGATACGGTATAGAAGGGTATCGATACGTTTTAGGGTTTCAAGCCACCAGATTTTCCAGTAGCCAAAACATGTACCGATACGCTTAGCCGTATCAATACGGTGAGCTTTGAAATAGCCCAACGGCTAGTCGCGTACCGATACGGTTGTATCGCGTACCGATACGCCTAACTACCCCAACGGTCACTTTCCCAACGGTCTTTTAAATTGCAGGACCGTACCGATACGCTAGGTAAGCGTATCGATACGCATCAGCTGAAGAAGCCCAACGGCTCTTTCCTCTTTAAGACCGTATCGATACGGTTGGACGAGTATCGATACGCCAAGCTGCAGAACTGCATTTATGGTGGGAAATAAAGACTCAAACGGCTCCAAATTGATCCCAACGGCTAGCAACGGCTACAAACTCAATTGGGAGTATAAAAGGGACCTCCTAGCATCTTGTAATGGTTAATGCTTCAATTGTTACAACATTATGATGTCAAAATTTGTCTAGAGCTTAAATTGTTTATTTCTTGCTTAGACAACACTTGTGAGCTTACATTGTTAAATTTGCTCAAGTGTCTAGGTTTTGGGTGAGTGCTTAGAATTGCAAACAAACACCTTTTAGAGGGATTTCTAGTTTGCTAAGTCTTTCTTTGTAAAGAGAGTGTTCCTTCAAGCTTTGGGTAGAAAACTTTGAGGGTTGTAACGGTTTCCTCCTAATCCGAGAAAAGGGGACGAAATTCTTAGTGAATTTGTTGGAAATCCTTAGTGGGGAGCTAAGGTAGTGGATGTAGACCTTGGTTAGAAGGTTGAACCACTATAAATCCTTGTGTCAAATTGCCAATTTTTCACCTCCCACTAAAACACCCAATTATCCAACTTCTCCACACTTGGCGAGCAAGAACGGTTGATCGAATCGAGCACCCTCAAATCTCAACAATTGGTATCAGAGCTTGGCTCAATCGAAGGGGATTCACATCCTATTGAGAAGATCCGGCAAGCTCGATCAACATTTCACCAACCGGCTCAAATGGCGCAATCCATCGACAAACCGCCTTTCTTCAACGGAGATCACTATGCCCATTGGAAGACAAAGATGAAATTCTTCTTGAAGTCAAGAGATTACAAGCTATGGGACATAGTTGAAGATGGTCCGTTCGTGCCTCAAGGAAGCAAAGCGGAATGGAGTGCCGACGATCGCAAGAAGATAGAGCTTAATTGCAAAGTCTTGCACATGCTCTTTTGTGCTTTTGGCCCAACCATCTATGAGAAGATGTCTTCTTGTGAGAGTGCCAAGGAAGTATGGGACAAGCTTGAAGTCACATACGAAGGAACCAATGAAGTCAAGGAGACCAAGATTGGGCTCCTCACCTTAGAGTATGAGAACTTCAAGATGGATCCGGAAGAGAACATCGAGAAGATGTTTGATAGGTTCTCCACCATCACCAATGGTCTTAAAGGTTATGGAGAAGCCATCCCGAAAGAGAAGCTTGTCCGAAAGCTCATCTATTCCCTTCCCGAGTCATGGGACTCAAAGAGGACCGCCATCATCGAAGCCAAAAATTTGAAGACTTTGAAGCTTGATGAACTTATGGGGTCTCTTCTCACTCATCAAATCATGAAGAAGAACAAGGAAGAGGAGAAGAAAAGGGAAGAAATTAGAGCTATGAGAGAGAAGAAAATCAAAGGGCTTGGCATCAATGCAAGTGCCATTTCTCTCAAGTCCTCCACTTGCCATCACGTAGACTCTAGTGAGGAGGATAGTGAAGATGGAGAGATGGCCTATCTCTTTAACAAGTTCGCCCGGTTCATGAAGAGCAAAATGGAAAAATTCAAGCTTGAATCGATGAAGAAGATGAAGGACTCTCACAAATCCAAAAAGAAGGGATCATCTTCAAAACAAGCATATGTGGCCACATGGAGTGATGAAGACTCCACCGATGATGAAGTAGCCCACCTATGCTTGATGGCCCTCAATGAGGGGGAGGTAACTTCTAACTCATCTATTTCAAATTCTTATACATTTGATGAGTTACAAGATGCCTATGATGATTTGCTTTTGGAATTCAAGGCATCATTTTCTAAAAACAAAAAGTTGATTTCAAAAATAAAAATCGAAAATGATTTGCTTTCCAAAACAAATCTTGAACTTGAAGCAAGATTAAAAGATTTTGAACAAAAATGTTTTGATTTACAAAATTTGCTTCTCAAAGTTCAAAAAGAAAAAGATTTGATTTCCAATGAACTTGAAAAGAAAAATAGTTTTGGAAAATCAAATTTTTATGTAAGACAATCTAGTGCCCCTAGATTTGTGAATGGAAAATGTTTTAGAAGTGTTTGGGTCCCAAAAGGACTAACCACTTCAACTAAAAAGGATGAAATTGAAAAATGGATTCCTAAGGGGACAAAATTTTGTGCTACTAATGTCTATGGATCCAAAGCAATTTGGATACCAAAAATTACTTGATTGTCTTTTGCTAGGTGTGATGGAGAGTGATCAACAAGTCAAAAATTGAGGGGGAGCTCCATGCACACAAAGGAAGAACACTTGAAGAAGGAAGGCTTCACATCCTCCCTTGTGTTCAAGTGTGGTAATATCTAGTTGCTTTAGTGTTTATTTGATTTATTTTCATTTATGTCAACTAGATAATCATATATGTTGAACTAACATTCTTATGATGCTTTGAGTAAGGGGGAGCCAATTTTAAACCAAAATTTTAAGTGTGTCAAAAAATTTTTTTTTACCTCCTATGTTATCTTGAACTTAAATGTCATTTTAAATTCTTTTTGATATAACAAAAAGGGGGAGAAATGGTTTGAAAAATTGAATTTTCAAATGAATAAGGGGGAGCTTTACTTGTTTTCATTTGTAATCTCTTATTCACAATTTTAAAGTCAAAGGGGGAGAATTCCAAACAATTTTTCAAGTTGGTTTTATTATATCAAAAAGGGGGAGATTGTAGAACTAAGTTTTGATATAATATTTGAAAAATGTTTTGGACTAAATTGCAAAGAATTTAAAATGAGTTTTTAGTCAAAAACAACTTGAAAATATGTTTAAGGGTTTTAAAGGCTTTGGAATGGACTTAAAGTACATTTAAAGTGGTCAAAACCTGTATTTTTATGTACCCGTATCGATACGGTATAGAAGGGTATCGATACGTTTTAGGGTTTCAAGCCACCAGATTTTCCAGTAGCCAAAACCCGTACCGATACGCTTAGCCGTATCGATACGGTGAGCTTTGAAATAGCCCAACGGCTAGTCGCGTACCGATACGGTTGTATCGCGTACCGATACGCCTAACTACCCCAACGGTCTTTTAAATTGCAGGACCGTACCGATACGCTAGGTAAGCGTATCGATACGCATCAGCTGAAGAAGCCCAACGGCTCTTTCCTCTTTAAGACCGTATCGATACGATTGGACGAGTATCGATACGCCAAGCTGCAGAACTGCATTTATGGTGGGAAATAAAGACTCAAACGGCTCCAAATTGATCCCAACGGCTAGCAACGGCTACAAACTCAATTGGGAGTATAAAAGGGACCTCCTAGCATCTTGTAATGGTTAATGCTTCAATTGTTACAACATTATGATGTCAAAATTTGTCTAGAGCTTAAATTGTTTATTTCT
The DNA here is from genome assembly GCA_030270665.1 of Hibiscus trionum. Lineage (NCBI taxonomy): Eukaryota > Viridiplantae > Streptophyta > Magnoliopsida > Malvales > Malvaceae > Hibiscus > Hibiscus trionum. The sequence goes on from BSYR01000050.1 coordinate 2,596,495, forward strand.
TGCTTAGACAACACTTGTGAGCTTACATTGTTAAATTTGCTCAAGTGTCTAGGTTTTGGGTGAGTGCTTAGAATTGCAAACAAACACCTTTTAGAGGGATTTCTAGTTTGCTAAGTCTTTCTTTGTAAAGAGAGTGTTCCTTCAAGCTTTGGGTAGAAAGCTTTGAGGGTTGTAACGGTTTCCTCCTAATCCGAGAAAAGGGGACGAAATTCTTAGTGAATTTGTTGGAAATCCTTAGTGGGGAGCTAAGGTAGTGGATGTAGACCTTGGTTAGAAGGTTGAACCACTATAAATCCTTGTGTCAAATTGCCAATTTTTCACCTCCCACTAAAACACCCAATTATCCAACTTCTCCACACTTGGCGAGCAAGAACGGTTGATCGAATCGAGCACCCTCAAATCTCAACACATTCCATCATCGGATGTCTCCTAATATTTTTCTTGTTCTCACACATGTCGCATGCATGTCTAGATACATTAATATTTTCCTTGATGTGTTACTAGAGAAGTAACGACCTTCACAAAAAAATTACAATTTAATTCATATGGAAGAAAGAGACATGTTTGGATGGAAGAAAATAAGAGGGGAGAAAAAATATGGTGGGAAAACGTTTATTTTTAAACTTAACGCGTCACATCAGCTTTTTTTAACAGTAATGAAAGCGAATTAAAAGTTGAGTGATAGTAATGAAAGTTTTAAAAGTTCGGTGACCATATTGAAAGCCTCTTAAAAGTTTAGTGACTAATGGTGCATTTTAACCTTAAATTTAACATGCCAAGTCATCTTTTTTAGCTGTGGTTGACGACAGTGACCTTATTGAAAGCGAATTAAAAGTTGAGTGACTGTAATGAAAGTTTTAAAAGTTCGGTGACCTTATTGAAAGCACCCTAAAAGTTCAGTGACTACCAGTGTAGTTTACCCTTTAGTTTTTGGTAAACAGAATTAAATAAATAAGGGTAAGTTATACTAGAGGTCACTCACTTGTATGTTTAGCAATAAACAGATCACTCTTTTTCTAAAAATAATAATTGAGTCACTTAATTATAAGTTTAGGAACAATTAAGTTCTTCTAAAAATAACAATTTAGTCATTTGATTATATGTTTAGGAACAAACAAGTCATTTTATCATTAAAATTGAAACAAGGGTTTGGTATAATAACAATTTTAGTCCCTAAAATTTATGCATTCTATTAATTTAGTCTTAATTCGAAATAATTTAATAAATTCAATCCTTCATATTTAAAAATTTCATTAGTGAAGCGACTATGTCTACTAGAATGCGGCGTTAAAGACATAATGAGTCTATTCCTTTAGTCCATCAATAGTCTAATGGTAAAATAATTGTGTCTATCGAATTATCACAATTGTTGATTATCAAAATGATGGACAAACATGGAGTGTGATAAGTGGTATAAGGTTGTGTCATGATGGTGCAATGTCTAAATTTTTCAATAAGAATGGTTAAGTTTATTAACTTATTTTAAATTAAGACCAAAATAATTGAATGCATGCATTTTAGGAGACTAAAATGGTTAACATACCAAGCTATTATTTCAATCTTAATGACATAGTGGCTTGTTATCATCCCTAGTAATGGCTTAGGCCTCTTATTTTATTAAAAAAACCCACTACAATTGGCTTAACAGGGTGTGACATCAAAATTTTAATTTAATGTCAAAAATTAAATTTTAGCTTTATAAATGCAATAATAAATTTAAAGATCATTTATATTTGTATAAAATTAAATGAATTTTATACAACTCTATAGCCGTGTACATATAAATTAAATAATTAAGTTGTTAAAATATTAATAGTAGGAAAATTACAAACGAGTTTAGAATATCGTTTGTGCATTTTTCGGTCTTGCTTTTTTGTAAAATCTTTCTTTCTTGTTTTATGTGTCATCATTCATTTACTTATGAATTTAGCTAGAGCATATTAAATATAAATACTTTCCGTAACTTTTTTTTTGAAAGCAAACATCGGTCATTTATTATTAATAAAGAAAGTAAATACATAATAAATAAAACGCAAAAAAGTGAAAAGACAAAACAAATAAGACGCCGACCGGTGGTATTTTTCTATCCGATAGGGATTAAACTTGAGAGAGAGACGGTAGAAGTGAGAGAGAAAGGGGTTTCATTCTCAGAAAACTCTAGATGCCAATTGGTATTCTTCTTTCCGTAATTATTCGAACCATTGTTGGTGATAATTAATAGGATGAGTCTACCACGTGCGACAAACACCGATGAACACCACTAACGATGAACACTGATGAACATCATTAAATTAATTAATAAAAATTTAAAATTTTAAGGACCCATAATACAATTAAACATTATTTTTAAAAATTCAATTAAATTATTTTATATATATATTAAAATTTTATTTTTTAATAACGGTAAACTATATATTTAGTACCTCACCTATTTTTGTATTTCTATTGAACCCTCATTATTTAAATATTATTTTAATTTGACCCTATTCTTTATAAAAAATAATTTAACCCTTAATCATCAACCTTAAATCCTAAACTATTAAACTTTAAACCATTAAACTCTTAAACTTATTCCCTAAACCATATACCGTTAAAAATAATTTCACCATCATCGATTCAATTCAATTCAATGAATTGTTGAATTCTTCTAAAAAATTCAATTCAATTATTATTATTATTATATATATATATCAAAATAAATTAAACTCGAATCTCGAATAGCGAAAAAACCCGAATGGCTAACGAACTCCGCCATTTCCAAAAAAACCGATGTTTATAGTTTCGGGATGGTACTGCTTGAATTAGTCAGTGGTAGAAAAAACTGCTCGTTGAAAACAAACAGTCATACAACCAATGAACCTAACAACTCATCATCGTCATCTGCAATCGAATTGGTTTATTTCCCATTGTTTGCACTCGAGATGCACGAACAAGGCATGTACTTGGAGCTTGCGGATCCGAGATTCCAAGGGCGAGTAAACAATAAAAAAGTGGAGAAATTAGTGCGGATCGCTTTGTGCTGCGTTCAGGAGGAGCCTGCACTTCGGCCGAGTATGGCCGTCGTTGTTGGGATGTTGGAAGGCGGGCTTCCTTTAAGTCAGCCGAGAGTTGAATCGTTGAACTTTTTGTGATTTTATGGCCGCAGATTTACAGAGGCTTCCATGACGGACGAGGAAAATAGGACAAGTGGTGATCATTTCATGTTATTTCAACAAGAAAATGCTACTCGTAGTAGCATAGTTACAACTGGTTCAAATACTTGCTTTTCTTATATGTCTTCGCAGCAAATCTCAGGCCCCAGATAATGTAAATGGTTTTGAAACTCTGTATGAACAAGAATTGACAATATTGTGTATGTTTCCTCGAAAAAGAAAGAAAGAAGAAAAACGTACTGTAGGGGGCTGGTTGTATTTAATTCGGCATTCTGTAAATTTATTTGCTTGAGAAATTATTAGGAAATTAGATGTTCATTCTCCCACTGTTTTTCTGTATGGGTGGTGAAGTATATGTAATTGTTTTTGAGCAAAAGTATTATATTGACCGAGAAAAAAAGTTAGGGTGAAATTGGGTTGGTTTGGTTGAATTTTTCAAATAATTTTTAATTTGATTTGGTTCTCGATCTTTTAGATTATTTAGACTTTATCTTGATTAAATGACTTTATTTTTTATAAATTGACGTTATTTGATAAAATTTCAAAGTCTTTATTCATATATGTTTCTCAATAAGTTAAATTTTTAAGTAAATAAAATAATTAAACTCCTCTCTGTATCACGTTTGTTTGAAAATATTTTCCATAAGTTTCTATTGAGGGGTGGTTTTAATAGACCTAGATTGAATGCTGTGCGATTGAATTTTACAAGTACATCTTAAGATTTTTGATTCGATTGGTGAGGTCTAGAACTAAAGGAATGATGGGAGATGTGATTTGCAAGGAGATGAGAATGGTGGCAGTGTTGGTTTGTTGGTTGTGCCGGCACTGCTTTTCTTTTTATGAAAAATATTTTCAAACAAACGTGATACATAGAGGCTACATAGTTTCAAGCTTTACGGATTTATAATTTACGTTGGCTATACAAAGTTCAAGGAGATTCGAGTTTAATTAATTTTGATATATATATAAAATAATTTAATTGAATTTTTTAGAAGAATTCAACAATTCATTGAATTGAATTGAATCGATGATGGTGAAATTATTTTTAATGGTATATGGTTTAGGGTATAGGTTTAAGAGTTTAAGAGTTTAAGGTTTAATAGTTTAGGGTTTAAGGTTGATGGTTAATGGTTAAATTATTTTTTATAAAGAATAGGGTCAAATTAAAATAATATTTAAATAATAAGGGTTCAATAGAAATACGAAAATATGTGAGGTACTAAATATATAGTTTACCCTTATTAAAAAATAAAATTTTAATATATATAAAAAATAATTTAATTAAATTTTTAAAAATAATGTTTAATTGTATTATGGGTCCTTAAAATTTTAAATCTTTATTAATTAATTTAATGATGTTCATCGGTGTTCATCGTTAGTGGTGTTCATCAATGTTCGTCGCCCGTTGTAAAATTTTCCTAATTAATATATCGAGTGGTAATTAGGTTTTTACTTGTTAAGTTTTAGTTTTGTTGACATCATTATTATTGCAAGAATTAAAACATTATGATTTCGAACACATTTGAACATGCATCAATCTTTAATTTAGTGGTTCGAACACGTTTATGTCACTTCACGCTTGTACATGAGTCAGAAAAGGCATGTTTTAGAATATGCTTTTTTATCACGATGTATGTTTCGATCAATGTTATTTTGACATTTCATTTTCTTAAAATATCCATGTACAATACATATATTGATAATTTTATATGATATGACATTTCACATATCGTCTAAATATATTGGAATTTAAAATCTAACGATTGATTTAATGAAAGAACGGATGATGTTTATTTTAGGAGACTCGACTTTAATTATTTTGTCTTCAAAAGGTGTGTGAGCTTTGTCAAAGAGTTAAAAATATGTATGAACAAATACTTTTTTTATAATCACCTTTCGACTATTTAAAAAAATATTGAAAAGGGTTGCAAGTTAAGGAAACCAAACTTTTTCTTTTGAAGTTTTACAGGAAAAAATTATATTCGGTTTACCGTTCATTTCTAATATTTCTGACTATTTCTTTCATCAATATTTGCTTTAAGGACTAATGTCAAAAATATCTAGAACAAGTAGTTAAAAGTTCTCGGTTGACACCTTTCTCTTCTCTAAGTTGTAAATTCTAAACTCATTATGAGAAAATTTCCCCTATTCCTCACTTTAAATAAGAATTGTTCAAAATAATAATAATATTTGCTTTAAGATCTGAATATCCATTTTATTATTGAGATACAATGTATCTATCACGTCAACTAACATTTACATTCACTCAAACATATTTAAACTTATAATCTCTAAAATTATTTATAATAACATTATCAATACGAAAACTTAATTGAAACAAAATTAAACTTATTTTTTAATTAAGTAGAAATATTATATTTTCATGCCGAAATTTAAACACATATAAAATAAGATAAAATAGATATTCTTAGCCAAACGATCAATTAGTGGATATCAACGAAATTAAACTTACTAAATCTAACAATTCCAGCCTAAACTAACTATTGCTTGTTGAATCCAACAAGTGTTCTAAACTAACTGGTTCAAATCGCTTTGTCTACAAGGTGTATGCGCATCGTTGAAAGATTAAAAATTTGTATAAACCTAACTGTAGAACTAATGTTTTGATATAATAATCCAAAAATGTTTTGGACCAATTTGAAAAGAATTTAAAACTTGGTTTTAAGTCCAAACAACTTGAAATTATGTTTGAGGTATTTTAAAAGGTTTTTGGCAATGTTTTTACTAATTTTAAAGAGCCAAACTTGACTTTTCAAGTTACCCGTATTGATACGGATGTACCCGTACCGATACCTTTTTTGCCCCAGTTTGGTCACTGCCAAAACCCGTATCGAAACAGGCTTGGCCGTTTCGATACGGATCGGGATCGTTTTGATACGCCTGGTAAGCGTATCGATCCCCTTTCAACCACCCCAACGGCTATTTTCGCAACGACCATTTAAATGTGAAACTGTACCGATACGCCCTCAAGCGTATCGATACGCTTAGGCTGGCAAGAGCCCAATGGCTAGTTTCTGATGAAGGCCGTACCGATACGGGTCCAAGCGTATCGATACGGAAGGCTGCAAAACAGCATTTATGAATGGAAATAAAGTTCTCAACGGCTCCAAATCATCCACAACGGCTATAAACTCATCAAGGAGTATAAAAGGGACCTCCAAGCATCAAGTAAAGGCTAATGCTCATATTGTCAATCAACAAATGATCAAAAAGTGTCTTTGTACTTAAATTGTCAATTCTTGTATAGACAAACACTAGTGAGCCAAAATTGTCAAATTTGTTCAAGTGTTTTAGGTTTTGGGTGAGTGCTTAATTGTGCAAACAAACACCTATTAGAGGGTTTTAGGTTTGCTTTAATTGTCTCTTTGTAAGAGAGGGTTTCAATCAAGGCTTTGGGTAGAAAGCTTGATTGTGTATAAGAGTTACCTCTTAAGCCTATAAAAGGGGAAGAACAATTAGTGGAATTGTTTGGAAATCCTTAGTGTAGAGCTAAGGTAGTAGATGTAGACCTTGATCAGAAGGTTGAACCACTATAAATCATTGTGTCTATTCGCATTCTAGCTTCCACAACCCTTCCACCCAAAAATCCACCTCTCCACCACTTGGTGAGCATAATCGGTTGAACGAATCGAGCCCCACACAACCCAACACTAACAAACTTGACCCGAAACCCGAGACCTGTACCGATTTACCCAACCTGAGACCAGATATAGACCAAAACATGATGGTCTAAACTTGACCCGAGTTCGAACCGAAACCGACCCAAATTTAGTTAAACCAAAAATAACCGAACTGAAAGCAACTCAAATCGAAAATCAACCCGAACCGAAAGCAACTTGAATTTAACTTTCTCAAATATGTATGTTTTATTCTCATTTTGTGTTATATTACTAATTAACAACTACCTTTAGTAATAGTTTAATTTTATTTTTTTCTACTTTAAAAGATCATATTCATATATTGACTCCAATTAAAAGATGGCTGATCCGATATAGACCCGACTCGAAAGTCAACGATTCGATATTGACCCAACCCAAAAAGTCAATCGATCCGATATTAACCCGGCCCAAAAATTAACTGACCTGATACCCGACCTGATCCGAAATAACATAGATTCGAACTAAATTCGAATCAGACCCGATCCAACCCAAATCCGACCTAAAATGAAAGCAACCCAAACCGAAAATCAAATCGACCCGTACCCAATTACTTATTTGTATGAACAGATACTACCTTATAATCACATTTAGACTATTAAAAAAATGTTTGATTTCTGGGAAAGGGGAAAAGGAAGATGCTTTTAGAGAATATAAAATACCGAATGAGCGAATATCCTATATAGCATAAAGTATATAACATCTTTAAAAAATAAAATAAAAAAGAGAGGATATAACGTAACTGACGTGTCATTTTCAAAATAGTGAGTTTATTCGGAATAATTTTAAATTACATTATATTGGATAGTATTTTTAAATTAACAATAGTCATTAGTTACTTAGGTTTATTGAATAATATTTTAGTGATATCACAACTTAATCGTCATATATCTTTGGAGAAAAAAACGTACCTACTAATATGAAATAATCAATTTGAGAGCCCGAATCATGATTTTTAACCATTTTTCAGTAGAAAATGAGAATAATTATTAACCAAAACAACACAAAAAAACTCAAATCTGCATGAGCAAAGAATCTACCAACAATTAGTTAGTCTGTCTGGATGACACATTAAATCCTTCAAATAAAATTATGAGTTCGAATCTTAATAATGTAAATATAATAAATTAAATTGAGAGGATCGTCGATAATCGATTTTTTACATTAACCTATCTAAATTAATTACAAATGAATTAAATTTTAATGTTTATATCAAGAAAAAAGAAGAATTTAACGAGAAGTACATGTCAATTTTGTGGTTTATGTTCACGATTTGTGGTTCTCCCTTCTAATAATATCTTTTTCAAGATTCAAACTCGAGTTCATTTATTAGTGAACAATGTACCTTGTCATTGCACCTAACACTTGTTAGTTATAAAAATTTTAATATTAATAAATTATTTCTTTTTGTATGCAACTTGATATCACTTAAGCATGTCTCAAATTCGAGTCTTTGTGTATGCAGAAAATTCCTACTGAAAAACTCACTCACTGAGTTAGTCAGGGTAAAATTCTGAAAACCGGCAACAAAAAATAAATTATTTCTTTTGATGATACATATACATAAAAATTTAAGTTTTTTTTTAGAACAATTCCTACCTAAAGGGAGGGGAAGGGAAAATTTGCTCTTATTGAGTTTAGAACGCACAACCTAGGGGAGAAGAAATATCAACCGAGAGCTTTTAACCACTTACTCTAGAGGTTGTTAACAAAAAACTCTAAGTTTTCAATAATTTATATTTTTGGGTAATCTTCACTTGTGATCCCTTTTGTTTGGGGTTTATTCTATTTTGGTCACCCGAATTCAAAAAAAGACCATTCTTGCCAGTTACATTTTGAATCGTGTCTATTTTGGTCTATTGGCCGTTAACATCCATTAATAAAAAAATTAATTTTTAATTTAACCCCAAACATTCAAAAATTTTATTTTTCACCATCTTCCCCAAAACTTGAAAATTTCATTTGTTCGCCCACCACCCGATTCAGACCTTCTTTTCACCATCATAGGTCCGTCACTCTCTTCCGCCACGAAGCGTTAATTTTTTAAACAAAAAATAATTTTATTGTTGGCAACTAAGTATAAAAAGGTAAGCACCGTACTTCCTCAGTTTCCCACAATCGTACTCTAGATCGATCATGCTGATTGCATATCACCTTCAACATTAGCTTTGGTCTTGATCTGAAGAAACTTGTATGTGATCTGTGTTCTGTTCCACAATAAGATTTAAATTAATAAATCATAACTCAATGTGAAAAGTGTATAATTTCACTTGCAAAACATATCTTGAATGTACGGTCCACGATATCAAGAATTAAAATGCAAAACCTAACATCACAAGTCAAAAACATGATTCTTTCAACCTTACCTGCATATGTTCCCCGCAATCTCAACAGGAAAATCAATGTTGCACTCAATAAATACGTGGCATATAGGACCTTAAATTTTTTCCTAACCTAACATTTAAGTGAAGAAACTCAACAAGTAATGCTATTGCTAATGGATACTTCCATGCATTTAAATTTTCAGTTAAAAATTAGATAATCTGACATTTTTGAGAGAGGATGCTTTATCTCAGTAACTATCCCTTATCCCCCTCCCCCGCACACATATAGGAAGCATGATTAAAAATAAATCTGATAAAATTCCATAAACCATTTACACTTTGAGGATCAAATTCACTCGTAATTATAACTCAAGCCGGTAAATATGACTATAAGTATAATGCACATGTAAAAAAATAATGAAATTAATTTCTGTATAAAAAGTTTAACGTTTTAGGGTGGAGGAGAGTGGTTGACCTATAGCGGTAAAAAGAGAGTCAGGATCGGGTGGTGGGCGGAAATTTTTTTTTTCAAGTTTTTGAGGAAGATGGTAAAAGATAAAGTTTTAAAAGTTTGGGGGTTAAATTAAAAATTAATTTTTTTAATTAACGGATGTTAACGGCTAATGGACCAAAATAGACACGATTCAAAACGTAAATGGCAAAAATAATTTTTTAAAACTTGAGTGACCAAAATAGAACAAATCTCAAATGAAAGTGACCACGGGTGAAGATTACCCTATATTTTTTTTATGTAATAATAGTCACGTGTACGCACCTGGTTTACCATACGTTGAGGAGAAGGAAACCCCTGAACTTTGTACGTCTTTAATGCCTAGTCACAGTTATTTCATAGTTATCGGCACCTTATAAAAAAGATGGTATAATTATGGTTGTAGTCCTTCTTCTATGGTAAAAGTTAAGATTTAATCCATATGTTTTAGTTTCACACAAATACTCTACTCGTGTGATGTTAGTAATAAATCCAAAAGGACAATTTCTACCATTAAAATGATATGGATTTTTGTATTGTTATAATGTCATATAATCGTGTGAAAATCGAATCAATCATGTTTAACAAATAACTTATTTATTAATTAATTAAATGTCTAAAATTATTTTAAAATAGAATCAAATCATCATTCTAACAACAACAACAACAATGAATAATATTATATTTTTATTCAATTAGAGTCCTATTAAGATAAGGTTTAATACAGTTGGGATCCATGTGACTATAAATATAATAATTGAGGGACCAAACCACAATTAGACGCAGAGTACAATATTCAAACTCTGGTCCTCTTTCTTCTTTAAATACCCGGAAAAAAATCAAAGCTCGATCTGGTTTTCTTTTTATCCGTTGAATTCTTTCTTCAACTGTGTTTCCATGGAGATTTTATTACCCTTCCAAACCCCAAATTTACCAACATTTTTCCTTTTGTTTCTCTTCGTTTACCTCTTCGCTTACTTTCTGATCTTCCACAACTGGGATCCCAAGCACCGAGCCGGAGCTTCAAGCTGTTTAATCTCACTAGCACATGGAACCCCGGCAGTTTTCATGGCGATTCAGGCATTAACAAACACCCAATCCCTAACTTTCGACGCCCCAAACGCCCTTTCCCACAACACCGTCCTCGAATTCAGCATCTCGTACTTCTTACTCGACCTTCTTCACTACTTAATCTTCTTCCCCAACGACACTCTCTTCATCCTCCACCATTTAGCCACCCTTTACGTGTTTGTCACCTGTCGTTTCATCGTCCACAGCGGTTCGTTCTCGCTTCTCGTGCTCTTGATCCTCGCTGAAGTCACCAGCCTTTGTCAAAACGTATGGACCATTGCTGGCTTCCGTAGAGCTGATCTTCCTGTTGCAGGTAAGGTGTTCGACGTTTTGTCTCTTCCGTTCTATGCGTTTTATACGGTTGTTAGGGGCATCATTGGACCTTTGTTTGTGTATAAAATGGGGGTGTTTTACATGAATGATGAGAATTCGATTCCAATGTGGGCTTGGGTTTCTTGGATGGTTGTGATTGTGACAGCAATCTTGGTTAGCATAGTTTGGGTGTTTGATCATTGGATAGATTGGTTTAGAAGAAGAAACTATCAAGCTATGAAGAAAGTAGCCTAGAATTTTGGGGTGCCTTCAACTTTAGAAACAGTAGATTATAGGTGATTCATGGGGTTACTGAGTAATTTAATTAATTCAAATTTGTAGCAATTTGTACAGTGAGATTTGCTGCCTTTTTATATTTCAGCCTATGGATTCTTAATTCGATTGACACCTGCTAAAACTTAAGTGTCCTGAGTTAAATGTGCTTAAGCATTAACAAACTTCGATTTAAGGGTGGATGCACACAACATGATGGAATAGAGCACAATTCATGGTTAGCCGTTTAACTCTTAGTAAGAATATTCGTGACGAAAGAATTAGTTATTGTTATCGGCGGTGTCGGTGGATACCTTAAACCAAAAATAAAGAAAGGATTATCATTGCATGCCTCATTAAAAAAATATATTTTAGACCCTATTCTTGAATATTTGGATCCTCTCTAGGTTAAGTGTTTGAGAATTATTGGTAATTTATTTTTCATTAGGTATTTGATCAACCTAGACAAGTAATTTATTTGTTTTTATTTAAATTCAAACTTAAATTTAAATTCGAATATAGAATTCAAAGTAGCGTTTAATCTTTGAATCTAGAATTCCAAATCAAACTTGTTATAGTTTAAGCTCGACTAAACTTGATTAAGCAACTTTTTATATAATATTTTATTCTAAGGGGAATATTAAATGGAATATACCCAATTTCTTTTTTATATAATCTTTGATTTTTGTGTATTTGTATACATGAAGTTCAGATTTCATTCAATTTTCACAAATTTTTAAAATTATTCTCAACATGTTATTGGTTTACGTTTAAATATTGTAGACACAAATAATTATATTTATCGAATACTAAAATAAGTATATTTATTTTTTAAAAAATATTTATAATTAGATCAAAATCAAAGTTACATATATATGATTGTATAAAATTAAAATTCATGTATAACATTACATACTGACAAAAGTTCATAATTTTAATATTTATTCGAAACAATATGACAAGTTTATCATCCCATCACTACTTTTCAATCTCGTTATGCAATTGAATTGGTCTTTAATAAAACAATTTGACAAATGCAATTCTCTTTAGTACAACAAATTGACAAATGCAAACTAAGGGATATTTTTACTTTTTTTTTTTTTGGCTTTCAAATGGGAATTTGTTTCCAAACGTGGTGGACCAATGCTAATGTCTTTGCATTTGGTCAATTTCAAAGCTTATATGCCAATAATTCAAGCATACATCTTATCAAGATGTCTTTCTCCTCTCCTTTAATCTTTTTATAAAGTTTTTGAAAGAAGGTAATTTTTTTTAATATGTTGGTGTGATTATAAGTTAGTATATGTTCAATTTTTTTAGTTTTTAATAACGCACACACATTGTACACACATGGTGCTCGAACCTGAGTCACCTGAATGAAATATATCATCTTTTACCACTGAGACCACTCCATGGGTTCTGAACGAGGTTAATGAACATTGTAGATTCAAATATTTATAGATATTTAACTTTTTTTCTTCTTGATATAAGTAATTATATTACAATTATCAACTGAGGAAGAGGGAATGGTTTGCAAATATAGGGATTGAACTCCGAAACCTAATGTCGGTCGACCTGAATTTAACAAAAGTGTTAACGTTATACCTAAGGGTGTATTTTAGATTTTGGATCGGTAAATTAGTGATATGTATTCGATCCAAAAAAATTGATATTCATTTTTTGAATATCAAATTTTTGGATCGGATATCCGAACTTATGACTTTATTTAAGTATTTTTTTTAATTTGACGGCCATATTTATAAAATTTTAAATTTTCAAATATAACAAGCAACAAATTATTAAATATAATAAGATTTGTATTCATGAAAATTTTAATTTTTCATATATAACAAGTAAAATTTTGAATTAGATATTTAAAATTTCAAATTGGATCAACAGATCAAATTTGTCGGATCGAATTTTTTTGCACGTTCCTATATCTTAGCTAGACCAAGGGTTGTTATTTTTGGATATCAAAATTATGTTATCCACTATTAGAATTCCCTTTACTTTTTTTCAGACGAGGAATCAGATTTGGATATTGGAATCTATTATCCACGCCACATATATTTATTTTTCTTTTGACTTGCTAAACCGATAAATTGAAATATCCGAAACAAGTGATTTATTTAATTCAAATTCGAATAGTAATACTCAGAACTAATGTGAGTAATAAATAAATATAGATTTTAAAGCGAATTTATGGATCAGATTCAAATATTACAAAATTTATAGATACCCAAATAGCTACCATCTTACAAGTTTAAAATCTTTTGATTAAAGTTTTCTTTTATTAGCAAGAATACCCCCTCATACATGAGCTTGTTAGAAAGCCCAATAAGCACCAATAGTGAAAGTATCTATGAGCTGGGCCCATCTTTCCCATTTTATCTTTCGGGGCTGTTGTATTGCCCATTTTTAAAATCCGTTGTCTAAACCCAAATTGGTTGTAATTAGAGTGGTAAATGAAACGAGACAGATCGCAAAATATTTGAACTCGATTAAAATTTGATTCAAGCTCGAACTCTATTTGAGTTCTTAATGAGTCGAGCTAAGCTACTAGATACCCAACTCGAAAAGCTCGCGAACTACTTGAAAATATGATATACTATTTTTAATTTTTAAAATTAAAGTGTACTAAAATGTATGTTGTTGTTGTTGGTGGTGGTGGTGGTGGTGTTGAATAGATCCACTCAATATGTTGTTAATATTATTGTTATAAATAGGGCTGTAAATAAGATGAGACAGATCACGAGTTACTCGAGTCTGACTCGGTCAAATCTCACTCAATACTCGACTCGATTGGACTCAACTCGAGTTCGACTCGAGTTCTTAACGAGCTGAGTCGAGCTCAACACTAGTCGAGCTCAGCTCGTTTACACCCCTAGTTGCAATCGAGTATCTTGTCTCATTATTCAAAATATCATAAAATATAGGCTAAATGGTCAAATTTGCCCATGTAGTAATTCGAAATCAACAATGTTGCCCATACTTTTTATTTTCTGTAATTTTGCCCTCAAAGTCAGTCAATTGCAGCAATGTTTCCCTTTGACCGACGTTGACCGTTAAAGTGCTGACGTGGCAGTTAACAGTGAAGTCATTCATGCAATTTTGCTCTCGAAGTCATTCAATTGCAGCGATTTTGCCCTCGATTTATTTTAATTTTTTTGAATAAAATTAGATAAATAATTTAGTTTTTCGAGTTGAACTTTCAAAAACAGAATATATGAAAACCGATTAACAAATTGGTGTAAATATCATTTGGGTCCCTGGAAATTTTAAAAATAAGCAAAGTGAGAACTCTCACAAAAAATCAAAATATTCTTCAATTTTTTAAAAAAATCCAAAAACTTAATAAAAATAAATAAGATATTCAAAAAAATCATTGAAAATAAAAACTAATATAAAAATTAAAGTGTATTAGAAACTATAAAATGATAAAAATTATAAATACAAAAATTTAAAAGTATTTATAAAGTATTAAAAATGAACAATTTCATCCAATGATAAAACATAAATATAAATTTATAAATATAAAAAAATCAAACAATAAAAAAATTTATAAAAACCATTGAAAAAGTCTTCGACTGTTTCTAGTTATGCCAAGACAACTAATATTTCTTGAACATATTATTAATGGAATCATCATTCTATTAGAGTAGTAATAAAACTTATCAAATATTAATGAGCACCGATTTGATGTAAAAAAAGCGAAAGAAAATTTGGTGAGATTATTCATTTTTTAATACTTTATAAATATTTTTTAATTTTTATATTTATATTTTATCATTTTATAATTTCTAATACATTTTAATTTTTATATTAGTTTTTATTTTCAATATTTTTTGAATATCTTATTTATATTTTATCATTTTGCTTATTTTTAAAATTACCAGAGACCCAAAGAATATTTAGGCCAATTTGTTAATCGATTTTTCATATATTTCGTTTGTAAAAGTTCAACTCGAAAAACTAAATTATTTATCCAATTTTATTCAAACATTAAATACACCAAGAGAAAAATTGTTGCAATTGAATGACTTTGAGGGCACAATTGCATGAATGACTTCACCGTTAACTGTCACGTCAGTATTTTAATGGTCAACGTCGATCAAAGGGCAACACTGCTGCAATTGACTGACTTTGAGCGTAAAATTACGAAAAATAAAAAGTAGGGGCAACATTATTGATTTCGGATTACTACAGAGGCAAATTTGACCTTTTAACCTAAAATTTAAAACACACTTTTTATTTAAAATTTAAATAAATAATATATTTTATGGATAGTTATTTAGTACATTCACAATAATTTTCAAGTCCTACACGCATAATAAAAAAGGCACATATCCCTAATTTATATTTAAAAAATTTATTAATTTATAGAATTAAAATACTTCACAACTAGAGATCTATTAATTGGCTGCATGATGTTGAGTGTATAAATGTTCTATATTTTAACCCTTATTTATCCATATTATTGATGCACTCAAGCATGTTTAGTTGTATTTTAGGATAGAATTTGCATAAACATCACATATAGATAATTTTGCACAGATACTGCTGATTTCGGTCAATTCTTGCAGGTACCTGTCGTGGTAGCATCCAGGACAGCAGAGGAACATAAGATAACTGTAGAGTTGGAGTGAAGGGTTGAAGAAAATTGCCTCATAAATCACTGTCGTGACAGTTGCTGTGACAGAAGTGGCGACAGTGAAGACAACAGAGATGAAAATGCGAAGTGGAGTTCGACTGATAGAGGATTTCAAGCCTGATTTTTGTAGACCACTCGCATAATTTTTGGAACCCAGAAGCACAAGGAAGGCCTTGCTCAAAGTTTGAGGAGAAAGTCAAAGCAAGAAGATAGGGCGAACTAAGGGACGTTTTGTAGAACTAATGTTTTGATATAATAATTGAAAATTGTTTTAGACTAATTTGAAAAGAATCTAAAACTTGATTTTAAGTCCAAACAACTTGAATTTATATTTGATGTATTTTAAAAGGTTTTTGGCAAGATTTTCCATGCTTTTAAACAACCAAACTTGTGATTTTAAAGTACCCGTACTAATACGGTCTAACCCGTATCGATACCTTTTTGCCAGTTTGGTCACTGCCAAAACCCGTATCGAAACAGGCTTGGCCATTTCGATACAGTGAAGGATTGTTTCGATACGCCTGGTAAGCGTACCGATCCCCATTTAACAACCCCAACGGCTATTTTCTCAACGGTCATTTAAATGTGAAACCGTACTGATACGCCCTCAAGCGTATCGATACGCCTAGGCTGGCAAGAGCCCAACGGCTTGTTTCTGATGAAGGCCATACCGATACGGGTCCAAGCGTATCGATACGGAAGGCTGCAGAACATCATTAATGAAGGGAAATAATGTCCTCAACGACTTCAAATCATCCCCAACGACTAGTAACGGCTATAAACTCACCAATGAGTATAAAAGGGACCTCAAAGCATCAAGTTATGGTTAATGCTCATATTGTCAATCAACAAATGATCAAATATTGTCTTAGTGCCTAAATTGTCAATTCTTGTATAGACAAGCACTAGTGAGCCAAAATTGTCAAATTTGCTCAAGTGTTTTAGGTTTTGGGTGAGTGCTTTAATTGTGCAAACAAACACCTATTAGAGGGATTTGTGTTTGCTTTGTTTATCTTTTTGTAAAAGAGGGTTTGATCAAGGCTTTGGGTAGAAAGCTTGATCGGTGTATAAGGGTTACCTCCTAAGCCTAGAAAAGGGGACGAATCAATAGTGGATTGATTGAAAATCCTTAGTGGGAAGCTAAGGTAGTGGATGTAGATGCTTGTTAGAAGGTCGAACCACTCTAAAATCATTGTGTCAATTTACATTTAAGCTTCCACACCACCTCCACCCAAAAATCCACCTCTCCACCACTTGGTGAGCAACATCGGTTGAACGAATCGAGCTCCTCACAACTCAACAACTGGTATCAGAGCTTGACTCAATTGAGAAGGATTCACATCCTATTGAGAAGATTCAGCAAGCTCGATCACTATTTCATCAACCGGCTCAAATGACACAATCAATCGACAAACCGCCTTTCTTTGACGGAACCCACTATGCCCATTGGAAGACAAAGATGAAGTTTTTCATCAAATCTAGAGACTACAAGCTATGGAATATAGTTGAAGATGGTCCGTTCGTGCCTCAAAGAAGCAAAGCGGAGTGGAGTGCCGACGATCGCAAGAAGATGGAGCTTAATTGCAAAGCCTTGCACATCTTGTTTTGTGCTTTTGGCCCAACCATCTATGAGAAGATGTCTTCTTGTGAGAGTGCCAAGGTGGTATGGGAAAAGCTTGAAGTCACATACGAGGGGACCGATGAAGTCAAGGAGACCAAAATTGGGCTCCTAACCTTAGAGTATGAGAACTTCAAAATGGATCCGGAAGAGAACATCGAGAAGATGTTTGATAGGTTCTCCACTATCACCAATGGTCTCAAAGGCTGTGGAGAAGCCATCCCGGAGGAAAAGCTTGTTCGAAAGCTCATCTACTCACTTCCCGAGTCTTGGGACTCAAAGAGGACCGCCATCATCGAAGCCAAGAATTTGAAGACCTTGAAGCTTGATGAACTCATGAGATCACTCCTTACTCATCAAATCATGAAGAAGAATAGAGAAGAAGAGGGAAGAAATTAGAGCTATGGGAGAGAAGAAAATCAAAGGGCTAGGCATCAATGCAAGTGTCATAGCTCTCAAATCCTCCACTTGCCATCATGTCTACTCAAGTGAAGAGGAGGATGAAGAAGAAGAGATAGTTCATCTTTTCAAGAAGTGTGCCCCGTTCATGAAGAAAGCCTTGAGAGAGCTTGAACGAGAATCCAAGAAGAAGGAGAGGGAAAGCACTTCAAGCCATAAGAAGAAGGTACATGTGGCTACTTGGAGTGATGAGGACTCCACCGACGATGAAAAAGCCAACCTTTGCCTTATGGCCATCGAACAAGATTCAAGGGTAACTTCTAATTCATCTACTTCATGTTCTTACTCTTTTGATGAATTACAAGATGCCTACGATGATTTGGTTTTAGAGTTTAAAAATCACATTTTGAAAAACAACAAATTGATTTCAAAGTTAAAAATTCAAAATGATTTGATTTCTAAAACCAAACTTGAACTTGAAGCAAAACTCGAAGAATTTGAATTAAAATGTTTTGATTTACAAAACTTGCTTCAAAAAGTTCAAGAAGAAAAGGATTTGATTTCCAAAGAGCTTGAAAAGAAAAACAATATTGGAAAATCAAATTTTTATGTTAGACAATCTAGTGCCCCTAGATTTGTAAAAGGAAAATGTTTTAGAAGTATTTGGGTCCCAAAAGGACTTAGTACTTCAATTAAAAAGGATGACATTGAAAAATGGATTCCTAAGGGGACTAAAATTTGTGCTGCTAATGTTCATGGATCCAAAGCAATTTGGATACAAAAAATTACTTGATTGTCTTTTGATAGGTGTGATGGAGATATTCAACAAGTCAAACATTGAGGGGGAGCTCCATGCACACAAGGAAGGACACTTGAAGAAGGAAGGCTTCACATCCTCCCTTGGGTTCAAGTGTTGGTAAAAATCTAGTTGTTTTTTTTATTTCATTTGATTTATTTCTTTTTATTTCAACTAGATGATCATATATGTTGGACTAACATTTTATTGATGCTTTGAGTAAGGGGGAGCCATTTTAAAACCAAATTCTTATTTTTGTCAATTTTTATCTCTATAGTTATTTTGAACTTAATGTTTTAAATTCTTTTTGATATAACAAAAAGGGGGAGAAATGGTTTGAAAAATTGAATTTTCAAATGAATAAGGGGGATCTTTATTTGATTTCATATCTTTAATCTCTTATTCACATTTCTAAAGTTAAAGGGGGAGAATCCCAAACAATTTTTCAAGTTATTTTTATTATATCAAAAAGGAGGAGATTGTAGAACTAATGTTTTGATATAATAATTGAAAAATGTTTTGGACTAATTTGAAAAGAATCTAAAACTTAGTTTTAAGTCCAAACAACTTGAATTTATGTTTGAGGTATTTTAAAAGGTTTTTTGCAAGATTTTCCATGCTTTTAAACAACCAAACTTGTGATTTCAAAGTACCCGTACCGATACGGTCCAACCCGTATCGATACCTTTTTGCCCAGTTTGGTTACTGCCAAAACCCGTATCGAAACAGGCTTGGCCGTTTCGATACGGTGAGGGATCGTTTCGATACGCATGGTAAGCGTACCGATCCCCATTTAACAACCCCAACGACTATTTTCTCAACGGTCATTTAAATGTGAAACCGTACCGATACGCCCTCAAGCGTATCGATACGCCTAGGCTGGCAAGAGCCCAACGACTAGTTTCTGATGAAGGCCATACCGATACGGGTCCAAGCGTATCGATACGGAAGGCTGCAGAACAACATTAATGAAGGGAAATAAAGTCCTCAACGGCTCCAAATCATCCCCAACGGATAGTAACGACTATAAACTCTCTAATGAGTATAAAAGGGACCTCCAAGCATCAAGATATGATTAATGCTTATATTGTCAATCAACAAATGATCAAATATTGTCTTAGTGCCTAAATTGTCAATTTTTGTATAGACAAGCACTAGTGAGCCAAAATTGTCAAATTTGCTCAAGTGTTTTAGGTTTTGGGTGAGTGCTTTAATTGTGCAAACAAACACCTATTAGAGGGATTTGTGTTTGCTTTGTTTATCTCTTTGTAAAAGAGGGTTTGATCAAGGCTTTGGATAGAAAGCTTGATCGGTGTATAATGGTTACCTCCTAAGCCTAGAAAAGGGGACGAATCAATAGTGGGTTGATTTGAAATCCTTAGTAGGAAGCTAAGGTAGTGGATGTAGGTGCTTGTTAGAAGACCGAACCACTCTAAAATCATTGTGTCAATTTATATTTAAGCTTCCACACCACCTCCACCCAATAATCCACCTCTCCGCCACTTGGTGAGCAACATCGGTTGAACGAATCGAGCTCTTCACAACTCAACACGTTTATTCAGAGATTTAGTCTTTATCTTTGTATTTTTTATTTGTGATGTTTTTATCTTTCTGTTTTTGTTTGTCATGCATTGAGGACAATGCAACCCTCGAGTTTGGGGGTAGGCAATCTTCCTATTATTAATAGATTAATTATATTTTGTGTTTATAACTATTTATTTTTGTGCCTAAAAAAATTGGCTTAAGTTTTTGAACTTCTCTTACCTGCCGCGGCCTTCACTGTCGTGACATTAGCTTTAGAATGTTTTAGGAAGTATTTAGAGCCTTACTATAGTTCTGAACTCTTAAAACACTTTTATGACTTATATGTTGTTAAGACTTCTGTTAGTAAACTTAGAATAGGAAGCTTAGCCACTTGAGTTAAAAAAAATTTAGACTCAGTTTACTCCTAGAGGTGCCTAACACTGTCTCTAGGAAGATAACTAGAGGTACTCCTAGAGGTGCCCAACACTAGCTCTAGGAAGATAACTAGAGGTGCCCGAAACTGGCTCTAGTAGAAATAGAAAGACTTCAATCTAAGTTAGGAAGTAAACTAGAGGTGCTCGAAATTGGCTCTAATTAAGAATTATTTTTGAAGTAAAACTAAAGTGAGTTGAGTAACTATTCTGATTGCTATAGAGTCTAGGCTCATATTTGTTCACAAAACCTGCACACACTCACACGAGTGTTATAGTATTGCTCCGGATAAGTCCTTAAACATTCGAAAAGGTATTGATCTTGATGGTGAAGGTACTGTAGGTAATGGTTGTTCATTGAGTTAAGCCAAAGCCAAAAAAGTTTCATTCTTAGTTAGATTGCATTTGCTTGAGGACAAGCAATAACTTGAGTTTGGGGGTGTGTTGAGTGCATAAATGTTCTATATTTTAACCCTTATTTATCCATATTATTGATGCAATCAAGCATGTTTAGTTGCATTTTAGGATATAATTTGCACAAACATCACAGATAGATAATTTTGCACATATACTGCTGATTTCGGTCAATTCTTGCAGGTACCTGTCGTGGCAGCATCCAGGGCAGCAGATGAACAAAAGATAACCGCAGAGCTGGAGTGAAGGGTTGAAGAGAACTGCCTCATACATCACCGTCGTGACAGTTGCTGTGACATAAGTGGCGACAGTGAAGACAACAGAGATGGAAAATGCGAAGTGGAGTTCGACTGATAAAGGATTTCAAGCCTGATTTTTGTAGACCACTCGCATAATTTTTGGAACCCAGAAGCACAAGGAAGGCCTTGCCCAAAGTTTGAAGAGAAAGTCAAACCAAGAAGATAGGGCGAACTAAGGCACGTTTATTCAGAGATTTAGTCTTTAAATAAATTTTACTTTAATTCAAACTAGTATTCTTGGCCACTAAGAAAGCTTACACCCAAGGCCTATATATATGCTTGTATTTCGACAAGGGAAGACAACCTAGTTTCTAGCCGTCTTCCATCATAAACCCTAGTTGTTCTCTTCTTCATCATGTTCTAAATCTTCCTCAGGGCTAAGGGTTGATCATGTAAAGTAGTAAGGGTTATACTGTTTCTTAGGATTTTTTGTTCAATCAATAAAATTTCAAGTTTATTTACTCTGGTTTCAACATCTCATAAGAGTATCGGGAGAGCATTGTGAGGTTATCTATTTACTTAATATCGAGAGAGTTAAATATAAGAAAGGAGTAAATACAGTTTTCCAGTTTATGGTTAAACTATTTTGGCCTAGGGATATGTACAAGGTTAAGCGACTAAAGAAGAATTCACAAACATCGGTGTTCATCCTTCGATTCACGCTGGGAGGTATCTTCCAAGACGTGTTCGCCGACAGAACTTGGACCTAGGGATAGGACAAGTCACAACAGGTGTTCTTGCCGAACTTGAAGTAACAGAGTTGTTGATCGATGCTGCGACAACAACAAACCTCTTCCGGGACAGGTTCCACGACATAAGCAACATAAGTCCTCTGAACAGTGCAATACCTGCACTACGGAACAAATCAATACCAACCTACTTTATCAATCTGATTTTCTTCTCTATTTTAGTTTATCTTCAAGAATTCTCAAAACACTTTATTAAATCTATATCTTTTCTTGTGCAGAGTTTTAAAGTTAGAAGTATTTTCAGTCCATGTGGAGATGATATCTGATACTTCGTATCACTATATTACTTGCGTCGTGTATACTTGCACTCAATTGCGATAGTCTTATTTACACGCAACACATGGCCAAGAATACTCGCTTTGTCTTATCTTGTATGAGTTTGAATCCCGACATTTGTCTTGAGAATTTGATATCTCGCTATTTAATAAAAAAAATCAAAACTGAAATTTATTAATTGGTCGAATGATCAATGATGTTCATATTATCTCATTTTATATAGATTCGAATCATAACATTTGTGAAAAATATATTTACCTCTCTTCTTAATAAAAAAAAGTGCACAACTAGAATACGGGATACTAATGATTAGGGGTGTTCATTTCGGATATCCGATCCGATCCGATCCGAAAATTCGGATATCCGAAAAATTCGGATCACCTAAATAGCGATCCGTATCCGATCCGAAAAAACCGGATATCCGAAAATTTGGATATCCGAATTTTCGGATCGGATACTCGGATATCCGAATATCCGAAATTTATGAATTTATTTGATTATTTTTTTAATTTAATGGTTATATCCATGAAAAATTTAGGTTTTCGAATATAAAAATTAATAAATTATTATAACAATATTTGTATCCATGGAAATTTCAATTTTTCATATATAACAAGTAAAAATATCGAATATAATAAGATTTATACCTATAAAAAATTGAATTTTCGGATATCGGATAATCGGATATCCGATCCGAATGTAAAATCACTATCCGTATCCGATCCGAAATTTTCGGATATCCGATCTGAATTATCCAAAAAATAAAAAACGGATCGGATATCCGAAATTTCGGATCGGATCAACGGATAATCGGATCGAATCAATCGAATCGGATTTTTTTGAACACCCCTACTAATGATCCTATTTCTATTACTAATAAGGATCTATTTGTAAAAATACGCAATCAAGATTTGACAAGTCCTGAAACTCGGGCTCTGTTCGCATTTTATTTATGTTCTAGAAATACAAATATTTACGTTAAAATATTTAAACTACTTATAATCTTCAAACTCCAAACTAATTAAATTCAAGATAATGAATACTTAAATGCAGTCTAACCTTAAAACTTTAAGTTGTTAGGCTAAACTATAAAATAAGTGTTTAAGCTATGTTTCTTTTTTTATAAGTGTTTAAAGTATTTTTTGATTGAAATAAATACCTAAACTTTTGTTTTTAGCTTATTTTAGTCAATTTTGGCACCTATTTGGGCACCTATTTCAACAAAAAAAAATACAAACTTAGGCATTTATTTCAGCCAAAAAATAGTTTAATCACCTATTTCAGCCACAAACGAAACTTTTTAGACACTTTTTTCACCCAAAAAATACTTTAGGCATCTATTGCAAAAAAGAGACATAGTTTGATCACTTATTTTATAAATCAAATATTAATCAAGATAAGATGACAATTTTTTATTTTTATTCTGAAACACAATTAAAAGGAAAGCTAATTTGGGATGCCGAATTAAAAAATTAAAAAAGTTAAAGAACTGAATTAAGAAATTCAACGGCAATAAATTATTTGGTGTGTAAATAAAAATTATCAAAGAAATATTCGTACGGAATTTGTTCGATGAAAACAACTCACACGGTAGTTACCGAAGATTTTGACAAGATATTTATATTTTTTTTTGTAAAAAGATATGGAGAACAGAAGATGCTTTGTTGAAAAGATTCGTGATTTTTTTCTTCTAATTATTATTTTTAGATAAAAATTGTTTTTTTAGTGTTATTTTTTTTGAAAAATTCTACAACGGGCGACGAATATTGATGAGCACTACTAACGATGAACACCATTAATTTTATTTTTAGAATTTTAAAAATTTAAAGGACTAAAATTATAATTAAAATTATCTCTTAAAAATAAAAAATAAAAATTAATAGTTACTTTATAATATTTTTTAATAGGTTAGAATCAAATATATCCAATTCTCCTAAACCCTAACAAAATCAATCTCTTAAAAAATAGAAATCAATTTATAATTTTTTAATAGATTGGAATCAAATATACCCAACTCTCCTAAACCTAAACCCTAACAAATTCAACAAATATCATAAGAATTGAGAGGTTTAGGAGAGTTGAGTATATTTGTTAGGGTTTAGGTTTAGGAGAGTTGGGTATATTTGATTCTAATCTATTAAAAAATTATAAACTGATTTCTATGTTTTAAGAGATTGATTTTGTTAGGGTTTAGGAGAATTGGGTATATTTAATTCTAACCTATTAAAAAATATTATAAAATAACTATTAAATTTTATTTTTATTTTTTAAGAGATAATTTTAATTATAATTTTACTCCTTTAGATTTTTAAAATTTTAAAAAAATTAATGGTGTTCATCAATGTTCATCGTTAGTGGTGTTCATCAATGTTCGTCGCACGTGGTAGACTCATTTATTTTTTTATGTCAAACACTAAAAAATATTAAAAAAAATAAATTTTAAGTCATAATCCTATATTTTAAATCTTAAATCCTACGCCCTACAAAATACACTCTATCTAAATTCTCTAAACTCTAACTATAAATTTTAAACTCTAAATTTTAAATCTAATTTTTGGTATAAGAACATAAATAAATGTACAAAAAAGAGGTAAAGATTTCTATTAGTCATTTTCATGGTTCAAATCTGTATCCATTGTAACCAACATTTGATGTTTCTGCTGATGTTTTAATTATTAAAAATTATAAATTGTTGGTGAAGCTGCCTAACTAAGATTAATAAACATGGTTTTTATTATTTTATTGTTACGATTCAACAAAAATGGAAGACGACTTTGTGATCAATTATTAGTTGGTTTAATGAGATGAAATACTAATTTTTTAAGTAAAATTAAAAGTTTGAATCTTGAAATGTGAAAGAAACAAATTTGATTGAGACAATCGTTCATATAATAAACTTTTACAATATATAATTTAAAATTAATCGATAAATAAATTAGATATCGATGGTTAAAAAACAAAAAAATGCCTTGATTATTTCATTATGACTACACCTAATTCTTTTAAAAAACACAAATCATATTATAGTATTTTAATCAATTTAGACCCATCACGTTTTGAGTAGATATATTGGTTAAGAACATGGCGTCCTACACCCAATACTACCAATTCAATTAACTGCTACAAGAAATGGAATGCAACAAGCTTGCTTTACTTCTGATCGCAATGGTGGTGGTGCTTTCAACCACGACGACTCCAACTGTTACGGCTGTTCGTAACCCCTTCTCTATCATAACTTTCTCGGTCGAAAACTGCGACCACAGAGGCTCGACGCTCGTATTGCGATAGTTTTCGTGATTGTTGCAGTGGTACTTGTTCTCGTCTTGTTGCTGATCCTACCCACCCAGGAAGGTGTGCATGAAGGTCCGTAGTTCCGACCAGGATACAGACTATTGTTTCATGTTAAATAAATTGGACCGGATGTGGTTTCTTATGTGTTCCGTTCGTTGCTCATATGCAGTCGTGTGTGTTTTGTTGGTCTCTCAAGTCTCGTTTTTTTTTGTTTATTTTTTATTAAAATTGGATTTTTTTTCTTTTTGTTGTCACGATCGAACTTCGATTTAATTGAATTAAGATGAAAACTCTTTAAAAGAAATCGTGTTTATAAAAGTATGATTGATTGCATTAGAATTATATACAGGGTTAAGATTCACTTACAATGAATGTAAAACTATGAGTTTTACACGTTTTTTTTAGATCGTTTAATGGATAAAATGGATGATTGAGATTAACTCTTTTTTGTCAAGTGATAATCTTCGCATAATCTACTATTAATCTCAACCATCCATTTCACCCATAAAAAACGTGTAATAAGATCCGTTACACTATGTAAAACTCACGTAGTTTTACACTAATTCATGACCATTAGATGAGTGAAATGGATGGATGAGATTAGAGGTGGGATATGTGAAGATTATCACTTAGAAAAAAAAAGTAGGAGTTAATCCCATCCATTCATTTAACCCATCTAATAACCATGAATTAGTGTAAAACTAGTTGAGTTTTACATAGTGTAAGTGGATCTTAACCATATATATATATATGGAAAGTTTCTTAACTAAATCAATAATAATTTAACAAAATATATAGTGAAAAAGTGACGAGTTTTACTTAATTATCGGTTTAGGCTAGTGAATGAGAGACTAGGTCTTTTAAACAATATTTAAGATTGACGTTGTGAATGAAACAAAATTGATTTAGAAAAATAATCCATATAATAAATTTTTATAATATCCAATTCGAATTAATCACATGAAACATAATATGCCTTTTAAATGTTTTTTTCTTTCTAAAAATAATAATAAAAAAATGCACATATCTAATCCATTATCCTTATCTATCTTTGGTGCTTCATGAATGCTTATTTATCTCAACTAGCTTCACCAATAATTGTATATTTTTAATACATAAAACAAAGTGAGAAAAGACATTTATATAAGAAAAAAAAACTAGTTTTGAAATTAAATAAATTAAATCTCCTCTCTCCGGTTTTTGATTAAAATGTTTTTTTGTTACTTTTAAGTTTTGAAATTATGTAAATTCAATCTTAACTCTCAATACTTTAGTTCAATTACCTTTTAGGTCCCTCTTAATATTGAAATTAGATAAGCTACAACCTACTATGTTTTCGGTTTAAATACATTAATTTAGTTACCAATCAATTTCAAAATATTATTAGTATTAGCGAAGAAAACATGAAATATGACAGTAACATCTATTAATCACAAGAAAAAAATTTTAATACACATGTTATATAAATTGAAGTTTACACAAGCCTTTTAATTTTAGAGGTTTAGTTTAGACTTTAGTGGTTTTAGTTTTAGATTTTAAAATTTAAGATTAGTACTTAAAATCTAGGTGTAAGATTTAGAGTTTAAAGTTTAAGGTTAAAAATTTAAGATTTAGATTTTATGATGTAAATATGTAAATTTGTGTAAATTAAAAGTTTACGCATTATGCGCATATCGAAATTTTACCCCTAATCATATGCATGGTTAAAAAAAGTGTATAAATCTAGTTTTTAACGGTAAGTGAATTCTTCTATACTATTATAATCTCAGGCAGTACCTACCTGGATCCAGCATCTCAACGGATCTCGGAAACGCACCGGAAGCTTACCGTTATGCTCTTGAGAATGTCGGCAGCGGCAGCGAAAGAGAAGGGTTAGGAGCAACCGTACCAGTTGGAGCCACCGTGAAAGACAGTTAGCAAACTTCTGACTTTCCATTTGTTGTAGCAATGAATTGAATTCGTACGCAGTACATAGTGTAGGGCACCGTGTTCTCAATGTATATAGCCGAGGGTGATGGGTCGGGGTCTGGATTGATTAAAATATAGTAATGAATTTTGTGAGTTCATATGCAACGTATCTTAATAAGATAATCTTTAAATGGGCTGCTGCTCCATTATTATTATTTTTTATTGTACCGAATAATTTTTATTTTGACAAAAGCCGCTAGCTTTTATTAAAAAGATGAAATATTCAAGATTAGAATAAGAGTTTACAACTACAATCGTAAACTAAACACATAATTTAAACATTTTTTTATAACTCAAAAGAAACTAGCCACTTGATATCAAAGACCATACAATGAAAATGTTAAAAAATGTAATCAAATGATTCAAACAAAAGATAGATATGAACATATCTGACTACATCAACAAACGAACTAAAAAAAAGATCAAACTACTAAAAAATCACCGACAATTACAAAATGAAAACGTGTCATAAAAACAGAAAAAAATGTGTCATAAAAACAAAATTATTCTTGAAAAAACAAAAAAAAACAAAAATAGAGATAAGCAAGAAAAAAAACAAAAAATATCAATAATCGAGAACTAGCAATAAAATTAATACCACTACTGATAAGCAAATGAAAAAGAAAAAAAATACTGAATAAAGAGAGAAGTATGAACCTAAAAATGAAGGCGTCACTTTTTTTCTTATCACACCGAACAATAAATAAAGTAAATAGTGGTATCTGCATCAGCCAGCAAAAAACGACAGAAATATTTTTCGGTGAAATAATCAACAATTTTATTAGTATGTCTAGAAACATTCACCCTATTAGTATGTCTGTTTATATGATAAATCTGCACCTCCCAATTGCGTTGGAATTAGTGCTCCATTATTATTGTGCTCACATTTCAATAATAATGCATTCTAGCTGTCAGTCTTATAAAAATATAATGAATGCTTACCCATTACTAGTATCTTGCCTCAAGACTTCACTTGAATAAATCAAATAATTCGACTAGATTTGATGTAAAAATATTCAATTTATTTTGACTTGATTTGAAATTTTTTTAATAAAATTTGAGTTATAAAATAAAAATTTGAATAACACGGAAATTGTTTGTAATTAATGGATTAATTTTAGAAATATGTGTATTGTGTATGGTTATAGAAAACCATTTAAATTATAACTAATTAGTACTATAACATTATAGGGAAAACTACACCGGTGGTCCCTAAACTATTACCGTCTTCCTATTTTCGTCCCAAAACTATTTTTTTAGCAAAATCATTCATTCTGTTACATAGTTCTCCTATTTTGGTCACCGTTGTTAAAAACTAATAGAATTGCTGACGTAGATTTTTTTTCTTATTTTTTAAATATTTTTATTATTTTCTCTCTCCTATATATATTATTTAAAATTTTTATTTAGACTAATGTGGTGGTGACACGTGTCACCACCATAACAAAGAAAATAAATTAAATATGAAAGGGAGGAGCTAGGATTTGAACCCGCATCCCCATGTCCCAAACTAATGGGTTAACCATTGAGCTAAATCCAATTATTAATATGTTTTAGCACGAATTACATTTAAAACAATCAAATGAACCCCCAAAACCAAAGAAATAGTTGAAACAAATGACTTGCAATAAGATTGGAACCCATGTGCCATGACATAAAAAGGCCAAGCATAAACCAAATGTGCCACGGAATTATTTCGACTAAAATTTATATTTAACGTATATTAGTTTACCAACAACACATATTAATTTATCAATTGGGTTTGTGTTCGAATAAAATATTTAACATTTACTAAAATTTATATTTAAGGTATATTAATTTATCAATAAAGTTTTGTATTCGAATAAAATATTTAACATTTACTAAAATTTATATTTAATGTATATTCCATTAATTTATCAATAAGGTTTTGTGTTCGAATAAAATATTTAAAATATACTAAAATTTATATTTAAGGTATATTAATTTATCAATAAGGTTTTGTATTCGAATAAAATATTTAACGTATGCTAAAATTTATATTTAACATATATTCTATTAATTTATCAATAATGTTTTGTGATCGAATAAAATATTTAACATATACTAAAATTTATATTTAAGGTATATTAATTTATCAATAAGGTTTTGTATTCGAATAAAATATTTAACGTATACTAAAATTTATATTTAACATATATTCTATTAATTTATCAATAAGGTTTTGTGTTCGAATAAAATATTTAACATATACTAAAATTTATATTTAAGGTATATTAATTTATCAATAAGGTTTTGTATTCGAATAAAATATTTAATGTATACTAAAATTTATATTTAACATATATTCTATTAATTTACCAATAATGGTTTGTGTTCGAATAAAATATTTAATGCATACTAAAATTTATATTTAACATATATTAATTTATCAATAAAGTTTTATGTTCGAATCCCTCCCTAAGTTTAATATTTTTTTTGTGTTGTTTGTAAATTAATATACGTTAAATATAAATTTTAGTCGAAATAATTCTTTGGCACATTTGGTTTATGCTTGGTCTTTTTATGCCATGGCACATGGGTTTGAATCTTATTGCAAGTCATTCGTTTCAACTATTTCTTTGGTTTTGGGGTTCATTTGATTGTTTTAAATGTAATTTGTGCTAAAATATATCAATAATTGGAGCTTAGCCCAATGGTTAACCCATTGGCTTGTGGACATGGGGGACATGAGTTTGAATCCTAGCTCCTCCCCTCATATTTAATTTATTTTCTTTGTTATGGTGGTGACACGTGTCATCACCACATTAGTCTGAATAAAAAATTTAAATAATATATATAGGAGAGAGAAAATAATAAAAAATAAAAAAATAAGAAAAAAAATTCCACGTCAGCAATTCCGTTAGTTTTTAACGACGGAGGACCGAAACAGGATAACTATGTATTTTGAACTATAGACTATCATGGAATTTGAGGGTATTGTTTTCAGTATGTATGTATACAAGTTTATATTGGAATATTTTATTTGAACTATTGAATATTAATATTAACGTAGTGATTTTAATAAGGTTTTGAGATATTTTTATTTGAAGGTCAATGTTTTACGTTACCATATTTAAAAACTATAATTATTTATTTTAAATTCGGATACTTGGGACTAAAGTTACGAGTATAATTTTCTAAATTTGACATTTTCTTAAAAGTCAGATTTAGGGGTTACATCATCTATATTTATATGATAAATCTGCACCTCTCAATTGCGTTGCAATATGGAATTAGTGCTCCATTATCATTGTGCTGACATTTCATGCATTCTAGCTGGCACTTGGCAGTTTTATAAAAAA
Organism: Hibiscus trionum; assembly: GCA_030270665.1. NCBI lineage: Eukaryota > Viridiplantae > Streptophyta > Magnoliopsida > Malvales > Malvaceae > Hibiscus > Hibiscus trionum. The sequence goes on from BSYR01000050.1 coordinate 2,627,533, forward strand.
TAATGCATTAAACTTTAAATGGTTACGAGGGAAGTTCTAAAAAATTGAGACTCGTCAGTATCGTAGGCCAAACTTAATTCGATTCAAAAAAATTAAATAGTTTAATTTATTTTGATGTAAAAATATTTCATTTGTCTTGACTTAATTCAATTTTTTTTTAATTTGAGTTACAAAATAGAAAATTCAAAAACTCAAAATTTTTAATAATTAATGAATCAATTTTAAAAATATGTGTATTATATATGGTTATAAAAACCGTTTAAATTAGAACTATTAGTATTATAACATTATAAATATTTACAATTAAATTTGAACAGAAACTTGAACAACTCAAACTCGAAAAAATTTCAAATAAAGTCTTAGTTATAAAATAAGACTAGTCAACTCAACTAACTCAAAATTTTTAACTCGACTCGATCAAATTTCCTCCACTAATCTTTAAATGGACCGGTACGCCATTATTATTGTGCCAACTTTTTCAACAATAATGCATTATTGAAAAAGAGTTAATTACAAAGGTTGTCTTCGAACTATGACCCTACTCTAAATTGGTCTCTAATCTTTAAAACATTCTATGTCAATCCTCAAACTAATACCCTATTCCAAATTGATCCTTAACCTTTAAAATATTTTATATCATTCTGCAAACTATCAATATCATTCCATTTTGATCCGTTCGTTAAGGTGCCGTTGATTTTACTGGTTAAAATTTTTTTATAAGGAAATTACTTGCTGTAAATGCAGTTTTTGCAGATATTTACTTTCTCAATTCATTGTATATGTGCAGATACTGTATGCATTTATACTCTTGCTAACCAAGATGGTCAGTCACATGAAGTGATTCACAGCTTGATGCAGGATTTTACTGGTATGAAAAATGCATCCAATCTTCCAGATTTGAACATGGTTAATGTTTTAGATCATGTTTGGAGGCTATGATCATAGAAAATAATATTACACAAACCAAGAACATGGTCTTAATGGACAGTCTTGCCATATATTTTATTACAGACCACGAAACCAATAGCAAAACACATACATGTATATTTCTTGAGCGAAAAGAAAGCTGCACACACCACATAAAAACCCACCCATAAACTTCTTTCAACTTCTCACATTAGCCTAGGATTCGACCGCAAGGCAGAAATCATTCGAACCATCTGGTTAAATTGAATACAGCTTCAGTTCCCCATCTTGTTATATTGAATAAATCTTCAGTGCCTTCTTGTGTACTTAACACGGTTGATGTGATTGTTTGTCGATCCATCCCTTTCGATCTGCATATTTTCTCCATAAGCCGAGGCGAAATGCAGGAAAAATAAACTTCATTCAGACCGGATATACTTTCCCAGCCTTGTGGTAATGTCGTGAACTCTTGGCATTCCATGATTTTTAGGTATTGAAGATCAGGCATCACTCCTTTACTGATCACAATTTCTTTCAATCGAGGGCATCCCCCAATTTGTAAAATCTTAAGCTTTCCAAATCCTTCGAGGAAGTTTAACCTCTCTCCTTCATATGCATTCTCCATGTTCAACTGTCCTAGATTAGGCAATGCCTGGATGTGAGGAAGAAAATCATCCCTCAATCTAGACCAATGTAAGAACAGAAACTTGAGGTTGTCAAGCGAGTTAAACCAGAGCGGTACCTTCACATTTTGCAACCAGCTTTCTTGCTGAAGATAAAAGATATGGAGGGCATTGTCCACCCTTGCCAATAAAAGCTTTCTTGCTGAAGATTCACGATAAACATTGTTGTGCCGAATGATATAATTTGGGTTTGGGGTTATATTGTTATTGGAATCATGAATTTATCTCTACCAAATCTGTTTCTTTCTAGTAGGTTTAGTAACAATTTATTTGAGAAACAGAGCTTTCAAGGAGCTGAAACCATTGCCTCCTATGGTGAGTGTTCTCTTGCATTTCCGTTTCGTCTACGGTCCTTGTTTATGTTCTCCGCTACTTGGAATTCGGAGAATTGCCTTATGGTTTGCCTGAAATCAACATTGCCGATATTACTTCCTTGCCTTTGTTGCTTTTTCTTTGCTGCTCTTTGCCTCTTGCGGTTGGCAAAAGCAGTGAGCTCAAACATCCATTATTGCTTCACAAGGAGGATGAAAGTTCATCTGGAGATGATGGTAATTTCAGTAGTGCTAGCATCTGGAGCCAACTCACATTTCAATGGCTAAACCCCCTCTTTAAAAAGGGTCGAACCAAGAAACTCGAATTGCACCCTATTCTTTCGGTTCCGGAATCCAAAACTGTAGACAATGCCTTTGTTGTTCCTGGAAGAACCGCTTCGAAAACATAATTCCCTGGCTATGATCATAGAAAATAATATTACACAAAGCAAGAACATGGTTGTAATGGACAGTCGCGCCATATATATTATTACAAACCACAAAAGCAATAGCAACACACATTTGAATTTATATTTTGAGCGAAATATAAAGCAAGCTACACACACCACATAGAGCTCATCCATTAACTTCTTTCAACTTCTCACATTAACCTGAAAAGAAAAAGAATGTAAAAAAGGGGGTCAGATTTGGCAGTTGGGTGAAATGAATGCATTATTTGTTTTGAAATCATCAATGTCATCTTGTTAGGTTGAATACAGTGGTACTTACTACTTACGACTGGAAGGATTCGACTTGTTTTGCAGAAATCATTCATACCATCTACTTATATTGAATTCAGCTTCAACGCCTTCTTGTCTACGTAACTTGATTCGTTGGTCAACCCTTCTTGATCTCCATAAGCCCAGGGAAAACATCACGCAAACAAATTACAGCGCTTGATAACTCCATTGTTTCAATTCCAGAGGAGCAGAACAATATCGAAATCAAAGGTTTTCAAGGAGACAATGATCTGCAAATGAAAAACAAGTTGGCATGGTTCAAGCTTGCAGATGCAAACACCAAATCAAAACCCATAGTTGACTTGTAATTTTTTGTGGTATTGTTTGTTGGTTTGATTTAATTAGAAGATTCTGATAGGACATGCATTATGAGTGTCTTTTCTGGTATTGTTCATGGTTGGTTTCTCTTTATTGCATTTCACGCGGCTAAGATTATGCCAAAACTGGTGTGAATAGATCAAACATGATAGTTTGGTGGTAAAGATTATACTAAATAATGTTTTGTGTCTTAAGCATTCTTAATTCTTTGTTATTGCGGGTCGTAAGATACCGGATTAAGGCCCTTTTTTGAATGTTTTGTGTCTAATTTTGATTAGTTATTAATTTTGTGCGGCTCCTGATTTTTTGCTCGGTTGAATTTTACATCAGAAAGTCTTAAACAAGAATAGTTTGCTCAACTCTTGGAGTTCTTCCATGTATTCTTCTATTTCTCTCCCTCCATATTACGTATACGAAGCTTTTCAAGCTATCTGTAGAATAATAGACAACGATGTTTTGCCTTTCAATTTTGTACGGGACTTAACGGTTAGGTTACGATTAGCAAAATTTAATAAGTTAACCAACCGTTTAGGCTAAACAGTACGACAAACCGACCATGAACACCCCTACTTGTGTGGTCGCTCCTATTGCACATACTCAAAACTACCCATGATCAAATCTAATTCCTTAGATTAAATAAGGCTTTAGCTCTTTCTTGTCTACTTAACACGATGCTCGTGATTGCTCGTCGATCCATCCTTTTTTATCTCCGTATTTTCTCAGTAAGCCCAGGTGAAACATGAAACAGATAAACTTGGTATAGATCAGGTAGACTTTCCCAACCATGTGGTAATGACATGAAGTATTGGCATTCAATGATATTGAGCTCTTGAAGACAAGGCATCACTCCTTTATTATACAATCTTACAAATAAAAATACAAGAACACCAATTAAACCCAATCTTACAGAGTTTCATGCCATACATCATAGAACATGGTCTTAATGGACAGTCGCTCGTGCCATATATATTATACAATCCACGAAACTAATAGCTACACACATACAAATTTATTTCTTGAGCGAAAAGAAAGCTACACACACCACAAAAACCCACCTGTAAACTTCTTTCAACTTCTCTCATTAACCTGAAAAGAAAAAAAATGTAAAAAGGGGGGTCAGAATTGCAGAAAAAACAGTAACACTTCTAAATAGCCACACTACTCTAGGCATGCCATACATTTTTATCCAGTTAGGTGAAATGAATGAATGATTGAATGCATTATTTGTGTTGAAAGCATCAATGCCATCTAGTTATATCGAATATAGTGGTACTTACTATTGCAAGGATTCAATATTTTTTTTTGCAGAATCATTCAAACCATTCCCTAATATTGAATACGGCTTCAGTGCCCTCTTGTCTTCTTAACACGATGCCCATGACTGCTCGTTCCTCCATCCTTTTAAGTCTCCATATTTTCTCGATAAGCCCAGGTGACAAGTTATACAAAGTAACTCGGTTTAGATCAGGTAGACTTTCCCATCCATGAGGCATTGTCATGAACTCTTGGCAATGAATGATATGTAGCTCTTGAAGAACAGGCATCACTCCTTTATTGGTCACAATTTCTTTCAATTGAGGGCATCCCTCAATTGTTAAAAACTTAAGCTTTTGGAATCCTTCAAGGAAGTCTAACCGCTCTCCCTCGTATGCATTCAGAAGGCTGATTTCTCCAAGATTAGGCAATGCTTGGATGTGAGGAAGAAAATCATCCATCAATCTAGACCAATGTAAATACAAATGAGTGAGGTTGTCAAGCGAGTTAAACCAGTGTGGTACCTGCTCCAATTTCCCAGCTAAAACAAGTTTCTCAAGGTCAGGGGGAGCTGATTCGAGTGCATCCATCTTCATTACATGATTTCACCACTAAGTATCTAAGATGCACCATTTTTGAAATGGCGAAGCACAAATGTTTCTCATCAGTTTCCTTGACATTACCAACGCCAAGCCTTCTCAATTGTGTCATTTTTCTGAGTTGTTTGATGAAATCGCCTATTGCTTCCACAAAGCTCAAAGCATGTAAGTTGTTTAGCAAACAAATGTTGGATGGAACTATGGTGCCAAAGACATAGTCAAATGCACTTGGGTTAAAAATGTAATGATAAGCAATTAGATGCCCAAGATTTTTTAACTCCACAAATCCTGCAGGAAGCTCTTTGATTTGGGTCTCCTTCATCTCTAAAAACTGTAAGTTGTAAAGCTTCCTAATGTCTTTCGGAAGGTCTTTCACTTGAGTTCTTGATAGGTTAAGGTATCTCAAATTGTATAAATTCATCAATTCATCTGAGAGTTCATTGATCGGAGTGCCTTCTAAATCCAACACTCTCATCAACTTAAAACCAGAGGGCAGTCTATTGAAGGAAGATTTAGAGGTTTCATCAACAGCGAAAACAAACAATGAACGAACCCGAGATAGTGCAGTCTTGTTTGTAGCTTTTATCTCTTTCTCCTTTGCTTCAATTGACCAACGACGGCTTCCATCATCTTCTACTTCTGTCCCATCAGATTTGGCAACAAACTTTACAGATTTTGAGATGGAAACTACAAACTCCCGCAGAATATCGTGCATCTTACATTCTTTAGGCCTCCCTGATTCATTCCTGCTTACAACTTGAAGCAAGCCTCTGCAAATCAACTCGGTTAGGTATCTCTCTGCAACAACTTCTGGAATCGTTCCTTTTTGTGGTTCAACAAAGCCTTCAGCCATCCAAAGTCTAATCAGTCTTTTCCTTCTGATCACATAATCTTCTGGGAATATGCATCAATATAGGAAACATTCCTTAAGTCTGTAAGACAAGTCATGGTAGCTAAGCAATGAAATATACTTGAGCCTCTCAAAATATGTATCATTTCCGTTTAGCTCCCGATTTAAGTTGTTGCAAACTTCATTCCATTCGGAAATCGAGTTCCTGGAGGCCATCAAACCTTCCAAAGCCACAATCGCTAATGGCAAGCCTTCACATTTTGCAACCAGCTTACCTGCTGAAGATTCAAGATATGGAGGGCATTGTCCACCCTTGCCAACAAAAGCTTTCTTGCAAAAAAGGGTAAGACTCTCATCAAATGGTAAGGGTTTGAGCCGAAGGATGTGGTTTACAGATCCAAATTCAAAGGAAGCAACATCTTCCATCCGTGTTGTGAGCAAGATTCGGCTTCCATTCATATTGGCAGGCAGTGCTATGCTGATCTCTTCCCAAAATTTGATGTTCCAAACATCATCTATCACAACTAGATATCTCCTAGGCTGCAAGAAGTTCACCAGAGCCCCCACCAATTCTCTATAGCCCATGGAGTCTAGGTTGATCGCATGATCGATTTTTTCTTTCTCCTTATCATAGAGCTCTTTAAGCATGGACTTGAATAGCTCAGGGAAAACATATTGTTTTGAGACAGTGATCCAGGCACAACAATCGAAATGTTGCTTCACAACTTGCTCGTTGAAAGTGTTGGCTATCAGAGTTGTTTTCCCTAAACCACCCATCCCGACGACGGAAGTCATGGTCCTTTAAGAAAAAGGGCAGATTCGCTCAAAATTTTCACCCAGTTTTTCGATGATTCTCTCCACCAATTTGCTCATTAGATTTTCTTGATTCTGGACAAAAACCTCTGTATCGTTGGTTTCTCTCTGCAGTGCTTTTGATCCTTTTGTTAATACGTTGTAACTTGACAGCTACTCTACGCCTGACCAACAGATTCTCGGGTGTTAATGAATGAGCTTCAAGAAAGATGTAATACCCCTATTTTTTATATGAAAATATTGAAAGAAAAAAATAAAGGATGAAGTGAGAGTTGTGGGAATCGAACCCACAACCTCCTATACCAACAGCTGGGTGCCTAACCAATTGAGCTAAGTAAGCTCTTGGTCTTGAATCAACCCAAATAATTTTTAGAGAGACCCGAAAATAATATAATAATTCAATAATAAAAATATCTCAACCACCCCACTATCTTATCTGATTATATGGGATCGATTATCCCCATTATTGATCAGATATCCATCGATTATTTTTGCCATTATTGGATACCCATCAGTTTATATTTTTCCCCTATTTTTCTCCTCCCCGACCACCGCTGATCTGTCCCACCGCCGCGCCGTGAACGACACCGCCCGTACCAGGAGAACCGCCGCACCGTCCCGGTCTCAGCCCAGCCAACCACGCGCTCAGCCGCCGTCCGCTTCACCGGCAATCAACCGTTGAAGGTTCACGATCGAGGGTTTCGTGGCCGTTGATTCGGTTGCTTTTTCCGACGCCGTTCGACGTCGGTTCTTTGCGCCACCACCACCGTTGCGTTCCCCTCTGACGTCCGATCAAAACCCACCCTTCAACGTCCTTTATCGCCGTCGTCTTCACCGGAGAAGGAGAGACTGAACCGTTCGAATCTCCCACCGCCGCTGCCGTCAAGCTGGGTGAGTGACGGTCGGGGTTTCGGTCGGGCTTCGGGTGCGTCGTCGCCGGCCTGTGGTGGTCGACCGTGGCTGCCGTGGGTTCACGGGTTGCGTCGGGGTTTCGGGCGCCGTCGGGAGGGGGTGGTCGTTAGGGTTAGGGTTTGGTGGATTGGGGATTTTAGTTTGAACCGGTCTAAGGATGAACCGGGTTGGTGGGTGAGCCGAACCGGTCTGGTTATGGCTAATATATTGATGACGTCACGCTGACGTCAGCGATGACGTCATCTGCTGAGTAAGGCTTATGCAGACTGACGTTATCGATGACGTCATCACAGTCATGCTGACGTCAGTGATGACGTCAGCGTTGACTTTTGGTCAACTTTTTCGACCGAGCCCCTTTTATGTTTTTCGACGTTCCGGTTCCGTTGCCGCTGTCCGTTTCGTCAAATTCGAACTCGAAGTGCCGTTTTGGATCAATTTTATATGTTGAGCTCAGATTGTTAGTAAAGTGTTACATCGGAAGTTAACTCAGATATTTTCGTGTTCAGGTGACGTGGACTCGGATCCCGAGATTTTACCTCCTCCACCGCCAGGCAGACCTCCGGTGGCACAATCTTCGAGATCTGATAGTAAGATAATTATTAAGCAAATTATTCGGATATGGCATAGTAGGAAATCTTACATAGTGTCCTGTATTTTTAGGAACTGATTCTGTCCGACCTTCCGCTAGAGCTAAGCGTGGGAGACGTCACTATCGACGTTGACTATTTAGCTGCCTAAGGTGTGTTCTCTGTTTGTGCTACATTTATGTGTTACATGATTTTGTGAATTCGAATGAGAAATACTTGTCTGCTCTTTTGCACTGTTATTTGATGAATATTGCATGACTCATTTGTATGTCATTCTGCTCTGTTATCTGATAAATAATGTATACTCGGATACTATGATCATGTTATGTAATACATATCGGAATCGGATTATTATGTACATGCATCTTAGTTATTTAACAAGATTGCATTCGGACTCGGAAATCGGATTACATGTCATATCATTGGGTTGGGATATTGTACGGAGGAAGCTCAGCGACTTCATCCTTCGGGTTGAACTTCGCTTCGGATCAGTAGTTCCATCCTTCGGGATGAGTTCTACTTCGGACATGGTGATGAGGTGTAGAGTGGTTCAGGGGAACTTCACTCTTCGGACGGTGATGTAGATGGGTGCATGTCATGTTATGGCATCTGTATGTATTGTTTGTACTATTTCGGAATATCTGTTAATTTTTGACTGTGATATAATTGTTTGCTTGACATCTGTTATGCACCTTAGAGACACACTGAGCTTTATAGCTGACTCCCCCTTAGTATCTGTTTCAGATTTCCAGACCTAGGTTTCGGTACTTGGAGGACTACATACGATCAGTATTTGATATTATCTATCAGTATGTTCGTTTCCGGACTTATTAAATGATTTAAGTATTTTCAGTATTTGGTTGTAAACGTGGACTTGGGACATTTATTACTATTGGGATTTGATAACTATTTTGAGTATGCTTGTTTTAAAATGAAACAGTAAACGATAACTATTATAATTGAATAATAGTTTCGGTACAGTTTTTCATAAATGACCTTACTTGAGGGGAAAGTTTCCAATTCGCCAAAATCAATTTATTTCAAAACCCTAGATCAAAATTGGGGGTGACATTTAGTGGTATCAGAGCCTAGGTTACACCCCTCGGCCTGTGAGACTCGATGGAAATTTGATTTTAAAGTTTTCGAAAAATTGCAAGCATCATAAATGTTTTCGGAAATTATGAGATTTTCAGATAAATGTCCAAATATATATATATATATATATATATATATATATATGTTTTAATTAAAGTCTCCAAGTACCAATCTTGACTCTAGGACTCTTCTTTTGTAGATAGACTATTATGCCACTGTGTAGGAGTTTTAATCTATTGTTTGTTCGATGTCGTGACCGAGGCCCGTACTACTACTTCTAGTAGTGGTCACTCGCCTTCTGTTGGGCAAGCAGAAATTCAGAATAAGTTACATGTTGATGAGAACCATTTGTTAGGAGGATATCAGATCGGAAGTGATAACTCACTTGATATTGAGAACACTGACCGATATGTAGGAGCCGAGCTCGTATCGAAGTGTTAAGATTATTTTATAAATTTGAATCAGAATAGCAAGACAGTGAATGTTTATGAGATAAAGTTTCGAAGTTGAGTCAAGTATGCTCCTGAGTTAGTTGTGACTGAGAAAGATAAGTATGATTTTTAGGAACTTCGATTACCGACTCAAAGAGATGTTGCAACACATCATGATAAAGTATTCAGAGACATGGTTGATCGAGTTAAAACTTTTGAGAGGACGAATTTCACAAATGAAAAAAAAAGGAACTTCAAAATTTGATCATCTCGGGAAGCAACCAGACACATTTGTACAACAAAGTTTTGTCTGCTCGTTGGGAAAGAGACCTAGAGATGAGTTTGTTCCTCAGAGTTATCAGAATGTAACTTGCAGTACCGACAGTTTCGTCTGGCAGCCAGGGTAATCCAAAAGTCTGTCGGCCTATTTCTGTATGTGGTTTTTACAACAACAAGCATAACGGGGAGTGCAGGTGGATGAACAGAACGTGTCTCAGATGTGGTTCTCAGGATCACTTCTTAAAAAAAAAAATTGTCCACGTTCAGCTACTGGTTCATCCGTTCAGAGTCATGCATCAATTCAGACACCTCACCGAGGTAGAAGGCAGTTCATGCCAATTGCTTCTAGTACTGCTAGTAAAGGTAAACATGCTCCGAGTGGGTGATCATGTCAGGATTTCTAAGGTGTACAAGAATTGCCCTTCGGAAATGCAAGGGAAAATATTCTCTGTTTATTTGATGGAGTTACCTTTCAGAGAGTTCGACCTTATTCTCGGAATGGATTGGTTATTCGCTCATCGAGTCCGTTTGGATTGTGAAAAGAAAAGGGGGACTCTGAAAATCTCAGATGGGTACGAGGTGATTATGGTGGGAGAGCGTAGAGGTTACTTGTCCAATGTTGTTTGGCTCTCAAAGCAGAAAAGATGATTCGACATGGAGCTATTGCCTATCTTGCTTATATTTTTGACTTGAGGTAGTCAAATTCTGGTTTGGATAAGATCCGGGTGGTTAGGAATTTTTCTAGATGTTTTTCGGAGGAATTGCCAGGGGTACCGCCAAAACGTGACGAGGTTGAGTTTGGCATAGATGTATATCTGGGTACAGCTCCTGTCTCTATGGCAATGTGAATAAGGACTGAAATTGGAATTTGCGCGATTGAAGGTATTCAAAGTTCCTTGTATTCGGGATGTTGAGGATGTCGCATTTGGGTTCGAGAGTGATCGAACGGAGTATCATGGTCAACTGATATAACAAGTATTAAAGGTAATACACTACTACCTCTAGTATGCTTTATGAACATGTTGATATTCGGTTAATGCATGCATGAATATGATGAGGAGTGCTGTTAGTCCTGCTCAAGTCAAACCAGATATGAAATTGAGTATGATAACCTAGATATGATCGAAATGCTCGACCGAGGAAGTTAACAAATGTAAGGACCTGGAGTTCAATAAATTAAGTAATAAGACAGCTATTCTCCAAATCTGATCATCAGTGTCAAATGATCAATGCTAAAAATATTTTGATATGAAATTACGAAAATGCCTTATGGTATGAGAATGACTAAAATACCCTTGGATTTGGAAGCAGTCTAGAAATCTGCACTGGATATGGTAAAACAACCCGATTCATCTGAAAACCTCGATCTACTTGGAAAAAAAAAGAAAAAAAAATTGGTAACAATTTTTTTTAAACCTTCGAAATTGTAAGGTGTTAGGTTTCCTTGAATTTGGAATGAATCTCCGAGTATAGATTTACGAGAAACTACTCATACCTCTGAATTAATCAAGTGGCTCAAATACTGAATTGATCGTAATAACTAAAAGTATTGGAAATACTGTCATGGTTAAATTATTCGAAATGATCGTATTGATAAAAAGGGATGAAGTATCCTCGGACACCGAGGCTTGCGAATTAACTGGAAGGATGGATAAACCCTTGAGTTCTGAAATGAATGAAGTGGTTGGAAGTACCGAAATTTTTGGAATGGCTGAAACACCCATGAGTACTTAAATGATTGAAATACTACAAATGGTTCAATTGACAGTAATGATGGATATCTCGAACATCGAAATGACCGAAATACCCCAATGATTGGAATAAGTAAATTACCTCTGATAATTTTTTTGAAATGCCAATAAAGTTGGAAATGACTGAAATGCCCTCAAGGGTGAAGCATGACTCTGGTATATCAATCTCTCATGATATTAATATGAGGATGAAAGTTTTTCCGTACAGAATATAAGTTTGACTACTTCGCGGCAAGTCCAGTGATGAAATATGAAAGCAATCGTTCAGATATACGATATAATCGAATACATTCAAAGGGTTGATTAGTAATGGAAGGTTGGGATATGTTAGTTCGAATGGTTTTGGATGCAACTACCTCTACGGAGAGAAGTGATATATCTTCACAGATCACAAGAGTCTAAAATACCTCCTTACGCAGAAAAAGTTGAATTTGAGACAACATCGCTGGTTGGAACTTCTCAAGGATTATGATTGCGAGATAGAGTATCACCCGGGAATGGCGAACGTGGTTGCCGACGCCTTGAGTCGTAACGCCATCTCGGATTTGAGGACCTTGTTTGCTCGGCTGAGTTTGTTTGAGAATGGTAGTTTGATGGCAGACTTCGGGTCATTCCGACGCTGATATCTGATATTCGAGCTGAGCAGCCTGCAGATCTTTTTCTTATGCATCGTATCAGAGAGGTTTCTGATGGTACATCTGTAGATTATACTATTGATCAGGATGGTGTTTTGTGTTTCCAAGGCCGGTACTGTATTTCGAGGGAAATCTGGGTTGAAATAGATTATTCTTTGTGAGGCACATGGTAGCCCCTATTCTATGCATCCTAGTAGTGATAAGATGTATAGGAATCTTCGTCAGAGGTATTGGTGGAAAGGTCTTAAACGGGATGTTGTCGGATTTGTGTCTAAGTGTATGACTTGTCAGAGAGTCAAGGCAGAGCATCAGCGTCCATCTGGGTTGCTTCAGCACATCGAGATTCCTCAGTGGAAGTGGGAGCGTGTGACTATGGATTTTGTCAGTGGTCTTCAGATGACTCCGTCTAAGAAGGACTCCGTCTGGGTTATAGTGGACCGTTTGACTAAGTCTGCTCATTTCATTCCTATTCGAGTTAACTAATCCTTTTAATAAGTTGGCTAGGTTCTATATTTCTGAGATTGTTCGACTTCATGGTGTACCAATATCGATTATTTTTGATCGTGATCCGAGATTTATAGCGAAGTTCTGGAAGGCACTTCACTCTGCTTTGGGTACCCGGTTGAACTTTAGTACATCTTATCATCCGCAGACTGACAGGCAGTCCGAGCGTGTGATTCAGATTCTTGAGGACATGTTGAAAGGTTGTGTTCTTGATTACAGTGGTAGTTGGGAGGATTTTCTGCCACTCGCAGAGTTTGCATACAATAACAGTTATCAGGCCAGCATCAAGATGGCACCGTATGAGGTTCTGTATGGGCGTAGGTGTAGATCACCGATTGGATGGACTGAGCTTAATGAACATGGACTGTTGGGACCAAATATAGTCCGTGAGACCGAGCAGACAGTCAGATTGATTCGAGACCGGCTTAAAGTTGCTTTTGATAGACAAAAATCTTACGCCGACTTGAAACGTTGAAATCTTGAGTTTGAGGTTGGTGATGAGGTTTTCCTGAAAGTATCTCCGTGGAGAAAGGTACTTCGGTTTGGTCGGAAGGGCAAATTGAGTCCTCGTTATATTGGTCCTTATCGGATTCTTCGTCGGGTTGGACCTGTTGCTTATCAACTCGAATTACCACCAGAGCTTCGGCGTATTCATGATGTTTTCCATGTTTCTGTGTTGAGACGCTATCATGCTGATCCGTCTCATGTTTTACCCGTGGAAGAGATTGAGATTCGTCCTGATCTGCGCTTTGAGGAAGAGCCTATTGAGATTTTTGCTCAGGATAAGAAAGTTCTCAGAAGGAAGACCATCAAGATGGTCAAAGTCTTGTGGAGTGGTCGCAGTCATGACGAGGCTACCTGGGAGCCCAAAGATGTCATCAAAGCTCAGTATCCGTATTTGTTTACTTCAGGTAAATTTCGAGGACGAAATTTCTTTTTAGGAGGGGAGAATTGTAATACCCCTATTTTTTATATGAAAATATTGAAAGAAAAAAATAAAGGATGAAGTGAGAGTTGTGGGAATCGAACCCACAACCTCCTATACCAACAGCTGGGTGCCTAACCAATTGAGCTAAGTAAGCTCTTGGTCTTGAATCAACCCAAATAATTTTTAGAGAGATCCGAAAATAATATAATAATTCAATAATAAAAATATCTCAACCACCCCACTATCTTATCTGATTATATGGGATCGATTATCCCCATTATTGATCAGATATCCATCGATTATTTTTGCCATTATTGGATACCCATCAGTTTATATTTTTCCCCTATTTTTCTCCTCCCCGACCACCGCTGATCTGTCCCACCGCCGCGCCGTGAACGACACCGCCCGTACCAGGAGAACCGCCGCACCGTCCCGGTCTCAGCCCAGCCAACCACGCGCTCAGCCGCCGTCCGCTTCACCGGCAATCAACCGTTGAAGGTTCACGATCGAGGGTTTCGTGGCCGTTGATTCGGTTGCTTTTTCCGACGCCGTTCGACGTCGGTTCTTTGCGCCACCACCACCGTTGCGTTCCCCTCTGACGTCCGATCAAAACCCACCCTTCAACGTCCTTTATCGCCGTCGTCTTCACCGGAGAAGGAGAGACTGAACCGTTCGAATCTCCCACCGCCGCTGCCGTCAAGCTGGGTGAGTGACGGTCGGGGTTTCGGTCGGGCTTCGGGTGCGTCGTCGCCGGCCTGTGGTGGTCGACCGTGGCTGCCGTGGGTTCACGGGTTGCGTCGGGGTTTCGGGCGCCGTCGGGAGGGGGTGGTCGTTAGGGTTAGGGTTTGGTGGATTGGGGATTTTAGTTTGAACCGGTCTAAGGATGAACCGGGTTGGTGGGTGAGCCGAACCGGTCTGGTTATGGCTAATATATTGATGACGTCACGCTGACGTCAGCGATGACGTCATCTGCTGAGTAAGGCTTATGCAGACTGACGTTATCGATGACGTCATCACAGTCATGCTGACGTCAGTGATGACGTCAGCGTTGACTTTTGGTCAACTTTTTCGACCGAGCCCCTTTTATGTTTTTCGACGTTCCGGTTCCGTTGCCGCTGTCCGTTTCGTCAAATTCGAACCCGAAGTGCCGTTTTGGATCAATTTTATATGTTGAGCTCAGATTGTTAGTAAAGTGTTACATCGGAAGTTAACTCAGATATTTTCGTGTTCAGGTGACGTGGACTCGGATCCCGAGATTTTACCTCCTCCACCGCCAGGCAGACCTCCGGTGGCACAATCTTCGAGATCTGATAGTAAGATAATTATTAAGCAAATTATTCGGATATGGCATAGTAGGAAATCTTACATAGTGTCCTGTATTTTTAGGAACTGATTCTGTCCGACCTTCCGCTAGAGCTAAGCGTGGGAGACGTCACTATCGACGTTGACTATTTAGCTGCCTAAGGTGTGTTCTCTGTTTGTGCTACATTTATGTGTTACATGATTTTGTGAATTCGAATGAGAAATACTTGTCTGCTCTTTTGCACTGTTATTTGATGAATATTGCATGACTCATTTGTATGTCATTCTGCTCTGTTATCTGATAAATAATGTATACTCGGATACTATGATCATGTTATGTAATACATATCGGAATCGGATTATTATGTACATGCATCTTAGTTATTTAACAAGATTGCATTCGGACTCGGAAATCGGATTACATGTCATATCATTGGGTTGAGATATTGTACGGAGGAAGCTCAGCGACTTCATCCTTCGGGTTGAACTTCGCTTCGGATCAGTAGTTCCATCCTTCGGGATGAGTTCTACTTCGGACATGGTGATGAGGTGTAGAGTGGTTCAGGGGAACTTCACTCTTCGGACGGTGATGTAGATGGGTGCATGTCATGTTATGGCATCTGTATGTATTGTTTGTACTATTTCGGAATATCTGTTAATTTTTGACTGTGATATAATTGTTTGCTTGACATCTGTTATGCACCTTAGAGACACACTGAGCTTTATAGCTGACTCCCCCTTAGTATCTGTTTCAGATTTCCAGACCTAGGTTTCGGTACTTGGAGGACTACATACGATCAGTATTTGATATTATCTATCAGTATGTTCGTTTCCGGACTTATTAAATGATTTAAGTATTTTCAGTATTTGGTTGTAAACGTGGACTTGGGACATTTATTACTATTGGGATTTGATAACTATTTTGAGTATGCTTGTTTTAAAATGAAACAGTAAACGATAACTATTATAATTGAATAATAGTTTCGGTACAGTTTTTCATAAATGACCTTACTTGAGGGGAAAGTTTCCAATTCGCCAAAATCAATTTATTTCAAAACCCTAGATCAAAATTGGGGGTGACAAAAGACCTCGAGGGTTTACCCCTCCATTGTTGTTGCTTGTTGAAGTGGTACATGAATTCGTCGACCACATCTTCAACTTCATAGGCAATGTCTCTGACATTTGCGAACCACATTGCTTGATACTGCTCCAGATGTTGTGTCAACATCCTCAAGGAAAGCTTTCATGGTGTTGAGCTCAAGCTTGATTTCATCGATTTCAGCTCCAACCGCTGTCAGCAACGAGGCTTCATTTTCTAGGACAGAGAGGACCCTGCCCGTTATCAGATTTACAGCGCTTGATAACTCCATTGTTGCAATTCCAGAGGAGTAGAACAGTACCGAAATCAAGGAGACAAAGGCTTGAGAATGATGAGATGTATGTATCTGCGAAAGAAAAACAAGTTGGCATGAAAAGTTTTATAAAGGAAAGTCATAGATGTTGTTCATCTCTTTGCTCCGTGATCATTAATAACTTAAAAATAAGTTGTAGATGCAAGCACCAAATCAAAACCCACAGTTGACTTAACCATTACATATTCAGCTGAGAATTTCTATTTTTTTGGTTTGATTTAACTAGAATATTCTGAGCAGGACAAACTATGTGAGACTTTGATTAGCTTCTTGTCCCTGTCGGTGATTGCTATTTTGTGTTCCTTGAATTGATGGGTTGTTGTTACCCATTGCTTTCAAACTGAAGGGGATATTGGGCTAAAGAAACAGGGAAGAAGCTGCACATATTCTCAGACATTAGCAAATTAATATTTTAAGCAAGCCTCATACATTCCTCCTTACAACTTGAAGCAAGCCTCTACAAATCATCACTCTTGACGGCAACTCCATGCCTGAGCAACAGATTCTTGGGAAAATGAATAAGCTTCAAGAAAGAAACTCCAGGGTTTACCTAAATCTTTAAAAACGACCAATTATTTTAGTCACTTAATATTGCGGCATATTTTTATTATAAAAAATAATTTAAAATAAAAATAAAATTATATTTAAACTAATTTCAAACAGTTGGATCCATAAATCCAACGATCCCAGTGCCAAATCTATCCATAGAAGGGCATTTGGCTTGATAATTCTACATCATATCAGCAAGATCCTCCAACATGTAATGCAGGAGCAAGATGACCGAGAAATCAAACAATATTTAAACCAATTAGAAAAGAACATGTTTTTCTACTTCAAAACAAGATCTCGATCACTCCGCTTCGAGAAGAAAGACAAGGGGAGAAAAGCTTGTTGAAAACAAGTACACCAAAGAAGAAGCTGGCAATGCAAAAGAGAGAAACCCATTTTGTAGAAACTCCATTCCCGAGCTTTTGAGGTCTACTGAAGCCCATTGCAGAAACGCTGAAGAGCTTCAGCTTTAAGGAATCTTCTTTTTGCTTCTCGGAAGTTTATAAGTCAGAGGAGAACGCTGCCGAGGGTAGCCGCTGAGGGTGTGGCAGGTAGGGGTGGGGAAGACCGGGTACCCGTAGGGATGGGCACCGTACCCGGATCCGACGGGTTCCAACCTGACCCGGCCCGATCGAGTCGGGTATTTTTATGAAAAAATCGGGTTCGGGTCTTAGGGTGAAAAAATTCGACCCGAGACTAATAGTGTAATTTTTTCTTAAATTTTTTAGTGATATTTGTAATAATACCCCTATTTATATATATATTTTTATAATTAGGTCCTTAAAATTAATTTTTTATTTACATTTTAGTCCTTAATTTTTTTTATAATTATGCCTCTTAAAATTATTTTTTACAATTAGGTCCCTAAAATTAGTTTTTTTCTATAGGTCGGGTCAGGGTCGGGTTTAGAATATTTATTTTCGGGTCGGGTCGGGGTTGGGTTTAGAATATTTATTTTCGGGTCGGGTCGGGTTTTTTAAAGAATTGGATCGGGTCGAGTCGGGTCGGGTTTTTTAAAGAATTGGATCGGGTCGGGTCGGGGTCGATTTTAGGATAATTAGTTTCGGTCGGGTTCGGGTGGGCCAAAAACCCGACCCGACCCGTGCCCATCCCTAGGTACCCGGCCAATTTGACCATAATTGGTCCAGGTCTCGGTAACCATCAGTTCCTGAAAATTAGAACCAGTCCCGGTCAGACCGGGTCCAAGATTTCAAAAATCGGTCCCAGTACTAGTGGGAACAGGTACTAATACCGGGTACCCGGTCAATTAGTTTATTATTAATAAAATTTGAGCACTAGTGGGAAAAAAATTCAACTATCAATAATAATATTAAATAACAAAGTCAAAATATTGTAGGCTTGAAGGTTGAAGTCTTAAAACGAGTCATACTCATAATATTCATATATAAAGAGAGATAATAAACTAAAGAACTCTATCTATTACAAACAAGACCACTAGAAAGTTCGATAAAGAGAAATAAAGGAGTGCATTCAATTGTTTTCAACCTTTTTAATGTCATTCGGTACCAAACCAATACCAGGTACCCGTTACTGGTCCCGGTCCCATTGGGTACCCACCGGGTACCGGGTCCAAAAAATCAAGATCCAGTCCCGATCCCGGTCGCAACCGGGACCTAAATTTTAGATCCAGTCCCGGTCTCACCAGAACTAATTTCGGGTAAAAATCCACAGGGTCTGACCGGGTTTGGGACCGAGACCGGGACCGGGTAATCGGGTTTTTTGCCCACCCTAGTGGTAGGTGGAAGGGGAGAGAATAGTTTTTGGGTTGGTGGATTGGAGATTAGTTAATGATTTGAGGTTTTATTTTTGGTTTTTTATTTTAAATTATTTTTTATTAAATAATAATAAAATGTAGTATTTTTTATTTAAATTATTTTTTATATTTTATAATAATAAAATATGTCAAGTCATATCAAAATATTAATAAAATAATATTAAGTGACTAAAATAGGTCAATATATAAAGTTCAGTGAGTAAATTGGTGGTTTTAAAAGTTTAATGATAAAAATAGGCCATAAAACAAAGTTGAGTGATGATTTAAGTATTTTACCCTAAAAATTATAATAAAAAAACCCCAAAATTTGATTATAACATTAAATAGAGCCATTCATTTTCGGTCATAAATAACAAGTAAATAAAATAATAATTTGATTATAATATTAGATAGATTTTTTTTTCAATTTTTACTATTTAAATAGTTATAGTTTGGGGTCCAAATTTTTTTTCAATACTTGTTATTTGGGGCCCAAAATTTTTCAATACTTGTTAGTAGAGGCTCATTTTTCCCAATATTGTTATTATGGGCATACTCTTAAAATTTTCTTTTTAATATTTATTATTAGGGGTTCAATTTTTTTCTATATTTATTATTTGAGGTCCAATTTTTTTTGATATTTAGTAGTAAGGACATACTCTTCAAATTCATTTTTTCAATACTTGTTATTTGGGGTCCAATTTTTCAATACTTGTTACTAGATGCTCAACTTTCTCAATATTTTGTTATTATGAGTTACTCTTAAAATTTATTTTTTGAATATTTGTTATTAAGGGGTCAATTTTTTCAATACATGTTAAATGATGTTCAATTTTTCCTGATGTTTGTTTTTAGGGACCTACTCTTAAAATTTAAGTTTTTTCTTTCAATATTTGTTATTTAGGCTCCAATTTTTTCAATACTTGTTTTTTAGGGTCTAATTTTTTCAATGCTTGTTATTAGATGCTGTTTTTCCAACATTTATTATTAGAGGCATACTCTTAAAATTAAAATTTTTAATATTTGTTTAAGGCCTACTATTAAAATTCACTTTTTAAAATATTTGTTATTAAGAGCCTACTGTTAAAATTTAATTTTTTTTAAAACTTATTGTTAGGGGCCTAATTTTTTAGCAGGACCAGCTCCTGCCCCTCCATTGCTGTTTCTTGTTGAAGTGGTACATGTATTCGTGGATAACATCTTCAACTTCAAAGGCAATGTCTCTGACGCTCGCGACCCACTGATTATCCGTTTCACTGCTGGCTACTACTTGTGATCTTCAAGGAAAGCTTGATAACTCCATTGTTTCAAGCAAAGTTCTAATTCCAAAGGAGACAAAAGGGTTGACAATATCATATCTTCTTTATCTCTGCAAATCGAAAACTTTTGTATATTCAAAATTCAAAATTCCAATATCGAATTATTTTTTTTCTTCCATTTCTTGTATCACTAATAAAGTTGAAGCTATTACATATATAAGCTACCATAGTGATTATAATCACAGACCTTAGTAGCATGGCATTCAGTTCCGTTCCGGAACCATAATTGTGATGGGATTATGAACAAACCTCCATTACCCTGGAAGACCAAGAGATCAAAATGAAAGATTGTGAAAGAAATTTTTAAATCTTGCCTCAGGTGAGGAATAACCAAAGCTGAAAGAGCTGAGAAAAGTGTTTCGTATTTGGTAGGATTTTCAGGCATAACATGACTTGCGGAATATTCAAGCCTAAGTCGCGGGAAGGCTTCAAGATGCATTTGGAACGTAGTCATCGAAAAGCAGGAGATGATAGTGATGATGCCAAATATTATAATTCCCTAATTAAGTTGAATTTTATTGTAATTTTAGTGGTTGAAAAATAAAACTTATGGAATAAGGCTTACCAAGTATGTCATATATTTGTACTTCTAAATATTATTGTAATTTTAGTGATGTATTTGTATTATTTGTAATTTTATGTAATTGTTTCTTTTATCCCTAAAGTTGATAAAACTAAGTCACGTTAAATCTTATCTTTAGGGGTGGTGCCGTCGACTTTTGGTGGAATGGTTGTCACTCATATTTTATCATAACTTTTTTTGTTCACCTCTATATTGTAGGACGTTTTCTATGCTTTTATGGCATGTTTTCTCTGCTCTTGTAGCATGCTTTTTTTTTCAGGGTTGAATTTGACTCCAATTAACAATTATATGATTATCATGTTTTACATTTGGTACTTGAACTAGATACATTCTCCCAAGTTGGTACATAAATAATTTTTACTCTCAAGTTGGTACCTGGAGAATTTTTTCTCTCGAGTTGGTACCCAAACTTTAATTTCATTCACTATTTTGGTACTTTTATTAACAATTTTAGTCCCAAAAACTTATACATTCCATCAATTTGATCATAATTCAAAACAATTCAATAAATTTAACCTTTCATATTTAAAAATCACATCAATTTAGTCAATCTTTCACGATACTGTCAAACCAAACGATTCTATCGGATCATAGCAACATATGGATAACTGCATTCTACGATAAACCAATAAGTTATTGTTAAACTTTTATCATATCATGAAAGTAATATAACATTTCTAGGACAAGAACAAATAATTTAAGAGAATAACATAGAGTAAATTAACAGATTTTTTAAATATATAAGGTTAAATTTATTGATTTGTTTCGAATTAGGACCGTATTGATAAAATATATAAGTTTTGATATCAATTTGGAAGAAAACGTCTACTTCAAGTACCAACTTGGGAGTAAAAATTCTTGGGTAAATTACATAAATCATCACTGAACTTTACTCTCAAACCTATTTTGGCCACTGAAGTTTCAAAATGTTCAATTTACTCACTAAAGTTTAGACAATGAACGTTTTTGGTCACTAAAGTTTATAAATTGAACGTTTTTTGTCACTCCACCGTTCACCACCATCGTCGTTCAATACCAAATTTCACCAGACGCTTTATCTCGCCCACATGAGTTCGAATCTAACCTTCATTTCACTGGAAAATGCCTCGAAGTCCATGAATTGGGCAAAAATCTTTCAGTTTTTCTCTCGCCGATCTCTTTCTTCTGCCGTCGGATGGAGCCCGTTTCTCAGTATATTGCTTTCTTTGTACTGATGAAGCTTTCCACTGTTCGAATATTGGAAAAGTTTTTCGTTCATCGGTAAATGGACGCCGTCAAAAAGTTAATGGAAGAGTGGTAAAAACGTTCAATGTCTAAACTTTAGTGAGTAAATTGAACGCTTTGAAACTTTAGTGACCAAAATAGGTTTGAGAGTAAAGTTCAGTGATGATTTACTAATTTACCCAAAATTTTTTAGGTACGGGCTTGGGAGATGGTGCCTAGTTCAAATACTAATATGAGAGCAAAAATTCTTTATACACCTACCTGGGAGAATGTGTCAAGTTTAGGTACCGAATGTATATTATTTAAGCCTTCCAAAAATTATCTTAAGGCATAATATCACACCAAACGAAGAACATGGTCTTAATGGACAGTCGCCCCATATATATTACACAAACCACGAAACAATAGCAACATTTACAACTTTATTTCTTGAGCCAAAAATAAAGAAAGCTACACACTAGACCAGGCAGTTAGCTTGGACTACGGAATATGGTGGTACTTACTACTTACGATCGGAAGGATTCGTCTTTTTTTTGTTGTTGCATAAATCATCTAAACCATCCCGTTATATTGAATACGGCTTCAACGCCTTCTTGTCTACGTAACTTGATGCCTCTGATTGTTCATTAGTCCATCATTCTTGATATCCATGTTTTCTCCATAAGCCCAGACGAAACGGCATGCAAACGAATTTGTTTTGGATCAGGTAGACTTTCCCAGCCGTGCGGCAGTGTCATGAAATTGTGGCATTCAAGGATGTTTAGGTATTGAAGAGCATGCATCACTCCTTTATTGATCACATTTTCTTTCAATCGAGGGCATTGCTCGATTTGTAAATTCTTAAGCTTTTGGAATCCTTCAAGGAAGTCTAATCGCTCTCCCTCATATGCATTCAGTAGGCTGAAATCATCCCTCAATCTAGACCAATGTAAATACAAATTTGTGAGGTTGTCAAGTGAGTTAAACCAGTGTGGTACCTTCTCCAATTTCCCAGCTAAAAAAAGTTTCTCAAGGTTAGGGGGAGCTGATTCAAGTGCATCCATCTTCATTACAAGATTTCACCAGTTTCCTTGACATTAGCAGCGCTAAGCCTTCTCAGTTGTGTCATTTATCTGAGTTTTTTGATGAAACCTTCTCTTGCTTCCACAAAGCTCAAAGCTTGTAAGTTGTTTAGCAAACAAATGTTGCATGGAACTATGGTGCCTAACACATAGTTAAATGCGCTTTGGTTTAAATTGTAACGATAAGCAATTAGATGCCCAAGATTTTTTAACTCCATAATTCTTGCAGGAAGCTCTTTGATTTGGGTCTCCTTCATCTCTAAGAACTGTAAGTTGTAAAGATTCCCGATGGATTTTGGAAGATCTTTCACTTGAGTTCATGTTATGTTAAGATATCTCAAATTGAATAAATTCACCAATTCATTCGGGAGTTCATTGATTGGAGTGTCTTCTAAATCTAACACTCTCATCAACTTAAAACCAGATGGCAGTCTATTGAAGGAAGTTTTAGAGGTTTCATCAACAGCAAAAACAAACAATGAACAAACCCGAGATAGTGCAACCTTGCTCCCAGCTTTCATCTATTTCTTCTTTGCTTCAAATGACCAACGACAGATTCCACTTTCTTCTACTTCTTTCGATGTCCCATCAGATTTGGCAACAAACTTTACGGATTTTGAGATGAAAACTGCAAACTCCCGTAAAATGTCGTGCATCTTACATTCTTTTGGCCTCCCTAATCCATTCCTGCTTACGACTTGAAGAAAACCTCTGCAAAATAAACTCGGTTAGGTATCTCTTGCAACAACTTCTGGAATTGTTTCTTTTTGCTGTTCAACAAAGCCTTCAGCCATCTAAAGTCTAATCATTCTTTCTCGTTTGATCACATAATCTAACCGTTTGATTTTGATGCCCAAAATCAATTATGTCATTCTCATATTTTCCATGTCAAATCTTGAATTAAACATGTTTTTGGTATGTTTCACCATTTCATTGTTACTTATAACAATACATACATTTGTCACACTCTTATTTGACAATGTATTAGTTTCAACCTTTTGTTGAACGTATGGGCTATTTTTATTAATAGTCTCCAAAGTTTGTTTCTTTGAACTTGGATTAATTTTCCTAAATATATAGGAAATATATTTTCAAAGAATGAGTCGTTCTTTGTTTTCATTATTATATTTGTAGGAATCTATTTGTACACAAGAAATTGATATACGTTACTATGTTAAACATAGTCAATGAAAATATAGTCCACTTATTTTCATTTACTTCAGTAATAAAAATATTACCTTTGTAAGACGCCCCACATTTTTATGTAGTTGTATGAAAGTTTTGTTTCCTTCCATAACTCATATGTTGTCTAATTAGTTGATAGAACAACTTTTCTCAAATTAAGCACATTTTGAAAGATCCAATTCTTTTCATGAAGTTATCTTCAAAATTATTGTTTCATTGGATGTTGCAGCATTACTCACATAGAGTTTTCTCCCAAATTTAATCAATTTATTAAATTTGGGTTGAACATCTTACTTATAGATAATAATTCTTTTATAACATCTTTGCTTTTAAGCAAAACACTAATTTGTTCTATCATGACGATAATAAATTTCCTTCAAATACTTGTTTGCCATGGTAATATATGCCTTAACAATGTTTACCTTAATAATATTTGAAGGTGGTAACAAAAAAATTATCTTATCCTCTCTAAATAATAGGAGAATCATACTTTAGATCTTTGACCGAGTTTGTTATGGTCAAATATGCAACATTATTTGTTGCCATGTTTGAAATTCTTTCCAATGAATTTCACTGATTTTTTTATTTTATATTTATGGTCCAACGACCCTCATAATTCTTTAGCCATTTTTAAACAATGTGCATTTCATAGCATTCATCATAATAGGCTTTAAGATTTTAATTTTGACATAGAGAACCAAGTTCTTCTATGCTTTGATTCGAGACCTTAGTCGGAATCAACGCTTTGAATTTGGTAATCAATGTTATTTCCCGAAATAAATTCACCGATTTATTTTCAAAATAGAACCATACTTGATTTTTTTAAGAAATAATAACTTTAAGTTATTTCTCTTTCCAAAATAAATTCACCAATTTATTTAAGATTGAATCATTCTAGATTTTCACGAAATTAAATCCAACGATTTATTTCCCTTAACAAATTAGAATCAACGCATGATTCTAGCATAGAAATAAATTTAATGATTTATTTCCTTTTACAAAAATTGAATCATACTTGATTCCCAATAAATTCAACGATTTATTTTTCATACCAAATAGAATCATACAAGATTCTTACGGAAATAAATTCAATAATTTATTTTTCTTGCAACGTTAGAATCATACAAGATTCTCTTGAAAATAAATTTAGTGATTTATTTCCGTCATATCTTTTGTCAAACAACAAAGATATCAACGCAAAAAAAAATTAAAAGGAAATAATCCTTAATTTTGTTGATTATTGTTTTGGAAAAATCACGTAAATCTGTTAAAATGACAGAAATTAATTTTCGAAACGAATTATTTACGAGATCTTTATTTCCAAAACAATTCACGATTTCACCTAGATATTTTGTCCGTCTTGGATTAGATCTCGAATATCTGTCTTAAGATTGTTGGAAAAATGGCGTTAATAATACAAGAAAATAATAATAATAAAATATGATAGAATTATTATTATAACGAACAGAACAAAATAATTACAAAATAATATTTCAAATATAAATCAAATATTAAAGCAGTAAATCAGAAACATTTACTTGTATCCGGACATTATTTCGGATGAAAAGGATTTGTTAAGGCATGTGAAACACAGTTTCCTTAAGACAGATTCGTCCGCTCCTATGGTACTTGAGAAACTTTGGACGTCTATCTCCCATGATACAACTAGGGATGGCAACGGGGCGGGGCGGGTTTTTGGCCGCCCCGAACCCGCCCCGACCTATAAGATACTATACCCGACCCCGCCCTGCCCCGAATAAAAATATTAATTTACCCGCCCTGACCCGCCCCGATACAATAATTCTTAAACCCGACCCCACCCCGACCCGCCCCGAAAAATTAAAAAAAAAATTAATCTTCGTCGACGGTAAATATTAGATTCGACCAATCTTTCACCACAATCACAAATTATGGTTTCAAGGGACTTCAAACTTATATAAAAAAATAAAATAAAATAAATTTTAAATTATACACGTGTTAAACTACATATTTAAAAGAATAAACTTGAATCATTGACCGTTAGAATCGAATATATTAAAACTTGAACAACATCTAACAAAATTTTACAAAATGTACGAACCAAAACAAAAACAAAAAATAACTTAAAACACATAAAAATATTTAAATATAATGATATTTTTTTATAAATATAATAAAAATATATATAAAAATATAAAAATATACCGGGGCGGGGCGGGGCGGGGAATTTCTAGCAAATACCCGAACCCGCCCCGATCCCCGAAATTTTAAGAAAAATACCCGGTCGGGTCGGGGCACCTCGGGTCGGGTCGGGGCCGGGTATTTTTGCCATCCCTGGATACAACAACAAAATGATCAACTGCACTAGCATATATGCAGAGATCACGAATTGGAAGCTTGTCTTCTTCAATCACCGTAGAAAACAATGAATGAAAACCAAATGCATGATAGTTTATAGGAAAAATGGAGAGAGTTGAGAGGAAAATCTCTTCACTTGCAATGTTCTTTGTTCGCTGTTGTTTTTTCTCTTCTTGTTGAAGCCTCTTTTTATAGGCGAACAATGATAAAGTTCTAATCACAATTAAACTCAAATTCATAATTTAAAATTAAAAAAAAGAAAGATATTATCTGATAATATCTATCTAAATATAAATTATTCAAATTTAGGCTAAAATTTCGATAGGTCTATGCAAGGCCTCACCGGTCTAAACATTCGCGTTCGCCCACACCGTGCCTATGCGCAAGGCACAATTTTTACTAAGCTTATTCAACATTATATATACACCTTCCACATTTTATCTCTAACCAATGTAGGATTCAAGCTTACTATTTCATCTCCAATCATTGTAAGTTGTCTACTTTGAACACCAATTTCTCATTCACCACTCAATCAATTTGAGCATATGAGACATATGTGTAAAAATCTCATAGAGTAGAATATGAAAACGTAAATTCATTATTCAATTCTCTATCTTTACCCATTGAAATTATGCATCAAAGTTTCCATATGATCACAATTTCCTAACAATATCTTGCATGCTCCAAACATCATTTATCACAATTAGATACCTCCTTGGCTCCAAGAAGTTCAGTAGTACCTCAACCATCCTAATAACTCCTGTTGTGCCTTATCAATTCCAGCAGATTCTGCAGAAAATGAATGAGATTCAAGAAACAGCTCCAGGGTTCACCCCTCCATTGTTGTTGCTTGTTGAAGTGGTACATGAATTCGTCGACCACGTCTTTAACTTCGTAGGCAATGTCTCTGATATTTGAGACCCACTGATTATCCGTTTCGCTGCTGGCTACTACTCCGGATCTTCTTTCAGCATCTTCAAGGAAAGCTTTCATGGCGTTGAGCTCAAGCTTGATAACTCCATCGTTTCAATTCCAGAGGAGCAGAATAGTATCGAAATCAAAGATTTACAAGGAGACAAAGGTGTATGTATCTGCAAATGAAGAACAAGTTGGCATGAAAAGTTGTATTATATTCAATCGCATGAAGGAAAGTCATAAATGTTCTTGAGAATATGATTGCTTCGTGATCATTGCTAACTTCAAAAACAAGTTGTTCTAACTTTTTACTTTTACATAAACAAACTAAATGTGTATAGTGTTTTGCTTCCTGTCCATGTCTGCGATTGCTAAATGTGTATAGTTTATTTGTATGTGTTCCTTCCTTGAATTGAAGGGTTGTTACCCATTGCTTTCACAGCAGGGAAGAAGCTGCACATTTTCTCATTAACATAATATTCTACAACCACCACCAATTCCCCCCAATTATAAATACGAGTGCAAAACCAAACAACAAAACATCTTCAAAATAAGCAAAATATTTTCTTCCCCTTGTTTAAACTAAGTCAATTAAAAATTATGTAATTTTTTTTATAACCACTTGTATCCAACTCAAAATAAAGAATATACATTAAAAGAAATAAAGAAAAAATGAGATGTGAACTGCCACACAACTCACCAAATAGCCAAATATACTAGACTTATAAAGCCATATAGGGGTGTAAAAAAGGATCTGGCCTGAAAATTCGACCGAAACCGACCGATCTCTTATGGACCCAATTTTAATCCAACCCGATACCTGAACCGAATCACCACAGACCCGAACTAAAACCAATCAGACTCGAACTGATCTATACCGAAATTAAACCAAAAGTAATCAGA
Organism: Hibiscus trionum; assembly: GCA_030270665.1. Lineage (NCBI taxonomy): Eukaryota > Viridiplantae > Streptophyta > Magnoliopsida > Malvales > Malvaceae > Hibiscus > Hibiscus trionum. The sequence goes on from BSYR01000050.1 coordinate 2,655,693, forward strand.
CTCAAACCGATCCGTACCGAAATTAAACGAAGGTAATCATACCTGAAATATAATAATATACACGTATATATAATAATTTAACTGATGTTTATGTTATGATATATAAAGATTCATCCATAATTTACCAGCAAGTTAAAATAATTAATTAAGGGTTTAAGGGCTACTTTTTCCCTGTAGTAGTCTTAATTTATCGATTTCACCCATATGGTATTTTCGCATCAATTTGACCATTGAAATAGTCAAATTTATAACCCCTAAACCCGACCCAAAAGAATTGGATCGAATATAGGAAGTCAACTTTGAAACTTGTCCCTCAAGTAAAGCAATCAAATGCAAAAATATCACTTCCGAAATAAATAATAATAATAATAATATCCACAATACGACTTATAGTATCATCCTGAAAATATTAAATATCCAAATAAGATGTCTGAAATCTGAAATTAAGTACAATATGATAAAACATATAAAATCCATAAATCTGAGTAACCATGCTGATAATAGTAAATATTGCTGGAAAACGAGGTACTCTAAGTACCGTAGCCTAGACCTGAGTATCTAAAATAGAAACTAAGGGGAGTCAGCGAGAACGCTCAGTGTGTCTCTACAGTGCAAACATGATTAACAGAGTCAAACAACACATTATTTGAATATTAGGCTCAACCCAACAATCAATTCAATCAATTAAACTTATATGAGTAAAATATGCAAAATAGTGTGATATGCACCCATCTATATCACCATCCGAAGAGTAAGGTTTCCCAGAACCACTCTCAACCTCGTCATCATCCGAAGTGGAATCCGGCCCGAAGGGTGAAACCACTGATCCGAAGCAGACATCAACCCGAAGGATGAAGCTACTAAACTTCCCCGTATAGAATCTCAACCATAATGAGATGACATAAAATCTGAGTTTTGAATCTGAATGCATTATTTATCAACAGAAATGCATAATCATATAATACGATATACAATAATCCGAATCTGATAACACACACACACACACACACATATATATATTAGATGATGCAACAATATACTGAACAAGTCAAAAATCATAGATCATCAGAATGTTATTATCATACAACATCAGACCACATCATATTTATAATTCAACCCATTAACACATATACATACAAAGCACTGCAAATAGATAGCACATAAGAGAACACACCTCAGATAGTTAACACTCAACGTCGACGATGACGTCTCCCACGCTCAGCTCTATCTCTAGGTCGGTCAAAATCAGCTCCTATAATAATTAAGTACACCATCAAAGATACTACTACTTTGCCAAGACACTGATAATATAAATATCGAATATATTATTATTTAAACTCACGAGTGGATCCCGATGCCTGAGCAATAGGAGGTCGTCCAGGTGGAGGAGGAGGAAGGATCTCAGTATCCGAGTCAACGTCGTCTGCAAATAAGAATAATTCCAATTAATTTCCCGATATTCAAATCTTTACATACTAAGTATAATCGAATAAAAATGGTCAAACAATCTTTCAGGTTCTAATTTGGGAAAACGGGCAGCGGAATCGGAATCAGGACGTCGAAAAACATGAAATAGGCCTTTTCTGAAAAAGTCAACGGGTCAACGGGTGACGTCATCGCTGACGTCATCGTACACGTCAGCCGATTCGATTCTGGAGAAGGGTCCGGTTCGTCTGACTTGGTCGGCCCAGTTTGGTCTAGCTATATGGACCGATTCGGTCTGGTTCAGACTCATTTTCCCATTTTTCAACCGAAATCAATTTAGGGCACAAAATCCCTAATCGGAGCGGCACCAGAATCTCTCACTACTAACCCAAAAACATGATTTTCGACCAAAACATACAAAGACTCATACCCAAAACTTGGATTAACCCTAAAATACGAGTAATCCCTTACCCCAAACACCAAAACAGCGAGGAAAAATCTCGAAACAAAACTAGAAATGGTTCGAATAGATTCCGAGCGAGGCCGACGACAAAGACGACGATGAGGGCTGGGTTTTGATCGTGCGGCCACCGGGAGTGCAACGACGGCTTTAGGTAGAAGATCGACCGACGGAAAGGCCTTGGTCGGAGATTAACCGGCAAAACAAAGGTTTGGAAACTTAATTTGCACGAGAGAGAGAAAATGAGACTAGAATTTGAAACGGCGTAAAACTGATTCTCAAAAGGCAAATAATTAGATTTTGCCCTATTTTTTGGGTAAATTACAAGGTGTACCATCAAATTCTCTAGGGTTTACGAAACGACACCAAAACTTTGTTACCTTTGCAATTTGGTCACTGAAATTTTGAAAATTCTCGATTTAATCACTAAAATTTAATTAGGTTTTCAAATTAAAATTCCCAATTATTAGGGTTTTTAATTTATGGATTTCAATTAAGTTAGGGTTTCAAATTAGGGCAAAATTTGGGGTGTTACAATGTTGAGTGTATAAAAGTTCTATATTTTACCCCTCGTTTACCCATATTTCTGCTGCATTCAAGCATATTTCATTGCATTTAGGATATATTTTCACATATACATCACAAATAGATAAAATGGCACAGTTGCTACTGATTTTGGTCACTTTTGCAGGTATCTACTGTGGCAGACTCAGGGCAGAAAGGGAGCAAAGCTGGATCACAAGACTGGAGTCAAGGAGATAACGCTGCCGTGGCCACTGCCGTGGCAGCCATGACGACAACATTGGTGAAAGGGAAAAGGGAAGTGGAGCTCGACAGATAGAGGAATTCAAGCCGGTCTGTCGTGGACCACTCCTATATTTTTCTGAGCCCTGGGGCAGAATGAAGGCCAAGCCCAAAGTTCAAGGAAGAAACCCAAAGCAAGAAAAGAGGACAAATTAAAGGCATCTACTCAGAAGATTTAATCTTTAATAGAGTTGAACTTTAGTTTAAACTTGTACTCTTGCCTTATTAGAAAACTTGGACCCAATGCCTATATAAAGGCATGTAATTCGACCTAGGGAAGGATATCTCATTCTTAGCCATCTTCCCCAAAACCCTTGTCGTTTTCCCCCTTCTCGTCATGTTTTAAACTTCCCCTAGGGCTAAGGGTTGATTCTGTAAAGTAGTTGCAAGGATTGTACTATTTTATGAATTTTTCTGTTCAAAGCAATAAAACTTCAAGTTTATTTATTCTAGTTTTTCACATCTCGCAAGAGCATCGAGAGAGCATTGTGAGGTTATCTATTTGTTTGATATCGGGAGAGTCAAGCATACGAACAGAATAAATACGCGTTTTCCAGTTTATGGTTAAACCATCTCGGCTTAGGGATAAGTACGAGGTTAAGTGGCTAAGGAAGAATCCAACAACATTGGTGTTCACTCTTCGATTCACGCCGGGAGGTATCATCTAAAGAAGTATTCATCAGCAACACTTGAGCCTAGGGATAAGACAAGTCATAGCAGGGATTCTTGCCAAAATTGAAGTACAGAGTTGTATGATCGCTGCCGCGGAAACAACAGACTTCTGCCGTGACAGGTGCTGCCGCGACAGGGACGGCGACGGAACAGAAGTTTCTGTTCAGTGCAACACCTGCACTACCGAGCAAATCAATACCGACCTATTTCTTAAACCTAGTCTTTTACTCTTTTAATTTAGTTATTATTCACGATTACTCTACAAACAATTTAAACTATTTCTTTCTCTTGTGCAGCAACTATAGGATAAAGCTATTTCCAGTCCCTTTGGAGACGATATCCGATACTCCAAGTATCACTTTACTAATTGTGTCGTGTACACTTGCACTATTTGTGATAGGACTTTTGACACGCAACAAGTTTTTGGCGCCGTTGCCGTGGACTGGCAACATATCTTTACCCTTACTTTTACTGCACTTTTTCTCTTTTAATTTTTCTGTTTTTATTGGTATTGTTTACCCTATGCTTTTCACAAGGTTTTATGTTTGCTTATGCGCAGATCTAGACGAGGCAAAGAACCTGAGTACGAACTAGACCCTGAAATCGAACGTACGTGTAACCTCAGGAACCAAGTCCGCCTCTTGATAGCAAGAAACGACTACCTTGAGAAAATGCTAGAAGCAATGCAGAACAACGGGGTAAATGATAACCAAAGAGATGTTGAAGATCCTCCCCTAGATGCCCGGAATGGACGGCCTGCCACTGCCACACGACAGTCCTGCCGCGACTACATGATCGATGACCATGTTGAACTGGAGACCACCTTGCCAGATGTGAAAGCTGAGAATTTCGAGCTGAAACCTGTTATGTTCAGCATGATAAATTTCGCTGGCCAGTTTAGTGGTGCTGCAACAGAGGATGCCCGAGAACACCTGAAAACGTTCCAAGAAATCTGTGGATCATTTTGATTGCCAGGAATAAATCCGAAAATACTGAGGCTTCGGTTATTTCCTCATTCACTGAGAGACAGAGCTAAAACTTGGTGGAATAAACTAACGCCGGGTTCAATACGATCTTGGGCAGACCTCTCTCGTGAATTCTTATCTCATTTTAATCATTCTCACTTATCTGAGCGATTGCGTAATGAAATTGCTACGTTTCAACAGGAAGATGACGAACCAATGCACGAGGCACGGGACAGGTTTACAACTCTTCTAAGGAACTGCCTGATGCATGGATTCCCCGTGTGGATTCAGGTCGTTAAATTCTACAATGCTGCCAATACACACACTCGTATGAGAATAGATTTAGTAGCAAATGGGCTATTATTGGATAAAGATCCAGACGAAGCAATGGTGGTGTTGAAAAACCTAGCAAAGAACGACGAGCAATTCCCTACATCAAGGAGAAGTAAACGAGGGACAACTGTAAAGGATTATGAAGCTGATAATTCCCTGAAGTCATAGGTTGCATACCTCACAAAGGCGGTGGAAAATCTGCTACGGAAAGATTCTAAACCTGTATATTCTGTAGAAGAGGTATGTGAGACTTGCAGTGGGAACTACAGTTCGGAAGACTATCCGTTACAGTTAGAAGAAGGAATGTATGTTGGAAATTATAACAAGCTAAGAAACTATGATTCCAATAATTACAATCCCAACTTGAGGAAAGATCCAAAGTTTTCCTGGAGCAATCCGAACAATGCACTGAACCCTCAGATGCAGAACAACCAAAACCAAGGGGCACCCAGAATCTTGTCGCGACAACAGCCACAGCAGCAGCCAGTAGCCGTACCTAGTATACTGGAGCAGACATTGGCCACATTCATGTCACAGACAGGAGCTTACATGGCAAACATGGATCACTTTGTCAAGAAGACTGAGTCATTCATGGACAAGACAAAGATGAGGATGACTAACCATGAGGCTAACCTGAAATCACTAGAGACATAGATGGGTCAAGTTTCCCAGCATATCATGCCAAGGCAAAACGAAGGATTCCCTAGTGATACTAAGGTCACTAGAAAACCCACACATGAGAAATGTAAAGCAATCACAACAAGGAGTGGGAAATAGTTACAAGGGCCGGAGGTGAAGAACATACCAAGTAAGGAACCGACCCTAGATACACCTGCCGTGAACACTGCCCCGGCAGAGGAAGAACAACCTGCTGCCGAATCACCTGTCGCGACAGCAGAAGGGACAGAGGAGCAATTAGAAGATGCTGAAGAACCTAGACCTCCTCAGATCCGAATACCATGTGAAGGACGTCTTGAAGATTATCGTCCTCCACCTCCTTTTCCACATCGGTTACAAAAACAGAAACCTGAGCACCATCTCAAAAAGATTTATGATATTTTTAAGCAGGTGCACATTAATATACCACTGTTAGAGGTCATCAAACAGATGTCCGGTTATGAAAAATTTCTCAAGGACGCCATGTCAAAAAGGTCCAGACTTGGGGAATTTGAAACAGTAAAAATGACAGAAGGATGCATAACTATCTTGCACATGCATCCACCCTAGAAGAAGAAGGATCCTGGGAGCTTCATCATACCGTGCATAATTGGCGACAAATTCGTGGGTAAGGCACTTTGTGATCTTGGTGCTAGCATAAATTTAATGCCAAAATATGTGTTTCAGAAATTAGGTATTGGACGAGCGAGGCCTACGACAATCATGCTGCAGCTGGCAGACCGCTCTTACGTACAACCAGAAGGGAAGATCGAAGATCTTCTGGTAAGAGTGGATAAATTTATTTTTCCTGCTGACTTTCTTGTTTTAGACTATGAAGCAGATGAGAACGCACTGATCATCCTGGAACGACCCTTCTTAGCCACAGGCAGAACTGTGATCGAATTGGAGAAAGGAGAACTGACCATGAGAGTGAATGATCAAGAAATCAAACTCAATGTTCACCAAGCAATCAAACATGCTGATGCAGAAGAAGAGTGCAAGGCCATCGATGAAGTAATCCTTGACCAACCCTGCATCAGGTCGGGCTGCCATGACCTAAAATTTGGTCATTGCCACAACAGTCATCTGGAAGAATGTCACGGCAGCAACGACGACAGTAACTCCTCCGATTCAGAAAAATCTGACACTGAAGGTCATGAGGAGGTAAATTGGATAGGCAGTCATCCAGGTAAGTTCTTCGAGCCCCTAAATTATACCTTGAATGAACATATAATCTAGAAGCCTTCAATTGAAAAGCCACCTATTCTAAATCTTAAGCCCCTGCCAGGGCAGCTTAAATACGTCTTTCTTGGTTTAAATGATATGTTGCCCGTAATCATCTCTTCCAAGTTAATGCAGAAACAGGAGCATCAACTTATCAGAATGCTACAACAACATAAGAAGGCCATTGGATGGACGATAGCTGATATCCAAGGTATCAGTCCAACATTATGCATGCACAAGATTCTCTTGAAGGATGATCATAAGCCAACTATTGATGCCCAGAGATGTTTGAACGAGGCTATGCGAGAAGTGGTGAGAAAAGAGATTATCAAATGGCTTGACACCAGAATCATTTATGCCATCTCGGATAGTAAGTGGGTGAGCACGGTGCAATGCGTACCTAAAAAGGGAGGAATAACCGTGGTGACCAACAAAGAAAACGAGCTAATCCCAACCAGGACTGTGACCGGTTGGAGGGTTTGTATGGATTACCGGAAGCTTAACAAGCTACCCGGAATGACCATTTTCCCTACCTTTTATTAATCAAATGCTTGATAGATTAGTGGGGAAACCTTACTATTGTTTTCTTGATGGTTACTCAGGTTATAATCAGATAGCAATTGCACCGGAGGATCAAGAGAAAACTACCTTCACATGCCAATACGACACTTATGCCATTCGGAGAATGCCATTTGGACTCTGCAATGCACCAGCAACTTTCCGAAGGTGCATGATGGCAATATTCTCCGACATGGTGGAGGACTTCCTAGAAATTTTCATGGATGATTTTTCCGTTTTTGGAGACAGTTTTGAAGGTTGTTTAGGCAACCTACAGAAGGTGCTTGAAAGATGCGAAGAGGCGAACTTGGTCTTAAACTGGTAAAAATGCCACTTCATGGTGGATGAAGGGATTGTACTAGGCCACAAGGTAAGCTGCCGCGGCATAGAGGTGGATAGAGCAAAAGTAGAAGTCATCGAAAAGCTGCCACCACCCACCATAGTCAAGGGGATTCGGAGTTTCTTAGGACATGCTGGGTTTTATCGACGATTTATTGCTAATTTCTCGAAGATTACCAAGCCCTTATGCCACTTATTGGAGTAGAAACATCCATTTGACTTTAATACTGAATGTACTGAGGCATTCAGAATTCTGAAGGAGAAGCTGGTAACAGCCCCGATCGTACAGCCACCAGACTGGAGTTTGCCATTCGAGATAATGTGTGATGCCAGTGACTATGCTGTTGGGGCAGCAGTAGGGCAGAGGAAGGATAAGCTCTTCCACGTAATCTACTATGCCAGCAAAACACTAAACGATGCCCAAGTGAACTACACCACGACAGAGAATGAACTATTAGCAGTGGTGTTCTCAATCGACAAGTTTCGTCCGTACATACTTGGAACAAAGGTGGTGGTCCATATAGACCATTCAGCACTAAAATATTTGTTCACAAAAAAAGATGTGAAACCGATATTGATACGTTGGATTCTGCTGCTGCAAGAGTTCGACATTGATATCAAGGATAAAAAGGAACAGAGAACCAAGTAGCAGACCACTTGTTGAGGTTAGAGATGGGAAATAGTCAATCAACAGATAGGACCAACATATTGGAGACCTTCCCGGATGAACAACTATTTGCTGCCACCAGCACAGCCGCGACAGCCATGGCTGCAGGTAAGCCTTCTGAAACCCCTTGGTACGTTGATCAAATTGGGACGAACCTCTTGAACTTAATCACCAAGAAGGGAAGAGGTTCCAAAATGATGCAAAACATTATTATTGGGACGAACCTCTTCTTTTCAAACATTGTGCAGATCAAATTATCAGGAGATGCGTACCACATGATGAACAGGAAGCTGTGCTTCACCACTGCCATGCTTCCCCATATGGAGGACACCTAGGTGGAAACAAAACCGCTGCCAAGGTTCTGCAATCTAGTCTCTATTGGCCCACACTATTTAAGGATGCACAAGCCTTCTACAAAAGTTGTGACAAATGCCAAAGGACTGGGAACATCTCGAAAAGGCATGAGATGCAACTGCAGAATATTTTAGAGGTCGAAATCTTCGATGTATGGGGAATCGACTTCATGGGACCATTCCCAACATCTTGTGGGAACCTTTACATCCTACTGGTAGTGGATTATGTGTCCAAATGGGTAGAAGCGATCGCAACTCAGAAAAATGATGCCAAAACTGTTCAAAGATTTCTGTACAAGAACATCTTCTCCAGATTTGGCATTCCCAAGGCGATCATCAGTGACGAGGGGAGACACTTTGATAACAGGGTAATTGCTGCTGCCTTGAGAAAATACGGAGTAAAGCACCAGATTGCAACAGCATACCACCCTCAAACCAATGGGCAGGCCGAGATATCCAACCGAGAAGTAAAGAACATACTTGAGAAGATGGTTAAACCCACTCGAAAGGATTGGTCTTTACACCTCAATAATGCACTTTGGGCCTATAGAACAGCGTTCAAAACACCATTGGGAATGTCACCCTATAGACTCATCTATGGGAAAACATACCACTTACCTGTTGAAATAGAACACAGAGCTTATTGGGCTATCAAGGCAGTAAATTTGGACTGGGATAAGGCAGGACAAAAGAGGCTACTAGACTTGAATGAAATTGAATAAATTCGAGCAATGGCCTACGACAATGCCAAGATCTAAAAAGATAAAACCAAAAGGTGGCACGACAAGAAACTGCTGCCACGACAGTTCTGCCCAGGGCAGCAGGTGTTGTTATTCAATTCTAGGTTGAAACTTTTCCCAAGAAATCTTAAATCTAGATGGTCCGGTCCTTTCCAAGTTGTCCAGGTTTTCCCTCATGGTGCTATCACAATCAAATCCCTAAAGGACGAGCACCAGTTCAAAGTCAACGGACAGAGACTAAAGCATTATCAGGGGACTGAAGCCCTAAGGATGCAGGAAGTAGTTACTTTAGGAGATGGCCCTCAAGGCATCCCTAATTTAACTTAGTTTATTTTTATTTTATTTTATTTATATATTAGGAATTAATATTTAATCATTTTATTTTAGGAACTAAGATTTAATTTTAATTTTTTATTTTTTATTTTTAGGAAATAAAGGAAGCAAGACGAAGAGAAGGAATAAACCAGCCCAACACATCCACAACAGCCCAAAAAGCCCAACGGACGAGTCTGTCGTCACAGCCTGTCATCAGCTGTCACGACAGACGCGGAGAAGACAATCTGTCACAGAGCTGTCGCGATAGACACGCAAATGCGTAACAGACGCGCAACAGACACGGAAACGCGTGACAGACGCATCAGAAACCGCGTAACAGCTGGCCCCGTTATTCGCGCCTGCCGTTACAGCTCCAACGAGCAGAAAATCACCCTTCTATATAAACCCCCATTTACTATTAACTTCTCATCTCATTCTCATTCTCTCAACTTGCTTTCTCTATTTAGATTTTAAAAATTTTCTTTACATTTTTCTACAGTCCTTGCAAAATGGCTAGCAGACAAACCCGCCGTAGTGCTGCCTCCACTTCTGCCGCATCAGTCTCCACCCCAAGCCATAACGCCATTCCAGACCATTTCGCCTCCACCGACTCCGCCACGAGATACTACAGCTCCTCCCAGAAGAGGGGCATGTGGAAGGAAAGAGGGTTTATCTACACAGAACCCACGGGAGACCTAGGGCTCGAAAACTTCATCGCAAAGAAAATCCAAGCCCTCAAATGGCAGCAATTTGCTGCTCAACCCGAGGAGATGAACATCACACAGGTTAGAGAGTTCTACGCTGCCGTCGACAGCAAGGACACCATGACAGTAACAGTTCGAGGTAAACAACTCTCTATCGAGCCTGCCTACATCAACACCCTCTACGGCTTATATGTGAGTAAGAATGAGGACTCCCACAAAAGATTTGTGAATAGTCTGTCGCTGGCAGACTATGACGTGGTCATGACAGAACTCACCGAGGAAGGGACGGAGTGGAACACCGACCCTAAACACCGATGGACTGTGAAAAGAACTCATTTGACTCTAGAGGCTAAATTGTGGAATCATTTTGTGAAGAAACGCATCATGCCATCCTCCCACAACAGCACCGTCGACAGACCAAGGTTAGCCCTTGTGCATTCGATTTTAAATGAAAGATCAATAAATGTCAGCCCGCTACATACGGGAGGGAATACTTGAGTGTGCCCTCCGACCGTCGGGTCCCCTCGTTTTCCCATACCTCATTACCACCATCTGTCGGGGCCATAATGTACCGGAGATTGCTGAAGACGTCAAAGTCCGAGGAAAGGGGTGGATGCAACAGAACATTTACAACCTCATGGAGTTAAAAGCTGCCACCCCGCTGTCATACTTCAACCCCTCTGCCGCGACAGACCAGACGGCAGGCCCCAACTCCCCAGAACCTGCCACAACAAAACAACAGCAGACGACAGCAGCACCTCAACCAGACGCCTCCGCCCAGATTTTGTCAACACTGAAAAGAATGGAGGAACGACAACTCGGACTAATGGGCTACATGAGGGATTTCACGGCAGCAACGGTAAACTTTATTCATAATGATTTACATTTTACCCATGTGCCATTCCCTTCCTTCCCAGAACAATTCTTTGCTGCCCCCACACCTACACCTACCCCTGCTGCAAGCCCCAGAACTCCATCTGCCGCTTCCACACCAACCCCTGCCACGACCGGAGAAGGCGACAGGTAGTCCGCTACAGCCATAGGAGAGAAGAGAAAGGACCCCCTCCCGAAAATCGACCCCAAATATTGGGAAGGGTTCTCCTCCTCTTTAGTTTGGCAGGATTCTGATTCTGAGCCTTCAGTCGCCCGAGACATCTCCAAGGACTTCCCCCCAATGAAAAGGAAGAAGCTCAACGAGACTGTCGAAGGACCCTCCAGCCAAGGTAGATCTGCCAGCAGCAGCAATAGCTCTGATGATGAGGTCGAGGTTCTGGAAAAGCCCCCACACATCTCACCAACACGTATCCAGCCACCTCGGGAAGCAAAGAAGAAGGTAGCCTCTGCCTCCCTCAGTACACTGTCGACCCCTGCCATGAAAGTCACTGCCCGCCGGCAACTCCATATCAGTAGCAGCAGCGACGACAGCTCCTCAACTTAAGTTTCTATCTTATATTTTGCTGTCTTTGCTATTTTATTTCTTTTGTGCTATATTTTATTTTTCTGTTTTTTTCTTTCATGTTGTCATGCATTGAGGGCAATGCAACCCTCGAGTTTGGGGGTGGCATCCCTCCATTAATGAAGTCTTAGTTGTGTCTTAAATTTGTATCTAAGTATTAGTTATTATTAAGTTTATTTTTGGGTTAATAAAAATAAAAATTTGGCTTAAGTCTTTGAACTAAACTTACCTGCCGCGACATACTCTGTCGTGACAGTGCCTTTAGGAAATTTTAGGAACTGTTTAGAGCCTTGCTATAATTTTGATCTGTACAACACTTTTTGTGACTCTTATGCTATCTAGACTTCTATAGTACACTAGAATAGGAATGTTACCCACTTGAGATTGCCCCTAGAGGTGCCTATCACTGGCTCTAGAAAAGGAATAAAGGAAAGAATTTAGACTCATTTGCTTAAAAATTGCCTTGCATTGATTTTAAGGAGATTTCTCTTTGAGCGTAAGTTAGAAAAAAACTAAAGGAGCCTAAGAATTGCCTCCATAAAAGATGCAGTTAAATCAAGAGTAAGAAAAAACTAAAGTAGCCTAAGAATTGCCTCCAGAAAAAATGAATTGGCATAAAACTCAAGTTGTAAGCATGACTATTCCGGTAAACTAAAGAAGTCTAGGCACATATTTGTTCACAAAACATGCACACACTGCACAAGAACTATAGCATGGTTCCGAATAAATCCAGAAACGCCCGACAAGGTATTGCTCATAATAGGGAATGTGTGGTAGGCAATGAAAAGTTCACTGAATTAAGCCATTAGTTAGGTCGTAATTGCTTGAGGGCAAGCAAGAACTTGAGTTTGGGGGTGTGTTGAGTGTATAAAAGTTCTATATTTTACCCCTCATTTACCCATATTTCTGCTGCATTCAAGCATATTTCATTGCATTTAGGATAGATTTTCACATATACATCACAATAGATAAAATGGCACAGTTGCTACTGATTTTGGTCACTTTTGCAGGTAACTGCTGTGGCAGACTCAGGGCAGAAAGGGAGAAAAGCTGGATCACAGGACTGGAGTCAAGGAGATAACGATGTCGTGGCCACTTTCGTGGCAGCCATGACGACAACATTGGTGAAAGGGAAAAGTGAAGTGGAGCTCGACAGATAGAGGAATTCAAGCCGGTCTTTCGTGGACCACTCCTATATTTTTCTGAGCCCCGGGGCAGAATGAAGGCCAAGCCCAAATTTCAAGGAAGAAACCCAAAGCAAGAAAGTAGGACGAATTAAAGGCATCTACTCAGAAGATTTAATCTTTAATAGAGTTGAACTTTAGTTTAAACTTGTAGCAGATGAAGGGCAGTGGAAAAGCAGACGCTGAGCAGGGAAGAAGCAGAGCTGGAACTGGATTGCAGACAGAGAAGGATGACGCTGCCATGGCCGCTGCCGTGGCAGCCAAGGACGACAACAATGGTGAAGAGAAGAAGTAAAATGGGCCTCGACGGAAAGAGGAAATTAAGTTGATCTGTCGTGGAGCACCCTTATATTTTTCCAAGCCCTAGATCAGAATGAAGGCCAAGCCCAAAAGTTCAAGGAAGAAACTCCAAGCAAGAAGGAAGGACGAATTAAAGACTTATGCTCTGAAGATTTAGTCTTTAATAGAGTTGTACTTTAATTTAAACTTATATTCTTGCCATATTAGAAAACTTGAACCCAAGGCCTATATAAAGGCATGTAATTCGACCTAGGGAAGGATATCTTATTCTCTAGTCGTCTTCCTCTAAACCCTAGTCGTTTTCCTCCTTCTCATCATGTTCTAAACTTCCCCTAGGGCTAAGGGTTGATTTTGTAAAGTAGTTGCAAGGATTGCTTTGTTTTAGGAATTTTTTTGTTCAATAAAATAGACTTCGAGTTTGCTTATTCTGGTTTTCAACATCTTGCAAGAGTATCGGGAGAGCATTGCGAGATTACACATTTACTTAATATCGGGAGAGTTAAGTATACGAAAGGAATAAGTACGGGTTCTCCATTTTATGGTTGAACTATCTCGGACCTAGGGATAGGACGAGGTTAAGTGGCTAAGGAAGAATTCAACAACATCGGTGTTCATCCTTCGATTCACGCCGGGAGGTATCATCAAAGACGTGTTCATCGACAGACTTGGACCTAGGGATAGGCCAAGGAATAGCAGAGATTCTTGCCAAACTTGAAGTACTGAGTTGTATGTTCGCTGCCGCGACAACAACAGACCGCTGCCGCAGTAGGTGCTGCTGCGACAGGCGCTACGACAGAACAAAGAAGTCCTAAATAGTGCAACTCCTGCACTACGGAGCAGATCAATACCGGCCTACTCTTTACTCTGAATATTTTCATCTTTTATTCTCAGTCTTCTTTATTATTTCATGACAACCAATTAAACTCTTTCTTTTACTCTTGTGCAGCAATCCAAGGTTAAAGCTATTAGCCTAGTCCCTGTGGAGACGATATCTGATACTTACGTATCACTTTACTACTTGCGTCGTGTACACTTGCACTACATTGCGATAGACACTTTTACACGCAACAAGTTTTTGGCGCCGTTGCCGGGGACTGGCAACATATCTTTACCCTACCTTTTACTGCACTTCTTTTATTTTTCTGTTTTTACTTGGATTGTTCAACCTTTACCTTTCACAAGGTCTTTCGTTTGCTTATGCACATATCTCAACGAGGAAAAGAACCTGAGCACCAGTTAGATCCTCAAATCGAACGAACGTGCAATCTCAGGAAAAGAGTCCGCCTCCTTGTAGAAAGAAACGAATACCTGGAGGAACAATTAGAAGCAATGGTGAACGAAAGGCACGAAGAAAGAAGGAACAACCAAGGGAATCCCCAGGATGCTGAAGATCCTGCCGGAGATGGGAGGAACGATCAACCTGTCGATCCTCCTGCCGCTGCCGCACGCCGGACCTGCCGCGATTACATGATCAACAATCATGTGGAATTAGAAACCACCCTGCCAGATGTGGAAGCCAAAAACTTTGAGCTGAAACCTGTCATGTTCAGCATGATAAATAACGCTGGCCAATTTAGTGGTGCTGCTACTGAGGATGCTAGGGAACATTTGAAAATGTTCCAGGAAATTTGTGGTTCGTTTAGACTACCAGGAGTAAATCCGGAGATACTGAGGCTTTGGTTATTTCCTCATTCATTGAGGGATAGGGCGAAAACTTGGTGGAATAAACTAACGCCGGGTTCAATACGAACTTGGGCAGATTTAACTCGTGAATTTTTGTCTCGTTTTAATCCTTCACATTTATCTAAGCAATTACGTAACGAAATTGCTACTTTTCAACAGGAAGACGACGAGCCAATGCACGAGGCATGGGACAGATTTACCACCCTACTGAGGAATTGCCCAATGCATGGATTCCTCGTTTGGAACCATGTAATTAAGTTTTATAATGCTGCCAACTTACAGACTCGTATGAGAATTGATTCAGCAGCGAATGGATTGCTGTTGGACAAATATCCAGAAGACGCAATGGTAGTATTGAAAAACCTGGCAAAGAACGAGGAACAGTTTCCTACAGCAAGAAGATGGGGTAAACGAGTACTAGCTGTGAAAGATTATGAGGCTGATAGTTCTCTAAAAACACATGTGGCATATCTCACAAAGGCAGTGAAAAAGCTCTTGAAAGAAGATTCACAACATGTTTACTCCGCTGAAGAGGTATGCGAAACTTGCGATGGGAATCACAATTCGGAAGATTGTCCGTTACAGTTAGAGGAAGGGATTTATGTTGGGAACTACAATAAACAGAATTACAATTCCAACAACTACAATCCCAATTGGAGAAAGGATCCCAAGTTCTCTTGGAGCAACCCTAACAATGCCTTGAATCCTCAAGCACAGAACACTCAGAATCAGGGAGGACCTAGATTACTGACTCGACAGCAACCGCAGCAGCAGCAGAAACAGCCACTAGCTGCCACGACTAGTATACTGGAGCAGACCTTGGCTACATTTATGTCTCAAATAGGAACCTACATTGAGAACATGAATCACTTTGTCAAGAAAACTGAGTCATTCATAGATAAAACAGAGATGCAGATGACTAATCATGAAGCTACTCTGAAATCATTGGAGACACAGATGGGTCAGGTTTCCCAGCATATTAAACCGAGGCAGAATGGTGAATTTCCTAGCGATACTGAAAATGCTAGACAACCCACACATGAGCAGTGTAAAGCCATCACGACAAGGAGTGGGAAGAAATTACCAGGGCCAGAGAAGGGAGCTGAACCAGTTAAAGAACCAGCCCTGAAATCGACTGTTGAGAATGCTGCCCCGACAGACGACAAACAGCCTGCTGCCGATAAACCTGTCACGACAATAGAAGGGACAGAGGAGAAGGATGAAGAACCTAAGCCTCCTTAGATCCGAATGCAGTGGGAAGGACGCATTGCTGATTATCGTCCTCTACCTCCTTTTCCTCAGCGATTACAGAAATTGAAAAAGGAATCCCAGCTTAAGAAAATCTATGATATTTTTAAGCAGGTTCACATCAATATTCCACTATTAGATGCCGTTAGGGAAATGCCCGGTTATGCCAAATTTCTCAAAGAGGCCATGTCGAAGAAATCCAGGCTTGTGGAATTTGAAACGGTTAAAATGACAGAGGGATGCATGAGTATTCTACACAAGCATCCACCCCAAAAGAAGAAGGATCCTGGGAGTTTCATCATACCATGTATAATCGGAGATAAATTTGTGGGTAAGGCACTTTGTGATCTTGGTGCTAGTATAAATTTAATGCCCAAATCTGTTTTTCAGAAATTAGGTATTGGAAAAGCTCGGCCCACAACAGTCGTACTGCAGCTGGCAGACCGCTCTTACGTTCATCTAGAAGGGAAAATTGAAGATATTCTGGTAAGAGTGGACAAATTTATTTTTCCTGCTGACTTTCTTGTTTTAGATTGTGAAGCAGATGAGAATGCACCAATCATCCTGGGCGACCCTTCTTAGCCACAAGAAGATCACTGATTGATATGGAAAAAAGAGAACTCACCATGAGAGTAAACGATCAAGAGATCAAGCTAAATGTTCTCCAGGCAATAAAACATGTTGATGTAGAAGAAGAATGCAAGGCTATCACTGAAGTTATCCTTGACCAACCCTGTATTAGGCCGGGCTGCCACGACATCAAAATTGGCCACTGCCCCAGCAGCCATTTAGAAGACTGTCACGGCAGAGACGACGACAGCAGCTCCTCAGAATCTGATATATCTGATACTAAAGATCAAGAGGAGGTAAACTGGATAGGTAATCGTCCAGGTAAGTTATTCGAGCCCTTAAACTATACCTCGAATGAACATATAGTCCAAAAGCCATCAACTGTAGAGCCACCTGTTCTAGATCTTAAGCCCCTGCCAGGGCAGCTTAAATATGTTTTCCTTGGTTTAAATGATACGTTTCCCGTAATCATCTCTTCCAAGTTGATGCAGGAACAGGAACAGCAGCTGATAGGGATGCTGCAGCAGCACAAAAAGGCTATTGGATGGACGATAACTGATATTCAAGGCATCAGCTCGTCACTATGCATGCATAAAATCCTCTTAGAGGATGATCATAAGCCGGCCATTGATGCCCAGAGACGTATAAACGATGCTATGCGAGAGGTGGTTCGTAAGGAGATCATCAAATGGCTAGATGCTGGAATAATTTATGCCATCTCGGATAGCAAGTGGGTGAGCCCGGTGCAGTGCGTTCCCAAGAAAGGAGGAAACCAACGAAGAAAACGAGTTAATCCCAACCAGGACTGTGACCGGTTGGAGGGTTTGTATGGACTACCGGAAGCTTAACAAAGCTACCCGGAAGGACCACTTTCCCCTGCCTTTTATTGATCAAATGCTTGATAGATTAGTGAGAAAGTCTTACTACTGTTTTCTTGATGGATACTCAGGTTATAACCAAATAGCCATCGCACCGGAGGATCAAGAAAAGACGACGTTCACTTGCCCATAGGGTACTTACGCTTTTCGGAGGATGCCATTTGGACTTTGTAATGCACCAGCAACCTTTCAAAGGTGTATGATGACAATATTTTCTGATATGGTGGAGGATTTCCTGGAAATATTCGTGGATGATTTCTCTGTCTTTGGAGACAATTTTGAAAGCTGCCTAGGCAACCTACAGAAAGTGCTCGAGAGATGTGAGAAAGCAAACTTGGTATTAAACTGGGAGAAATGTCACTTCATGGTGGATGAAGGGATAGTCCTAGGCCATAAAGTGAGCTGCCGCGGCATAGAACTTGACAGAGCCAAAATCAAGGTAATTGAGAAGCTGCTGCCACCCACCACAATCAAGGGAATCAGGAGTTTTTTAGGGCATGCTGGTTTTTATCGGAGGTTTATCGCAAACTTTTCAAAAATCACAAAACCTTTGTACCATCTTCTGGAGCAGAACCGTCCCTTCGACTTCAACACTGAATGTACTGAGGCATTCAAGGTTCTAAAAGAAAAGCTGGTAACAGCCCCAATAGTACAGCCACCAGATTGGAAACTACCATTTGAGATCATGTGTGATGCTAGTGACTATGCTGTCGGGGCAGCACTTGTGTAACCCCCTTAACCCGGCCTAGACGGTTGACCCGAATTAAGAAAGTCACACGGGGAAAACCAAAGTCAACCCGAAAGTCAACCTTGATTAACGACCTTTTTTTTTCTTTTTAAACTTGTCTAGATTCACATTAACCCTAGTTGTGATCAAACAAACAACATTCTCAAAGATCATAAACATCAAAGATCAAACAGGGACCTAATTGAACAAATTACAACTTTAGGGACCAAACTGTAAATTTTGATAATTATAAGGACTTCAACCAAATTAAAGTTACCAACTTAAAATTAATCATGTTTCATGCATCTCGGCCAAATTTCAGCTCAAACGGACATCCCGAACTCACACAATTGCACATACAAGTTTCAGGACCAAAATGCAAACATTTTGAAACACATAACTGCCCATGTCAGCCCCCAACGGTCATGCGTTCCGAAACGGGAGACAGCCCGTTTCGAAACGCGGGGTTGTTCCGCAACGCGTACCGAAACGAGGGCTGACAGTAGCCTTTCTGTTTCGGAACGGTGTCACCCGTTTCGGACGCCTGGGCTGCTTCGAGGCACCCGTTCCGAAACGGTAGGCACTGTTCCGATACGGCCTGCACAAAATGCAGAAAAATGCTTGCTTAAACATGCAATTGACCAACCAATCATGCTCCAAATGCTATCAAACTTTACCAGCAACTCATACAACATCCAAGAGACATATTTGCATCAACCAATCATCAATAGATCAACATATATGAAAAACCCCAAATCTAAAGGCATGCTTCCTACACAAGCAACCATCCATGCACAAAAGCCTTCAAACCAACACATAATGGCCAATTACAAAAACCAACATTAACAACAACATAAATCCAACATAGGGAGTTCCAAACATCTCCCAAAACATCAACATAGGTCCCCCATTGCCAAATGCCAAAAGCTAAAAGTGTTTAAGAAAACCTTCTCATACATGAGCTTAACTTCCACTTGATTGCTTGCCCTCCTTGCTGCCCTCAATGCACTTTAATGCTCTGCATTATTGGTTTAAGAAAAGAGAGAGAGCGTAAGCAAAAGCTTAGTGAGGAAAGCTCCTTAGAACCACATAATAATGCATTTATAAAACTCATTTATAAATCATACTTCAAAATACATTTAGACATGCTCACAAGCAATCTTAAACAAGCATCTCATGCTTCACATCATAACATGTCATATTGGCCACAAGTGATAATTACCATCTTTAAAACAAGATCAACATAAGACTCACACATGGACTTTTAAACACCATTGTGATCTTATCCCAAGGACTTTTAAACACCTTGGCCCATGGACTTTTAAACACCATGGCAAGGACCACACAAGGACTTTTAAACACCTTTGTGTCCTTAACAAGTTTCACCTCAAGGACTTTTAAACACCTTGACCCCAAGGACTTTTAAACACCTTGGCCATGGACTTTTAAACACCATGATATAAATCACCCCAAGGACTTTTAAACACCTTGACCCCAAGGACTTTTAAACACCTTGGAAAGGACCACACAAAGACTTTTAAACACCTTTGTGTCCGTAACAAGAACCATCCAAGGACTTTTAACCACCTTGATGTTCTTAAGTAAACAAGGCTCACTCAAGGACTTTTAACCACCTTAGTGACCTTAACCTTTTCAAAAACATCACTTGCCAATATACATCATATATCATCAATAATCCACTGTTTTAAAGCATTTAACCAAGCCATAAACATCATGCATCTTTAAGCATCAAACAACATTTATACAATGTTCAAAAACAAGGAACTCTAACCTTGAGCTTCCTTAAACACATGGCTTATAATCTCAGCAAACGCACATGCTAGATATGCTTTAAAAACAGAATTTAAACATGCAACAAACACATTGCACCCAACCATCACATGGTTCCTCAACAAGAGAGTTTTTCCGAAAACTTACTCTTGAGCTTAGCAAAGTTTTTTAGACTTAGACTAAGCTCCCAAACCTCCAAAACATTGGTTTCAAAGCCGAAAACCAAAATCCACTCACCGATTCCGTTTCGCCTCTTGCCGAAACACCAAATCAAGCTTCCGGATCACCACCACTTGGATCCAAAGATGACTCCCCTGTTTTAACACATTAAAACAGTAGATTAATGCATCATCATGCATTAATAGCTTCAAAGAAAGCACCTAAACTCGCTGCTCTCATCCACACTCCATTTTCGGCCACCAAACACAACCGAAAATGCATCTAAACAACTTCTCAAAAAAGCCTAGCCATAAACCATCAAAACTAAGCATCCTTAAACATCATTCAACATCTAAAAAGGACCTAACAACATCCTTATACCTCCAGCAACAACAGATCCACAAGATCACCCAAAAACAACCAAGAATCACAAGCTAAACTTAGGAAATTCAACCTATCCGGGATTGCATTAATCAAAACTCAATTCCTTAACAAATTAATGTTCATTTATCATCAAAAACACATCTCAAATCACAGCTTTAACAGATCTAACGAAAATCTATCAAAAATCACCAAATCTTGCATTTAAAGCCAAGATCCATTTCACAACTTTAAAAGCCTTTAATAAAACATCAATTAAGGATTGAGAACTTGGGAATTTCAGTAAAGAACTGAGAGTTTAGAGGAGAAGGACGTTCTTACCTCCAAACTTGAGTTTTCTCCCTTTTAGAACCAAAAAGCTTGAAAATCCAAATAGCAAATTACAAGGTTTTGTTGTAGAGATGATTAGGAATCCAAAGAGAATTGAAAAGATAGATTTGAGTGACAAAATCAGAAAGAAATCTCTGGAGAGAAAGTGTTTGGATTGAGAGAAAATGAGAGAAAAAGGAAAATTGGGAACATAGGAAAATTAGTTACAAAATAGCCAAAATGATTTCCCTCCACTTTTCTTTAACTTTAAAATCAGAATTAAACATTAAAATATCTTAGAAAAATCTGGAGAAACTCCTTTTGGAATAATAGCTCCTTAAAGATTCAAAGTTTCAATCCTTTATAAAACAGTCACGCAACTTTCAAAAATTACATTTTGGTCACTAGCCAAAATGTCACCCTTCCAAACCTCATTTTTCAAAATTGATTTCACAGTTCACTTATATATATTAAAATATGATTTTAGAACATTTTTCCATATTTTTAATGCAACCCGAACTAGGCTTTCCTAATTTCACCCTTATAGATTCGAACCGCACTTTGATCGAACCGGTCAACGCCCAAAACTTCCAAGCCCAAAACCGGGGCGTTACAACTTGGGCAGAGGAAAGACAAGCTTTTTCATGTTATATACTATGCCAGCAAAACACTGAACGGCGCCCAAGTAAACTACACCACAACAGAGAAGGAACTGTTAGCTGTGGTGTTCTCGATTGACAAGTTTCGTTCATACATACTTGGAACGAAGGTCATAGTCCACACAGACCACTCTGCACTAAAATATATGTTCGCCAAAAATGATGCAAAGCCTAGACCGATACGTTGGATTCTGCTACTGCAAGAGTTCGACCTTTAGATCAAGGATAAAAAGGGAACAGAGAACCAAGTCGCAGACCACTTGTCAAGATTAGAGAAGGGAAAGAGTCTTCCGACAGATGAGACACACATACTGGAGACTTTCCTCGATGAGCAGTTGTTCACTACCACAAGCACTGCCGCGACAGCCATGGCGGCATGTAAGTTTTCTGAACTCCCCTGGTATGCTGATTTCGTTAATTATTTAGTTAGCAGAATAACTTCTCTTGGCCTTAACTATCAAGCTAGGAAGAGGTTCCAAAATGATGTTAAGCATTATTATTGGGACGAACCTCTTCTGTTCAAATTTTGTACAGATCAAATAATTAGGAGATGCGTACCACATGATGAACAAGAAGTTATGCTTCATCACTGCCATGCTTCACAATATGGAGGACACTTAGGTGGTAACAAAACTGCTGCCAAAGTTTTGCAGTCTGGATTCTACTGGCCGTCACTGTTCAAGGATGCCCAAACATTCTACAAAAACCGTGACAAGTGTCAACGGACGGGAAACATCTCAAGGAGACATGAGATGCCGCTGCAGAACATTCTCGAAGTTGAAGTCTTCGACGTATGAGGGATAGATGTTGCGTGTAAAATAGTCTATCACAATTGTAGTGCAAGTGTACACGACGCAAGTAGTAAAGTGATACGAAGTATCGGATATCGTCTCCACAGGGATTGGGCTAATGACTTTACCTTGTTTACTGCACGAAAGTAAAGTAAATAATTAAGAGTTGTCACGAGAATAATAAGGTAAAAACGTAAAATAAAGGATTGAGAAATCAAGATAGAGAGAATGGGCTGGTATTGAGTTGCTCAGTAGTGCAGGTATTGAACTGCTTAGGATTTCCAGTTCTGTCGTCGCGCCCGTCGCCGACAGCACCTGTCGCGGCGGCTGTCCGTTAGCTGTCGCGGCAGCAAACACTAACTCCGTACTTCAAGCTTGGCAAGAATCCCAGATCTGCCTTGCCCTATCCCTAGGCACAAGTCTGTCGATGATCACGTCTTTGATGATACCTCCCGGCGTGAATCGAAGGATGAACACCGATGTGTATGAATTCTTCCTTAGCCACTTAACCTCGCCCTATCCCTAGGCACGAGATGGTTCAACTATAAACTAGAGAACGCGCTCTTATCTCTTTCGTATACTTAACTCTCCCGATGCTAAGTAAATGGATAACCTCACAATGCTCTCCCGATGCTCTTGCAAGATATTAAAACCAAGATAAAAGAACTTGAAGTTTATTTTATTGAACTTGAAAAATCCTAAAACAAAGCAACCCTTGCAACTACTTTACAAAACAACCCGTAGCCCTTGGGGGAATTTAGAACATGTCAGTGATGGGTGGACGGCAGGGGTTTGGTTTCGGTTATGGGGTAATCGGTTATGCCCTAGGTTTAATCTATGCCCTTATATAAGCTTTGGGCTCAAGTTATCTAAGGTAACAAGGATTACAACTTTAATTAAAAGTAAGATTCTAATAAAGACTAAATCTCTAAAGTCTCCTACTTTCCAGCCGCATCCTTGTTTCTAGGAATTTCTTCTCCTTGAGCTTTGGCTTGACATATCTTTTGATCCGGGGCTTGGAAAATATTTGGCTTCCACACGATAGACGAGCAGATTTTTCTCTATCTATCGAGATCCACTTTACTTTTCCTCTTCATAAGTCTGCTGTCACCTTGCTGTCACGACAGGTCCATGACAGGTTCGTCTTCTTCGGCTGCTTGTCCAGTTCAGCTCTTCTGCTTATCTGCCCTGCGCCTGCCTTCATCGTCAACCATGGCAGCTACCTGCAAAATACGCCATCTTTTAGTAGAATCCGTGCCTTTTATATAATTGTGATGTTTTATTGAAAACTAACCTAAATGCAATGCAATTATGCTTGAATGCAGCAGAAATATGGGTTAAAAAGGGTGTAAATAATAGAACTTTTACACACTCACCAAAAACTTGTTGCGTGTAAAATAGTCTATCGCAATTGTAGTGCAAGTGTACACGACGCAAGTAGTAAAGTGATACGAAGTATCGGATATCGTCTCCACAGGGATTGGGCTAATGACTTTACCTTGTTTACTGCACGAAAGTAAAGTAAATAATTAAGAGTTGTCACGAGAATAATAAGGTAAAAACGTAAAATAAAGGATTGAGAAATCAAGATAGAGAGAATGGGCTGGTATTGATTTGCTCAGTAGTGCAGGTATTGAACTGCTTAGGATTTCCAGTTCTGTCGTCGCGCCCGTCGCCGACAGCACCTGTCGCGGCGGCTGTCCGTTAGCTGTCGCGGCAGCGAACACTAACTCCGTACTTCAAGCTTGGCAAGAATCCCAGATCTGCCTTGCCCTATCCCTAGGCACAAGTCTGTCGATGATCACGTCTTTGATGATACCTCCCGGCGTGAATCGAAGGATGAACACCGATGTGTATGAATTCTTCCTTAGCCACTTAACCTCGCCCTATCCCTAGGCACGAGATGGTTCAACTATAAACTAGAGAACGCGCTCTTATCTCTTTCGTATACTTAACTCTCCCGATGCTAAGTAAATGGATAACCTCACAATGCTCTCCCGATGCTCTTGCAAGATATTAAAACCAAGATAAAAGAACTTGAAGTTTATTTTATTGAACTTGAAAAATCCTAAAACAAAGCAACCCTTGCAACTACTTTACAAAACAACCCGTAGCCCTTGGGGGAATTTAGAACATGTCGGTGACGGGTGGACGGCAGGGGTTTGGTTTCGGTTATGGGGTAATCGGTTATGCCCTAGGTTTAATCTATGCCCTTATATAAGCTTTGGGCTCAAGTTATCTAAGGTAACAAGGATTACAACTTTAATTAAAAGTAAGATTCTAATAAAGACTAAATCTCTAAAGTCTCCTACTTTCCAGCCGCATCCTTGTTTCTAGGAATTTCTTCTCCTTGAGCTTTGGCTTGACATATCTTTTGATCCGGGGCTTGGAAAAATATTTGGCTTCCACACGACAGACGAGCAGATTTTTCTCTATCTATCGAGATCCACTTTACTTTTCCTCTTCATAAGTCTGCTGTCACCTTGCTGTCACGACAGGTCCATGACAGGTTCGTCTTCTTCGGCTGCTTGTCCAGTTCAGCTCTTCTGCTTATCTGCCCTGCGCCTGCCTTCATCGTCAACCATGGCAGCTACCTGCAAAATACGCCATCTTTTAGTAGAATCCGTGCCTTTTATATAATTGTGATGTTTTATTGAAAACTAACCTAAATGCAATGCAATTATGCTTAAATGCAGCAGAAATATGGGTTAAAAAGGGTGTAAATAATAGAACTTTTACACACTCAACACACCCCCAAACTCAAGTCTTTGCTTGCCCTCAAGCAATTAAACCTAAACGAAAAAATGAAAAGAAGAAAAATTTTTTGTGTTGGCCTTCAAACAGTGAACTGTCCCTTACCC
Organism: Hibiscus trionum; assembly: GCA_030270665.1. Taxonomy (NCBI): domain Eukaryota; kingdom Viridiplantae; phylum Streptophyta; class Magnoliopsida; order Malvales; family Malvaceae; genus Hibiscus; species Hibiscus trionum. The sequence goes on from BSYR01000050.1 coordinate 2,680,906, forward strand.
GTCGCTCGTTCTCTATGGCGGCAGCAACCTGTTGGAAAGATTAGGATCTGTCCAGAATCTCCCTATAGCTCTCGTGCAGTGTGTGCATGCTTGTGAACAGTTATATGCCAAGACTCTCTTAGTTTCACTAGAATAATTTACTTTAGCTTGTTTAGAGTTTTTCCTACGAGACTGTTTTCTTTCTTTTTCTTACTAGAGCCAGAATTGGGCACCTCTAGTTATTTCCTTTTTTCAAACTTCTTCTCTTTTACTAGAGCCAGTATTTCAGGCACCTCTAGTTAACTGTCTAGAGCCGGTGATAGGCACCTCTAGAAGTTTTTCTCTGGTTATCTGCCTAGAGCCGGTGGTAGGCACCTCTAGGTTTCCTGAGATTCTAGTCTCTTTTCTACTCTAAGTGCTAAGCTTTCCTATTCTAGTTTGGCTAAAAGAAATCTAAGCAGTATAACAGTCACAAAAGTGTTTAAGTTTTCAGGACTATAGAAAGGCTCTAAACTTTTCCTTAAACTGTCCTAAAGATGCTGCCACGACAGAGATGTCATGACAGGTAAGTTAACTTCACAGTTTTAAGCCAACAGTTTAATCTTTTCTGATTTTTTTTAAAGAAAAACTTTAAAATAAAAGACACACAATAAATAATAAAGAGATGTACTTAAGACTCCATTAATGATGGAGGGTTGCCACCCCCAAACTCGAGGGTTGCATTGCCCTCAATGCAAAATGACATGAACAATAAAATAAAGAAAAAGTACATCACAAAATATAAAGGCAGGCAGCAATCAGAGGAAAATAAAAACTTAAATTTTCAGTCGCTGCCCTCGCTGCTGCTGCTGATTCGGATCTGACGGCGGCGTCTGCGCTGTGGGGGAGGCTGGACAGGTTCAGAGACAGGTTGCTCCACGAGCTGAACATCGGAACTGCTGCCGCTGTCCCAACTGCTGGTGGTAGTGGTACTAGCCTTAGGCAGCCTTTTCTTGTCTGCCACATGTTTAATCCTCTTGACCCTCGTAAAGTCACTCTCCAAATTCCTCCGGATAAGAGGGCTGTCATCAGTGGTAGGTCTCTTGGTTCCTCGAGGGGAGGTGTCTGCCGGTGGGCTGCCTTCTGCCGTCGGGGCAGGTGATTTGGTGGAAGCAGTCGAGTGGGACGGGGAGGCAGGTGGTGTGGGCGTGTGGACAGGTGTGTGGACAGGAGTGGGGATATGGAAATAATGGGCAGGAAAAGTAGGGAATTGAACATCGGGAAAATTTAAAGTTTGGGTAATAAAATTTACCGTGGAGTTCGTGAAGTCCCGAATAAATGTCATCAATCCCATTTGGCGTTCCTCTACCCGTTGTAAAGTAGCGAGGATGAGGGCAGACTGGTCTGTCGGAGTGGCGTTGGTTTCAGCATCAGGGGCAGGCTCGGTGGCAGGGTCGGTGGGTAGTTCCTCTGATGATTCTGCGGGTGAGCCGGCAGGGTTGAAGGAGGAGACAGGTGTAGCCGCAATCAGCTCCATGAGGCTGTTGATGTTATTGTCTGTCCAACCTCTGCCCTTCCTGATTTTGTCGGAGGGATCCTCGGGCACCGCAGCACATCGGCAGAGGGAAGTTATGGTGAACGACAGGCAGAGGCGTGGTCAACGGACGGGAAACATCTCAAGGAGACATGAGATGCCGCTGCAGAACATTCTCGAAGTTGAAGTCTTCGACGTATGAGGGATAGACTTTATGGGACCATTCCCAGCATCATGTGGGAACTTATATATCCTCATGGAAGTGGACTATGTGTCCAAATAGGTTGAAGCGATCGCTACTCAGAAAAACGATGCCAAGACGGTTCAGAAGTTTTTGCATAAAAACATATTTTCCAGATTTGGCATCCCCAAGGCGATCATCAGTGATGAAGGGAGGCATTTCGATAATAGGGTTATAACTGCTGCATTGAAAAAGTATGGTGTCAAACATCGGCTCGCAACAGCGTATCACTCTCAGACCAATTGACATGCTGAAATTTCGAACAGAGAGGTTAAGAACATTCTTGAAAAATGGTTAAGCCAACTCGGAAGGACTGGTCTCTACACCTCAACGATGCATTATGGGCCTACGGAACAGCATTCAAAACTCCATTGGGAATGTCCCCTACCAGCTGATTTATGGAAAAACATGCCATCTACCTGTTGAGATTGAGCACAGAGCATACTAGGCCATCAAGGCAGTGAATATGGACTTGGAAAAAGCAGGACAGAAAAGGCTACTTGATTTAAATGAAATAGAAGAAATTCGAGCAACGGCCTATGACAACGCAAGGATCTACAAAGACAAGACAAAGAAGTGGCATGACAAAAAGTTGCTGCCACGACAGTTCTGCCCATGGCAGCTTGTGTTGTTGTTCAACTCTAGGTTGAAACTCTTCCCATGGAAACTAAAATCTAGGTGGTCCGGCCCATTCCAAGTGGTGCAAGTTTTTCTCCATGGTGCCATCACAATCAGATCTTTAAAAGACGTGCATCAATTTAAAGTCAATGGACAAAGATTGAAGCATTATCAGGGGACTGAAGCCCTAAGAATGCAGGAAGTGGTTACTTTAGGATATGCCCCTCCTGGCATCCCTCATTTAACCTAATTTTATATTTATTATTATTATTACTTATATATATATATTAGGTAATTAGAAATTTTATTTTTAGGAACTAAAGTTTTTATTCTTATTATTTTCAGGAAATAAAGGAGACAAGGAGAAAAGGAGAAGTGAATTCAGCTCACCATCTTTCCATCAGCCCAAAAAGCCCAACTTTGGAGCCTGCCGTTACAGCTGCCGCGACAGACGCGGAAATCCTGCCTGTCAACACGCTGTCACAGTAGACACGCAAACACGTAACAGACGCGCAGCAGACACGAAAACGCGTGACAGACACGTCAGAAACCGCGTAACAGCTGGCCCCGTTATTCGTGCCTGCCGTTACAGCTCCAACGGGCAGCAAACTCCCCCTCTATATAAACCCCGTTTACTATTCATTTTTCACTCACTCTTACTCTCTCTACTTGTTTCCTCTAGAATTTTACTTGCTTTCATTTTCTTTCCACAGTCCTTGAAACATGAGTACCAGAAATACCCGCCGAAGCGCTGCCTCAGGATCTGCCCCGACAGCATCCACTCTAAGCTCCTTCCAGATCCGAGATATGTGGGAGGAGAAAGGCTTCATTTACACCACCAGAACGGAGAACCTTGGGCTGCAACCGTTCATAGCCCGCAAAATCAGAGCCCTGCAATGGCAAATGTTTGCCGAGCAGCCGGAGGAAATGAACGTAACTCTCGTCCGAGATTTTTATGCTGCCATCGACAGTAGGGTAGCGACAGCAGTAACGGTCCGAGGAAAAGAGGTACCTTTTGAGCCCGAATACATCAACACACTCTATGGGTTCTATGTTGGGAAAAAGGAAGATGGCCACCAAAGATTTATAGAAAGTTTAGAGCCGGCAGATTACGATGTTGTGATGGCAGAACTCACAGACTAGGGTACCAAGTGGAATACCGATCCTAAACATCCAAGGACGGTAAAACGAGTTCAACTCACTCCGGAGGCAAAACTTTGGAATGCATTCATCAAGAAGCGAATCATGCCCTCCTCGCACAACACAACAGTAGACCAACCCAGGTTAGCCCCCATCCATTCAATTTTAAATGAGAGGCCAATTAACGTTGGTAGATACGTTCGGGAGGGAATATTGGAGTGTGCGCACCGGTCGTCAGGACCACTCTTCTACCCATACCTCATTACTGCCCTCTGCCGCGGCCACAATGTACCGGAAGCTGCCGAGGATTTAAAAGTTCGAGGAAAAGGCTGGACAGACAGGAATATCCTCAGCCTGATGGAACTCAAAGATGCCACACCTCTGTCGTCTTTTGACCCCACTGCCGCGACAGGTGAGCCGACAAAGCCCACCCAAACCGAACTTGCCGCCTCAGAATTCAGGCAGCCCACTGCAGCAGCTCCTCCAGCAGACACATCCACCCAAATCCTTGCCGCCCTGCAGAAAATGGAAGAACGACAGCTGGGCCTCATGAGTTTCATCCGAGACTTCACCACCGCAACGGTACATTTCATCCACACCTCTCTTAATTTTCCTAATATACTATTCCCTGCCTTCCCCAACCATTATTTTGCTGCCCCCACACCTGCCCATACCCCTACCTCTGCTGCCACACCAAAAACACCGTCTGCCGCATCCACCCCAACCCCGGCCACGACAGCTGTAGGCGGCAGCCACACCACACCAGTCTCTGCCAGGGGAACCAAGAGAAAGGAGCCTTTGGCTGAACTCGACGCCTATATAGCAGGTTTCTCCTCTTCCTCAGTTTGGGAGGAATCCGACGGCGAACCTTCTGTTAAAAGGAATCTGCTAAAGGAATTCACCCCGGTGAAATGGTAGAAAACAAACACCGGTGTCGGAACATCTGATCAAGGCAAATCCAGCAGCAGCAGTAGTAGCAGCGGCAGCAGCAGCAGCTCCTCCGAGGAGGTTCAGGTATTTGAGAAACAACCCCATATCTCCCATACCCGCATTCAACCTCCACGGGAAGCCAAAAGCAAGAACACCTCTGCCTCTCCCATCCGTCTGCCGGCACCGACAAGGAAAGTCACTGCCCACCGGCAGGTTCAGATCAGCAGCAGCAGCAGCGACGACAGCGCCTGAAAATTTAAGTTTCTTATCTTATATTGCTGTCTGCCATTTTGTTATATTTTGTGATGTGGTTTTTAGTTTTCTTTTTCATTTCTGTCATTTGCATTGAGGGCAATGCAACCCTTGAGTTTGGGGTGGCATCCCTCCATTAATGAAGTGTCTTTAAGTTTAAAAATTGTGTTTTACTTAGTTTATTTTTGCTTAAAAAAAGATGAAAATTGGCATAAAAATTCAAGTTAGAAGCTTAACTATTCTAGTAAACTAAGGGAGTCTTGGCATATAATTGTTCACAAGCATGCACACATTACACGAGAATTATAGCAAGGTTCCGGATGAATCCTGAACTATCCGACAAGGTGTTGCTCACAATAGGGAATAAATGGTAGGTAAGGGAAAGTTCATTGTTTTAAGTCAAACAAAAATTTTTATTTCTTTTTTAGGTTTGAATTGCTTGAGGGCAAGCAAAAACATGAGTTTGGGGGTGTGTTGAGTGTGTAAAAGTTCTATATTTCACCCCTTATTTAACCCATATTTCTGCTGCATTCAAGCATAATTCATTGCATTTAGGTTAGATTTCATTTATACATCACAATTATATCAAATGGCACATTTTCTACTAAAATTGGTTGCTTTTGCAGGTAGCTGCTGTAGCAGATGAAGGGCAGTGGAAAAGCAGACGCTGAGCATGGAAGAAGCAGAGCTGGAACTGGATTGCAGACAGAGAAGGATGACGCTACCATGGCCGCTGCCGTGGCAGCCAAGGACGACAGCAATGGTGAAGAGAAGAAGTAAAGTGGGCCTCGGCAGAAAGAGGAAATTAAGCCGATCTGTCGTGGAGCACACTTATATTTTTCCAAACCCTAGATCAGAATGAAGGCCAAGCCCAAAAGTTCAAGGAAGAAACTCCAAGCAAGAAGGAAGGACGAATTAAAGACTTATGCTCTGAAGATTTAGTCTTTAATAGAGTTGTACTTTAATTTAAACTTATATTATTTCCATATTAGAAAACTTGAACCCAAGGCCTATATAAAGGCATGTAATTCGACCTAGGGAAGGATATCTTATTCTTTAGCCGTCTTCCTCTAAACCCTAGTCGTTTTCCTTCTTCTCATCATGTTCTAAACTTCCTCTAGGGCTAAGGGTTGATTCTGTAAAGTAGTTGCAAGGATTGCTTTGTTTTAGGAATTTTTCTGTTCAATAAAATAGACTTCAAGTTTGCTTATTCTGGTTTTCAACATCTTGCAAGAGTATCGGGAGAGCATTGCGAGATTACACATTTACTTAATATCGGGAGAGTTAAGTATACAAAAGGAGTAAGTACGGGTTCTCCAGTTTATGGTTGAACTATCTCAGACCTAGGGATAGGACGAGGTTAAGTGGCTAAGGAAGAATTCAACAACATCGGTGTTCATCCTTCGATTCACGCCGGGAGGTATCATCAAAGACGTGTTCATCGACAAAATTGGACCTAGGGATAGGCCAAGGCATAGCAGGGATTCTTGCCAAACTTGAAGTACTGAGTTGTGTGTTCATTGCCGCGACAACAACAGACCGCTGCCGCAGCAGGTGCTGTCGCGACAGGCGCTACGACAGAACATAGAAGTCCTAAACAGTGCAACACCTGCACTACAGAGCAGATCAATACCGGCCTACTCTTTACTCTGAATATTTTCATCTTTTATTCTCAGTCTTCTTTATTATTTTGTGACAACCAATTAAACTCTTTCTTTTACTCTTGTGCAGCAATCCAAGGTTAAAGCTATTAGCCCAGTCCCTGTGGAGACGATATTCGATACTTACGTATCACTTTACTACTAGCATCGTGTACACTTGCACTACATTGCGATAGACACGTTTACACGCAACAATTGTACTGTTTTAGGAATTTTTCTGTTCAAAGCAATAAAACTTCAAGTTTATTTATTATGGTTTTTCACATCTCGCAAGAGCATCGGGAGAGCATTGTGAGGTTATCTATTTGTTTGTTATCGGGAGAGTCAAGCATACGAACGGAATAAATATGCGTTTTCCAGTTTATGGTTAAACCATCTTGGCTTAGGGATAAGTACGAGGTTAAGTGGCTAAGGAAGAATCCAACAACATTGGTGTTCACTCTTCGATTCACGCCGGGAGGTATCATCTAAAGAAGTATTCATCAGCAGCACTTGGGCCTAGGGATAGGACAAGTCATAGCAGGGATTCTTGCCAAACTTGAAGTACAGAGTTGTATGATCGCTGCCGCGACAACAACAGACTTCTGCCGTGACAGGTGTTGCTGCGACAGGGACGACGACAGAACAGAAGTTTCTGTTCAGTGCAACACCTGCACTACCGAGCAAATCAATATCGGCCTATTTCTTAAACCTGATCTTTTACTCCTTTAATTTAGTTATTATTCACGATTACTCTACAAACAATTTAAAATCTTTCTCTCTCTCTTGTGCAGCAACTATAAGATAAAGCTATTTCCAGTCCATGTGGAGACGATATCCGATACTCCAAGTATCACTTTACTACTTGCATCGTGTACACTTGCACTATTTGCGATAGGACTTTTGACACGCAACATACAACTCTCCCCCGTTAAAAAGAAATTTCGGCCTCGAAATTTACCTGGAGCAAAAAGGTGTGGATACTGAGCTCGGATGACAGTCTTGGGCTCCCATGTAGCCTCATCATGACTACGACCATGCCACAGGACTTTGACCATCTTAATGGTCTTCCTTCTGAGAACCTTTTTATCCTGAGCAAGAATCTCAATAGGCTCCTCCTCAAAACGCAAATCAGGACGGACCTCAATTTCCTCAACAAGCATAATATGTGACGGATCAGGATGATAACGTCTCAACACTAAAATATGAAAGACATCATGAATACGTTGAAGCTCTTGTGGTAGCTCTAGCTGATAGGCAACTGGTCCGACTCGACGAATAATCTGATAAGGACCGATGTAACGAGAACTCAGCTTGCCCTTCCGACCGAATCAAAGTACCTTCCTCGAAGGAGATACTTTCAAGAAAACCTCATCACCCACCTCAAACTCAAGATCACGACGTCTCAAATCGGCATAAGACTTCTGTCTGTCAAAAGAAGCCTTAAGCCGATCCCGAATCAATCTGACAGTCTGCTCAGCCTCATGCACAACCTTAGGTCCCAACAATCTATGCTCATTCAACTCAGTCCAACCAATAGGTGAACGACACCTACGCCCATACAGAGCCTCATATGGTGGCATCTTAATACTGGCCTGATAACTGTTATTATAAGCAAACTCTGCAAGCGGCAGGAAATCCTCCCAACTGCCTCTGAAATCAAGAATACAACTCCTCAGCATATCCTCAAGAATATGGATCACACGCGATGTACTGAAGTTCAACCGAGTCCCAAAGCAGAATGAAGAAACCCCCAGAATTTTGAAGTGAACCTCGGATCTCTGTCAGAAATAATAGATGATAGTACCCCGTGAAGTTGAACAATCTCAGAAATATAAAGCTGAGCCAACTTACTTAAAGAATAGTCAACTCAGACAGGAATGAAATATGCGGACTTTGTCAGACGATCAACAATAACCCAGATGGAATCCTTCTTCGACGGAGTCAAAGGAAGTCCACTAACAAAGTCTATAGTCATGCGCTCCCACTTCCACTGACGAATCTCAATATACAGAAGTAACCCAGATGAATATTGATGCTCTGCTTTGAATTTCTAACAGGTCAAACATCTCGATACAAATCCGACGACATCTCGCTTGAGACCTTTCCACCAGTACCTTTCACGAAGATTCTTATACATCTTGTCACCACCAGGATGAATAGAATAAGGACTGTCATGGGCCTCAGATAGAATAACCTGTTTTAACCCAGATTTCCTCGGAATACAATATCGGCCAGGGAAATATAATACCCCATCCTGATCAATAGAGAATCCCGAGATGTACCTTCATGAACCTCTCTGATACGATGCATCAAAAACGGATCACTAGGCTGCTCAGCTCGAATATCAGAAATCAATGTAGGAATAACCCGAAGTTCTGCCAACAGACTGCCATCGTCGTACAAACTCATCCAAGCAAACAAAGCTCTCAAATCTGAAATGGAGTTACGACTCAATGCATCAGCAACGATATTAGCTTTACTCGGATGATACTCAATCTCACAATCATAATCATTGAGAAGCTCTAACCAACGACGTTATCTCAGATTAAGCTCTTTCTGAGTGAGGAGGTATTTCAGACTCTTATGGTCTGTATAGATATAACACTTCTCTTCGTAGAGATAGTGTCTCCAGATCTTAAGCGCAAAAATAATAGCAGCAAGCTCTAGATCGTGGGTATGATAGTTACACTCATGCGGTTTCAACTGTCGAGGCGCATAAGCCACTACCTTTTCGTCCTGTATCACAACACACCCCAATCCGGTGTACGAAGCATCATTGTAAACTGTATAAGCTTTGCCAGGCCCAGACTGAATCAAAACTGGTGCTTCAGTCAACAAAGACTTAAGCTTCTCGAAAATAGACTGCTGAGCCCCAGTCCAAACGAAGGGAACATCCTCCCTCAGAAGCTTAGTCAACGGAGCTACAATAGAAGAGAAACCTTCAACGAATCTCCGATAATAACCGGCTAAACCCAAGAAGCTTCGAACCTCAAGAACATTATCTGGCTGCTTCTAACTCGTAATAGCCTCGACCTTCTTCGGATCACCTGAATACCCTGAGCAGAAACTATATGACCCAGAAACATAACCTCAGAAAGCCAGAATTCACACTTACTGAATTTTGCATACAATTGTTTCTCTCGCAGAGTCTGTAACACAATCTGAAGATGTTTCTCATGCTATACCTCAGATCTAGAATATATCAGTATATCATCAATAAATACCACAACAAAGTGGTCAAGATAGGGTTGAAACACCATATTCATCATATCCATAAAAGCGTCAGGGACATTAGTCAACCCAAAAGGTATCACAAGGAACTCATAATGACCATATCGTGTCCGGAAAGTTGTTTTGAACACATCAGAATCCTTAACCTTGAGTTGGTAATAACCAGATCTCAGGTCTATCTTAGAGAATACCGTAGCTCCCCAGAATTGGTCAAACAGATCATCAGTACGAGGAAGAGGATATTTGTTCTTGATCGTCAGCTTGTTCAGCTTCCGATAATCTATACAAAGTCGAAGTGTCCCATCCTTCTTCTTAACAAATAGAACAAGAACTCCTCAAGGAGAAACACTAGGTCGAATGAAACCTCGATCCAACGGTTCTTGCAACTGAATCTTCAACTCTATAAGTTCTTTCGGTTCCATCCGATAAGGTGTCATAGACACAGGAGCTTTACCCGGAAAAACCTCGATGCCAAACTCAACCTCATTCCGTTTTGGCGGTACCCTAGGTAATTCTTCCGGAAAAATGTCTAGAAAGTCTTTCACAATTCGAATCTTATCTAATCCGGAATTAGACTGGCTCGGATCAAGGATATAGGCAAGATAAGCAATAGACCCTTCATTGATCATTTCCTCATCTTTGAGAGCTGAAACGATATTAGATAGGAACCCTCTGCGCTCACCAATCAGAATCACCACACGATCATCAGAAGTTCTAGTGTAGCCCTTTTCTTTTCACAGTCCAAAGTAACACGGTGAGAAGACAACCAATCCATACCTAGGATAAGATCGAACTCCCCAAAGGGTAACTCCATCAAATTAGCTAGAAAGATCTCCCCTTGAATCTCAAGAGGACAATTCATGTATACTTTAGTAACCTCAACAGGATTGCCCACTGGACTATGTACAGTAACAGCACTAACAGTATCCTCAATAGAAATCTCAATACCCCCAGACACAGAACTCGCAACATACAAATAAGTCGAACCATTATCAAGCAGAGCAAAGTACGAAATAGAATGGATAGAGAATGTACCGGCAATAACATCTGGCTCATCACGATCCTCGTACCTCCTGGTAGAATAAACTAACCCCGGTTGTCTGGCTCCTGATCCTGCTGATCTTCTACTCGGAATTGGTATACCTCTACTAGCAGAACCCGAAGTAACAAATCTGACCTGACCTCTTCCTCTGGTGGGAGTCTGTATTGATGTCCGGGACTGAGTAGTAGTAAAAGCTGAGGGAGGTGGAACCAAACAATATCTGAAACGGTGCTCAAATGAACCACATCTGAAACAAGCTCCAGTCTGCCTCCTACACTCACCTGAATGTCACTTCTTACAAAAAGGACATTGTGGCATCCCTCAAGTACCAGTCGAACCACCAACACTAGCAGTCGTAACAGAAGAAGTCACTAGTCTAGCTCTCGAATAACTCTGATAGTCTGACTCATCTTTAGCTCTCTTCCTAGACTGATTCCCCTGACTATGCTGAACTGGCACTGACGTTGGTCTCTTTCCTCTATCAGATCCATGCGACTCAAGTTGTCTCAACTCTGCCTCATTACGCTCAGTTGTCCTAGCTCTTCGAGTAATATCCTTGTATTCCTTGTCTATATATAGAGCCTCGACAACCCAAACGGCTAGAAATCAATGCAAGGGTATAAAAGTAAGCCTTCAAAGCCTCATCAACAATTATTAAACCTATTTGCAACATCCAAACATATATCCAAACCATTGAGCTTAAATAGTCAAAATCTTGTACCCCACTTGTTATAATTTTCATTGTATACATTTCTTTCAAGTTTGGGGAGAGTTTGTTTGTAATTTGGGAAACATATCAATCGTGTGAGAGATAATCTTAAGCTTGTGATGTTTTCTTTGTAAAGAGAATGTCTTGGTTAATCTTTGGGTAGAAAGATTAATTGGTTTGTAAATGTTACCTTCTAAGCCTGGAAAATGGGAAGAATATCTAGTGGATATTGTTCAAAATCCTTTGTGGGAGCTAAGGTGGGGGATGTAGATCTTGTTAGAAGCTTGAACCACTATAAATTGCATTGTCTTCAATTTTTACATTTTCAATTTTACCCCTTCCACTTTAAAAAGCCAATTCACCCCCCTCTTGGCCAATTTTGATTTGATTGATCCACTCAATAATTGGTATCAGAGCCAAACTCTTCTAGGAACTCACATCCACAAGATGAGATTCTAGAAGAAGATCAATCGACCACAAATCAAAGCCATGGCATCTACCTCCAAGTTAAACTTGTACGAGTCGCAATCCATCACCAAACCGCCGCTCTCCAATGGGGATAACTACCCCTATTGGAAGAACCAAATGAGGCTCTTCATCAAGCCCAATGACTACACCCTTTGGGATGTAGTAGAAGATGGTCCGAACATTCCAATGAAAAGAAATAAAGAATGAAGAGTCATTCCAAAGACAAAGGTGGAGATGACGGGCGAAGATGGAAGACAACTACAAGTAATGACAAGGCTCTACACATCATCTTTTGTGCACTTAGACCCGATATGTACGCAAAGATGTCATCTTGCACAAGTGCGAATGAGGTATGGGACAAACTAGAGATCACCTACGAAGGCACCAACGGTGTAAAGGAGACCAAGATTGGAATCATTAATTTGAGTTACGAGAACTTCAAGATGGAGCCGGATGAGAGCGTCTCCAAAATGTTTGATCGGTTCTCTGTCATAGTAAATGGTCCCAAGGCTTCGATGAGATCATTCCCAAAGACAAGCTAGTCCGGAAGCTTCTTTACTCTCTTCCTAAATTATGGGATGGGAAGAGATCCACAATCATCGAGGCCAAGAATATGAAGACATTGAAGCTCGATGATTTGGTAGGATCTCTCCATACTCATGAGATCATGAAGCAAGGAAGAGAAAAAAAGAGAGAAAAGAGTAGAGAAGCAAGAGGTAGAGAAAAAGAAGCAAAAAATTGCTCTCAAGGCTTCTCAAGAGGAAAGCAATTCTAGCGATGATGAATTTGAGGAATTGGCTATGATAGTCAAGAGATTCTCTCGGTTCATGAAGTCCAATCAAGGAAGAAAATTTCAAAGAAGAAGAGACTTCAAGAACAAGAACAAGGAAGAAGAGAATGATCAACTCATTTGTTATGAGTGCAAGAAACCGGGGCACATAAGATCCGATTGCCCTTAACTTAAAAGGAAGAGCTTCGAGAAGAAGAAGAAGAAGAAGAGGCTCAAGGCCCATGTTGCCACTTGGAGCGATGAGGAATCATCATCCGATGAAGAGGAGCAAGAAGTAGCCAACATTTGCCTCATGGCTCTTGACGACGATCCTAAGGTAAACCCTAACTCATCTACTTTTGATTTCACCTTTGATAAGCTTCAAGATGCATATAATGAGTTGCAAGAGGTTTACAATGAGTTGGTGGAAAAATATAAGGAATCAGTTTTGAAAAACAAGAAAATAATTTCTGATTTGAAAAACCAAAACGATTCCCTTTCTACAACCAACTCGGAACTTGAAAAGAAGATTTTGGTTTTACAAGATGATCTAAAATATTTTCAAGATGAAAATGTTGATTTAAACAATATTGTTTCCAAAGTCCATGATGATCACCACAAAGTGGTGAATGAACTCAAAGCTTCTTTGAACAAAGTTGGTACTTCTACTTTTGAAAAAAATGTCAATATTCTAAAACCAACTATGTAAAAAGAAACTTTGTAAACCACAAACAAAGAAGCTCTCAAAAGTATCCTAAAGGTAAAATAATTAGAAGTGTGCGGGTTCCTAAGAAACTAGTAGCTTCTAATAATATTCATGCTATTGCTTCTTGGATTCCTAAGGGAACCAAATATTTGGGAGCTAACTCACATGCACCCAAAATTATTTGGGTACCAAAAATCAAGAACTCATCTTTGTTTTTAGGGGGCATTGCTACAAGGCCAAAGCTTCAAGTCAAAACACTTGGTACCTTGATAGTGGATGCTCAAGACACATGACCGGCGGCAAGAGTAGATTCATGGAGCTAAACCCAAAGAATGGTGAAGTGGTGACATTTGGTGACAACTCTAAAGGCCACATTGAGGGTATTGGTTCCATTGGTAATCTCTCTTCTATTCTCATTGTTTTTTATATGTCAATGGTCTTAAACATAATTTGTTGAGCATTAATCAATTGTGTGATAAGGGTTTTAATGTTCTTTGAATCTTTTTGATGTTAATGGTTGCAAAATTGTGGACATTAAAACAAATAAAATAATTGCTCATTGGTCATCGCATAGATAACAATACATGGTGCATTTAGATAACATTCATACATCTCATGCATGTTTGGTTGCCCAAAATGAAAATGATGCATGGTTATGGCATAGGAAACTAGGGCATGCTAGCATAAGTGTTTTAGAGAAATTTGTTTCCCAAAATCTAGTTAGAGGTTTACCTAAGCTAAAATTTTCCTTAGATAAAATTTGTGATGCTTGTGTTGAGTGTGTAAAAGTTCTATTATTTACACCCTTTTTAACCCATATTTCTGCTGCATTCAAGCATCATTGCATTGCATTTAGGCTAGTTTACAGTAAAACATCACAAATGGATTAAAGGCACGGATTCTGCTAAAAGATGGCTTATTTTGCAGGTTGCTGCCATCGTAGACGGTGAAGGCGGGCGCAGGGCAGAGAAGCAGAAGAGTTAAACTGGACAAGCAGATGACAAGGAAGAAGCTGTCATGGACCTGTCGTGACAGCAAGGTGACAGTAGCCTTATGAAGAGGAAAAGTAAAATGGACCTCGATAGATAGAGAAAAATCTGCTCGTCTGTCGTGTGAAAACCAAATATTTTTCCAAGCCCCAGATCAAAAGATATGTCAAGCCAAAGCTCAAGGAGAGGAATTCCCATGAAACAAGGAGGCGGCTGAAAAGTAGGAATCCTTAGAGATTAAGCATTTATTAGAATCTTACTTTTTATTAAAGTTGTAATCCTTGTTAACTTAGAATACTTGAGCCCAAAGCTTATATAAGGGCATAGATTTAACCTAGGAGGTATAATACCCCATAATCGATAACCTAAACCCCTCTGTCGTTTACCCGTCGTCGACATGTTCTAAATTCCCCCTAGGGCCACGGGTTGTTTTGTAAAGTAGTTGCAAGGGTTGTTTTGTTTTAGGATTTTCCAAGTTCAATAAAATAAACTTCAAGTTCTCTTATTTTGGTTTTAATATCTTGCAAGAGCATCGGGAGAGCATTGTGAGGTTATCTATTTACTTAGCATCGGGAGAGTTAAGTATACGAAAGAAATAAGAGCGAGTTCTCTAGTTTATAGTTGAACTATCTTGTGCCTAGGGATAGGGCAAGGTTAAGTGGCTAAGGAAGAATTCATACACATCGGTGTTCATCCTTCGATTCACGCCGGAAGGTATCGTCAAAGACGTGATCATCGACAGACTTGGACCTAGGGATAGGCCAAGGCAGATCTGGGATTCTTGCCAAACTTGAACGTACTGAGTTGGTGTGTTTGCTGCCGCGACGACCAACGGACAACTGCCGCGACAGGTGCTGCCAGCGACAGGCGCGACGACAGAACTGGAGTTCCTAAGCAATACAATACCTGCACTACTGAGCAATTCAATACCAACCCATTCTCTCTATCTTGATTATTCTACTCTTTTATTTAAGTTTACTTTATTATTCTCGTGACAACTCTCAATTATTTCCTTTACTTCGTGCAGTGAAATTAGGTGAAGCTATTAGCCCAATCCCTGTGGAGACGATATCCGATACTTCGTATCACTTTACTACTTGCGTCGTGTACACTTGCACTACAATTGCGATAGACTCTTTTACACGCAACAAGTTTTTGGCGCCGTTGTCGGGGATTGGCAACATAACTACACCTTTCTTTTATTGCACTTTTCGTTTTTGTTTTTGTTTTTCTTTTAATTTTTCTTTTTCTATTTTTCGTTAGTATTTTAGACTCTTGCTTTTCACGAGGTTTACTTGTTTATGCGTAGATCTAAAAGAGGCGAAGATCCTGAGTATCCATTAGATCCGGAAGTTGAACGTTCATTCAATCTTAGGAACCGACTTCGTTACGTGCTAGCCAGGAACGAGTACCTTGAAGAACAGTTAGAGACAATGGCATACCGAGGAGATAATCCTGCTGCTAGAGATGGAGCTGTTATACCGCCTGTCGGTGACCCGCCCGCAGCAGCTGGACGACGGTCATGTCGTGACTACATGCTGAACGATCATGTAGAGCTGGAGACCACGCTGCCGGATATTGACGTTGACAACTTTGAGCTTAAGCCTGTCATGTTTAGTATGATCAACAATGCCGGGCAGTTTAGTGGTGCTGTGACAGAAGATGCTAGGGAGCATCTCAAAACGTTCCAAGAAATATGTGGTTCGTTTAGACTGCCAGGAGTTAATCCGGAGATACTGAGGCTTCGGTTATTCCCCCACTCATTGAGGGACAGAGCTAAAACTTGGTGGAATAAACTTACACCGGGTTCAATTATGACTTGGGCAGATCTATCTCGTGAATTTTTATCTCGTTTTAATCCCTCGCATTTATCTGAGCGATTACGTAATGAAATTGCTACTTTTCAACAGGAAGATGACGAGCCAATGCACGAGGCCTGGGACAAATTTACTACTCTTCTTCGAAACTGCCCCATGCATGGATTCCCCGTCTGGAATCAGGTAACTAAGTTCTATAATGCTGCTAACTTACAAACTCGCATTCGAATTAATTCTGCAGCAAATGGACTATTATTGGATAAAGATCCGGACGAGGCATTGCAAGTTTTGAAAAATCTAGCCAAGAATGAGGAGCAGTTTTCGACTGCAAGAAGAGGGGGTAAACGGGTACTTGCTGTCAAGGATTATGAAGCCGACAGCACTATGAAATCACAGGTAGCATTCCTTACTAAAGCAATGAAAAGGTTGTTGAATGATGATGGATTACAAGGATTTGCTGTTGAGGAAGTATGTGACATATGTGAGGGAAATCATAGTCGGGATGAGTGCCCAATAAATGTAGAAGAGGGAAAATATGTTGGAAATTACAAGCCAAATTACAACTCCAACAATTATAACCCCAATTGGAGGAAGGATCCCAAATTTTCCTGGAGTAATCCTAACAATGCCCTGAATCCGCAAGCACACAATCAGAATCAGGGAGGACCTAGATTGCTGACGCGACAGCAACTGCCGCAGCAACTGTCGCAGAACCTGCCGCCACAGCAACAACAGCAGCCACCACCTGCCACGAGCAGTATATTGGAACAGACTCTGGCCACCTTTATGTCTCAGACCGGTACTTATATTGAGAATATGAATCAGTTTGTCAAGAAGACAAATAATTTCATAGATAAGACAGAGATGAGAATGACAAATCATGAAGCTACTTTGAAATCTCTGGAGACACAAATGGGTCAGGTTTCTCAACATATTAAGCCGAGGCAGAATGGAGGATTCCCTAGCAATACTGAAAATGCTAGACCACCCACACATGAGCAATGCAAGGCAATTACTACTAGGAGTGGGAAGAAACTACCAGGGCCGAAAAAAGAAGCTGAAACAGAAAAGGAACCAGCCGTGGATAAACCTGCCGAGGAAGCTGCCCCGACAGGTGATAGACAGACTGCTGCTGATGAGCTTGTCACGACAGCAGAAGCGACAGAGGAGAAAAATGAAGAACATCGTCCTCAGATTCATATGCAGTGGGAAGGACGTATTGCTGATTACCATCCCCCACCACCTTTTCCTCAACGGATACAGCAAACTAAGCAGGAATCTCAACTTAAAAAAATTTATGATATTTTTAAGCAGGTTCAAATTAATATTCCGCTGTTAGATGCCGTTGGGGAGATGCCTGGTTACGCCAAATTTCTTAAGAATGTCATGTCAAAGAAATATAAATTTGGGGAGTTTGAAACGGTAAGGATGGCAGATGATTGCATGAGTATTCTTCATCGGCAGCCACCCCAAAAAAAGAAGGATCCGGGGAGCTTCATCATACCTTGTGTAATCGGAGACAAATTTGTGGGCAAGGCACTTTGTGATCTTGGTGCTAGTGTTAATTTAATGCCAAAGTCTGTTTTTCAGAAATTAGGTATTGGAAAGGCGCGGCCCACGACAGTAACTCTGCAGCTGGCAGACCGCTCTTACGTTCATCCAGAGGGAAAGATTGAAGATATTCTGGTAAGAGTGGATAAGTTTATTTTTCCTGCTGACTCTCTTGTTTTAGATTGTGAGGCAGACGAAAACGCACCAGTCATCCTTGGGCGACCCTTCTTAGCCACGGGAAGATCACTGATTGATGTGGAGAAAGGAGAACTCACCATGCGCGTGAACGATCAAGAGATTAAATTAAATGTTCTCCAAGCAATGAAACATGCTGATGTGGATGAGGAATGCAAGGCCATCATTGAAGTAACCCTTGATCATCCATACATTAGGTCGGGCTGTCATGATATAAACTTTGGCCACTGCTGCGACAACCACTTACAGGCCTGTCACGACAGCAACGAAGACAGCACCGACGACAGCAACTCCTCTGACTCCGATACATCTAATACTGAAGATCAGGAGGAGGTAAACTGGTTAAGCCATCGTCCAGGTAAGTTATTCGAACCTTTGAATTACACTTCGGATAACCATTTAATCCAAAAGCCATCTACTATTGAACCACCTGCCTTAGAACTGAAGCCTCTGCCAGGGCAGCTTAAATATGCTTTTCTTGGTTCAAATGATACGTTGCCCGTAATCATCTCTTCTAAGCTGCCGCAGGAACAGGAATGACAGCTAATCGACATGCTAAGGCAGCACAAAAAGGCGATTGGATGGACGATAGCAGACATTCAAGGCATTAGTCCGGCGTTATGCATGCACAAAATCCTCCTGGAGGAAGATCATAAGCCAACTATTGACGCCCAAAGGCGGCTAAACCATGCGATGAAAGAGGTGGTGCGTAAAGAGATAATTAAGTGGTTAGATGCTGGTATTATTTACGCCATCTCCGACAGCAAATGGGTGAGCCCGGTGCAATGTGTTCCAAAGAAAGGAGGAATGACCGTGATAACCAATGAGAACAATGAGTTAATCCCAACCAGGACTGTGACCGGTTGGAGGGTTTGTATGGACTATCGGAAGCTTAACAAAGCTACCCGAAAGGACCACTTTCCTTTACCCTTTATTGATCAAATGCTTGATAGATTAGCGGGTAAATCTTACTATTGTTTTCTTGATGGTTACTCAGGTTACAACCAAATTGCTATTGCACCAGAGGATCAAGAAAAGACGACTTTTACATGCCCCTACGGAACGTACGCTTTTAGGAGAATGCCATTTGGACTCTGTAATGCACCTGCCACCTTCCAAAGGTGCATGATGGCCATATTCTCCGACATGGTAGAGGACTTCCTAGAAATTTTCATGGATGATTTTTCCGTCTTTGGGGACGATTTTGAAAGCTGCCTCAGCAATCTTCAAAAGGTACTTGAAAGATATGAAAAAGCTAATCTTGTTTTGAATTGGGAAAAATGCCACTTTATGGTGGATGAAGGGATAGTTCTCGGCCATAAGATTAGCTGCCGTGGGATAGAAGTCGACAGGGCCAAAATAGAAGTCATAGAAAAGCTGCCGCCACCGACCACAGTCAAGGGCATTAGGAGTTTTTTAGGGCATGCTGGTTTTTATCGGAGATTCATTGCAAATTTCTCAAAAATTACCAAGCCCCTATGCCATCTCCTAGAGCAGAACCGACCCTTTGACTTTAATGATGAATGTACTGAAGCATTCAAGGTTCTGAAGGAAAAATTGGTGACAGCCCCCATAGTACAGCCACCAGACTGGACACAGCCATTTGAGATTATGTGCGATGCTAGTGACTATGCTGTCGGGGCAGCACTTGGGCAGCGCAGAAATAAGCTGTTCCATGTCATATACTACGCCAGCAAGACATTAAATGACGCCTAAGTGAACTACACCACCACAGAAAAGGAGTTATTAGCTGTGGTGTTCTCCATCGACAAGTTTCGTTCTTACATACTTGGGACGAAGGTAATAGTGCACACAGACCACTCTGCCCTGAAATATTTGTTCGCAAAGAAGGATGCAAAGCCTAGATTGATACGGTGGATCTTGCTATTACAAGAATTCGACCTTGAGATCAAGGACAAAAAAGGAACAGAAAATCAGGTGGCAGACCACTTGTCAAGGTTGGAGAAGGGACAGAGTCTACCAATCGATGAGACAAACATACTGGAGACCTTCCCAGATGAGCAGCTCTTTGCTGCTGCAATCGCTGCCGCAACAGCCATGGCGGCAGGTAAGTTTTCTGAACTCCCCTGGTATGCTGATTTCGTTAATTTTATAGTTAGCGGAATACTTCCTTCTGATCTTAATTATCAAGCCAGGAAGAGGTTCCAAAATGATGTTAAGCATTATTATTGGGACGAACCTCTTCTTTTCAAACTATGTGCAGATCAGGTTATAAGGAGGTGTGTACCACAAGAAGAGCAAAAGGACATTCTCCCTCACTGCCATGCTTCACAATATGGAGGACACTTAGGAGGCAATAAAACTGCTGCCAAGGTGCTGCAATCAGGGTTCTACTGGCCGACACTGTATAAAGATGCACAGAACTTCTACAAGAACTGTGACAGGTGCCAGCGGACAGGTAACATCTCGATGAGAAACGAGATGCCACTGCAGAACATTTTAGAGGTTGAGATCTTCGACGTCTGGGGGATTGATTTTATGGGACCTTTTCCATCTTCATGTGGAAATTTATACATCCTCCTAGCAGTAGATTATGTCTCTAAGTGGGTTGAAGCTATCGCCACACAAAAGAATGATGCCAAGACGGTCCAAAAGTTTTTACACAAAAACATTTTTTCGAGGTTTGGCATCCCCAAGGCGATTATCAGTGATGAAGGGAGACATTTTGACAATAGGGTTATTGCTGCCGCCTTGAAGAAATACGGTGTCAAGCACCGGATCGCGACAGCATACCACCCACAGACCAATGGACAGGCTGAGATATCCAATAGGGAAGTGAAGAACATTCTTGAGAAGATGGTTAAACCAACTAGGAAAGATTGGTCTTTACTTCTGAATGATGCATTATGGGCATATAGGACAGCTTTTAAGACTCCGTTGGGCATGTCTCCATACCGACTGATTTATGGAAAAATCTGCCACTTGCCTGTCGAGATAGAGCATAAAGCATATTGGGCTATCAAGGCAGTGAATATGGACTTGGACAAGGCAGGCCAGAAAAGGCTGTTAGATCTGAACGAGCTTGAAGAAATACGGACGATGGCCTATGACAATGCAAGAATCTACAAGGAGAAAACAAAGAAGTGGCATGACAAGAAGTTGCTGCCACGACAGTTCTGTCCAGGACAGCTTGTGTTGTTATTCAATTCTAGACTGAAACTCTTCCCAGGAAAGCTAAAGTCTAGATGGTCTGGCCCGTTCCAAGTGGTGCAAGTTTTTCCCCATGGTGCCATCACAATCCAATCATTAAAAGACGGGCACCAATTCAAAGTTAATGGACAGCGCCTCAAGCATTATCAAGGGACTGAAGCCCCAGGAATACAGGAAGTGGTTACTTTAGGAGATGCCCCACAAGGCATCCCTAATTTAACCTAAGTTTTATTATTTATTTATTTATATTATTTAATTATTTATTAGGAAATTAGGTTTATTTTAGTCGAATAATGTTTTTATTTTTCTGTCTTTAGGAAATAAAGGAGTCAAGAAGAAAAGGAGAAGTGACCCAAGCCCACCATCCATCCATCAGCCCAACATAGCCCATTTATTGAAGCCTGTCGTTTCGGCTGCTGCCGCAGATGGATAAGACAGGCTGTCAACAGACTGACACGGCAGAAGTAGAAGCGTGTGACAAACGCGTAGCAGACGCATAAATGCGTGTCAGACGCGTCAGACACGCTAAATCCCAACAGTCGCTCCGTTATTCACGCCTGCCGTTACAGCATTAAACGGGCAGCACCTCGACCGTTATAAAACCCCGTTCTCATTTCCATTTTCCTCACTTCTGCTTCCTCTTACTTGCTTTCTCCTCTAGTTTTTCTTGTTTTCTTTACTTTCAAACCCTTGCAACTAATATGTCTACTAGACAGACCCGCCGTAGTGCTGCCTCAGCCTCCTCATCAGCAGCAGCATCGCCGTTCGCCAACAAGGAATTATGGGAAGAGAGAGGCTTCATTTACATCCGCAAGGCACCAAACATGGGGCTCCGACCATTCATTGCGAGGGCCATACGAGCCCAACTATGGGAGCAATTCGCAGAACAACCGGCAGAGCTGAACGACACATTGGTGAGGGAGTTCTATGCTGCCATCGACAGCAAAACGGCAACATCCGTCACCGTCCGAGGAGTGAAGGTGCCATTCACGGCCGACAGCAATCAACCACATGTATGGCCTATACTTTGGCCCCGATGATGATGCCCACCAGATATTTCTAGACACCCTCGATCCTGCCGCCTATGGTGCTGTCATGGCGGAAGTAACAGAAGAAGGAACGGAGTGGACAACAAGCAAGAAAAACCCACACTCCGTCAAAAGGGGGCAGCTGCTCCCAGAAGCTAAACTCTGGAACGCTTTCATCAAAAAGCGTATCATGCCTTCCTCCCATCACACGACAGTGAACCAGCAGCAGCTCGCCCTCATCCATTCCATTATGCACGACAGGCCTATCAACGTGGGCCGTTATATGAGGGAGAGCATATTGGATTGCGCCCATCGAACAGACTCTCGCCTCTGCCTGCCATTCACAATAACTTCCCTGTGCCGCTGCGCTGCTGTCCCCGAGGCATCCACCGACAAACTAGTCCATGGTCGTGGCTGGACCGACAACAACATCACCAGCCTCATGGAGCTCATAGTCGCAACGCCCATCAACTCCTTCAACCCAGCTGCCTCCCCAGCAGACTCAGATGAGGAACCTGCCACCGAACCTGCCGCCGCCACCGCCCCGACAGACCAGTCTGCCCACATCCTTGCTGCGCTACAATGGGTGGAAGAGCGACAAATGGGATTGATGACCTTCATCCGGGACTTCACCAATTCGACGGTAAACTTCATTACCAACAATTTAAATTATCCCGATGTCAATTTTCCTACTTTTCCTGCCCATTTTGTCCACATCCCCACCCCTGTCCACACACCTACGCCTCCTGCCTCCCCCAATGCACACTCCGCTGCTTCCACCCCTTCACCTGCCCGGACGGCAGCTGCGAATCCTCTGGCCGACAGCCCTGCACGTGGAACGAAGCGGTCAGCCACAGCCGACAGCGAGGAAGAACCTCTGATTAGGAGGAATTTGGAAAGGGAGTTTACGCCTGTCAATAGGCAGAAGCACGTGGCAGACAGGAAGCTGATGCCCAAGGCTAGCACCACCACTAGCAGCACGTGGGACAGCGGCAGCAGTTCAGACGTCCAGCTCGTAGAGCAACCTGCCCAGCCTCCTCCACAGCCCAGACGCCGCCGTCAGATCCGTGTCAGCAGCAGCAGCGAGGACAGCGATTAAAATTTAAGTCTTTTATTTTTCTTTTCTTGCTGTCTGCTTTATCCTTATCTTGTGATGTACCTGTCTTCATCTGTATCTGTCATTTTGCATTGAGGGCAATGCAACCCTCGAGTTTGGGGGTGGCACCCTCCATAGTAATGGAGTCTTAGTACATCTTTTTATTAATTTGTTGTGTCTTTTACTTAATTAAGTTCTCTTAAAAAAATTAAATTGTTGGCTTAAAACTGTGAAGTTAACTTACCTGTCATGACAGCTCTGTCGTGGCAGCATCTTTAGGACAGATTAAGGAGAAGTTTAGAGCCTTTCTATAGTTCTGAAAACTTAAACACCTTTGTGACTGTTATACTGCTTAGATTTCTTTTAGCCAAACTAGAATAGGAAGCTTAGCACTTGAATAGCCCCTAGAGGTGCCTAACACTGGCTCTAGGAAAGAAGTTTAGCAAAATAGCCTTAGAGGTGCCCGAAACCGGCTCTAGGAAGTTAGCTAGAGGTGCCCGAAACCGGCTCTAGTGAAACTTTAGCTTGAAAAATAAAAATCAAGTTAAAACAGAAAATCAAAGAAGCATGAAAATGTGCCTTCAAAAAGATAAACTTTGGCATAAAAATTCAAGTTAAGAGTTGATTATTCTAGTGAAACTAAGAGAGTCTTAGCATATAACTGTTCACAAGCATGCACACACTGCACAAGGACTATAGGAAGATTCCGGACAGATCCTAATCTTTCCGACAGGTTGCTGCCGTTACAGAGAATGAGCGACGGGTAAGGGACAGTTCACTGTTTGAAGGCCAACACAAAAAAAAATTTATATTCTTTTTCTTTTAGGTCTTAGTTGCTTGAGGGCAAGCAAAAAATTGAGTTTGGGGGTGTGTTGAGTGTGTAAAAGTTCTATTATTTACACCCTTTTTAACCCATATTTCTGCTGCATTCATGCATCATTGCATTGCATTTAGGCTAGTTTACAGTAAAACATCACAAATGGATTAAAGGCACGGATTCTGCTAAAAGATGGCTTATTTTGCAGGTTGCTGCCATCGTAGACGGTGAAGGCGGGCGCAGGGCAGAGAAGCAGAAGAGTTAAACTGGACAAGCAGATGACAAGGAAGAAGCTATCATGGACATGTCGTGACAGCAAGGTGACAACAGCCTTATGAAGAGGAAAAGTAAAATGGACCTAGATAGATAGAGAAAAATCTGCTCGTCTGTCGTGTGAAAACCAAATATTTTTCCAAGCCCCGGATCAAAAGATATGTCAAGCCAAAGCTCAAGGAGAGGAATTCCCATGAAACAAGGAGGCGGCTAAAAAGTAGGAATCCTTAGAGATTAAGTATTTATTAGAATCTTACTTTTTATTAAAGTTGTAATCCTTGTTAACTTAGAATACTTGAGCCCAAAGCTTATGTAAGGGCATAGATTTAACCTAGGAGGTATAATACCCCATAACCGATAACCTAAACCCCTCTGCCGTTTACCCGTCGTCGACATGTTCTAAATTCCCCCTAGGGCCACGGGTTGTTTTGTAAAGTAGTTGCAAGGGTTGTTTTGTTTTAGGATTTTCCAAGTTCAATAAAATAAACTTCAAGTTCTCTTATTTTGGTTTTAATATCTTGCAAGAGCATCGGGAGAGCATTGTGAGGTTATCTATTTACTTAGCATCGGGAGAGTTAAGTATACGAAAGAAATAAGAGCGAGTTCTCTAGTTTATAGTTGAACTATCTTGTGCCTAGGGATAGGGCAAGGTTAAGTGGCTAAGGAAGAATTCATACACATCGGTGTTCATCCTTCGATTTACGTCGGGAGGTATCGTCAAAGACGTGATCATCGACAGACTTGGACCTAGGGATAGGCCAAGGCAGATCTGGGATTCTTGCCAAACTTGAACGTACTGAGTTGGTGTGTTTGCTGTCGCGACGACCAACGGACAGCTGCCGCGACAGGTGCTGCCAGCGACAGGCGCGACGACAGAACTAGAGTTCCTAAGCAATACAATACCTGCACTACTGAGCAATTCAATACCAGCCCATTCTCTCTATCTTGATTATTCTACTCTTTTATTTAAGTTTACTTTATTATTCTCGTGACAACTCTCAATTATTTCCTTTACTTCGTGCAGTGAAATTAGGTGAAGCTATTAGCCCAATCCCTGTGGAGACGATATCCGATACTTCGTATCACTTTACTACTTGCGTCGTGTACACTTGCACTACAATTGCGATAGACTCTTTTACACGCAACAGCTTGTGCTAAGGGTAAACAAAAACGAACTTCATTTAAATTCATTAATGATGTTTCGACTAGTAGGGTATTACAATTGATTCATATGGGTCTCTTTTGGCCTATTAGGACAACTAGCTTGGGTGGAAAATCATATGCATATGTTTTAGTTAATGACTTCTTCTCTTTTTAAGTACAAAAGATGAGGCTTTAGAAAAATTCATCACATTTTCAAAAATTACTCAAAATGACATTGGTAAAAACATTTCTCATATTAGAAGTGGTCATGGAACGAAATTTCAAAATTTAGGCTTTGAGGATTTTTGTAACACTAATGGTATTAGCCATAATTTGTCCGCACCTCACACTCCTAAAAAATGGGGTAGTTGAGAGGAAATATCGTACTTTAGAAGAAATAACTAGAACCATGCTTTGTGAAAACAATTTACCTAAGTACTTTTGGGCGGAAGCCACAAACACCGTTTGTTATATCATAAATCGAGTAATGATTAGGCCAATTTTAAAGAAAACTTCTTATGAGATTTTAAAATCAAAGAAGGCTAACATTAGCTATTTTCATCCTTTTGGATGCAAGTGTTTTGTTTTAAACAATAGAAAAGATCATTTAGGTAAATTTGATGAAAAAGTTAATGAAGCTATTTTCTTAGGTTATTCTTTAAAATCTAAAACCTATTGAGTTTTTAACAAAAGAACCTTAGTTGTAGAAGAGTCTATACATGTGATTTTCGATGATAACCTCCTTCCGAGGAAGGATTCTTGTGATGATGGTGATATAAGGATCATTGAAGCCAATGATGATAGACAATCATCAAAGGTGGATGAGGTTCCAACCTAAAAAGAAGATTTACCCTATTATTTACAAACTCAAAACGACAACGTTTTGGTATCTGTAAAAAAAATCTCTTACATTTATCTATTTTTCTTTTGACCTTTGACATGCCAACTAACCAATCACTCCATGTAATCTAGTAATTTATAACACAAAATTCAAACCTTATTATTAATCTCCTTTTCACCATTAAAATACTTTATTCAACCCTACTATTTTTTTTACTTCTAAAATTTAATCCAAAATTATTTTCCATTCATTTAATATGATACATAAAATTAGGTTGTATGATGTTTTAATATTATTTTTATACTTTAATACTATTTAAAAAAATATGGCGTACCCTCTCCGTACCCATACATTGTAATTTTAAAAAAATTTGTTTTTAGTCCCCATTCTTGTCCTTGTCCTCATCCACGTACCCATATCAATACAACATAAGATAGGACCACCAAAAAGGGGGCAAATGATTTTAGTTCGATTGAAAGAATTACATTAACCTTATTTTAGAATTATTTCCCCTTACATTCTTTTAAGAGAAAAAACCAAAAGCGTCCAAATTTGTTTGATGACGGTTTTTAAATTTTTTAATAATTTATAAATATTTTCAAATTTTAATTTTTGAATAATATATAATTTATTAGCTTATGGTATTTTAAATTTTATAATTTTTACTTATTCTTAAATATTTGTAATATTTTTAGTCATATATTAATAAAATATTTTTTAAAACTTTTATTAATTTTTATGTCATTTTAATATTTTCTTACTTCATTTTTTCCTAAAAAAATTAATTTTGCCCTCGTACAACCGGAAAATCAATTTTGCCCCTCTATCACGTCATCTTCACACGTGGACTGTCACGTCAGCAACGTTGAGCGCCACGTCAGCGCCATTGACCACCATGTTAACGCCGTTATGGTCAACGTAAGCTTCTGTCAATCAAATGGTAAACTCTGATGCAGTTCGACTACTTAATGGGCCAAATTGATGCGAAAATAACATATGAAAAAAATCGATAAATTTAGATTACTACATGAGCAAAAGTAACCCTTAAAATAATAGTTTGTAAAAATTAGGCTTGTTTTGGATAAGGGGCAAAAATGGGCGTCGTGTTTGTGTGGTTTAAAATGAGAATTCCATTGTTTGCAGCAAAGTTGACATAAGTATAGGGACGGAGCCAAAATCGTATATTAGGAGTTCTAATATTAAATTTAAAAATATAAAAAATTATTAAATATTTAAACACTTGAATCAAACCTGAAGTGAACAACAGCTCTAGTTCAGAGCGGGTAGTGAAGCAGAGCAATCTCGTCCTTCACTGAATGAGACATAAATCTATAATTAATGCACAGCACTGGAATTTGTGTGGATTCCTTGATCATGAGAATAATACACAAATATGTGAGGTTGTCAAGCCAGTTAAACCATTGCGGTAGCGGTACCTTCTCCAGTTTCCCCCTACAAAAAGTCTCCCAAGGTGAGGGGGAGTTGCATCCAACTTCAGTAGATCATTCATTACATGGTTTCACTAATAAGGGTCTGTTTGTTTCACTGAAAACTGTTTTCGAAAAATAAATTTTGGAAAATGAACTACAGTTTTTAAAAAACTAATTGCAGAAAATATTTTTCGGTATTTGGATGATGTTGTACAATTCATTTTACACTGTTTGGTAGAGTTTCCTGAAAATTTAATGAACAATCCACAAACAAGCATCGATGATGTTAAAAACAAGTTCCAACCAAAACATGGTTTAAGGTTTAGGTTAGTGTTTAGGGTTTAGGGTTTAAGATAGCATTTATGGTTTATGGTTTAGATCAGTATTTAGGGTTTATGGTAGCATTTAGGGATTAATATTTAATGTTTAGGGTTTATATTAGTGTTTATAGTTTAGGGTTTAGGGTTTATTGTAGTATTTAAGGTTTATGATTTAAGTTTTATGTTAGTGTTTAAGGTTTAGGGTTTAGGTTGGTGGTTAGGGTTTAAGGTTTATGATTTAGGGTTTATGGTAACATTTAGGGTTTATGGTAGCATTTAGGGTCTATGATTTAGTGTTAGTGTTTAGGGTTTATCATTTAAGGTTTAGGGTTTAGGTTAGTGTTTAAGGTTTAGTGTTTAGCTTTTAGTGTTTAGGGTTGAGGTTGTCATTTAGGGTATAGGGTTTATATTAGTGCTTAGTGTTTAGGATTTAGTATTGTTTATGTTAGCATTTATCGTTTATTGTTTATTGTTTAGTGTTTAGGTTTTAGGGTTTAGTGTTTATATTAATATTTAGGGTTTAGGATTTATGTTAGTGTTTATTGTTTATGTTAGCATTTAGGTTTTATGGGTTAGTGTTTAGGGTAAGGGTTTATGTCAGTGTTTGGGGTTTAATATTTAGGGTTTAAAATTTAGGGTTTAAGATTTATGTTAGTGTTTATGTTAGCATTTAGTGTTTAGGGTTTATGGTTTACTATCTATGTTTAGGATATAACATTTAAGGGTTAGTGTTTATGGTTTAGGGTTATGTTAGGGTTTAGGGTTTAGGGTTTAGGGTTTAGGGTTTTGTGTTTGGTATTTAGTGTTTAGAATTTAGGTTAGGGTTTAGGGTTTAGTATTTAAGTTCTCATTTAGGGTGTAAGGTTTATGTTGTTGTTTAATGATTAGGGTTTATTGTTAGTGTTTAGTGTTTCTGTTAGTATTTAGGGTTTGTGTTTACGCTAACATTTAAGGTTTAGGGGTTAGTGTTTAGGTTTAGGGTTAATGTTTAGGGTTTAGGGTTTTATTTGAAAAACAAAAATGATTCCCTTTCTACAACCAACTCGGAACTTGAAAAGAAGATTTTGATTTTACAAGATGATCTAAAATATTTTCAAGATGAAAATGTTGATTTAAACAATATTGTTTCCAAAGTCCATGATGATCACCACAAAGTGGTGAATGAACTCAAAGCTTCTTTGAACAAAGTTGGTACTTCTACTTTTGAAAAAAATGTCAATATTCTAAAACCAACTATGTAAAAAGAAACTTTGTAAACCACAAACAAAGAAGCTCTCAAAAGTATCCTAAAGGTAAAATAATTAGAAGTGTGCGGGTTCCTAAGAAACTAGTAGCTTCTAATAATATTCATGTTATTGCTTCTTGGATTCCTAAGGGAATCAAATATTTGGGAGCTAACTCACATGGACCCAAAATGATTTGGGTACCAAAAATCAAGAACTCATCTTTGTTTTTAGAGGGGCATTGCTACAAGGCCAAAGCTTCAAGTCAAAACACTTGGTACCTTGATAGTGGATGCTCAAGACACATGACCGGCGGCAAGAGTAGGTTCATGGAGCTAAAACCAAAGAATGGTGGAGTGGTGACATTTGGTGACAACTCTAAAGGCCACATTGAGGGTATTGGTTCCATTGGTAATCTCTCTTCTATTCTCATTGTTTTTTATATGTCAATGGTCTTAAACATAATTTGTTGAGCATTAATTAATTGTGTGATAAGGGTTTTAATGTTCTTTGAATCTTTTTGATGTTAATGGTTGCAAAATTGTGGACATTAAAACAAATAAAATAATTGTTCATTGGTCATCGCATAGATAACATATACATGGTGCATTTAGATAACATTCATACATCTCATGCATGTTTGGTTGCTCAAAATGAAAATGATGCATGGTTATGGCATAGGAAACTAGAGCATGCTAGCATAAGTGTTTTAGAGAAATTGGTTTCCCAAAATCTAGTTAGAGGTTTACCTAAGCTAAAATTTTCCTTAGATAAAATTTGTGATGCTTGTGCTAAGGGTAAACAAAAACGAACTTCATTTAAATTCATTAATGATGTTTCGACTAGTAGGGTATTACAATTGATTCATATGGGTCTCTTTTGACCTATTAGGACAACTAGCTTGGGTGAAAAATCATATGCATATGTTTTAGTTAATGACTTCTCTAGATACACTTGAGTTCTCTTTTTAAGTACAAAAGATGAGGCTTTAGAAAAATTCATCACATTTTCAAAAATTACTCAAAATGACATTGGTAAAAACATTTCTCATATTAGAAGTGGTCATGGAACGAAATTTCAAATTTTAGGCTTTGAGGATTTTTGTAACACTAATGGTATTAGCCATAATTTGTCCGCACCTCACACTCCTAAAAAATGGGGTAGTTGAGAGGAAATATCGTACTTTAGAAGAAATAACTAAAACCATGCTTTGTGAAAACAATTTACCTAAGTACTTTTGGGTGGAAGCCACAAACAC
Source organism: Hibiscus trionum (assembly GCA_030270665.1). Taxonomy (NCBI): domain Eukaryota; kingdom Viridiplantae; phylum Streptophyta; class Magnoliopsida; order Malvales; family Malvaceae; genus Hibiscus; species Hibiscus trionum. The sequence goes on from BSYR01000050.1 coordinate 2,711,299, forward strand.
CGTTTGTTATATCATAAATCGAGTAATGATTAGGCCAATTTTAAAGAAAACTTCTTATGAGATTTTAAAATCAAAGAAGGCTAACATTAGCTATTTTCATCCTTTTGGATGCAAGTGTTTTATTTTAAACAATGGAAAAGATCGTTTAGGTAAATTTAATGAAAAAGTTGATGAAGCTATTTTCTTAGGTTATTCTTTAAAATCTAAAACATATTGAGTTTTTAACAAAAGAACCTTAGTTGTAGAAGAGTCTATACATGTGATTTTCGATGATAACCTCCTTCCGAGGAAGGATTCTTGTGATGATGGTGATATAAGGATCATTGAAGCCAATGATGATAGACAATCATCAAAGGTGGATGAGGTTCCAACCTAAGAAGAAGATTTACCCTATTATTTACAAACTCAAAACGACAACGTTTTGGTATCTGTAAAAAAAATCTCTTACATTTATCTATTTTTCTTTTGACCTTTGACATGCCAACTAACCAATCACTCCATGTAATCTCGTAATTTATAACACAAAATTCAAACCTTATTATTAATCTCCTTTTCACCATTAAAATACTTTATTCAACCCTACTATTTTTTTTACTTCTAAAATTTAATCTAAAATTATTTTCCATTCATTTAATATGATACATAAAATTAGGTTGTATGATGTTTTAATATTATTTTTATACTTTAATACTATTTAAAAAAATATGGCGTACCCTCTCCGTACCCATACATTGTAATTTTAAGAAATTTTGTTTTTAGTCCCCGTTCTTGTCCTTGTCCTCATCCACGTACCCATATCAATACAACATAAGATAGGAGCACCAAAAAGGGGCAAATGATTTTTGTTCGATTGAAAGAATTACATTAACCTTATTTTAGAATTATTTCCCCTTACATTATTTTAAGAGAAAAAACCAAAAGCGTCCAAATTTGTTTGATGACGGTTTTTAAATTTTTTAATAATTTATAAATATTTTCAATTTTTAATTTTTGAATAATATATAATTTATTAGCTTATGGTATTTTAAATTTTATAATTTTTACTTATTCCTAAATATTTGTAATATTTTAGTCATATATTAATAAAATATTTTTTAAAACTTTTATTAATTTTTATGTCATTTTAATATTTTCTTACTTCATTTTTTCCTAAAAAATTAATTTTGCCCTCGTACAACCGGAAAATCAATTTTGCCCCTCTATCACGTCATCTTCACACGTGAACTGTCACGTCAGCAACGTTGAGCGCCACGTCAGCGCCATTGACCACCATGTTAACGCCGTTATGGTCAACGTAAGCTTCTGTCAATCAAATGGTAAACTCTGATGCAGTTCGACTACTTAATGGGCCAAATTGATGCGAAAATAACATATGAAAAAATCGATAAATTTAGATTACTACATGAGCAAAAGTAACCCTTAAAATAATAGTTTGTAAAAATTAGGCTTGTTTTGGATAAGGGGCAAAAATGGGCGTCGTGTTTGTGTGGTTTAAAATGAGAATTCCATTGTTTGCAGCAAAGTTGACATAAGTATAGGGACGGAGCCAAAATCGTATATTAGGAGTTTTAATATTAAATTTAAAAATATAAAAAATTATTAAATATTTAAACACTTGAATCAAACCTGAAGTGAACAACAGCTCTAGTTCAGAGCGGGTAGTGAAGCAGAGCAATCTCGTCCTTCACTGAATGAGACGTAAATCTATAATTAATGCACAACACTGGAATTTGTGTGGATTCCTTGATCATGAGAATAATACACAAATATGTGAGGTTGTCAAGCCAGTTAAACCATTGCGGTAGCGGTACCTTCTCCAGTTTCCCCTACAAAAAGTCTCCCAAGGTGAGGGGGTTGCATCCATCTTCAGTAGATCATTCATTACATGGTTTCACTAATAAGGGTCTGTTTGTTTCACTGAAAACTGTTTTTGAAAAATAAATTTTGGAAAATGAACTACAGTTTTTAAAAAACTAATTGCAGAAAATATTTTCCGGTATTTGGATGATGTTGTACAATTCATTTTACACTGTTTGGTAGAGTTTCCTGAAAATTTAATGAACAATCCACAAACAAGCATCGATGATGTTAAAAACAAGTTCCAACCAAAACATGATTTAAGGTTCAGGTTAGGGTTTAGGGTTTAGGGTTTAATATAGCATTTATGGTTTATGGTTTATGGTTTAGATCAGTATTTAGGGTTTAGGGTAGCATTTAGGGATTAATATTTAAGGTTTAGGGTTTATGGTTTATATTAGTGTTTATAGTTTAGGGTTTAGGGTTTATTGTAGTATTTAAGGTTTATGGTTTAAGTTTTATGTTAGTGTTTAAGGTTTAGGGTTTAGGTTGGTGGTTAGGGTTTAAGGTTTATGATTTAGGGTTTATGGTAACATTTAGGGTTTATGGTAGCATTTAGGGTCTATAATTTAGTGTTAGTGTTTAGGGTTTATCATTTAAGGTTTAGGTTAGTGTTTATGGTTTAAGGTTTAGTGTTTAGCTTTTAGTGTTTAGGGTTGAGGTTGTCATTTAGGGTATAGGGTTTATGTTAGTGCTTAGTGTTTAGGATTTAGTATTGTTTATGTTAGCATTTATCGTTTATTGTTTATTGTTTAGTGTTTAGGTTTTAGGGTTTAGTGTTTATATTAGTATTTAGGGTTTAGGATTTATGTTAGTGTTTATTGTTTTTGGTTTAGTGTTTATGTTAGCATTTAGGTTTTATGGGTTAGTGTTTAGGGTAAGGGTTTATGTCAGTGTTTGGGGTTTAATATTTAGGGTTTAAAACTTAGGGTTTAAGATTTATGTTAGTGTTTATGTTAGCATTTAGTGTTTAGGGTTTAGGGTTTACTATCTATGTTTAGGATATAACATTTAGGGGTTAGTGTTTATGGTTTAGGGTTATGTTAGTGTTTAGGGTTTAGGGTTTGTTATTTAGTGTTTAGAATTTAAGTTAGTGTTTAGGGTTTAGTATTTAAGTTCTCATTTAGGGTTTAAGGTTTATGTTGTTGTTTAATGATTAGGGTTTATTGTTAGTTTTAGTGTTTGTTAGTATTTAGAGTTTGTGTTTATGCTAACATTTAAGGTTTAGGGGTTAGTGTTTAGGTTTAGGGTTAATGTTTAAGGTTTAACATTTAGTGCTTAGTGTTTATGGTTTAGGGTTTAGGGTTTAGGGTTTAGGGTTTAGGTTTTAAGGTTTAGGTTTTAAGGTTTAGGGTTTATGTTAGTATTTGTAGATAAAATGGGAGGAAGGAAAACGACTTACCGAAAATCAATATGTAAGTCATTTTACATTTAAACAATGTATGTTTTCCATTAACCGTAGTTGGTTTTCCTTTTAACTTTTTTATATTCCATAAATCGAACAGCGGAAAGTTATGAAAATATTTTTAGGAAAACTAATTACAGTGAAACAAACGGACTCTAAGTTTCCATTTTCCAAGGTGTACCATTTTTGAAATGGCCAATCACAAATTTTTCTCATTGCCAACCCAAAGCATTCTCAATTGTGTCATTTTGCTTAGTTGTTCGATGGAATCGCCTCCAGCTTCCACAAAGCTCAAAGTTTGCAAGTTGTTTAGCAAACAAATGTTGGACTGCCGAACCGGAAGTCAAATGCCCCGATATTTACATTTTCACAATAAGCAATTAGATTACAATTCCAGCAGGAAGCTCTTTGATTTGGGTCTCTCTCATATCTAAACACTGCAAGTTGCTTATTGTGATTCTCAATTGGGTCTCTCCCAACATCTTCCTCTCAAAGCCACAATAGCCAATGGCAAGCCTTCACATTTTGCAACAAGCTCTCTTGCTGAAGGGCATTGTCCAATGCCCACTCTCGCCAACAAAACCTTTTTTTGCTACTCTCATCAAATAGTAAGGATTTGAGTTAATAGGAGATATCTCACAACAATCATTTGTGTTAAGCTTACAAGATAATTCGAACTCGACTTTGTTATGGTAAATCAACCAAATTGCATATCGATATCAAAATCAGGGACAAAAAGGAACATCCACCCTTCCGAATTCATGATAATGAGCTTTAAATTTTAAGAATTTCAATATATTCATATGAAAATAAACTGTCTCATTAAAATGGAGTGGCCAAGAGCTAAATCAAATGTTAAAGGAATCTTTGAATTTAAAGCAAATGTTAGGCTCCACTTTATTACTCATCTCATGATAATAATATCAGACAAAAACCAAGTAAAAATTATTTAAACAAAAAGGTCACCGAGCCCCAAATGTCTACTCTGAACCAGATGCAGTTTGTTCCATTTTGCTGCACTTTATAAGGGATTTCCTCCTTCAAAACTCATACCGGTAACTCGTCCCCTCCGCGTAACCGAGGTCAAAATTTGTAACTATACAGTATTTTTTATGTTAAACCTTTTCCTCTCAAGCCAATCAAACCTCAGAAGTTTACAACTTACCGGCAACAGCTCGGGTCCATTCGATCATGATGCTCATGGAATTTTGAAAAGGACCTTCAGTCTTTGAACCAACCTCCACTCATCAAGGGACAGATCATCCTAAAGAATTATTAAGTTAGACGATCTAAGCACGATAAAAATCCAATATAAAACTAGTAAGTAGGCTTTGCAATATATAACTTACCCTATAATTAGCTTTGAGAATATCGATAGATCTCCTAGAAATATGACTAACAAGCTCATCTTCAATCTCAAAGTGCCTCCCAAACATTTTCTGTTGCTCCTCGGGATTGGATCCAACTATCTGCAACAACACAAGCATAAAGCACCGAACATGTTACTCGGACTTGGGTATGTTCCATAATTGTACATAAACTTAGCTCAATAGAAACCAAAAGGTGGGATCGGTGCAAAAAATCAAATACCTATAAAGATAAAACACTAAGACTATCAATATCCTATCTATAAGGATAAAACACTAAAAAGGATTATCGGTATCCTAACATGCTTGACTAGGATTTTAAAAAGAGAAGTTTTTAACGAATTAGCCTTAACATGAAGATATGTTCATAAGACAGAACAGGGGTAAAGTTTTTTAACTCCACAAGCAACGTGCAGTAGTTTTTTTAACTCTGTGGAGTTGACAAACTCTAGTGCCGGTGTATGTGTACGGGATTACCCATTCATGTTTGTATTGGCGTGTTCTATTGTTCACTAAGATTCGCATTACCTTGTTGACACAAGATTAATATATACTGCTAATCAAACCTAATATTGGTACTTCAAAGCTAAAGGGTGGAAATAGTTGGCACCTCAATGGCTTGAGGCAAACTCAATAAAGTTTAGAATGTGATTTTCCTCCAAACTTGTGAGGAATAACAGTGACATATGTTTAGAAAGAAAAGGTCTCAACTAAAAATTACGACATGGTTAGAATTTTATTGCATTATTTTCTACACTAAGGCAAAAAAACAGACATGGAATCAGAGACATTTTCATATTGTCATATCCACTTGGTCAAATGAAGAATAAGAAATCAGGGTATACTTAAAAGGTAATAAAATATTTAACAGACCAAGAAAGAAAATATCAAACCTTAATGGCAACCTTCTGGCCTTTCTTGGCAGAATCAACAGGTTTATGGTTATTTTCGATTGAAGCTATTCGACCAATATCAATGAATTCTCTTTGAGGAATACAAATCGGAGTACCAACCTGCGGAATAAAGAGACTATTAGAGAACTGCAACACGTGAACACTAATTCTCAGATTTCTGCTTGTTTAGATCAGTAGCTTCAGACTCAAATTTGCGTAGCAAATGCCAGTACAACCACACAAGTACCCTTACCAACTAAGAATTGTTTAAGTCGTGTCTACTACGCACATTAGAAAACATCCTAAAACTTTATGTAGTAATCAGAGTTAGCTGCCAAATTTAATTAATTAGAAAAGCATTTACTTAATGAGCTGATAATAATTGTACCCTTAAAATGCCTTCAAGGATATCCACCCCCAAGACAATTGGATCCTTCTTGTTAAAAATGCAGTTAGGTAAAATCTTCAGAACACTAGGGAAGACGGCTTCATCTGCTGCTTCTCTTTTCCTCTCCTCTTTGAGACCATCAATATATGCTTTGAATTGGTCGAATAAGTGATAAATGATATCAGCCAAAAAGATCCTCACACCAACTTCATCTGCTAGTTCTCTAGCCTCTGGGGTCACCTTGACATCAAAAGCCAATACGGTAGCATACTCTTTTTTCCTTTCCAGCATAACACTAGCCTTCATTATGTCTTTTTTGTGTACAGGGCCTATGCCTATACCGCTAACAGGAATATTTACTTCTGGAGTTTTCAGAAATTCCAGCAATGCTTCCAAAGAGCCGAGGGTAGATGCTTGCACATAGACCCCTTCCCCACTTTTGTCAATCCTACTCATGACTGACTGCATATCTTCCTTGACTGCTTCTTTGAGATCTTCCACATCATCATCAGGGCCGACGACATAGATGCTAGTGCCAGCAATAGCATGCTCAAGGCCCTGCATAATGATATAACAGGAGATTAACTCATAATTTATTTGCACAGTTAACAGATGTAATACAGAAGCAAATGTATTGCTAAGTTACAATCACCTGTGCAGCGATCTTAATACCCTGTGCCGCTTTGATCTCCTTGTGCTGCATATACGCTCCCTACAATTATCCAACCAAAATTTCATCATGCTGCACCTTCCACAATTATCCAAAAAAACTAAACCTCATTGAGAAAAAAAAACTCATCTTTCCAAGTTTATCCCAATATATTGAAATTTTAAATAATATAAAACTTATCAGATAACTATATTAGAAAAAAGCAATTGCCTGTCATCAGATTATTAATGAGTAAATGCACCATTAAAATTGAAGTTACCCATGAAAGTTGTTTCCTAGCCTTATGGTAATATTCATTCATATTAAGAGAAAACAAAGAACATCATCAAGTCATATTAATAACATTGAAGAGCAATGATGCTCTTATATTGGTGACAATATAACCTTCATTTCCAGCCGGAGAGTTTAAACAGATATGAGAGAAACCCCAGCAGAAAACCATACCTTCACTCGGATTTCCTTCATAGGGTGAGGTGTCAACAATGCTCTTATATTGGTGACAATAGGCCCCTGAAATAGGAAAGTACTCGAAAGTTTAACATCAAGCAATCCCAGAAATTTTCAGCTAAATGAGAAACTCAAATGCTTTTACCTGCAAGCCACAAACCACAACTTGATCTCCTTCATGAAGAACACCATTAACCAACACAACATCAATAGTTGTCCCAAGGCCTTCAACAACCTTAACCTCCAAGACTGTACACTGGCACAAAATTCAAATTCCAAAATGTCTCACACTGCACAATGATGGAATGGTGAATTATTTTTAAATAGGAAGGACAGAATAAGACAAACCTGCACTTCATCACTGAATGCAAGCTTCTCAGCCATTGTTTTCTGTGTCCATTGGACAAGTAATAATAACAAATCAGGGATCCCTTCTCCACTGCAACATCAATAACAAAAAAAAGGTCAGGTCAGACCCAAAATTCAATTACTATGTAGATTTGGAAGTTATAGAGAATTCATGACTAACGTGACTGCACTCGTAGGCACAATGCTGAAAGTTTCACCCATTTCCTTATTTTTGTAGTACAATTCAGTGTTCAACCCTTGCTCCTTGAACTGAGTTATAACCTTTAAATAAAAAGAAAACACACATTTAACAAACTTTCACCAAATTTTGATAAAAATAGAATTAGATGACGAGTTGATATGTGTATACATGGGTAACTCTCCTATTGAATTCAGATAGGACATCTTTAGATTGTTTCTTAAGAGTCATCCCAATTGGTGAATTGCGGCGAGGTTTCCAGTCATAAAGCCTGTCCACCTGCAATTTTTTAAAGAAGAGCAAAATATAAATAAATAAATAAATAAATAAAGCATCAAATAATGGTAAGGAAAACAAGTAAACAACTAATCAGAAGTTAATTCAACCTGACCTTATTCAATGCGACAATGAACTCGGTTTTCCTCATTTTCAAAAGATTGAGTGATTCTATTGTCTGTGGCTCTAAACCGTGCATAATGTCTACAACCAAAATGGCAATATCGCATAAACCTGATCCCCTTGAGCGAAGATTTGTAAAGGATTCATGACCAGGGGTATCGATCACTAATAAGCCTGGAACCTTTAATGTGGCATCAGCCTTCAATTCCTTTGTTCTCTCCCGTATGTTAATAGCAGGGAAATATGTAGCACCGATCTGTTGTGTAATACCGCCGGCCTCACCTTCCTGGACATTAGTACCACGGATGCAATCCAGCAGCTTTGTTTTACCAGTATCAACATGGCCCATAATGCAGCAAATTGGGGACCTGAGCTCTTCACTCCGCTTAGGAGCATCTGACTTGGATGCTTTATTTTGCACAGTAGTATTTTTCTTCAAGTTTTTGTCTGGAGCATTAACCTCAGGCTTAGATGTATTTGTTTCAACCTCGACCATTGGTTTGGTGACTGTGGGAGGAGCTGTGGAACACAATAAAAAATAAATTAACGATCATCAAAAGGCAACAAAATTCAACAAGCAGGAGCAGCACAGGTAGTGACCATCACCAGTACTGTGAGAAGCTGGCGGGGCACTCTTTATATCCTTCTGCAGTGCAGGTTTGGGCTCAGAATCAGCTTCCTCATCATCAAAGGCACCCTTGATATTTAGACTAACATCATCCCAACTTTTTTCATCCCATTCACCATCATCATCATCCTCTTCTTCCATTCCATTCCCTTCAGCAGCATCTGCAACTACAGATTTCTCTTCTGTTTTATTTGATTCTACTTCATCACCCTTATCATCTACAACCTCCACCTCCGTCTGTGGCTCTTCTTGCGATTTTTCCTTTGATTGTACATTTTCCTCGGGTTTGGTAGAAGCAGCACCATTAGCATGATGAGCTGGTTTAGACTTTTTTGTTTTATATATAGGTCGTTTTGTAGGTGCGCCCTCTCTGTCTGCACTAGGCAAAGCCAAGCCTCCTGCATTGGCCAATATTTGGTTCCTCATTGCCTCACGGCGGCGGGCTTCTTCCTTTTGCTTCCCTGTCAATAATTTACCTTCCTGCTTCTTCTTTAAGAGCTTCTCCTTTTCTCTTTCCTTTTTCCTCCGCTTAGCCTCCTCTGCTTGTCGCTCAAGCTCTTCTTGTCGACGTTTCTCTTCCTCTTCCTTTCTCAACCTCTCCTCTTCTTCCTTTTTCTTCCTCTCTTCAGCTTCTTTTCTCCTAGCAAGTGCCTCCTGCATCTCCCTAACATGCTTTGGTAGTTTCTTGTCAGCAGCTTTACTCTTAGCATCTTTCTTTTTGGTATCAGAGATCTCCATTTTTGTTTCCTCTTGAATTTCTTCCTTAACATCGGCTGCAGCTGCAGCAGCTGCCTTTTTCTCCTTCTCCTTTTCCTTCTTCTTTTTCCTTTTCTTTGCTGCAGCAGACTCCACAGGTTCTTCCTCACCTTCTTTTGCACCTGTAGCATCAGCAGCAATAACTGGCTCCGGCTGAACCTGAGCTGTCTCCTCCTGGGGAGGGGCTGCTTCTGTGGGTTTTGCTGAAGGAGGCCCCTCACCAAGTTCAGCTAGAAGTTTATCCAAATCTTCCTCCTCTTGTGCAGTCCTTCCACTCTTATTCTTCTTCTTATTCTTCTTCTTGTTCTTTGAAGTTTCAGCTACCTCTTCACTCTTGTTAGTTTTAGAGTCAACAGCTTCAACACTACTAGTTCCTATACTCAATTGTTCAGTTTCAACCATGTCTGAAACTTCACTTTGCAGCTCAGCCTCATCACCCAAGGCTGCAAATGCAGCACTGCTTTTCTTCTTAGATGATTTCTTCTTACCTGAAAATGCAATCATGGAAGAATCGCCATCGTTATCATCAACAGCAGCAGCTGTAGATTCAGGTACAGATGCATCTCCTTCATCTTCTTCATCAAGCAATGCTGCACTGAAGGAATTACCAATCTTCTTAGAAGATTTCGACTTTTTCTTTTTCTTATCTGATAAAGACAATGAAGGAACGTCTTCTTCCTCATCTTCTTTTACACTGTCTTCGTTTTCAAACTCGTCATCTAAGGCTGCAAATGCAACGCTGCCTTTCTTCTTAGATGACTTCTTCTTACCTGAAAATCTAAGTGAAGGACCATCTTCTTCCTTGTCTTCTTTCACACCCTCTTCATTTTCAAGCTCATCACCCAAGGCTGCAAATGCAGCAGTGCTTTTCTTCTTAGATGACTTCTTCTTCTTACCTGAAAATGCAACCATGGAAGAATCGTCATCGTCAACAGCAGCACCGGTGGACTCGGGTACAGATTCATCTCCTTCATCGTCTTCATCAAGCAATGCTGCACTGAAGGGATTACCACTCTTCTGAAAAGGCTTCGACTTTTTCTTTTTCTTATCTGATAAAGAGAATGAAGGAACATCTTCTTCCTCATCATCTTTCACACCCTCTTCGTTTTCAAAATCAAAATCATCAAGTGCGGCAGCGGTGAACCTACTTCCACCACCCTTCTTTCCACCCTTTGACTTCTTTTTCCCTGTGAAAGCATAATCATCATCCTCAACTTTACTCTCTTCCTTGTCATTGTCGTCAACCACCTGCCCGTCATCGTCTTCAGCAGCGATTGCATCAAAACCTGAGCCTCCAAACATATTTCCCTTCTTTTTAGATGATTTCTTTTTCTTATCAGTGAAAGAAGTCGAAGGAACATCTTCTTCATCGGCTTTCATCTCATCAACTTTCTCACTAGCCTCGTCGTCGAGTTCATCAAGTGCAGCCGCTGCAAACCGATTCCCACCCTTCTTCCCCCCTTTCGACTTCTTCTTTTTCCCTTTCAAAGCTTTGCCAAGCATATCGTTATCATTCTCCTCATTCACTCCCGTTACGACCTCGCCGTCATCGTCGTTAGCAAGGGCATCAAAAGCAGACCCCCCAGCCATTCCAACACACTTATAACACTAGTCGGATCAGAGCCAAATATCAAAGCTTAAACTAAACAAAAGAAACACTAATCCGATCCTTTTTTCCCTCAAGCAGATCGGATATACATAAAAAAAAGTGGTAGCCAACACGAAATTATATTAAATCAATAAAAATTAGAAACCGGAAAACACATCAGTGATGACGGATCTCGACGGAGGAGAAACGGTTCTCGGATTTCCGAAGCAAAATAAACGGCAACGAAAAGAGAGAAAGATGAACAATGAACCAGTGAATAAGAGAGCTTTTCTGGCGGAAAGTACGGCAGCTGCCGACTGAAACTTGCCGTGGGAGAAGAAGCAGCCAGTTACGGTTTCGGAGAGAAAAAAGATGGTCTAGGTTTTCTGCTCATGGTTCTATCTTCATACAGTAAGCATAAAAGGAAGAAGCTGGTTAGAATTAAACCGACTCGGATCTGTCTTGGGCCGACAATTGTTCTCCTAATAGATTGGGCCGAGGATCAAAATATTTTAAAATCATTTATTGGCACTCATTTGGATTGGACCGGATCCGTCCGATGATCTATTTTACTATTATAAGGGTAAATTACAACATTAGTCCTCAAACTTTAATTGTATTTTTGTTTTTATCTTAAATTATAACACTGAACTTTTTAAATTTGATTTTTAGTTACCCGACCTTAAATCGTGCAGAACATGTGAACATATGCATTGTAATATGTTGTTGCACATTGTATTTACAAATACCTGCAAAAACTGCATTTACAGCTAGAGATTTCCATATGGTATTAGTTGTTTTTAACAACGAAGAGAATTCCTCTATTTTTTTAAATGATTCTTCCAACAACAATGAGGCATTGTCTACGATTTTTGATTCGGAAATCGAAGGGATGTGCTTTTAAGTTCCTCGATTCAACCCTTTTCAAAGAGGGGATTTAGCCACCAAACCCTGAGTTGGATCCAAATTCTAGTATTGCTGAAATTACCATCATCTCCAGAAGGACTTCCATCCCTGTAAAATAGTAACAGATGTTCAAACTAACCGTTTGATTCGTCCGTATGTTCGTCCGTCTGGTCCGTCTGAATCGTCTGAATGTTTGTCCATTTATTAGGGTTAGTGTTTAGGTATATGGTTTAGTGTTTAGGGTTTTTAGTTTAACCTTTAAGGTTTAGGGTTTTCGTCATATTGTCCATTCGTTCGCTTTTGTCTAGTCTGTCGTTCTTCTACTCTAGTCAATCTGGTATGTCTAGTTTATTCGTTCATCTGGTCTGTCCGTTCGTTTAGTCTATCTGTCTAGTCCATCTATCCATTCATCCAGTCCTTCTGTGAGTTCGTCCGTTCGTCTGGTCTGGTCCGTTCGTCTGCTCGTCCTTTCGGTCAGTCTGCCCGTCCGTTTGTCCATCTGTTTACCCGTCTGGCTACTCATCTGTCTGTTTGTCCGAACAGTTCATCCGTCCATTTGTTTGTTCGCATGGTCCGTTCATTTGCCCCTTTGTTATGTTCGTCCGTTTGTTTGTTCCTGCAGTCCATACGTTTGTGCGTCTGACCGCCCGTCCGATCCATACATCTGTTCGACCCGTCTGTTTGTTCGTTCGATCATTCTGTCTATGCGTCTGTCTGCTTGTTCGGTCCGTACGTCCGTTTAGTCCGTCAGGTTCGTCTGTCTGGTCCGTCAGTCCGTCTGGTACGTTAACATGTTCATATGGTTCGACCGTTTGTCCGTTCAGTCAGTCTATACGTTTGGTCTGTTTGATCTATTTGTATGTTCGTCCGTCTAATTCGTTCGCATGTCCATCCATCTGTTAGGGTTAGGGTTTAGGTATATAGTTTAGTGTTTAGAGTTTGGTATATTGTCCAAAAAATGCCTATAACGTTTGATTTAATAGTCATTTTGGCATAATGTCAAAAAATGTTCGTCCGGTCCGGTTAGTCCATCTCTCCGCCAAGCCAAGTCCGCCCGTCCATGTCTGGTTCATCTATTTGGTTCATTCATCAGTCCATTTGTCTGCCCCGTCTGTCCGCATGTCTAGTTTGTCCACCTATCCGTTTAGTTCGTTTGTTCGTCCGTCCTTCCATCTGTTCGGTCAGTCCATATGTCTGTCTAGTCCGTCCGGTCTATTTGTCTGTTCGATCCGTCCATATGTTCGGTCCTTTCGTATTCTGGTCCGACTGTCTATCTATATGGTCCGTCCATCTGTAGAGAGTAATGCATCCTTTGTTGTTTTGCTATATGTTTAGGCGGCTAGAGGTCACTAATGGTCATCAAACTTTCAAAAGTTACACAATGGGCATTAAACTTTAGTTTTTATTACAAAATGGTCACTAAGCCGTTAACTGGAAGACGTGACAGTTACGAAATTTTGTATAATAACATATTTACCCTCAATATTTACACATTCAGTCAATCTAGACATCAATAACGAAGGTTAAATTATGAATAAATTGATTGAATGTGTCATTGTGGAGGATTAAATGTTCTATTATTCAAATTTATGTAGCTGTCACGTCACCCAGTTAATGACTCAATGACCATTTTGGTTACAAAACTAAAGCTTAATGCCCATTATGTAACTTTTGGGGCCAAAAGTACTTTTAGAGGCAGAAGCAATGCTAAACATCTAGCTTTTGGAGAAAAAATGCTTTTGAAAAGTGTTTTTCAACCCAAATGCAAAAACTAAGGGCCTGTTTTTTGTTGCGTTTCGCAACCAAAAATCACTTTTAAGTGTTTTTAGTTAAAACATGCTATTTTTGGTTGCTTTTAAAACTAGCTTTTCCACCCAAACCAAGAAGCTAGATTTTATAGCTTCTTGGGTGGAAAAGCTAGTTTGAAAATAAAATTACTTTTTTACCCTTATTATTTAATTATAATTTATTGTTAAAATAATGTTTATGCATACATAATTGTAAAATAATATATATTTTATAATATTTATATTGAGAATAAAATTGTTTTATTTGTACTTTATTTTATATTTATTATTAATGTGTAAGTGGCATGTCTGTATATAATCTAGAATGTAATTTATATTTTCAAATTAAATTTTATAAAAAATATTTTTTTATTATAATTGAAATTGATTTATTTCATAAATCATAACATTAATTAAATTGAACAATCACCCAAATTTACTTTTACTTTTTAATATCATGTCTAAAATAGACTTTTTATCTCATGAAAATCACTTTTTGACTTCAATGACAAACACTAACCAGTTTTTCAAAACTACTTTTCAACGGCTAGTTTGAAAATCATTTTTTTCACCACACTTTTTAAAAGCAACCACAAACTAAGCCTAAAATTTCTAGCTTTTGCGGTTGGAAAAATGCTTTTGGGAGCCAAATTACAATTTTAACCTTCATTTGCTATTGTGTTTATTTATAATTTATAATTTTATAATTTCTTACAAAGACAAATTTACATAATTAATAAATATTTTTTAGTTTAAATATATATATATATATATATTAATGTCAAGTTTTTTTAAAATAAAATATTTTAAATTTATTATATTTTCATGGAACACATACATTTGTTAGAAAAATATGTATTTATTAATAAAATCTTTTTTTAATATTTTTATGATAATTTAAGCTGATATATATCATATACTATAATATTAAATAATTTGGATATCATTTATATATATATATATATATATATATAACTTATAATATCACGTCTAAAGTGATAATTTATCTTCTTAAAAGCACTTTTTAACAGTAATAGTAAACACCTGAATCTCAAACTCAAAAGTTCAGAAGCACTTTTCAAAAGCGCTTATGAAAATCACTTTTCAAAAGCAATGCTAAATTAACGCTAGAGGCCCCTTTGACATGACTTTAAAAAGAGCTTTTGCTTAAAAGGCGACTTTTCACTCATAAGCAATGTCAAACACTTCCAATTTGGAGTGAAAATCACTTAAAAAAAGTGATTTTCCACCAAACCTCAAAATCTAAAATTTCTAGCTTTTGGAGTGAAAAATCACTTTTAGGTGTAAAATTACTTATTTACCCTTACCTATTAACACTAATATTAATATATTAAAATAATGTTAATTATAATGATTATTACATTAAACTAATATTTTAATATTAACAACAATAATTATTAAATATATTTTTTTGATCAAAGTGTATGATTATGTTAGACTTGATAGGCTCGATTATCACCTTCAATCGATGCTTGCCAAGTGGTGGAGAAGTTGGATTTTTGGGTGTTTGAGCTGGTGGCAAAAATAAAGAATTAAACACAAGGATTTAGGTTAGTTCAGCTTTCTAACCCAAAGCCTACACCCACTACCTTGGAACGCTACCAAGGATTTCCCAAATTCACTAAGAATTTTGTCCCTTTTTCTCGGATGGGGAGGAAACCGTTACAACGATTAAGCTATCTACCCTTAGCTTAATCAAACACTCTGTTACAAGTGAAATTCAAAGCAAACAAGAAATTCCTCTAATATGTATGTGTTTGCAACTCTAATCACTCACCCAAAACCTATACACTTGAGCAAATTTTACAATTTTGGCTCACAAGTGTTTTGTCTATACAAGAGAATGACAATTAAGCCCTAAAGACAATTTGACATCATAATGTTGTTACAATTGAAGCATTAGCCTTTCCTAGATGCTTGTAGGTCCCTTTTATACTCCTTATTGAGTTTGTAGCCTTTGGGGTTGAATTAAAGCCGTTGGAGCCTTTATTTCCCACCATAAATGCAGTTCTGCAGCTTGGCGTATCGATACCCTTGAATCCGTATCGATACGGTCGCAATAAGGAAATAGCCGTTGAACACTTCAAGCTGGTGCGTATGGATACGCTTGGCTAGCGTATCGGTACGGTCCTGCAATTTAAAAGACCGTTGGGAAAATGACCGTTGGGGGTAGTTGGGCGTATCGGTACGCGAACTAGTCGTTAGCTATTTAAAACATACCGTATCGATACGACAAAGCGTATCGGTACATGTTTTGGCTACTAGAATTTTACTATAGCTGAAACCTTAGGGCATATCGATACAATACCATACCGTATCGGTACGGGTACTTGAAAAACACTAGTTTGGCTACTTTAAAAGCATTTTAAGTTATTCCAAAGCCTTTTAAAAACCCATAAACATAATTTCAAGTTGTTTTGACTAAAAGCATATTTTAAATTCTTTTCAATTTAGTTCAAAATATTTTTAATTATTATATCAAAACATTTAGTTATACAGATTATTAAATATATTAATAATTATTAAAACTAAATATTTTAAATAAAAAAATAAAAACCTTAATATTATAAAATAATATTAAGTATAATAATTATTAATATATTAAATTAATATTTAGTTATATTACAATAATATATAAAATGTATAGTTTAGACTTTAGAGGCTAAATTTTTAAATTTAATTTAAATTTTCATATTAATTATTTAGAAATATTTAAAGTTTATATATTTTATATAAACAAAATAATAATGAATTGTCATGGTTTTTATATTTTTATTATTTAAATTGATTTTTTTGTATATAACAATATTAATAAATTTTGTGATAACGAATGTAAATATTATTTATGTTCATTTATTTTTATTTTACAATATCATTGATAACTGCATGAATATCCTTGTTTTCATACCTTTTTGCTATAGCATTTGCTTGTTCTTGAGCCCATATCATAGCATTTAGACTGCATTTAGGTTGCATTTTCTTCTTCTGGGTGTATCTTTATTTTTGTTGGTTATTAGTCCATGTTGAGGGTGTTGAGTGGATCGCAAGATCGATATTGACCAAGAGGAGGGGTGAATTGGAAATTTAAAGGTTTTGAGGTGGAAATTGCAAATTGAAAATAATTGACAAGGGATTTAGAGTGGTTCAAGTTCCAAATGAACTCTACATCCACTACCTTAGCCTCACTAAGGATTTGCAACAATTCCACTAAATTGATCTTCCCCTTTTCTAGGACAAGGAGGCAACCCTTTACAATTTCGGTTGATTTTTCTACCCAAAAATCAACCCAACCCTCACACAAGTGAACAAAGAAATTTGATGGCTAAAAGGTATCTCTCAATACAAAAATTAGCCCCAATACAAGCACTCAACCCAATTGAACAAAATATGAATGAAGATTACAATTGGGATTTTTACACAAAATAGGATTTTTGCACAATTGCTTGAATTTGATGTTTGGATGTTTGCTTTTTGATCAATAGTTGTTGCTGATGCTTTTGGATGTCTCTTTTATACCTTCTCATTGATTTCTAGCCGTTTGGGTGGTTGGGAACATAAATGGAGCCGTTGGAACCCTCTCTTACCACCATAAATACAGTCTGCACCAACCCGTTTCGAAACGCGGGGTACCTGTTTCGGAACGGACTAAAATAGAAAGAGCCGTTGGGGTGCATTTAAGAGCCCGTTTCGAAATGCCTTAGGGCCGTTTCGAAACACTTTTGCCACTGTCAAGGGTCGTTTCGAAACGCCTTAGGGCCGTTTCGAAACACCTTAACGATTTTCAGAAATTTAGTTAAAAACACTATAACGGTCATATTTTTAAATTAGACTTAAGAACTGTTTCGAAACGATTTGGATCCGTTTCGAAACGGATTTGCTACTGTCAAGGGTCGTTTCGGAACGGCCTCGATCCATTTCGAAACACCCTTTTATCTTTTAAAAAAATCAGCAAATATTTGAACCGTTGTACTCTTTTTAAATTAAATATGAAGAACAGTTTCGAAACGAGTGATACCGTTTCGAAACGGGGTCAAGTGTTTCGATACACGTTTCGGAACGGTGGTCGACAGTGATGAAAACGTTTCGAAACGCCTTAGGACCGTTTTGAAACAGGAGCTTGAAATTCACTGTTTTGACTTGAAACACTTAGAAAAATATTTGAAAAACTTTGTTTTTAACTTGGGCATAATCTTAAAATTATATAGGGATATTTGGGGACTTAAAATTCGTTTTGACATTTTCAATTTAGTCATTAGGTTTTTAGTTATATCAAAATTAAAATATTTGTTTCACAATCTCCCCCTTTTTGATATAACAAAACCAAAGTTAGAATTTTTGAGAATTTTGAAAGTTTTGAAAAATATTCTAACTCCCCCTTAATTTAAGATAGGTTTTTAAAGTTAAAAGAAATTTTTGATTTGAAATCCAAGTTGTAAACCTAAAAAAAACTTTTAAAATTTAAAACGAATTTTAGTGTGGCTCTTAAATTTCTTCTCCCCTTTTTGTTAGATCAAAAAGAACAATGAAAGCTCATAGAGAAGATAAAGGATTAGTACCAATAAGCATTAATAAGCAACCATAATATTAATTCATAATATCAAAATATCCAAAACATTATCCAACATTAAGTTCAAACATAAAATCCCAAATAAAAAGCCAAAAGCATAGGTTCCTAAAACATGAGAAAACATAAAGATGCAATCTTAATCCTAAAATGCATAGATAATATGATATGATATGATATGAAGATCCTAGGCCTCGTCATCATCATCCGAAGTATCATCATCGCTCTTGACTTGAGAACGGTGAAACTTCGTCCATTGCCCATAGAGCGTAGAGAAGGATAGATCCAAGTTTGCATGAGAAGTCTCAAGAGTATGAAGACGATCCTCGACATTCTTCAAGCGATTGTCCATAAAAGTAAAACCCGAAGCAATGCTAGTATCCAAAGCATTGAACCGCTCGGTAATGAGAGCCGTGAGGGCTTCATTGTTTGCAACTTGAACTTGCGGTGGAGGAGCAACGGGAGGAGGAACCGCTTCTCTATCAACTCTTTCCCAAACATCATTCACATATGTGAACCCAGACTTGCGAAGTGAGGACTCACCAATCTTGGTCTTGCGAGGGTCCGGAGAGTCGTAGGAACAATCAATACCAAGATCATTAAAGAGGTAGCTCAAAAGAATGCCATAGGTGAAAGATTTCAACTCATTTGTGTCAATAAGCTTAATGTTATTGACTATCTCGGCAAAGATAATTTTAGGTACATTTGGGCGCTCACCTCTACGGAAGCAATCAAGCCAAAAATGATCGGTTTGACGGATGTGAAAGTATTTACCTCCGGAAGGTCGAATGAACCAAGAGACCATCAAGTGAAGAACTCGATCATGCACATCCAAGTGAAGTGCTTTACCGGTGAAAGTGCCAAAGTGGCGTTCATCCTCAATACCCTCATCTTTGAGATTGAAGGTTGATTCCAAAAGAGCAACATTTACAATAAACTTCTTGCCCAATAAGGAAGATTCAATTCCTATAATCTCGGTTTTGTCTCCATTATAGATAAAGCGAGCGTTGGAGTAAAAGAGAAGTACCAAGTGTTTGTAGCGAATGTCTGGAATGCTCAAGAAAGAGATAAGATTCCACTCGGTTAAACGGTTGAGATATCGAAATAGGAAACGCTCGGAGTTGAGAAAGTCGAGATCAATCACACGTTCCTTACGAACTGCGAAACCCTTGACATAGGCAAAACGAGCACGCATCTCTGGTGTTCTAAGGGATTTCTGAAAAAGCATAGTAATATTCGGACGAACGCTCGAATCACCGGTGATAACGGCCTTGCGCTTTTTGTTTGCTTGATCCGCCATCTAAAAATATTAAGCAAGTGTAATTTTTAAGTTAAGTGTATGCATTGATATTCTAAAATCAATCCAAATAATAAATCCCACTTAGGTTTTTGAAACAAAATTAAAATAAAAAAAACAGTAAAGAAAAAGACGACTGAAAAAAAAATTATATTCGAATAAAAAAATTTGGGATTTTGAAATTTTTTTACAAGATATGGAAAACCCACAAAGGAAAAACTATAATTTATACAAAAATAAAATTTTCTAACCTAAGATTCGAACATAAATTGAAAGAAAAAGAAAAGAAAAAAAAATTACCTTAGTTTGGGATTATGGATGATTTGATGAAAATCCTTGCACAATGTTGATGAAACTTGCTTAGACTTGGGTTTTAGAGTAAAACCCCTCACAATTTTGTGAAAATCAAAGAGTTTGAGAGGGTATTTATAGAGAGGGAGGCGGTTTAGGGTTTTAAGAGTTTGATAAAAAGTTAACTTTATCATTAAAAGCCCTAATTTAAAGCAGTCCGCGATGCCGTTTCGGAACGGTCGGGGCCGTTTCGAAACGGGGCGGCTAGGGTTTTGACCGTTTTGAGACCATAGACTGACCGTTTCGATACGGTGTTGACTGTATCGAAACCCTTTTGACCCGTATCGGAACACGTTGCGAAACACCCCTTGGCAGTAGCAAAAACGTTTCGGAACGCTTTTTAGGCGTTTCGAAACGCCCTTCTCTCAGAACAGGATTCAAGGTATCCGTATCGAAACAGGGTCACCCGTTTCGATACACCTGGGCCTGGAAGTGCAGAAAAGGCTCTAAAAGTGCAGAAAAATGAAGTTTTAGGAGGCCTAACATGCATAAATGTTATGAATGAGCAGGCAAAACATATTTAAGCATAAACATACTCCCCCTAACTATAGGCATGGATGAAATTAGGAGTTTAAACACATAAACATGGCATTTCACAAGATCAAGCATATTTAAGCACAAAAGAGGTCCTAAAAGGTCAAGATAGGCTAGCTAGACCTAACTCTCTCCTAAGGGACCAAAAACGCTCTTTGTCTAAGGGTTTTGTAAATATGTCCGCTAATTGATTCAAGGTGTCTACGTACTCTATAACAACATCTTCCTTGAGGACATGATCTCTAATGAAATGATGCCTAATTTCAATGTGTTTGGTTCTAGAGTGTTGGATGGGATTTTTTGTTAAACATATTGCACTAGTGTTGTCACATTTTAGGGGTATGGTTTCAACTTTAATTCCATAATCTAAGAGTTGTTGCTTCATCCAAAGGACTTGAGCACAACAACTCCCTAAGGATATGTACTCGGCTTCGGTGGTAGATAAGGCTACACTATTTTGTTTCTTAGAGAACCAAGATATGAGCATACTACCTAAGAATTGACAAGTTCCCGAAGTACTTTTCCTATCGATTTTACAACCCCCATAATCCGCATCCGAGTAAGCATGAAGGTTAAAGGTAGAGTCTCTAGGATACCAAAGACCTAAACAAGGAGTGTCTCTAAGGTATCTAAAGATCCTCTTAACGGCTATAAGGTGAGACTCTCTAGGACTAGCTTGAAACCTAGCACACAAGCAAACACTAAACAATATATCCGGTCTACTTGTGGTAAGGTAAAGCAAAGATCCAATCATAGAACGATAAAGCTTAGAGTCAACACACTTACCTCCTTCATCTTTGTCAAGCTTTGTAGATGAGCTCATAGGAGTGGCTTGAGGCTTTGCATTCTCCAAGCCAAACTTTTTGAGCATATCCTTTATGTATTTTGCTTGGTTGATGAAGGTGCCATCCTTCTTTTGCTTGATTTGGAGTCCCAAAAAGAATGAGAGCTCCCCCATCATGCTCATCTCAAATTCACCTTGCATTAACTTAGCAAACTCTTGACAATGACATTCATTAGTAGAACCAAAAATGATATCATCAACATAAATTTGAACTACTAAGATGTCATTTTTATACATTTTTATAAAGAGTGTAGTGTCCACCTTACCTTTTTCAAATCCTTTTTCAATCAAAAAATTTGAAAGCCTTTCATACCAAGCTCTAGGAGCTTGTTTTAAACCATAAAGAGCTTTGGTAAGTTTGAAAACATGATTTGGAAATTTTGAATCTTCAAAACCCGGTGGTTGTTCCACATACACTTCCTCATTTATAAAACCATTTAAAAATGCGCTTTTAACATCCATTTGAAAAAGCTTGAAATTATGATAACATGCATATGCAAGCAACATCTTAATGGCTTCCATTCTAGCTACGGGTGCATAGGTTTTATCAAAATCTATTCCCTCTTCTTGAGTGTAACCTTGTGCTACAAGTCTAGCTTTATTTCTCACAATGTTACCACTCTCATCTAGTTTGTTCCTAAAGACCCATTTAGTTCCTATTGTAGATTGATTACTAGGCCTATCAACTAATGTCCAAACATTACTTCTCTCAAATTGATTTAACTCTTCTTGCATAGCCATAATCCAAAAGTCATCTTTCAATGCTTCTTTTATATTTTTAGGCTCTATGCATGAGATAAATGCAACATGGTTCATTAATCTAAGAGAAGAACGAGTGGTTACCCCCTTGGATGGATCACCCAAGATTTCACCATCTTTGACATAGTTCAACTCCCTTGGGTAGCTCACTTCCTTTTCCTCAATAGCCAAGTCCTTCAAGGCTTCAAGAGGTGGATCTTGTGAGTCCTCTTCCTCCTTTGAAGTTTGACCTCCATCAAAGGCATTTATGATTCCTACATCATCATCATCACAAGAATCCTTCCTAGGAAGGAGGTTATCATCGAGTACAACATGAATAGACTCTTCTACTACTAAAGTTCTTTTGTTAAATACTCGATAGGCTTTAGAGGTTAAGGAGTAACCTATAAAAATGGCTTCATCACTTTTTGCATCAAATTTACCTAAGTTGTCTTTTCCATTATTTAAAACAAAACACTTGCACCCAAAGGGGTGAAAATAGCTAATGTTAGGCTTTTTGAATTTTAAAATCTCATAAGGTGTTTTCTTTAAAATTGGCCTAATCATTACTCGATTTACAATATAACAAGCGGTGTTTGTGGCTTCCGCCCAAAAATATTTAGGTAAATTGTTTTCACAAAGCATAGTTCTAGCCATTTCTTGTAAAGTTCTATTTTTCCTCTCAACTACCCCATTTTGTTGAGGAGTTCGAGGAGCCGAAAAATTATGGCTAATACCATTTTCATTTAAAAAATCTTTAAACCCTAAATTTTGAAACTCGGTTCCATGATCACTTCTAATATGTGAAATTCTAAGTTCAAGATCATTTTGGGTTAGTTTTGAAAATGTGATGAATTTTTCCAAAGCCTCATCTTTAGTACTTAAAAAGAGAACCCAAGTAAATCTAGAAAAATCATCAACTAGCACAAAAGCATAAGACTTACCACCCAAGCTCATAGTCCTAATTGGCCCAAATAAATCCATGTGAATTAATTGTAAGCATCTACTAGTAGAAACATCATTAATGGATTTAAAGGAAGACCTATGTTGTTTACCCTTTGAGCATGCATCACAAATTTTATCATTTGAGAACTTTATTTTGGGTAAACCTCTAACTAGATTTAGAGAGACTAGTTTTTCTAAAACACTTATGCTAGCATGTCCTAGCTTCCTATGCCACAACCATGCATCATTTTCATTTTGAGAAACTAAGCATGCATGAGAAGTATGTATGTCATCTAAATGCACCATGTATATGTTTCCTATGCGATGACCTATGAGCATAATATTATTAGATTTAATGTCTACAATTTTGCATCCATTTTTATCAAACAAAACATTAAATCCTTTATCACATAGTTGACTTATGCTCAATAAATTGTGTTTAAGACCATCGACATATAAAACATTTTCAATGAGAATGGTAGAGTGATTACCTATGGAGCCAATACCTTTAATGTGGCCTTTGGAGTTGTCACCAAATGTTACTACTCCTCCACTTTTTGGCTTTAGATCCATGAATCGACTCTTGTCTCCGGTCATGTGTCTTGAGCATCCACTATCAAGGTACCATGAGTTTTGACTTTGTGCCTTGGCCTTGTAGCAATGCTCCCCCTACAAACAAAGATATTAAACTTTGGTTTTTGGTACCCAAATCATTTTGGGTCCATGAGTGTTAGCTCCCAAAACCTTGGTTCCCTTAGGAATCCAAGATGACATAGCAATAATATTATTAGATTTTACAAGTTCCTTAGGAACCCATACACTTCTAATTCTTTTAGTTCTACTATGTCTAGGGTGGCTACCTTGTTTGTAGTAGTTAGTCTTTTTCTTAGGTTGGTGTGTTCTAGAGGATTCTCCTACTTCATGCTTGATACTACCAACATTTTTTAAAGACTTTTTGAGCTCATTTAGCTCACCCAACACCTTTTGGTGTTCACAATTACATTGAGATAAAAGATTATTAAGATCAACATTTTCATCTTGAAAAAATTTAAGTTCATCTTTTAATCCTAAAATCTTTTTCTCAAATTTAGAATTAGCTTGAGTAAGTGAGTCATTTTTCTCATTTAGTTCTAGAATGATCTTTTTATTCCTAATGACCGACTCCTTATACTTCTCAACTAATTCATCATATACCTCTTGTAACTCATCATATGCATCATTTAATTCTTCATATGAAAAATCTAAAGTAGATGAGTTAGAGGTTACCATGGAGGAATCTTCCTCAAGTGCCATGAGGCAAAGGTTAGCCACTTCTTGTTTGTCATCCTCCGATGACTCCTCATCACTCCAAGTAGCAAGCTTGGCTTTGAGCTTTTTCTTCTTCTCAAAGCCCTTCTTCTTGAGTTGAGGGCACTCCGAACGTATGTGGCCGGGTTTATTGCACTCAAAGCAAATGATTGGATCCTTTCCATCTTCCTTGTTCTTGCTTTTGAAGTCCATCTTCCTTTGGATTTTTCTTCCCCGGTTGGACCTCATAAAGTGTGAGAATCGTTTGGCTATCATATCCAATTCTTCAAGTTCATCCTCATCACTAGATGAGCTCTCATCATGTTGTGAAGCTTTAGCCTTGAGAGCTATTCCCATCTTCTTCTTCTTCTCTACCTCAAGCTTCTCTACCCTTTTCTCTTCTTTCTTCTTCTCATCTTCCCTTCCTTGCTTCATGATCTCATGAGTAAGGAGAGAACCCACAAGCTCATCAAGCTTCAAAGTCTTCAAGTTCTTTGCTTCGATGATAGCGGTTCTCTTCCCATCCCAAGACTCGGGAAGTGAATAGAGTAGCTTCCGGACAAGCTTGTCTTCCGGTATGATCTCTCCAAATCCCTTTAGACCATTGACGATCGTGGAGAATCGATCGAACATCTTTGACACCGTCTCATCGGACTCCATCTTGAAATTTTCATAACTAAGATTGAGAATTCCAATCTTTGTTTCCTTGACATCATTGGTGCCTTCATAAGTGGTCTCAAGAGTGTCCCACACTTCCTTGGCACTTTCAATTGATGAGACTTTTGAGTAGATGTCCGGACCGAAAGCACAAAATAGCATGTGGAGAGCTTTATCATTGACTTGAATCTTTTTCCTCTCCTCTTCACTCATTTTGGCATTCTTCTTCAACACCATCTTGCCTTCACCGTCTTGCTTCAATGGAATGTATGGCCCATCCTCAATGACATCCCACACAAGATAGTCATTTGACTTGATGAATAGACGCATTCTATTCTTCCAAAAAGAATAGTTATCACCGTTGAAGAAGGGAGGCTTTGTGGTCGATTGTGACTCGTACATGCCGAAACCGGAGGTAGAAGTCATCTCTTGATAATTTGATGATCACACTCTTCCAAGGATCTCCTCTTGTGGTTGTTAATCCTCAAAGAGTTAAGCTCTGATACCAATTGTTGAGTGGATCGCAAGATCGATATTGACCAATAGGGGGGTTAATTGGAAATTTAAAGGTTTTGAGGTGGAAATTGCAAATTGAAAATAATTGACAAGGGATTTAGAGTGGTTCAAGTTCCAAATGAACTCTACATCCACTACCTTAGCCTCACTAAGGATTTGCAACAATTCCACTAAATTGATCTTCCCCTTTTCTAGGACAAGGAGGCAACCCTTTACAATTTCGGTTGATTTTTCTACCCAAAAATCAACCCAACCCTCACACAAGTGAACAAAGAAATTTGATGGCTAAAAGGTATCTCTCAATAAAAAAATTAGCCCCAATACAAGCACTCAACCCAATTGAACAAAATATGAATGAAGATTACAATTGGGATTTTTACACAAAATAGGATTTTTGCACAATTGCTTGAATTTGATGTTTGGATGTTTGCTTTTTGATCAATAGTTGTTGCTGATGCTTTTGGATGTCTCTTTTATACCTTCTCATTGATTTCTAGCCGTTTGGGTGGTTGGGAACATAAATGGAGCCGTTGGAACCCTCTCTTACCACCATAAATACAGTCTGCACCAACCCGTTTCGAAACGCGGGGTACCTGTTTCGGAACGGACTAAAATAGAAAGAGCCGTTGGGGTGCATTTAAGAGCCCGTTTCGAAACGCCTTAGGGCCGTTTGGAAACACTTTTGCCACTGTCAAGGGTCGTTTCGAAACGCCTTAGGGTCGTTTCGAAACACCTTAACGATTTTCAGAAATTCAGTTAAAAACACTATAACGGTCATATTTTTAAATTAGACTTAAGAACTGTTTCGAAACGATTTGGATCCGTTTCGAAACGGATTTGCTACTGTCAAGGGTCGTTTCGGAACGGCCTCGATCCGTTTCGAAACACCCTTTTATCTTTTAAAAAATCAGCAAATATTTGAACCGTTGTACTCTTTTTAAATTAAATATGAAGAACAGTTTCGAAACGAGTGATACCGTTTCGAAACGGGGTCAAGTGTTTCGATACACGTTTCGGAACGGTGATCGACAGTGATGAAAACGTTTCGAAACGCCTTAGGGCCGTTTCGAAACAAGAGCTTGAAATTCACTGTTTTGACTTGAAACACTTAGAAAAATATTTGAAAAACTTTGTTTTTAACTTGGGCATAATCTTAAAATTATATAGGGATATTTGAGGACTTAAAATTTGTTTTGACATTTTCAATTTAGTCCTTAGGTTTTTAGTTATATCAAAATTAAAATATTTGTTTCACAGAGGGGTACTGCTCGGAAGGTTGGTTTTGGGTTTGATGATGCGCAAGAAGGGAGTCTAGCGAGAGAAAGTTGGCGCCGAGAATTGCTATAGCATAGTGGAAGTGGATATTGGCCAACACGTGAGCTGTGAGGACACGTGAGCTGCAGTAGCACGTGAATATGCAGAAAAGAATAACCTGACATGTGTAGCAGTCGGTACCCTCTTGCAGACTGTCCTCCTTGTCCCCTTGTGACAGAGCTTATCGGTGGATATTTCTTGGGATTATCAAGGAATATTTAGGGCATAAAACCCTAGGAGCCTCCACTATATGAAGAGGGAGAGCAAAAAAAGGGGAGAGCAAAAGAGAGAGAGATAGAGGTGCGTGCTGAACAAGGAGAGAGAAACGTTCTTCTTCATCTTCTCCAACTTGGTGTCCTCCATCGTTGAAGCTCCAAGGAGTGGCCTCGCCGGCCTCGAGAGAGGCGATGAGCCTAAGACAGTCATGCAGTCTATGGCAGAGAGGGAGTTCACCTTTCTTTCTGTCGCTTTAGCATTTCTTGTTTATATCTTTATCTTTGGGGATGTTATCACAATGATACGTTGGATGATATTGCCCAGCCACGAACTGTTTTAGGTGGCTTGGGTTTGATGGATGATTTTATTCTTAAGTACTTTTTAATGTTTGCTATAGTTTTCTAGTGTTTATCATGTTCTATGCTTTGCTTATGCGTATTATTTCCTTAAAGTTGTAAGAGCCCTCGAGAGTTGGCCGTTCTTTAAGTGTTTGTTGAGGTTAGTAATCGAGAGAGCTAGCCTTAGAACCCCCATAAGCAATGGAGTGGCTGTCGAGAGGCAGGCTCTAACCTACCTTAGAGATAAGTGATAGGTTTCAAGGGCTAAAAAGGATAGTTCGTGAAGGGTAGGGGAGTGTTAAGAGTTTACGTCGATAGGTATGGCTGTAGCATTTCTGACTCCCAGTTTCTTGGCTAGAGATAGTTTAGGAACACTTTTAGCAAATCCTGCCTAGCATAAAAGATAGCTGAAGAGCCTTAGTATCGTTAAGAAGCTTAGTTTTGGTTGTCCATCATTCCCAGCCAGTCATTCCGTAGTGAGTTTCGCATACGAAAGGGGACCTGTTCATTATATTGTCATCTCAGCTTTCTTTACATTGTTTTGCTACAACATTATTTTACACCATCTCTTTTACTATAGCATTTTCACCTACAAAGAGTTCATTCAATATTGTTACAGCAAACCGTGAATACCTCAAATCCCTGTGGAGATGATATTCACTCACCCACTTTACTACTCGTTCGACATCTATACTTGCACCATATTTGCGTATCATTTATAGTACATTACGCGCAAGAACAAGTTTTTGGCGCCGTTGCCGGGGATTGGCAATTGGTTGTTTACGGTTTTTTTGTTTATATCGCTTGTTCTTTTTGTTTTTGTACATATTTATTTGGGATTTGTCATCTTTCTTTTTAGGCGTCTTGCTAGTGCATGACCAGAAAAAGACCTAAAGGACCCCTGCAATCACCTATTTTTGAAATCGAGCATTTCTTGCGACTCAGGAGACGTGTTCGAAGAAAAGAGACCAGAAACATGAACGGAGAAATACCACAACCTCCAGGTAATAGAGATGCTATGTCAAATGGCCAGGGAGAAGCGGCTCGACCTTGAGCCATTAAGATCATTTGACTCATATCTTGGATGATCTCTATCCCAGAATAGTAGCTCCAGAAATTCAGGCAGCCCAGTTCGAGCTTAAACCTGTTATGTTCAACATGTTGAACACTATTGGTCAATTTGGAGGTATGCCTCACGAAGATGCAAGACAACATATCTGTGCTTTCTTAGAAGTTTGTGACTCGTTCAGACAGCAAGGAGTGCACGAGGATGTGCTAAAGCTTAAACTGTTTCCACATTCTTTACGAGATCGTGTTAGAGCATGGCTAAGTGGAGTGCCAGCTGGATCAATGGAGACTTGGACAGATCTATGCAAAAGTTTTTTGCTAGGGTATAATCCACCCAATAGAAACACTCAGTTGAGAAATGATATTGCTTCTTTTCATCAAGCTGATGACGAATCCATGTATGAGTGTTGGGATCGATTCAAGGGATTATTAAGGAAGTGCACAAATCATGGTTTTCATGATTGGACCCAAGTGGTTATGTTCTATAATGGAGTGAATGCTCCTACAAGGATGATGTTAGATGCTTCAGCAAATGGGACCTTGTTAGACAAATCACCGGAGGAAGCATTCAACATTTATGATAGGGTAGCCAACAATGACTACCAGTTTCCGACCACAAGGCTTGGAACGGGGAGGAGAACCCATGTAGTTCGAGAGAGTGAAGCTGATGACTCGGTAGCCACCCAGTTAGCTGCTATCACCGATATGCTAAAGAACCTCCAACGTCCCAGAGAAGTCAAGGAAGTGAAGTTTGCAACCTCATGTCTCAGATGCGATGGCAATCACCATTTGAGTGAATTCCTTGACAATCAAGAGTCAGCCAACTATGTGGGGAATTATAACCGCAACAACAATCCATACTCTAATACCTACAACCCAGGATGACATCAGCATCCAAATTTCAGTTGGGGTAATCAAGGGCACAACAATTCTGCACAGCCAGCGCCACAGCAAAATCTGATCGAAGCACCACCTTCTAACTAGATGATGCCATGGAAAGGTCACAAGGGAGCAGCATCTTCATCAAACAGTTCGTTAGAGACTACATTCAAAGAATTTATGGCTATGACGAAAGATTTTATGGGAACCACGAAAGTTTTGCTACAGGACCATGCAGCAAACATTAAGAATCAAGGAACCTTATTGCAAAGCCATAGTTCTTCTCTCGGAGCCTTAGAGACACAAGTTGGTCAGATAGCTCAAACCTTACATGCGCGACCGCAAGGGAGTATGCCTAGTGACACTGAAGCCACTAAGCACCATAGCAAGGAGCAATGCAGTACATTAAGGAGTGGAAAGGAAATTAACAAAGAAGACAAGTTTAGGGGAAATGCGAAGGAGGAATCTCAGCCCAACTTGCCTCCCGAAGAAGATAACTCACAAGATCCCCCAGCTGAAGAGAAGCATGACGAGGAAGTCATAGCAAAAGAAACACCGGAGGAGGAGTCTGCTTTTGCTACAGCAAAAGATGCAACTCCACCAGTCCAGATAAATGAAGTTAGAGCCCCACCTCCTTTTCCTCAACGACTCAAGAAACAGAAAGGAGACCTTCAATTCTAGAAATCTGTGGAGATCCTGGACAAATTACATATCAATGTCCCATTTCTGGAGGCCATTGATCATATGCCAACATATGCCAAGTTTCTTAAGGATATAGTTACAAAAAAGAGAAAGGTCGAGAAGTAAGAAACTGTCGCTATAGCAAAAGAATGTTGTTCTGTGTGGAGTAAGATGCCACCTAAAAGGAAGGACCCATGTAGCTTTGCTATCCCATGCTCTATTGGCGATAAGTTTGTTGGAAGAGCACTTTGCGATTTGGGATCAAGTGTTAACTTGATGCCTAAGTCGGTTTTTCTGAAACTGAGAATACGAGAGGCACAACCCACCAAGGTTTTGCTACAGCTTGCAGATCACTCTCATGTTCGCCCAGAAGGAAGAATTGAAGATGTCGTGGTAAAAGTGGACCGATTTATCTTTCAAGTCGACTTCTTAATCCTCGACTATGAAGCTGACAGCAACACACCCATTATCTTGGGTAGGCCATTTTTAGCCACCGGGTAAGCTTTAATCGATTCTGAGAAGGGTGAGTTCACGATGCGAGTGGCTGATCAAACGACCACAATCAATATTCATGACACCCTCAAGTATGCGGACAATCCGGGAGCATGCCAATATATAGATGCTACAACACAGAATGGAACTATGGTAATAAAAAAGATAATTAAGTGGCCTGATGCTGGAGTAATCTACCCGATATCCGATAGCTCATGGGTCAGCCCGGTGGAATGTGTACCGAAGAAGGGAGGCGTGACCGTGGTAAGCAAAAAGAAGAATGAGCTATTGCCTACTAGAACCGTCACAGGGTAGAGGATTTGCATGGACTATATGAAGCTCAACAAGGCAACCAAGAAGGACCATTTTCCCCTCTCATTCATTGATTAGATGTTAGATCGACTAGCGAGCAAGACATTCTACTACTTTCTCGATGGGTATTCTGGGTACAATCAAATTGCTATAGCACCCGAAGACCAAGAGAATACGACTTTCACATGCCCTTATGGAACTTACGCTTTCCGTAGAATGCCCTTTGGTCTCTGCAATGCCCCAGCAACTTTTCAAAGATGTATGCTGGCTATTTTTTCAGACATGGTCGAGGATTTTTTAGAAATTTTCATGGATGACTTCTCGGTCTCCGGAGATGACTTCGACACATGCTTGGGAAATCTTGCCAAGGTTCTAAAGAGGTGTGATGAAGCTGACTTGGTGCTCAATTGGGAAAAATGCCATTTCATGGTAACAGAAGGAACTGTCTTAGGCCACAAGATCTCGAAGCAAGGGATAGAAGTTGACAAAGCAAAGGTTGAGGTCATTGAAAAACTACCTCCCCCACTATTGTCAAGGGAGTAAGAAGCTTTCTAGGGCATGCTGGCTTCTATCGGAGATTCATCAAGGACTTTTCGAATATCGCAAAGCCGCTATGCAATTTGCTACAGCAAAATCAACCATTTGTGTTTGACAAAGATTGCCATAGTGCGTTTCAAGAGCTAAAAGAGAAGCTTATCTCAGCACCGGTTGTCATTCCACCTGATTGGAACGAGCCATTTGAGCTAATGTGTGATGCAAGTGTCTACGCCATCGGTGCAGCACTTGGACAACGTCGAGGTAAACTCTTTCATGTTGTTTATTATGCTAGTCACACTTTGAATGATGCACAAATCAATTACACCACTACTGAGAAAGAATTGCTTGTTGTAGTATTTGCCTTTGATAAGTTTAGGTCATACTTGATAGGCACTAAGGTTATAGTTCATGCCGATCATTCGGCCATCAAGTACTTAGTGAATAAAAAGGATGCTAAGCCTAGACTTATTAGATGGATACTCTTGCTACAAGAATTTGATTTAGAAGTTAGAGATATGAAAGGATGTGAGAACCAGGTAGCTGATCATCTATCTAGGCTAGAAAATGCTATCGCACAAGGTAGTGAATCTGAAATTAAGGAGGAATTCCCTGATGAGAAACTGTTGTCCGCTACGGCAATTTCGTGGTATGCTGATATAGTTAATTATCTTGTTAGTGGTATTTTGCCTCTTGATTTATCTAGCCAGGGACTCATGAAATTCAGACATGATGCAAGATTCTACTATTGGGATGAACCCTACTTGTTCAAGCAATGTCCTGATCAGATCATAAGGAGATGTATTCCAGAGGAAGAATACCATAACATTTTTCACCATTGTCATTCATCAGCGTGTGGAGGGCATTTTGGTGGTGCTAGGACTGCTGCAAAAATTCTTTCAAGCAGGATTCTATTGGCCTACACTTTTCAAGGATGCACACGAGTTCTACAAGACTTGTGATAGATTCCAAAGAACGGGGAACATCTCCAGGCGGAATGAAATGCCACTGCAAAATATTCGGGAGGTTGAAATCTTTGACGTGTGGGGAATTGACTTCATGGGCCCGTTTCCCGTATCATATGGAGATTTATATATTTTGCTAGCAGTCGACTACGTATCGAATTGGGTGGAGGTTGTTGCCACCCCAAGGAACGACTCCAAGACGGTCATGAAGTTCTTTCACAAGAACATCTTCACAAGGTTTGGAGCACCCCGAGCCATCATCAGTGATGAAGGAATTCACTTTGACAACAAACTTATTGCTAAAGCATTACATTGATATGGAGTCAGGCACAAGATTGCTACAACATATCATCCGCAGACGAACGAACAGGCTGAAGTTTCCAATTGTGAAATCAAGCAAATCTTGGAGAAGGTGGTCAACCCTAGGAGAAAAGACTGGTCCCCCAAGTTGGATGAAGCACTATGGGCATATAGAACAACCTTCAAGACGCCTTTGGGCATGTCACCCTTCAAGCTCGTATTTGGCAAGGAATGTCATCTACCCGTTGAGCTTGAACACAAAGCTTATTGGGCAATTAAGAAACTCAACATGGATGCTCAACTAGTTGGTGAAAGAAGGTTGCTAGAGCTTAATGAGCTGGAAGAATTTTGAGCCCAAGCATATGAGAGTGCCCGCATTTACAAAGAGAAAACCAAGAAGTGGCATGACAAACATATTTTGCCAAGGCATTTCTCAGAAGGTCAACAAGTGCTTCTCTATAATTCCAGGCTAAAGCTTTTCCCTGGAAAGCTGAAATCGAGATGGTCGGGACCATTCATTATACACAAGATGTACCCTCGTGGCGCGGTTGATATCAAGAAGTTGGATGATGATGAAGTCTTCAAGGTCAATGGACAACGTCTGAAGGTGTACAGTGGAGCCCCTATCCTCAGAGACATGTCACACCTGGATCTACACGATCCTTGAGAGTTTGATTCTCTAAACTCTCTCCTTTATGCTATAGCATGTTCATAAATAATGCTTTTCTTTTTAGTTTAGTTTTTGTGTTATATTTGTCTTTATTTTCTTATCTTTTCACGCGACCCTCGTACAAGCTTTCTCTTTCATAGTACCATGTTAGGTGCAGAGGTAGGTGAGCATGGTCGCCTACAGGGTTGGTAGCAAAAAGGCAAAGGACATGGAGTTTTATTTTTATCCACTTTAGGGAGTAAAAAAAGAGGAAAGGTTTTACCCAAAAAGTGGGGGAGGGTGAATAAAAAACAAGGGAAAAAGTGAGAGAGAGAATACTCATCCAATTAATGTGGTACAAACCTAGCCACAAAACCTATTTATTCTCTCTCCAGCCATCACCCATCACATTAACTTCCAGCCTTTTTCTCTATTCTTTAAAGCTGACACACGTCGCCATCACTCTCCTATTCCCTTTAATTCGTTCGTTTCCTCCCCTCACCTTTTTCAACTTCCCACACGTTATCATCATCATTAGTCCCTTCATCTTCTTCTTCAACACTCAAACCCTTTTCTTCTTCCCTTCTATTTTCTATTTTCTCCAAACACCAAAAACTCTCCATTACTTTCCCTTTAACCATTCTCTCCTCCCATACTTTCACTAAATCACCATGGCACGTTGCAAAAACACTTCTGAAACCTCTGATCGCCCTAAAAAACCCCAAGTCCTGGAGATTATCAAGTTCGTCGATGAAGCTGCAAAAGACCGATGGAAGAAACTAAAGGACAAAAACGTTCTTCTTGAGTTAGGGTTCAAATACCCTAAAGAAGGGGAAGACCAGTTCGACCAAGCTGTTATGGATATTATCGGTAGGCATGAACGGAAGTCATTCGCTGCCCACCCTGATGAAATTTGCACTTCACTGGTCAAAGAGTTCTATACCCATCTTACAAGCCCTACTCAGTCCACTATCTATGTACGTGGCGAGCAGATCAAGTTCACCGCTGCAGCAATCAACAAATACTACGAGCTGAAGCATACCGTAGACCATCATACCACATTCGTGACGACCACAGACCCGCAAATGTAGCGCGAGCTTTTGGAAGACATTTATTTCGAGGGCATAGTGTTGGACAATAGTAGATCTGTAGAAGGAGGCCGCCTCAAGCCAGAGGCTAAGGTATGGAATCACTTCTTGCGAAACAAGATAATGCCCATGTTGCACACAGCCACTGTCCATATTTCTAGGCTATTACTTCTCCACTCTATACTGCATGGTAGACCAATAGATATAGGAAAAATTATTGTGGATGAAGTTTATGCTTGCTTAAAAAGGCCCTGTAGTCCTTTAGTGTTTCCTAACCTAATAACAGCCCTGTGTAAGAGGAAGGACGTCTTTGTAGACGATCTTGTAGATGGGAAAATTTCAGGAAAAACAGGTCTCACACAAGCCCTAGTCACTGAGTTTCGAGGATTTAACGAGGATGTCCCTCAGCAGACGGTGGAGGGGGCGCTAAAAGCTTTGCTGCAGCAAGGGTAGCTGCATTGGTGGCCACGAAAAAAGACTTGAGCGCTAAGCTCAATCTGATGAAAGCACATCAGCTGACGTACTTTAAGTATACCCACCATCGTGATGGTGCTATAGCATCTTGTTTCACCAAACTCCTCACGGACCAGAACATTTCATTCCCTCTATTTCCCCTAGAGTTATTGCAAACCCCCACCACTGCCACAGCAAGCCCAGCCCATCTCAGTCAAAGCAAAGTTGACCCTAGCTCAGTCCCGCCCCCTGCTAAGAAAAAGACTGCAAGAAAGAAAAAGCCTGCGACTCCTCCTGCCCAACCCGAAAAATCAACCCCATCGGTTCCACCTCCCGTAGAAGAAATCGCCCCTACGCCCACCCCAATCAAAAAGAGAAAATAGAGCATGAAGGCAACCAACCCTGGGCCTTCACGACCGGATAACCCACTATCTGAGCCGGACCATATACCGAGTGATCATAATGACCCCCTCGAAAGGAGACAACCCCAGTACCCACGCCTGAGCCTACCCCTGTACAAACAGAGGATGCTACAGCATCCAGACCTAAGACGCGCATCAAGCGTCCCGCTGGTCGTATCCGCTCTTCACCCAGTGCTCAGCAAGTCTCCTCCGAGAGTGTGGACGATCTCCCAAATCCCCAATACTACTCTTCTAAAACTTCCATGGACAACACCAGCAGCACCACATAACCTCCGCACCCATGAGGTAATTTTTCTTTGTCTTTATATTTATTTCATTTTTCATTATTCTTCATTGCATGTCGTATAGTATCGATTAGTTCATGCATTGAGGACACTGCATTCCTTAAGTTTGGGGGTGTTGATGTTCATAGTTAGTATTTTTCACAGTTAGTATTTTGTTTTAGCATATGTATAGTAGAAAAAAACAAAATTTTTACTATGGCA
Source organism: Hibiscus trionum (assembly GCA_030270665.1). Taxonomy (NCBI): domain Eukaryota; kingdom Viridiplantae; phylum Streptophyta; class Magnoliopsida; order Malvales; family Malvaceae; genus Hibiscus; species Hibiscus trionum. The sequence goes on from BSYR01000050.1 coordinate 2,746,887, forward strand.
TTCTGTTTAGTCTAGAGACAGCTTATGAATACATCTATGATGTCTAATGACGAAAACTTAAAGGCTTGAATTATTTTAGAACAAACACAACTAGTTGAGATCTGTAGAACTGACCTTAGGATCTAGTTGTTAATTTTTTTACACAGCTGCCTGTAGAACTAATGTTTTGATATAATAATTGAAAAATGTTTTGGACTGATTTAAAAAGTATTTAAAACAATTTCCAAAGTCCAAATATTCTGAAACTATGTTTAGGGATGTTTTTAAATGGGTTTTTCATGTTTTCAAAGGCCAAATTATACAAACTTGTCCAGGTGTTTCAAAACACCTCAGGGCGTTTCGAAACAGGGGATTCCAGTAGCGATTTCGTTTCGAAACGTGTTTCGAAACGGGCTTTCCCTGGACTTGATTTTTGCCCAGCGTTTCGAAACGGGCTAGGCCGTTTCGATACGCCTACGTGGCAATGACCCCAACGGTCATAAACCCCAATGGCTATTTTCCCAACCAACTTTTAAATGCAGGCGTTTCGATACGGGCCTATAGCGTTTCGATACGGGTTTCGAAACGGCCAGGAGGCGTTCCGAAACGGACATGAGGCGTTTCGGAACGGCCAGGAGGCGTTCCGAAACGGATGCCCTAACAGACTGCAACGGCTCTTTCCACATTGAGAGTGTTTCGAAACGGCTTCGAGCGTTTCGAAACGGGGAGCTGCATAATGCATTTATGGTGGGAATTAAAGTCCTCAACTGCTCCAATTTGATCCCAACGGCTAGTAATGACTACAAACTCAATTGGGAGTATAAAAGGGACCTCCAAGCATCAAGAGAAGGCTAATGCTTCAATTGTCAATCAACAAATGATCAAGAATTGTCTTAGAGCCTAAAGTGTCAATTATTGTATAGACAAACACTAGTGAGCCAAAATTGTCAAATTTGCTCAAGTGTTTTAGGTTTTGGGTGAGAGCTTAATTGTGCAAACAAACACCTATTAGAGGGTTTAAGTTTGCTTCTTGTTTCTCTTTGTAAAAGAGGGTTTTGATCAAGGCTTTGGGTAGAAGCTTGATCGGTGTAAAGGGTTTCCTCCTAAGCCTAGAAAAGGGGACGAATCAATTAGTGGAATTGGTTGTGAAATCCTTAGTGGGGAGCTAAGGTAGTGGATGTAGACCTTGGTTAGAAGGTTGAACCACTATAAATCATTGTGTCTTTATTCTTTCTAGATTCCTAAACCCTTCCACCCAAAAATCCACCTCTCCACCACTTGGTGAGCATAATCGGTTGAACGAATCGAGCACCACACATCTCAACAATTGGTATCAGAGCTTGGCTCAATTGAAGGGGATTCACATCCTATTGAGAAGATCCGGCAAGCTCGATCACTAGTTCATCAACCGGATTAAATGGCGCAATCCATAGACAAACCGCCTTTCTTCGACGGAACATTCTATGCCCATTGGAAGATAAAGATGAAGTTCTTCATCAAGTCTAGAGATTACAAGCTATGGGACATAGTTGGAGATGGTCCGTATGTGCCTCAAAGAAGCAAAGCGGAGTGGAGTGCCGACGATCGCAAGAAGATGGAGCTCAATTGCAAGGCCTTGCACATCTTGTTTTGTGCTTTTGGCCCATCCATCTACGAAAAGATGTCTTCTTGTGAGAGTGCCAAGGAGGTATGGGACAAGCTTGAAGTCACATACGAGGGGACCGATGAAGTCAAGGAGACCAAGATTGGGCTCCTAACCCTGGAGTATGAGAACTTCAAAATGGATCCGGAAGAGAACATTGAGAAAATGTTCGATAGATTCTCCACCATCACCAATGGTCTCAAAGGGTATAGAGAACCCATTCCGGAAGAAAAGATTGTTCGAAAGCTCATCTACTCACTTCCCGAGTCTTGGGACTCAAAGAGGACCGCCATCATCGAAGCCAAAAATTTGAAGACTTTGAAGCTTGATGAACTCATGAGGTCTCTCCTTACTCATCAAATCATGAAGAAGAACAAAGAGGATGAGAAGAAGATGGAAGAAATTAGAGCTATGGGAGAGAAGAAAATCAAAGGGCTTGGCATCAATGCTAGTGACATGGCTCTCAAATCCTCCACTTGCCATCATGTCTACTCAAGTGAAGAGGAGGATGAAGAAGAAGAGATAGTTCATCTCTTCAAGAAGTGTGCCCCGTTCATGAAGAAAGCCTTGAGAGAGCTTGAACGAGAACCTAAAAGAAAGGAGAGGGCAAGCACTTCAAGCCATAAGAAGAAGGCACATGTGGCTACTTGGAGTGATGAGGACTCCACCGACGATGAACAAGCCAACCTTTGCCTTATGGCCATCGAAGAAGATTCAAGGGTAACTTCTAATTCATCTACTTCATGTTCTTACTCCTTTGATGAATTACAAGATGCCTATGATGATTTGGTTTTAGATTTTAAAAGCCACATTTTGAAAAACAAAAAATTGGTTTCAAAGTTAAAGACTCAAAATGATTTGCTTTCTAAAACCAAACTTGAACTTGAAGCAAAACTTGAAGAGTTTGAATTAAAATGTCTTGATTTACAAAAATTGCTTCAAAAGGTTCAAGAAGAAAAGGATTTGATTTCCAAAGAACTTGAAAAGAAAAACAATTTTGGAAAATCAAATTTTTATGTTAGACAATCTAGTGCCCCTAGATTTATTAAGGGAAAATGTTTTAGAAGTGTTTGGGTCCCAAAAGGACTTAGTACTTCAATTAAAAAGGATGACATTGAAAAATGGATTCCAAAGGGGACTAAAATTTGTGCTACTAATGTTTATGGATCCAAAGCAATTTGGATACCAAAAATTACTTAATTGTCTATTGTAGGTGTGATGGAGATGTTCAACAAGTCAAACATTGAGGGGGAGCTCCATGCACACAAGGAAGAACACTTGAAGAAGGAAGGCTTCACATCCTACCTTGAGTTCAAGTGTTGGTAAATTTCTAGTTGTTTTTGATTTCTTTTGTTAATTTTATTTTAAATTCAACTAGATGATCATATATGTTGTGACTAACATTTTGATGATGCTTTGAGTAAGGGGGAGCCATTTTAAAACCAAATTCTTACTTTTGTCAAACTTTTACCTCTATTGTTATTTTTGAACTTAATGTTTTAAATTCTTTTTGATATAACAAAAAGGGGGAGAAATGGTTTGAAAAATTGAATTTTCAAATGAATAAGGGAGAGCTTTACTTGATTTCATATCTTTAGTCTCTTATTCACATTTTTAAAGTTAAAGGGGGAGAATCCCAAACAATTTTTCAAGAGAGTTTTATTATATCAAAAAGGGGGAGATTGTAGAACTAATGTTTTGATATAATAATTGAAAAATGTTTTGGACTGATTTAAAAAGTATTTAAAACAATTTCCAAAGTCCAAATATTCTGAAACTATGTTTAGGGATGTTTCTAAATGGGTTTTTTATGTTTTCAAAGGCCAAATTATACAAACTTGTCCAGGTGTTTCGAAACACCTCAGGGCGTTTCGAAACAGGGGATTCCAGTAGCGATTTCGTTTCGAAACGTGTTTCGAAACGGGCTTTCCCTGGACTTGATTTTTGCCCAGCGTTTCGAAACGGGCTAGGCCGTTTCGATACGCCCACGTGGCAATGACCCCAACGGTCATAAACCCCAACGGCTATTTTCCCAACCAACTTTTAAATGCAGGCGTTTCGATACGGGCCTATAGCGTTTCGATACGGGTTTCGAAACGGCCAGGAGGCGTTCCGAAACGGACATGAGGCGTTCCGAAACGGCCAGGAGGCGTTCCGAAACGGATGCCCTGACAGACTGCAACGGCTCTTTCCACATTGAGAGTGTTTCGAAACAGCTTCGAGCGTTTCGAAACGGGGAGCTGCAGAATGCATTTATGGTGGGAATTAAAGTCCTCAACGGCTCCAATTTGATCCCAACGGCTAGTAACGACTACAAACTCAATTGGGAGTATAAAAGGGACCTCCAAGCATCAAGAGAAGGCTAATGCTTCAATTGTCAATCAACAAATGATCAAGAATTGTCTTAGAGCCTAAAGTGTCAATTATTGTATAGACAAACACTAGTGAGCCAAAATTGTCAAATTTGCTCAAGTGTTTTAGGTTTTGGGTGAGAGCTTAATTGTGCAAACAAACACTTATTAGAGGGTTTAAGTTTGCTTCTTGTTTCTCTTTGTAAAAGAGGGTTTTGATCAAGGCTTTGGGTAGAAGCTTGATCGGTGTAAAGGGTTTCCTCCTAAGCCTAGAAAAGGGGACGAATCAATTAGTGGAATTGGTTGTGAAATCCTTAGTGGGGAGCTAAGGTAGTGGATGTAGACCTTGGTTAGAAGGTTGAACCACTATAAATCATTGTGTCTTTATTCTTTCTAGCTTCCTAAACCCTTCCACCCAAAAATCCACCTCTCCACCACTTGGTGAGCATAATCGGTTGAACGAATCGAGCACCACACATCTCAACACTGCCCTTTTTCTATAAGTAAGTTCGTTAGAAATTTTTTTAGGGTAGAACCCTAGTGAACTCTGGTATGTGAACTTAAGAAAAATTAGACGTCTCTGTGCTAAAACGAATGAATAAATGCTAAGGCATATCTGTAGAAGGACACTCCGCTGTGCTATAGCATAATAATAAGTTCAAAAAAAGAAATAAAGGTTTGCTATAGCATACGAGTGAATGAAAGTTTTCATGGGATGACTCTACCTACTAGCTCGGGGGTGAGAGGTTTGCTCCCTACTCATCTAGAGCTAAGGACGGTAGGTGTGATGAGCTGACACCCTTCGTAGCAGAAAATCTATATCTTTGGGAGTTTGAAAATTAGAAAAGAGCTAGAGAACATGGTTAGGATATAACTAGGGAGCTTCCTTGAAAATTTGTCTTACTAGCTTAAGTATAGGAGGAAGGCAGCCACGCACACACGCACACAGCTTAGTCCTAAGGAATGTTCTTAAGGATCTCACTTCTAGTTGTTTATATTTTAATTGCCTATGTCATTTCTAAGGACTGAGATTTTGCCATAGCAATTCTCTAGGGTAAATCTTTGCCATAGTATTTCTTTTGTTATGTTCTACTCATTGCTTGAGGACAAGCAATAGCTTAAGTTTGAGGGTGTGATAACTGCATGAATATCCTTGTTTTCATACTTTTTTGCTGTAGCATTTGACTGTTCTTGAGCCCATATCATAGCATTTAGACTGCATTTAGGTTGCATTTTCTTCTTCAGGGTGCATCTTTATTTTTGCCGGTTATTAGTCCATGTTGAGGGGTACTGCTTAGAAGGTTGGTTTTGGGTTTTATGATGCGCAGGAAGGGAGTCTAGCGAGAGAAAGCTGGCACCGGGAATTGTTATGGCATAGTGGAAGTGGATATTGGCCAACACGTGAGCTGTGAGGACACGTGAGCTACAGTAGCACGTGAATATACAGAAAAGGACAACCTGACATGTACAGCATCCGGTACCCACCTGCAGACTGTCCTCGTTGTCCCCTTGTGGTAGAGCTTGTCGGTGGATATTCCTTGGGATTATCAAGGAATCTTTAGGGCATAAAACCCTATGAGCCTCCACTATATAAAGAGGGAGAGCAAAAAAGGGGAGAGCAAAAGAGAGAGAGAGAGGTGCGTGCTGAACAAGGAGAGAGAAGCGTTCTTCTTCATCTTCTCCAACTTGGTGTCCTCCATCATTGAAGCTCCAAGGAGTGGCCTCGCCTGCCTCGAGAGAGGCGGTGAGCCTAAGACAGTCTGGCAGTCCATGACAGAGAGGGAGTTCACCTTTCTTTCTATCGCTTTAGCATTTCCTGTTTATATCTTTATCTTTGAGGATGTTATCACAATGATACATTTGATGATATTGCCCAGCCACGAACTGTTTTAGGTGGCTTGGGTTTGATGGATGATTTTATTCTTAAGTACTTTTTAATGTATGCTATAGTTTTCCAGTGTTTATCATGTTCTATGCTTTGCTTATGCATTTTATTTCCTTAAAGTTGTAAGAGCCCTCGAGAGTTGGTCGTTCTTTAAGTGTTTGTTGAGGTTAGTAATCGAGAGAGCTAGCCTTAGAACCCCCATAAGCAATAAAGTGACTGTCAAGAGGCAAACTCTAACCTACCTTAGAGATAAGTGATAGGTTTCAAGGGCTAAAAATGATAGTTCGTGAAGGGTAGGGGAGTGTTAAGAGTTTACGCCGAGAGGTATGGTTGTTGCATTTTTGACTCCTAGTTTCCTGGCTAGAGATAGTTTAGGAACACTTTTAGCAAATCCCGCCTAGCATAGAAGATAGCTGAAGAGCCTTAGTATCGTTAAGAAGCTTAGTTTAGGTTGTCCATCATTCCCAGCCAGTCATTCTGTAATGAGTTTCGCATACGAAAGGGGATCTGTTCATCATATTGTCATCTCAGCTTTCTTTACATTGTTTTGCTACAACATTATTTTGCACCATCTCTTTTACTATAGCATTTTCACCTGCAAAAAGTTCATTAATATTGTTACAACAAACTGTGAATACCTCCAATCTCTGTGGAGACGATACTCACTCACTCGCTTTACTATTCGTTCGACGTGTCTACTTGCACTATATTTACAAATCATTTATAGTGCATTACGTGCAAGAACAATCATGTCTGAAATAAATATTTTATCTTTTAAAAAGTATTTTTAACAGCAATTTTTAAAAGCTCTGTGAAACTGGCCTAAGTCTATGTACAATTCTCAAGCTTAAGTTTAAATATATTACAACCTCAATCCCTAAAAAGACAAAATTCATGACCCGTCGTATTCAGGAATTTCTGATCAGTTGGCGGTCATTAATTGGCAGTTAATGCCTCCTCGTATTATGTTTGTCCACCTTCTAAGGTTTGATATAGGTCGTCGATCTAATGGCTAGCGGATTGTGCTTGTTGAGGTTCTTTCCCGCCCGTTCTATATGGCTAGCGAATTGTGCTTGTTGAGGTTCTTTCCCGCCCGTTCTGTATGGCTAGCGAATTGTGCTTGTTGAGGTTCTTTCCCGCCTGTTCTGTTCTAGAACATTCAGCCCCACACGCCTGTGATACAGAGAAGAGGAACCGTTAAAGTTGATCGGACACGGAAGAAATTCTCCATCTTGATTCTTGAAAGATAATCTCTTTGTCTTTATGTGTTCGCTGGGAAAAAAATATCAGTACAGATTCTAAAATGAAAAAGTTTTCGAGTTTCACCTTTTGGGATCTGCAACGATAGTCATAGCCTCATAGGAGTCTGGTTATGGTCATAATTGAAAATAGGTTTAGGATCTGGGTTAGTTTAGGTTTATTGAAAGAACATAAGTTTCTGGATTGTGTTCTTGGGGAATGAGAGGTGTAGTTCTAGAAAAACTTGTGTTTGGATCTGACTTGGGGTTTGGATGGAGAACATGAGAATTTTCTAAGATTTTTTAGCACTTTTATTTATTATTTATATTTATATTATTATTATTTTAAATTAAACTAAAAAAAACTAATTAATAATAATTAAACAAAAAACCCAATTATAATAAACAAAGAACAGTCCATTTAAATGAATATATATGGCCCAATAAGGCCCAAACCCTAACCCTTTAGTCCATCCCCCTTCAATTCCTTTTATTTTCAGTATGTATATTTAATTCATGTTTCGTTTTGTTGCTCGTATTTATATTTATTTGTTTGATTACGTTTCATCTACAACCTTAGGGTGGCTTATCATGACCCATCTACGGCCTTACGGTAACTTGTATCTGGGTATAATTCGTATTATTTATAGCAAATAATATATCTAATTATTTAATTTTTTGTTTTAGGGTAAAATATATAGACGGTCACTAAACTTTGGTAAAATAAAATGAAATGGTAACTAAACTTTTAAAAATCACAAAATGACAATTAAATTTTATGTTTTATAACAAAATAGTAACTAGACGTTAAATTCTGTTAAGTGTATGTTATAAAATTCGGTATAATAACACATTTAGTCCTTCATATTTATACATTCAATCAATTTAGTCATAATTCAAAATAATTCACTAAATTTAGCTCTTGTTATTTACACATTCTTTCAATTAGATCCTTAAAGAAAAATTTCAAAGTATGGTAACATGATAAATAATTACACATTCTTCAACCGCACAATTTGCTCCGGCAAGCAAGATCTAAACCCATTATTCATCATAATGATTTCTTCGAGACCGGTCATGTTACCGAGACTCGCTGGCACACAACCGTGGAACTTGTTGTTGGCCAAGACAATAACAGAAACTGGTGAGTTACCAAAATTGTGGAGGAGATTGAATCTGAACCTGTTGTGGTTAATAAAGATAGCATCCAAATCTTTTTCGAAGAGCTCTTTCGGCACGGTCCCTTCAAACTCATTAAACCTTAAATCCAAGAACTTAAGTGAAGGCAATTTAAGAACCACCGCAGGGAACTTACCGGCGAACCTATTGTTGCTCAGATCCAGCTCGAACATCAGCTTTGTTGGAAAATAGACTGCTGCAAAACGAGGCGTTAGCACTGACTGGAAAACAATAAAATAATTAAACGAAACCAAATCGTGTCGTGGTATTAACCACTGCCTTAGAAGTGAATTCGCCCCGATGTGTGTAATCGCTACAATGGACGAACGGCCCCCTAAGGTTAGCACGGCTCTCCAAATTTCGTACACCCGAAAGATGGAGCGGACTCTGATGGTACTGCTCTTCTCTCAACTCAAAATCAACACTCATGATATGTTTATAGAAACCAAAGAGAATGTTTCTCAAGCAAACTCTATTGCTTAGGCATATCAAAATGAGTGAAATTGCCCACTATTTATAGGCTAAATAGTGAGGGCAAAATCGTCATTTCCACATCACAAATTAATTCTATTAATAATAGAATTAAATATCATTATTATAAGTTATATTCATCACAAATTAATTCTATTAATAATAGAATTAAATATCATTACTATATAACTTATATTTTGAGTATTAACAACAATCCCCCACCAATGCAAAAAAATATCTTTCGTAGATATGAGAGCATTGAAGTTAAAACATGAGAAGAGCAATAGCGAGATTAGTTGCTTAAGCACTAGTGAACGTATCTTGAACTAGTACATAGTGATGATGAGCAATCCATCTCTTAGACAAGTGAAACTAGTCTTGAACTTTCTAAGATTAGCGTAAACTCATAACACACAACTAACCCCTTCATCCACCGAAGTCCTCGATGTGTCTACAAAGTATATATACAAATATATATATATATATAGCCTATTTCCTTAGGATTCTAGTAAGTGTACTAGAAAAACGGCCCAACGTTTTTCATAGAAGGTGGCTAGTCCTTCTCACTTACATAGGTTATTTCATCAAGTTTATCTTAACATAAACCACTCAAATAAGAGCTATGAAATAATTAAGAGCTTTTTCCTTAAGCTCATCCTCTCAAATAAATAGGTGAATTCTTCAAGTTCAATTATAAAATGAACCACCCAAACTCTGGGATAAGAATTCATTAAGAATAAAAACTCAACCTCTTTAATCGGTGAATTCAATAAGTTCTTCTCAATAGAACAACCCAAACTCTTGGGATTGAATTCTTTAAGAGTTTTAAGAAAACTCATCCTTTCTAGCGGCAAGTTCATTCAGTCCCTCGCGATAGGACTTCCCACTCAACACGGGGCAGTCCTTCGCGATAGGACTACCCACTCAATACTGGGAAATGAACTTATTAAGAGTAGTTTATTCAACCAAAGTCGGTAAATTCATCAAGTCTTTCTCACTAAGACCACCCAAAACTTGGGCTATGAATTTATTAAGAGCAACAATGTTCAACCTGTGCATGTACATTATTCGTCATAGGGATAGGTAATAAGAAATGTACACTATGAGTCTTTCTATGGTTTCGTTTGACCACATTGAACTTAGATAACTAAGTTGGGTATCCACCATGAATTCCTCAACCAATGGGCTTTAAACCCATCCCCCTCGACGAATCTAGGACCAGTTTCCGACTTAACCCTTTGGTAAGCGGATTTGCTAGGTTCCTTTTTGACTTCACATACTCTAAAGAGAATACTCCGTTAAGTGTCTCATTGATTCATGTCTTATGTGAATGTGTCTTTTCTTACCATTGTAAGCTTGGCTTTTAACCACACATATCGATGCTTGTGAATCACACAACAAAGACACCGGAGGAGTCAGTTTTTCCCATAATGGAATTTCTGCTAACAAATTTCTAAGCTATTCAGCTTCTTGCCCAGCTAGGTCAAGAGCAATAAACTCTGACTTCATGGTAGAGCGAGCGATACAAGTCTGCTTAGCAGACTTCCATGAAATCGCTACACCACCTAAGGTAAAGACATACCCACTTGTAGAGCTTACTTCATCATTATCGGTAACTCAGTTGACGTCACAATATCCCTCTAACATTGAAGGAAAGTCAACAAAATCGAGTTTCCAGTCAATAGTACCTTTAAGATACTTAAGTAAGCGCCTGAGTGCAATCCAGTGCTCTCTACTAGGATTATGAGTATATTTGTTTAACCTACTCACTGCATAGGCAATATCAGGCCGAGTATAGTTCATTAAGAACATAAGGCTTCAAATAATTTTAGCATACTCTTCTTGGGAAACACTACTTCCTTTATTCTTAAAAAGATGGATACTAGAGTCATAAGAATTCGAACATGGATGACATCAAAACTGTCAAATTTCTTTAACACCTTCTCAATATAGTGTGTTTAACTTAAAGAAAATCTTTTTTTAGTTTCAGTAACTTTTACTCCTAAGATCACATCAACCTCTCCCAAATCAGTCATCTCAAATTTAGTAGACAAGAAATTTTTCGTTTTGTTAATGGATTCAATGTTAGTACTGAATATCAACATGTCATCCACATATAAGCTTATAATGACACAATCAGTCCCAAACATTTTTGAATACACGCATGCATCCGCTCCATTAACAATAAAATCAAAACTCAAAATGATTTTAAGTCTACATACTTTGCCTTCTATACCAGGTGTCTCAAAACCTGGTGGTTGCTCCATATAGATCTCTTCTTTCTAGATCTCCATTCAAAAATGCAGTCTTTACATCCATTTGATGTACATGCAACTTATGAATGGAAGCGATTGCAAACAAGGCACGTATCGTTGAGATTTTTGTCATATGAGAGTGCGTATCAAAGAAGTTAATACCAAACTTCTGAGTGAACCCTTTGACTACTTGTCTTGCCTTATACTTCTGGATTGACCCATCTGGTTTAAGTTTCTTTCTAAAGACCCATTTATTACTAATAGGTTTAAATCCTCTAGGCAAGTCAACCGACTCTCAAGTGTGATTAGACATTATTGATTCTAGTTCATCATCAATAGTACTTCTCCAAAAACTAGCATCAATTGAACTTATAGCTTCATTATATGTCTTTGGATCCTCATCTAAAAGGAAAGATTGAGCTATAGGTTCGGTTATAGAGTCTAAATCACTAATTTCTGTAATAAAGGAAGTTATAAAATCTGGTCCGAAGGTAGTTGCTACCCTTTGTCTTTTACTTCTTCTATGCTCTAATTCAAACTCTAGAGTTTCCTTGGCAGGAATACTAGAAGAAGCAGGAGTATGACTTTCTCGTTGTGTTCCAACATTTAATCTAGATTTCTTAAGAGGAAAGGATTCCTCAAAGAACACAGCACCCCTAGATTCACAAATTGAGAAGTCATGTAAAGACATAAACCTGTATGCGACACTATTTGTAGCATACCCTATCAATATTGCATCAATGGTTTTAGAACCGATAGCGGTTTTCTTAAAGTCAGGCAAACCGACTTTTGCTAGACACCCCCACATTTCTAACATTTTTAAAATAGAAACAAATCTATAAGTTTCTTGAACAACGTGTAAACAAATACTCAATCATACTGGAGTAAAGTTTTTTATGAGTTTTAACCATAAAATGATATTTTAACAAACTCAAATTTTGTTTACACATGATTATATTCTCAAGGTTTTGAGAAATATTAATCATTAAGATTAGTATACATAATCTCAAACGATTATGAAATTCCTTTTATCTCATTCAAAGAGAATTTTAACTTTCTCCTAATTCGAGAAATTAGGAATATTATGAAAATTTTATGAAGAGTTTATAAATTTTCCTAGAAACAGGAAAAAATATTTATTACAAGAGATTTCAACACAACTCTTAAGATAGATCATCTCTTTCCTTTCATTTACTTACGAAAAGAACTTCAAAGAGATTTAATTGCTACAACATACTTTTAGTAGCACTAATTGTCTATCATATTCTCATTCATATTATTCAGCATTTTAGCCCTGAAGAGACCATCACATATTTTATTTACTATGACTAAATTTGGTATTTTGCTCAAACCAAATTAATCTCAACTCTTTTAAACTTATGGTGATTTCTTCAAGTCCATTTAAAATGAACCACCCAGTCTTGGGATAAGAAATCATTAAGAATAAATATTCAACCTCATTGTCGGTGAATTCAAAATGTCATTCTCAATAGGATCATTCAAACTTTGAATTCATTAAGAGTTTCTTGAAACTCAACCTTTCTGGCGGTAAGTTCATCTTGTCCTTCTCAATGCACATTAAAGAACAATGCACCAGGTAGGTTACCATGAAAGAGAGGTGGTGCACTAGGCACGCTTAAATACCATGTCTTTAATAGAACCAGTCCTAGACATGCATTTTCATAATGTTTTCCAATAAGCCATTTATGAATTTTCCCTTTTTTTAATTAAGGTCTCTTAAAGAATTATGCTTGATACTTTTACTCACAATAGTATCTTATTAAGCATACACATTTTGGCTTACTACTACCTTAGTCTTAGTCCTTATACTAGTGGTTTATCTCAGTCCATAACACATCCACTAAGTTTTAAAGGCTAACTTAAAGGCTCAATATAAATTCATGTATATAAAAGCATGAATTAATAGACAAGTTTAAATAATCTGACCTTATAGGTAGAACCACAATTTCAAGTAGACTTTGTTCATTCTCACCATAATTCTATCTTCAATCTCTTCATAAGAATTAACATCTCTTTAAGACCTGTTAATTCTAAAATCAAAGAAGATTTCACAAAATTAACCTTTGAGAAATTTACCAACAATAATTTTCTCAAAAATAATTTACCGATAGTAATTAAAACTCATATATTTGAGACTTCCCTTATATTTTCAATAAATTATGGGATTCATACCAGAATATGAAAAGCTCCTTGATAAGAATATTTGACTTGAGAATCATCCCAACATTTATCATATTCTTACATTTTCTTCAACTGTCATGTTGTTTAAATTTCTCACAAGAAATTGTTAGCACGACAAGAGAAAAATTAATACATAAGCAAACATGCATTTCTCAAATAAAGCATAAGATTGGACCAGAATTTGGACAACTCAAAAAAGATTGATCGAAGAATTATTCATCATTGTCTCTGAACCTTTTCTCCAAAATTTCAATTATCTTGTGGTCTTTATAAACTTCACAAAATAAATTATTAGAACAACAACATGAGAATGGAAAACAATTCCAAAATTCTCATAAATAATAATCATAAAATGATTATTAAATCATCAAATTCTTCGACCCTTACTATTATTTCCTGCATCAAATTTTTCCTGGACCAATAACATTTCTTGCAACAACTCATTTAATGGTAAATGCAAATTAAAAACTGACATCATAAAAAAATTCCAAACGTTATGGCAATTTATAAAAGTCGGAACCACTTTATAATGCTATAAAACAGTAAACCGTTATATGAAAAACCGAGCATATTGCACAACCTCGATATTAAAATAACGGTAAAAATTTTCTTCTCCGAAATATAAAAAGCCATAAATTTATTCAATGTCATTTAATTCATATTTATTCCCAAACGTAACCACATGCTTATTAACCATGTAAACATATATCACATTAAAAATGACATTTACCACTCAAATTCATTATTTTGATGAAGTTTGCATTTAAAGCCATTTAATTAATAAACGGCTTTCTAATAGTTTCATCAAAAATCATCATCACAAATATTCATAATATTTCAATGAAAACATATGCAAAGTACCTCAAATTCATTTGCATTTCCGTTTACATGGATGATAATCCATTTCCTTAACCCGATTGCTTTGGAAAAATATCATCGACCTCTACCATCTTATTTTCCAAAGTGTATTTTAACAGCAGTTGAATTCGTTTCAAAATTGTTGGAAAATAGACTGCTGCAAAACGAGGCGTTAGCACTGACTGGAAAACAATAAAATAATTAAACGAAACCAAACCGTGTCGTGGTATTAACCACTGCCTTAGAAGCGAATTCACCCCGATGTGTGTAATCGCTACAATGGACGAACGGCCCCCTGAGGTTAGCACGGCTCTCCAAATTTCGTACACCCGAAAGATGGAGCGGACTCTGATGGTACTGCTCTTCTCTCAACTCAAAATCAACACTCATGATATGTTTATAGAAACCAAAGAGAATGTTTCTCAAGCAAACTCTATTGCTTAGGCATATCAAAATGAGTGAAATTGCCCACTATTTATAGGCTAAATAGTGAGGGCAAAATCGTCATTTCCACATCACAAATTAATTCTATTAATAATAGAATTAAATATCATTATTATAAGTTATATTCATCACAAATTAATTCTATTAATAATAGAATTAAATATCATTATTATATAACTTATATTTTGAGTATTAACAACAAGCTTCAAACGCTCGAACTTGTGTGGAACAGTCCCACAAAATCGATTCGTGTTGATATGAAACAATGCAAGATCAGTGAGTAACCCGAGCTTCTCCGGCAAGTACCCGGCGATATCACCATGGTTCAAATCAATGCCGGCGACGGTTCTGATTCTCTTGTTATCGAGCGCCGGGGCACAGTAAACACCGGTGTAGTTACAAACATCAGATCCGACCCAATCGCCAGTGAGATTGAAAGGGTCGGAGTGGATAGCTTGTTTCCACGCTTGTAAAGCTATGTAAGCATTTCTGAGTCTCGAATTTTCAAAGACAAGTGACAGGTCGACAGTAACATTTTTCACCCCGGTCACCGAACTCGTCTCTGTAGTAGAGAAGCTGGCGTTGCTTGATGTACAACGCTTCTTGGTCGGTGAGAAGGCCGCCGTAACTGAAAATGCAATGGCAGTGCTCACATGAAGAGAAGTCGATGAACAATGAAATGAGAACAACGGTGAGGTGATGAAAAGAATGGAGCTTGGTGTTCTTCATCTCACATGAGACATCTGATTTAACAAACGCCACTTTTTTTATTTTTAACTTTTGTTTTTTCTGCCAAAAGCTTCAATTGTAAAAATGGGGTTTCTGCAACAACAAAAAAATAGTTTTGACTTTTCAATTTGGAGAAGATCTGACATAAGAGATTGAGAAGAAAAAAAAGGTGGGTTTTTTTTTTTATTTTTGTTTTTCAATTTTGGAGATGTGTGTTTGGGAAGAGAAAGATAGTCTAGGGGAATAAAGAAATAAAAAAAAAATTATTTAAAATTTTTTCGATTCGAGTCGAGTTTTCGTGTTCCTACAAAAATTTAATTGTAATTATTTATCATGTTACCATACTTTAGAATTTTGCTTTAAAGACCAAATTGAAAGAATGTGTAAAACGAGGGGTAAATTTAGTGAATTGTTTCGAATTCGGACTAAATTGATTGAATGTCTAAATATGAAGGACTAAATGTGTTATTATACCAAATTTTATAACAAACACTTAACGAGATTTAACGTCTAGTTACCATTTTGTTATAAAACATAAAGTTTAATTGTCATTTTGTGATTTTTAAAGTTTAGTTACTATTTTTTTACCAAAGTTCAGTGACCGTTTGTGTACTTTACCCTTTATTTTAATTTGTGCAACCACGACGACTTACGATGGCTCGCCATAAGCTATGATCCGTACTATTTATAACACGGATAATTTATTTAATTAATTAACCTTTGATTTTGTATTTATTTATTTATTTTTGCCTTATATTTAATTTTTCAGTATTTATTTTTGATCATGCATTTATAGTTTAACATTCAAATTTAACTCTCAATATTTCGATAACCACCGAGAGTGTCGTCTCGAGTTATTAGGGTGTCATCTCCTTCGGTTATTGCAAGTAGCGAGATATTTTATTAGGGGTGTGCAAAATAAACCGTAACTTAACCGTTAAGGTTAAATTGTTTCGGTTAACCGAACCACTAAAAAGGACGGTTAATGGTTAACCTATAAGTACTTTTTTAATTAAGTATGAAGTTTGTGTTTAAAATCTCTCTATTTGAGTATTTTTTTTAAATTTTAATACAATATTTATTTGGAGATAAATTTATTATTATAAAAAGAAATAATGAACATTTAAAAATAAAATTGTAAAAAGTTATATGTTAACCTGTAATTGAATCATTTTTTAACGGTTAATCACTATAATGGTTAACCATTTAAAAAATTAACGGTTAGGTCACGGTTAATAACTGCTATAACGATTTTTTTTTGAAAGATAGTTGTACGATTTTATTAAGGTATAATCATACACGACAAAGAAATAAATCTTGTTCAAAACTACCCTAAACCTAAATGAATGAAAAAGAGTGCACTATTTCAATGCCAATACAGGTGTGAGCAGAAGCTGTAACAATGCATCAGATTCGGTCTACTCGAATCAGACCTCAAAAGGTGTATCTAAAGCACAACCCCCTTGAAACAGAATTAACCAAAGCCACGACCAGAGGACACCACCAACTTACTGAAACAACCGGCAATCACCGAAAATATGCAGTGCACGCAATCAATGAATTGGTCAGCCCCTCTCAGTATACCCTTTTTTGCAAGATTATCAGCTAAGGAATTACAATCCCTGGGCACATACGTCTTTATATGAATTCAAACATTGAAAACCGCAGGGGACAAATGTGGACGCGAAAGCCACTCCACCACCAATTTGCACAAAACATTGAATCTATTGCACCATGGCGAAATGCTGAACAAGTGAAAGCCTTCTTTGAGAGCCAGGAGCTCAGCAGTTGAAGCATCAGTTCTGCCTGCATTTTTAGAGACAACCACCGATTCCGGCCTCTCCAAAACTTCTGTATTGAATTCTAAAACACCATTTTCGGGGAATCCAGTTATGACTTTTTGGCTTAGAACTTCTGCAACCAATTAAACTGAAGTTGCTTGGACTGCCCGAAAGATCAGAAATACAAACGCCATCTTCTGGACATTTTGCCTTGCACCACCAACTGAGCCTCAGTACACACAAATCATATACTTGATCCGGATCGAACTTAACACCTTTGAACATAACTTCATTTCTGAATAACCAAATAGACCAAACAAAGCTGAAAAGGCTTAGAAGCCCATACCCGATCATTAATCTTGGATTTGGGAATTGAATTCCATTGCAACAACAATTCACGTAAATTCGCAGGGCAAAGAGTGGATTGCTTTCCACATGAAAATTCGCAGAATAAATGAGAAATTGTTTCCTGTTCCATTGAGCAAAAAGGGCAAAGAGTGGATTGCTGCGCAAGACGTCCCCTCTTAAACAGCTCGGTTCTAGTTAGGATTCAGCCGAGTATTGCTTTCCACGCAAAGCCTCCACTTTTGGAGGAGCTAGGTTGCACTGTACATGCCAGTAGAGCTTGCTGTCCATCTGATTGAATCTGGAATATCCGGAGTTTATAAGGTTCCAGAATGCTTCCCATGCTTCATGTTCCCAATCAAAGATACACCTGCGAAGGGCAAAATTCCATCTCCACACGCCATTAACAAATTCACCAAACTCAGCTATGACCCCAGCTTTTTTAAGTGATTTTAGGGCCAGTTTAGTATTGCTTTTAAAAAATTCTTTTCAAAATTTATGTTGAAAATTGATTTTAGAAAGTAATTTTTAAAAGTTAGTTATAAGATTTTAGTGTTTAGTATTGCTGTCAAAAAGTATTTTTGAATGGATAAAATATCTATTTTAGATATGATATTGTAAAGTCAAAATAAATAGACGTAAGTGATGTTTTTATTCTTTATATTTATTTAAAATATTAATTTCCTTATATTATTTTAATATTCATAAACACGAAAGCTAAAATCAGTCAAGAAAAATATGGGTAAATCTTATTTTGTTTCTAAAGTTTTTTTTATTAATCTGTATTTAAATTATTTATATACTAATGCACAAAGAAAAACATGAAAAAAATGAGTTTTATGGAAACAATGATATGATAAACACCTTAATCCTACTCTAAACTTAAAACTGAACTTATGTTGCAGGAGATTTAAAATCAGTAGAACAAGTGACTAAAAGAAAGTGCTACAATCCTGTTGAGAGTAATAAATAAAGGTAAAATTGTCTTTATTCTTTTCCAACCGGGATTACCCACCTCCAAAGCTGAAAATAATAGCATTTTGGTTTTGGCTTGAAATTAGTGTTTTAACAGAGCTTTTATCCAAGCCAAAATCCGTTCAGCATTGATTTTCAGTTTCAAACCAATATTTTACCCAAAATTCCGTTTAAACTCATTCCTAAACGGGCCCTAAGGCTAAAAATCCTGGAGAACAAGTCTATCAATGCAGCGTTGTTGTGATAAGTTTTTTTTTTGAAAACAAAAAGCTTTTAAGTGTCCCCACTTTTTGGAAAATTTAATTAAAAGGGGATTTCTAATTTTAAAAAAAATTTATTTGGAGTCGCCATCGGCCACTGAGGTAGGCCGGAAACCGTAAAAACTAAAACCAGAGATTTATTTGATAGGGTTCGGGAGTTGGTTACGTGTGGGGAAGGGTTAGCACCCCAATCACGCCCGGAAATCGGTACCAAAACAATTGTTGCTTTTAATTGATGGAAATTATTCGAAATTTAAAATTAATTTAATTAGGGTTTCTTAATTGAAAAATGAACTTTAATCGCACGAGCTTTACCAAATTGGTGGTTTCAAATTAATTTGACATTTAATTAAATAAGATGACGGCACACCGAACCAAAGACTAAACCGACATCATATAAGTTTGACTGCCGTGTTAGTTTAGGGTTCAGACCCCGTATGCCACCTTTATGCATGATGTAAGCAGATAAAATATGATGCTGTGGTCTTGTTCGTTTTAATTATTTAGGAGTTTACCTTTAGACGATTTGAATTAATCCGAATATTCGATGAATATCCAATAAGCTAGGATATTCGACCCGAATACGCGAATTAATAAGTATCTCCTTTTTATAGTTAGAATTAATTAACATACAAATTGGAACATTAAAGTTCACATGAATGAAAATTTAAAATGCATGCCACAAAAACATACTCGAGCAACATAAAAACTAAGCTATGCACATATTAAGAAAACACATATTAAATAAGGCTAAAAGAAACATACGATCAAATATTATAACATAAAATGCACATGCCACATATTACAACCCATACATTACGTGCATAAAACATATTATTTAGAACCATATATACACATTAAACAAATACAAATAATATGGCAAAAACATATATTCGATATAAACATATATTAAAAAAAGCAAAATGCATGGATAACAGAATCTAATATAATAAAATGCAAAGTAGGGACCCAATTAAAAGGAAACGAAAATTTAAAAGGACCAAAATTGTAAATATCCCATCAGAAAACAGATTAAAATGAAAACATTGACGCAATTATAAACCTTTAAAAAGTTTGAGGGACTACGGATGGGGTTTAGAAATGCGGAAACCCTGCTCGTGTAATTCCGGGAACATGGAAGGGTTTAAAATGTTATTACACCAATTTTAAAACGAAAAATCATTATAAAAACTAAGTTTAAAACATTTTAACTCTTTTTTTGTTTTTTAACCTAAACCTAAACCAGAACCCTTTCCCCACTATCGTCTCGACACCGGAACCCACTCTGGTCGCCGTTAATCGGCGCTGGAGACCTAAAAAGCTTTTCACCCTTTTTCAACCCTTCGAAACCCCCTAAAAAAGGAAAATCCCTTTCGTTCATGAAATTTAAACTCCAAAAGAAAAACCTTTTCGAAAACTGTTTTTTGTTTTAAAAAACAAAACTGAAACCTAAAGTTTCTTTCGATCCTCCCCCTTTTGTGTCACCACCCTCACCGGCTCACCACGCAAAGCCTCAAAGAGGCCAGGAGGCTTATCGACGGTGAGATGGGCAATCGGGGAAGGCTAGGCGAAGCGGCAGAGGTAAAAACCCTAAACTCCTCTCTTTCTTTCTTTTTTTTTACTTTTGCTTCGAAACGGAAATGCAAAGGAGATGACGATATACCTCTGAAACTTCTTTTTTTTTTTGCTTGTATTGATTTCTGGAAATCCCCTTTGAAAACTTGTTAGGGATTACAATGCTTTGGTTTCGGTTTTATAGCCGAAATTACATTTTTTCTCAGTTTACATAAATCGAAGAAAAAACCCTATTGGTTCTGCTATTGTCTATTTTGGTCGGATTCATCTCTGAAATTGTTTGTTTTTGCTTTTGATTTATGTTGCTTTTGTGCGTTTTTCTGCCTTCTGACAATTTGGTTATTTTGTTGCATTTGAGGCCGTTCGGGATGGAGGGGGACCAGTGGAGACGGCGTGGCTCGGGATCGAGCCTTAGACGTGGACGCCGGTGATCCCTTTCGATCGGTGAAGTGGGGATTTGGACAGTCTGGAGACCAAGGGACTCGAACTCGTGCGCGTGGGAAGCTTAGAAGCCGCACGTGAGGGAGCTGGGAAGCCGCGCGTGTAGGCGTGAGGGTTCTGGAAACTTCCCCGGTTCGATCTCAACCGTTCGATGCGCTCCCGATCCAATGGTCCAGAGGGATGTGGTGCTAGGGCAAGAGGAGGCCAACTAGGGTTTTCTTCGTCAGGGGCCATCTGGACTGTTCGATCAGATGCCCTTGATCTGACGGTCCAGATGCGGCTGCGCAAAACACAAAGATAGGATTAGGATTTTTATATTATCAGATTAGGGCTTTTAATTATTTGGGCCAAACGGGCCTTGTAATCTGATATGTAAAAAATAATTTTTTTAGGTTTTATTAATGTAAATGGACTCTGTTAATAATACTTGGGCTTTTTATTATAAATATATATCAGTTTTTTTGGTTTTCAGACTTATTTCAAAATAATAATAATAATAATAATAATAATAATAATAATATGAAATAATAATAATAATAGCAGATAATACTAATAGTAATAATAGTTAATAATGGTAATAATAGGGGTACGGATAATAATAATAATGATAAGATAATAATATAATAATAATATTAATAAGTTGATAGTAATATGATAGTAATAATAATAAATAATATTGGTGACAATATAAATATTATAATACTAATAATATATATATATATATATATTTTATTTCATTATATGATTAAAATTAAATCCCATTATTTAAACATAAAACCGGGTTGACACCCCGGAAAAAATAGGTGATTACAACTGCCCCCTTTGCTTATACTTGTGGAACAAGAATAAAGCAAAGGTCATAAGCACCAATTTTGTCCGACTTCCCTGTTTGGATCCCGAGTCACCATGCACTTAAACTACTGGCGGTTCAGAAGTCGGTACGAGAAAATGTAACGGTCGCGGAGACTTGAAGCTGTTCTTCTCATTTCAACATTCTTCAATCCTTCGAGGTCCGAACACATAAACACTTGGTGAAAAATAAAATCTCCACTCTCAAAGTGCTCGAACGGATAGGCGGATTCCATTCTCAAAAAGCCCGAACGGATAGGCGGGTTTCCATTCTCAAAATGCCCGAACGGATAGGCGGGTTCCATTCTCCTCATGCCTGAACGGATAGGCGGGTTCTATTCTCCTCATGCCTGAACGGATAAGCGGGTTCTATTCTCCTCATGCCTGAACGGATAGGCGGGTTTCCATTCTCCTCATGCCTGAACGGTTAGGCGAGTTCCATTCTCCTCATGCCTGAACGGATAGGCGGGTTCCATTCTCCTCATGCATGAACATATAGGCGGGTTCCATTCTCCTCATGCCTGAACGGATAGGCGAGTTCCATTCTCCTCATGCCTGAACGGATAGGCGGATTTCCATTCTCCTCAACCCTAAACGGATAGGCGAGTTCCATTATCCTCATGCCTGAACGGATAGACGGGTTCCATTCTCCTCATGCCTGAACGGATAGGCGGGTTCCATTCTCCTCATGCCTGAACGGATAGGCGGGTTTCCATTCTTAAAAAGCCCGAATGGATAGGCGTGTTCCATTCTCCTCATGCTTGAACGGATAGGCGGGTTTCCTTCTACTGGAAAAAACTTTAATACACCTGTCAAAAACAGGCAAAAATGATATGATAATGTGAGTTAGCATGCCCCTAATCCTATGGATGCCTAACTATAACTGATGCATGATTTATGACATCGAAATTGCTGGGACACTTTTGCCTTTCAGGTCGGTCTCTCTTGACCTTCTTCTTCTTCTTAATCACTTTTGGCTTTCTCATCTCTGCCAAATCTCAATCCCTGGTATCTTCTCGAAGGATGACTGCTGACTTCCACTGGTCAGAATAGACATAACACTTCTCGTAGTGCTCGTTCTCAAACATTTCCCCTATTCAAATTGGGTGCTCAACTATTCCTTTCGTCTTAACTCAACATGACGACTTGTAACCCCCTCGTCCCGGTCTGGTCGGATGACCGGTCCGAATGGGCCACACGGGGAAAACCGAGTGAAAACCTCTAAGGATTCCCCCTCAGTTAACGACCCTAAAATTTCTTTTAACTTTAATCTTGTCTAGGTGCACATTTAATCCCTAAGTGGAACACAATAGCGGAAGATACAAACATTGAATCGTAAACCGACCAACAGACACATCAAACAGTTCATTTTAGCCTTTTAAAGCAGGCCGTTTCGAAACGCCCATAGGGTGTTCCGAAACGCCTTGACTTGGTCAACAGGCCAGGGTCAACCACAAGGTGACCGTTCCGAAACAGGGGAGACCCGTTTCGGAACGACCTTGACGGTCAATTTCTCGTGGTCAACGAGATTTGACCGTTTCGAAACACCTAAGGCCCGTTTCGGAACACCTTTATCTCGTTAATTTATCAAAATTCCAGTAGCAAAAACGTTCCGAAACGCCCTCATCCGTTTCGAAACGGCAGGCCATTTGCAAAGGGACCGTTCCGGAACAGGGGAGCCCGTTCCGAAACGCCCCATGACTGCAGACTCGTCTGGGCTGTTTTGAGGCACAAGGGTGCCCCAAAACACCACTAAAACACCTTACAGCAACACAACAAAAGACTCAAGACATAACAACAACATTAGCATGCTACAACATGTTTTAGACATGTCCGACACCATGGCAACAACCCACAAACATACATTCATACATATCATAAAAGGAGCAAGCATTCACGTAGCCTACACTTAGACAATTTCAAGATAGCAAAACTAACAAGGTTCAAGAAGGGCATACATCGCAAGCCTAATAACAAACACATACGAGGCATGGATTTAGACAATCACTCAAGCATTTGGCAAGATATATCATGCTTACAAATCAAGTCAACCATAGACATACAACAAGACTCGAATCAACAATTTATATCCCATTGCTTAACTATTACATTCTATTACTTAAAATTCATACATTGAGCTCACCAAAAGCAACACTTGGAGACCTTCCCTTGCCTTTGCCACCCACAAGCTATTTATCTGCATTGTCGAACAAAAGAGAGCGTAAGCATAAAAGCTTAGTGAGGGTAAGCTCATAAAACAAACCTTCGACAATGCAGGGTCCAAGCACGAACTACAACCAAGGTAATATGCATGATCTTACCTCCGATCCACGCGAGCCATAAATATAAATGATGCATGATCATATACTCGATATCATGTCATGCTCAACATGTTTAAAACCACAACATACGATATCACTTATATTAAACCATGTTAGCAACACATCCCAATCACATTGGCTCATAATTAACCACATATTGGCAACATAAACTACAATCCGTATTGGCACCTAGCTATGACTCGAATACGCGGATAACCGTTGGGACTCACATCCAACAACACAACCATTACCTGGCGGTGGGATTCCACTCATCACCGTTCACGCGGAGGGGATTCCACTCATCCTCACGCCTCATTCACGCGGAGGGGATTCCACTCATCCTCACGCCCGTCGATGGGATTCCACTCATCACCGACTAATGTAAATACAATTTCCGGGCGTACCCGTACTCCTCCTTGGTGACTCAACGCCACCAAGGCCACGCGCGACTTTTGACTCATGTGTACACACTAACATCCTAATGATCGATCATTTGTACCCAAGCATACTAGTGCCAATACTAATACATTCCACATACCATTTATTAACAACTTCCGTGCTTAGCACGTACTCACCATGACTTACTATCATGCACAAACCACATTTCCATGCCTAGCATGTACTCACCATGATCCTCAGATCAAGCAAACACCTCATAATCTCATTACACATGTCAACACTACATGCATCCCAACAACACAATTATCACATCATAAATTCATACATATGTATATCTCAATCACATTTATCATCAACATGCATGTAACAATGCATTCAACTATACCCCCACATACATGTATGACAACATAAGCATAACCACCATAGGCATGATTCAACACGAGGCATAATTCATCACTTTAAAGATCAACCAAGGTCTCTAACTAAAGTTTGGGATTAGGCTACCACTCTAATCCCAACTCTAGGTGGGTCTACCAATCCCAACCTAGTTCACATGCTTGAACCAACACTTGAAAACCATTTAAAAGTATTTAACCACTCACCTAAGCTCCCAAGCTCAAAGACCAGGCAAGTGACCGTTCTTCAAATTCCCGGATTCACTTCCAATGCTTCACCGATGCCCAAACTCGGTTCTAATCAATCTCAAACACAAACAAAACATTCATAATCAATATCTCATCATCGGAATCAACCCGGATTAACATTAGCAAACATCCAACACTCAAAATCAACCCCAAAACAGAATTTCCGAGCAGCCCTTAACACCCACTGATTTCTCCCATTTCGAACACCCAAACAAGCATCAATTACACCCAAAATGATCCTCATATATAATACTAACATCAGCCCTCGAGAACCAACATTGAAACACCCGAAAAACCACTTTAAAACCTCCCAAAAACCCCCTTAAAGCCAAATTCCGAAAATTGTTTAAAATCGTTTGAAATTCGCATATGAGACCTCATTTGACTCCTACATACCATAACTAACCATAATAAATCAAATTATTAGGTTTAGCTACACAAAGGCACCACTTTTAATCAAATATTCAAAAACCTCTATTTCCTTAAAACTTCATGAAACCGAAAATAAAATGTACTTTTGAGAAGAGGGAGGTGAGGGGAGTTCAAAGTTACCTTCACCTTTAAATTCAGAGTTGAAATGGAGGAGCTTTGGAAATGGAATAGTGAATGTGGAAGGGAGTTTGGTTTCCCGTTGATAAGCTTTGGAGAAGAAGGTGAATAGAAGAGAAAATGGGTGTTTTATTTGACATGTGACTTATTTAGGGCTCAAAAGACTTCTTTACCCTTAATGAAATGGGGTATTCACAAGGGCATACCCTCTATGGCTATTTGGGGTTAAATTACAAAACATAAAAACTCAAATTAATCTGATTTAATTTGGAAACGAAACCCGAACCATTATTTAATTTATTTAAATTATAAAACCGGACCCGAATAATATTAAAATATTATTTTCACCTAACCCCTAAACCCGGGTGTTACAACTCTCCCCCACTAAAGGAAATTTCGTCCCCGAAATTTATCGGACAGGAAGAATCACAGAAGCTGTCTCTCCACACTTCCTTCTCACCACAACATACTAGCCCACTCATAGACTTATCACGCAACAACAGCTATCTAACACCAAATCTCAACTGATTCTTCGTTGCACGCAATTTCAAACTCAACTCAATCTCTTCTACAACATGGCATGGAACAAATCCAACTCACACTTCTGAATCATAGATACATAAACCACCTCACCAACCTCTTCCTAACTCTGGTGGTAACCTTGAAAACGAACAACGGAACTAGTCTGACTCACAATCTCAGGCAACACTGTATGAACACTTGGATCATAACCTTCTCTAACTGAACATCTGCCTTCAACGGATAACCGGACACTATGCAAACGTCTTCAAAATAATCTAGCAGGATTTTCGGATCTCTAATATCCACTTTCATTACGAATCTTCCACGGATGTAGCAAACTAGAAGAAACCTGAAGTTCGGTCTTGACACGCTGGCAATTTACACACTCACTCACATACTGAACCACACATTTCATCAACTCAATCCGAAAGTACTCGTCTTCAACCCACAATACGTCTTCATACTACTCAGATGCAATACAAACAGACTGTCGTGTGCTTCGGCCAAAATCAATACACTAGGTCAATCGGTACAATTATTCTGTCTCTGAAATACAAAACTCTATCATCTCTGAAACCGTATTCTAAAGGTCTTCCTTCTACTCTGCCTCGCACGTGAGGTGCCAAGAATCTGTCTTGCAACTGTCCCTTTTCACACATTCTGACTCAAGTAGCCTCAACCCGAAACTCGGCCACAAAACTACTATCATTTGATATACGGAATTCGGCAATTGCAACTCGTAACTCAACTACTAATCTAACAACAATTACAACTCGGAACATCGGTCACTACGGAGGCTATCTTCGGATGGTACTCAATCTTGATATTACAGTCTTCAAGCGGTTCTAACACTTCATGCTGTTCAAGTTTTCACCCGTCCTAAGTCTTCAAATATTTCAAGTTCTGATGATTCGTACATACTCACTGTGCATTCTTGCTATACAAGCTTTGTCTCTAAGTCTTCGAAGCAAATACAACTGTAACTAATTCTAAGTCTAGTGTGAGATAACTATTTTCTCGGTCTTTCAACTATCTTGATGAACAAGCCACAATCTTCTGTCTTGCATAAGCACACAACCTAACTCTACACGTAACACATCACTATGGTTCACACATTCTTTCTCTGACATAAGCTGATTCAGGGTGGGAGCTCTCTTCAAAGTTTCTTTCGGTTTCTCAAGGGTTCAATGTCTCGCATCTAACCACACAACTGAACATTCTTCTGTAGCAATCTATCAACGGAACAACTATCTTCAAAAGTCTATTTACAATTCTCTGAGAGTAACAAGGCTAGACCTAGGAACTATAGATATCTGTCACAGTCTTCGATTTCTTCCAACTCACATCTTCTTCAGCCTACTTGGGATTTTCTCTAACACACTCGGCTGAACTACATGTCCTAGGAGAACATCTTCATTAACCCGGAGTTCACGTTGGCTCAACTTGGCATACAACTGATTCTCTAATAGGATCTACAATACTAACTCTAAAGCTTGTCATGGTCTTCTTCGGTACTTGAATATACTCGTGTATCATCTATGAGGACTACTATAAACTGATCAGGAAGCTTAGGAAAATATTCTGTTCAACATCTCTATAGAAGTAACCAACACACTAGTCCAACAAGACAGCATAACTCGGAACTCAAAACGGTCACGTCTTGCCTCAAAAGTTGTCTTCGGTACTTCAACTTTTCTCACTTTTAACTAGTAGTAAACGGATCTCAAACTAATCTTCAAATAGACTGAAGCGCACACTAACTGACCAACAAATCACTGACACTCGGAAACTGATACTACTCATTCACTGTCACTTGTTTCGACTTTATGTAATCTGAACACATTCTCGTACTGTCACTCTTTCTTCTTCACGAATTGCACTGTAGAACTCTGAGATGATGCACTAGGCCTAATGAGTCTAAGGTCTAACAAATCTCAAAGTTGATTCTTCAACATTCTCAATTCCTCCGGAAATCATAAGATATGGAGCAATCAAAACAGGAGTAAACTCGAAGACGGTCTCAATATCAAACTCTTCCTCTCTAGACAAGAGATAGCCGACAATTCTTCCAAACACCTCTAGGAAAAGAAAACACAAACTATCCTAACATTATGCGGTCTAGTCTTCATTCGAAATCAAATTCATCACAATTACTAAGCAAGCCTGTCAACTAAACTCAATCAATCTTTGATCTCTAAAACTGGATCAACATTCAACAAGAAGTTCACCTCCCCACCTACCACTATCGTCACACATAAGTCTTGCAACTTCAAGTCAACTTTTTCTTTGTCTCAATGTATACACTAATTATATGCTCTTCAAGCCAAACCTTGTCGAAGGGTATATCAAAGCCGTAGGAAGACGATTATTTCACATCTGCTAGAACTAGTAACTCTGAACCACCAACAAACATCTTCTGTACATCTTTCTGATCACTACTATCTTCCAAAAAGGCTAGTCACATGCGTCCATACATCTAAGGTCTCAACAACGATATCTAATTCCTTACATGCTCACACAAATAGACGAATCTGTAGAAACTGCGACTTCACAAATACACAGCTGACAGTCTTCGGTCCTCTTGTTTTCAAACTGATTCTTCAACAAAATCTAACTCCGCTAGTCTATTCGTAGAGTATTTCAAAACTTCAAAAACGCAGTTCTGAGCACACACAGACAACCATGCTGGAAAACAACTCAGACACACACTGGCCCAATCGCACAGATCGATTCCCACTCGCAGATACTGATCGGCTGTCTTGCATCGAAATCATAGACTGAACCCCAACGGTCACCAACTAACACTTCTGAAATTCAGATTGCTCACACGAGACCCCTACCTAGATCTCGCCAAAAGAACTAAG
Source organism: Hibiscus trionum (assembly GCA_030270665.1). Classification (NCBI taxonomy): domain Eukaryota; kingdom Viridiplantae; phylum Streptophyta; class Magnoliopsida; order Malvales; family Malvaceae; genus Hibiscus; species Hibiscus trionum. The sequence goes on from BSYR01000050.1 coordinate 2,775,645, forward strand.
GTACTCATACCTACCTCTGACACCTCATCGAGTACATTCAAACTTGCATGCTTGTTAGCATCATACGAAAGTACGAACTCAGAACCAATCAGAAGAGACAAACTCAAAACTGTACCAAGGGCTTATACACTATAACATAGACATCACTTTGACTCCCGCTCAAAGGTCTTCGCTTCTTTTCACCAACTAATACCAAAATCGGTCTCATCGTCCCTCACCAACAAGAACCCACTCACACACATGCTGACTCGAGCAAACAAATCGTACCTCAACTAGGGTACAACCATACTCCCCCAACTATAGCAAAGAACTTCCTCCACATCATCCACATTTTTAAAACCACAACTTCCATTCACCGATTTACGGCCCACACACTGGCCCCAAACTTACTAAAAGCAATAAATCAATCAACAATTTAACATACAAGTTGGGTTAGCAAAGGAAAGGTCCAAGTGGCTCATGTATGATTTCCCTCACTTAAAATCCTTTTTCCGATGTAATAGAAGCAATAGGACTCTACTCAACATGTTTCAAACAAATCAGCACACATACATGCTTAACCAAGCATATAACAAGGCATACTTGCTAAACAAGCAACACATGCGTACGATCAAACAACGTACATTCTCAATCAAACAACCACACATCACAACATGCACGGGTAACGAGCAACATGCTTTTAAACGAACAATTAACATACTTGTCATACAAGCAATCATACTTACAAAGCAAGCAAACACCGTGCATATCTATTCAAAACTTAAACTTACCTCACTTACCTGCCCAAGGTCTCGGTAACCTTAGGCTCTGATACCAACAAATGTAACCCCCTCGTCCCGGTCTGGTCGGATGACCGGTCCGAATGGGCCACACGGGGAAAACCGAGTGAAAACCCCTAAGGATTCCCCCTCGGTTAACGACCCTAAAATTTCTTTTAACTTTAATCTTGTCTAGGTGCACATTTAATCCCTAAGTGGAACACAACAGCGGAAGATACAAACATTGAATTGTAAACCGACCAACAGACACATCAAACAGTTCATTTTAGCCTTTTAAAGCAGGCCGTTTCGAAACGCCCATAGGGTGTTCCGAAACGCCTTGACTTGGTCAACAGGCCAGGGTCAACCACAAGGTGACCGTTCCGAAACAGGGGAGACCCGTTTCGGAACGACCTTGACGGTCAATTTCTCGTGGTCAACGAGATTTGACCGTTTCGAAACACCTAAGGCCCGTTTCGGAACACCTTTATCTCGTTAATTTATCAAAATTCCAGTAGCAAAAACGTTCCGAAACGCCCTCATCCGTTTCGAAACGGCAGGCCATTTGCAAAGGGACCGTTCCGGAACAGGGGAGCCCGTTCCGAAACGCCCCCTGACTGCAGACTCGTCTGGGCTGTTTTGAGGCACAAGGGTGCCCCAAAACACCACTAAAACACCTTACAGCAACACAACAAAAGACTCAAGACATAACAACAACATTAGCATGCTACAACATGTTTTAGACATGTCCGACACCATGGCAACAACCCACAAACATACATTCATACATATCATAAAAGGAGCAAGCATTCACGTAGCCTACACTTAGACAATTTCAAGATAGCAAAACTAACAAGGTTCAAGAAGGGCATACATCGCAAGCCTAATAACAAACACATACGAGGCATGGATTTAGACAATCACTCAAGCATTTGGCAAGATATATCATGCTTACAAATCAAGTCAACCATAGACATACAACAAGACTCGAATCAACAATTTATATCCCATTGCTTAACTATTACATTCTATTACTTAAAATTCATACATTGAGCTCACCAAAAGCAACACTTGGAGACCTTCCCTTGCCTTTGCCACCCACAAGCTATTTATCTGCATTGTCGAACAAAAGAGAGCGTAAGCATAAAAGCTTAGTGAGGGTAAGCTCATAAAACAAACCTTCGACAATGCAGGGTCCAAGCACGAACTACAACCAAGGTAATATGCATGATCTTACCTCCGATCCACGCGAGCCATAAATATAAATGATGCATGATCATATACTCGATATCATGTCATGCTCAACATGTTTAAAACCACAACATACGATATCACTTATATTAAACCATGTTAGCAACACATCCCAATCACATTGGCTCATAATTAACCACATATTGGCAACATAAACTACAATCCGTATTGGCACCTAGCTATGACTCGAATACGCGGATAATCGTTGGGACTCACATCCAACAACACAACCATTACCTGGCGGTGGGATTCCACTCATCACCGTTCACGCGGAGGGGATTCCACTCATCCTCACGCCTCATTCACGCGGAGGGGATTCCACTCATCCTCACGCCCGTCGATGGGATTCCACTCATCACCGACTAATGTAAATACAATTTCCGGGCGTACCCGTACTCCTCCTTGGTGACTCAACGCCACCAAGGCCACGCGCGACTTTTGACTCATGTGTACACACTAACATCCTAATGATCGATCATTTGTACCCAAGCATACTAGTGCCAATACTAATACATTCCACATACCATTTATTAACAACTTCCGTGCTTAGCACGTACTCACCATGACTTACTATCATGCACAAACCATATTTCCATGCCTAGCATGTACTCACCATGATCCTCAGATCAAGCAAACACCTCATAATCTCATTACACATGTCAACACTACATGCATCCCAACAACACAATTATCACATCATAAATTCATACATATGTATATCTCAATCACATTTATCATCAACATGCATGTAACAATGCATTCAACTATACCTCCACATACATGTATGACAACATAAGCATAACCACCATAGGCATGATTCAACACGAGGCATAATTCATCACTTTAAAGATCAACCAAGGTCTCTAACTAAAGTTTGGGATTAGGCTACCACTCTAATCCCAACTCTAGGTGGGTCTACCAATCCCAACCTAGTTCACATGCTTGAACCAACACTTGAAAACCATTTAAAAGTATTTAACCACTCACCTAAGCTCCCAAGCTCAAAGACCAGGCAAGTGACCGTTCTTCAAATTCCCGGATTCACTTCCAATGCTTCACCGATGCCCAAACTCGGTTCTAATCAATCTCAAACACAAACAAAACATTCATAATCAATATCTCATCATCGGAATCAACCTGGATTAACATTAGCAAACATCCAACACTCAAAATTAACCCCAAAACAGAATTTCCGAGCAGCCCTTAACACCCACTGATTTCTCCCATTTCGAACACCCAAACAAGCATCAATTACACCCAAAATGATCCTCATATATAATACTAACATCAGCCCTCGAGAACCAACATTGAAACACCCGAAAAACCACTTTAAAACCTCCCAAAAACCCCCTTAAAGCCAAATTCCGAAAATTGTTTAAAATCGTTTGAAATTCGCATATGAGACCTCATTTGACTCCTACATACCATAACTAACCATAATAAATCAAATTATTAGGTTTAGCTACACAAAGGCACCACTTTTAATCAAATATTCAAAAACCTCTATTTCCTTAAAACTTCATGAAACCGAAAATAAAATGTACTTTTGAGAAGAGGGAGGTGAGGGGAGTTCAAAGTTACCTTCACCTTTAAATTCGGAGTTGAAATGGAGGAGCTTTGGAAATGGAATAGTGAATGTGGAAGGGATTTTGGTTTCCCGTTGATAAGCTTTGGAGAAGAAGATGAATAGAAGAGAAAATGGGTGTTTTATTTGACATGTGACTTATTTAGGGCTCAAAAGACTTCTTTGCCCTTAACGAAATGGGGTATTCACAAGGGCATACCCTCTATGGCTATTTGGGGTTAAATTACAAAACATAAAAACTCAAATTAATCTGACTTAATTTGGAAACGAAACCCGAACCATTATTTAATTTATTTAAATTATAAAACCGGACCCGAATAATATTAAAATATTATTTTCACCTAACCCCTAAACCCGGGTGTTACACGACTTTTCTCTTTTCTCAACATTAGGGGAAGCACATGCCCCCAAGCCCTTGAACTTTTCTCTTAAGTTCATTAAGGTCCACTTTCATCTTCTGAAGCACTTCAATAAAAACCCGGTTCAAGTCCCTGGACTATAGCATGTGGAATCTTACTATTGTCCTCACTATGGGCACTGGTGAGCTATCATTTGCATTCATGACATTGCATTCTAAACTTTATCCTTGAAGCAATGAAAGGAAATTATTTTGTGTTCACAAAAACGAATTAGATTGCATCTTCTAATTTCAAAATGAGATGCATTTTCGAAAACTAGATTTTCTTTCCAAATTATGGATATATCGAGCCAGATTAAATACCCCGAATATCAAGTGCACGAACGACACTATTATGGCTTACCAAGGATTGCCTCAAGCATCATGTGTCTAGGAGACCTCGAAAACCGAGCTGATGTCTGAAGATGTGAAATACTCTCTGAGCTATTTTAGCTTTTTAATCACTTAGACTTACCTTCTATAGGCTTCGTCTTTATCGTTATTACTTTGTCTCAATTCTTTATGATTTTGGGGAAGTCAACTCATCACATTCCTTTGGCTCGAAATAAATGATGGAGCAAACAACAAAACCCCAAGCTACTCGACATTGTCATGATTTGAAAATATTACCATCACTCATGTAGCTAAAACTTCTAAGTCGAATGGTGCATAGCAACCTTATTGGTCTTTTTGCTACAACGGAGTGCCCAAAAAATTCCACACTCGTATCCGAAAATGCCTATTACCAGGCTTCGAACATTGGAGTGCTTTTGTTACGCTTTCATTATTCTCAATTTTTTCTCTCTTTTTTCCTTTTTTTCTTCTTTTTTTATTTCTTCTTCTTCTTCTTTTTCCTTTTACCTCTTTCTTTTTTTTTTCTTTTTTTCTTTTTTTAGCATGGAAGATTTTCGGTTATTCTCCCGAAGGCCCTAATTCTACGTGTACTCAATAAATGACCAAATTAACTCGGAGTGTAAGCCACATATTCATCATCTTCACAGCTTTCGATTTCCACTAGACACAAACTGCTTGAAATCAACCTTTGGGGTCAAGGTCAATGTCCCTTGTGCAATTGATATACGGGGACTCAATAGACAAATATATATACACAAAATGAAGAGATAATTGAAACACAAAACACATTGCATCCTTTCATTGAAATTTTAAAAATGTGCAATCTTAGGCCCTTACAAAAAGATCTTTGCTACCTTTGGGCAAAGGGTAGCAAAGTTGATTCCACACATTACTTCAAGAAAAAGATTAAAATGCAATGGAATGAAAACAAGCAAACTTAGATACATAAAACCCTTGACTACTGCTAAGTTGGCCATCCATCCCGACCCTTAAGCTTCATCGAGGAACTTAATCTCCTTATTGTCCATCAGTTTCTGAACCAAGTGCTTAAATTCCGGACAACTCTGAATCTCATGCCCCACAATCTGATGGTACTCTCAAAAGGATTCATGGCCATCATACACTCCATTCGAACCATTCTCAAATCGACTTCTAACTTAGCAAAACTCTCATCCATTTGCTTCATTTGATGGCGAGTAAAGTGCGGATGTAGAATCTTTGATAGTCACGAATACTGCCATGACCCCGAACAATTAATTCCATGACTTAATGATGTAATGCATGCAATGTGTTGTATGTATAAGAGATGATTGAAGACTACAAATTAAAACATAATCGAGTGCAAGGAAATGTTGATTCGACGAACATCCTCATTAAATAACTTCTCATAACGGAGATCAAGTCTTGTTACAACGAGGTAAGAAAATAAATACATAGGGTACAATTTCCATATGTTTTTTCTCGTGCCCTCCCTTTAAATTAGGGCGTTCCGAAAACTCCGTTGCCATGGACTCTTTCTCCCGTTATGGCGGTTTTCAATTTTAGACTGTTCTCGAATCAACACTTCGTATGAAAATGCCATGAATATGCAAAAATAATTAAGAAAAACAAGACAAAAAAGGCAACTGGATTAGTAACAAAAATCATGAATACTGAATAAAATAAATGAAAGGAAACATATCAAAGCAGATTAACAATGCAAGACCTATTAGCATGAATTATAATTCTACGGTTATCCGCATTGCTCTAATCGGGGATGGGCTTCTTAAATTCTCACACATGTGGGTTCGGTTCTAAAAAGGGGTACCCGAACCTATCTTGTCACCTACTAAGGTAACAAGAGCCCAAATTCTGGCCCATTACAAGCTTGCGAATTGGTTTCGGTTCGAGGGAAAGCACGACCTAATGACGTGGAAGACTTCTCACGTGTCAAAGGCGTGGATTCCGGAAGCGAATTACCGACCCGTGGAGGGATGCTCACGTGGGTATGTGCGTTTCTCTCCCACTTAAGGGACGAAGCTTGGGTATAGAGCTTAATGATCGTGATGCAACATATGTCAGTGATTCCTTTAAAATTAAATGAAAAATTAATTCATAGACCACCAATTATCGAAGCTCGTATAATTCAAGTCCCATTTTCAAGGAAGAACCACCTCGCTAAAGTCAAATTAAATTTAAAAAATTTCCATCATTAAAAGCAACAATTGTTATTTTTTGGCTTAACTCTCTTTTTGTTTTGTAAAACAAAATTAGTCCCCAGCGGAGTCGCTACGCTGTGATAAGGTTTTTTTTCTTGAAAACAAAAATCTTTTAAGTGTCCCCACTTTTTGGAAAATTTAATTAAAAAGGGATTTCCAACCTTAAAAAACATATATTTGGAGTCGCCACCGGCCATTGAGGTAGGCCGGACACCATAAAAACTAAAACCAGAGATTCATTTGATAGGGTTCGGGAGTTGGTTACGTGTGGGGAAGGGTTAGCACCCCCATCACACCCGGAAATCGGTACCAAAACAATTGTTGCTTTTAATTGATAGAAATTATTCGAAATTTAAAATGAATTTAATTAGGGGTTCTTAATTGAAAAATGAACTTTAATCGCACGAGCTTTACCAAATTGGTGGTTTCAAATTAATTTGACATTTAATTAAATAGGATGACGGTACACCGAACCAAAGACTAAACCGACATCATATAAGTTTGACTGCCGTGTTAGTTTAGGGTTCAGACCCCGTATGCCACCTTTATGCATGATGTAAGCAGATAAAATATGATGCTGTGGTCTTGTTCGTTTTAATTATTTAGGAGTTTACCTTTAGACGATTTGAATTAATCCGAATATTCGAGGAATATCCAATAAGCTAGGATATTCGACCCGAATACGCGAATTAATAAGTATCTCCTTTTTATAGTTAGAATTAATTAACATACAAATTGGAACATTAAAGTTCACATGAATGAAAATTTAAAATGCATGCCACAAAAACATACTCGAGCAACATAAAAACTAAGCTATGCACATATTAAGAAACCACGTATTAAATAAGGCTAAAAGAAACATACGATCAAATATTATAACATAAAATGCACATGCCACATATTATAACCCATACATTACGTGCATAAAACATATTATTTAGAACCATATATACACATTAAACAAATACAAATAATATGGCAAAAACATATATTCGATATAAACATATATTAAAAAAAGCAAAATGCATGGATATCAGAATCTAATATAATAAAATGCAAAGTAGGGACCCAATTAAAAGGAAACGAAAATTTAAAAGGACCAAAATTGTAAATATCCCATCAGAAAACAGATTAAAATGAAAACAGTGACGCAATTATAAACATTTTACTCCCTCCGTCCCATAAAATATGTCCCTTATTGACTTTTTCAAAGTCAAATTTTTTAAACTTTGACTATTATTATATTAAATATTTTAAATAATTAATTTTTATAAAATATATATTTGAAAACTACTCGATTAGAGGTTTTTAAAATATATTTTTTCATATTTTTATCAATGATACATTTTAAATAATTATGAGTCAAAGTTGAAAAAAATTGACCAAAAAAAAGTCAATAAGGGACAAAAATTATGGGACGGAGGGAGTAAAAGTTTGAGGGACTACGGATGGGGTTTAGAAATGCGGAAACCCTGCTCGTGTAATTCCGGGAACATGGAAGGGTTTAAAATGTTATTACACCAATTTTAAAACGAAATATCATTATAAAAACTAAGTTTAAAACATTTTAACTCTTTTTTTGTTTTTTAACCTAAACCTAAACCAGAACCCTTTCCCCACTCTCGTCTCGACACCGGAACCCGCTCCGGTCGCCGTTAATCGGCGCTGGAGACCTAAAAAAGCTTTACACCCTTTTCCAACCCTTCGAAACCCCCTAAAAAAAGGAAAACCCCTTTCGTTCATGAAATTGAAACTCCAAAAGAAAAACCTTTTCGAAAACTGTTTTTTGTTTTAAAAAAACAAAACCGAAACCCAAAGTTTCTTTCGATCCTCCCCCGGTTCGATCTCAGCCGTTCGATGCGCTCTCGATCCAATGGTCCAAAGGGATGTGGCGCTAGGGCAAGAGGAGGCCAGTTAGGGTTTTCTTCGTTAGGGGCCATCTGGACCGTTTGATCAGATGCCCTTGATCTGGCGGTCCAGATGCGGCTGCGCAAAACACAAAGATAGGATTAGGGTTTTTACATTATCATATTAGGGCTTTTAATTATTTGGGCCAAACAGGCCTTGTAATCTGATATGTAAATAATAATTTTTTTGGGGTTTTATTAATGTAAATGGACTCTGTTAATAATACTTGAGCTTTTTATTATAAATATATATCAATTTTTTTTCGTTTTCAGACTTGTTTTAAAATAATAATAATAATAATAATAATAATAATAATAATAATAATAATAATAGATAATACTAATAGTAAAAATAGATAATAATGGTAATAATAGGGGTACGAATAATAATAAGATAATAATATAATAATAATATTAATGAGTAGATAGTAATATGATAGTAATAATAATAAAAAATATTAGTGACAATATAAATATTATAATACTAATAATATATATAATATTTTTATTTCATTATATGATTAAAATTAAAGCCCATTATTTAAACATAAAACCGGGTTGACACCCCGGACAAAATAGGTGATTATAGTTGCCTATCTATACATTTGTCCAAAACTGGATTCACTTCCCATCACCCACAATAAAGCGAACATTCTGAAGAAATTGGTTAATTGAGTTCTTTAATTGAGAAGAAATAGTCCTCCAAATCTATAACTTATTGGAATCGATGAGATTCGATGGCATCAAAGCTTGAGGATTGGGTTCTTAGATAGTTGCGATGGTCTTACGCCAAAGACAATTCAACTCAGTTCCATATCTCCAAAACCACTTTCAACACAAAGCTTTACTTTTTGAATTGAAATTATAGATGCCAAGACTACCAGCTTTTTTCCAGGAGATAAAGCATCTCTCATTTCACCCAATGAATTGAGCGACAATCAAGGGAGCCCCAGAGAAAACTTGCGATTAACTTAGACAACTGGGAGCTAATCAAAACTGGCATTAAGAATAATGCCATATAATGCATCGGTAAATTGGATAAAACTGATTTCACTAAAGTGATACGATCCCCAAAGGATAGCAAATTTGATTTCCAACCAAACTTGTTTTTAAATTTATCCACTATCGACCTCCAGATCAATGTTGAATTTTTTGACAGACCCAAGGGCAGTCCAAGATAAATACTGGAGAACTTATCACTTTTGCAATTAATAGGAGCAACCCATTTTCAATCAAATCTTCCTCCACATTTATACCAAGCAATTTGAATTTGTGAAGATTTACCTTTAAACCAAAAACAAGCTCAAATCCTTTCAAAATTCGAACTTTATTTTTGATGTTAACTTCGCTCGCTCTACAAAATAATATCAGATCATTCGCAAATTGATGGTGCGAAATCTCAAATAGGGTATTTGACAATTTTGAAACATGAGAAGAAGCCTTTCACAACAACCTCGTGGATTAACGAACTTAGTGCTTATGCAGCAATGTTAAATAAAAAACGGATAACGAACAACCTTGTCGTAGGCCTCGAGAGATGGAGAAGATATTGGTCGGAGATCCGTTGACTAATACTGATATTTTTGCAAAAGAAATACAAGACATAATCCAAGAACACCAAATGGATCCCAAAGCCCATCTTCTTCATTACAAATATGAGAAAGCCCCAATCTACAGTATCATAAGCTTTCCGAAAAGCTACCTTGAAAATGACACCAGGCAAACCTATTATTTTGTTGTATTCGATTATCTCATTTGAAATAAAGGAGCAATCGAGAATTTTCCTGCCAGGGCAAAAATCAAACTGAGATTCTCTGATTACTTCATCAGAGACTTGGCTTAAGCGCAAAGCAAGCACTTTAGCAAGAAGCTTGTAGATACACCCAACCAAACTAATGGGTCTGAAATCTTCGATAGAACTCGGAATATTCACCTTTGGAATAAGGACTATGAATGAATGGTTGAAGGAAAAGTCTAATACTTTCCCATAGATGTAACGCCCTAGTTTTGGGCCTAGATGTTTTAGACATCGGATCGGACCTGTCGAGAACGGTTCGAATCGCGTAAGGTGATTTAAGGAAATTAAGGATCGGGATAGGATAAAAATATGATAAAATCCTCTAAAAATATGTTTAAAAGGTTGGTCAAGTCAATTTTACAAAAAAGAGTTTCGGAAATAGGATATTTCGAGCAGTGACCAAATTGGAAAGTTTCAAAATTGTGGAAAATGTGATTTTTAAAGAAGAAGCCAAATTCTTAGAATCTATAGGGGGCTTTATGGCAATTTAGCCTTTCCTTAATATGCCATGTGTTTAAAATGATTTTAATTAAATAGCTTTAAATGATTTTGATTTAATTAATATAGGTGGTTAACTTGGGATTTCTAATTACGTAACTACCAACTTCTCTTCATTTTCAGCCAAACAATATTTTCATCTATTTTCCCCAGAATTCTATTCTCCCAAACACTCTCCCAATATTTCCTAAGCAATTTTCAAGAAAACCTATCTAGTTCTTCACGATTTTGAAAGGAAAACTTGTCATCCATTGAGGAAAGCAAGGATTGGAGGTAAATCCCGTTCTCAACCTCTAATCAACGTTCTTTATTGAAATTCCCAATATATTTAGCTTCCAATTAATGTTTTTGATTGAGTTTTCATTATAGTTTTTATTGGAGATCAAAATCTTGTAAAAATGTGGTTGAAATCTTAATTTTCGGACTTGATGTATTGAGCTCTGTTTTGGATTGAATTTAATTGAGTTTTAAGTTGGTTATTAAGTTGAAATGAGGTTTTGGTAACATAGATCCCGAAATCCTTGAGATCCTTGAGTTCTTTGTTGTTTTAAGTGAGTTTTTGAGGTGAAATGGTGGAATCTTGATTGCTGGAGGTATAAGGTTGGGTTAGGTTGTTTGTCGGATGTGTTTTGATGTTTATAATTCTTTGGAAGTGATTTAAGTTGGCTGGGCTTGGTTTAGGAAGCAGTCGATTGGGTTTTCGGTTGTTTCGGTTGGGTAAATGGGTGTAGTTTGGGTGAGCAACGAGTTTGTGAATTGTTGCTGGTGTTAAAATGCATTTTAATGCATTTATATATCTGTTTTGATGATGTGAAAACAGGGGATCTTGATCCGGAGGCAAACGAGGTGTTGTTGGAGGCTCCAGAAGGGTAATTTGTGTGTCAGCGAGCAAGGCTTCGCGTATCGGTGAGTGGAAATGGAATTTCCTGTTTTGTAACGCTTTGAGCATGGTCTTGGTAGCTTAGTGTAAGTTTGATACACTTAGCTAAGCTCAAGAGTAAGTGATTCGAAAATATCTCTCTCGGAAATGTGCTATGTTTTGATGAAAATGCACTTGTGATAATTATGGTTTTGATTACTGTTTTAAATCATGATTAAGCATGGTTAAATGCTAGTTTTTAATGCCATTGTGTTAAGGATGCACTAGGTAAGTGATCCTTGGTTTTCATGTGATAAATGCATATGATGTTAAGCATGTTATGCTTGTGGAAATGGCATTGTGTTTATGCTTGTAAAACAGTGGATTAATGAGGTTAAATGATTATATTGGCAAGTGATGGAAATAGTTTTTGGTTGTGTTAATCGGATATAGTTAGCCGGCTATAGGATTGGGTGCACCGTGAATAAAGTCGTCTTGGAGGTCGAGGGGTTGTGATAGTGCCGTAATCTCCATCCAAGTACACTAACGATTGAGGTTAAGACCACAACGGTGAATGATTTAAATCCGTGTGTGAGTCTTGTGTATGAGTCACGTACTCTCGTTAGTGGAATTATACACCTACCGATGAGTGATGTTGAGGGGTTGCGATTGTGCCATTAATCTCCATAACGGGTGTTGAAGGGTTGCGATTGTGCCATTAATCTCCGTAACGGGTGTTGAGGGGTTGTGATTGTGCCATTGATCTCCACCTTGTGTAGTCTGGTAGTATGTATGAAGCGTGTGGGACAACGCTTGTAATCCACATATCCGATTGTGTCTTTTGATGGTATGATTATGGATTATCACTTGTGAGCCAATATAATGTAAATGATAAATGTTAAGCATGAGATGCTTGTAAATGATGCTTGAATGCATGAGATGCTTGGTAAGCATGAGCAAAGGTTTATTTGCTGTTTTAGAATGATGCATATGATCGTGTTTTTGGAAAGTACATTGATGTCTTGAAAGGACATGTTTTGTGTAAAGACATGTTGAAAGTGGTTTTGCAAATTGTATGGAATGCATTGTTGAATGTTGTTTAGCAGTCCTAACTAAGCTTTGTGCTTACGCTTATTTGTTTCATCAATGCAGAGAATTAGGCGTTTGAGGCAGCACATAAGCAAGGGAATCCAAGCATTTTTGGTTTAGCAAAGTATGTGGCTTTACTTTGGTGTAATAGGAGGCAATGGGTGGGATTTATACTCTTGGATGGTTGAGGATGTTCCTTTATACTTTGAGAATGTTTGGTTGTTGATCCTTGAGTTGTAAATGGCCTTTATGGAGTGATTTATGTTTAAATGTTGATTTTAGCTTTGTATGGCTTTGGTGGACTAGGGAGCATGCCTATAGTACCTATGTTTGCGTGAATGATGCCATGTTCTAGTTTATGCTTTGCAACAATGATCTTTGGTGCATAAAAATGTTGTATGTATGTTGTGGCATGTTTTGGTATGTATTTGGATATGAAAAGATGCGAAAAACCAGCAAAACCTGCTGTTACAGGGCAAGGCGTATCGGAATGCACTTACCTGTTTCAGAACAGAGGCCTGAAATGGCCATGAGGTTTCAGAACGGGCAGGAATGTACCGAAATGGTTTTGCTACTAGAAAGGGGTGTTTCCATACGGGTCTCGGAATGCACCTAAGTATCGAAACGGTCAACCTGGTTTCGAAACGACTGTTTTGATACAAGGCTTTGCGTTTCGGAACACCTGACCGTTGAAGTTTGAATTTGAACTGTTTCAGGTTTCTGTTTCATACGTTTTGGTCCCTTAGTCTTGTTTGCTTAATTAAATGTGTTTGAGTGATCCGTTTGAGATGAATTTTGACATGATGCCATGTTATATGATTAATTAGGGATTGGTAACACTAAAACTTGTTTAATCCTTATAATTCTGGAAATTTACATTTTAGTCGCTCAAAGTCATTGGTATACAATCGAAACCCTGTTTGAGTTCCGTTTGTTGTGACGCTTCCGCTGAAATGTTTTGCTAATCGCATAGGTTAATAAAGTGCATCTTGATAAGATAAAAAAGAAAAAAAGGGTCGTTAATCAAGGTTTACTTTCGGGTTGACTTTGGTTTTCCCTGTGTAATCTTCATAGTTCGTGTCGGGCGTCTAGGCCGGGCTAAGGGGGTTACATTTGTTGGTATCATAGCCAGGTTACGAAAGATTTGGGGATGTTGGTATGAGAAATTGATATATGTTGATGTATGTTGTGTGAAAAACATGCAATTGGTTGAATTTTGAAGCTTATGATATGCTGAATTGATGTGAGTCGCATGTGAAATGAATATGATTACGTGATGATGATGCAATGATGTTATGTGCTGATTTTGGATGATGGAAAACATGTTGAGCATGATGTTTTATTGTATGCTATTCTATATTGAGGGAAATTGGGGTGCCCATTTCCTTATTACACTAAACAAATGTTTTTGTAAACTTGGATTCTTGCTTGCAGCTGGCCTAAATGGTTTGACTTGTTTTGTTGTTATGCCTTGTTTTAAATAGCACTATGGGTCCGAGAAGAGAGCTGAGGTTGAATACTATAGTGCCTACAGCTGAGCAGTGTGACCAGGGTGAGCAAGGGGCTGATGTCCCTCATAGTGGAAACTTACCTCCTCTGCCACCACCTAGAGGTGGGGAGCAGGTGCAGCAAGAACCTGCTGGTCCTGGTTTGGGTGATTTGGTGCCATTGGTTCAGGTGATCACCGGAGCGTTTCAGGCTGCTGTTGCCGGAGCGCATGTTCAGGCCCCTGCAGCTGGGCAGGCGGGCTTACCTTTGGAAAGGTTGAAGAGCCTAAGAGCTGTGGAATTCTATGGTAAGTCTCCTGAGGCGTCAGAAGCCTGGTTAGCAAGTACGATCCTTATCATGGATCAGATGGGCTGTAATGATGTGCGCAAGCTGGGATGCGCAGTTTCTTTGTTGCAAGACGATGCCTACAGCTGGTGGACGACCACCACTACTGGTTTGGAACCTAATGAGGTTGATTGTGAGTTTTTCAGAGGTGCCTTCAAGAGGAAGTATCTAGGGGTGAGATACTTGGACGAAAAGAAATGCGAGTTTATGTCGCTAGTTTAGGGCAACCTTTCTGTGGCTGAGTACGAGGTTCAGTTCGTACGCTTGAGCCAGTATGCCCCTGAGCTGATACCTAGTTAGAGGCACCAATGTAATCGCTTCCGGTACGGGCTGGTACAGGAAGTTAGGACGTATATGCTGGCTGCAGATTATACTGACTTTGATGTGCTTGTGTGTCGAGCCAAAGACATCGAGCAGAACTTGGGATTGTCGACTTGAGGTGTTAGTTCTAGCTCTGGGAAGAGAGCCGCTGAGTACAGTTCCGGTGGTGGACGGAACAAGAGAGGTCGGGATAGGAGACATCAGACTGAGGGGAGGCGTGGTGCTCCGGGTCGAGGTGGTCAGGCCCAGGGAGGTCGTGTGATATCTGAGCAGCATACGTGCTGGACATATGGTTCGAGGGACCATTTGAGGCAGACTGTCCTCGAGCGGCTATAGAGGTCCAGGCTCTGGTTGTGGTAACAGGAAATTCGTGTTGAAATTGTGGTTCAGCGGATCACATGAGGAGGGAGTGTCCCTTGTTGAATGGTGGAGGCCAAGGACGTGCTCCTGTAGTAGCTGCACCTTAGAGAGGCTGTGGGCGCGGCCGTGGGAACTTTCGGAGGAGAGACGAGGGGCAGCGAGGTATTGCTCATGTAGTGGCCGTTCGACCTGAGGGAGGTGGACCAGCGAGGGTTTATGCTTAGCGCGAGGAGCGTAATGATACCGATGTCATCGCAGGTACCTTTGTTCTTCAGTCTTTATCTTTGCTGGCTTTGATTGATTTTGGATCCACACATTCTTATATCTTGAGTGAGCATGCGAATTTGCTTGATATACCTGTTGAGATGCTTGAAGTAGGAATGCAAGTGACTAGTTCTTTTGGTGAGACTGTAGTCACTAGGAAGTTGTATAGGAGATACCCTTTATCTGTGCAAGGACATGTTTTTCTTGTGGATTTGATGGAGTTACCCTTCTACGGATTTGATGTAATCCTTGGCATGGATTGGTTGACGGAGCATAGGGCGGTGGTTGACTTTGATGTCAAAAGGGTGACCTTAAAGCTGACCGATGATTATGAAGTAGTGATGGTAGGCGAGAATGTAAAATTCTTGTGGAATGTGATTTCGGCTTTGGAAGCAAACCGTATGATGAGGTCGGGTTGTGAGGCTTACCTTGCCTATGTGATGAATCCTGGCACCAAGGATGTGCGTGTGCAGGACATCCAAAATGTTCGCGATTTTCTGGGGGTCTTCCCCGAAGAATTGCCTGGGTTGCCACCAAACAGGGAAGTTGAGTTTGGTATCGAGTTGTCCGAGAATACGACTCCGGTGTCCATTGCTCCTTATCGCATGTCACCTAAAGAGCTAAAGGAGTTGAAAACGCAATTGCAGAAGTTGTTAGATCGAGGTTTCATCCGGCCGAGTGTGTCACCTTGGGGTGCACCAGTCTTGTTTGTAAAGAAGAAATATGGGACAATGCGAATGTACATAGATTATCAGCAACTGAACAAGTTGACGATCAAGAACAAGTATCCTTTGCCTAGAATCGATGATCTCTTTGATCAGTTCTGGAGAGCCTCAGTGTTTTCTAAGATAGACTTGAGGTCGGGGTATTATCAGTTGAAAGTGAAGGATGTGGACGTACCTAAAACAACTTTTCGGACTAGGTATGGAAATTATGAATCTTTGGTGATGTCGTTTGGTTTGACCAACGCGCCTGCTGCTTTCATGGACATGATGAATCGAGTCTTCCATGAATTCTTGGATTAGTTTGTGGTGGTGTTCATTGATGATAATCCTTGTGTACTCTCGTACCGAGGAGGATCATGATAGACACTTGAGAATTGTTTTGCAAGCGTTGTTGGAAAATCAGTTGTATGCCAAGCTAAGTAAGTGTGAATTTTGGCTTAGGGAGGTGGTCTTCCTTGGACATGTTGTGTCAGCTGAGGGTATTCGCGTTGATCTGCACAAGGTAGAGGCTATGATGAGTTGGAAAGTACCTAAATCAGTGACAGAGGTACGAAGTTTCCTTGGTCTAGCTGGGTATTACCGTAGGTTTGTCGAGGGTTTCTCAAAGATAACAACACCTTTGACCAAGTTGTTGCAGAAGAATGTTCGCTTTGAGTGGACCGATGTGAGACAACAAGCTTTAGAAAGGTTGAAGGAAGCTTTGACGCAAGCTCATGTTCTGATTCAACCTGAGTCTGGTAAAGAGTTTGTTGTCTTTAGTGATGCGTCCATTGTTGGTTTGGGCTGCGTATTGATGCATGAGGGTAAGGTAGTGGCCTATGCATCTAGGCAGTTGAAGGTGCATGAGCGCAACTACCCTACCCATGATCTTGAGCGTGCGGCTGTGGTGTTTGCCTTACAAATTTGGAGGCATTACCTATACGGTGAGAGGTGTGTTGTGTTCACGGATCATAAGAGCTTGCATTATCTTATGTCTCAAAAGGAGTTGAATCTTAGGCAGCGTCGCTGGGTGGAGTTGCTTAAAGATTATGATCTGACGATTGAGTACCACCCGGGCAAGGCTAATGTTGTGGCCGATGCTTTGAGACAGAAAGTGGCTGTGAAGTTGAGGGTGATGTTTGCTCGCTTGAGCATATCACGTGATGGTGGTCTTATTGCAGAATTGAAAGTGAAACCATCTCTGATTTCGTTGATCAAAGAGAAGCAGTTGCTTGATGATTCTCTTGTTTCTCATGTTCAGGATATTGCGGAGGGTAGACCCTCGGATTTTAGCTTTAGTGATGACGGTGTTCTGTGCTTTAGGAGCCGAATAGTGGTACCGGATGATGTTGAGTTGAGGCGCACTATCCTGACTGAAGGCCATAATAGTCCTTTTTCTATGCACCCTGGTAGTACAAAGATGTATCGTGATTTGAAAAATGAGTATTACTGGGTGGGGTTGAAAAAGGATGTGGCTGAGTTCGTTAGTAAGTGCATGGTGTGTCAGCGAGTGAAGGCTGAACATCAGGTTCCTTCTGGGTTGTTGCAGCCTTTGAGAATCCCAGAATGGAAGTCGGAGAGAATCACCATGGATTTTGTGTCTGGATTGCCTTTGTCGCCGTCAAAGAAGAATTTAGTTTGGGTGATTGTAGACCGGCTCACGAAGTGTGCACATTTTCTGCATGTGCATACTACGTATACCTTGGATAGGTTGGCTGAGCTGTATATAGCTGAGATTGTGTGGTTGCACGGTGTGCCAAAGTCTATAGTGTCGTATAGGGATCCGAGGTTTACAGCGCGATTTTGGGAATGTTTGCATCAAGCCTTGGGTACACAGTTGAATTTCAGTACTTCTTATCATCCTCAGACGGATGGACAGTCAGAACGCGTGATCCAAGTGCTTGAGAATATGTTGCGGTGCTGTGTGATAGATTTTTAGGGTTCTTGGGAGAAGCACTTGTCGTTGGTTGAGTTTGCATATAATAACAGTTACCAGACGAGTATTCAAATGGCCCCATACGAGGCTTTGTATGGGAGACGTTGTAGAACCCCTCTCTGTTGGGCAGAAGCTGGGAAAAAGTTGATCTCGATGCCAGTTATGCTAAAGGGAACCACAGAGAAGATGAAGCTCATTTGTGAGTGTCTGAAGGCAGCATCGGATAGGCAAAAGTCTTACGCGGACCTGAAGCGTAAAGAGATTGAGTTCGCAGTTGGCGAACGTGTGTTTTTGAAAGTGTCGCCTTGGAAAAAGGTGATGATATTTGGGCGTAAGGGTAAGCTTAGCCCAAGGTTCATTGAACCTTACGAGGTTGTGGAGCGTATTGGTCCTGTGGCATATCGGTTGAGATTGCCTGCGGAGTTGGAGAAGATACATGATATGTTTCATGTCTCTATGTTACGGAGGTACAGATCGGATCCTTCGCAAGTGATGCCTGTTGAGGAGATAGAGTTGAATCCGGATATGTCGTATGATGAGGAACCAGTGAAGGTTCTGGATGTGAGTAGAAAAGTTCTTCGTGACAAGACGATAGAGCTTGTGAAGGTGTTGTGGCGACACCGGGGAGTTGAGGAGGCCACGTGGGAAAGCAAGGCGGACATGCTGCAACAGTTTTCGCATCTTTTTCCATCAGGTAAAATTTCAAGGACGAAATTTCCTAAGTGGGGGAGAGTTGTAACACCCTGGTTTTGGGCCTAGATGTTTTAGACATCGGATCGGACCGGTCAAGAACGATTTGAATCGCGTAAGGTGATTTAAGGAAATCAAGGATCGGGATAGGATAAAAATGTGATAAAAATTGATAAAATCCTCTAAAAATATGTTTAAAAGGTTGGTCAAGTCAATTTTACAAAAAGAGTTTCGGAAATAGGATATTTCGAGTAGTGACCAAATTGTAAAGTTTCAAAATTGTGGAAAATGTGATTTTTAAAGAAGAAGCCAAATTCTAATTACGTGGTTAAAATGATTTTTAATTAAATAGCTTTAAATGTGATTTTCAAAATTGTAAAGTTTCGAAATTTCCTTAATATGACATGTGTTTAAAATGATTTTTAATTAAATAGCTTTAAATGATTTTGATTTAATTAATATATGTGGTTAACTTGGGATTTCTAATTACGTAACTACCAACTTCTCTTCATTTTCAGCCAAACACTAATTTCATCCATTTTCCCCAGAATTCTTTTCTCCCAAACACTCTCCCAATATTTCCTAAGAAATTTTCAAGAAAACCTATCTAGTTCTTTAAGATTTTGCAAGGAAAACTTGTCATCCATTGAGGAAAGCAAGGATTGGAGGTAAATCCTGTTCTCAACCTTTAATCAAAGTTCTTTATTGAAATTCCCAAGATATTTGGCTTCCAATTAATGTTTTTGGTTGAGTTTTCATTATAATTTTGATTGGAGGTCAAAATCTTGTAAAAATGTGGTTGAAATCTTAATTTTCGGACTTAATGTATTGAGCTCTGTGTTGGATTGACTTTAATTGAGTTTTAAGTTGGTTACTAAGTTGAAATGAGGTTTTGGTAACATAGATCCCAAAATCCTTGAGATCCTTGAGTTCTTGGTTGTTTTAAATGAGTTTTTGAGGTGAAATGGTGGAATCTTGATTGCTGGAGGTATAAAGTTGGGTTAGGATGTTTGTTGGATGTGTTTTGATGTTTATAATGCTTTGGAAGTGATGTAAGTTGGCCATGCTTGGTTTAGGAAGCAATCGATTGGGTTTTCGGTTGTTTCGGTTGGGTAAATGGGTGTAGTTTGGGTGAGCAACGAGTTTGTGAATTGTTGCTGGTGTTGAAATGCATTTTAATGCATTTAGATCTCTGTTTTGATGATGTGAAAACAGGGGATCTTGATCCGGAGGCAAACGAGGTGTTGTTGGAGGCTCCGAAAGGGTAATTTGCGTGTCAGCGAGCAAGGCTTTGCGTATCGGTGACTGGAAATGGAATTTCCTGCTTTGTAACGCTTTGAGCGTGGTCTTGGGAGCTTAGTGTAAGTTTGATACACTTAGCTAAGCTCAAGAGTAAGTGATTCAGAAATCTCTCTCTAAAAAATGTGCTATGTTTTGATGAAAATGCATTTGTGATAATTATGGTTTTGATTATTGTTTTAAAGCATGGTTAAATGCTGGTTTTTAATGCCATTGTGTTAAGGATGCACTAGGTAAGTGATCCTTGGTTTTCATGTGATAAATGCATATGATGTTAAACATGTTATGCTTTTGGAAATGGCATTGTGTTTATGCTTGTAAAATAGTGTATTAATGAGGTTAAATGATTATATTGGCAAGTGATGGAAATGGTTTTTTGTTGTGTTAATCGGATATAGTTAGCCGGCTATAGGATTGGGTGCACCGTGAATAAAGTCGCCTTGGATGTTGATGGGTTGTGATAGTGCCGTAATCTCCATCCAAGTACCCTAACGATTGAGGTTAAGACCACAACGGTGAATGGTTTAATTCCGTGTGTGATTCTTGTGTATGAGTCACGTACTCTCGTTAGTGGAATTATACAACTACCGATGAGTGATGTTGAGGGGTTGCGATTGTGCCATTAATCTCCATCACGGGTGTTGAGGGGTTGTGATTGTGCCATTGATCTCCACCTTGTGTAGTCCGGTAGTATATATGAAGCGTGTGGGACAACGCTTGTAATCCGCGTATCCGATTGTGTCTTTTGCTGGTATGGTTATGGATTATCACTCGTGAGCCAATATAATGTAAATGGTAAATGTTAAGCATGAGATGCTTGTAAATGATGCTAGAATGTATGAGATGCTTGGTAAGCATGAGCAAAGGTTTATTTGCTGTTTTAGAATGATGCATATGATCATGTTTTTGGAAAGTGCATTGATGTCTTGAAAGGACATGTTTTGTGTAAAGGCATATGTTGAAAGTGGTTGTGCAAATTGTGTGGAATGCATTGTTGAATGTTGTTTAGCGGTCCTCACTAAGCTTTGTGCTTACGCTCATTTGTTTCATCAATGCAGAGAATTAGGCATTTGAGGCAGCACATAAGCAAGGGAATCCAAGCATTTTTGGTTTAGTAAAGTATGTGGCTTTACTTTGGTGTAATAGGAGGCAATGGGTGGGATTTATACTCTTGGATGGTTGAGGATGTTCCTTTCTACTTTGAGCATGTTTGGTTGTTGATCCTTGAGTTGTAAATGGCCTTTATGGATTGATTTATGTTTAAATGTTGATTTTAGCTTTGTATGGCTTTGGTGGACTAGGGAGCATGCCTATAGTACCTATGTTTGCGTGAATGATGCCATGTTCTAGTTTATGCTTTGCAACGATGATCTTTGGTGCATAAAAAAGTTGTATGTATGTTGTGGCATGTTTTGGTATGTATTTGGATATGAAAAGATGCGAAAAACCAACAAAACCTGTTGTTGCAGGGCAAGACATATCGGAACGCCCTTACCTGTTTCGAAATAGAGGCCTGAATTGGCCATGAGGTTTTAGAACGGGCAGGAACGTACCGAAACAATTTTGCTACTGGAAAGGGGTGTTTCGATACGGGTCTCGGAACGCACCCGAGTATCCAAACGGTCAACCTGGTTTCGAAACGACCGTTTCGATACAAGGCTTTGCGTTTCGGAACTCCTGACCGTTGAAGTTTGAATTTGAACTGTTTCAGGTTTCTGTTTCATACGTTTTGGTCGCTTAGTCTTGTTTGCTTAATTAAATGTGTTTGAGTGATCCGTTTGAGATGAATTTTGACATGATGTCATGTTATATGATTAATTACGGATTGGTAACACTAAAACTTTTTTAGCCCTTATAATTCTAGAAATTTACATTTTAGTCCCTCAAAGTCGTTGGTATGCAATCGAAACCCTGTTTGAGTTCCGTTCGCTGTGTCTCTTCCGCTAAAATGTTTTGCTAATCGCATAGGTTAATAAAGTGCATCTAGATAAGATAAAAAGAAAAAAGGGTCGTTAATCAATGTTGACTTTCGGGTTGACTTTGGTTTTCCCCGTGTAATCTTCGTAGTTCGGGTCGGGCGTCTAGGCCGGGCTAATGCGGTTACATTCCCATAGAAGAAATTCGAGAAAAACTGACAAATCTCATCTTTTAGTGAGGTCCAGTAGCATTTCAGGAAGTTTATATTGAATCCATCAAGGCTCAGAGCGCTAGAGCCATCAAAAGAAGATAAGGCATGCCAAATTTCTTCCGTTGGAAGTGGCTTCTCTAAATAATTGAAGCCTCAGCACTTAGAGTTTTTAGGTTACACTCTAATCGATCTACTTGGAGTGTGGAGATTTCATTATATTTTTTTTGAAGTGAAGTTCGATAGCCTTCTTGACCTTATCAAGTTCACATAAAATTGAATCATTCACTTTCAAAATGTCAATGTAATTTTTCCTCTTCCTGGTAGAAGCCACAATGTGAAAAAATCTCGAGTTTCTATCCCCATCTTCAAACCACCTCAATTTAGACTTTTGTAACAATTCACGTTCTTTTTGTCTAATGCGCTCTCACAACTTAACTCTAATGGACCAAAGTTCATTGTGGGCTTTGGGATCGAAATTTCCATTTGCAATATTCCCCTTTAACTTAAAGTACTTATTCTTCAAAGAGGAAATGGAATCTTTCTCCTTCTCCCTTTTCTTAGTAAGCCAGTCTTTTTAGGATTTTTTGCATTCTCGCAGCATCATGCCAATTCCACACGCTTCTTACCACGACACACCTCCATAACCATATATGAATAATCGTTGTCATCGGCTCAGTGATCAAAGCTTCTAAAAAGTTTTGGACCCCAATCATGATAAAACACTGATAGAGATATTGGATTATGGTCTAATATGTTTTTGGGTCTGATCAGTTGAATAAGATCTGGCCACGATTCGATTACTTCCGCGGAAATTAAAAACCTGTCCACTCTACTCATAGAGGCATTCTCTCGAAGATTAGACCAAGTGTACAAACCAACAGAAATTGGAAGATCGATTAGGCATAACAAATCAATAAAATCAGAAAAGATCTTCATATCACCTCTCTTCAAACTTACTCCAATCTTTCACTCTTAGCCCGGAAAATGTTGAAGTCGCCACCCATGAGAATTGGCTTACTAAAGGAGGAAATTGTAGAAATTAGGTTGTTAAACATAAGGAGTCTTTCAGAGGAGTCGTTTGGAGCGTATATGTTGATCAGAATGCACTTTAACTTTGAGGATTGAAATTGTAGTGTCCTTGACAGAAGAATAAAATTATTCCGAGTGTTTTGTGATTTGCAATCAAACACCTCCAGATCCCACAGGGAAATTAGAGCACCAGCCACACTGATAGAGGGGGAGAATGCCCAATTGAAATTCTTCACTCTACTACTTAACTGATTGACCATCCTACCATCCACATGTTGCAATTTTGACTATTGTAGAAAATTCACACTAGCTTTACTCATCGAAATCAATCTTCTAATTGAAGCTTTCTTTTCGAATTTGCCCAAACCTCAAACATTCCAAGACACAATAAAACTCTAATTCATAGATTAGTTAAATGAAAACACTAATAGGCACCAGGTGAAACTAAACGTACCTCTAGTTCTTGCCAGCACCCATATCATACTCCAACTCTACAAGTCTCGAACAAACTTCATTATTTGTAGCTTTGAAGACAAACCCATAAAATTACACACTTCAAGAGTCGCCCTCGCTTCAATATCGAGAGGAGAATGCAACAGAGATCCGGATTCAACAACAACCAAAGAAGATTGAGACTTGGGATGATCGGGGCTCGAGGGAATCTCCTTTAGTGAAAGCCAGATTACTGGAGCCCTTTTGATTGATGATAGTGATAGGGTCATCTGTACCTGGTTTAGTAGAGGCCCAATGAGAAAAGTTGATCGGTTTGGATCTTAGAATCTATGGTGACGGGTTCTTTGTGTTCTTGATTAGACTGGTCCTGATCGAGAATAGGCTCGTTCCTCTATCGAGGACAAGGGCAATGAGATCACTCAGGCCCGAAGTGGAGTTTGAGTTACCAGAAACCATAGATATAGGAACTGTTACAGTATGCCCAAAGACTAATCATGAGATGATTGTACTGATATACTTTCTTTACCGTGTTTATAGAATAAAGGCATTGCTATTATTATTTTTCAGTTATACTTATGTGTCTTAAATAAACTGAAAGATAATAAAGTCCATATAATAATATGATTATTATTAAAAGATCCTTAGTTGAGTATTATTATGAGCTTGGACAATAATAATACGTTCAAGGCTAACATATAGTTGATTGATGACAATGAGTTGTCATTGACATAGAGATGTCAAAATCGATATATGAGTATGTTGTTAGAGAACAACATATTGGATTGACCCGCTATGAACATATGTCTTGGATTATTATGTGACGGTCACAACATTGCTCATGGTGGTGACTACATGTATGATCCTTAGACTTGAGATCATTACTATCTCAATATATATTGTATGTTTTGATACAATTAAACATGCTTCGTGACTGGTCGCACTATAAAGACTGATGTCCAACATATCACGATATATGTAGTGGGGTGTGAATGATCAAGACATGATTTGTCCCTCATGCATAATAGGAGTTATATCACATGCCACTTGATTGAGTGAGACTAGAAATGCACGGCCATGCTCGAACAAGTTGATATGAGATATCATAAGTTGTTCGTTTATTATAGTTTACTCTAGATATTAAGAAATATTATATGAGCTATACAAGTGTGACTATTCCAGGACTTGTGCATATTCTATATACAAAGGACAAAAGGATATAATACATAAAGAAGTTAAGCACGAAGATGTTATGTCGAATCATGACTTCTTGTAACTTAGATGACCATGATACATTGCTAGATGTCACTCATTGTTTGTAATATTAGAATAGTTCTAATAAATACTACTAATGTTGCAGGAACCTACAGGGTCACACCCTAGGGTTGAATTGAGCAAATATCAAATGAGTTATAATTGTACAATTTTATTGTACATGAATGAAGTATATAATTAAAATTAATATACATTCGATATAAATATATATTGTAACCCCCTTAGCCCGGCCTAGACGGTTGATCCGAACTACGAAGATTACACGGGGAAAACCAAAGTCAACCCGAAAGTCAACCTTGATTAACGACCCTTTTTTTTCTTTTTAACTTTTTCTAAATGCATATTAACCTTAGGTGTACTCTTGAGATAAGCATACTCAAAAATCACAGCAATCGGAAAACAATAAAGGACTCAATTGCACAACATACAAATTTAGGGACCAAAATGTAAAATCTGGAAATTAAGAGGACTTTACCAATTTTTAAGTTACCATTATGAAATTAGTCATGTTTCATACCTCTATGCCAAATTTCACCTCAAACGGACATCTCAAACTCAACCAATTGCACATACAAAAATCTGGACTAAAACGTAAAGCTTGCAAACCTCAAAACCATTCAAATCAGTGCCCAACGGTCAAGTGTTTCGAAACGGGTCTAGGCCGTTCAGAAACACGGGCTGGCAGTAGCCAAAGTGTTTCGAAACACCTCTGCCCGTTTCGAAACACCCAGGCCAAAATATGCACCTGTTTCGAAACAGGCAAGGGTGTTTCGAAACACCCTGCCCAGAAACAGCAGAAATGCATGTTTTTACCCTCTTTCGACCCACCAAACACGCTCATAAGACCTCCACATCATTCCAAAAAGTCATCAAACATTAAAGGAACATATTTGCATCATCAAAGCTCAATCATAACATCATTTAGGAAAAACCACAAGTCTATAGGCATGCATCCTAAATGAAAAGCAAGCAATCATCAAATCTCCAAAACAAATACCAAATGGCCATTTACATGTTTCAAACATCAACATAGGCATTAAACCAAACTTAGGGAGTCCAAAACATCTCCCAAAAACTCAATCTAGGTTCCCATTGCCAAATACCAAAAGCTAATAGTGTTGTGAAAATAGTCACCATACATGAGCTTAGACTTTCACTTGGATCCTTGACCTCCTTGCTGCCCTTAAAGAACTTCAATGCTCTGCATTATTGGTTCAAGAAAGAGAGAGCGTAAGCACACATGCTTAGTGAGAAATGCTCTAATGAAACAACACAATAATGCACTTTGTAAAAACACCTTTCCAAGGCCTTTAATTTCAAAACAACATTTATCATGCATCTATGCACACAAACCAAGCATCTCATGCTTCAATACATCAACATGTCATATTGGCTTTCAAGTGATAATCCATAACCATTTTCAACTCAAAACACAATCGGATACGCGGATTACAAGCGTTGTCCCATACGCTCCATACACACTACCAAACACTCAAGGTGGAGTTTACCGGTACAATCACAACCCCTCAACACCCGTGATGGAGTCTACGGTACAATTACAACCCCTCCACATCACTCATTGGTAGTTGTATAACATCACTAACGAGAACACGGGACACACAACACAAGGTCCTCACATGGCTTTTCTCCATCCGACTGCGGATGATAAGATGTACTGAAATTCAACCGTGTACCCAAAGCCTGATGCAAACACTGCCAAAAACGCGATGTAAACCTCGGATCTCTATCCGACACAATCGACTTTGGCACGCCATACAGCCGCACAATCTCAGCAATGTACAGCTCCGCAAGCTTATCCAAAGTGTACGTAGTATGCACAGGCAAGAAATGTGCATATTTCGTCAGGCGATCCACAATCACCCACACTGAATTCTTCTTCGATGACGACAAAGGCAAACCAGACACGAAGTCCATGGTAATCCTCTCCCACTTCCACTCAGGAATCCTCAACGGTTGCAACAACCCTGAAGGAAACTGATGCTCAGCCTTAAATCGCTGACATACCATGCACTTGCTTACAAACTCAGCAACATCTTTCTTTAAACCCACCCAATAGTACTCATCACGAAGATCACGGTACATCTTAGTACTACCAGGGTGCATAGCAAAAGGACTACTATGAGCTTCAGTCAGAATAGCACGCCTCAACTCAGCATCATTGGGCACTACTATTCGACTTCCAAAGCATAAAACTCCATCATCACTAAAGCAGAAATCCGATGGCCTATCCTCTGCAATATCCTGAACATGTGGCACCAAGGAATCATCCAACAACTGCTTTTCCTTAACCAACTGAATCAAGGATGGTTTCACTTGCAACTCAGCCACAAGACCACCATCACGTGAAATGCTCAAACTGGCAAACATAGCCCTCAACTCCACTGCTACCTTCCTACTCAAAGCATCTGCTACAACATTAGCTTTACCCCGATGGTACTCGATCGTCAAATCGTAATCCTTAAGCAACTCCACCCAACGTCGTTGCCTAAGATTCAACTCTTTCTGAGACATCAAATACTTCAAGCTCTTGTGGTCCGTGTACACAGTACACTTCTCACCATACAAGTAATGTCTCCAATTTTTCAAAGCGAAAACCACCGCAGCTAACTCAATGTCATGCGTAGGATAATTGCGCTCATGCACCTTCAACTGACGCGATGCATAAGCCACCTCCTTACCCTCTTGCATCAACACACATCCCAAACCAACGTAGGACGCGTCACTATACACCACAAACTCTTTCCCTGATTCAGGTTGAACCAAGATAGGAGCTTGCGTCAAAGCTGCCTTAAGCTTCTCAAAAGCCTGTTGTCTCGCTTCCGTCCACTCATACTTAACATCCTTTTGCAACAACTTTGTCAAAGGTGCAGCAATCTTTGAAAACCCATCCACGAACCTTCGATAGTACCCCGCCAAACCAAGGAAACTACGAACTTCATGAATAGACTTAGGAGGCTTCCAATTCATCACTGCCTCAATCTTTTGAGGATCAACACGTATTCCTTCAGCAGAGACCACATGACCAAGAAACACAACTTCTCTAAGCCAGAACTCACACTTGCTCAGCTTGGCATAAAGCTGATTCTCCAACAAAGCCTGCAACACAATTCTCAAATGCCCCTCATGCTCCTCCTCAGTACGAGAGTACACGAGAATATCATCAATGAACACCACAACAAATTTATCCAGGTATTCATGGAACACTCTATTCATCATGTCCATGAAAGCTGCAGGAGCATTCGTCAAACCAAACGGCATCACAAGAAACTCATAATGCCCATACCTCGTTCTGAAGGCTGTCTTTGGCACATCCACATCCTTCACCTTCAGCTGATAATACCCTGACCTTAAGTCAATTTTAGAGAACACAGCTGCTCCCCAAAATTGATCAAAAAGATCATCAATTCTCGGCAATGGATACCGATTCTTGACAGTCAACTTGTTAAGTTGACGGTAATCGATGCACATTCTCATAGTGCCATCTTTTTTCTTCACAAACAGAACCGGTGCACCCCAAGGTGACACACTCGGCCGAATGAAACCACGATCAAGCAACTCCTGAAGTTGCGTCTTCAGCTCTTTCAACTCTTTAGGTGCCATTCGATAAGGAGTAATGGACACTGGAGTTGTGTTTTCATACAGCTCAATCCCAAACTCCACTTCGCGATTAGGAGGCAATCCAGGCAACTCCTCCGGAAACACACCAGGAAACTCTCGCATCGTCCTGACATCTTGCACACAAAACTCTTTAGAGCTAGGATTCATCACAAAGGCTAGGTAGGCTTCACAACCTTGCCTCAGCATCCGGCTCGCTTCCAATGTGGACACCACATTGGCAAGAAACTTCACATTCTCACCCACCACCACTACCTCATAATCATCCGCAAGCTTCAACGAAACTCGCTTATTCACAAAATCCACAACAGCTCGATGCTCAACAAGCCAATCCATACCAAGGATTACGTCAAAACCATAGAAAGGCAATTCCATAAGATCAACATGAAAAACATGGTCTTGCACAACCAAGGGACATCTTCTATAAAGCTTTCGAGTCACAACAGTCTCACCAAAAGAACTAGTTACACGCATAACAACATCCAAAGACTCAACAGGCAAACCAAGCAATTGAGCATG
The DNA here is from genome assembly GCA_030270665.1 of Hibiscus trionum. Lineage (NCBI taxonomy): Eukaryota > Viridiplantae > Streptophyta > Magnoliopsida > Malvales > Malvaceae > Hibiscus > Hibiscus trionum. Next base: position 2,804,783 of record BSYR01000050.1, read on the forward strand.
TTCATGCAATATGTATGAGTGTGTAGATCCAGAATCAATCAAGGAAAGTAATGACAAGGATTGCAAAGTGAAAGTACCTGCGATCACATCCGTGTCATTCCTCCCCTCCCTCTGAGCATACACTCTGGCCTGACCACCACCCTCAGGCTGAACAGCTACCACATGAGCCACATTCCTTCCGCCATCCTCTCTACGCTAGAAATTACCACGGCCGCGCCTACGACCTCTCTGTGGTGCAACAACTCCAGGAGCACGTCCCTGACCACCACCGGCCAACAGAGGACACTCTCTCTTCATGTGATCCGCCGAACCACAGTTCCAACACGAATTACCGGTCACCACAACAGGATCCTGTACCTCCCTCGCTGCTCGAGGACAATCACGCCTCAGATGACCACGCGATCCACATGTCCAACATGTGTTCTGATCAGCTCTCTCCCTGTCTCCCTGAACAGACGCACCTTGCCCTCCACCACCACGCCTAGCTGAAGACTGATACTTCCGATCACGTCCTCTCTTGTTCCGTCCGCCACCGGAACTATACTCAGCAGCTCGCTTGCCCGCACTAGGACCAGCTCCTCTAGAAGATAAACTCAAATTCAACTCAATGTCTTTTGCTCTACCAACCAGCACATCAAAGTCAGTGTACTCAGCAGCCAGCATATAGGTCTTTACATCCGTCACCAAACCATAACGGAAATGTTCACACCTCTCCCGCTCATCAGGGATAAGCTCAGGTGCATACTGACTGAGCCGGACAAACTGAACCTCGTACTCAGCCACTGACATGCTCCCTTGAGTAAGAGACATGAATTCCTTTTTCTTTTCATCCAGGTACCGCACACCCAGATACCTCCGCTTGAACGCGTTCAGAAAGAACGTCCAAGTCACATCAGCATCCTCCATTCCGGAGATAGCGGTGGTCCACCAGGTATACGCATCGTCATGCAACAATGATATTACACAGCTCAGCTTCTGCACTTCATTGCAGTTCATTTGTCCCAAAATTCTCTTGGTACTTTCCAACCAAGACTCGGAACCCTCAGCAGACAAACCCCTGAACTCAGTCCCTCCCAGACTGCGCAAACGTTCCAGAGGTAGTCTAACATTAGCATCTCCCTGATGCCCAGCTCCATGAGCTCCAGCTACCGCCGCCTGAAAGGCTCCAGCAATAGCTTGAATCAGCACTGTCATGTCAGGAGCAGCTTGCCCCTGCCCAGCTTCAGGTCCAGCGACCCCAGCACCAGCACCAGCTCCCTCACCCCCAGCACCACCACCACCGGATGGAGGAGGTAAATCCATTACATTTTCTGCATTCTCTTCGTTCTCATTTTGAGCCATAGCTTGCGTATTAATCCTCGTCTCTCTACGAGGTCCCATTCACTATACAATGCAATCACAAATGCAATAAACATAGTCAGGCTCAGCAAGGTAAGCAATCCAAGTACTCAACCTCATTTCCAATTAAAACAAATCATTTCATTAGCTTTGATATGGCAATGGGTCCCTCTAACATGCTTCACCACAGCATACACCACATTTGCAACATTTTTACAATTCATACATCATACTTTCACTCAACAAGCATACAAGCAATCATACACATATCACCCACATAACCATTCCCAAATACTCGAGAAATCAGCTCTGATACCACCAAATGTAACCCCCTTAGCCCGGCCTAGACGGTTTACCCGAACTACGAAGATTACACGGGGAAAACCAAAGTCAACCCGAAAGTCAACCTTGATTAACGACCCTTTTTTTCTTTTTAACTTTTTCTAAATGCATATTAACCTTAGGTGTACTCTTGAGATAAGCATACTCAAAAATCACAGCAATCGGAAAACAATAAAGGACTCAATTGCACAACATACAAATTTAGGGACCAAAATGTAAAACCTGGAAATTAAGAGGACTTTACCAATTTTTAAGTTACCATTATGAAATTAGTCATGGTTCATACCTCTATGCAAAATTTCACCTCAAACGGACATCTCAAACTCAACCAATTGCACATACAAAAATCAGGACTAAAACGTAAAGCTTGCAAACCTCAAAACCATTCAAATCAGTACCCAACGGTCAAGTGTTTCGAAACGGGTCTAGGCCGTTCAGAAACACGGGCTGGCAGTAGCCAAAGTGTTTCGAAACACCTCTACCCGTTTCGAAACACCCAGGCCAAAATATGCACCTGTTTCGAAACAGGCAAGGGTGTTTCGAAACACCCTGCCCAGAAACAGCAGAAATGCATGTTTTTACCCTCTTTCGACCCACCAAACACGCTCATAAGACCTCCACATCATTCCAAAAAGTCATCAAACATTAAAGGAACATATTTGCATCATCAAAGCTCAATCATAACATCATTTAGGAAAAACCACAAGTCTATAGGCATGCATCCTAAATGAAAAGCAAGCAATCATCAAATCTCCAAAACAAATACCAAATGGCCATTTACATGTTTCAAACATCAACATAGGCATTAAACCAAACTTAGGGAGTCCAAAACATCTCCCAAAAACTCAATCTAGGTTCCCATTTCCAAATACCAAAAGCTAATAGTGTTGTGAAAATAGTCACCATACATGAGCTTAGACTTTCACTTGGATCCTTGACCTCCTTGCTGCCCTTAAAGAACTTCAATGCTCTGCATTATTGGTTCAAGAAAGAGAGAGCGTAAGCACACATGCTTAGTGAGAAATGCTCTAATGAAACAACACAATAATGCACTTTGTAAAAACACCTTTCCAAGGCCTTTAATTTCAAAACAACATTTATCATGCATCTATGCACACAAACCAAGCATCTCATGCTTCAATACATCAACATGTCATATTGGCTTTCAAGTGATAATCCATAACCATTTTCAACTCAAAACACAATCGGATACGCGGATTACAAGCGTTGTCCCATACGCTCCATACACACTACCAAACACTCAAGGTGGAGTTTACCGGTACAATCACAACCCCTCAACACCCGTGATGGAGTCTACGGTACAATTACAACCCCTCCACATCACTCATTGGTAGTTGTATAACATCACTAACGAGAACACGGGACACACAACACAAGGTCCTCACATGGCCTTTTAACCACCATTATGACCTTAGACATCTCGTTAGTGTTCTTGGATGGAGTTTACGGTACAATCACAACCCCTCAACATCCAAGGCGACTTTATTCACGGTGCACCCAATCCTATAGCCGGCTAACTATATCCGATTCAAGTACTTTTAAACCAACACATCACTTGCCAATATACATCATTTACCATCATCAATCCACTGTTTTTAAGCATTAAACAAAGCCATTACATAATCATGCATCACTATGCATCAAACCACATTTATCAATGTCCAAAACAAGGATCTCTTACCTTGAGCATCCCTCAACACATGGCTTACAAAACCAGCATTAAACATGCTAACATATGCTTTCAAAACAGAATTTAAACATGCAAAATAAACACATTGCATTCAACCATCTCATGGTTCATCAAAAAGAGAGTTTCTCCGAAAAACTTACTCTTGAGCTTAGCTAAGTTGTTTAGACTTAAACTAAGCTCCCATAACCTTCCAAGATTGGTTTCAAAGCAGAAAACCAAACTTCACTCACCTATTCCGTTTCGCAAGCTTGCCGAAACGCCGATCAAGCCTCCGGATCAACACCACAAGGATCCGATGATGTCTCCCCTGTTTTAAACACATCAAAGCAGAAGATTAATGCATCATCATGCATTAAAATCTTCAACCAAAACACCTAAACTCGCTGCTCTCATCAAAACTCACATTTCGGCTACCAAACACAACCGAAATCACATCCAAACACCTCTACAACAATACCCAGCCAAGATCCATCAAATCCAATCATTCTTAAACATCAATTAACATCTAAAAAGGACCTAATCACGTTCTTATACCTCCAGCTATAGCAGAACATCAAAATCACCCCAAAACCCACCATTTTCTCAAGTAAAAACTTAGGAAAATCAACCTATTCGGGATTGCATTGATTAAACCTCAATTACAAATCATTTAGACATCCAAAATACATCAAAAAGACATCTCAAAACATAGCCCAATCATCTATTACGAATTTCTTCAAAATTAAATCCAAATCTTGCATTTTAAGCAAAAATCAAGAACACAACATTAAAACCTTTAATAAAACTCAATTTAAGGATTGATAACTTGGGAATTTCAGTAAAGAACTGAGTATTTAGAGGAGAAGGACGTTCATACCTCTAAATGTGAGTTTCTCCTTGTTTAAAGCCAAAATCCTTGAAAATTCAATAAGCAAAAGATGAGGATTTGGTGTAGAAATGATTAGAAATCATTTAGAGATTGAAATCTCAACTTTAGGTGTGAAAATCAAAGGTAAAGTGGCTGTGGAAATGTGTTTGGCTGAAGGAAAATTGAGAGAAAATGAAATGGGAAAATTTTGGCAAAAGTTAGTTAGGAAACTAAAATATCTCTTTTCCCTCTTTTCTTTTTATTAAATTACATTAAATGAGTCTTTAAAATTTAAGAAAAATCTGGAGAAACCCTCCCTTGGGTAAATTAGCTCCTTAAAGATTCAAAGTTTCAATCCTTTTAAAACAGTCACCAACTTTTCAAAAATTACATTTTAGTCACTAACTTGAAATGTCATATTTCCAAACCCCATTTTGTAAAATTGATTTCACCATTCTCTTATATATAATAAAATAGGATTTTTAGATAGTTTTCCATATTTTTAATGCATCTCGAACTAGGCTTTCCCTAAAAAGCACCTTTTATATTCGAACCGTAATTTAAACCGGTCCGGTTCAGACCCTAAACTTCCAAGCCCAAAATTGGGGTGTTACATATATATATATATATATATGTGTGTGTGTGTGTGTGTGTGTGTGTGTGTGTGTGTGTGTGTGTGTGCAATTTTAATTAACTCGGATATAATAAATAAATATTAAAAGAATCTAATTATGATTATAATTCTTTTAATAGATATAAAATTCCAATTAAAAATCCTAAGGGTCAGGGTAACTGCATATAAAAGGAGAAGTGTGGTCTAGCAATCGCTCTCTCTTTTTAGACGAAATATTCTCAAGAACAGTTTTGAGAAAAGAGAAAAAATTTGCTCTCAACTGGGTGAACTGAGTAGAGGTCGAAACGTTTCTGTGGAGGCTTGAGATTCGAACTAATCGTGACTGCACTGCTGATTTTCTGTTTTTCAGGAACCCAAGGTAAATCACGCATCCTTTCCTGCCGAATTTTTTATACATGAATCCCTGGTGAGATCGTCGGATTATTTTTCTGTTGCGCCATGGGGTGTACCGACGATCCTAACAGATCATGCAGTTTGTTTAGACTTGAGGGCCCCAAAATAGGGGCAATGGCTGATTTATACTTTTCCTCGGCATGCCACTAGGCTTGATTGTTTTTGACGCAGTTTGATCAGAATTAAGCACATTTGGAATATTACTCCTTATAACCTTCTAATATGCTGTGGGGGTATTTCGCCACCACCATTCCATTAATTCCAAGAGGAGAATCAACGAAGCAAGCGTCTTCCACTGTTTCATTTGGGATTATCTACGTATCTTAATCTATCTAACACCGTTCATCTTCATACTCTAAATTGGACACCCTCACATGAAACTTATCTCCGTTCAACATCACTAAAGCGAAGGAGTGGATGTCCGATATAGAGCTAACTCTGGTGAGAAATCGTGCATAGTCAAACCATCTTTTGTGTAATGTATCCTCATCATTCTTGATAACTTTGCCCCAATTACTAGCAATGGATTCCATGACTACTGCATGCCATACAAACAATGAAAGACATTCTATGTTGACCCATATCTTTAGTTTTTTTCAAAGACACAAGTTGTCTAATGAATCCAAATCCTCGAACCAAGATTGCAGGAGGGATGGCTTAAGGTCCCAGAGAATTTGAACTTGTTCAACCTCTAAACACTGGATGATAATGTAGAAACCTGACTATTCATTGACTCTAACTTTAAAACCTTCTGACTGCAATGCTTGTTGAACGAAATCAGCGTCATACATCCCTTTAATTTGCCCCACAAAACTATGTTTCATCACTATAATTCTGAAGGAGAGAAAGGAATCTAAATAGAAATATCAGTCTTGGGGATGAAGAAGATATTGTCCTTACAACTTTGGGGTGGCCATCATTTTTAAAGATTTTTTTGTCAGACCTCTAAGCATAAGGAATATCCAATAGCACATCTTTGTACGATCTCCCTTTCGAAATGACCAAGAACTTGCTTTCCCCCGCCTGCCGCAATTTCACTGTTTTATTATCGATTCTATGAACAATACGATTGGGCTCGATCCGCTTGATCTCATGAGAAACTTTGATGGAAATACGTCCATTTTCCTATTTTTGCCCAATGCCACCGCTCTGTCTGTTGGGTGTGGGTCCCACTATGTGAGGAACCCATCACCTTAAAAATGGGTTGCAACTTTACAATAGGTTACAACCTAAAATGTGGTGTAAATGTGATGTAACCTGAAATGTGATGCAAAAGTGGTTACAACCTAAAATGTGGTGCAAATGTGGTGTAACCTGAAATGTGATGCAAAAGTGGTTACAACCTAAAATGTGAAGCAACTTGAGAAAACAGGTTACAACTTGAATGGAAACCATAAAACAAGTTTGCTTGTTTTGCTGGAGAAGTTTTCTGCCATGCATTTATTACTTTTTGTCCTTTGATTTTTGGTAAAAAGCTACCTTTGGCTTTTGTGATAAAACGTTTGGGCAGTAGCAAAAGGTTATTAGATTTGCTATTTTTAAAAAGGGGGCTTCACGTTTTTGAGAGAAAAACAAAGGAGAAAACATATATTTCAAGTTTGGTGTAGCAGTGATCAACTCTTCGATCGGAGGTCCATCTGTGGTTTGATTGAGCTGATTTTTGGACAGAAGCTAGGTGACAAGGTGTTATTGCTTGTGTACGGTCATATTTTTCATCCGAGTCTTGTAGCGTCTGAAATACCATTTTTCAGTAGGCTGCGTTTTGGTGATGTTCCCTCATTTTTCTCTCTTTTGTTGAAGACTACTTGTTATTAGCCTTGTTGGAGCTATATGCTTGTTTTAGGTTGAATATTGTAGTCTTGTACTTGAACATTTGTTGATAGTGTAACTTTTGATCGGACTCTAAAGTCCCGTGGTTTTTACCTTTGATCTACGTAAAAAAAATTTGGTGTCTCGATTTATTCTTGTTGTGGTTGCCTTTGTTGATCTTTGAGATTGGTTACAAGTGCTAGAGAACATATTCATTGTTGTTGTGTTTCACATAATTATCGACATGCATTTCAGGGAGAGAAAGAACATTGATTGTGCTTCCGCTTTGTCTCGGTTGTTCGGTTTCTTCCTTAACAAATTGGTATCAGAGCTTGGTTATTGTGTCAGATAATTATGGAGATTAATACGAGCAAGATGATTATGTTGAAGGACACGAATTATCAACTTTGGCGGAATAAAATGAAAGACTCGTTATTTGTGAAGGCTTTGTATCTTCCGGTCTTTGCTACTTAAAAACCCGAGTCGAAAAGTGATGAAGAATGGAAATTTGAGCATCAACAAGTGTGTGGTTTTATTTGGCAATTTGTTGAAGATAATGTTTACAACCACATTGATTAAGAGACACATGCTCGCACATTGTGGGAGAAGCTTGAAAGCTTGTACGCTTCAGGGTCGGGCAATAACAAGTTGCTTTTGCTTAAGAAGATGATGGCACTGAAATACTAAGAAGGAACGTCTACAACTGACCATGTTAGTGAGTTTCAAAGTGTGATGAATCAGTTGCTTAATATGGGCATCAAATTTGATGATGAGAATTTAGGGCTTTGGTTGCTTGCTACTCTACCAGACTCTTGTGAGACTTTTTGGGTCTCGCTCATTAATTCTGCTCCACAAGGCACAATTACCTTAGATTTGGCTAAGAGTGGTGTGTTGAATGAAGAGGTTAGAAGAATATCTCAGGGTTCTACATCACAGTTCAAGGTGTTGGTTACCGAGAATAGGGGAGAAATAGAGACAAAGATGGCAAGGGTAGAGATAAAAGTCGAAGCAAGTCAAGATCGAGATATAAGAATCTTGAGTGCCATCATTGTGGTAAGAAAGGCCATATCAAGAAATATTGTTTCAAGTTGAAGAAAGAGAACAAATGTGGTGGTGATAAACACGATCGAAAGGATGATGAAAAATCTGAATGTGTTACTGTGAAACCGATAAACTAATTTTGATGAATGCAACAACCCGTTTACCGGCTACTTGGGGTGTATTGATGAATGCAACAATGGAGGAAAGATAACATCCCAACGGCTCTATTGATGAATGCAACAACCCCAACGGCTAGAATCAATGAGAAGGTATAAAAGGGACCTCTAAAAGCTTCAGCAACAACTATTGATCTCAAAGAAAACATCGAAACATCAAATCTAAGCAATTGAACCTAAATCCCATTATTTCTTATAAACCCCAATTGTGAAATTGTAATTTCCATTCTTATCCTTTCAATTGGGTTGAGTTCTTGTAATTGGGCTACTTTTTGTATTGAGAGATACTTGTTTAGCCATCATCTTCTTTGTAATTTTTGTGTGAGGATTGGGTCAAATTTTGGGTAGTAAATTTGACCGATATTGTAATAGTTACCTCCTTAGCCTAGAAAAGGGGAAGAACGATTAGTGGAATTGTTGGAAAATCCTTAGTGAAGATAAGGTAGTGGATGTAGAGTTCGATTGGAACTTGAACCACTCTAAATCCTATTGTCAATTTTTTTATTTGCCAATTCCACTACCAAAAAGTCTAAAAATCCAATTAACCCCCTCTTGGTTTATATCGATCATTTGATCCACTCAACAATTTGTATCAGAGTCTACCTCTTTGAAGGATTAACAATCACAAGAGGAGTTCCTAGGAAGAGTGTGATCATCCAAAAATCAAGCCATGGCATCTACCTCCGGGTCAAGCATGTACGAGTCTCAATCAACTACAAAATCGTCATTCTTCAACGGTGATAACTATCCATTTTGGAAGAACCGAATGCACCTCTTCATCAAATCCAACGATTACCTTGTTTGGGATGTCATTGAAGATGGTCCCTATATTCCATTGAAGAGGTATGATAAAGGAAGATTGGTTCTAAAGAAGAAGATTGAGATGAGTGAAGATAAGAGAAAGAAGATCCAAATAAATGATAAAGCTCTTCACATGCTATTTTGCTCTTTCGGTCCCGACATTTACTGCAAAGTCTCCTCCATTGAAAGTGCCAAGGAAGTATGGGATACACTAGAGACCACCTATGAAGGAACTAGTGATGTGAAGGAGACCAAGATTGGAATTCTGAATCTTAGTTATGAGAATTTCAAGATGGAGCCCAACGAAACCATGTCCAAGATGTTCGATCGCTTCTCAACTATCGTCAACGGGCTTAAGGGTTTTGGAGAGACAATCCCGGAAGACAAACTAGTCCGGAAGCTACTCTACTCACTTCCCGAATCTTGGGATGGGGAGAGAACCGCCATCATCGAGGCCAGAAACTTGAAGACACTCAAACTTGATGAGCTAGTGGGTTCTCTCCTTATTCATGAGATAATGAAACAAGGAAGGGAAGATGAAAAGAAAAAGGAAGAGAAAAGAGTGAAGAAGCTAGAAGTAGAAAAGAAGAAGAAGATAGGAGTGGCTCTCAAAGCTTCATTACATGAGGAGAGCACTTCTAGTGAGGAGGGCGATATAGAAGAATTGGCTATGATAGCCAAAAGATTCTCATGATTCATGAGATCCAACCGAGGAAGGAAGATTCAAAGAAAAATGGACTTTAAGTGCAAACACAAAGAAGAAGAGAGGGATCAAATCATTTGCTACGAGTGCAAAAAGCCCGGTCACATTCGTTCGGAGTGCCCTCAACTCAAGAAGAAGGGCTTTGAGAAGAAGAAGAAGCTCAAAGCCAAGCTTGCTACTTGGAGTGACGAGGAGTCATCCGAGGATGACGAACACGAAGTGGCCAACCTTTGCCTCATGGCACTTGAGGAGGATTCCTCCATGGTAACCTCTAACTCATCATCTTTTGACTTTACATTTGATGAATTACATGATGCATATGATGAGTTGCAAGAGGTTTATGATGAGTTAGTTTAGAAGTACAAAGAGTCAGTCATTAGAAATAAGAAAATTATTTCGGAATTAAATGATAAAAATGACTCACTTTCTCAAGCTAACTTGAAATTTGAGAAAAAAAAATTTAGGTTTAAAAGATGAACTTAAATTCTTCCAAGATGAAAATGTATACCTAAATAATCTTCTTTCTCAATGCAATAGTGAACACCAAAAGGTGTTAGATGAGCTTAACAAGCTCAAAGAGTCTTTAAAAAATGTTGGTAATGTGAAGCATGAAAAAGGTGAATCATCTAAAACAAACCAACCTAGGAGAAAGACTAATAACTACAAACAAAGTGGCTTCCCTAGACATAATGGAACTAAAAAGATTAGGAGTGTATGAGTTCCTAAGGAACATGTCAAATCTAATAATATTGTTGCTATGTCACCTTGGATTCCTAAGGGAACCAAGCTATTGGGAGCTAACACTCGTGGACCCAAAATGATTTGGGTACCAAAAACAAAAGTTTAATATCTTTGTTTGTAGGGGGAGCATTGCTACAAGGCCAAAGCACAAAGTCAAAATTCATGGTACCTTGATAGTGGATGCTCGAGGCATATGACCGGAGACAAGAGTAGATTTATGGACTTAAAGCCAAAAAGTGGAGGAGTAGTGACATTTGGTGACAACTCCAAAGGCCACATTAAAGGTATTGGCTCCATAGGTAATCACTCTACCATTCTTATTGAAAATGTTTTATATGTCGATGGTCTTAAATATAATTTGTTGAGCATAAGCCAATTATGTGATAAAGGGTTTAATGTCTTATTTGATAAGAATGGGTGCAAAATTGTTAACATTAAATCAAATAATATTATGCTCATAGGTCATCGCATAGGTAATATTTACATGGTGCATTTAGATGACATACATACATCACATGCATGTTTAGTAGCTCAAAATGAAAATGATGCATGGCTATGGCCTAGGAAACTAGGACATGCTAGCATTAGCGTTTTAGAAAAATTAGTTTCCCTAGATCTAGTTAGAGGTTTACCCAAGATTAAGTTCTCAAATGACAAAATTTGTGATGCATGCTCTAAGGGTAAACAACATAAGTCATCCTTTAAATCCATTAATGATGTTTCTACAAGTAGATGTTTACAACTTATTCACATGGATTTATTTGGGCCTATTAGGACTATGAGCTTGGGTGGTAAATCTTATGCATTTGTACTTGTTGATGATTTTTCTAGATTTACTTGGGTTCTATTTTTAAGTACTAAAGATAAGGCTTTAGAAAAATTCATCACATTTTCAAAATTAACCCAAAATGATCTTGAACTTAGAATTTCTCATATTAGAAGTGATCATGGAACCGAATTTCAAAATCTAGGATTTGAAGAGTTTTTAAATGAAAATGGTATTAGCCATAATTTTTCGGCTCCTCGAACTCCTCAACAAAATGGGGTAGTTGAGAGGAAAAATAGAACTTTACAAGAAATGGCTAGAACAATGCTTTGTGAAAACAATTTACCTAAATATTTTTGGGCGGAAGCCACAAACACCGCTTGCTACATTGTAAACCGAGTAATGATTAGGCCACTTTTAAAGAAAACACCATATGAGATTTTAAAATCTAAAAAGCCTAACATTAGCTATTTTCATCCATTTGGTTGCAAGTGTTTTGTTTTAAATAATGGAAAAGATAACTTAGGTAAATTTGATGCAAAAAGTGATGAAGCTATTTTCATAGGATATTCCTTAAACTCTAAAGCCTATCGTGTATTTAACAAGAGAACTTTAGTAGTAGAAGAGTCTATACATGTTGTATTCGATGATAACCTCCTTCCAAGGAAGGATTCTTGTGATGATGGTGATGTAGGAATCATTAATGCCTTTGATGTAGGACAAACTTCAAAGGAGGATGAGATTCCAACAAAAGAAGAGGATACACAAGATCCACCTCTTGAAGCCTTGAAGGACTTGGCTCTTGAGGAAAAGGAAGTGAGCTACCCAAGGGAGTTCAACTATGTCAAAGGTGGTGAAATCTTGGGTGATCCATCCAAGGGGGTAACTACTAGATCTTCTCTTAAACTTATGAACCATGTTGCATTTATCTCATGCATAGAGCCTAAAAATATCAAAGAAGCATTAAAAGATGATTTTTGGATTTTGGCCATGCAAGAGGAATTAAATCAATTTGAGAGAAGTAATGTTTGGGCATTAGTTGATAGGCCTAGTAATCAATCTACTATAGGAACTAAATGGGTCTTTAGGAATAAACTAGATGAGAGTGGTAACATTGTGAGAAATAAAGCTAGATTAGTAGCACAAGGTTACACTCAAGAAGAGGGAATAGATTTTGATGAAAGCTATGCACCTGTAGCTAGAATGAAGGCTATTAGGATGTTGATTGCATATTTATGTTATCATGACTTCAAGCTTTTTCAAATGGATGTTAAAAGCGCATTTTTAAATGGTTTTATAAATTAGGAAGTGTATGGGGAACAACCACCGGGTTTTGAAGACTCAAAATTTCCAAATCATGTTTTCAAACTTACTAAAGCACTTTATGGTTTAAAACAAGCTTCTAGAGCTTGGTATGAAATACTTTCAAATTTTTTGATTGAAAAAGGTAAGGTGGCCACTACACTTTTCATAAAAAGGTATAAAAATGACATCTTAGTAGTACAAATATATGTTGATGATATTATTTTTGAATCTACTAATGAGTGTTGTTGCAAGGAGTTTGCTAAGTTAATGCAAGGTGAATTCGAGATGAGCATGATGGGGGAGCTCTCATTCTTTTTGGGACTCCAAATCAAGCAAAGGAAGGATGGCACCTTCATCAATCAAGCAAAGTACATCAAGGATATGCTCAAGAAGTTTGGCTTGGAGAATGCAAAGCCTCATGCCACACCAATGAGCTCATCTACAAAGCTTGACAAAGATGAATGAGGTAAGTGTGTTGACTCTAAGCTTTATCGCTCTATGATTGGATCTTTGCTTTAACTTACCGCAAGTAGATCGGATATTTTGTTTAGTGTTTGCTTGTGTGCTAGGTTTCAAGCTAGTCCTAGAGAGTCTCACCTTATAGCCGTTAAGAGAATCTTTAGGTACCTTAGAGATACTCCTTGTTTAGGCCTTTGGTACCCTAGAGACTCAACCTTCAACCTTCATGCTTATTCGGATGCGAATTATGGGGGGTGTAAAATCGATAGGAAGAGTACTTCGGGCACATGTCAATTCTTAGGTAGTATGCTCATATCTTGGTTCTCTAAGAAACAAAAGAGTGTAGCTCTTTCTACCACCGAAGCCGAGTACATATCCTTAGGGAGTTGTTGTGCTCAAGTCCTTTGGATGAAGCAACAACTCTTTGACCTTAAGTGTGATAACACTAGTGCCATATGCTTAACTAAAAATCTCATCCAACACTCTAGAACCAAACATATAGAGATAAGGCATCATTTTATTACAGATCATGTCCTTAAGGAAGATGTTGTTATAGAGTACGTTGACAGCTTAAACCAACTAGCGGACATCTTTACAAAGCCTTTAGATAAAGAGCGTTTTTGGTCCCTTAGGAGAGAGTTAGGTCTAACTAGCCTTTCTTGACCTTTTATGACCCTTTTTGTGCTTAAATTGCTTGAATTCTTGAAAATGTCATGTTTATGTGCTTTTACTCCTAATTTCATCCATGCTGATAGTTAGGGGGAGTATGTTTTTGTTTATACATGTCTTTCCTGCACATTCATGTCATTTATGCATATAGGGCTTCATGAAATCCATTTTTCTGCAATATTAGTACCTCATCTGCACGTCCAGGCCTAAGTGTATCGAAACGGGTCCAACTATTTCGATACGGGTGCCTTAAAAGATCTATCTGTGAGAGGGGTGTTTCGAAACGCCTTAAAAGGGTTTCGAAACAATTTTGCCACTACCAATGGGTGTATCGAAACGAGTTTCGATACGAGTCAACGAGGATTCGATACGATTTTGACTGTATCGGAACGGTCAGCTGGACTTGAAACGTTAGTCAACGTTTCGGTACCCGCGTTTCGGAATGATCTAGCCTGTTCCGAAACAAGTATGCGGACAGCTTCAAAGAGGGCTTTTAATGTTAAAATTCACTTTAATTAAAACTCTTTCAAAACCCTAAAAACCCTAAATCGATTTTTCCCTATAAAAACCCTCTAAACCTTATTGTTTTTCATCAAATCTTGAGGGCTTTTACACAAAAACACAAGTCTAAGAAAGCCTCATCAATATTGTGCAAGATTTTCCACTCATTCATCCAAAATCCTCTTCTAAGGTATATTTTCTATTTTTTTTCTTTTTCCTTTGATTTAATTCGATTCTTAAGTTAGAAAATTTTAATTTTGTATAGATTATATGTTTTTCATCTTAGGTTTTTCAAAACTTGTAAAAAAATTTCAAAATCTTAAATTTTTTTGGTTCGAATATATTATTTTTCACTCTTATTTTTTTTTGGTTTTTCAAAAGTTGTTTTTCTCTTATATATTTTTCCAAAATATTTTTTAAACCTAAATGGGATTTGTTATTGGATTGAATTGAGGATATTCATGCATACACTTTAATTTCAAAATTGCTTGCTTTATGTTTTTAGGAGTTTTTCAATGGAAAACGTTAACAAGAAACGTAAGACGGGTCAATAAAGTGATGCCGGTATCCGTCCTAATCTCACCCAGTTGTTTCTTAAAAGTCTTCGGACTCTAGAGATGAGGGAACGTTTCACTTATGTCAAGGAGATTGTCGTTCGTCGCGAACATGTGGTTGATGTTTCGTTCCTTGATTCGGAGCGTTTCGCCTTCCGTTATCTCGAGCGTCTACGAGAATGAAAATTCATGGCTCTCTTGAACATACCGGATGTGGTATAAAAGCACATGGTTCTCATCTTCTACTCGAATGCTCAGCTTGATGATAATGAGGATCACTCCGAAGTTGTTGGCATTGAGTCTAATCTCTTGGGGAAGAGTTTCGTCATAGACATACCCTTTTTAGAGACTACTCTTGGCCTTAAGAACGAATGCATCGAGAATGAGACTCATTTTGGTTCTCACACCAGTTCCGTGCTTTCCTTGGATGCTCATGATCGATTCCTCCACTTGATGATCTCGTGGTTTATTCGCCCCTCCGGAGGTAAATTCTCTCACGTTCGTCAAGTTGATTATTTTTGGCTTGAATGTTTTCACTGTGGAGAACGCCCAAATCTTGTTAAGATTATGTTTGCCGAGATGGTCAACAATGTGAAGCTTCGTGAAACCGATGCTCTCAAATCCTTCACATATGGGACTGTTTTGAGCTATATCTTTTGGATGCTTAATTTTGATTGCACTTATGACTCTCCGGAACCCCGTAAGCAAAAGATTGGTGAAGCTTCTCTCCACAAGTCCGGGTTCCATTACAACAATAATGGCCAATGGGAACGAGTTGATAGGCATGCTCCTCCACCACAAGTTGAACCACAACCTCAAGCTCCGGGTCCCAACAATGAAGCTCTTATGGCTTTTCTCACCAAGCGGTTCAACACAATGGAGGCAGGTCTTGGTACCATTAATAATCGCTTGCAATCCGTGGAGAATCGTCTCACCTCCCTTGAGAATCAACATCAATCAATGGACTTGTCATTCTCTACCTTTTATGGTAAATGGATGACCTTTCGTCGCTCTCAAGCTAGGAAAGATGATGACTCCTCCGATGTTAATGGTGACGATGACGAGGCTTAGGATCTTTTTATTGCATCACATATTAGATTATCATATTAGGATTAAGTTTGCACCTCTATTTCATTTATGAACCTATGCTTTGATTACTTTGTTTGGGATTGAGCTTTGAACCTTATTGTTTCAGTTTTATGTTTGGATTTGGATTATATGAATCTATATTATGTTGCTTATTGCTTTTAACCCCGTTTCTTCTCTTTGTGCCTTGTTTATTATTCTTTTTTATCTAACAAAAAGGGGGAGAAAATATATGAGCCAAAAAAATTGTTTTAAGTGGTTTTGAGTTTTAAAACTTAAATTTTAAATCTTTTCAAAACTTTAAAACCCATCTTAAATTAAGGGGGAGTTAGAATGTATTCAAAAGTTCAAAACTCTTAAAAAATTCTAACTTTAGTTTTGTTATATCAAAAAGGGGGAGATTGTGAAACCGATAAACTAATTTTGATATAACTAAAGAATTTAAAGACTAATTTGAAAAAGATAAAACAAAATTTTAAGTCCTCAAACCTCTCTATATATTCAAAGGAAAATGGTTAAGTTAAAAACTCAAGTTGTCAAAACTTTTCTAAGTGTTTTTGATGCCAAAACGGTGATTTTCGAGTCACCGTTTCGGAATGGCCTTTGGGCATTCCAGAACACTTTTGAAACTATGAACCCTTGTTTCGGAACGAGTTTCGAAACAGGTGAAGAACATCAAAATGGTTTGACCCGTTTCAATACGATAGTATCGAAACGACTTCAAACGTTTCGAAATGGCATTCAAACTGTGTTTTAAAAAAATGATCGTTGAAGTTTTTAACTGTTTTTATACTGGTCGTTAAGGCGTATCGAAACACTTTCAATCCGTTTCGATACGGGCTTTGACAGTAGCTAAGTGTTTTGAAACGGGTTTCAAAATGAACCTTAATCGTATCGAAACGATCGTGCCCGTTTCGGTACGGTCTATTTAATACACCCCAACGGCTTTTTCTTTTTTGGTCTGTTTCGAAACAGGACCGGGCGTTTCGAAACGGGTGGTTGCAGACTGTATTTATGGAGGGAAGATAACATCCCAACGACTCTATTGATGAATGCAACAACCCCAACGGCTAGAATTCAATGAGAAGGTATAAAAGGGACCTCTAAAAGCTTCAGCGACAACTATTGATCTCAAAGAAAACATCCAAACATCAAATCCAAGCAATTGAGCCTAAATCCCATTATTTCTTGTAAACCCCAATTGTGAAATTGTAATTTCCATTCTTATCCTTTCAATTGGGTTGAGTGCTTGTAATTGGGCTACTTTTTGTATTGTGAGATACTTGTTTAGCCATCATCTTCTTTGTAATTCTTGTGTGAGGATTGGGTCAAATTTTGGGTAGTAAATTTGACTGGTATTGTAATGGTTACCTCCTTAGCCTAGAAAAGGGAAAGAACGATTAGTGGAATTGTTGGAAAATCCTTAGTGAAGCTAAGGTAGTGGATGTAGAGTTCGATTGGAACTTGAACTGTTACGTGTAAAAGTGTCTATCGCAATGTAGTGCAAGTGTACACGACACAAGTAGTAAAGTGATACGTAAGTATCGGATATCGTCTCCACAGGGACTGGGTTAATAGCTTCACCTTGGATTACTGCACGAGAGAGGAAAATAAAGAGTTTAAATGTTTGTCACGAAAATATAAAGAATACTGAAAATAAGAGTAACGAAATCAAGATAGAGAGAATGGGCCGGTATTGAATTGCTCAGTAGTGTAGGTGTTGCAAAGTCTAGGAAACTCCGTTCTGTCGTCGCGCCTGCTTCGGCAGCACCTGTCGCGGCAGCGGTCTGTTGGTTATCGCGGCAACGATTACTCAACTCTGTACTGCAAGCTTGGCAAGAATCCCTGCTGTGCCTTGGCCTATCCCTAGGTCCAATTCTGTCGATGAATACGTCTTTGATGATACCTCCCAACGTGAATCGAAAGATGAACACTGATGTTGTTAAATTCTTCCTTAGCCACTTAACCTCGTCCTATCCCTAGGTCCAAGATAGTTTAACCATAAACTGGAGAACCCGTACTTCTTCCTTTCGTATACTTAACTCTCCCGATATTAAGTAAATAGATAATCTCACAACGATCTCCCGATACTCTTGCAAGATGTTGAAAACCAGAATAAGCAAACTTGAAGTAATTTTATTGAACAGAAAAATTCCTAAAACAAATGCAATCCTTGCAACTACTTTACAAAGCAACCCTTAGCCCTAGGGGAAGTTTAGAACATGTTGAGGAAGGGAAAAAGGTTAGGGTTTTGGGAAGAAGGCTAGAGAATGGTGATGTCCTCTCCTAGGTCGAATTACATGCCTTTATATAGGCCTTGGGTTCAAGTTTTCTAATATGGCAAGAATACAAGTTTAAATTAAAGTACAACTCTAATAAAGACTAAATCTTCAGAGCAGCAGTCTTTAATTCGTCCTTCCTTCTTGCTTGGAATTTCTTCCTTGAACCTTGGGCTTGGCCTTCATTCTGATCTAGGGCTTGGAAAAATATAATGGTGCTCCACGACAGATGGGCTTAATTTTCTCTTTCTGTCCAGGTCCACTTCACTTTTTCCCTTCACTATCGCTGTCGTCATTGGCTGCCATGGCAGCGGCCATGGCAGCATCGTCCTTCACATCTGCATATCAAGTTCTAGCTCTGTTTCTTTACTGCCCAGCGTCTGCTTCTCTACTGCCCTCCATCTACTACAGCGGCTACCTGCAAAAGTAACCAATTTCAGCAGAAACTGTGCCATGTGATATATTTGTGATGTATAACTGAAATCTAACCTAAATGCAATGAGTTATGCTTGAATGCAGCAGAAATATGGGTTAAATAGGGGTAAAATATAGAACTTTTACACACTCAACACACCCCAAACTCAAGTTTTTGCTTGCCCTCAAGCAATTCAGACCTAACAAAGAAAAACAAAAATTTTTGTTTGGCTTAAAACAATGAACCTTCCCTTTCCTACCATTTCATTCCCTATTGTAAGCAACACCTTGTCGGATAATTCAGGATTCATTCGGAACCATGCTATAATTCTCATGTAGTGTGTGCATGCTTTGTGAACAATTATGTGCCTAGACTCACTTAGCTTACTAGAATAGCTGAAACTTCTAACTTGAATTTTTATGCCAATTTTCATCTTTTTGGAGGCAATTCTTAGGCTCATTTAGTTTTTATGCAGACTCAATTCTATTTCTCAAGTTTAAGTTTGACTAGAGCCGGTTTCGGGCACCTCTAGGTGTGAGAGTCTATTTTTCTTAACTTCTTTTCCTAGAGCCAGTGTTAGGCACCTCTAGGGGCTATTCAAGTATTAAGCTTTTCCCTATTCTAGTTTACCAGTAAAGTTCTAGACAGTATAAGAGTCACAAATGGTGTTTAAGTTTCAGAACTATAGTAAGGCTCTAAACTGCTCCTAAAACTATCCTAAAGGCACTGCCACGATAGAGGCTGTCACAGCAGGTAAGTTCAGTTCAAAGACTTAAGCCAAAATTTTCATATATATATATATATATATATATATATATATATATATATTAAGCAAAAATAAACTAAGTAAAAGACACATATTTTAAACTTAAAAGACTCCATTAATGGGGGATGTCACCCCCAAACTCGAGGGTTGCATTGCCCTCAATGCAAATGACATATGAGACAAAATAAAAAGAAAAGTACATCACAAAATATAGAACAAAAGGCAGACAACAATATAAGATAAGAAACTTAAAATTTAGGTGTTGTCGTCGCCGCTGCTGAGCTGAATCTGCCGACGAGCAGGGACCTTCTTGGCTGGTGCTGGCTGGCGGATGGGAGAGGCAGAGGTATTCTTCGTTTTGGCCTCCCTTGGCGGTTGAATACGAGTAGGGGAGATATGGGGAGGTTTCTCCACTACCTGAACCTCGGAGCTGCTGCTGCTGCTACCACTGCCGCTATCTTCTTTCCCTTTGTCTGCTACCGTTTTCTGCCACTTTACTGGTGTGAACTCTTTGGACAAATTCCTCTTGATGAAGGGTTCACCATCGAATTCCTCCCAGATTGAGGAAGAAGAGAAACCTGCTATATATGCGTCGAGTTCATCTAACGGCATCCTTCTCTTGGTTCCCCTGGCAGAAGTGTCGGCTGTGCGGCTGCCGCCTGCAGCTGTTGTGGTAGGGGTTGGTGTGGACACATCAGTTGACGTTTTGGGTGTGGCAGCAGGTGTAGGGGTATGGGCAGGGGTGGTGGCAGCAAAGTACTGATCGGAGAAAGTGGGGAACACAGTATCGGGGAAATTTAAAGAGGTATGGATGAAATGTACCGTGGCAGTGGTGAAGTCTCGGATGAAACTCATGAGACCGAGCTGTCGTTCCTCCAGTTTTTGTATGTCAGCAAGGATCTGGGAGGAGGTATCGGTTGGAGCTGCTGTTGTAGGCTGCCTAGGTTCTATGGTAGCAGGCTCGGTGTCGGTTGGTTCTGTCGGCTCTACTGTTGTGGCAGTAGGGTCGAAAGACGACAGCGGGGTGGCAGCAGTGAGTTCCATCAGGCTGAGTATATTTCTCTCTGTCCAGCCCTTCCCTTAGACTCGTAAGTCTGTGGCAGCTTTTGGTACATGATGGCCGCGCCAGAGGACGGTGATGAGATAAGGGAAGAAGAGTGGTCCTGTCGGCCGATATGCACATTCCAATATACTCTCCCGGATGTATCTGCCAACGTTGATTGGCCTCTCATTTAAAATAGAATGGATGAGGGCTAACCTTGGTTGGTCGACGGTTGTGTTGTGCGAGGAGGGCATAATTCACTTTTTGATGAAGGTGTTCCACAGTTTGGCCTCCGAGGTGAGTTGGACTCTCTTCACCGTCCTTGGGTTTTTCGGATCCATGTTCCATTGGGTACCCTCGTCCGTGAGTTCTGCCATCACAGCGTCGTAATCGGCAGGTGCTAGATTCTCAAGAAATTGCTGGTGGCCATCTTCGTTTCTGCCCACATAGAATCCGTAGAGAGTGTTGATATATTCTGGCTCGAAGGGCACCTCCCTTCCTCTTACTGTGACTGTTGTCGCGTTCCTTCTGCCAATGGCAGCATAAAAATCTCGGACAAGAGACACGTTCATCTCGTCTGGCTGTTCTGCGAATATCTGCCACTGCAGGGCTCTGATTTTCCTAGCTATGAATGGCTGCAGTCCCAGGTTCCCCATCTTCGATGTGTAAATGAAACCCTTCTCCTCCCACATGTCACGGATCTGGAAGGATCGTGGAGTTGATGCTGTCGGGGCAGAGCCTAATGCAACACTTCGGCGGGTGTTTCTAGAAGACATGTTGCAAGGACTGTGGAAGAAAATGAAAGCAAATAAAAATTCTAGAGAAAGCAAGTAAGAAGAGTAGAAGTGAGTGAAAAATGAATAGTAAAACAGGGTTTATATAGAGGGGGAGTTTGCTGCCCGTTGGAGCTGTAACGGTAGGCGCGAATAACGGGGCCAGCTGTTACGCGGTTTCTGACGCTTCTGTCACGCGTTTCCGTGTCTGTTGCTCGTCTGTTACGCGTTTGCGTGTCTATCCCGACAGCGTGTCGACAGGCTGGATTTTCCGCGTCTGTCGCGGCAGCTGTAATGGCAGTGCTCCAAAGTTGGGCTTTTTGGGCTTGATGGAAAGATGGTGGGCTGAGATCACTTCTCCTCTTCTCCTTGTCTCCTTTATTTCCTAAAAATAAGATAAAAATAAAAACTTTAGTTCCTAAAATTTAAAATAATTCTAATTACCTAATATATATAATAAAAATAAATAAAAACAAAATAAAACTTAGGTTAAATTAGGGATGCCGGGAGGGGCATCTCCTAAAGTAACCACTTCCTGCATCCTTGGGGCTTTCAGTCCCCTGATAATGCTTCAGTCGTTGTCCATTGACTTTGAATTGGTGCCCGTCTTTTAAAGATCTAATCGCGATGGCACCATGGGAAAAACCTGCACCACTTGGAAAGGGCCAGACCATCTAGATTTCAGCTTCCCCGGGAAGAGTTTCAACCTAGAGTTAAATAACAACACAAGCTACCCTCGGCAGAACTGTCGTGGCAGCAACTTCTTGTCATGCCACTTCTTTGTCTTGTCTTTGTAGATTCTTGCGTTGTCATAGGCCATTGTTCGAATTTCTTCAATTTCATTAAGATCAAGTAGTCTTTTCTGTCCTGCCTTCTCCAAGTCCATATTCACTGCCTTGATGGCCCAGTATGCTCTGTGCTCAATCTCGACAGGTAGATGGCATGTTTTTCCATAAATCAGCCGGTAGGGTGACATTCCCAATGGAGTTTTGAATGTTGTCCTGTAGGCCCATAATGTATCATGGAGGTGTAGAGACCAGTCCTTCCTAGTTGGCTTAACCATCTTTTCAAGGATGTTCTTAACCTCTATGTTGGATATTTCAGCATGTCCATTGGTTTGAGGGTGATACGTTGTTGCGATCCGATGTTTGACACCATACTTTTTCAAGGTAGCAGCTATAACTCTATTATCGAAATGCCTCCCTTCATCACTGATGATCGCCTTAGGGATCCCAAATCTGGAAAAAAATGTTTTTATGTAAAAACCTTTGAACCGTCTTGGCATCGTTTTTCTAAGTAGCGACCGCTTCAACCCATTTGGACACATAATCCACTGCCAGGAGGATATATAAGTTCCCACATGAAGTTGGGAATGGTCCCATAAAATCTATCCCCCATACGTCGAAAATCTCGACTTCAAGAATATTTTGCAGTGGCATCTCGTGTCTCCTTGAGATGTTTCCAGTCCGTTGACACTTGTCACAGTTCTTGTAGAATGTTTGGGCATCCTTGAACAGTGACGGCCAGTAAAATCCCGACTGCAAAACCTTGGCAGCAGTTTTGTTACCTCCTAAGTGTCCTTCATACTGTGAAGCATGACAATGATGTAGTATAGCTTCCTGTTCATCCTGTGGTACACATCTCCTAATAACCTGATCTGCACAATATTTGAAAAGAAGAGGTTCGTCCCAATAATAATGCCTTACATCATTTTGGAACCTCTTCTTGGCTTGATAATTAAGGTCAGGAGGAGTTATTCCGCTAACTAAATAATTAACGAAATCTGCATACCAGGGAAGTTCAGAAGACTTACCTGCCGCCATGGCTGTTGCAGCAGTGATTGTGGCAGCGAACAACTGCTCATCAGGGAAGGTCTCCAGTATGTGTGTCTCGTCTGCTGGGAGACTCTTTCCATTTTCTAATCTTGACAAGTGATCTGCAACTTGGTTCTCTATCCCCTTTTTGTCCTTGAGTTCAAGGTCGAACTCTTGCAGTAGCAGGATCCAACGTATCAGTCTAGGCTTTGCATCCTTTTTGGTGAACAGATACTTCAATGCAGAGTGGTCTGTGTGGACTATGACCTTCGTTCCAAGTATATAAGAACGGAACTTGTCAATAGAGAATACCACAGCTAATAGTTCCTTCTCTGTGGTGGTGTAGTTCACTTGGGCGTCATTCAGTGTTTTGCTGGCATAATATATGACATGAAAGAGCTTGTCTTTTCTCTGCCCAAGTGCTGCCCCGACAACATAGTCACTAGCATCACACATGATCTCAAACAGCAGTTTCCAATCTGGTGGCTGTACTATTGGGGCTGTTACCAGCTTTTCTTTCAGAACCTTGAATGCTTCAGTACATTCAGTGTTGAAGTCAAAGGGACGGTTTTGCTCCAGAAGATGGCATAAGGGCTTCGTGATCTTCGAAAAGTTCGCGATAAACCTCCGATAAAAAACAGCATGCCCTAGGAAACTTCTGATTCCCTTGACTGTGGTGGGTGGTGGCAGCTTTTTTATTACTTCAATCTTAGCTCTGTCGACTTCTATGCCGCGGCAGCTAATTTTATGGCCAAGGACTATCCCTTCATCCACCATGAAGTGACACTTTTCCCAGTTTAATACCAAGTTTGCCTTTTCACATCTCTCGAGCACTTTCTGTAGGTTGCCTAGGCAGCTTTCAAAGTTGTCTCCAAAGACTGAAAAATCATCCATAAATATTTCTAGGAAATCATCCACCATGTCGGAGAATATTGCCATCATGCACCTTTGAAAAGTTGTCGGTGCATTGCATAATCCAAATGGCATCCTCTGAAAAGCATAAGTACCATATGGGCATGTGAACGTCGTCTTTTCTTGATCTTCCGGTGCGATGGCTATTTGATTATAACCTGAGTAACCATCAAGAAAACAATAGTAAGTCTTACCCGCTAATCTATCAAGCATTTGATCAATAAAGGGTAAGGGGAAGTGGTCCTTCTGGGTAGCTTTGTTAAGCTTCCGGTAGTCCATACAAACCCTCCAACCGGATACAGTCCTGGTTGGGATTAGCTCGTTGTCTTCGTTGGTTACCACGGTTATTCCTCCTTTCTTGGGAACGCACTGCACCGGGCTCACCCACTTGCTATCCGAGATGGCATAGATTATTCCAGCATCTAGCCATTTTATGATCTCCTTACGTACCACCTCTCACATAGCATCGTTCAGTCGTCTCTATGCATCAATGGTCGGCTTATGATCATCCTCTAAAAGGATTTTATGCATGCATAGTACCAGACTGATGCCTTGAATATCAGCTATCGTCCATCCAATAGCCTTTTTGTGCTGCTGCAGCATCCCTATTAGCTGTTGTTCCTGTTCCTGCATCAACTTGGAAGAGATGATTACGGGCAACGTATCATTTAAACCAAGGAAAACATATTTTAACTACCCTGGCAGGGGCTTAAGATCTAAAACAGGGGGCTCAACAGTTGATGGCTTTTGAATTATACGGTTATCCGAGGTATAGTTTAGAGGCTCGAACAACTTACCTAGACGATTGCCTATCCAATTTACCTCCTCTTGATCTTCAGTATCAGATGTATCAGATTCTGAGGAGCTGCTGTCGTCGGTGTTGTCGTGACAGTCTTCTAAATGGCTGCTGAGGCAGTGGCCAATTTTTATGTCGTGGCAGCCCGACCTGATGCAGGGTTGGTCAAAGGTAATTTTAGTGATGGCCTTGCACTCTTCTTCTGCATCAGCATGTTTTATTGCCTGGAGAACGTTCAGCTTGATCTCTTGATCGTTCACTCTCATAGTGAGTTCTCTTTTTTCCACATCAATCAGTGATCTTCATGTGGCTAAGAAGGGTCGCCCCAAGATGATTGGTGCGTTTTCATCTACTTCACAATCTAAGACAAGAAAGTCAGCAGGAAAAATAAACTTATCCACTCTTACCAGAATATCTTCAATTTTTCCTTCTGGGTGAACGTAAGAGCGGTCTGCCAGCTGCAGTACTACTGTTGTGGGCCGAGCTTTCCCAATACCTAATTTCTGAAAAACAGATTTGGGCATTAAATTTATACTAGCACCAAGATCACAAAGTGCCTTACCCACAAATTTGTCTCTGATTATGCATAGTATGATGAAACTCCCATGATCATTCTACTTCTGGGGTGGATGCTTGTGCAAAATACTCATGCATCCCTGTGTCATTTTAACCGTTTCAAATTCCCCAAGTCTGGATTTCTTCGACATGGCATCCTTGAGAAATTTGGCATAACCAGGCATTTCCCTCACAGCATCTAACAATGGAATATTGATATGGACCTGCTTAAAAATATCATAAATCTTCTTAAGCTGAGATTCTTGTTTCAATTTCTGTAACCGCTGAGGGAAAGGTGGTGGGGGACGATAATCAGTAATGCATCCTTCCCACTGCATTCGGATCTGAGGAGGTTTAGGTTCTTCATCTTTCTCCTCTGTCCCTTCTGCTGTCGTGACAGGTTCATCGGCAGCAGGCTGCTTGTCGTCTGCCAGGGCAGCTTCCTCGGCAGTTGACTCCAAGGCTGGGTTCTTGACTGTTTCAGTTTCCTTCTCTGGCCCTGGTAATTTCTTCCCACTTCTAGTAGTGATTGCTTTACACTGCTCATGTGTGGGTTGTCTAGCATTTTCAGTATCGCTAGGAAATCCTCCATTCTGCCTCGGTTTAATATGCTGGGAAACCTGACCCATCTGTGTCTCCAATGATTTCAGAGTAGCTTCATGGTTGGTCATCCGCATCTCTGTTTTATCCATGAATGTCTCAATCTTTTTGACGAAGTGATTCATGTTCTCAATGTACGTTCATGTTTGAGACATAAACTTAGCCAAGGTTTGCTCCAATATACTAGTCGTGGCAGGTGGTGGTTGTTGCTGCTGCTGCTACGGTTGCTGCCGAGTCAGTAATCTAGGTCCTCCATGATTCTGTGTATTTTGTGCTTGAGGATTCAGCGCATTATTAGGGTTGCTCCAAGAGAACTTGGGATCCTTTCTCTAGTTGGGATTGTAGTTGTTGGAGTTATAGTTCTGTTTATTGTAGTTCCCAACATACATCCCTTCTTCTAACTGTAACGGGCACTCCTCCGAACTGTGATTTCCATCGCAAGTTTCGCATACCTCTTCAGCAGAGTAGACATGCTGTGAATCTTCTTTCAAGAGCTTTTTAATTGCCTTAGTGAGATACGCCACCTGTGATTTTAACGAACTGTCGGCCTCGTAATCTTTTACAGCTAGAACTTTTTTACCCCTCTTCTTGCTGTAGGAAACTGTTCCTCATTCTTCGCCAGATTTTTCAATACTGCCATTGCCTCATCTGGATCTTTGTCCAGCAGTAATCCATTTGTCGTTGAATCAATTCTTATACGAGTTTGTAAATTGGCAGCATTATAGAATTTAGTTACCTGGTTCCAAACAGGGAATCCATGCATCGGGCAGTTTCTTAGAAGAGTGGTAAATCTGTCCCAGGCTTCGTGCATTGGCTCGTCATCTTCCTGTTGAAAAGTAGCAATTTCGTTACGTAATTGCTCAGATAAGTGTGAAGGATTAAAACGAGATAAAAATTCACGAGTTAAATTTGCCCAAGTTCATATTGAACTCGACGTTAGTTTATTCCACCAAGTATTTGCCCTGTCCCTCAATGAATGAGGAAATAACTGAAGCCTCAGTATCTCCGGATTAACTCCTGGTAGTCTAAACGAACCACAGATTTTCTGGAACGTTTTCAGATGCTCCCTAGCATCCTCTGTAGCAGCACCACTGAATTGGCCAGCGTTGTTAATCATGCTGAACATAACAAGTTTCAGCTCAAAGTTATCAACATCAACATCTGGCAGGGTGGTTTCTAGTTCTACATGATCATTGAGCATGTAGTCTCGGCATGACCGGCGTGCGGCAGCGACAGGAGGATCGGCAGGTTGTTCGTTCCTTCCATCTCCGGCAGGATTATCATCCTGGGTATTCCTTTGGTTGTTCATGGCCTCTAACTATTCTTCGAGGTATTCGTTTCAGGCTAACACGAAGCGAAGTTGATTCCTAAGATTGTACGAGCGTTCGATTTCAGGGTCTAATGGATACTCAGGTTCCTCTCCTCGTCTCGATCTGCGCATAAACAGAAAACCTTGTGAAAAGCACAAGTTGAACAATCCAAGTAAAACAAAACAGAAAATAAAAAGAAGTGCAGTAAAAGGTAGGGTAAGGATATGTTGCCAGTCCCCGGCAACGGCGCCAAAAACTTGTTGCGTGTAAAAGTGTCTATCGCAATGTAGTGCAAGTGTACACGACGCAAGTAGTAAAGTGATACGTAAGTATCGGATATCGTCTCCACAGGGACTGGGCTAATAGCTTCACCTTGGATTACTGCACGAGAGAGGAAAATAAAGAGTTTAAATGTTTGTCACGAAAATATAAAGAATACTGAAAATAAGAGTAATGAAATCAAGATAGAGAGAATGGGCCAGTATTGAATTGCAAGAATTCAACTTTTCATGCTAGATCTAAGCATATTGATGTGAGGTACCATTGGTTACGAGATGTTCTTGAAGCTAAGTTGTTAGAGCTTGAGAAGATTCACATTGATGATAATGGTGATGATATGTTGACGAAAGCCTTACCAATAGTGAAGTTCGAGGCGTGTTGTTTGACCTCCGGCATTGAGGCATTCCCCACATAGTTGGAGGGGGAGATTTGTTGGGTGTGGGTCCCACTATGTGGGGAACCCATCACCTTAAAAACGGGTTGCACCTTGACAATAGGTTACAACCTAAAATGTGGTGCAAATGTGGTGTAACCTGAAATGTGATGCAAAAGTGGTTACAACCTAAAATGTGGTGCAAATGTGGTGTAACCTGAAATGTGATGCAAAGGTGATTACAAACTAAAATGTGAAGAAACTTGAGAAAACATGTTGCAACTTTAATGGCAACCATAAAACAAGTTTGCTTATTTTGCTGGAGAAGTTTTCTGCCATGCATTTATTACTTTTGTCCTTTTCTTTTTGGTAAAAAGCTACATTTGACTTTTGTGATAAAATGTGTGGGCGGTAGCAAAATGTTATTAGATTTTCTATTTTCAAAAAGAGGTTTCACGTTTTTGAGAGAAAAACAGAGGAGAAAACATATATTTCAAGTTTGGTGCAGCAGTGATCAACTCTTCGGTCGGAGGTCCATCTGTGGTTCGATTGAGCTGATTTTCGGACATCAGCTAGGTGACAAGGTGTCTTGATTGTGTACGGTCGGATTTTTCATCCGAGTCCTGTAGCGTCGGAAATACCCTTTTTCAGCAGACTGCATTTTGGTGATGTTCTCTCATTTTTCTCTCTTTTGTTGAAGACTACTTATTATTAGTCT
This sequence comes from Hibiscus trionum, assembly GCA_030270665.1. Classification (NCBI taxonomy): domain Eukaryota; kingdom Viridiplantae; phylum Streptophyta; class Magnoliopsida; order Malvales; family Malvaceae; genus Hibiscus; species Hibiscus trionum. The sequence continues at coordinate 2,833,291 of BSYR01000050.1, forward strand.
TGTTGGAGCTATATGCATGTTGTAGGTTGAATATTGCAGTCTACTTGAACATTTGTTGATAGTGGAACTTTTGATCGGACTCTAAAGTCCTGTGGTTTTTACCTTTGATTTAAAGGGGTTTTCCACGTAAAAAAAAATCGGTGTCTCGATTTATTATTGTTGTGGTTGCCTTGGTTGATGTTTGAGATTGGTTAGAAGTGCTAGAGAACATATTCAATGTTGTTGCGTTTTGCATAATTATCGACAGACATTTCAGGGAGAGAAAGAACACTGATTGTGCTTTTGCTTTGTCTCGGTTGTTTGGTTTCTTCCCCGACAAAAAGCAAAGATGTGTTTGTTGTTGATTCTTTTCACGTTTTTGTAGGCTTTGTAGACGCTAAACACCTTCGTATAAGCAGAAAAGGCCAAGTGTTGAACGGTTGATTCTCTTGCTCACGAAATTGACATAGATTGAGACTTCTGAACCGGATGGTGAACCTGGTCGTCTTCCTTCAAGATTCCTGGAAAAATTGTCCTTATTCTCCACTGCTTCAAGTCAGCGTGTTATGACCTGAGGTAGAATTTAAGTTAAGAAAGAAGAAGAAAGGATTTTAGAAGATTGAAGAAGAAAGGATTTCAGAATATTGAAGAAGAAATAGAATATAAAATTTTTATTAAACATTTCGATAGGGTTTTCAATACCAGAATCTTTACATATAAAGATTGCACTAGCTAATATCTAGCTGACAACTGTAAAATTCATTCTCATCTTCATTCTTTTACGGGTTCATCTTTGGGCTCATCATAATTATCTGCAATAGTGGGCCCTGAGTCCACCTTGGTCCAATAATGTTTTTACCAGCCATAATGTGTTTAAACCAGCCTCTATTATTCATCTTAACGTTGTGTTTTGCTCTTCTCATTTCTTTGTCGTTGTCTGAACCATTCTTTTCACTGGAAAAATTCCCAATTGCATTCTTGAGCCCTAATTCCTTTTCTTCCTTTAAAATCCCTAAATCTTCAGCCATGATCATGACAATACCCTCTGCTGCAGAGGATCCTTGACCTCAAGGATCAAAATCGAAAAACTAAACAGTCAGTACTGTGAAATCTTCTCCGGTTGCACTCTCCACTTTCAGGTTAGACCAAAGTCTCAATAGTTGAGTTAGAGCTTGATTTTTCCTTTTGAGCATATGTTTGTCCAACATTCCAGCACGGTATTTTTTTAAGTTGATCTGCAACAGCAATCTCTGGTGGTTCTTGTGTGTATGTAACTCTTTCGCCAAATTTATAAGCAACTGAATTAAACTTGTCGATGATCTTGTAGGGAGCAAAATACCAGGCTGTGAGTTTCAGATTCCTATGAAATGCTATAGATGACTGTTGATAGGGCTGATCGTCACCTTCTAACTCAAGAAAATCCTAAGAGGTACTCATCTTCCTTTCCCTTTCTTTTCTCCCTTCCCTCTCCAATTCCTCTGATAAAGTAATGATAATATCTGATAAAATAATGATAATATCCTCCGCAACAGTAGATCCTTGTCCCCAAGGATAAAATTCAGAGAGTAGAGTCGATAATACCATGAGTGTTTCCTCAAGTGCACCTTCAGCTCTAAGATCGGACCACTGGAGCCACAAGTGAATTACGGTCGCTTTATTACTCTTGATCGGACTTTTATCAAATATTCTTGCAAGAGAGACACACAACTGGTCATCAGTATCCAACCCATGTAAGTATAAGGCTCTCGTGAATTTGTCACCTAAATTTTTCCTTTGAAGGCTCCCGTAATATGTGGGGTGAATTTTTTAGTTAGGCTGCAACTCTCATCCAGAAACCACTATCCGAATTTTGTTGGTAATGTTGTAGGTGCCATGAAAGCAAGCTGTAAACTTCAAGTGGTTCTCGAAGGCAATTGATTTGTGATGACACTGCTGTAGCTTTAGGTAATTATCGTTTCTCACTTGAATTTTTCTCGCGGATGGTTTCTTATCTGTGTATTTCTTCAATCTCTGCTGGATTTGCAAAAAAAATTATGTAACACTTTGTATATTTTTTGCCTCTGCTGCATCATTGTTTGCATTTTCATAATGTATGTGCACCTTGCTTCCTTCTCTTTGTTACTAGCGATAAAAGAAGCTAATTATTGAATGAAGTCATCAGACACATAATTATGGTCCTCAATATGCAACCCTTTGAGAATAAGCAGCCCTGTAGCTATAGCAAGAAATTCAGATTCAGCTTCATAACCACATAAAGGAACATTAGCTTTGACATTAGGCTCATCTGGTCTGTGTTTATTGACATAACTCCCTTCTAAAAATTGATTGAATCTTCTAGAAAAATAAGAAGCCCTTGCTAATTCATCAAGTAGAGTGGTCACCACTGTAACAGGAGATTTGTTATTCACTGAAGTTTTAACTTCCATGGATTCTGCATTTAGAAAATACAACCCCCTTAACATTTTCATATCTATGCTGGCTAATGTCTGCATCTTGTCTTTTGAATGTAACCTTAAACAATGATTCTCTTGTCCTCCATGTAAAATTATCTTATGATCTCCCTGCTCTTTCACTCGTGCCCCATCTCTATTGTCTCTATTGTTGGCTTCCATCCATGTTATAACATTCTTCCCTCCTTCAACTGATCCTTGTCCCCAAGGATCAAACAAAGAAGACATTAAGGGTACACTTAGAAAATGTATATTAAAAGTTTGACAACCATCAGCATACTCAGCAGGCAAGTTCAGCTTCTCTACAAGTTTTAAAAATGTCGAGTCAACTGGAATAATGATGTGATCAATAGCACCAAAAGTCCAGTTAAGATTGAAATCTGACATGACTAAAAGCCTAAACATATAAGGGTCATAAATCTCAATTATAGCATTTCTAAAGACATCAGGATCTTTGACTAAAAGAGGTATTGGACAAGCACTAAAATTTCCAACTCTTACATTCTTCGAAACCAAGCTCTCCCAAGAGCAAATTTCCCATAATGTTATGTCTCTAACATTGAAACCAAGTAGAACTAGAGTCTGTTGAACATGATGCAATTGTGTATTCATTGAAAATGAACCATGATTCGAAATTCTTACAACACTCTTCGGTAGATCATCATGTGCATTGAAACGTTGATTGGAACTATCGTCTGCTGCTTTCTCTTCACTGATACTATTTTCATCTACTATATTACTCATTACTGTAATATCATCAACTACATCACTGTCTTTAACTTCATTATATGTTTTTCTGGGCAATTTATCGAACATCTTTGCATCACCAGAATTCACCTCTTTATCCTTTATATAACTGATTCCCACTCCATGGATTACCAGTGATAAATCTTGTGCTGATGGTGGTTCAGGATAACTCTGCTTCTGCTCCACTATCTTCTCAACTTTTGAAACCCCGATGAAGCTTTGATTCTGACTTCGTTGCTGTCGATTAAGTTCATCTTCCCCCCATTTTGTAAGCAGCAGCTTCAACTTATGTTTCTGCTCATTTGTAAGTTTTAAAATCCTTTGTATGTAGTCTGGATCTTCATTGCACTTCGATTCAAGGCGATTTAATTTCTCTTGTAAACTATTGTTGTAAGCCATTTGATGGACGATGAATTTTAAAAAACCGAGTTCTGATACCAATTGTTATGACCCGAGGTAGAATTTAAGTTAAGAAAGAAGAAGAAAGGATTTCAGAAGATTGAAGAAGAAAGAGTATATAAAATTTTCATTAAACATTTCGATAGGGTTTTCAATACCAGAATCTTTACATATAAAGATTGCACTAGCTAATATCTAGCTGACAGCTGTAAAATTCATTCTCATCTTCATTCTTTTACGGGTTCATCTTTGGGCTCGTCATAATTATCTGCAATAGCGGGCCCTGAGTCCACCTTGGTCCAATAATGTTTTTACCAGCCATAATGTGTTTAAACCAGCCTCTATTATTCATCTTAACGCTACGTTTTGCTCCTCTCCCTTCTTTGTCGTTATCCGAACCATTCTTCTCACTGAAATAATTCCCAATTGCATTCTTGAGCCCTAATTCCTTTTCTTCCTTTAAAATCCCTAAATCTTCAGCCATGGTCATGACACAGCGAGCCGCTGCTTCCTTCTAACGCTTCATTATTATTTAATTATTTGATAAACTTAACCATTTCTTTAACATGTTTTGTCCAATACTCCAGATTGAAGTCCTTGTTACGGCTGCTTCTTGGAAGTATATATTGTTTTACAAATTCCGCTAATACTAATATAAATGACTGCTACAACGGTTAATCAACCGTTTAAGTTAAACAGTACGGTTATCATACTATGAACACACCTATATTTTATGTTAGCATGCATACATGCATTTTAGGGATTAGTCATTAAATTAAATCGAACTTTTATATTTCTTTGCAAATACGATACGAACTCTTAGGTACTAATTATTGGGCGTGGTGGGATGCGAACCATTTCCCACACGTAACCAACTCCCGAACTTAAATTATTTTCTCTAATTATTTTTTTGTCTGGTCTACGTTATCTAAATAACCGGTGACGACTCCTAAATTTTATTCAAAATACCTATTTCTTAAGAATTTCCAAAACAATTTTTTTATAAATCAAACTTCCTTACCCCTACCCAATTTAAATTATTTTTATAGAAAATTTTATTTACCCGAAAGTCCGAAACCAATCTCCCAATACAAAACTAGTGTGCTCTCCAGCGCCCCTACCCCTGCTGCCGTGGGGAATTTGAAATTGGACTATTTGAAGACGGAGTCCTTTCCAGGCGGAACCAAAATTCAAACCACTGTTAGACGGATTCTCATCAATCCGGTTTTAATTTTTTTAATTTAAAAAAGAAAAATACTGTTCATAGTTGGATTTATTGTAATTCTACTTTAAAAAAAACACTGTAGAAACTACTATAAATCTTCAAATAATTTAGAAAATAGAGTAAGGTAAAATTCGGTGGATATTGTACTTGAAAAATAAATAAATCTATTGTCATTGTCAAATTATTTTCAAATCTATTACACTTGTTATAGTTATTTTGAAGTCGAATTATTTACAATCCGACTTTAAACAATACTTTTATTTTTTTATATTGCATTTCGTCTTTGAACAGTTTTGAATCATTTTTAATAAATAATTTCTTGTGAGCTGAAGAATGAAGTAGGAATGGGTATTTTACCCGGACCCGACGGGCTCTGACCCGACCCAGCTCGATCGGGTCGGATTTTTTAATAAAAAAAATCAAGTTCGAGTAAGGTCGGGTCGGGTTCAGGGTGAAAAATATTCGACCCGACCCGGGACTAATAATGTAATTTCCTCTAATTTTTTACAAATATTTGTAATAATACCCATCTTTATATATATATATTATAATTAAGTCCTTAAAATTGAATTTTTATTTATAATTTAGTCCTTTAAATTATAATTTTTTACAATTAAGTCCCTTAAAATTATTTTTTACAATTAGGTCCCTAAAATTAATTTATTTTATATAGGTCGGGTCGGGTCAAGGTCGGATTTAATATATTTATTTTTGGGTCGGGTCGAGTCAAGGTCGAATTTAGTATATTTATTTTCGAGTCGGATCGAATTTTTTAAAGAATATTATCGAGTCGGGTGCGAGTTTAAAGTATTTATTTTCAGGTCAGGTCCGGTTGGGCCAAAAACCCGACCCGTGACCACCCCTAGATTAAAGCAAAGCGACTGGTGAAAATTAATGTTTGAAGTTTAAACACCGTTCAAAGGCGGCTCCGATTCAATTCGCCTTCAACTTTTTAATAAAAAAAATAAATCACTGTTTAAAATTGAATTAAAGTAAATTCCACTATAAAATTACTGCTCAAAGTGTTATAGATCTGAAAATAATTTGAGTCCGCAATAAATTGAATTTTTTTCAACAACAATATTAGATCAATTTCCCCGGTACAATATATCCGAAAAAAAGATCGTAAATGCAATATTTACCAAATTTCCCCCCAATTTGTTGTACCTTTGACATCATCATCGCCATTACTGAGCAATCGTGGCCGTCCATTCCCAGAAAGACTAATCAGTTCCAACTAAATAGTTTACGATGGCCATTCTTCCATCCAAAACAAGTCAACTCGTTAGCCACATGATTTGTGTTTACCTTCCTTCCAAGCTTTTTTCTCTGCAATAATGGCTGCTCTCACTCATCGCTCATCCTCCATTTTCATCTGATCTTGGTTTTCTCTCTTTCTTGCTCCTTCTTCTTCTCCGCCTAAGTTTTGCCCGGAACGGACCATATGATTTGGAGTGGAGTGAATGGGCCGGTACCGGAATGGAACTGATCACCGCCATGGTATGCTAAATGCTTTCGGTTTGTGATTATAATCAGTGTGCTACTTTATATACATAATACCTAAGCAAAGAGATCAACTAATCATATTCTTACGCATAATTTAAGACTTTCTATGAAAGGATTATGCTTTTGTTCATAAGATTGAATACAAAACTTTTCCTGTGAACTTGTCTTTCATTTGCAGAGATAATGATGATCTGATAGCTGTCAATCCTTTGCTCCTTGAAAAAATAATTGCTTTCAATACTATTCTGCTCTTTTGGAAGTGGAAATAATGGAGTTATCACTTATCAAGCTCTCTAGATCCTATCACGAGCAAGGTCATGTCCGTTTTAGAAAACCAAGCCTCGTTGCTGACGGAGGTTGGACCTGAAATCGATGAAATCAAGCTTGAGCTCAAGGCCATTACAGCTTTCCTCAAGGATGCAGACAGAAGATCACAAGTAGTAGCCAGCAGTGAAACGGATAATCAGTGGGTCGCAAGTGTCAGAGACATTGCCTATGAAGTTGAAGATGTGGTCGACGAATTCATGTACCACTTCAGCAAGCAACAACAATGGAGGGGTAAACCCTTTAGGTTATTCTTGAAGCTCATTCATTTCCCCAAGATTCTGTTGGTCAGGCATCGAGTTGCTGTCAAGTTACAAGATATCAACAAAAGGATCAAAAGCATTGCGGAGAGAAACCAACGATACCGATGTTTTTGTTCAGAATCAAGAAATTCTAATGAGCAGATTGTTGGAGAGAATCATCGTAACAAGTGGGTGAAAAATCTGAGTGAATCTTCTCTCTTTTTCAAAGATGATGATCTTGTTGGAATTGATAAGACACAAGGTGTGTCACTGGGATGGTTGACGGATCAAGAACCTCAAAGGACCATGATTTCTGTGGTTGGGATGTGCGGTTTAGGTAAAACAACTCTTGTTGCCAACACTTTCAACAAGCAAGTTGTCAGGCAACATTTCGATTGTTATGCCTGGATTACTGTCTCACAACAATATGTTGTCACGGAGCTATTCAAGTCCATGATCAAAGAGCTCTACAGCAAGGCTAAAGAAAAATTCGATCCACCGATCAACCTAGATTCCATGAGCTATCGAGAATTACTTGAGGCATGGGTGAACTTCTTGCAGCCAAGGAGATATCTCATTGTGATAGATGATGTTTGGAGCACCCATTTTTGGCAAGATATCAGCACATCACTTCCTGTCAATATGAATGGAAGCCGAATCTTGCTCACTACACGAAAGGAAGACGTTGCCTCCTTTGAATTTGGAGTTGTAAACCACATCCTTCAGCTCAAACCCTTACCATTTGATGAGAGTCTGATCCTTTTGTGCAAGAAAGCTTTTGTTGGAAAGGGTGGACAATGCCCACCATATCTTGAATCTTCAGCACATATCCTCGTTGCAAAATGCGAAGGCTTGCCATTAGCTATTGTGGCTTTGGGAGGTTTGATGGCTTCCAAGAACTCGATCGCTGAATGGAATGAAGTTTATAACAACTTAAACCGGGAGCTAAGCGAAAATGATACATATTTTGAAAGGCTCAAGTATATTTCATTGCTTAGCTACCATGATTTGTCTTATAGACTTAAGCAATGTTTTTTATATTGTTGCATATTCCCAGAAGATTATGTCATTAAACAGGAAAGGCTCATTCGACTTTCGATGGCTGAAGGCTTTGTTGAACCGCTAAAAGAAACAATTCCGGAAGTTGTTGCAGAAAGATACCTAGCCGAGTTGATTTGCAGAGGCCTACTTCAAGTTGTAGGGATTACTGGATCAGGGAGGACTAGAGACTGCAAGATGCATGACATTTTGCGGGAGTTTGCAATTTCCATATCGAAATCCATAAAGTTTGTTGCCAAATCTGATGGGACAGAAGAAGTAGAAGACAATGGAATCCGTGGTTGGTCAATTGAAGCAAAGGATAAAGATATGAAAGCTGCAGGCAAGGTTGCACTATCTCAGGTTCGTTCGTTGTTTGTTTTTGCGGTTGATGAAACCTCTAAATCTTCCTTCAATAGACTGCCCTCTGGTTTTAGGTTATTGAGAGTGTTGGATTTAGAAGACACTCCAGTCAAAGAACTCCCAGATGAATTGGTGAATTTATTCAATTTGAGATACCTTAACCTATCAAAAACTCAAGTGAAAGAGCTTCCAAAATCCATCGGGAAGCTTTACAACTTACAGTCTTTAGATATGAGAGAGACACAAATCAAAGAGCTTCCTACAGGAATTGTGAAGTTGAAAAATCTTCGGCATCTAATTGTTTTTCGTATGGATGTAAACAGAATGGCATTTGACTTTTGGTTCGGCACGGTCGTTCCATCCAACATTTGTTTGCTAAACAATTTACAGATTTTGACCTATGTGGAAGCAAGAGGCGATTTCATCAAACAACTCAGTAAAATGTCACAATTGAGAGAGCTTCAAGTCTGCAAGGTCAAGGAAACTGATGAGAAAAATTTGTGCTTCGCCATTGCAAAAATGGTACACCTTGAATACTTAGGGGTGAAATCTTGTAATGAAGATGATCTACTGAAGATGGATGCACTTGAATCAGCTCCCCCTCACCTTGGGAGACTTTTTCTAGGGGGTAAATTGGAGAAGCTGCCACATTGGTTTAATTCGCTTGACAACCTCACATATTTGTATTTACATTGGACTAGATTGAGGGATGATTTTCTTCCTCACATCCAAGCATTGCCTAATCTTGGAGAAATCAGCCTTCTGAATGCATACGAGGGAGAGCGGTTAGACTTCCTTGAAGGATTCCAAAAGCTTAAGATTTTACAAATCGTGGGATGCCCTCGATTGAAAGAAATTGTGATCAATAGAGGAGTGATGCCCGGTCTTCAAGAGCTAAATGTCATTGATTGCCAAGAGTTCATGACATTGCCGCATGGTTGGGACAGTCTACCGGAGCTAAACCAAATTCGTTTGTTTGATGTCTTCCCTGGGCTTATGGAGAAAATATGGAGACTTAAAAGGATGGAAGAACGAGCAGTCACCGGCATTGTGCTAAGTAGACAAGAAGGTGCTGAAGCTATATTCAATATAACAAGATGGTTTTGATGATTTCCGCAAAACAAGATAAATCCTTCAAATTGTAAGTACCACCATATTCCATAGTCCAAGCCTGACTATATAAAAAATCAACACAGATAATGCACTCAGTTCACCCAACTGCCTAAAACTGTATGGCATGCCTAGGCTAGTGTGGCTATTCAGAATTTTTACTCCTATTTCTCCAATTCTGACCCCCTTTTTTCACTTTTTCTTTTCTTTTCAGGTTAATGTCAAAAGTTGAAAGAAGTTTATGGCTGAGTTTGGTTGGAATAAAATTCCAGTTGATGGAGCAATGTGGTGTGTGGTGTGTGTATGTGTGTATGTATAATGTATGTGTGTTGTTATAGGTTTCTTGGTTTGTGTAATATAATTAAGTGGAGTTTGAATATTTTTCTAATCTGAAAAATTAGTTTCCTGCATTTTGACAGTCCATTTACTAAAGAGCGATTGTGGCCACAGGTTCATTGAAAATTATCATAAAATGCATCTCAACCGTGTTTCCGTGTGATGCAGGCATAATCGGATATGAAGTCACGCTTTTGCGTGATATTAGAAAAAACGGTGATTACAATCAGAGGCCTTAGTTTCTTCCAAGTGATTCTTCAAGCAGCAGTGAGGCGTTCTCTGCAGTTTCCGATTCCGGAACAAAATGAATATGGTGCAGTATCGAGTTTCTCGATTTGACCCTTTTCGAGGGGTTTAACCATCGAAATGTAAATTGGCTCCAGATGTTGGCATTGCTAAAATTACCATTATCTCTAGACTAACTTTCAACCTCCTTGTGAAGCAATAATGGATGTTTGAGCTCACTGCTTTTGCTAACCGCAGGCAAACAGCAACAACAAAGGAAAACCAACAAAGACAAGTAAGCAATATCAACAATGTCGGCTTCCGGAAAATGATATGGCAATTCTTTGAATGCCAATTGCTGAATAACATAAACAAAAACACAGGAAAACACCCACAGTAGAATCAAAACTAATGGAGCCCGTGTTTTAGGCTCACTGAAAGCTTTGTTTTTCGAATAGATTGTAAGTAAACTTGCTAGAAACCAAGTGGTAGCAGAGGAAACAGATTTGTCTTGGGGACAAAACAAATGATTTTTAAAGCATATTTCTCTCATTAGTTTAATCAGCACACCAACTTACACTTGGAAAATAATATTCTAGGGCTGTCAATCAGTGTTTCCTGTTGGCCATTGAAATACTAGTATTAGTTTAATCTGCAATAATGGGTGCTATCACAAATCTCTCATCCTTGACTTTCATTTGAGCAGGAACAAAACATATGCTAAGTGGTTCGGTTTATGTCGGAATGGAGCGTACCGACCAGTACCAAAAATAGGAATTGACTGCCATAGTACTCTAAATACTTAAGGTTTGTGATTATAATCAGTATGGTAGTTTATTTATGCAATAGCTTCAACTTTTATTATTGATACAAGAAAGGAACTTGTTTTTCATTTGCAGAGATAAATATCTGATATTGTCAAGCCTGTCTCCTAGAAAATATTTCATATCTAACTATTCTGCACCTGCGGAATTGGAACTTTACTTCAAATAATGGAGTTATTAAGCGCTGTAGATTTGATAACGGGCAAGGTCGTCTCCATTTTAGACAATGAAGCCTCTTTGCTGACAGAGGTTGGAGCAGAAATCGATGAAATCAAGCTTGAGCTCAACGCCATGAAAGCTTTCCTTGATGTTTCTGACAGAAGATCAGGATTAGTAACCAGCAATGATATGGATGATCAGTGGATCGCAAGCGTCAGAGACATTGCCTATGAAGTTGAAGACGTCGTCGACGAATTCATGTACCACTTCAACAAGCAACAACAATGGAAGGGTAAACCCTCCAGGCTTTTCTTTAAGCTTATTCATTTTCCCAAGAATATGGTGGCCAGCCATCGAGTAGCTGTCAAGTTACAAGATATCAACAAAAGGATCAAAAGCATTGCAGAGAGAAGACAACGATACCCAGTTTCTTGTTCAGAATCAGTAAAATCTAATAAGCAAATTGGCAGAGAGTATCATCGTAATAACTGGGTGAAAAATCTGAGTGAATCTGCTCTTTTTCTTAAAGATGATGATCTTGTTGGAATTGATAAGCCACAACATGACTTACTGGGTTGGTTGATAAATAAAGAGCTTCAAAGGACAGTGATTTCCGTGGTTGGGATGGGCGGTTTAGGTAAAACGACTCTCGTTGCTAACACTTTCAACAAACAAGTTATTAAACAGCATTTCGATTGTTGTGCCTGGATCACTGTCTCTCAACAATATGTTGTCACAGAGCTATTCAAGTCTATGATCAAAGAGCTCCACAAAAAGGCAAAAGAAAAAATCGATCCGGCGATCAACTTAGACTCCATGAGTTATCGAGAATTGCTGGAGGCACTGGTGAACTTCTTACAGCCAAGGAGATATCTTATTGTGATAGATGATGTTTGGAGCACCAATTTTTGGCATGATATCAACATAGCACTTCCCCCAAATATCAACGGAAGTCGAATCTTGCTTACTACACGAAAGGAAGACGTTGCTTCCTTTGAATTTGGAGCTGTAAACCACATCCTTCGGCTTAAACCCTTATCATTTGATGGGAGTCTGACCCTTTTTTGCAAGAAAGCTTTTGTTGGCAAGAGTGGACAATGCCCGCCATATCTTGAATCTTCAGCAAGTAAGCTGGTTGCAAAATGTGAAGGCTTGCCATTAGCTATTGTGGCTTTGGGCGGTTTGATGGCTTCCAAGAACTTGATTGCTGAATGGAATGAAGTTTATAACAACTTAAACCGGGAGCTAAGCGAAAATGATACATATTTTGAGAGGCTCAAGTATATTTCATTGCTTAGCTACCATGATTTGTCTTACAGACTTAAGCAATGTTTCCTATATTGTTGCATATTCCCAGAAGATTATGTGATCAAACGGAAAAGGCTGATTAGACTTTGGATGGCTGAAGGCTTTGTTCAACCACAAAAAGAAACAATTCCAGAACTTGTTGCAGAGAGATACCTAACCGAGTTGATTTGCAGAGGATTGCTTCAAGTTATAAGCAGGAATGGATCAGGGAGGCCTGATGAATGCAAGATGCATGACATTTTGCGGGAGTTTGCAGTTTCTATATCGAAATCCTTAAAGTTTGTTGCCAAATCTGATGGGACACAAGAAGTAGAAGACAGTGGAATCCGTCGTTGGTCAGTTGAAGCAAAGGAGAAAGAGATGAAAGCTGCAAGCAAGGCTGCATTATCTCGGCTTCGTTCATTGTTTGTTTTTGCTGTTGATGAAACCTCTAAAACATCCTTCAACAGACTGCCCTCTGGTTTTAAATTGATGAGAGTGTTGGATTTAGAAGACACTCCAATCAATGAACTCCCAGATGAATTGGTGAATTTATTCAATTTGAGATACCTTAACCTATCAAGAACTCGAGTGAAAGAGCTTCCGAAATCCATCGGGAAGCTTTACAACTTACAGTCATTAGTAATGAAACAGACCCCGATAAAAGAACTTCCTGCAGGAATTGTGAAGCTGAAAAATCTTCGGCATCTAATTGCTTATAGTTTAGACGAAAATTTCGGGGCATTTCATTTTGGCTTCGGCATAGTAGTTCCATCCGACATTTGTTTGCTAAACAACTTACAAGTTCTGACCGGTGTGGAAGCAAGAGGCGATTTCATCAAACAACTCAACAAAATGACACAATTGAGAAGGCTTAACATTGCCAATGTCAAGGAAACTGATGAGAAAATTTTGTGCTCTGCCATTGCAAAGATGGTATACCTTCGGTACTTATTGGTGAAATCATGCAATGAAGATGAGCAAGTGAAGATGGATGCACTTGAATCAGCTCCTCCCAACCTTGAGAAACTTATGTTAGTGGGGAAATTGGAGAAGATACCACACTGGTTTAACTCGCTCGACAGCCTCACACGTTTGTATTTACACTGGTCTAGATTGAGGGATGATTTTCTTCCTCACATTCAAGCATTGCCTAATCTAGGACACTTAATCATGGTAAATGCATATGAGGGAGAGCAATTATTCTTCCTCGAAGGATTCGAAAAGCTTAAAGTTTTAACAATTGCGGGATGCCCTCGATTGAAAGAAATCACGATCAATAAAGGAGTGATCTCTGGTCTTCAAGAGCTAGAAATCGTTCAATGTCGAGAGTTCATGACATTGCCGCATGGTTGGGAAAGTATATCCGATCTAAAAGAAGTTCGTTTGTTTGACGTTTCGCCTGGTCTTATTGAAAAAATATGCAGATCAAATGGGATGGATCAACAAACAATCAAATCCATCATGTTAAGTAGACAAGAAGGCATCGAAGCCGAATTAAAAGTAACAAGATGGTTTGAATAATTTCTGCAAAACAAGATGAAACCTTCCAGTCGTAAGTACCACTATATTCCATAGCCCAAGCCTGACCATATATTGCATCAACACAAATAATTCAGCAAACTCTGACCTTTTTTTCTTTTTTTTTCAGGTTATTGTGAAAAGTTGATGCAGCAACGTGGTGTGTGGGGTGTGCATGTATGTGTGTTGCTATTTGTTTCATGGTTTGTGTAAATCATTCGAAAGACAGGGTTTAATTGGTGTTTTTGTATTTTAGTTGTAAATGTAATACACTTCTATCTAGACTTTATTATTTTTGCCCCTTTTCAGCCACAAATTCGGATAATCTTGTTCGAGTTTGAATCGAAAATTAAGATAAACTGCACCTATGTTACTGGATTATTAGTAGGATTACATTTTCGTAACACGTCTTTAAAAGATTAGGTTCCCGTCACTAGACTAATGTATCATTTCAGTCGTTGTGCGTTAACTTCTAATGGAAGGATGGCGTGGCCGTTTAATAGTAATTGACATGATCACACATTTAGTATCAGTATTTATATATTTGATCAATTTGATCCATATTTATAAAAAAACACTCTGATATACAACGGGTTTGGAATTTGAATCCAGATTTCATGATTGATTTAAGAGAAACCGGATAATTTGTGAAGAAACTTGAGTTTAGCTTAGTTGGTTCATGCAACCATCTCGATATCCGGTAGGTTTTGGATTCGAATCCCAATTTCTGCAACCATTTCTCCAATATATATTACCAGAGAAACCAGAATTTAACATTTTAGTATTTTACCTTCCAGATTTCTTGATCTATATGCTGCTGCAAGGGATCCTAATTGGTTCTTATGGTTCCCTGAAACAATGTTTGATCATGTGGGATTATGCCTAATCTATACCTCAAATCCTACAAACCAACGGTGGAAATATCGACTCCACCTACAACGATCCGTCCACCTGATGGCTCCACCACCCTGAAGCGAGCCTGAATCAAAGTGGACTTTCCACTCACTCTTCCAACAACTCCAATCTTCATTTTAGAGTCTGTTAGCACCATTTTTGTGTTGATGAGTTTAAGCAGGTTGTTATGGAGATGCATCCAGATAACTCGTCGTGGCCTAAGGGCTTAAATCCAGCTTTCTTCCATCGGTGTGGGATGATATCCAAAGAAGGATGGACCTAATAATATGAAAGATCTGCTGTTGATACCTCTGTGTAATGTCGTATATAAAATATTGGCTAAAGTGCTTGCAAATTGGCTCAAACAGTTTTTGCCAGCTATTATCTCTTTGACGCAGTCCGCATTCATCCCGGGAAGGTTTATTACAGATAACATCTTAGTTGCTTTTGAATTCATTCATCATATGCACAATAAGGGGCGAGGCAACGTAGGGGAAGTAGCCTTGTAGATTGATATTAGTAAGGCTTATGATAGAGTTGACTGGAGCTTTCTACGATTTGTGATGATTAAAATGGGCTTTGTTGAGTGTTGGATTCATTGGATTATGCTCTGTTTCACCATGGTTCGTAACTTGCTGCCCAAGGCAATGGATTTTCACATGGTGATGCTTACATAATTTTCTCCCGACAAAAAGCCGCTTGACAGAGAAGGGTGTAGAGTTGGATGTGTCTCGAAATGTGTCTTGGCCGAAGATATTGATCACGTATTGCTAACTTGTCCGATAGCACAAGAGGTATGGAGCCGGTTGGGTTTTAGCTTGTTATTTGTTGTGCTGAAAGAATAGGAGTTCGAGAGAGGATTCCATTGTTCTGTTCGCAGTCTACTTTCTGAGTTCCTGGTTGGAAGCATCTCGAGCTTATAGTGTACTCAACCAGCTTCAATGGCTTTGGGATTTGTTGCGGTTCCGGTTAGTGCTCATACTAGGTGAAGCTCGGATGTTGGCACAAGTACCGCGACTGCTATGAAAGATTAGTGTACAGTGTTTTGGTCGCCACCCCCAACTGGCCGGCTGAAATGAAATCTTGATGTTGTGCTGTTCGCTGATGATAAGTCATAACTCATAAGTGTGTTGATTATGTGGTCGTTCTACATAATCAACACAAATTAGACCGATAACGAACTAGGATAGATGTCTACCTAAATTCATTTATTACTATGAATTATTCAAAAGGTGAAGCTGGTTTTCCAGCATTGATGTTGGAGACAAAACAAGATTCTAGTCAAAGAAAGTTGTTGGCTAGATGGGTTTAAGAAGTGAAATGAATAATACTGTGCTGCTCCTTTGGAATTGGAACTTTGCTTGAAAGTGAAACAATGGAGTTGTCAAACTCTCTAGATCCGATAACGAGCAAGGTCATCTCCGTTTTAGAAAATGAAGCCTCCTTGCTGACTGACGTTGGAGCCGAGATCGATGAAACCAAGCTTGAACTCAAGGCCATAAAAGCTTTCCTTGAGGATGCTGAGAAAAGATTTGGAGAAGTACCCAGATACGAAACAGATAATCAATGGGCCTACGAAGTTGAAGATGTTATGGACGAATACATGTACC
Organism: Hibiscus trionum; assembly: GCA_030270665.1. Classification (NCBI taxonomy): domain Eukaryota; kingdom Viridiplantae; phylum Streptophyta; class Magnoliopsida; order Malvales; family Malvaceae; genus Hibiscus; species Hibiscus trionum. Next base: position 2,849,530 of record BSYR01000050.1, read on the forward strand.
ACTTCAACAAGCAACAGAAATGGAGGGGTAAACCCTCGAGGTTTTTTGTTGAAGCTTATTCATTTTCCCAACAATTTGTTGCTCAGGCATCAAGTTGCTGTCAAGTTACAAGATATCAACAAAAGGATCAAAAGCATTGTAGAGAGAAGCCATGGATACCGAGTTTCTTGGCCAGAATTAGGAAAATCAGATAAACAAATTGGAGGAGAGTATCATGGTAACCACCCTGAGCGAATCTTTTCATTTTTTAAAAGATGATGATCTTGTTGGAATCGATAAGCCACAAGGTGAGTTGTTGGGATGGTTGATGGATCAAGAGCTTCAAACTTTAAAGGACTGTTATTTCCGTAGTTGGGATTAGGGGTGAGGAAAACTCGACTCGAAAAAATCGAATAACTGGACTCGAGGCGAAAATACTCGACTCGTCTCGACTCGAAATTTCATAAATTCAACTCAACTCGAAAAAATTTCAAATAAAGTTTGAGTTGTAAAATGAAAATTCAAATAACTCGAATAACTCGAAATTTCTAATAATTAGTGGATCAAACGCTCACCCCTAGTTGAGATGGGCGGTTTAGATAAAATGACTCTCGTCGCCAACACTTTCAACAAACAAGTTATCAAGAAATATTTCGATTGTTGTGCCTGGATCAATGTCTCACAACAATATGTTGTCAACAAGTTATCAAGAAAATTTCGATCAGGCAAACAACCTGGACTCCATGAGCTTTAGAGGATTGCTGGAGGCACTGGTGGACTTCTTGCAGCCAAGGAGATATCTCATTGTGATAGATGATGTTTGGAGCACCAAGTTTTGGCAAGATATCAGCATAGCATTTCCTGCCAATATGAATGGAAGCCGAATCTTGCTCACTACAAGAAAGGAAGATGCTGCTTCCTTTGAATTTGGAGCTGTAAACCGCATCCTTCGGCTTAAAGCCTTACCTTTTGATGGAAGTTTGGCCCTTTTTTGCAAGAAAGCTTTTGTTGGCAAGGGTGGACAATGCCCTCCATATCTTGTACCTTCAGCAAGAAAGTTGGTTGGAAAATGTGAAGGCTTGCCACTAGCTATTGTGGCTTTGGGAGGTTTGATGGCTTCCAAGAACTCGATCGCAGAATGGAATGGAGTTTACAACAACTTACATCGGGAGCTAAGCGAAAACGATACATATTTTGAGAGGCTCAAGTATATTTTATTGCTTTGCTACCATGATTTGAATTACAGACTGAAGCAATGTTTCCTATATTGTTGCATATTCCCAAAAGATTATGTAATCAAACGGAAAAGACTAATTAGACTTTGGATGGCTGAAGGCTTTATTGAACCGCTTAAGGGATCCATCCAGAAGTTGTTGCAGAGAGATACCTAACCGAGTTGATTTGCAGAGGCCTACTTCAAGTTGTAAGGAAGAATGAATCGAGGAGGCTTGAAGAATGCAAGATGCACGACATTCTGCGAGAGTTTGCAGTTTCCATATCAAAATCCGTAAAGTTTGTTGCAAAATCTGATGGGACAGAAGAAGTAGAGGACAACGGAATCCGTCGTTGGTCAATTGAAGCAAAGGAGAAAGAGATGAAAGCTGCGAGCAAGGCTGCACTATCTCGGGTTCGTTCCTTGTTTGTTTTTGCTATTGATGAAACCTCTAAAACTTCCTTCAATAGGCTGCCCTCTGGCTTTAAGTTGATGAGAGTGTTAGATTTAGAAGATACTCCAATCAATGAACTGTCGGATGAGTTGGTGAATTTATTTAATTTGAGATATCTAAATCTAACAAGAACTCAAGTAAAAGAGCTTCCGAAATCCATCGGGAAGCTTTATGTCATGGCCTTAAAGGGTGTGAAATTGGAGATTTTGTCGAAAGGAAACAGACAAAAAGAGCTTCAGAGGCAAACAAGACAGCGTCGTTCAGTGGTGTTGACTCTATAATGGATCACGAGAAGCCCAGAAAAGCAAAAATGAGAACAGATCAAGCCTCAGCCCAATGGTCACTGCAGCCCAACAACGAATGCCCATCTGTCACTACTTGAGGAGTAAGTTTGTAACCAAATTTACAGTTGGCCGTATAGTATGGTGACACGTGTTAAAAAATAAAATAATCAATGTACTGTGTCCTAGTCATATAAACCAGAATTCATGAGATGTTTTGTTTTTATGCTGATTAATGAAAATTCTCTATTTCCTTTATCTTTTCATTCTCTTCTTGGTCTCTTTTTTCTTTTCTTATCCGATTCACAGTCACGGTTGTGACAAATTGGTATCTAGAGCAAGGTTATATTGATCCACTCCAAGCTGGGAAGATCAAAGAAAACGCAAGCCATGGCCGAGAAAGACGTTGCTGCAATGAAAAAACAGTTAGATACACTACAATGGCAACATGGAGCAAACAAATGGAGGGGACTGTAGCCCCTAAATGGTGGACAAAAGAGAAACAAGATATGGAGAAACGATTTACTTTTCTTGAAAGAAGCTCCAAGGAAAGCCAGGATTATTTGGAGAAGATTTTCAAGCTGCTCTCCAAGAAGGATGAGGAGGAATCTGAGCAACAAGAAACGAGTAACACTCAGCCTATTGTTGAACATGAAGTGAATGCCACCCCTCCCAAAAATGAAGGAAAAAAACTAATACAAGTAGTGATAGTGGATGAACAAGAAAAATATTCACCAAAACTAGAAGGGGTAAGAGTCTTAGCTCCTAAACCCAACATGAACAGTTATGCTAGTTATTCACAGCAGAAAGTGAAACTTGGTAGTGATATAAATGAAGGGATGGGGAGAGTAATAGAAAAAGACCCCTATATATTTGAGAAAAACACTCACTGCAATGTAGGAAGTTTTACATTCAGACCCAGAATTGAACTGCCATTCTTTGAAAGAGATAATCCAATGGGTTGGGTAAAGAAGTGTCAAAAGTATTTCTCATTATTTGTTGTGCCAGAAAATCAGAAATTAGAAGTGGCTGCAATGTACCTGATAGGAAAAGCTGAATCTTGGTTTGATGGGTACATTATGTAGAAAAACAAGGCAACCTGGCATGAGTTTGCTGCAAACTTGTGTCACAGATTCTGTGATAAAACACTCAGTGATGTTATAGAAGAATTCAACAAGCTGAATCAGAAATTTACAGTGGAAGAGTATCAAGAGAAATTTGAAGAACTTAAACCCTTCATGATTCAACAAAATACATCATTGGATGAGAATTACTTTGTTTCTAACTTTGTAAGTGGTCTAAAAGAAGAGCTCAAGCACAGAGTCAAGGCTTATAAGCCAAGGACAGTGGATGAGGCCTACAGACTAGCTAGGTTGAATGGACTGGCTATAGAGTATGATACTAAAAGATAGAGATCCTTCAACAAGCCAAATTCTTACCCAAGCTCTAACACCACAGCTAGAAGTTACAATGCTCCAACTCCTACTGTGCAGAAGAATACCGGTCCCAGCCTGACTCAGAATAAACAAGCCTTGTTGGATTATAGGAGGGCGCACAATCTGTGTTTCAAGTGTGGGGAGAAATTTAACCCAGGACACAAGTGCAATGCTAAACAGCTAAACCTAATGGAGGAGGAAGAACCAGTCATGGAGACTGAAGATCTGGCAGAAATGATTGACCCTGAAGTACTCACTACCAGGAATATTGGTGAAAACAATTTGGAGATTTCCATGAATGCACTTACTGGAAATACGGGGTACAACACCCTAAGAATTCAAGGCTCTATTAAAGGGAGGCCCTTGAATATTCTAGTAGACAGTGGGAGCACCCATAGCTTCATCACTACCATGTGGGCAAGAGAGGGAGTAGAAGTGGTGAAAATTAACCCTCTGACTATCACAGTGGCCAATGGGGAGAAGCTTCTCAGTTCAGCCAAGAGCAACAACATAGCATGGAAAATACAGGGCCACCAATTCGAACATGACTTTAGAGTACTCCATTTAGGAGGGAGTGATATGGTTCTAGGGGTGGATTGGATGAAAAAATATAGTCCAGTGATGATAGATTTTAATGAAATGACCTTGAGCTTTCAATATGGTCCTCAGTACATCACCTTACAAGGGGGAAAAAGATGCCTTATGTGAAACTAATTTCAGGGGACAAACTGCAGAAACTAGCTAAGAAAGACAGTGAGATTGTGGGGAAATTTTTTTTAATGACTGCTAAGATGAACATCACTGAAGTCCCAGCACAACTACAACCAATCCTATAAAGATATCAGCAAGTGTTTGAAGAACCAAAAGGGATGCCACCTCAGAGAAATCATGACCATGCTATTTTGTTAAAGCCTGGAACCCAACCTGTGAACCTAAGACCATACATGTTCCCTCATCACCAGAAAGAAGAGGTTGAAAAACAGATAATGGAGACACTATTTTCAGAAATTATACAGACAAGCAGGAGCCCTTTTGCATCCCTATGCCTTTTGGTTAAAAAGAAAGATGGAAGTTGGAGACTATGTGTGGACTACAGACAACTTAATGCCGACGATGTGAAAAACAAGTTCCCGATTCCAGTGGTGGAAGATTTGTTAGATGAGCTAAATGGGGCAATTTTTTTCCAAGATTGACCTTAGGTCAGGCTACTGGCAAATCAGAATTAAGCCTGAAGATGTCCACAAAACTGCTTTTAGAACTCACCAAGGCCACTATGAATTTAAGGTTATGCCATTTGGCTTAACCAATGCCCCTGCAACTTTCCATGCATTAATGAATGAAGTTTTTGGTCCCTTCCTCGGAAAGTTTGTCTTGGATTTCTTTGATGACATACTTATCTACAACAAGACCTTAGATCATCATATGCTTCATCTCCAACAAGTTTTGGAAGTTCTACAACAGCACATACTCTTTGCCAAAAAATCTAAATGTTTTTTTGGCCAACAACATGTTGAGTATTTGGGTCACCTAATCTCTTTTAATGGGGTTGCAACAGACCCAACAAAGGTGGAAGCTATGCAAAATTGGCCACTACCTAAGAACCCAAAGTCTTTAAGAGGATTTTTGGGCTTAACTGGTTACTACATGAAGTTTATTAAGAAATATGGTGCTCTTAGTACGCCTCTTACTAATATGCTATGCAAGGATGGGTTTCACTGGTCAGATGAGTCCAAGGCTGCTTTTGAAAACCTTAAAGCTATGATGTGTCAAGCACCTGTCCTAGCTCTGCCAGATTTTGCTAAGCCCTTTTGCTTGGAAACTGATGCAAGCTCTAAAGGTATTGGGGCAGTTTTATCCCAAGAGGGAAGACCCATTGCCTATCTCAGCAAGCACTTGGGACCAAAACATGCAAATCTCCCTATTTATGAAAAGGGAATATCTAGCCATACTAATGGCAATCTCCAAGTGGAGACACTATCTTGAAGGCAAGCCATTTGTCATCAAAACAGACCATGGAGCACTCAAGCACCTCCTTGACCAGAAACTCACTATAACAATTCAGAAAAAGGGACTCACTAAACTCCTAGGCCTTGATTATGTCATTCAGTACAAAAATGGGAGATTGAATGTGGCTGCTGATGCCTTGTCTAGAAGATTGGAAGATGATTCTGAGTTCTACCACCTACAATCCACTACTATAATTCCTGAATGGATTCTGGAGATTGAAAACAGTTATCTAAATGATTCTTTTGCCCAAAATCTAATCACTGCTTTAACAGTGAAGGTAGATTCTCATCTTCCTTGGTCATTCACTAAGGGCATTCTGAGATACAGGGGAAGAGTCTATGTGGGTTCTAATGGAAACTTGATACAGAAAATATTGCCTATGCTACATGATTCACCACAGGGAGTTCACTCAGGTATGCAAGCCACTTATAAAAAGATTCAATCTTGTTTCTATTGGTCTGGTTTGAAAACTGTTGTTCACACTTATGTCCGGGAATGTGATGTTTGTCAAAGAATTAAAACAGAGCACATTCATCAGCATGGATTACTTCAGCCTATTCCTATCCCACAACAGGCTTGGGAGATGATTTCTATAGATTTCATAGAAGGGCTACCCTCTTCCATGAAGTATAATTGTATTTTGGTGATCATAGATAGATTTACAAAGTATGCACATTTCCTTCCTATTACTCATCCCTACAGTGCCTTGGAAATTACAAATTCCTATATGAGTCAGGTCTATAAGCTACATTGACAGCCAAGGGTTGCTATTTCTGATAGGGATAAAACTTTCACTAGCCTATTCTGGAAGGAATTTATGAAGCAACTGGGAACAACAACACTCTTCAATATTGCCTACCACCCCCAAACAAATGGTCAAACTGAATGTTTGAACTAGTGCCTGGAACAATACCTCCGAAGCATGTGTTTTCTAAGGCCCCAGAACTGTGATAAATGGTTACCACAAGCTGAGTGGTGGTACAACACAGCATACCACACAACTTTGGGCATCACACCATTTGAGACTCTATATGGCTACAAACCACCTATTCTACAGGAGTTTCAACCTTCCACGGTTAACTCAGTGGAAGAAATGTTTCAGTTTCGATCAGATTTAAACAGAGTATTACAAGATCACCTCCTAAAGGCTCAAAACAGAATGAAACAATATACTGAAAAAAACCAAAGTGAACGCGAATTCCAAATTGGAAAAGAAGTTTACCTGAAGCTTCAGCCATAGCGTCAGACCTCTGTCGCACTCCGGAAGAACCTCAAGCTCTCAGCTCGTTACTTTGGTCCCTATAAAATTATTGATCGAATTGGGTCAGTAGCTTACAAATTACAACTCCCAGAGACATCACGGGTGCATCCGGTTTTCCACGTGAGCTTATTGAAAAAGAAACTTGGAAACAAACAACTCACCTCTCGAGATCCTCCTGAACTCACTGATGATGGACAACTCAAGGTCTACCCGGCTCTTGTTCTGGATAAACGCATGGTCAAACGCAACAATGTGGCTGTTACTCAACTTCTGGTTTAATGGTCTAACCTTTCCCCTGAAAATGCCACTTGGGAGGACTACCATGTGTTGAAGGCTCAATTCCCAGAATTCGATCCTTGGGGACAAGGATCCTTTCGTGCGGGGGGTATTGTCATGGCCTTAAAGGGTGAGAAATTGGAAAAATCAAGGGTTTCAGACGGAATTGGGGATTTTGTCGAAATGAAACAGAAAAAATGAGCTTCAGAGACAAACAAGACGGCGTCGTTCAGTGGTGTTGGCTCTATAATGGATCACGAGAAGCCCAGAAAATGAGAAATGGGAACAGATCAACCCTCAGCCCAATGGTCACTGCAGCCCAACAATGAATGCCCATCTGTCACTACTTGAGGAGCAAGTTTGTAACCGAATTTACAGTTGGCCGTATAGTATGGTGACACGTGTTAAAAAATAAAATAATCAATGTACTATGTCCTATCCATATAAACCAGAATTCAGGAGATGTTTTGTTTTTATGTTGATTAATGAAAATTCTCTATTTCCCTTATCTTTTCATTCTCTTCTTGGTCTCTTTCTTCTTTTCTTATCCGATTCACAACCACAGTTGTGACACTTTACAACTTACAATCTTTAATTATGAAGATGAATCGAATCAGAGAGCTTCCCGGAGGAATTATGAAGTTGAAAAATCTTCAGTATTCAAATGCTTATCATTATGATGTAAACAAAATGTCATTTGACTATTGCTTGGGCACATTTGTCCCATCGAGCATTTTCTTGCTAAACAACCTACAAGTTTTGACTCTTGTGGAAGCAAGAGGTGATTTCATAAAACAACTAAGCAAAATGACACAATCGAGAAGGCTTGGGGTTTCCAATGCGAAGGAAACCGATGAGAAAAATATGTGCCTTGTCAATTGCAAAATGATACACCTTAAATACTTGGGGGTGAAATCTTGTAGTGAAGATGAGGTAGTGAAGATGGATGCACTTGAATCAACTCCCCCTAACCTTGAGTAACTTGGATTAGCCGGGAAATCGGAGAAGGTGCCGCACTGGTTTAACTCCCTAGACAACCTCACAAATTTGTACTTACATTGGTCTAGATTAAGGGATGATTTTCTTACCCACATCCAAGCATTGCCTAATCTAGGACCGTTGAGCATGCTAAATGCATACGAGGGAGAGCGATTAGACTTCCTTGAAGGATTCCAAAAGCTTAAGGTTTTAAAAATCAGAGAATGCCCTCGATTGAAAGAAATTGTGATCAACAAAGGAGTGATGCCTGGTCTTCAAGAGCTATGTATCTTCGAATGCCAAGAGTTCACGACATTGCCGCGTGGTTGGGAAAGTCTACCTGATCCAGAACAAGTTTGTTTGTTCGACGTCTCGCCCATACTTATGGAGAAAATATGTAGATCAAAAAGGATGGATCGGCGAACAATCAGAGGCATCATGCTAAGCAGACAAGAAGGCCTTGAAGCCTTATTCAATATATCGAGATGGTTTAGATGAGTTCTGCAAAACAAGACAAATCCTTGCAGTTGTAAGTACCACTATATTCCATAGCTTGAAAATGCATTCATTCAGTGAAAGGTTTCCTCTTATTTTTTCGAATCTGTTCTCTTTTTTTCTTCTTTCAGGTTATTCTGCAGAGTTTAAAGAATTTTATGGGAGCAATGGATGGTCAAGTCGAATTCGACTCAATGAAGTTCAAACCAGATGTAGCAGCCAGTCCTGCGAAGCTGATATGGCACAAATATGAAATATGTAATACCCTTAAAACCGGGTTAGGATTTTCAGTAGAATAAATTAGGACCTTTCAAATGGGGTTACTAAGAGAGTAAATAAAATCATGGATCAACAAGAAATTTAGTAAAGAGAATTGGTTTGAAATGAATTGAAATAGAAGTAGGGTGACCGAATTGAAATAATAAAAAATAGATATATGGACCAAATTGAAATAAGAGAGAAAGATTTGTTTGACATGGTTATTTTCTCTTTGTTGCATGGTGTAGGACATGTGGTTGCGTTATGAATTATCTTTCAAATTAAATAATAAAAAAAGAAGAAAATAAAAATAGAAGGGACAAAAGAAGAAAGAGCCGGCTAGTGAAAAAAAGAGAGAGAGAGAAGCTCTCATCTTCCTCTTCACCTATCTCTCCCTATCAATTGTTGAAAGAGCTTAAAACTAGCCTAAAAAGCATGGATTTTTTCTGAAAATTAATGGCTTTAAGAGCTAATTGAATCTTTGTTATTAGGATGTTTTGGAGGAAAAAGATATATGTTTTTAACTTAGCTAGTTGTTTTTTAATCTTTGAAAAAATGATATTATTCTTGTCGCGGTCATTTTTAAAATCGAGTGTGGAAAATGGCCTAACGGTTAGGGTTTTAAAATCGGGCATTTACCATTTTCAATTTAATCTTGAAGTTAGGGTTTTTTATTTTAAATCAAGTTTCCCTTTATTTATTCTTGAAAATCAATGTGGAGTCGTCACCGGTCACTTTGGTAGACCGAACACCATAAAGACAAACCAAAGATTTTTTTCTTAAAATTTGGGTTTAGGAGTTGGTTACGTGTGAGGAAGGATTAGCACCCCACAAACGCCCGTTATCGGTGCCTTATTAATTTCACGTGACATTATGACATTTTGAACAATAGTTTGAATTTAATTAAATCTTTAATTGTTAACTGAATTTCATTCTCAATGGAGATATCCTTTTGCAAGAAAATACATTTAAAGTGAATATAATTTTTAAAACATCCAATTACTTTATGATGCTTCAATTTATATTCAAAATGTATCTCAACGCAAAAGATTTTAATGCAAGTCCATTTATTTTCTTGTCAATTTTAAGTTTAACCCTAATTAGGGCTCCAATTGATTGAATTAATTAAGAATCTATGAATATTATCAAATTTAGGGTTATGCGATAACACCCAAACAATTGAGCACTATCCATATTAGGCCCTAAATCAACAATATTCCTAATTATTTAATGACATCAACTACTTAAATCTTATCCTAATTTTATTTTAATTAAACTAACTATGTGTTATCACAATGTTCTAAGTTTAAATGAATATTAAATATTCAACTAAAATGTCCCCTTGATTAACATCTCATTATCATGAGACACTAATCAACTTAGAATATTGAAGTTTCCATTTAATATTCATTTATTTTCTGCAATTTTCTTTCCTATTTGAATTATTTAATTTTAATTAAAAAACCTAAAACTAAAGGCTTTAAACAATTAAATAATTAAGTGATTAAATTATCTAATAATCAAAACTAAAGGTTGAATTTGAAATATGCATTAACCATGTAAATTAAAACAATTAAATTGAAACGATTACAAAGTTTGCAGCCCAAAGTATGAGGATTAGAGAGTAGGGCGCGAATCCTTTCTGCCGACCCAACTCGTGCCCGCGAGTTGAGTCAACTCGACGCCGAAACGGTGTCGCTTGACTCAGGCTATAAAAGCCCTCAACTCGACTGACTCGGCCATAATACACCTCCCCACTCTCTCTCTATTTTCCCTCTCACCCAAATTTTCTGAAGTTAAACACCAAATGCCTAGATTTTAAGATTCAAACGGATCAAACTTACGTTTTTATCTAAATCCAACCATTGTTCTTCATTTTTCCCTCTTTGATCCATCTTGCCCTCGCTCCGATCACCCAAATGTGTTATCTAGCCACCGCTAACGACCTCCGGCCGAAACCCTAAAAATCCCTAAAATTTCCTTTTTATCCTAAATCCTAATTTAGTGCCTGATTCGATAGAATATCCCCTCTTCACCCGATCATAAGTCCTAAACTACCTGTCCCGGTCACTCAATCGCTCGTTTTCAACTCCGACAATGCTCTACACTCACCGACCATCGAGATAAGTTTTCGATCTCATTTTCATGGCTTTTTCATTTAGGCTTTCTTTATTTTTAACTAATATTTGACTATTTTTGCAGAAAATAAAGAAATGGGGAGAATTTTACCTCGATTACGAAAGCTTTGGCAGTTTCAGCGTTGTTTTTGATGGCGACACGACTTCCCCGGCGACAGTGCAGCTTCCCGCGACGCTCCAACTCCTTGCGGTTCGGCTTCCAGCGACGTTTAGCCTTTCCCGAGGTAGTATCTTCTCTCTCTTCCTTTATTATTATTATTATTATTATTATTATTATTATTATTATTATTATTATTATTATTATTATTATTATTATTAGTTGTAGGTAATTATGGTGATCATTAATTGACTGACATTTCTCTCTCTTTCCCTTTTATAGGTAGTGGAAAATGACTTCATGGATGACATCACCAAGGGCTTAATCCGAGTGAAGGGGGAATTGACTACTATCAACACGACATGTGGCCATTTTGGCGGGCCAAAGAAACACATTTGTGTTTCTTTGGGCTTTTCCACTTAGTCAAATTTAGTTTTTAATGGTGTAAAGAAAGTTAAAATTCGATGTGTATTCTGTTCTGTAGAAGCAATTCTTTGAAGGTAGTGTATGCTACCAAATTCTGGAAATAAGTACCTAGCTTAAAAGTAAAAATGCTAAATTAATAGGTCTCTCATGGTTGCTGTCTAATTGAGTTAGAAAAGTCTTAAGTTGTGATTTATGAATTGTATTGGTTAATCCTTGATTAATGTTAGAAGTAATAGAGATCATATGTTAAACAGTAATTATGGTAGTCTATATAGATTTGGATTTGTAAAGTATGTTCTAATTGTGTATTTGGAAGAATTGTCATGTTTAAATTGTATCAATGATATCACAATAATAAGATGTAGAGTTGTAATATGAGTGAATATGTCTTAAAAAGAGGGTATATATAGTTTTGTATTGTGTAAAATAATCTTATGATGTATGTTATGCTATCTAATTGATGTTAGTTAGTGTGCTATAAATTGGATTGATAATTGCCTTGTGATTATGAAAATTGATTTGCTAATACTTAGAATGATTGTCTTTTGAGGTAAATACTTTATATGGAAGATATGATGAGGAGAACTAAGTTGGGAATTAAATGAGAACAAGATGCGATTGTGGTTTAGGTATTCCGTAACTTCGGGATATCAGGTGAGTGTAGTTGCATTTTTTAAGATGACACGGAGTCATTTCGACCTTTGTTTCTATGTGTTTGATGTATGTGATAGATTATCCGATAGAATTAGAGTCCTTATGTAAATAGTAGTTTAAATTAAAGTTTACTTCCTAAAAGATAGAGTTAGATGTCTTTTATACTTAGGACTTTTAATTGTAACTAAAGTCCTATAGTTGAGTCTATAAATTCACTGTAAAGGGATGTAATTTTAAAATATGTATTCAATAACAGAAAATCAATTCTGTTTTTTCTTCCTTTTCACAGAAACTTAAATTCTGCTATGCTTTTCTACATTATTATGTTTTTCTTAAAGCTGGAAAATTTCTTTTTCTACATGGTATCAGTCTAACATCGATCCTAGTTAGAATTCTTAATGGGATCCCCTTCGACAACCTTTGAGATGCTGTCTATCGCAGAGCAGACTGCTGGATTGGAGTTTTTTTTTCTAAATTTTTCAGGTTCAACAGTAACTTGTGAAGCAGTTTTGGCCTTCGTGGAGGATAAAGGCATACATAATACTTGTTCTCCTACTGCACTTTTTTCTACCAAAGGTGCATAAGCATGGATTATTGACTCTGATCTGATCACATGGCTGGTAACAGGGAATTATTCCTTAGTTTTTCATATTCATCTTCTACAAGTTCTATTAAAACAGCCGATGGCTATTTCTCTCCTATCAAAGGAAGTGGCTCAGTCCTCCTTAATGATAATTTGTTGCGTGAAGATGTTTTGCTTGTACCTAATCTTGCTTGCAGTCTCATCTCTGTTAGTAAACTTTCCAAGAATTTGAAGTGTTCATTACAATTTACTGAATCTGGTTATTTTTTGCAGGCAATGAACTCGAGGAAAATAATTGACAATGCTAGCTTGATAAATGGTCTCTATGTCCTTCTCGGCAACAACCCATCTTCTCTACAAAATACTTCTTGCTCTTTTACTTCTTTAGGGCATGTTAATAATATAATGTTATGGCATTTTAGATTAGGGCATCTGAATTTTTATTATCTTGCTAAATTGTTCCCTACATTGTTTGTTAATAAGAAATTAAGTTTTTTTAAATGCCATGTATGTCCTCTTTCTAAACAGAAAAAAACATCATATTTGCCATCTTCCTAAAAACCTTCTCAACCTTTTCATTAATTCATAGTGATGTTTGGGGTCCTTCTCAAGTAAAGAATGTAACTGGTAGTAGGTGGGTTGTAACTTTTATTGGTGATCATAGTAAAATAACTTGGGCATATTTGTTGAGGGATAAATCTGAAGTAGCCTCTATTTTTGAGAAATTTTATAATATGGTTGCAACCCAATTTAGCAGCAAAATTCAACTATTTAAGTCTGACAATGGAGGTGAATATTTTACCCAGTCCTTAGGAGAATTTTTTAAAAGAAAAGGGATTGTTCATATTAGCACTTGTGTGGATACACCACAACAAAATAGGGTTGTGAAAAGAAAGAATAGGCATTTATTGGAAGTTACTAGGTCTTTGATGTTTACCAGTAATATTGACAAACGTCGTAATTGTCAAATAAATTATCCTTAATTTCAAATAAAATAGATAATTAATGTAGTAATAGAGAAGAAGGGTCGATCCACATGGACTAAAGAGCTTCTGATATGGAGAGATTTTGATCCTGACTTTGATAAAAAAAGTAAAGGAAATGGGGGGTTGATTAAGAGAGCTACGTAGAAAATAAAATTAAAGTGAATTTAATGGTAAATTTTAAGAGAAGAAAATCAATTTAATAAAATAGTCTCAGGCCTCGCTTTCACTCATTTCCAATCGATCATCAAATAAGATTTTACTTTAGATAAATGTCGGTTACAGTCTACAAGGCCCAACCCTTGTAACTTGTTTTTCTCTCTGGTAAACCGATAATCCAAAATCAATTTTTGAATTTTATTTTTATGGCTAGACTAAATACGACTATCATTGTTAGAATAAAACAGTTTAAAATCTAGAAAAACCCGACTCGAACTATGTTTTCTCAACGAGAATTAAATCAGATCTCAATTTCCCTTAGCGGACCGCCGCTAAGCGTGTTCACAGGAAGTCAAATGTGCTACAAGCCAATCCTTCCTCCCAACTATAAATCGAAACAACATTCAAATCAACATGCCCTTTTTGAATTTGAAAGCATAAAGATTTTAAAAGGAAAGGCCGATTGCCAATCCAAGTTTGCAAAAAATTGAGAATTATACTCAAAGATATAAAGTGCTTTTCAATTCTCACGATCGGAATTGAGTCACTAAAAAATGAAGCTAATTAGAAAACTTTATAAAAGTAAATTTCCTAGGAACAAATAAAAACTAAGTGTGTTTTTTTCAAGCTTCACCATAATGGGGTATTTATAGCTTGAGAAAACCATAAAAATATTCAAAATAAAATACCTAAGATAATTCTAAAAACATTCAAATAAATTCATAAATGATAATTCAAATATAAAGGGATAATTCCCAAATATTTAAATTCAAACTTTATCCTAAAATCAGAATTAAATCCCAGCCTTCGTTCTCTTAGATGATGTTGACAGGATTTTCTTCTGAAAGCTTCTGCTGACTGGACTGGAAGATTCTATCATGTCGGATCAAGTCATGCCATTGTTTTCAGCCACGATTCCATAAAATAAAATAACTGCATAATGTGCTCTTTTAATGTTGTATTCTAGAATTCGAAGTCTTGCGCAAAAGTGAATCAAAACAACCCAAATCAGCAATATTAAAGATTCAACAAGGAGTAATTATCGGAAAAAATATTAACAAAATAAAACACCCTAAAATATCCCCAAGTATTTGTTGGGTGAAGCTTTGTTAACTACAACATATCTTATTAATCGAATGCCAGTAGGTTTTGAAATATAGAACACCTAGAGCTATTTTTTGGAGAGTTTTCCCAATTTTAAACCTCTGTCATCTACTCTCCCTTTTAAAGTTTTTGGTTGCACTATGTTTGTGAAAAATTCTTCTCACTCTAAACTTGATCATCGATCCTTGAAATGTGTCTTGGTAGGGTATTCTTAACTTAAGAAGGGCTACAAATGTTATCATCCACCTTCTAAGAAATTTTTTGTTTCCTTGGATCTGACCTTTTTTTAACATGAACCTTATTTCTTTGCGGATGCAAATCAGGGGGAGAATTGTGATGTTTTTCAGCCTTCTGAAAATCAGGTTTATCCTTTTCTACCTTTAGAGTTATTACCTACTCATAATCCATTATCCCTTGAACCTCATACTCCTTTAAACTTCTTTATATCTTCACCTATTGTTACACCTACAACTTCTCATCCATTACCTATTACTCCTCAAAATTCACCTAAACCTTCTTCACAAACTCCTCAACCTCCTAAGAAACTGAAGGTTTACACCAAAAAATAGAAAACTATTTCAGAGAATGTTTTACAATCGGACACTTGCCGAGAGTTGGACTTAAGTTCAATTGCCCGTGAGAATGATGGAGGTAATATTCTAGCTGAGACTCCCTATTTACTTGAGTTTGATTATTTGCCTATTTCTAAAAGAAAAGGTGTAAGGAAGTGTACTAAACATCCCATCTAGGGGTATGTTGCTTATGGTAATCTAATGCCATCTTTTAAGGCTTTTACAACTTGCTTAGATAAAGAACAGTTACCTAACACCATTGAGGAGGCTCTAACAGATTCTAAGTGAGGAAGGGCTGTTGAAGAGGAAATTGAAGCACTTGAAAAGAACAATACTTGGACTATTACAAATCTTCCACAGGGCAAGAAACCAGTTGGATGCAAGTGGGTGTTTGCCATAAAATACAAATCTGATGGCAACATATAGAGATATAAAGCAAGGTTAGTGGCAAAGGGTTTTACTCAAACCTATGGAATTGATTATAATGAAACTTTTGCTCCTGTGGCTAAGTTAAATACAATTAGAGTTCTCTTAAGCTTGGTTGTAAATAAGGACTGGAAGCTTCATCAACTCGACATTAAAAATGCTTTTCTTAATGGGAAATTAGAAGAAAAGGTGTACATGAGAGTGCCTCCGGGTTTGAAGTCTGTAAAAGGTGATCAGAAAGTTTGTAGACTTGATAAATCCATCTATGACTTGAAGCAGCCACCTAGAGCCTGGTTCGACAGATTCACCAAGGTGATTTTGGAAAATAGATACAAACAATCCTTGGCAGATCACACACTCTTCATTAAGGTAACCTCGAATAATAAAAAGGTTATTTTAATAGTGTACGTGGATGATATAATTCTGATAGGTGATGATGATGAACAAATGTAGAACTAATGTTTTAATATAATAATTGAAAAATAGTTATGGACAAAGTTAAAAAGAATTCAAAACATTTTCTAAAGTCCAAACAACTTGAAACTATGTTTAGGGGATGTTTTCAAAGGTTTTCACATGTTTTCAAAGCCAAACTAAACAAAACCATCCAAGTGTTTCGAAACACCCTTAGGTGTTTCGATACGCGATCTTCCAGTGTCAAAACGTTTCGAAACGGGTCTTTTCTGGATGAGGATTTTACTAAGCGTTTCGATACGGGCTATGCCGTTTCGATACGCCTACGTGGCATCGACCACAACGATCATAAACCCCCAACGGCTATTTCCCAACTAACATTTAAATGCATATCGTTTCGATATGGGGAAAGGCGTTTCGATACGGGTGATGCATCAGACTACAATGGCTCTTTCTACTTGAAGAGCGTATCGAAACGGGTTTGAGCATTTCGATACGAGTAGCTGCAGAACTGCATTTATGGTGGGAAATTATGTATCCAACGGCTCCAATTCAACTCCAACGGCTAGTAACGTCTACAAACTCATTAAGGAGTATAAAAGGGACCTCCAAGCATCTAGTAATGGTTAATGCTTCAATTGTCAATCAACAAATGATCAAGAATTGTCTTTGTACTTAAATTGTCATTTCTTTGTATAGACAAACACTAGTGAGCCAAAATTGTTAAATTTGCTCAAGTGTTTTAGGTTTTGGGTGAGAGCTAAATTGTGCAAACAAACACCTATTAGAGGGATTTGTGTTTGCTTATCCTTTGTCTTGTAAAGAGGGTTTGGTCAAGGCTTTGGGTAAAAAGCCTGGTCGGTGTATAAGGGTTTCCTCCTAAGCCTAGAAAAGGGGACGAATCAATAGTGGATTGATTGGAAATCCTTAGTGGGAAGCTAAGGTAGTGGATGTAGACCTTGGTTAGAAGGTTGAACCACTATAAATCATTGTGTCATTTATCTTTTAAGCTTCCACACCACATACACCCAAAATTCCACTTCTCCACCACTTGGCGAGCAAGAACGGTTGAAGGAATCGAGCACCTTAAAACCCAACAAGAAATAAATCACTTGAAAGGGTTGTTGAATACTGAGTTTGAAACAAAAGACCTAGGAAAGCTCAAATACTTTCTAGGCATGGAGGTTGCAAGGTCGAACAAGGGTCTGGTAATTAACCAGAGAAAATATATTCTAGATCTACTCAATGAAGCTAGAATGTTGGGATGCAAACCGGTTGATACTCCCATGGAAGCATGCTTAAAGTTCAATAGAGAGAACACGAACCCTAAAGTTGAAAAGGGTAAATTCCAAAGGTTAGTGGGAAAGCTAATCTATTTGTCAGTAACCAGGCCTGACATTGCTTTTCCAGTCAATGTTATCAATCAACACATGACTGATCCAAGAGAAGACCACATGGAAGCTGCAGTGAGAATTTTGAGATATTTGAAAGGAACACCGGGGCATAGACTACTATTTAAAATGACTCAAGAAAGAACTGTTCGGATTTTTTCAGATTCAAGCTGGGCAAGTGAACTAACGGACATGAGATCAATTAGTGCCTACTGCTCCTTTAGCATTGGAAATGTGTGAAGGAAATTGGTTGTTAAAGCTATTGAAGGAGCTAGATGTGAACCAAGAGGAGAAGTTTGAGATTTTCTGTGATAATCAGTCCACCATATAAATTGCTCGAAATCCAATCCACCATGATATGACTAAACATGTGGAGATTGACAGACATTTTATCTCAGAAAAGATTACTAGTGGGACAACTTCTTTATCTTATGTTCCTACAGAAGAACAAGTGGCAAATGTACTTACAAAAACACTACCAAAAGCTTCTTTCATCAAGTTTCTATTCAAGTTGGGATTATACAATTTATATTCTCCAACTTTAGGGGGAGTGATATATTATCCGATAGAGTTAGAGTCCTTCTGTGAATAGTAGCTTAAAATAAAGTTTACTTCCTAAAAGATAGAGTTAGATGTCTTTTTTACTTAGGACTCATAATTGTAACTAAAGTCCTATAGTTGAGTCTATAAATTCACTGTAAATGGATGTAATTTTAAAATATGTATTCAATAACAGAAAATCAATTCTATTTTTCTTCCTTTTCGCGGAAACTTAATTTCTGCTTTGCTTTTCTACATTATTCTATTTTTCTTAAAGCTAGAAAATTGATTTTCTAAAGTATGAAATGTTTATGTTATGAATGCACATTATCATTTTGCATAAGGCTCACATAGATCTTGTAACCCCCTAGACCCGCTTATGTGTTACACCTAAATTCCAGGAGGTCACGACACATATCCCAAACTTCCAAGAAAGCATTTCCAAAATAGTCTCATAACAGATAATAATTATATACCATAAGATAAAATACCAAGTATTTAGTCTAGATCCATATCAAGTTTTAGTTACAAAATGATACCACTTTGGGCAAACTAGCAAAGTATACCATAACAAAATATAGGCTCATGTCACCCAAATAAAGACAATATGGCAGATAGAAACATTACAACAAAAATGAGTACGAATGTGTCGATCCTCCAAGTGCCAAGTCCAAGGGGCACGGGTTCGAGTCCCCTTAGGGACAAACACGTTTTTTTGTGTGTTACAACTCCCCCTAAAAAGAAATTTTGGCCTCGAAATTTACCTGATTTATACAGATATGGAAATTCCTCCCTCACTGATTCTTCGGTCTCCCAAGTAGCTTCCGTGGGGCTACGATTACTTCACTAAACTTTAACCATTGGAATACGTTTTTTCCTCAGAACTCTCTCGTCTGAATCTAGAATCTGGACTGGTTGCTCCTCATAAGACATGTCTAGCCTTAAGTGCACATCCTGAACCTGTATAACATGACTCGGATCTAGATGATATTTTCTCAACATGGACACATGAAAGACATTATGGATGCGGCTAAGCTGAGGAGGCAACTCAAGTTGATAGGCAATTGGTCCCACTCTCTTTACAATATAATATGACCTAATGAATCTAGGGCTCAATTTGCCTTTGCGTCTAAATCTCAGAACTTTCTTCCACGAGGATACCATTAAAAAGAATTGATCACCGACCTCAAATTTTATATCTTTCCTCCTCCGATTAGTATAGGATTTATGTCTGTCAAAAGCCTCCTTCAGACGATCACGAATCAATCTGACGGACTCCTCAGTCTCTTGGATCAACTCAGGGCCCAAAGTCTTCCTATCATACAACTTAGTCCAACAGATAGGAGTACGACACTTACGACCATACAAAGCCTCATATGGTGTCATGTGGATACTAGCCTAATAGTTGTTATTATACGCAAACTCGGCCAAAGGCGAGAAATCTTCCCAACTAGCACAGAAGTCGATCACCCATCCCCGCAACATATCCTCCAAAATTTGAATTACCCTCTCTGACTGACCATCAGTCTATGGATGAAAGGATGTACTGAAATTCAAACGTGTACCCAAAGCATTATATAAGGCCAACTAGAAATGAGACGTGAACCTCAGATCTCGATCAGAGATGATAGATAAAGGTACACCATGCAGTCTGACAATCTTTGAGATATACAGCTTAGCCAACTTCTCTAGAGAGTAGGTAACTCGAATAGGAATAAAGTGAGCTGACTTGATGAGTTGGTCAACAATTACCTAAACAAAATCCTTTTTAGGAGTAAGAGGAAACTCGATAACAAAGTCCATCGTGATACGTTCTCATTTCCACTCGGGAATCTTAATGGGTTGCAACAGACTAGACGTATATTGATGTTCTACTTTAACCTGCTGGCAAGTCATACATCGCGACAAATAATCACATATATCTTTCTTCATGCCAACCCAACTGTACCTTTGCCTCAAGTTCTGGTACATCTTATCCCCACCGGGATACATAGCATATGGACTGTTGTGAGCCTCACTGAGTATGGCTCGCTTTAGGTCGGCATCATCGGGAACATAATAACGACCCTTAAGGCACAAAAACCCATCCTAATCAAACGTATAAACAGAAGTGGATCCTTGCTCAAATTACTGTATGACAGGAAGTAAAGAACTGTCTAGGAGCTGTTTGGTCTTAATCTTCTCGGCCAAAGTCAGCTTAACTAGCAATTCTACCAGTAAACTGCTATCATCATAGATACTTATCCTGGAAAATAAGATCTCAGGTCTGAAATAGCCTTACGGCTCAAGGCATCAGCAACAAAGTTGGCTTTCCCGGGGTGATACTCAATCTCACAATCATAGTCCTTAAGAAGTTCAAGCCAACGATGTTGCCTCAGATTTAACTCCTTATGGGTAAGGAGATACTTCAAGCTTGATAAGCTCTTATAGATGCCACTTTTTGCTTGCTATTTTCTTTGTCTTGAGGACTTTTCACTACTTAATCGGTTGCATTTATTTCAGTTTGTGTAGGGACTCAATTCTGGAATTAGCAACAGAAAAGTGCATTTCTGCAGTTTTATTTATTTTTCTAGTCGTGGCTGACATCATGGGCACGATGCGTCTAACGTGGTAGTTTCTAGAAGATACAGATAGCGCAAGGAAAAACTCTGGAAGAATCTAGAAGATCTAGCCAGCGCAATCCGAGCTTAGGATTTTTAATTTTTAAATTTCAAAACAAACATTTTAAATTATGTTATCTTTCTATTATCTTTAGTAAATCTAAGCCTATAAATATCTTCCTTGGGTAAGGCTTAAGATCATCTCTTGTCTTTAGTTCTTGTTGCTACTTGCCTTTATTTTAATAGAAGTATTTCCTTGTTTCATCTTTACTTCATATTTATTTTACGTTTCTTAAATATTTTGCCAAAAACATGCTAAGTATGATAATCAATATCATGCTTAGTTAGTTTTCCCAAAGCCGAGAGCTAGTACAAATCAATTCCATGCGTAAGAATTGAATATTTCTTAAATCCCTTCGGGATACATTTACATCCTTCTGTTTAGATAGTTTGGCAATCGGCCTTACTAAAATTTTTAAACATTTTTCAAATAAAAAAGGATTCGTTGGTCTGGAATCGTTTATACATACAGTTAGGAGGAAGAACCGGCCTGTGGCACTTCGACTTCCTGTGAACACTCTTAGCGGCGGTCCGCTAAGAAAATATAAAATCAGAAACGATTCTCAATGAGACAACTTCTGAGTCGGGCTTTTCCTGTTTTTAAACTAAGTATTTTAACGGCGATAGACGTGGTTGAATTATTTAAGAATCGACTTTCGGAGATAGACTTGGGAAGATCGGTTACATGAGAGAAAAAGTAAGTTACGATGGGTTGGGCCTCGTAGACTATAACCGACATGAATCCCAGAGTGAAAATCTATTTTCAATGATCGTAGGAATTGGCGAAACTAGCTCGAGGCTGCTTTCATATTTGTGATTTTTCTACTTCATTCCTCACTTTATTTACTGCATTTTTCTTAAATTGTTTATTATTTTCTCGTTACTTCAATCACACCAACCCCTTTTTCATTTATTTTTTAGCTACTTCTGGGATCTAAATCACGACAAGGCTCAGTCAGCGATTCCAACAAAACTCCTTGTGGATCGACCCTTTTCCTCTATTCTACTTTAATTCTTTTATTTTATTTTTGAAGAGGTTTATTTTATTTTATTTATTTTGGCGAGTAAAACGACGCTTGTCAAAATTGGCGTCGTTGCCAGGGAGTTTTATTTTTCGGCAATCACTGATTGTTTTGTTTTATTTTTATGACCAGAAGCAATCCGGAAGATCTATTTAACCTTGACCCGGAGATCGAAGCAAGAGCTCGTAGAACTCACGGTGAAACGCTTCGGCGAAAGAAACAACAACGAGAATGGTTATTTTATCTTCCGCCTAACTCAATTACTACATGGTTATTTTATCTTCGGCGAAAGTCCACATAAACATCTCGCCGAATTCCATATGGTGTGCAGTAGCATGAAGCCGCAAGGGGTCTCGGAAGACCAAATCAAACTACGGGCATTTCATTTTTCCTTAGCCGGATCGGCTAAAGAATGGTTATTTTATCTTCCGCCTAACTCAATTACTACATGGACTGAACTCTCTCGTATTTTTCTTGATAGGTATTTTCCTGCGACAAAGGCAAGCAAGCTTAGGCGAAGCATCTTGGGAATCCAACAAAGGAGTGACGAATCTCTCTACGACTATTGGGAGAGGTTCAAAAGGTTATGCACAAGTTGCCTGCAACATGGCCTATCCGAGTAGACCCTCCTTCAGTATCTCTACAAAGGGATGCTCCCAATGGACAAAAAGATGGTGGATGTTGCAAGTGGCGGCGCACTCATCAACAAGATGCTAGAAAATGTAAGGACTCTAATTTCCACTATGGCCGCAAATTCGCAACAGTTTGGCTTCTTAAGTGAACCTAGCTGATGGGTTCACGAAGTAAGTACCGTTTTTGGAAAATAAAATAGACAAATTGATTGATATTGTCAATTCTCTTGTTATAGGTAAATCAGGAGTCGCGAGGGTATGTGGAGTATGCAGTATGATGGATCACCGACTAATTCATGTCCACTTCTACAAGATGAGTCGGGCGCCCAAGTCAATGCCAAAAATTTCCCAGGACCTCCCCAAAGACCATATAATCCCTACGGTAACACTTTCAATCCCGGTTGGAGAGATCACCCAAACATGAGCTATGGTAATAAGAATCAAAACTACCAACCAAAACAACCTCCCTTCCCAAATCAAGCGCCACAAAAAACCTTAATTGAGACCATTGTCGAAAGGTTAGCTGTTTCACAAGAGATGTTCCAAAACCAAACACAATCTCATCCCCAAGAAATTGACAAACAAATAAGCCACCTAGCTCAAACCATTGGCCGCCTAGAGTCTCAAGGACGATTTCCCTCTCAATCCGAATCAAACCCAAGGGAAAATGTGAGTGCAATTAATTTGCGCAGTGGTACCGTCATTTCACCAGAACTACCAGAAGAGCCCGAGAAAAAAATCCGACAACAACAAACAAGGCGCTTCCTCGAAGAACCAAGAGAAAAAATCTTCACCAACCTCAGGTAACATCATTCCCAATCCATCTTTTTGTACTTACGAACCTACTCCTCTTTTCCCAGGTCGACTAGCTAAATGTGACAAAAAGGAAGAGGAGAAAGAAATTTTGGATATATTCAAGAAGGTAGAAATCAACATTCCACTCCTTGATGTCATTCGGAAGGTTCCCAAATACGCAAAGTTTTTGAAGGATTTATGCACAAATCGTAGGCGACTATCCGGGAATGAAAGAGTTAACCTCGGCGAGAACATTTCGGCCATTTTTCAAAGACGCCTACCACTGAAATTTAAGGACCAAGGGATGTTCGCGATTCCTTGAAAAATCGGAAATGTCGGAATAAAGAAAGCAATGTGTGATCTAGGCGCATCTATTAATGTAATGTCATTGAGCGTCTACAACAAAATTTCGACTGAACCATTGAAGGAAACGCGAGTGACAGTTCAGTTAGCTGATCGGTCAGTTATTTGCCCCGAGGGGTACTAGAGAACATGTTTGTAAAGGTAAACTATCTTATTTTTCCTACTGATTTTTACATTTTTGACATGGAAAATGATCGCAGCAACAACGGATCAGAAATCTTGCTTGGCCGCCCCTTCTTGTCAACAGCACATACAAAGATCGATGTTCGTAACGGTATCTTAACTATGGAATTTGATGGGGAAGTAGTTAAGTTTGATGTGTACAAAGCTATGAAGTATCCTGATTCGGTCGAAAGTTTGAATTTCATAGATATTATTGATCCATTAGCTAATGACTTTATCGAAACTGATTTGTTTTATGACTTTTGTAGGGAATTGGCGGATCTCGACGATGAAAACATAGGCGAAATCATTTCTACTCTTTCTTCAATTTCAGATTTGCGATTAACTCCATCTCGATCTAAACCTCTTCCCTCAATCTTGCAGGCACCACAATTGGAGTTAAAGCAACTCTTGTCGCACCTCAAATACACATTTTTGGGCGACAACCAAACACTGCCAGTCATTATTTCAAGCGAGTTATCACAGTAAGACAAAAAGGAATTAGTTTCTATTTTGTGCACTTATAAAAAGGCAATCGAATGGACATTAGCCGATATCAAAGGCTTAAGTCCATCCACTTGCATGCATAAAATTAAGATGGAGGAAGACGCGAAACCAACAAGAGAAGGGCAGCGACGTTTAAACCCGCCCATGATGGACGTTGTGAAGGAGGAAATACAAAAGTTACTCGACGCCGATATAATCTATGCCATTTCGGATAGCAAATGGGTGAGTCCGGTCTATGTTGTACCAAAGAAGACTGGAGTCACAATTGTCGAAAACGCCGATGGAGAAATGATTCCAAAAAGAGTACAAAATGGGTGGAGAATGTGTATCGATTACAGGAAACTCAACTCTCAAACCTGAAAGGACCATTTTCCTTTACCGTTTATCGATCAAATGATCGAAAGACTTGCTGGAAAATCACATTATTGTTGTCTTAACGGATTTTCCGGATTTTTTCAGGTTCCGGCGGCACCCGAAGATCAAGAAAAAATAACGTTCACTTGTCCTTTCGGAACTTTCGCATACAGGAGAATGCCTTTCGAGCTTTGTAACGCGACAACCATGTTCCAATGCTGCATGCTAAGCATTTTCTCCGACCACATCGAGCGAGGAATTGAGGTATTTATGGATGATTTTACCGTTTACTGTGATTCATTCTCCCAATGTCTATCCAATCTTTCCTATGCTCTTAATCGATGCATTGAATTTAATTTAGTCCTAAACTATGAGAAATGCCATTTCATGGTAAGTAAAGGATTATTACTTGGTCATGTGGTTTCTGCTCAAGGAATTGCTGTTGATAAGGCAAAGGTCGATGTAATTCGCTCACTCTCATACCCCACTTGGGTGAGGGAAATTCGTAGTTTTTTGGGCCATGCAAGTTTCTATCGACGCTTCATAAAAGACTTCTCAAAGATAGCACAACCTCTCTGTCGATTGTTACTAAAAGATACAAATTTTGTTATAGACCAAGCTTGCAAAGACTCATTTGATAAGCATAAGGAGAGGCTTATATCCGCACCAATCGTACAACCGCCAGATTGGACCCTACCTTTCGAAATTATGTGTGATGCATCTGATCTTAGCGTGGGCGCAGTTCTCGGCCAAAGGAGTAAAGAAGGACCACACGTGATAGCCTATGCCTCTAGGACACTCGACTCGGCTCAACGAAATTATTCGACAACAGAAAAAGAGCTATTTGCTGTTATTTTTGCATTAGAAAATTTTCGTTCTTATTTATTGAGCACTAATTTTTTTGTTTTTTCTGATCATGCAGCACTAAAGTACCTGATAAACAAAAAGGACACGAAGCCAAGGTTGATATGATGGATTCTCTTATTGCAGGAGTTCGATCTCGAAATCAAGGACAAAAAAGGAAGCGAGAACTTGGTGGTAGACCATCTAAGCCGTTTGCCTACATCACCAGTCGAACCTCCCTTACGAGAGCAATTTCCGGACGAAACATTGATAGAGGTGCATGCATCATTCCCATGGTTCGCCGATTTGGCGAATTATCTAGCTACTGGTAAACTTCCTAACAACCTATCTCGATCTGAGATTAAACGCATTAAAAGAGAATCTAGGTATTATATTTGGGATGATCCATATTTATGGAGAAATTGCTCAGACCAAATCATTCGACGATGCGCAAGTAACAGCGAGGTAAAATCCATACTTGAGTTTTGTCATTCCTACGCTTGTGGTGGACATTTCGGCCCTAAACGTACTGCACACAAAATTCTTGAGTGCGGATTTTTTTGGCCAACCTTGTTCAAAGACACTTACAACTTTTGCAAAACATGTGACAGGTGCCAAAGAGTTGGAAATCTAAGCCGAAAGAGTGAGATCCCATTAAACCCGATACACATTTGTGAAATTTTCGATGTGTGGGGGCTTGATTATATGGGGCCGTTTACTTCACTATACAGAACTTTATATATTATTTTGGCTGTTGATTACGTTTCGAAATGGGTAGAGGCGAAAGCCACCCGAGAAAATGACGCAAAAACCACAACTAATTTTTTGCGTACTTTATTTTTTTCTAGATTTGGAACTCTGAGGGCGATCATTTGCGAC
The DNA here is from genome assembly GCA_030270665.1 of Hibiscus trionum. NCBI lineage: Eukaryota > Viridiplantae > Streptophyta > Magnoliopsida > Malvales > Malvaceae > Hibiscus > Hibiscus trionum. Next base: position 2,875,872 of record BSYR01000050.1, read on the forward strand.
AGAGGAACACATTTCATTAACTGAATCGTCGAATCTTTAATGAAGAAATATGGCGTAACACAGCGTATATCGACGACCTATCATCCGCAAACAAACGGACAAGCGGAGGTTTCAAATCGAGAAATCAAGTCAATCCTAGAGAAGATCATTAAACCAAGTCAAAAGGATTGGAGTTTGAAATTAGTTGATGCATTATGGGCATATAAGACGGCCTACAAAGGACCTATCGGCATGTCACCTTACCGGCTTGTCTTCGGTAAACCTTGCCATCTACCTGTCGAACTTGAGCATAGAGCATTTTGGGCAGTTAAAGAGTGTAGTATGGAGATAAATGCAGTTGGCGAAGCACGAAAACTTCATATTCAAGAGCTCGAAGAGATTTTCCGAAACGCTTACGATAGCGCAACACATTATAAAGAGCAAACAAAAGCATTTCATGACAAGCACATTACATTTAAATCTTTTTCAATTGGACAAAAAGTTCTCATATTTAACTCAAAGTTAAAACTTTTTATAGGAAAACTTAAGTCTAAGTGGAGCGGACAATTTACCGTAGTCAACACTTTTCCTCACGAAGCTGTAGAAATTGAAGACGGCTCGGGTGCACAATTTAAAGTAAATGGACAGCGGCTAAAGCCTTTCTTCGAGAACACACCAATCGAACAAATTGAAGAAATCAGCTTGGAAGAACCAAAAATCTGAACAAAAAAAAATTTGGTCGAGCTTAACGACGTTAAACAAAGCACTAAATGGGAGGCATCTCATTCGTTTCCTTTTCGTTAATTTTGATTTTCTTTCTTTTAATTTTTTAGTAGTATGATTTTTACTTTAATTTATTCTAACTCCCCTAGTATTTTTTAGGATTTTATCAGTGCCAGATCGCATTTTCTGACCCTTCACAGCAACAGAACCGAAATGCACAAGAAGCAACTAATTTTGCCGAAAGACTCCACACCCTCGAGGATAACATTGCGGAAATAATCTCCTACCTTCGTCCGAGCCGCGGTCGCGGTCGCACATAATCACGGGGAGTACCCTTTACCCTTTTTTGTTCTTCGTTTCCTTTATTTTCTTCGCATTGGGACAATTCGATTAAGTGAGGGGGAGGGTAAAGGATGACATTAATTTCGCCTTGCTTGTCATATTTTCTTGATGGTATGATTGTTTGAATTGATTAGAAGAACATCTCCTTTATTGTTGCTTGTCATTAAACATGTTATGATTGTTTTTAGTTCATTAGAATACTTAATTCTAGCATACTTGATAAATCAAATGGTATGACTAAGTCCAGTTTGACATTCCTTGCAATTCGTCTTGATTGTAATAGTTGAATTCCTCACCTAGCTTAATCAATTAGCCCATTTTGTGAGAACTTGAGCCTTGAGCATGTACGACTATATTTTTATGCTCATTTTTCTTGATTAAGAGTGTCAATTTGGATATTGGAATCTAGAACTTGTGGCTTGTATGCAATTTGAGATTTCATTAGAATGTGATGCATTAATATGATTTAGGCACTAGGATTCACCCTTTCTTTTTACCCCACTAAAGGCCTACCCTTTCTTGTCCTCTAGTGGACCAAGTTGAAGCTTAATTCTACTTTCTTTGTTTTCACCAAGATATTAAACCCAAGCCTTTTTCATTTATCCCTCTCTTTCACCCTTGACAAGACAGAAGTATGAATTTTGAGTTGTGCAATCATGTTCCACGAAAAGAAAAAAGAGGGCAGCAACAAAAAAAGAGCAGAAACTTTCGAAACAAAATAAAAGGTTTGATGTTATTCATTTTATTTACCTTTGTTGCTTATGTTGCCTACATCTTCTAAGGTTATGAACATGATTTAGTTACTTGTTGAAAACTTCTTATCTTGATTATTCTAGCCTTATTTTAGCCTTTTTCCTACCTTTACCTCAGCCCCATTACACCCCAGATTTAAGTCCTAATGATTTTTGCATCTCATTTCTTAAAAGTAGTGGAGAATTGATCTTGCCACAAGCCTATGGAGACCCTTGTTCAATTTTGACTTTGAGAGAATTTGGTTTCTACACCCGAAACACTTTGAGCGATTTGATTGCATCTTAGTGAGGATTAAGTTTAGGTTGGAATTTGATTATCACTTAATAGGCAATTGTAAGGGTGAAGACTTGTTCTTACTTGTATACATTCGTTTAGATTCATGCTTGATTCATGTCATTCTTAGTGCGCTTGAACTCTCATGATTTTGCTTAAAGCTTGCAATAGTTTAGGGAGATGGATGCTTTTGATTAATTTCTTTCAAACATACTTGAGGGCAAGTATGAGACAAGTGTGGGGGAATTTGATAAGCTCTTATAGATGCCACTTTTTGCTTGCTATTTTCTTTGTCTTGAGAACTTTTCACTACTTAATCAGTTGCATTTATTTCATTTTCTATGCAGGGACTCAATTTTGGAATTAGCAGCAGAAAAGTGCATTTCTGCGGTTTTATTTATTTTTCTGGTCGTGGCTGACATCATGGGCACAACGTTGGGCACGACGCGTCTGACGTGGCAATTTCTAGAAGATACAGTCAGCGCAAGAAAAAACTCTAGAAGATCTAGTCAGCGCAATCCGAGCTTAGGATTTTTAATTTTTAAATTTCAAAACAAACATTTTAAATTATGTTATCTTTTTGTTATCTTTAGTAAATCTAAGCCTATAAATATCTTCACTGGGTAAGGCTTAAGATCATCTCTTGTCTTTAGTTCTTGTTGCTACTTGCCTTTATTTTAATAGAAGTATTTCCTTGTTTCATCTTTACTTCATATTTATTTTACGTTTCTTAAATATTTTGCCAAAAACATGCTAAGTATGATAATCAATTTCATGCTTGGCTAGTTTTCCCAAAGCCGAGAGCTAGTACAAATCAATTCCATGCGTGAGAATTGAATATTGCTTAAATCCCTTCGGGATACATTTTCATCCTTCTGTTTAGATAGTTTGGCAATCAGCCTTACTAAAATTTTTAAACATTTTTCAAATAAAAAGGGATCAGTTGGTCTGGAATAGTTTAATAATACAGTTGGGAAGAAGAGTCGGCATGTGGCACTTTGACTTCCTGTGAACACTCTTAGCGGCGGTCCGCTAAGGAAAGATGAAATCAGAAACGATTCTTAATGAGACAACTTCTAAGTCGGGCTTTTCCTGTTTTTAAACTAATTATTTTAACGGCGATAGACGTGGTTGAATTAGTTAAGAATCGACTTTCAGAGATAGACTTGGGAAGATCGGTTACATGAGAGAAAATCAAGTTACGATAGGTTGGGCCTCGTAGACTGTAACCGACATGAATCCCGGAGTGAAAATCTATTTTCAATGATCGTAGGAATTGACGAAACTAGCTCGAGGTTGCTTTCATATTTGTGATTTTTCTACTTCATTCCTCACTTTATTTACTGCATTTTTTAATTGTTTATTATTTTCTCGTTACTTCAATCACACCAACCCCCTTTTTTATTTATTTGTTTTAGCTACTTCTGGGATCTAAATCACGACAAGGCTCAGACAGCGATTCCAACAACACTCCTTGTGGATCGACCCTCTTCCTCTATTCTACTTTAATTCTTTTATTTTATTTTTGAAAAGATTTATTTTATTTTATTTATTTTGGCGAGTAAAATGACGCTTGTCAAAGCTCTTGTGATTAGTATAGATATAACACTTCTCTCAATAGAGATAGTGCCTCCAGATCTTCAAAGCAAATACCATTGTAGCTAACTCAAGGTCATGAGTGGGATAGTTACACTCATGTGGCCGTAACTGATGTGATGCATAAGCAACTACCCTTCCATCCTGCATCAGTACACAACCAAGCCCAGAGTGTAAAGCATCGCTATAGACTGGGAAGTTCTTTTTAAACTCGGGTTGTGTCAGAACCAGAGCTTGGGTCAAAGTTGTCTTCAGCTTCTCAAAGCTAGCTTGCTGAGCGTTAGTCCAAACAAAAGGAACATTCTTCCTCAATAGCTTTTTTAAAGGGGTGGAAATGATGGAGAAACCCTCGACAAAGCGTTGGTAATATCCAGCTAAACCCAAAAAGCTACAAATCTCCGAGACATTCTTGAGTTGCGTCCAACTGGTGATAGCCTCGATCTTACTTGGATACCTCGAGCAGAAACAACATGCCCCAGAAATGTCATTTCCCTGAGCCAAAATTCACACTTGCTCAGCTTAGCATACAGACGATGCTCTCTCAAGGTTTGCAGAACAATCCTCAGATGCTCAACATGCTCTGCCTCTGTCTGAGAATAGACCAAAATATCATTGATGAACATTACAACAAACTGATCTATGTAGGGCCGGAACACGCGGTTCATCATGTCCATAAAAGCAGTTGGTGCATTGGTAAGACCAAAAGGCATCACTAGGAACTCGTAATGCCCGTATCTGGTACGGATGGTCGTCTTGGCAACATCAAAACCTTTTACCTTCAGCTGATAATACCCAGATCGAAGGTTAATTTTTGAGAAAACTGTGGCTCCCCGAAATTGATCAAACAAGTCATCAATCTTGGGTAACAAATATTTCTTCTTCACGGTCAACTTGTTCAACTTCCAGTAATCTATGCATAACTGTAGTGAACCATATTTCTTCTTAACAAAGAGGACTGGAGCTCCCTAAGGTGAAGAACTAGGTCAAATGAAACCCCGATCAAGTAGTTCTTGCAACTGAATCTTCAACTCCTTAAGCTCTTTAGGAGCCATCTAATAAGGATTCGTGGACATAGGTGCAGACCCCAGATAAGTCTCAATCTCGAATTCAACATCCCTATACAGAGGTAACCCGGGCAATTCCCTGGGAAAAACATCAGGAAACTCGCTAACAGTGCAAATTTCCTCAATCTTGGATAGAGAACCTGTAGAAATATATGTTTTGATATAATAATTGAAAAATATTTTGGACTTAATTGAAAAGAATTTAAACTATTCTCTAAGCCAAAAACAACTTGAAAATAAGTTAGAGGATGTTTAAAAAGGTTTTGGCAATGTTTGAAATGTTTTTAAGTAGCCAAACCAGTGTTTTTAAGGTAATCGTTTCGATACAGTGGCAATCTATATCGATACGTTTTGAAACTGCCAAAACGTGTACCGAAATAGGGCTTGCCCATTTCGATACAAAGGGTTTCTGTTTCGAAACACCCCATTGATGTTTCGATACACCTAACGGTCATATTTTCCGAACGGTTTTATGAATGCAGCTCAACAGTCATCCGTACCAAAACGGTTTATAACAGTTTCGATACTTCTCAAGAACACTTCGATATGACCAGAGGCGTTTTGACACGACATGCTCCATCAGACTTCAACGGCTAGTTCTAAAGAAGGTCGTTCCGAGCCTCGCGTGTTCCGATACAGACGGCTCCAGAATTGCAATTAATGAGGGAAATAAAGTCAACGGTCCTAAATGGATACAAACTCAATTGAGAGTATAAAAGGGACCTCCAAGCAACAAGGGAAGGCTAATGCTTCAATTTTCAACAACCATATGATGTCAAATTGTCTTTAGAGCCTAATTTATCAATTCTTTGTATAGACAACACTTGTGAGCCTAAATTGTCAAATTTGCTCAAGTGTTTAGGTTTGAGTGAGTGCTTTAGTGTGCAAACATCAACCTTGTAAGAGGGATTTTAGTTTTCTTATCTTTATCTCTTGTAGATAGGGTTTGATCAAGCTTTGGGCTAGAAAGCTTTGATTGTTGTAAGGGTTTCCTCTTAATCCTAGAAAAGGGGACGAATCAATTAGTGGATTGACTGTGAAATCCTTAGTGGGAAGCTAAGGTAGTGGATGTAGGTGCTGGTTAGAAAGCTGAACCGCTCTAAATTATTGTGTCTTTTATCTTTTAGCTTCCACACCTCAATCACCCAAAAATTCAACTTCTCCACTACTTGGCAATCTATAACGGTTGAAGGAAATTGAGCCTATCAAGCCTAACAAAACCCTTTATATTCAGGAAGCAAGCAATGAAGGTCTCATATCCCTTCTGGATCATCTTGTCAGCAGTCAGAGCAGATACCACATTGGACAAGTAACTTCGACGCTCACCGACTAAAACCACTGATCGACCATCAAAAGTCTTCAAGGTAGCCCTTTTTGTCTCACAATCCAGATTAACTCGATGTTCAATCAACCAATCCATACCTAGAATCAAATCGAACTCCTCCAACGGAAGTTCCATAAGGTCGACCAGAAAGATTTCCCCTTGAACCTCAGGAGGACAACGCCTAAACACCTTATCCACAATCACTGACTGACCCATTGGGCTCATAACAGTAACAACACTCTTTGTGTCTTGGATTGGAATCTGAAGGTCTCGGGAAACAGATCTCGAAATATAGGAACATAATAAATGGTAAATGTACCTGCAATAACATCTGGCTCATCTATGTCATCTCGGTGTCTGTAGCATACACAAGTGCTAGCTGTCTAGCCTCAGATAAAATTGGTCCCCCACTCTGATATGATCGAGCTCTAGATTCAGTCCTGGCAGCAGATGCAGAAGATCTACTCTAACTACGACCCCTAGCTGGAGTCTGAACAGAAGTCTGTGAACGTGTAGGAGTCTGGGAGGATGTCCGAGATGCAAAAGGTGGAACTAGGCAGCTCTTCAAAAAATGATCTCTGAATCTACAACGAAAACAAGTACCCATCATCATCCTACACTCTCCTTGGTGCCATTTACCACAATGCTCGCAAATTGACGCCTCTAAGAAACCTGACAACCCGCCTCGACTAGCTGCTGGGGGTGCAGGGGCTGGAGGCCTAGAACCGGTGTCACTTCTCTGATATGTTGTAGTGCGAGCCTTCTTACCCGCACGTGCTGAAGACTCAGTGCCAGAAGGCCTTCTAAATTGGCCTCGATCCACTCTATCGCCATTGGTGGTAATAACTCAACCTCCTCATGATCTTTCGCCCTCTCAGCCACTTAATTAAAGTCTTTGTCAAGGTGACCAATAACATGTACACACAGCTCATATCGAAGACCAAGTGCAAACTTGCGACACTTTTCTTTCTCAGTAGGTACCAAACTAGATCCAAATCTCAAGTAGTCCAAGAACTTTGTCTCATACTCATATACAATCATATCCCCCTAGGTCAAAGTCCTGAACCGTTATCACATCTGTCTAAAAAAACACTCTCCGATGAAACAGCTCTTGAAGCGTTCCTTGAAGAAATTCCAGGTCAGACGAGTGGCAAGGACGCTGCTCACAACAGACTCCCACCAGGTGCAGGCATTCCCATAAACTAAAGAGACGGCTCCCAAATATTTCTTAGGTGGCTCAAGACCCAACAAATCCATACGTCTCTCAAGGTCATGAAGCCACTTTTTTACCTCAGTCGGGGTTCCACCAGTAGGGCCTTCGAATGTCTTAGCCCCATTAGTGATCAGGGTCTGAGAAATAGGGAACTCAGGCACGACTCCAGCGGCTCTAACCGCACCATGAATCAACTGTAAGAACTGTCTTCTGAGAGCCTCATCAGAAACTATCGTCGATGGCTCAGTACGAGGTGCAGATGCTCCTCTGACCGGAGTCGTCATATCTATACCAGAGGCAAGCGGTGGGTCTACCGGAGCTGTAGGACCTCTAGGGGCAGGAGGATCTACAGAGGCTGGGGGAATTACTAAGGCCAGAGGATCACTAGCCACATCATCTATCGGATCAGAGAATCTCGCAGCTCGACCTCGCCCATGGGCATGTCGTCGACCTCGTCTAGTACTCATTAGATGGTCTAGGCTCTACAAAAGGTTAAACATAAGGTCATATCTGGCACTGGAGTACCGAACACAGTTAAACATATAAAACTTAGTGACATGGCCTTTTTCTGAAAAATATTTTTAAAACATTTTATAAAAATATAACATTTAGGACCTATTCACAGTTCGAGGTATATAAAACCAAAAGCTCTGATACCAAATAAATGTAACCCCCTAGACCCGCTTATGTGTTACACCTAAATTCCAAGAGGTCATGACACATATCTCAAACTTCCAAGAAAGCATTTCCAAAATGAAGTCTCATAACAGATAATAATTATATATCATATGATAAAATACCAAGTATTTAGTCTAGATCCATATCAAGTTTTAGTTACAAAATGATGCCATTTTGGGCAAACTAGCAAAGTATACCATAACAAAATATAGGCTCATGTCACTCAAATAAAGACAGTATGGCAAATAGGAACATTATAACAAAAGATGAGTACGAATGTGTCGATCCTCCAAGTGCCAAGTCCAAGAGGTACGGGTTCGAGTCCTCTTGGGGACAAACATATTTTTTTGGTGTTACGGAGCTCTTTGGGATGGTTACATTCATAGCATGACACCTTTGATAAGCTCATTGTTTATGTTTGCATTATTTATGCACCTTTTTCCTTGCTATGCTATGCTTATGTAATGGAAGATAGTACTAACCTTGTTCAAAAACTTAGATGCTAACCTATTAATCACATGCCATAAGATACCAAGCTATAAAAGAATAATTCCTAATGTTATAAGTCTATGAAACTTTTTGAAACAAATCAAATTCCTAATGCTATAAATCTTTAAAATCCTAGTTCTCTGGAGGAATTAAGCTCATGTGTGCCTTAAGAAATTAAAGAAAGAAACAAGTAAGCCACCTTATTCATAAGATACCCCTCCTAACTTCAAAGCATAAAATATTTAAGTTGCCTAAACAGTGGAAATCCTTGGACACTTTGGCATGGTGCAAAGGTATAATTCGGGACTACGGTCCACGAGCTACGGCTCAGGGGTGACGACCTCATTAATGTGATATATTGGCGATAGTAAGAGGTAATGGGGAGATGATAAGGAGATTGGCAAAAATTGGATGGATAGAGAAGAGAAGCTAGGTTTGATATGCTATAACACTAGTCATTACTTTGTTTTTTGTGCTAAGTGTAACTCAGACGAATGTTACCTATGTCCAAATATGATCCAAGGAAAATGCTTTAAAAGATATAAACTCATATATGAATTCCGATAAACTTTGATAAGAACTCTGATAAGCTTTGATAAGAACTTCGATAAACTTTGATATGAACTTTGATAAGCTCTAATATGAATTTTGATATAAACCCTGATAAGAACTTTAATAAGCCTTGTTAAAACTCCGATAAGTTAAGATATTAACTCTGATAAGTTCAAGACCTTCATGAACTATGTTGTTAATAGAATTGTTAGAAAATCAAACTCATGCTATGAGATTTCTTGGTGCATTTGAACGATATACATGATGAATTTGCCATGTCTTTGTGATTTTTGCAACATAGTTAAGACGACCAAATTGCTTGATAGTAATTAAATTCTATAGTTGTTAAGAATTGAGCATTCAAATGATACCCTTGTTGAATGAGTAACTTATGCTTGAATTTGAACTGTGGTCACATTGTTTGACAGAAACACTTGTGAACTGTCATTGTTGAGTGTGCAAAAGTTCTACTTTTTACCCCTTATTTAACACATATTTCTGCTGCATTCAAGCATAATTCATTGCATTTAGGATAGATTTCACATATACATCACAATTAGATAAAATGGCAGTTGCTACTGATTTTGGCTGCTTTTGCAGGTAACTGTCGTGGCAGACTCAGGACAGCGAAGGAGCAGAGTTGGAACACAGGACTGGAGTCAAGAAGAAGGACGTTGTCGTGGCAGCCATGACGACAGCAATGGTGAAGGGAAAAGTGAAGTGGATCTCGACAGATAGAGGAATTCAAGCCGGTCTGTCGTGGGCCACTCCTATATTTTTCTGAGCCCTAGAGCAGAATGAAGGTCATGCCCAAAGTTCAAGGAAGAAACCCAAAGCAAGAAAAGAGGACGACTTAAAGGCATCTACTCTGAAGATTTAATCTTAATTAGAGTTGTACTTTAGTTTGAACTTGTATTCTTACCTTATTAGAAAACTTGAACCCAAGGCCTATATAAAGGCATGTAATTTGACCTGGGGAAGGATATCTCATTCTCTAGCCGTCTTCCCCAAAACCCTTGTCGTTTTCCCCCTTCTCATCATGTTCTAAACTTCCCCTAGGGCTAAGGGTTGATTCTGTAAAGTAGTTGCAAGGATTGTACTGTTTTTAGGAATTTTCTGTTCATTGAAATAAAAATTCAAGTTTGCTTATTTTGGTTTCCAACATCTTGCAGGAGTATCGGGAGAGCATTTTAAGATTATCTATTTACTTAATATCGGGAGAGTTAAGTATACGAAAGGAATAAGTGCGGGTTCTCCAGTTTATGGTTGAACTATCTCGGACCTAGGGATAGGACGAGGTTAAGTGGCTAAGGAAGAATTCAACAACATTGGTGTTCACCCTTTGATTAACGCCGGGAGGTATCATCCGAGAAGTGTCATCAACAGTACTTGGACCTAGGGATAGGACAAGTCACAACAGGGATTCTTGCCAAGCTTGAAGTACAGGGTTGTGTGATCGCTGCCGTGACAACAACAGACTGCTGCCGCGACAGGTGCTACCGCGACAGGGACGATAACATAACAGGAGTTCTTATACAGTGCAACATCTGCACTACCAAACAGATCAATACCGGCCTATTTCTTAACCCTGAAAACTTCGTTATCTTATATTCAGTATTCTTCAATATTATTTCTCAATAAATTAAACTCTTTTCTTTTTCTCTTGTGCAGCAATCCAAGGATAAAGCTATTTCCAGTCCCTGTGGATTCGACATCCGATACTTTGAGTATCACTTTACTACTTGCGTCGTGTACACTTGCACTACAATGTGATAGGACTTTTAACACGCAACAGTCATGATCTAGAAAGAGTTGTTTAGGGACTGTTTTGATAGAATTACAAGGGGATAAATTGTGAATTAGAATTATAAATTGGTTGGTAATCAATGTGACTGTTTTATAAATTGAATGGATTGATTTTGATTGTTTTTTTAAACAATGGTTGAATTGTAAAATGAAACAGGATTTGTTTTGCAATGAAAAATGAGATTGTTTTACAATACTAGTGGACTGTTTTGTAAGCTTATTTGAGGGACTGTTTTACAATACTAGTGGATTGTTTTGTAAGCTTATTTGAGGGATTGTTTTGCAATTAAAAATAGGACTGTTTTACAATACTAGTGGACTGTTTTGTAAGCTTATTTGAGGGACTGTTTTGCAATTAAAAATGGGACTGTTTTATATCCAATTGGATTGTTTTATAAACTTGAATAAGAGGGATGTATGTAAATGAAATAAAGACCATTTTGGGATTGTTTTAGTATATGAAAATATATGATTTTGATTGAAAGATTGTGATTATATATGAAGAAAAAGTGTTAAGTATGTTAAAGCTTATGTATATAGTTTTATATGACATTATTATGAAAAGGTATGAAAGAGTATGAACTTCGATAAGCTTCCATAAAACAAAGCCTCGTAAAAGCTAAGACTAAGTCATAAGCACTTAATGCTAACTTATGTTTGTATTCTTTGAATTTTCTTTTTTTTCGATGTCATTGGCATTATGCTTTGTTAATTTAAGGTCACTACCTCACTTACTCTATATAAGCCCAATACATTTATTGTTATGCATTTTTTCAAGACTAAAGAAGCTCTGTTTTTTTATCGTGTCCAAAGGTTGCAAGTCACTTTTCCAAATTTCTGTACATCATTTGTGCTTTCTTTAAGAAACTCCTAGAACGGTGGCATAAGACATTCGTATAAGCTTTTTAGTATTTTGATTAATCAATGTTGTTATGATATCTTTGGGTTGTAAGACTTTCGACTATAAATTGACATGATTAATAATTCTAAGACTTGTTTCTATATAGTCTATACTTAGTAATATGAATGATGGGAATAAATGTCTATGCATATTGGATCTTGCAATCTAAGTTGTTAATGAGAAATTAGTAGTATAACAATTAGTTAAATATGATTAAGAATGCTCTATGTATTTATTATCTTGTTAATGAACCAAACATTTAGTTGTAAACTAGAATAAATATGATTAGCATAGTTTATTAAGGGTGGAATTACATATATAATTTTAAGTGTTTGGTAAGTATATTTGCTTTGGTTTGATAATTGATTTTGAGGCATAAATAAATAGTTTAAAGAGTTATTGTTTAGAAGCTAACTTGAACCTGTAATAAGACCTATTCAGACAAAGGCTCATAGTTTAATGATCTCGTTTAAAGGTTTTAATTTTATTCGAACAATTAAAAACTATATGAATAAGACACGTCTAGCTAATAACTATTTGGGAACATGTGTATGCTTTTAAGCTCTTTGAACGGATTAAACAAATTTAAGACCTTGTAAGGAAAAGGGGAAATTCGTTAGGAATAATCGATAAAGTACTTTAAAGATGGATGATATATGTGTTACATCTATACTTTGGTAAGTGAATATGGTTTCATGCTAGTATCAAAATGACCTAGTTGATAAAAGATAGCAAGTTAAATATTCATAATGTTTTAATAAATTTGTAAGACTTAAGTTTGATTTGAGAAAAATTGTGTAAACCTCTCGCACTAGTAAGATTTTTTACACTTTAATCATGTAATTTCTGTTTTTGATTACTGTGTTTTGTTCTGGTGACATCCTTGATCCCGGATTCCTTCAAAACCGGGTAGGAAGTGTTACAAAATATGCTACTCAGGTCGATAGTGGACCTCAGCGAGCTCACTAGGATGATCAACACGAAGAAGAAAAAGTTGAAAAGAAAGTTGATTCGACTTAACCAGAATTCTTGTTATTTAATAACACGCATATATTATATTGTTTATGTATGTTTTGGATGGTTCTTACAAAAATACTATATGATGAGTGGCTACATCGGTTGTGATTTTAATCTTTATTTTGATTAGATGGGAGACTTAAGATACTTAATATGGGTTGTTTTGTGTTGTTTTCTTACAGGAGATTAGTTGCTGGAAATTAACTCGAGATCTGCAGAATTTCTGGAGTCCTGGGAAGATTCATGGGCATGAACCAGGGCATGAATGCTGACTGGGTGCCACGTCAGCATCTTCTAGAAGCTGGCGTCAGCAGCAATGATAGCTTATCAAGCCGCTTATCAGATAGCCTATCCTCCGGATTTTAAATTTTAAATTTCAAACTTGGGATAATTATCTTATGTAATTTAAATTATTTTTGGGATTTATCATTTTAGATTTCTAGGTTTTTTAGATACTATAAATACCCCACTTTGTGGGTGAGTTAAACATCACTTGCTCATTGTTTTCTTCTACCTTTGAGTTGAATACAGTTCTCCATTTCTATTCTTCATTTCCATTTTCCACATTTTCTTCATTATAAAACTAAGTATGGTTTCTTCACCAACCAAGCTTAGATAAATCTTCTTTAGCCAAAAGCAATATCAAACCCGACTAAACTCGTGAGATTAGAAGATTTCTTCATTCCTTCAACAATTCTTTTTTAGATTCTCTGTAAAAATTGATTAGGCAATCGACCTAATCTTTAGGAATCTCAATTGTTTCATTCCGAAAGCGCGCGTCGGGTAGAAGTGGTTTAGATCCATCGTTGGGGACGAGGATAGGCTTGTAGCCAATTCAATTCCCTAAGAACAAACTTAGTGGCGGTCCACTAAGGGGAATTGTAGAGTGTCCATGAGTTATATATTTTGTACACTTCCCTGCCATTATTATTGTTATTCTTAAGTAGATTTAGGCATATTTAGGTGCATTGCATGCATTATAACAATATCTTCTCTTTTACCATATTTTTATTGAATATTTTATGTTTGGTTGAGAAAAGTTACTATTTTAGTTTATATTTCCAGGTTCCATGGCTAGGAGAAGAGAGGATAGGACAGGAAAGCTGGAACAAAAGGAGTTGTACTGAAGCAGTTCCAGATGCCGCCAAGGACGCTATCGAAGCAGCATTGCCACCAAGTGCCGCCCGGGCAGGAGTTACACCGACTTAGCCAAGATGGGTCACGATTTAAAGAGGGCAATTTCCTAAGCCCAATAAGCCCAGTCTTGCGATTTTCTGAAGCCTGTAGTGGCCGGTAGAGCTGATCTAAGATCGATAAGTATGAGCACTTATCTTTACTTGCATAAGAAGGCAACGTCCAAAGAGTCCATATTTAAGTAATAAAGGAGTCTGTATTTAATGTAATCTACTTTTAGAACTCCTACTTCAAAGAGGACTCAAATTTAGGCCATGAGCCCTATATATACCCAATGTATGTAAGGGTATAGGGGAATGACGAGGGTGAGCTAGAGGTGGCAATCGGGTCATTCGGTTCGGGTTCGGTTCGGGTCGTTTCGGTTCGGGTCATTTCGGGTCTATCTAGAATCGGTTTAGATTCGGTTCGGGTCGGTTCGGTTCGGGTTCGGGTCTAATTCGGGTCTGTGATGAGTCGGATTCGGTTCGGGTATTGGATCGGGTCAATATCGGATCGGTTGTTTTCGGGTCGGGTCAATATCGGATCGGTCGCTTTCGGTTCGGGTCAAAATCGGGTCGTTCGGGTCACTTTCGGTTCGGGTTAAAATCGGGTCAATTTCGGGTCAATTTCGGGTCGGGTCAACATTTAAATTTTTGGGTTAATTCGATTTGAGTTGGGTTAAAGGTTTGAGGTTTAGTATTTATGGTTTAGTTTAGAGTTATTGGTGTATGAGATTAATTCTGATTTAACTTGTTAATCTATGCATTTGAATTTGATTAAATATTTAAATCAAAGCTTCATGTATCCATATAATTTTTTTGTATAATTATATTAAATCAAAGTTTATAATAATAATAATAATAATAATAATAATAATAATGTCTGAAATGAATTAATTTATTAAACTTAGGATCTAATTGAACTAACTAAAATCTAAAAGCATAAATCACGGACATAATTAAAATAATTTTAAAACTAAATGTGAAATTTCAATTAAATTAATCTAAATTGAAACTCAATTAAATTAATAAAAATAGAAAGACAATTGGTAAAAATAGAGAGGGAAAAAACAAAATTTTGGAGGGAAATAAGCCACCAATTTTTTAAGCTATATTGAAAAAAAAAAGAAAAAGACAATTGGAAAAAATAGAGAGAGAAAAGACAAAATTTTGGAGGGAAATAAGCCACCAATTTTTTAAGCTAGAGATTAATTACTTTTTAGGTCATGTTGCATTTAAAATGTTACATTTTAGTCAACTTTAAGTTTTAGTTTAATTTAATTTAGTCACAAGTATTCCCACGGTTTAGACTTCGGATATAGAAATCCCCTCCCAGTAGTGATATTTAGTCTCTAAAAATTTACTTTTAGTTGAAATTAACTAATCTTTGTAATTTAGTCTATTAATTTAATATATTGATATTTTCGTTCATTTTAATTTCAAAGATTTAATTTTTAGCCAAAATTGACCCCTATTTATTTATATGGTATAATTACAAAATTGGTCATTGGACTCTCAAATTTCTCCACTTCCAAATTGTCAATTTAGTCTACAATTTCAATTTTATGCTATATTTTATGATGAAATTATAAAATTGGTCACCAAGATCTCAAATTTCTATACTTCATTTTATTATTTATTATATTGTTAAAAATAGATATTCGGGTCAAAATCGGGTCAAATTCGGGTCAAAATCGGGTTAAAATCGGGTCGATATTCGGTTCAGCTTTCGGTTCAGCTTTCGGTTCGGGTAGCATTCGGTTCGAGTCCATTCGGTTCGGGTCCATTCGGTTCGGGTCCATTTCGGTTCGGGTCCATTTCGGTTCAACAAAAAATTTCGGTTCGGTTCAGATTGGTTCGGTTCGGTTCGGGTTTCGGGTCAACTCCTAATCATCATTTCGGGTCAAAATCGGGTTTCGGTTCGGGTAATTCGGTTCGGGTTTCGGGTCTCGGGTCAAGTTTGCCAGGTCTAGGGTGAGCAGATGCGAGTTTGAGCAGCTGCACAACGAGATGTAGTGAGATAGTTTGGAGTTGTTGGGGGTCGCAGCCCAACTCTCCTAGGGTTTAGGTGCGTGTATGTAAAGTAGTTTGAGGGAAACGGTTGTAATGGCTTTGAGTTGTTTTCAATAAAATTCCAAAGTTTTCTTAATCTATGCTCTTTGTTCTTTCAATTAGTCTACACCAAGCAGTTGAAGAGAAAATCCACTTGTCGGGCACGAAAGTGCAAGGCTCACGAAAGGGTTAAGCACGGTCACAACATGCAAAGGCGTGACTAACTTGGTTCCACACTAGTCCACAAGTTTCAGCGGCTAAAAGGGATCACCAATCGAATGAACTTGCATGTGTTAGGTTGACGCTGAGATTGTTAGGTATTGCCTACATCACGTGAGTGTTCGAGCATCCTAACCTAAAAATAGGAGGGATCACTATCGACTATCTCGTCGAACTTTGGAGTGTCTGCCAGACTTGCCGCCAG
This sequence comes from Hibiscus trionum, assembly GCA_030270665.1. Lineage (NCBI taxonomy): Eukaryota > Viridiplantae > Streptophyta > Magnoliopsida > Malvales > Malvaceae > Hibiscus > Hibiscus trionum. The sequence goes on from BSYR01000050.1 coordinate 2,892,230, forward strand.
GACTTCTTTCCGTTCCACCTGCCGAGATAGTACACTCCTGTAGTGGCAGTGACCTGCTGCGGCCGCGTGACAGGGTCGTAGTTTGCCGCCTGCCATCTTGCTGAGGCAACAATTCATGGCAGCGCAAAGCATGCTCAGACTTTACAATGTAGTCCACATGCTACTGAGATGCATTTGTCTTACCCAATCTATCGCCCAAATCCCTCTCTATCATTCCTCTCATCACTATCTTTATTTTATTTGTGTTTGTATATTTCCACATCATGAGATTTAATTACGCATTTACTAAATCTTGTGCAGGAAGCCATTCATAGGAGTTGCTCCAATCCCTATGGGATACGATATCTTTTATACTATAACTTGAGAAGAGTGTGCACTTGCGCTTAGAAATAGAGAACATCTAGACGCTCTACAAGTTTTTGGCGTCGTTGCCGGAGATTGGCAACAGCAACTACGTTTGAATTTTATGCACTCCTATTTAGTTTTTGCACATTAAATCTCTTTTTTACTTATTTAATCAAAAAATAGCCTCTTTGTTTTCTTGGTGTATGTCCCGCCAGAGCAGCAAGGTTGGCAGCAACATCCACCTGAGGAGGGGAAGGACATGCCCAGAAGAATAGCCAAACACAAAGACCCTCAGGAAGTGGTTATGCGTGGGAAAAGCGCAGCCCAACATAACCCAAAAAATTATTATTTTATTTTTACTTTATTTTTAAGCATTAAAGATTAGATTTAATTTTTATTTAATTCTTGTATTTATTTTAGGTTAGGAATGAAGGAAAGATCAAGAAAGATTAAAGAATAACGGAGAGGCCCAACTAGCAGCCAAGGCAGCAAAAGGCATATAAGCATAACGGCTAGTCGCAATGGCTATATTTTGCCTCAGCGAGCGGAACGGATATCTGTATAACGGCTAGAATCTCGTTATTTGTGCCAAAATAATTACCGCCCATTGACAGTCTGCCCGCCAAGGCAGAGGAGAGAAGAAGCTATATAAAGCCAACCATTCTCCCCCTGTTCTTCACTTTGCTTTCTCCTTTACTCTGAATTCTTTCTGCAATCTTTGCTTCCAAGATTTCCCTTGCTTTATTTTCTTTCACGCTCTTTCTTTTCTTTCTTTAGGAAATACAACCGCCCCACAAACTATGGCCTCATCACAGCAACCCGCCGCCACCTCCAAAACCCCTTTAAAAAGGTTCTTGAACCCTGCTGTCGATGAGACCTACAAGAAACACTTTAGAGAGCAGCAACTATGGGAGGAGATGGGTTTCCAATATACCCAATCTGATGGGGATTTTGGCTTGGAACCCTCTCTATTCGAAAGGATCCACAATATGGGCTGGGACCAGTCCGCACGACAGCCAGAAGGAATCAACAGCAACCATGTGAGAGAGTTCTACACCCACGAACCGACACCGGCAAGCCCTTTCGTGTACATCTGCGGAGAAGGTGTCAAGTTTAATGCTGACATGATTAACAGCTTCTACAGCATAGAAGTCAGCGGCAATCTACACGAGGAATGGGAGTCCTACTTAACGGTGGCTGACTACAACAAAATTAAGAGGGATATCTGTAAGCCAAACACCAAGTGGCTAACAGGTAAAAACAACGGCTCAGTCAACCGCCGTGATTTGCTGCCGGAGGTAGCCCTTTGGAGTTACTCTGTCCAGCGCCGCCTGATGCCTTCCACGCACAGATTGACAGTAAACATGCCAAGGCTCGCCCTTATCTACAACATAATGATGGGGCAGCAGATCAACATTGGCGAGATAATCATAAAGGAGGTCTATGCCCACGCAGAAAAACCAAACGCCAAGGGACCTCTCTTCTTCCCTGCACTCATAACGGGCATTTGCGCCAATTTTTGCGTACCGCCAAACCCCAAATACAAAATTCTTCCTGCCAAGGAAGGATGGACAAGAAGGTTACGCTAGAAGATGATGCATAACGCGAAGCCAGATACACCTTCTACCGCCCAGCCGACATCCCAAGTTGCCGCCACTCCAGCCGCAGCGGGCAGTACTGAAGATGCCCTCCCGTCCGAAGTGATCCCCCTACTGCGTAGCCTAGTTGAAAGCTGCCAGAGGATAGAACACAAGCAAGTGATCTTCACCAAATACGTATCGGACGTGCAATAGGCATGTGTGGCCTACATGCTGGACAAATATCAGGACGTCGGCCCATAGTTGTTCGCCTTTCCCATAGAGTTAGCAACTTCTAAGCCAATCCATATCACTCCAAGACCAGTTGCTGCTCCTGCCGCCGATGACAGCGAGGGGTCGTACCGCCGCCCCAAGAGAAGAACCTCTCCAACCCCTATCCAACCATGTGAACTAACCTTCTCATCTGAATCAGAGAAGGAGAAGGAAACCACAGCTGCATCCCTAGTAGCAAAAGGGGCTACTACCAAAGACGCAGACGACTCAGACATGGAGATCTCAGACTCCTTCGATGATGAACCAGACGAGGCAGATAAAAAGAGAAAGCGGACAACAACAGAGCCTCAGGGTAGAGGAGCTGAAAAACCATCCAAAAAGCCCACCCCCAGCCAAATCCAGCTGTCGCGTAGCAAGAAAAAAAGCCCAACTGACAAACCATCTCCTACGCGCTGCCTCATCCTACCCACCTCCTTCATATCCTTCTCTGACGCGGCAGAAACAGAGGGGAACTCCCTCAGTCTATAGCACCATTTTTTCTTTTTAAGTTTTATGTTTTATTTTTCTGTTTTTAATTTTTCTTTTTATATTTTATATTTTGTTTTAAATTTCTGTTTTGTAGAGGCATTGAGGACAATTCCAACCTTGAGTTTGGGGGGAATTAGTCCTCTTTGTTTTAGATTCATTTAGTAGCATTTAAATGCATATGGAAATTATGCCCCCTAGCACTTAATGAAATAGAAATCTTTAGTTTAAAAAGTTGTGCCTATGATAGAATAGACGACTACTTATTCGCACCATTCTAAAAATGCTAAATCTAACTATAGGAAGAAGCATGAAAAACACTTAGAAAATTTTTCTTTCTGCCAATTATCTTTACACTTCTGTTAAATGCTGAATTTTTGTTGAGTTTTGAGTTTAACACTGCCTGCCTTAATAAAAAATTCCTTGATTGAACACAGGTTTGCCGCCACGGCAGCATAGGGCAGCACATCAAAAATGATGAAAAATCTAGAGGTGCCTGAAACAGGCTCTAGGCAGAAAGATTAAAAACCCTAGAGGTGCCCGAAATAGGCTCTAAGAAGGACCATGAGCAAGGACACTTCGCTGCTATCAAAAGTCCATGAATCTAAACCAAGTGACGGACAAATTAGCAAGAGTGAATGAAAGTCTTCACGGGATGACTCTATTCAAAGGGTTCGGAGTTTTGTAGAGTGAACCTATCTTAGCTTCAGACCCGGAGAATAGTTGTGATGAGCTGAAGCCCTTAAAGCCATGATCAAAATAAAAGAAACAAAAGTGCCCAACTGTGCTGCCAAGGCAGCAACTTGTATCATTTCTAGTAATTTACTTATTTTAGGCATTCTTTGTTAACTTAATTATCTCAGCATTGTTAGCATGAGCACAGACCTGCACAAACTGCACTGGCATTAAGAAAATTAAAACCTAAGTTATTTCATGTCATTTCCTATCACTAACATAAAAATAGGTGTCACGGCCTTTAGGTAAGAAATCAAGTTAACAGCTAATGTTTCTATTAACTTTGTGCTAAGGGCAGATTTACTAGCTAGGTTGCATTGCTTGAGGACAAGCAATAGTTCGAGTTTGGGGCTGTGTAGAGTGTCCATGAGTTCTATATTTTGTACACTTCCCTGCCCTTATTATTGTTGTTCTTAAGTACATTTAGGCATATTTAGGTGCATTGCATGCATTATAACATTATCTTCTTTTTTACCATGTTTTTATTGAATCTTTTATGTTTGGTTGAGAAAAGTTACTGTTTTAGTTTAGTTTAGTTTATATTTTCAGGTGCCATAGCTAGAAGAAGAGAGGAGAGGACAACAAAGCTGGAACAAAAGGAGCTGTACTGAAGCAGTTCTAGACGCCGCCAAGGACGCTGCCGAAGCAGCATTGCCGCCAAGTGCCGCTCGGGCAGGAGTTACACCAACTTAGCCAAGATGGATCGCGATTTAAAGAGGGCAATTTCCTAAGCCCAATAAGCCCAGTCTTGTGATTGTCTGAAGCTTGTAGAGGCCGGTAGAGCTGATCCAAGATCGATAAGTAGGAGCACTTATCTTTACTTGCAGAAGAAGGCAACGTCCAAAGAGTCCATATTTAAGTAATAAAGGAGTCTGTATTTAATGTAATCTACTTTTAGAACTCCTACTTCAAGGAGGACTCAAATTTAGGCCATGAGCCATATATATACCCAATGTATGTAAGGGTATAGGGGCATGACGAGGGTGAGGGAATGCGAGCTTGAGCAGCCGCACAACGAGATGTAGTGAGATAGGTTGGAGTTGTTGGGGGTCGCGGCCCAACTCTCCTAGGGTTTAGGCGCGTGTATGTAAAGTAGTTTGAGGTAAACGGTTGTAATGGTTTTGAGTTGTTTTCAATAAAATTCCAAAGTTTGCTTAATCTATGCTCTTTGTTCTTTCAATTAGTCTACACCAGTCAGTTGAAGAGAAAATCCATTTGTCATGCACGAAAGTGCAAGGCTCACGAAAGGGTTAAGCACGGTCACAACATGCAAAGGCGTGACTAACTTGGTTCCACACTAGTCCACAAGTTTCAGCAGCTAAAAGGGATCACCAATCGAATGAACTTGCATGTTTTAAGTTGACGCTGAGATTGCTAGGTATTGCCTACATCACGTGAGTGTTCGAGCATTCTAACCTAGAAATAGGAGGGATCACTGTCGACTATCCCGCCGAACTTTGGAGTGTCTGCCAGACTTGCCGCCATGACTTCTTTCTGTTCCACCTGCCGAGACAGTACACTCCTGTAGTGGCAGTGACCTGCTGCGGTCGCGTGACAGGGTCGTAGTTTGCCACCCGCCATCCCGTCGAGGCAGCAATTCATGGCAGTGCAAAACATGCCCAGACTTTACAATGCAGTCCACATGCTACTGAGCTGCATTTGTCTTACCCAAATCTCTCCCTATCATTCCTCTCATCACTATCTTTATTTTATTTGTATTTTTATTTTTCCACATCATGATATTTAATTACGCATTTACTAAATCTTTGTGCAGAAAGCCATTCATAGGAGATGCTCCAATCCCTGTGGGTGACGATATCTTTTATATTATAACTTGACAAGAGTGTGCACTTGCGCTCAGAAATAGAGAACACCTAGACGCTCTACAGAAATCAAAATCAGAAACGATTCTATTCGAGACAATTATCTGAGCACGGGCTTCTCCAGCATTAATGCAGACTTGTGTTGGCATCAATTGTCGTAACTAACCAACTAATACTTGATTTCAAGGATTGCCCTGGGAATCGAGTTTACCGTAGAGAAGCAAGTTACAAGGGTTGGGCCTTGTAGACTGTAACTGGCAAGAAGGTTGAAGCAAAATCCGTTTCGGTGATCGAGAAAGTCGTGCCAAAGCGTGGCTTGAGGCTAATTCATTTCATAATTTATTTCAATATTTCTTTTCGTTCTTATTATTTTTCTATTACTTAAATCAATTTTCTAAACCCCCACTTTTTATTATCTGCAGGTTTCTTGGTCTAAGTCAGAACGAAAGGGTGTTAGAACTTCTTGTCCCTGTGGATCGACCCTTACTCTCGCTATACTATTTATTCTTATTTATTTGAGTTTAAGGATTTATTTTGACAATATACGACGCGTGTCAAAAATTGGCGCCATTGCTGGGGACTATGGCAAAAGTTACTAATATCGTTTTATTTGATTTATAACCAGGAGTAATCCGGGAGAACAAGTTGAACTCATCCTGGAGATCGAAGCACTAGCCCGAAAACTACACGCACAAACACTTCGGGAAAAGAAACAGAGACTACGCCAACAACGCCTAGAACGAGATCTAGAGATAACGTCTGAAGTAGGATCGAATTTTGAATACACCGACGAAAATCATTATCCGATGGGAGATCAAGAAAATCAGACGATTCGACAACTCAATGCGGCACCCGATGGCCAGCAGCCAATGTGTATAACCTTCCCAAATGGCGAAACACCATTCGTGCTAAAAACGGGTTTGAATCACCTTTTACCTACTTTACACGGCTTGCCAACGGAAAACCCTCACAAGCATTTGAAGTAATTTCACATGGTTTGTCTAAGCACAAAACCTCAGGGAGTATCCGATGACCAAATTAAACTTAGAGCTTTTCCATTTTCTTTAGCGGATATCACAAAGGATTGGTTATTTGATTTACCTCCCAACTCTGTTACAACCTGGACTGATATGGCTAAACTTTTTCTTGACAGGTTCTTCCCTATGGCAAAAGCGAGCGAAATAAGGCGCAGTATCATGAGCACTCAACAAAAGGAATCCGAATATTTATATGAATACTGGGAGTGGTTAAAAAAGTTGTGCGCAAATTGTCCACAACATGGATTGTCGGAACAAACCCTTCTTCAGTATTTTTATGAAGGATTGACGCCCATGGATATGAACGTGGTAGATGCAGCAAGCGGCGGAGCTCTAGTCAATATGACCCCTACAGCGGCTAAAACGCTGATATCAACCATGGCCACCAACTCGCAAAGGTTTAATCAATCTAGCGAACCATCTCGAAGAGTTCGCGAGGTAAGTACAGTTTCTTTGGAAAATAAGATTGATAAAATGGTTGAAATAGTGCAAACTCTTATTGCAGGAAAGAAGGGAACAACCAGACTTTGCGGGGGATCTGTACTAGTCCAGAACATCCGACAGACTGTTGTCCGATGATTCAAGAAAATGATGTTGCCCAAGCCAATGCCATGGGAAATGCATATAATTCGGGGTGGAGAAACCAGTCAAACTTCGGTTACGCAAACAACCAGAGGCCAAATCAACCATACCAACAAAGACAGCCTTACCCACAACAAAAGACATCTCTAGAAACCTTAGTTGAGAGTTTAGCGATGTCCCAAGAGAAATTCCAAAATCGTACCAAGGCTCACTTACAAGAGTTAGACAAACAAATGAGCCAGCTAGCCCAGACAGTAAGCCATCTTGAATCCAAAGGTAAACTTCCTACGCAAATCGAGACAAACCCGAAAGAAAATGTTAATGCCATCACTCTTTGGAGTGGCACCGTTGTTGAACCCAAAACCTCGAAGGTAAACACCCAAAAAAGACAAGACAACTTTGTCAGTTGAAAAAGATACACCAAACCCAACCCCTGAACCATCCCCTTATGTCGTGCCACCACCCTTCCCGTCGAGATTAATGAAGAGAGACAAACAAGCAGAAGAAAAGGAGATCCTAGATGTGTTTCAAAAAGTAGAAATCAATATTCCACTCCTCGACGTAATCTGAAAAATCCCAAGGTATGTTAAGTTCCTTAAAGATTTATGTACTAACAAACGTCGTCTTATTGGAGTTGAGAAGGTTAATCTAGGAGAGCATGTATCGGCGGTCTTCCAGCGAAAGTTACCACCAAAATTGAAGGACCAGGGTATGTTCGCCATTTCCTGCAAAATCGGTAAAGTGGGTATTAAACGAGCAATGTGTGACTTAGGGGTCTCTATTAATGTTATGCCCCTTTCATTTTATAACTCACATTCTGCTAAGCCTTTGAAGGATACGAAGGTAACCATACAGCTGGCGGACAGATCCATAATGTACCCGGAAGGATTACTGGAGAACGTCCTAGTAAAGGTAAACGGTTTGATCTTTCCGGCAGATTTCTATTTCATAGACATGGAAAACAACCGGACCAATAATTCTTCCGAGATCCTTCTTGGTCACCCATTTTTTAGCACTACAAATACAAAAATCGATGTAAGAAGTGGGATCCTTACAATGGAATTCGATGGCGAGGTGGTAAAATTTGACGTTTACAAAGCTATGAGACATCCTGAAAATATTGCTAGTTTAAACTTTGTTGATATCATTGAGCCTGCCATAAATGATTTCTTTGAATCTAGTTTTACTAACTTTATGGATGAATTGTGCAGAGAAATTGCGGATTCTGACGATGAGGACAATGAGTGTGAAAATATTTATTCAGTGAATAAAGATTTGATACTTACTGTATCCAAGTCTAAACTTTTACCTTCTGTGTTGCATGCACCTGAGATTGAACTTAAGCAATTACCGAAGCATCTAAAGTACGCATTTTTAGGGGAAAGGGAGACCTTACCGGTTATCATCTCGACCAAGTTATCCAAAGAAGAGGAGAAAGATCTACTAACGGTTTTGTGAGCACATAAGGGAGCTATTGGGTGGACCGTTGTAGACATCAAGGGGCTTAGTCCCTCCACTTGTATGCACAAGGTAAAGATCAAAGATGGAGCAAATCCATCCCGACAAGGACAACGCCGTCTGAACCAACCAATGATGGACGTGGTTAAACAAGAGATACAAAAGCTTCTTGATGCGAACATAATCTATCCAAATTCGGATAGTGACTGGGTAATCCCGATCCACGTAGTTCTTAAAAAAACTGGAGTCGCGGTAGTCAAGAACCCAGAAGGTGAGTTGATTCCGACAAGAGTCAAAAATGGTTGGCGAGTCTGTATAGACTACAGGAAGTTTAACTCTCTAACTCGGAAAGATCATTTTCCACTTCCTTTTATTGACCAAATGATTGAGCGATTAGCCGGTAAAACTCACTACTGTTGTCTTGATGGATTTTCAGGGTTTTCCATATTCTTGTGGCGCAAGAAGATCAGGAGAAAACGACCTTTACAAGTCCTTTTGGCACATTCGCTTATCGATGGATGCCATTCGGGCTTTGTAACGCGCCATCCACATTCCAAAGGTGCATGGTGAGCATTTTCTCGAATTACATCGAAAAAGGCATTGAGGTATTCATGGACGATTTTACGGTTTAAGGTAATTCCTTTGGAGAATGTTTATTGAACTTAATAGATGTGCTAAAAAGATGCCTTGAATTTAACCTTATTCTAAATTACGAAAAAAGTCATTTCATGGTAGATAAAGGGTTAATTCTAGGACATATAGTTTCTGCTAAAGGTATTACTGTTGATAAAGCTAAAAAGGATGGTATACACTCACTTCCTTACTCCACAACTATGAGGGATATCCGATCCTTTCTTGGCCATGCAGGGTTTTACCGCAGGTTTATTAAAAAAATTCAAAGTTGGCACAACCTCTCTGCAGTTTATTACAAAAAGATCAACCCTTCAATTTTGACGAGAAATGTAGGGATGCGTTTGACATACTTAAAGAGAAGCTTGTAAATGCACCCATCGTCCAACTACCAAATTGGAACTACCCATTTGAGCTAATGTGTGACACTTCCAATTTTAGCGTTGGAGCCGTGTTAGGTCAAAGAATCAAAAAAGAACCGCATGTTATAGCATATGCGTCGCGCACTTTGGATCCTGCACAGAAGAACTATTCGATAATAGAAAAAGAACTCTTTGATATTGTTTTTTCTTTAGAAAAATTTAGATCATATTTGCTTGGTACTAAAATCATATTTTTTTCTGATCATGCAGCTTTACGCTTTTTGATGAGCAAAAAGGAGGCAAAACCAAGACTGATCCGGTGGATTTTACTGCTCCAAGAGTTCAACCTTGAAATTAAAGATAAGAAGAGATGCGAAAACCTTGTTGCAGACCATTTGAGTCGCATCCCATTATCTATATCGGATCCACCAGTTAGAGAAGAGTTCCCTAACGAAAGATTGATGGCAACTCAAGTAAGCGTACCATGGTTCGCAGACATGGTTAATTACTTGGCCACAGGTAAGTTGCCACAAGATTTGCCGAGAGCATATGTTAAACGGTTAAAAAGGGAATCCCGATTCTTCATTTGGGATGATCCTTATCTCTGGAAACACTGCACGGACCAGGTAATTAGACGATGTGTGGCGGAGAGTGAGGTAAACTCTATCCTAAACTTTTGTCATTCTTATTCTTATGGTGGGCATTTCGGGCCTAAACGAACTGCAGATAAGATTCTTGAGTGTGGTTTTTACTGGCCTAACATTTTTCGTGATGCTTACTTATTTTGTAAATCTTGTGAAAAATGTCAGCGGGTTGGTAATTTGAGTCGACGAAATGAAATGCCACTTAATCCCATTATTGTATGTGAAATATTTGATGTTTGGGGATTAGATTATATGGGTCCCTTTTTCTCTTCATTTGGTAATTTTTATATAATTCTTGCGGTGGATTATGTTTCTAAATGGGTAGAAGCTATAGCTACCCGAAATAATGATGCTAAAACCACGGTTAAATTTCTAAAGGAATCTATCTTTTGCAGGTTTGGCACACCGCGAGTGATAATAAGCGACAGAGGGAAGCATTTCATTAACTGGGTAATTGACGCTCTCATGAAGAAGTTCGGCGTCACCCACCAGATTTTGACATCTTACCGTCCGCAAACAAATGGTCAAGTGGAAGTGTCGAATCGAGAGATAAAGACCATACTCAAAAAGATCGTGAAGCCAGATCGCAAGGATTGGAGTGTCAAATTATTTGATGCGTTGTTGGCATACCGTACTACGTACAAAGGCCCCATCGGAATGTCATCATACCGTCTCGTTTACGGTAAACCATGTTACTTACCGGTCGAGCTAGAACATCGCGCATTTTGGGCAATTCAACAATGCAATATGGAGATGGATGCGATTGGGAAGGAACGCAAGCTACACATCTAGGAGCTCGAGGAAATCCGGAAACACGCTTACGATAGCGCACAAATTTTTAAAGACAAAACAAAGGATTTCTACGATTAAAATATTGCATTTAAATAGTTTTCCGTTGGTCAGAAGGTTCTACTATTTAATTCTAAATTCAAACTTTTTGCAGGAAAGTTGAGATCCAAATGGCTCGGACCATTCATCGTTGTTCAAACTTTTCCACATTGAGCGGTAGAAATTCAGGATAATGAGGGACATGGCTTTAAAGTCAATGGACAACGGTTGAAGCAATTTTACGAAAATGTTCCGATTGGTTTAATTGAAGAAATTCATTTTGAGGAACCAAACGCATGAATAAGGTCGTCAAGCTAGTGACGTTAAACAAGCTCTGAATGAGAGGCAACCCATTTATTTTCTATTTTCATTGTTTTATTTTATTTCATTTTTCATTTTTCATTTTTTTATTTATGCTAATATTTATTTTTCTTATTTTTCAGATAATAAAGAAAGAGATATTCGAATGAATGTGGCATGATTCAAATAAATCCAATCACCATTTAAATTTAAATCCCCTTAGCCGTATTTTTAACCCAACCAAATCACATTTTTTAAAATTCGTGGACCCCACCCTTATCTCCCCCACCCGTCCAAATCCCCTCCTTTTCGGTCAACACACCAAACCCCTACTTAAATTTCAAACAAAAACGTGGGCCCCACTGCCTTTATCCTCACAACTATAATAAAATAAAACCTCATTCTTTCCCTTTATTCCTAATCGTCCCTTTCATACAAAACCTACCCTTTTTTATTATACATTTTATTATTAAACAGAACAAAACCAATACCCCTTATATCCCCAGATGCCTTTCACCCGTCTTCAACCTTCTTCCAAAGCCACCTTCACCCGAAAACCATGCCACGAACAAGAGATCAAGCCCGTCGGCTTCCGCAATAGCCGCCGCTCGTCGTCGGTGGTCGGTGCCGCTTTGCGCCACCGCAATTCATGTCGATCAGCAGCGACTCTGAGCCGCTGTAGCCACCACCCAGACCCGATCATCGCACTGCATCCCCAGTGCACTAGCCGTCCGAAACCCATCCGCGTTCAGTCGGGAGACGCAGCACTCCTTCACGACACTCAGGAACTTCGTCCACTGGTCGCGCTGCTCACATCGTCGACAGTGGCACGGCCAGCGCTTCGTCACAACGCTGGCCGACGCGCCCACCATCTCCGCCGTCACCTTCGTTCCACTCCTTGGACATCGACACTATGACCGGCTCTTCGCAGCACCATTCTCAGACCATGCCTAGCCCGATTCGAGTGTCCTCTTTTTCCATGCACATCACTGTCTCGTTTCATTCCGGCGACCATTCCGCGGCACATGCCACCGACGAGGTAAACTCTGCCTTTTCAGTTCAACCACTGCTAACTTACCACCCTATCTATGGTTTTGCAGAGAGTTTCCATGTTGGATATAATCCAAATGCACACCACCACTCTCGGTCGGACACCACACGCCCAGATTCTCCACCACGTGAGCACAACACCAATAAGAATGATTTCTTGTCCCAACAAGATGAAAGAGACGATACTCCACGACGCGGCAGGAGGTTCACAGTGCCGAACAACGACAGTTTGCGTGGCTACTTACAATTCACCGGTGCCGAACTAGAAACATTTCACCGTATCCAACATCGCAATTTCCTGGTCTGTAAGTATGTCCCTACTCAAACATTAGATCGTTTGCATCTACGTGACTCGGTTATGTTAATGTTTGATAACATTGGCTGGGGTGTATATCCAACTATCCATTGCGATACATACTGTGAGTTAGTACTAGAATTTTATGCTACGTTTACCTTTAATCATAGCAGTGCTATGACTGTCAATACACCAAACGTTATATCTTTCTGTCTGTTAGGTCAATATTTTTGCTTGTCTATTACTGAGTTTAATGTTTACATGGGCTTCGTGACTAACGTCTCAGACCCCGGATATTTGACTGCACTTCTAGACATTCCGCAGAACTTCGATAATGACCTATCATATGAGACATTGACAGGTTTAGCGGGCTCGCAGTACAATCTGAAAACAACAAAAGATCATGATATCCACAGCCCGGCACTGTGCTATATCCATCGGTTCCTCGCCTACAACTTCTCCGGACGTAACGACACTCCCTCGACATTGAGTAAGACTGCGTTATTCTTTTTGTGGTGCATGCAGGTAAGTATAAAGGTAAACCTCGGCTATTGGATGGCCTACACATTTCATCGTGTAGCGCGGACCCATAAGCCGTTTATTTTAGGACCTTACATCACTCACCTAGCCTTACGTATATTTCCTGCTACTTTTGATCCTTCTCAGTTCACTTACGCCTTCTCTATGAGTGCTTTGGATGACAGGTGTTTGGATGCCATGGGACTACTTGCAAGAACACCGAATGCAATTTTTATCGTTCCTCCAGGCCCCATCACACCTCGCAACGCACGAGTGTTTCAACGCCGACAACAATCACAACCGACACAAGAAGAACATCCCCCAACAAAATATGGATGAGCGACTACATTCCATTGAAACCGATCTTGCCGAAATCCTCTCGTATCTTCGCCCAGGGTCGTCTCGCGGACGACGTGGGCGTGGTCGTGGTCACTCTTAATTAGGGGAGTTTCTCCTTCCCTCTCTTTACTTTTTATTGCATTTTGGGACAAAACGCTTTAAGTGAGGGGGGAATTTGTCAAATTTCTTTATTGCTTGTCCGATGCATTGCCTTGTGATTTTTCTAGTTCTTGTCCTTTAGACTGCTTAGTTCCTATGCTTGCCATATAATGCTGGAAATCTCAACTTGTTAGAAAAATTAGGTTGCATGATGGATTAATTTTGATAGTATTTTCATAACTTTTACGTATTCCATAACCTTGTTAATTGAAAGAAAGAAAAAAGAAAAACGAAAGGATGCTTTGTTGCTTTTTGTGTCTTTGAGTATGTTTAATTAATGCAAGCATGCCTAACTTTTGTGCGAATTCTTGTCGAAGCTATTTGCATGGAAAAAAACGAATAATAGCTAGAAGTGTCTATCACTGACTCTAGCCCAAAAAAAATGAAAAATAATAATAGCTAGAGGTGCCTATCACTGGCTCTAGCATAATTCGCTAGAAGTGCCTAACACTGGTTCTAGCAAGAAAAATAAGTTCTTTGCATAAGTAGAGATTGGATTTCTTCACAAATTTTCTGCATGCTTTGGTTAATTTTAATACTCTTAAAGAACTTCGAGTAGCTTGAGTAATTCCTTGAGTAATCTTTGATTAGTTAACAGGATTGTGGAATTATTTTTATAATTTTCTGCTATCTTGCTTAATTCTTTTGCACATTTTGTTTCTTTCATGTTGGGATAGCTAATTCGTGTTATAAGCTAAGGACTTAGTGAGCTAAGGATGAGAACGTGAGCTTAATTTTACTTTTTTGATACTTGAGGATAAGCATCGGATAAGTGAGGGGGATTTGATGAGTGGCTACATCGGTTGTGATTTTAATCTTTATTTTGATTAGATGGGAGGCTTAAGATACTTAATATGGGTTGTTTTGTGCTGTTTTCTTGCAGAAGATTAGTTGCTGGAAATTAACTGGAGATCTGTAGAATTTCTAGAGTCGTGGGCAGATTCATGGGCATGAACTAGGGCATGAATGCTGACTGGGCGCCACGTCAGCATCTTCTAGAAGCTGACGTCAGCAGCGGTGATAGCTTATCAAGCCGCTTATCATATAGCATATCCTCCAGATTTTAAATTTTAAATTTCAAATTTGAGATAATTATCTTGTGTAATTTAAATTATTTTTGGGATTTATCATTTTAGATTTCTAGCTTTTCAGATACTATAAATATGCCACTTTGGGGGTGAGTTAGACATCACTTGCTCATTGTTTTCTTCTACCTTTGAGTTGAATACAATTCTCCATTTCTATTCTTCATTTCCATTTTCCATATTTTCTTCATTATAAAACTAAGTATGGTTTCTTCACCAACCATGCTTAGCTAAATCTTCTTTAGCCAAAAGCAACGCCAAACCCGACTAAACTCGTGAGATTAGAAGAGTTCTTCATTCCTTCAATAATTCTTTTTTAGATTCTCTGTAAAATTGATTGGGCAATCGGTCTAATCTTTAGGAATCTCAGTGCGCGTCGGGTTGAAGTGGTTTAGATCCATCGTTGGGGACGATGATAGGCTTGTAGCCAATTCAATTCCCTAAGAACAAACTTAGTGGCGGTCCACTAAGGGGAATCAAAATCGGAAATGATACTCTTCGAGACAATTATCCGAGCACGGGCTTCTCCAGCATTAATGCAGACTTGTGTTGGCATCGATTGTTGTAGCTAACCAACTAATACTTGATTTCAAGGATTGCCCCGGGAATCGAGTTTAACGTAGAGAAGCAAGTTACAAGGGTTGGTACTTGTAGACTGTAACCGGCAAGAAGGTTGAAGCAAAGTCCGTTTCGGTGATCGAGAAAGTCGTGGCAAAGCGTGGCTTGGGGCTAATTCATTTCATAATTTATTTCAATATTTTTTTCATTCTTATTATTTTTCTATTACTCAAATCAATTTTCTAAACCCCATTTTTTATTATTTGCAGGTTTCTTGGTCTAAGTCAGAACGAAAGGGTGTTAGAACTTCTAGTCCTTGTGGATCGACCCTTACTCTCGCTATATTATTTATTCTTACTCTCGCTATACTATTTATTCTTATTTATTTGAGTTTAAAGATTTATTTTGACACTATTCGATGCTTGTCACTATATGTCTTGCATTTATGGTGAACCCCAACCAAACCATGCTTGGGAGAAACTCTTGCAATGCAAACAGAGGATAGTGAACCATGATGCCTGCGGACTTTTTGGAGACTAACCAGGTGCTTTATCAAGAGGACAAGTTGTACTTCGGAATCAGACACTTCCCGGTGCCGAGGAGCTCTTACAATGTCTTAATATCTTCAGATTCAGATACTCCAATCAATGAACTCCCGGATGTATTGGTGAATTTATTCAATTTGAGATACCTTAAGATATCAAGAACTCAAGTGAAAGAGCTTCCGAAATCCATCGGGTAGCTTTACAACTTACGGTCTTTAGATATGAGAGAGACCCAAATCAAAGAGCTTCCTGCAGGAATTGTGATGCTGAAAAATCTTCGGCATCTAATTGCTTACCGTTTAAACGTAAATTTCGGGGCATTTCACTTTGGATTCGGCATAGTAGTTCCATCCAACATTTGTTTGCTAAAAAACTTACAAGCTTTGAGCTTTGTGGAAGCAAGAAGCGATTTCAACAAACAACTCAGCAAAATGACACAATTGAGAAAGCTTGGCGTAGGCAATGTCAAGGAAACTGATGAGAAAATTTTGTGCTTCGCCGTTTCAAAAATGGTACACCTTGAATACTTGTTCGTGAAATCATGTAATGAAGATGGATGCACTGGAATCAGCTCCCCCTGGCCTTGAGAAACTTGGATTATCTGGGAAATTGGAGAAGGTACCGCACCGGTTTAACTCGATGGACAACCTCACCCCATTTGTATTTACATTGGTCTAGATTGCGAGGTGATTTTCTTCCTCGTATCCAAGCATTGCCTAATCTAGTACGCATGCATATTAGGGAGAGCGATTAGACTTCCTCGAAGGATTCCAAAAGCTTAAGTATTTAAGCATTAGAAGATGCCCTCGATTGAAAGAAACTGTTATCAATAAAGGAGTGATGCCTGCTCTTCAATACCTAAACATCCTTGAATACCATGATTCCATGACATTGCCGCACGGCTGGGAAAGTCTACCTGATCTAAAACAAGTTCGTTTGCGTGACGTTTTCCCTGCTCTTATGGAGAAAATATGGAGATCAAGAAGGATGGACCAACGAACAATCAGAGGCATCAAGTTACGTAGACAGGAAGGCGTTGAAGCCGAATCAATATAACAAGATGGTATGAATGATTTCTGAAAACAAGACAAATCCTTGCAGTAGTAAGTACCACTAAGAAATAAATTTGTATGTGTGTAGCTTTCTTTTTGCTCAAGAAATAAATTTGTATGTGTTGCTACCGATTTCGTGGTTTGTAATAATATATATGGCGCTGCTGTCCATTAAGACCATGCTCTTGCTTTGGTAATATTATTTTTTATGATTCCTTTATTGTTGTATATTCCGAGAAGATTATGTAATTAACAGGAAAAGGCTCATTTGATGCGGCCGGTTTCCATTTCTTCTTCTCGACTCCGATCGAGAGCTTGCCATAGCATATGGGATCTACATATTTTCCAGGCTGAGAAACAAGACCGTCTTTCATCACCTACAACAACACATGCAAAAAAAAAAACTGCAATTACAGCCAGGGAATTCTGTTTTCGAAGCGAATCTTCCAGCAGCAACAATGCATTGTCTGCAGTTTCGGATTCCGGAACCGAAGGAATGGGGTGCAATCTGTGTTTCTCTATTCGAACCTTTTCAAATAGGAGGTTTAGCCATTGAAATGTGAGTTGGCTCCAGATGCTAGCACTACTTAAATTACCGTCATCTCGATTCGAGCTCACTGCTTTTGCTAACCGCAAGAGGCAAACAGCAGCAAAGAAAAAACAACAATTCACAGCATGATCCACAACTGAATCCGAATCTTGACTTTAAAGATGCTTAAAATATTACATGTTTTTCCTGGTCAGAATATTCTAATTAACAGCATGATCCACAACTGAATCAAAAAAAGTCAACTGTGGGTTTCAATTTGATGCTTGCATCTACAAGCTTGTTCCCGTTGTTGCATCAGATCAACTAAACATATTCTTAAGAACATTTATAAAACCTTCATGGCAACTTGTTTTTCATTTGCAGATATATAGATCTTTGTCTTTGCTCGAAACAATGGAGTTCTCAAGCGCTGTAAATCTGATAACGGGCAGGATCATGTCCGTTTTAGAAAACCAAGCCTCGTTGCTGGCGGAGGTTGGAGCTGAAATCGACGAAATCAAGCTTGAGCTCAAGGCCATTACAGCTTTCCTTCGGGATGCTGATAGAAGATCCGGTGTAGCAGCCAGCAATGAAACGGATAACGAATGGATCGCAAATTTCAGAGACATTGCCTATGAAGTCGAAGATGTCTTGGACGAATTCATGTACCACTTCAACAAGCAACAACAGTGGAGGGTTAAACCCTCAAGGTTTTTACTGAAGCTTATTCATTTTCCCAAGAATCTGTTGGTCAGGCATGGAGTGGCTGTCAAGTTACAAGATATCAACAAAAGGATCAAAAGCATTGCGGAGAGAAGCCATCGATACCGAGGTTTTTATTCAGAATCAAAAAAATCTATTGATCAAACTGGTGGAGAGTATCATCGTAATAACTGGGTGAAAAATCTGAGTGAATCTGCCCTTTTTCTTAAAGATGATGATCTTGTTGGGATTGATAAGGCACAACAGGAGTTATTGGGATGGTTGATGGATCAAGATCCTCAAAGGACCATGACTTCCGTGGTCGGGATGGGTGGTCTAGGCAAAACAACTCTGGTCGCCAACACTTTCAACAAGCAATTTGTCAGGCAACATTTCGATTGTTGTGTCTGGATCACTGTCTCACAACAATATGAAGTCACGGAGCTATTCAAGTCCATGATCAAACAGCTCTATGACAAGGTGAAAGAAAAAACCGATGCAGACTCCATGAGCTATAGAGAACTGGTGGAGACTCTGGTGAACTTCTTGCAGCCAAGGAGATATCTCATTGTGATAGATGATGTTTGGAGCATCAAATTTTGGCAAGATATCAGCATAGCACTGCCTGCCAATATGAATGGAAGCCGAATCTTGCTCACAACTCGAAAGGAAGACGTTGCTTCCTTTGAAGTTGGAGCTGTAAACCACATCCATCGGCTCAAACCCTTACCATTTGATGAGAGTCTGACCCTTTTTTGCAAGAAAGCTTTTGTTGGCAAGGGTGGACAATGTCCTCTGTATCTTGCGTCTTCAGCAAGAAATCTGGTTGCAAAATGTGAAGGCTTGCCATTAGCTATTGTGGCTTTGGGCGGTTTGATGGCTTCCAAGAACTCCATTGTCGAATGGAATGAAGTTTATAACAACTTAAACCGGGAGCTAAGCGAAAATGATACATATTTTGAGAGGCTCAAGTATATTTCATTGCTTAGCTACCATGATTTGTCTTACACACTCAAGCAATGTTTCCTATATTGTTGCATATTCCCAGAAGATTATGTAATCAAACGGAAAAGACTGATTAGACTTTGGATGGCTGAAGGCTTTGTTGAACCGCTTAAGGGATCAATTCCAGAAGTTGTTGCAGAGAGATACCTAACCGAGTTGATTTGCAGAGGCCTACTTCAAGTTGTAAGGAAGAATGAATCAGGGAGGCCTGAAGAATGCAAGATGCACGACATTCTGCGGGAGTTTGCAGTTTCCATATCAAAATCCGTAAAGTTTGTTGCAAAATCTGATGGGACAGAAGAAGTAGAGGACAACGGAATCCGTCGTTGGTCAATTGAAGCAAAGGAGAAAGAGATGAAAGCTGCGAGCAAGGCTGCACTATCTCGGGTTCGTTCCTTGCTTGTTTTTGCTATTGATGAAACCTCTAAAACTTCCTTCAATAGGCTGCCCTCTGGCTTTAAGTTGATGAGAGTGTTAGATTTAGAAGATACTCCAATCAATGAACTGCCGGATGAGTTGGTGAATTTATTTAATTTGAGATATCTTAATCTAACAAGAACTCAAGTGAAAGAGCTTCCAAAGAATATAGGAAAGCTTTACAACTTACAGACTTTAGATATGGTAGATACACAAATCGAAGAGCTTCCTGCAGGAATTGTGAAGCTGAAAAACCTTCGGCATCTAATTGCTTTTCGTTACAATGTAAACTCAAGCGCATTTCACTTTTGGTTCGGCATAGTAGTTCCATCCAACATTTGTTTGCTAAACAATTTACAAACTTTGACTTTTGTGGAAGCAAGAGGCGATTTCATCAAACAACTCAGCAGAATGACACAATTGAGAGTGCTTCGAGTTGGCAATGTCCATGAAACTGATGAGAAAAATTTGTGCTCTGCCATTTCAAAAATGGTACACCTTCAATCCTTAGTGGTGCAATCATGTAAGGAAGATGAGCAAGTGAAGATGGATGCACTTGAATCTGCTCCCCCTGACCTTGAGAGACTTTTTTTATCCGGGAAATTGGAGAAGGTACCGCACTGGTTCAACTCGCTTGACAACCTCAAGTTTCTGTTCTTACATTGGTCTAGATTGAGGGATGATTTTCTTCCTCACATCCAAGCATTGCCTAATCTAGAACAGTTGAACATGGAAAATGCATATGAAGGAGAGAGGTTAGACTTCATTGAAGGATTCCGAAAGCTTATGATTTTAACAATCGTGGGATGCACTCGATTGAAAGAAATTGTGATGAATAAAGGAGTGATGCCTGCTGTTCAAGATCTATGTATCATTGATTGCCAAGAGTTCACGACATTGCCGAATGGTTGGGAAAGTCTAGCTGATATAAAACAAGTTCGTTTGCTCTATGTTTCGTCTGTGCTTTTTAAGAAAATATGGAGATCAAGAAGGATGGAGCAAGGAACAATTAGAGGCGTCATGTTAAGTAGGCAAGAAGGCGTTGAAGCTGTATTCAGTATAACGGGATTGTTTGAATGATTTTTGCAAAACACGAGGAATCGTAAGTACCACCATATTCCATTGTCCAAGCTTGAGCATATACAAAATCAACACAAATAATGCATGCAATTGCCAATCACTCATTATTTCTCCAGTTCTGAGTTCTGACCCCCTTCTTTCATTTTGTCTTCGTTTCAGGCTAATGTGAGAAGTTGAAAGAAGTTTGATTATTTGGTTTGTATAATATATGGCGATATTCATATATATTATCGGATGTATAAATTTGCCACTGTCAATTAACATGTTCTTGGTTTGTGTATTTCCTTTTATATTATTATTATTATTATTATTGTCCGAGTTTGAATTGAAAATTCTGAATTCTAACTTGCAGCACAACTCGAATTTAGGTCTTTTAAGTTGAATTGACTCGATCAAGTCTTCGAACAACTGAAATAAAATATTAGATAACCGAATTCCGGTTACTCGGTTTTTCAATAACTATGTGGAGTTTGAAAATTTTTCTAATCTGAAGCTCAAACATTGATTTTCTAAAATTCAATGACTTTTGTGTGTACATATTCTGCAGATATCAGATATCAGATCAAGTCTTTCTCATAAACTGTTGAACTCTTAATTCCTGTCTTCAAAGACAAATTAACCCTTCCCTGAAACTGTCAAAAAGGAAAATCCGCGCAATGCGCCATTTTCAATCATTTGAGCTCAGACAAATCATCTATGCAACTTGTTTTGTCTATTGATCTTCAACACTAGTCCGAAAGCTCTCGCTGTCGAGGCACACTCCGTCCTGATACCCTTCAAGATGTTTTTGCAGTTCACGCACCATTGCTGTCGATCTTCAACACAGATCCTTAATGGTGATTGTTATTATTATTACTTTTGGATGATGATCTCAAGAACTCAGCCACCAGCTTCGAAAACGAAGAACTATTATCCTCCAGTAATTTCCCAGGCTTATCGTACTCTGCAACTTGCCCTGGCATCAAGCAATAAATTTGTCTCAATCAGCTAAAACCAATGCTAAACAAAAACCAAATGGGGGATCGAAATAGTCAAATATCTGGTTCTCAATTCAAGCAATCAGGTTTGATATTTTCTATCTTTTTATGTTTAAACATCTATTTTTATGGTGTCCTGACAGAACAAGTCACCGATTTTCGATCCAACAGATTGATCAAGTCGGTTTATTATACACAGGCTAAAACCATTTTCCAAAAGCACCATCATCTAAAACCCAAAAGCAATGCTTTACTTTAAACATGATCTAAAACATTAGACATGTAAGTAAGTTACCTTTGTCAAGGACAAGAACTAAGTCGTTGTCGATAACAGTCGGTATCCTATGTGCCACAGTGATGACAGTACATCTGCTTGTCTCTTGTCTTATCGTCTCCTGAATCACATTATCCGTTGCCGTATCAATGGAAGCTGTTGCCTCATCCAACACTAAGATTCTCCTTTTCTTTAGAAGTACCCTTGCCAGGCAAACAAGTTGCCTTTGTCCAACACTCCAATTCTCTCCATCTTCAGCCACTGCACAAATGATTTTTCTTTAAATAATTATGTCTGGTACTCATTTCTGACATCTATCGAACACAAGTACGGAATTATGACCCTCCAATGACCTTTTAAATACATGGAATAACTTGGATAAAAAAATAGAATATCAAGAAACATAAATATCATTGAAAATTATATCAAATGAAGTATAATTCATTCATGAAATTACAAGAGTTTTATACCTGGAGCATCAAGAAGCCTTTGATCCTGCCTCACCATGTTTGCAAGACGACACTTGTTAAGGACCTGTCATGAGTTTATTTCGGTGAAACCGCAAAAATCGAGAAGAAAACTGAGCTTAGCTTAGTTGGTTTAATCAACCATCATGGTATTCAGCATGTTCGGGATTCGAATCCCAGAGTCTGCAACCATT
This sequence comes from Hibiscus trionum, assembly GCA_030270665.1. Lineage (NCBI taxonomy): Eukaryota > Viridiplantae > Streptophyta > Magnoliopsida > Malvales > Malvaceae > Hibiscus > Hibiscus trionum. Next base: position 2,914,557 of record BSYR01000050.1, read on the forward strand.
TTCTCTATATATATCACCAGAGAAACCAGGATTTAACATTTTACCTCCCAGATTTCTTGATCTGTATGCTGCTGCAAAGGATCCAAATTGGATCTTATGGTTCCTTGAAACAATGTTGGATCTTGTGGGATTATGCCCAATCTAGACCTCAAATCCTGCAATCCTATGGTGGAAATATCAACGCCATCAATAACAATCCGTCCACCTGAAGGCTCCACCACCCTGAAGAGAGCCTGAATCAAAGTGGACTTTCCACTCCCTGTTCTTCCAACAACTCCAATCTTCATTTCTCCAGGGAAAGTGCATGTTATACCTCTAAGAACCACAGGGAGAGTAGGTTTGTATTGCACTTGCAGGTTTTCAAGTACAATTGTTCCTTCTGTAGGCCACTCGGGTTTAGGCCTATGATCTTCAATCACTAAAGGAGCTTCGCTAGCTATGTTTGTGAACTGAAGGACTCTCTCAACTGATATCATTTTGTTTTCGACGTTGCATAAGTTCCATATCACCCATGCCTGCAGTACATTCAAGTTCAAACCATATGTTGCTGCCAATCCTGCCATGCCTGATATAGCACAAAAATGAAATATGCTATTCAGCATGAAGACACTTGGGAAAAGAAAATAAACTACTAAGGCAGTACAAAAGGACTCACTCGGGTCGATAGCAGACCTCGGCAAGCTCACCAGGATGATCAACACCAGGAAGAAGACAAAGTTGAAAAGAAAGTTGATTCTAGCACAAAGCCATTCCATTGTGCCAGAGTTATGGAATGCTACACGAGAATAATCATCGATTAAGTTCAGGTTTTTCTCCATGAATCTGTCTTCCTGGTTAAAACATCGAATTGTTCCGGCCCCTGAGATGGATTCCGAGAAATGGTGCAAGATTGGAGCCTTTCGAATTCCAACCATTCTAGCTAGTTCCCTAGCTGTTGTTATATAGTAGGTCTGCAGATAATTTAGGGTATTTAAAGAGTTTGAAACCTCATGAAAATATGAAAGTAAAATAAAACTTCTACATATATGTAATGATGGTTATATTAGCATCGTCTTTTGAAATTTCATTGGCACATTTTGTATATTGTGAGAGATAAGTAGAAGATATGAACGTAGACGGATTGGTTCTTGCCTGATACCAGAAGGAGATTCCGAGGATTGCGACGAAGAGAAGGAAGATCTGCCAGGCAACATGGGACATAAGGATAATGATGCTGAATAACTGAATAAGAGCAAATGCGAGTCCGGCTAATCTGTAAGGAATGTCGGTGTCTAATGTGCTTTGATCTGTAGAAGACTGTAATAACAAGAGAGAATTACATTTTGATTAATGAACTAATTAAGCAATATTATGAACTTTGCTGTAGACAAGAAACTTACTCTGTTGAGGATTCGGCTCGAGGGTGTTGAGTCGAAGAACGAAATGGGTGCTCGGAAAACCGATGTTATCATTCCAAGGAAGAGACGTTGAGCTGTTTCGATAGCAATAGTTGCCAGAAAAACTGCCCTTCCTAGTATGAAGATGGAGCTTCCACCAGACAGCATAACAAATATGCCTATTAACCGTTCTCTTGATACCTTGTGATTTTCCTCAGTGGCCCAAGCAATCCAGTAATTGCTTCCAATTTGTAGTCCCTGGAAGAAAACTTGACATAGGAGTATGACCGGAACGAGAGCTCCCTTATAAGCTGCAGTGACAAAGGTTGAGTAAACACTCCATTTGACACGGCCGGTTTCCGTTTCTTCTTCTTGACTCTGATTGAAGAGCTTGCCATAGCAGATGGGATCTCCATACTTTTCTTCTATGACTTCAATTTGACTAATCTGACGGGGTCTGGCAGTCAAGGAATCATCATCTTGGGGCGGGTTCACTTGGTCCAGTGATTTCCTATGAGCATTCATTTGCCTAACAAGTTCACCATCAGAATCAGTAATCAACTCCTCATAATTTCCGGACTGGACAATGAGACCATCTTTCATCACCTACAAGAACACGTGAAAAGGGTAAAACGACAGGCTACAACAATTGGTTCTTAGTAGTTTATCAGTATGAAACAGCGATTCGTAGGAGCTTACGAGAACAAGGTCTGCTGCATCGAGAAATTCCAATTGGTGTGTAGCATAAATGACAGTCTTCTGAGACAACAATCCCTTTAGACATTTCTGCAAAAAAAAAAGTTTACACGCGAGGCAACTTCATGTAAGAGAAATTTAAAAGAGAGTTAAGTTGTATTACATTGAACAAATGTGTTCCTGTATGCGCATCAACTGCACTGAAAGGGTCATCTAGGAAATAAATATCAGAATCACTGTAAATGGCCCTTGCCAACTGAATCCTCTGCTTTTGGCCTCCACTTAAGTTCATTCCCCGTTCTCCAATGATGCTTATATCTTTATTATCCCACGTCTCAATATCTTGGTTCAAGGCACATGCCTCGAGAACATGTTCATAGAAGGCGTTATCCATCTCCTTCCCAAATAATATGTTCTCTCTGATAGTGCCTGTTTGAACCCAAGATCTCTGAGGAACATAAGCCTTTTTCCCGTAAACCTTAATAACTGCACCTGAAATCCTAGGGATCTCACCTAATATACTGCAAAGTAGGCTTGATTTACCCGAGCCTACGGAGCCACAAATAGCTATCTTATAACCTTTGATTATTTTCATCTTCTCTTTGATTTTGATGGTTGGGTTCTTTAAGCTTTGGCTACTTGTGTCCCAAGCATATTCCCCTGCCTCAATTTCTATTGCAACATCAGATTCCTTTGGAGCACAACCAGTTATGAACTTCCACTGATCTTCTTCTCCAAGGAACTCTTGAATTCTATCAAACGAGACTTTTGTCTGAGCAATCATGGAAATGAGCTCAGGAAGGTTGTATATTGGTTCTTGTAGAATCCGAAAAGTTGCCAGAGCTGAAAGAACTGTTCCTGATGTTAATGGTGTTTTTAACAAAATGCAAACACCAAATGTGATGACCGAAACAAGAGTCGGTGACGCCCAAAACAGAAATGCAACAGCTGAGCAGGTATATAGGTACTTCTTAAGCCAGTTTCGCTCTGTCTCCCTAAGTTGAAGAATCTTATTCAAGAAAGTGGGCTCCCATGAATGAAGTTTCAAGACTCTCATGCTCTTTAGAGTCTCTGAAGTTGCCTTTATCCTCGAATCCTTAGCTTCCATGATCTTGGAGTGAAGTCTCTCTTGCCTATTGGCCAGCGGAGTGTTACTCACCATCACCAAGATCGTAGAAAATACGGCAGCGACGGAAGGAGCTGCACCAAGATTCCTGTAAAGTATTACCAAGGCTAGAAAGACTTGGATTGGTAGCAACCAAACTCCATGAACGTACCAGAAAAAGTCTCCAATTCTCTCCGCGTCCACATTTATAAGATTTATGATTTTACCGTTGCTTGGACCAACAAACTTAGTTGATAGAGACTTTTTATAAATCAATACCGTTAGAGCCGCACGAACCCTTATTCCGATCCTCTGAGCACCAAAGTACCACAGTCGTTGAGTCAGTGATTCTGCTGTCTTTGAAAAGAAGAAGATAAATGCAAGAACCAGACCATATTGGTAGCTTGAACCATCATTCTTTTGTGTTAAGAAATTCACAAAGCTGCTAATAAGAAAGGGTCCGACGTAGGAGGCAATTGTATTAAGCCCTGAACAAAAAACAAAAAGAAAGGGTAAATGTAAGCATTATAATATGTTGCATAGCAGTGTCTGCAAATATATACAATGAATTGAGAAAAGAAATACCTGCAAAAACCGCATTTACAGCCAGCGATTTCCATACGGTACCAGTTATTGCTTTTGGCAATGAAGTGACCTGCATTTTCTGTTTCCGAAGTGATTCTTCCAGCGACAACGAAGCATTTTCTGCAGTTTCGGATTCCGGAACTGTGGGAATATGGTGTAACTCGAGTTTCTCAATTCGACCCTTTTCAAAGAGGGGGTTTAGCCATTGAAATGTGAGTTGGCTCCAGATGCTAGCGTTACTGAAATTACCATCATCTCTAGAGGGACTTTCATCCTCCTTGGGAAGCAATAAGGGACATTCAAGCTCACTGCTTTTGCCAACCGCAAGAGGGAAGCAACAGCAAAGAAAAAGCAACAAAGGAAAGGAAGCAATATCGACAACGTCCGCTTCTGGCAACGAATAAGGCAGTTCTCCGAATCCCAAGCGGCGTATAACATAAACAGCTACTGAAAACGAAACAAAGATACAAGAAAACACCCACCACAGAATCAAAACTAAAGGAGGACATGTTTTAGGCCCCCTAAAAGCTTTGTTTTTCGAATAGATTGTAACTAAACTTGCTAGGAACCAAGTGATGGCTGAGGAAACAGATTTGGTAGGGACAACTCCATGATTCCAATAACTATATAACCCAAAACCCAAGTGTAAAATAAAGATTATAATATTGGACACAACAGTTACACCATTTAAAACTCTCACTTGTCTCCCTAATGTTGTACCTTTGACATCATCGTCATCATTACAATCACAATCATGTCCATATCTCCTACGTTTCAATACGTCTATGGTAATCCATGTTAGCAAAGCAATGGCAAATGGCGCACTTACAAATTCTAAAGAAACCTCCATTGTTAAAGCTTGAAAACAATACTATAATCCCACTTCCCACCCACCCAAAATCAAAAACCAATGTTTAATCTGCAAAAAACCCAATGCTTCTATCAGTGCACAGATTAAAAACAAAAAACAAAAACTGAAACCGAGGAAATGAATCACTCACAAACATTCATTCATCGTATCGAGCAATGGCGTTTCAGTGTGGATTTGAAGAAATGAAAAACGCAGCAATGGGCAGAAAAGGTGTCTTGGAATCAATGGAAAGTGGCTGGCGATAATGAGGCTTTCTAGTGCTTTACATATATAGTGGATTTCTTCGTCTCAATGTGCATTGAAAGGAAGTGGGGGGCCAAATAACAAAGGGAACAGTCACCATCTCGGCAATCGGAATCTTCCCCCTAATCCATCTATCTTTTTTTATATACCAATTAGGTTATCAAAACTCGACTCAAAAAAAAATTACTCGATTAAACTTACTTTAATCATAATTTTAAAAATTTGTCATATTTGATTTTAAATAAAGTTCGAGTTATAAAATAGACTCGAATAAATCAAAATTTTTAATAATTAGTGGTTCGATTTTTAAATTTAAGTCGAGTCTCTTAACTTTGTCTGATATATGTATATCATATATGAAAAAATTATGGAGATACATATATGTATATGGTATATGATTAGAGGAAGACGTTTAAATTGAAAATAATTAGCACCAAAATATTACCAATAAATGTTGGGTGCAATGGCAAGGCACATTGTTCGAGAGAACTTAGGCTCGAACCTTGAAAAATACACAGTTGGGACGGAATGCCACAAATCTCGAACATGAATCATAAAAATGGACATGTACTATACTAAAATATTAGTACCATAAAATTACAAATATTTACAATTATATTTAAATTGATACAATATTTATATTATTCAGACTACTCTCACCCACTAAATCAAAGATATTGAACAAATAAACAGTTCGATCTCATGTATTCATTTGTATTTAGTATTTACCGATGACAATATCAACAAAACTAAATTCAATTTACAAATCAACATGTATCGTATATATTAATTATGGATTATTATCCTATACACCGGCGGTGGAAATTTTTTCTTTCCACAAGCGCCTCAATTATAGGGTTTAGGGTTAGAGTTTAGGATTTAGAGTTTAGGTGTTTTGGTATAGATGTTTAGAATTTAGGGTTCATGATTAGATTTCAGGGTTTATAGTAAGAATTTAGGGTTTAGGGTTAGGGTTTAAGTTTTAGGATAATATAAGTAGGGATTTAGGTTTTAACCTATAAACCCTAAATTTTAACCCTAAACCCAAAATTCTATCAACAATCCCTAAATTCAAAACTACTACACTTATACCCCTAAACTTTAAACCCTAAATGGCATCCCTAACCCCTAAAAGTAAGACGCTTGTGTAAAAAAAATTCCACAAGCGCTTGTGTATAGAATTATTACCCATTAATTATTGGGTTATTATCCGAATCTACACCAACAAAAACTGAATTAAAATCCAACATAAGACAATCCAAAATGATTTTTAATTGTCTGAATTTGAGAGGGCCAATTTTATTGTGTTTGACAGCGAATCTTTTCCTTGGGACCAGTATCTTTAAGTATAGTAGATTTGGACCAAGTTTGAAAAAGGTTTATAATTATTATTATCATAAGCCAAAAGTCTTGTGAAATTATGTCTTGTTTTATGTCAAATGAAGTTTGTCCATTTGTTGGCTAAGGATGACTTAAATTATGTGGACATTTATTGTACGAATCTTGCATTTATTGTACATATCGTTGAGTGATTCCACCGATAAAGATTCAAAGAATGATGTTGTTTTTAATTTTTTCCAGGTAATTTGAGTTCAAGTATTGAACCACGTAGTATTTAAGTATGTATAATTGAATTTAAAGAAAAAGTACGTCAATGTTTTTTTATTCTTGTGAATGTGCTTGGTTGATTCAAGAATTGAATGCAATGATTGGGAGTTTTGCAAATTACAGCGGCAGAGGCGATGGAAAGATGAGAGAATTAGGAAGAGATGAGGCTAACGTGTGTAGCTGATATAGAAAAAAAAATCCATGTCTAACAATGATGGAAAAATATAATGACATGCCTTAATTTTATTGGTCGAGATAATATACTATGTGTAGGAAGGGTCTATATAATAATTTCTCATCGGACAAGGTTATAGGATATTTAAATATATATTCATTTCCATATATGTTTAAGAGTTTAAGGGTTTAAGGTTTAATAGTTTAGGGTTTTAAGTTGAGGGTTAAGGGTTAAATTATTTTTTATAAAGAATAGGGTCAAATTGAAATAATATTTAAATAATAAGGTTTCAATAGAAATACAGAAATAGGCGAGGTACTAAATATATAGTTTACCCTTGTTAAAAAAATAAAATTTTAATATATATAAAAAATAATTTAATTGAATTTTTAAGTAATTATTAATTATTTGATGGGTCCTTGAAATTTTAACTCTTTATCAATTAATTTAATGATGTTCAGCATTAGTAGTGTTCAGCGGTGTTCGTCGAACGTGGTAGACTCATCCTTTTAAATTAAATGTTTTTTTAGACTCTATTAAAATTAAACAATTTTGATCAAAAAAATTGTCTAATCCTAATTTCGTTTGGATACATTATGAAATTTAAATAGGCTGCCATTCTTGAATTAAAAACGTGTTTCAAAATCTTCATTTTCTTTTTACGAACTTTAATAGCCTACCATTATTGAATGCATTGTAAATGGTCACATTATATTCTCCCCCGCTTTATCATTAATTTTTCTCTTTTTTAGCCGTTGAAATATATATATATATATATTACATGCACAATTAGTAAGGACAATATTACGAGAATAAATTTAAGCTTGACCCATATATAATGTGATTTAAATTAGTATAGAAATAGATTCGAATCTAGATATATTTACACCTTTTAAAACTCTAACAGCTCTATTTTCTTTCTTCTCTACTATTATTATTTTTAGTTTTCTTTTTCCTTCTTCTTTATTATCGATGGTGGGACTAGCCTTGTGTTGGTTATCGACCACCGATGAATTTTTTTTTTTTTAGTTCTCAATAATATTTTTTTGTCTTGTATTTATCATTTTTCGCACATCTTGTTGCGTTTTTAGCACGTTTTTCTCTACCTTGTAGTACAGTTTTCATCTACCTTTTTGTGGTAATTTTGCACTCATGTAGCTACCCATCACTACTCATGTCCATAATTAGGAAAGGTAGACAATTTAGTACGAATATATCCCTTTTATGACAATTTACCAACGTAATTACAACTGTTAGCGGAGTATATATGTCATATTTATTATATTCATCACCTCTCATTATCACTACACAAGCGTATTTTGGGTTTTCAAGATCAATGGAAAGTTTTTTTTCATGCCCTTTGAATTTTCATGTATGGTTGTACATTTTTTTTATCTTTAATGAAATTTGACTCTTATTTCAAAAGAATAATTTCAAAGTTTTAGATTAGATAGTAATAATGATATTAATAAAAAAAATATTTAAATACTAATATGAACCTTATTATATGATATATAAACTATTTATAATTCTCTCAAATTCTTACATCGGAGACAAATCCATTTAGGTGCATTCAGATCCACGAATTTTAAGAAATGTTCATAGAGTTTACATTATATACAGTTTGATACGACTCTATACTATTCAAATCTCTTCCTATCCATAAATAGGAAGATATTGAGTATTTAAGCATATTTGACTTCACATCCTCGTGTCTATTATTCTAACGACATACAAATTGTGTCACGTACTATTATATATAATATTAAATTATAATATTATTATAGGCTTAAATGAAAAATCAACTCCTTAACTATGTCTTTTTTCTGTTTTAAGTATCTAAACTATGATTTGGGCAAAAGAAGCCACTAAACTATCATTTTTTGTCACTTTAAGTCCCTAAATTATTTTTTTTTAAATAAGTACCTAAACTATGTCATTTTTCTTCTTTTAGTCCTATACTATCTATTGGTTAAAATTTTTTTGTGATGTGTCAACATCTTATTAGTTGAAATGATTTTCTTTTGACTTAAATAACTATCAGACTTAAAGTGACCAAAAATAATAGTTTAGGGGCTTATTTTGCCCTAACCATAGTTTAGGTACTTAAAATAGAAAAAAGACAAAGTTTGAGGGGTGCTTTTTAGTTTAAGCCTATTATTATAATATAAAGATTCCGAACCTTTTAATTAACATAAATATCTGGACTGTTTTGTTATGATAATATAATGATTAGCAAAAAGGTTAAAAACATTGAGTATTTAAAAAGGTAAATCAAATAGGATACAATATCATTATATATCACCATAAATAAATTAAAAGAATAAGGTAAAATTATTTTTGAAAAAAAAAACTTTGCAACAGAACCGTCAACCGTGTACTGAAAAACGATATTTATTTCAATAACTATTAGTTGGTCTAGTAGAAGAAGTTCAAATCATTGATCAAGTAAACTTAATTAAAAATATTATTTTATAATAATTAAATATAATATTCAATTTAAATTAGTTGATTAGTAAATTAGATATTTATAATTATAAAAGAAAACAATATTTATTTTTGCAGTATTATTTAATAAAGGCACACACAAGCACAGATTCCCGTCGAGCACCACCTAATAGGAATCTTACAGGCCAGCGCATGCTTGTGGGGACAATTCGCCTTTACTTTTTTATCAACGAATTATGGATCTTTTCACTTCATCAAATGAGTTCTCAGCCGTTTGATCTCAGTAAAGACTGGGGAGTGGGGACCACAATCATATTCATGATTTTTCATTTTTGCTTTTTTATGATCGGTCACTCTCACTCTGGGCTCAATCTAGTTCTCAATCAAAACCGTTAATATGATCATGGTACGAAAAATATAATGTTTTAAATATGATTATAATACGAAAATATATAAATTTTGAGATTTTCTTCATTCGAAATGAATTTTTTTATCATAAGATTTGAAATCAAAATTTTATTCAAGAAACATCAAATTCTTTTATTATTTGATGTAACATATATTCATAAAATGATATTAAATTTGAAATTTATATTAAAGTTTTTTTAGTGATTTTAAAAAATATTAACTAAATGATGATGCATCTTGATACTATTCACTAATAATGCTTTAACTCGCACAATTTAAGAGCATCAAATATAAATTCTTAATCTTTTTTATATGAATAATTTATATTATATTTACCTATATTATATATTTTTTTGAAGTTACAATTACGATTAGCACATCTGTGTGACTAAAATCGAAATCAATTGTTATAATATAAACGAAACTATAACTACAATCAATACATCTTTAGGATCATCATCTAAATCGATTATTATAATGTACAAACATACATAACACGGTAATAGTAATATATTTATTTTACCAACAATCAGTTAGTCTATTAGAAAAAAAATATTAGATCCCTTAAATAATATCATGACTTCGAATCATAACATTGTGAATGAAACGAATTTAGTTAGGAGGGTCGCCCTTACGATGAACCTTTGTAGCATTCGATTCGAATTACTTAAATAATTAAATATTGATAGTTATAGTTTTATTCTGTAATCTAGGCCTCATAGCCATGCATAGTGTGTTTTAGGTGAGAATGGCACACATTTTGGTAAGGAGAAAGGAATCAAGCACGTGTGGGATAAGGAAAGGGAGTGTGGAGTTGTGTGTATATTTCGTGTTTACCACGTGGTTTAAATGATTAATAGCTGGATTTTCAGTTTTTATTATTTTAAAATTTATTTATTTATTATCCAAATGGCATGTTTGTCTCTTTTTGTTTTTGGTTAGATTAATGAATTTCCCGGCCACTGCGCCAAATGTTTTTCTTTTTTTGGTTCAACGGTGAGACCAAAGTTGGGCATTTAATCCTAAATCACATTTGCTACAAATATCTTCGAATGTTCGATATATTATGCGGATTTGAATATTTGTTGATATTAGTTTATGAGCATTTGTTATTTGAATATGTGAATAATGGATTTAGATTGGCTTAATATCAGTGATCGATCTTTGAATTTGATAATACTGTTTAAACTGAAAAAAAATTTAGGGTCATTTTAATTGGGGACGGATCTTGGCAATCCAAATTGAAAGGGCCTATTTAAAATTTTTAAATTTAATAAGAAATTTTAATTTTTTTAGGAAAATAATTATTTAAAAATATTCAAAATTTTCGAAATATAATAATATTTTTAAAATTATTGAAGGGGCCAAATTAAAACAAATTCAAAATTCAAAATACTAAATGTTGATTCTCCAAATTTTAAGGGGAGCCAAGGCCCTTATAGGTTCTAACGAGGCTCCGCCTCTGATTTTGATATATAATTTTTTTTAAAAAAAATTAAAACAATATGTGACAGTAGCATAACATTTCAACAATCAATTAAAATGCGATACGTGACAATTTCACCTCAATATTTGATATCAGTCAATAGTACATGTAAATATCATCATGTAAGTACGTTTGAGAAATTTTACCAAATAAAGTTTATTATTTGTAATATTAATCAATGTGTCTTTAATCAACCTGAAATATATAAGGGTTCGTGCAATCTCATGAAATTATGATAGACATAAAATTTTATGTTTGGAATCTTATGAAATTATATAAGAAATTTAATGACAAAAAATATAAAATTTTAGGACCGTAAAATTAGATTATCATTAAGTTATATAATAATTTAAAATTTTTAAAATATGCGATCGCCCGAGTGCTACTCTAAATTTATCCCTAACCATCATCATCATCACTATTTTGAAATAAAAAATAAAAACAGAGTTAAAACACTATAGATATTTAATTATAGCGTGAATTATCAAAATAGTAACTAAATTTTGTTAAAAAATAAAATAAAATGGTAACCAAACTTTTAAATGTTATAAAATAAAAATTAAACTTTGTGTTTTGTAACAAAATGATAACTGAGACGTTAACCCCTTAACAATAAACTTTTAAAGTACTCTCAATTTTTACACATTATTATAATTTAGTCTTAGTTTCAAAAAATTAACACTTAATATTTTAAAATTACTTCATTTTAGTCCTCATCCTCTACCATCAAACAACTCATCGTTCTTTCATTGTTGTCGTTCCTGATACGATCCCATTGACTTAATATATATTTATATAATACAGATTGTACATAGAATTTTGAATAAAAATTATTTGTTTTATACTATAAATTTAACTCTTAAATATATAAAAGGTAAATATGAGTGATTGTACATGGTCTAAAAAATCTTAAAATGGATTAACTTGAATGTTTGTAAAGAAAAAGTAAAAAATTGACTTTTTAAATTGATGATAAGCATGCGGAGAAAAAAAATATTGTGCTTTATGAATTCAAATTTTATTAAATTATTTTTATTTAAAATTCAATCTATCACATTTAAAAAAAATTCTCCGGATTCTTACATCTTATGAGTCGTCCATGTGTAATTACAAACATAATTTTATTGTTAAAACTATCAACTTTATATTTAACAAATATAATCACGTAATCAATCACAACATTGGAGCGAGTAACAAAAAAAAATTATTTGTTTAAGATTTCACTTGTTTTTTTTCATGTATAAAGGAATATTATTACAAGATTCGTTAAAAAGTTTCTTAACCTAAATGGAAGAAAATAGTACTCGCAATAATAAAACAACTAGAATAATGTCATACGCATAAACAAACTAACAAGACAAAGGAACCAGCGACTAAAACCCAGAAACAAACAAACAAGGGGTCAAGTTAGTCAACCGCGGCCAATGCAAGCACATAAACCATAGCTGACGTCTTCCTCACCACGGGAGCACGCATGGCATAAACCATCCAGTGTAAAATGTCTTCGTCGACGCTCCACATTCGTCATCAAACGCCCGTGATTCGTAAGCCATAAAAACGTTCGAACCCCTTTGCGGCACATTCATCCTCCAAATAAACTTCCAAATATCAGGATCCTGAATAGTCACGAGGTGCGCGAGAGCCCTATATGCTGATAAAGATGAAAACACACGAGATCCATCTCATCTCCAAGTCGGTCGATCGCTACCAAGAGAAGCATATGGAGGCAAAACACACGCCAACTTGTATAATGTCTCTTGGGATAAAACTTGACTTAACCTCAACCAATCTCAACCTCCTAACGGGGATAACATAGCTGCAACAGGTACCTTTAGAGGAGGCTTAGGAAGTAAACATTTCACTGACAAAGGCTCCGAACCATCAAGTCAAACATCCCACCAAAAATCAGTGTGTCACACATCCCGAATTTGCCAACACCTCTCGTTTAACGTCTTCTCAGATATTACTAAGGCCCTTTTATAATCAAGATCAATTGGTTCTAGAGATGTTCAAAGGAACAATCCCACTCCATTTATACTTGTCCTTAAGAACCTGAATGTTGAAAGTCAAGCAATTCGATGCATTAATGCACTGACATTGCATTGAAATTTACCATGGAAAATTACCATGGTAGTTGCAGCCAAGGTTGAAAAGAATGGCATAGGAAAATCACAATGTGGTCCTTAAACTTTAAGTTATTTATAAGTTAGTCCCTAAAGCTCAACTATAAATAGCCTAACCATTTGCCATTCTTACACATCCCAAATCATTCTAATATCCTCCCAATACTAGAGAAGTTAGAGAGTTTTTATAGGGTTGTTTTCTCCTTTTTATCAAGAGAGAATTGTCATTGTTTTCTCCTTGTTAGATTGAGAGAAGTTGTAATTCCTATTCTCTCATAATGAAATTCTTCTACCTTTGTCCTTGGTTTTTACCCTATATTATTTAGGGGTTTTCCACGTAAAATCTGTGTCTCCTTTATCTTCATTGTTATTTTCTCAAATTATCGGTTGCGTTTTTGCTCTATCCGACGGCCGCATTCCGCAACAATTGGTATCAGAGCCTAATTTGGGTGCGTATATCTACTTACCGTATTCTCTGTTGGTTGCCACTGAAAAGTGGATCCTCCATCATAAGAAAGTAAGTTAGATATTACTCATTCATTGAAGTGGTGGGCACTATTCACGTCAAAAAGGTGAAATAGTGGGAAATATCTGAAATAGAAGCTATGGCAACGAAATTTGATATTGAAAAGTTCAATGGGAGAAATTTCTCACTGTGGAAATTGAAGATAAAGACCATCCTAAGAAAAAACGGATGTCTAGCGGCTATCAGCGAAAGGCCAGTAGATTTTACAGATAACAAGAAATGGAATGAGATGGACGAGAATGCTATTGCAGACCTTCATTTAGCATTAGCAGATGAAGTACTATCAAGCATCGAGGAGAAGAAGACAGCCAAGGAGATTTGGGATCACCTCACAAAATTATACGAGGCCAAATCGTTGCACAATAAAATTTTTCTTAAGAGAAAATTGTACACTCTTCGGATGTCAGAATCTACTTCAGTGACAGATCATTTAAACACGTTGAATACTCTATTTTCTCAGCTTACATCCCTAAGCTATAAAATAGAGTCACAAGAACGTGCTGAACTTCTGCTTCAAAGTCTACCTGATTCGTATGATCAACTCATCATCAACTTGACAAACAACAACCTTACCAATGATCTAGTCTTCGATGACGTTGCAGCTGTTGTTCTGGAAGAAGAAAATCGGCACAAGAACAAGGAAGATAGACAAGGAAATCTGCAACAAGCAGAGGCCTTAACGGTGATGAGAGGAAGATCAACAGAACGTGGCCAAAGTAGCAGTCACAATCATGGTAGATCAAAGTCAAGGAGTAAGAAGAATTTAAAGTGCTACAACTGTGGAAAGAAGGGTCACATGAAGAAGGATTGTTGGAGTTTACCTAAAAACTCCAATCCTCAGGGAAATATGGCAAACACTTTAGATGATGGAGATGCTCTTTGTTGTGAAGCATCAACAGCCATAGAAGGTAGAAAAAGATTTGCAGACATATGGCTTATTGACTCGGGAGCCACATATCACATGACCTCAAGAAGAGAATGGTTATATAATTATGAACCTATCTTAGGAGGATCTGTATACAGTTGCAATGATCATGCCTTGGAGATTGTTGGCATTGGAACCATCAAATTGAAGATGTATGACGAGACAATCAAAGTTGTTCGAGATGTACGACACGTGAAAGGCTTGAAGAAAAACTTATTATCCTACGGATTGTTGGATAATAATGCAAGCAAGATTGAAACACAGAAAGGAATCATAAAGGTGTTCCATGGAGCGCTTGTGGTGATGAAAGGTGAAAAGATAGCGGCAAATTTGTACATGCTGAAGGGAGAGACCTTGCTAGAAGCAGAAGCCTCTGTTGCCTCATGTAGTTCAGATTCTACCATGTTATGGCATCAGAAACTTGGACACATGTCAGAACAGGGAATGAAAGTCCTTGTGGAGCAAAAGCTACTTCCGGGTTTAACAAAGGTATCATTTCCTTTGCGTGAACATTGTATTACAAGTAAGCAGCATCGATTAAAATTCAACACATCAAATTCTAGAGGCAAGGCTGTTCTAGAATTGGTTCATTATGATGTATGGCAAGCACCGGTTACATCCCTAGGCGGAGCAAAGTATTTTGTCTCGTTTATTGATGACTACTCTAGGAGATGTTGGGTGTATCCTATCAAGAAGAAGGCAGATGTGTTTTCAACCTTCAAAGTCTTCAAAGCGCGGGTGGAACTTGATTCTGGAAATAAGATCAAGTGTTTCAGATCAGATAATGGAGGTGAATATACAAGTGATGAAATTGATGACTTCTGCAGAAAAGAAGGCATCAAAAGACAGTTCACAACAGTATACACTCCTCAACAAAATGAAGTGTCAGAGCGGATGAACGGAACTCTGTTAGAAAGAACACGAGCAATGTTGAGAGCTACAGGACTAGAGAAAGCTTTCTTGGCAGAAGCAGTCAATACCGCATGTTATTTGGTTAATCGGGCTCCATCAACTGCAATAGAGTTGAAGACACCGATAGAGATGTGGACTGGTAAACCAGTTGATTATTCAAACCTCCATATATTTGGAAGTATTGTGTACATGATGTACAATGCCCAAGAAATTTCAAAGTTGGATCCAAAATCTAGAAAATGTAAATTCTTGGGGTATGCTGATGGAGTAAAGGGGTATCGCTTGTGGGATCCCACTGCCCGCAAAGTGATTATCAGCAGGGATGTTATTTTTGTAGAAGATAAGCTACAAAGAAAAGAAAAAGATGATAGCACTGATAAAGAAAAGCCAGAGACTACACAGATACATGTTAAAAATGAGTTTGAACGGAGAGATTGTTCTGAAGCAGAACCAGAGCTCGAGGAACCAGAACCAGAGAATTCTGAAGCTCCAACAACTCGTCAATCAGATCGTGTGAGAAGACGCCCCAATTGGCACTCAGATTATGTTATAGAAGGTAATGTTGCATACTGCCTTTTAACGGAGGACGGTGAGCCATCATCATTCGAGGAGGCAATGAACAACTCAGATGCTTCACAGTGGATGACGGCAATGCAAGAAGAAATCGAAGCCCTTCATAAAAATAATAAATGGGAACTTGTGCCACTACCACAAGGAAGGGAGCCAATTGGTAACAAATGGGTCTTCAAAATCAAGAGAAATGGTGACGATCAAGTGGAGAGGTATCGTGCAAGACTGGTGGTCAAAGGATATGCTCAGAAAGAAGGTATTGATTTCAATGAAATTTTTTCTCCTGTGGTTCGACTAACAACAGTTCGAGTTGTCCTGGCAATGTGTGCTACATTGAATTTACATCTAGAGCAGCTAGATGTTAAAACAGCTTTTCTTCATGGAGATCTTGAAGAAGAGATTTACATGCTCCAGCCTGAAGGTTTTAAAGAAAAAGAAAAGAAGAACTTGGTTTGTAGGTTGAACAAATCTCTGTACGGTTTAAAGCAGGCGCCGAGGTGTTGGTACAAGAGATTTGACTCCTTCATCATGAGCCTTGGATACAACAGACTTAATGCAGACCCTTGTGCTTACTTCAAGAGGTTTGGTGAAAACAATTTTGTTATATTGCTGTTGTATGTAGATGACATGTTAGTTGCAGGCCCCAACAAAGATCATATTGAAGAATTAAAGGCACGACTGGCTAGGGAATTTGAAATGAAGGACTTGGGACCAGCAAATAAGATTCTATGGATGCAGATTCACCGAGATAGAAGTAGTAGGAAGATTTGGCTTTCACAAAAGAATTACTTGAAAAAGATCTTGTCACGATTCAACATGCAAGATTGTAAGCCAATTTCTACCCCTTTTCCTATTAACTTCAAACTATCCTCCAGTATGAGTCCTAGCAGTGAAGAAGAGAGGAGGGAAATGTCTCGAGTACCGTATGCATCAGCAGTGGGAAGCTTAATATTCGCTATGATTTGTACAAGACCAGACATTGCACAAGCAGTGGGAGTGGTTAGTCGGTACATGGCGAATCCAGGCAGTGAGCATTGGAATGCTGTGAAAAGGATCATGAGATACATCAAAGGGACCTTAAATGTTGTATTATGTTACGGGGGATCAGACTTTCTTATCAGCGGGTATGTCGATTCTGACTATGCAGGAGATTTGGATAAAATCAAATCTACAACAGGGTATGTGTTTACAGTTGCTGGTGGAGCTGTAAGCTGGGTTTCAAAACTGCAATCGGTTGTGGCTACGTCAACAACGGAGGCAGAATATGTAGCAGCTACACAAGCCAGTAAAGAAGCAATGTGGTTGAAAATGCTATTGGAGGAGCTTGGGCACAAACAAGAGAATGTCTCTTTGTTTTGTGATAGTCAGAGCGCCTTGCATCTTGCAAGGAATCCTGCTTTTCACTTAAGAACAAAACACATTCGGGTTCAATACCACTTCATTCGTGAGAATGTGGAAGAAGGGACGATAGATATGCAGAAGATCCATACCGATGACAACATAGCAGATTTCATGACAAAAGCAATCAAAACTGATAAGTTTACTTGGTGTCGATCCTCTTGTGGCTTGTTAGAGACGTAAGCAACATGAAAAGTACGAGGTAGAAAGAATGGTGTGAAGATATGATTGTTCCAATCAAATCTTCAAGTGGGAGATTGTTAAAAGTCAAGAAATTCGGTGCATTAATGCACTGACATTGCATTGAAATTTACCATGGTAGTTGCAGCCAAGGTTGAAAAGAATGGCATAGGAAAATCACAATGTGGCCCTTAAACTTTAAGTTATTTATAAGTTAGTCCCTAAAGCTCAACTATAAATAGCCTAGCCATTTGCCATTCTTACACATCCTAAATCATTCTAATATCCTCCCAATACTAGAGAAGTTAGAGAGTTTTTATAGAGTTGTTTTCTCTTTTTTATCAAGAGAGAATTGTCATTGTTTTCTCCTTGTTAGATTGAGAGAAGTTGTAATTCCTATTTTCTCATAGTGAAATTCTTCTACCTTTGTCCGTGGTTTTTACCCTATATTATTTAGGGGTTTTCCACGTAAAATCTGTGTCTCCTTTATCTTCATTGTTATTTTCTCAAATTATCGGTTGCGTTTTTGCTCTATCTGACGGCCGCATTCCGCAACACTGAACCCAAAGCTTATTTGCATCACATACTAATTGGAACCCAACCTTCATTAGGAGAGCGAAATTTTGCTCTGCCAAGTCCCGAAATCCCAGACCGCTCATATCAAGAGGCTTTTTGATAGAGTCCCATTTTAGCAAATTCAAAGCAGTTGAACCATTCGTCGAACCCCACACAAACCGCTTGATCAATTTTTTCCATCTCATCACAAATGCTCTTTGGTAACCAAGTGGTTTGCATGACGTAAATGGGAATTGCCTGTAATACTACTTTTTCAAGTGTTATTCGGCTTGCTAAAGATAAAGACTTTTCTACCCAACCAGAGAATCGTCGTTTAATTTTTTTCAACAGATAATGGTAAGTATCATTTTTGACATGTTTGTGTAACAACAGAATCTCGAGGTACTGACCAAGATCCTCTACAATTTCAAACCCAAATCTGTCCGTAATCATAATTTTTCTATCCATGGCAAATTTTTTGGAAAAATAAATTTAAGTTTTCGCTACACTTATCCGGTGTCCAGAGCAAGCACAGAACTCAATTAACACATTCTTAAGAACCTCCAATTGATCAGAAGAAGCCTCCGCAAACAGGACTAAATCATTCGCAAAGAATAAATGCGATATCTCAGATCCAGACCGAGAAAGGTAGATTTACTTTCAGATTCCGTCGCCCACTTTTCTTTTAATTGTATGGGATAACCGCTCCATACACAAGACGAATAGATACTGAGAAAGGAGATCCTCGGCGGACACCCCTTGTTGGAACAAAGCTATCAATAACATCATCATTCTAAATAATCTGTGTCGATATAGAGCAAATACATCTCATCACCCACATTATAAACTCATCAGGCAAGTCAATCTCTTGCAATGTCTCGCGGATAAAATCATAAGCCTTCTCTAGATTCACCTTAATCGCCATCCACGATTTCTTATTATTTTTCTTACTCATCGTGTAAATATCCTCCTGAGCAAGAATAATATTATCAGTGATTTGACGACCAGGGATAAAACTAGTCTGAGTTTGAGCCATCAGTCTGGCAAATGCGATTTAATCCTATTAACCAAAATTTTCCTAACCACCTTGTAAAGCACAGTACACAAATTTATCGAGCAAAATTGTCAAATACTTTCTGGGCTCGCTACCTTCGGGATTAAGACCATGAGAGTTCGATTAGCCGCCATCCCCATATTTATAATTATAAAATAAGCTTGAATTGGACATAAATCAAATTCTAAAATATTTATCCAAAATCCAACGTATTAAAATTGAACCTACTTAACAAATAATTGAGTTAACTGCACCACACGTTCTCAAACTATGATTTCACTCTAAATTTATCCTTAAACATTTGAATGATCCAATTTCATCTCCAAATTATGGCTGTCATTCTAAATTAGTCCCCAAAACTTTCAAATGTTTCAGTTTCATCCCCAAACTATAACCATCATTTTAAATTGGTCTCCAAACGTTTCAAGTTCATCTTCAAATTATTATTTATGCCACACCTTATTATATAATACAAATAAGTGTTTAGATGACAATTAACAATATTTATAATTGTTTTATTAAAATGAGATATGATTAACATATATTGATAATTTGGGGTTGGAATTAGAATATTCAAAAGTTTGATGACCAATTTAAAATAAAAGTCATAGTTTGAGGATAAAATTGAAATGTTCAAAAGTTTAGGGACAATTTAAAATGGTCATAGTTTAGGGATAAAATTGAAATGTTTAAAAAATTAGAAACCCATTTAAAATGAGATTCATAGTTTGAGGATATGCAGTGCAATTAACCCCAAATAATTTAATCTTTAAACATATTGTTATCCACTTATCCATTGGATTTTCTGTAATTAATTCTTTATTTGATCACTATCCAAATAAAACAATTCATTATTTTTAATAATACTCTGTTTTGGTTTTATTAATGAGAAAAGTCTGGGTACATGTGCCTTATCGAAATTAGAGAGAAAACAAATAATTAAAGTAGATAAGTTGATTCACTTCTTTTTTATACTGTTTTTTTTATAAAAACAATTAAATTAATTAAAGTAACATACATGTTATAACACAACAAATATTCATGTGCAATAGCTATACAATGAAATTTATTAAAATATATTATAATGGTCAGTCTAAACAATTAGATTTGATAATTCGAATATTTATCTTATTCACATAATATCTCGAATCATAACACGTGCATGATATTTTATATTATTATATTTTATATAATTTAATATTTATATATGGATTTATATTAATACATAGGCGGCAGAAACAAAAAATTTATTCAAGTGCTTAAGTTTTATGGTTTAGGTTAGAATTTAGGCTTTAGAGTTTAAAGGCTAATGATTTATGTTTAAAGGTTTAGAATTTAGGGGATGTGATTAGAATTTAGGGTTTGAGGCTAGAATTTAGAGTTTATGGTAATATGGTTAGGGGTTTAGCTTTTAACCTAAAAATTCTAAATTCTAAATGCAACTCATCAATTCTAAACCACTAAACTTAAATCCCTAATCTCTATATCCTAAAATTTATCCCTAAACCCTAAAACAAAAATACTTGTATTTTTTTATTTCTACTGTATGTGTATGAAATAATTACTCTTTGCATATTATATAAATTTTGAGGTGTTTATATATTTGTATAGTGTTTATATTATTTTCTCGTATTATATTTTTAAGTTATGTTTTAATCTATAAGTTTCCTCTATTTTTTAAGAACGAAGAAGAGGAAAATTATATTATAAATCCTCTTTATCACATTAGTCATTGATTATAATTAATATAAATCACTTATTTTATTATTATTTTTCGTGTCATCAATCTATTTAAATGGTAACTATTAAGAATTTGATATGCGGTAAATAACTAAGGCTATAACAACATAAAATTAGACATGTACAAGAGAAGGCATTTGCCTTCAATTTTCTTAATTTTTTTTGAATTAGTCCTTAAATTTTTGTATTATTTGTGATTTGTGCCCAACCTGAAATTTTGAGATTTTATATGGCCCACCCTCAAATATATTTCTGGATCTACCACTGGATGAGAGAAACGAATAATCCACTATCAACGTAGAGAACACAAAGAGTACAAATACATGATATCCTATGTATTCCAAAAACCAATATGTATTCAGAACCTGATGATTTTAAAATATTCTTCCCAACGTTCCTACAATACCCATCTCTATAAGCTACTATAGTCGGAGAAATTCTAAAAGTAGTTACATCTCGCTAGAATAATTCTCTATCATAGTTCTAAAGGTCAATACCGAATCTATATTTGAATACTTAAGGTATTAAATGGATAAAAATCTTCCGCCCCTTTTCGGGCCCCTTTCGATGTCCCAATACTAAAAAAATAAATTTTAAGCCCTAACCCTAAACTCTAAATCCTAAACCATACACTCTACACCTTAAAAAATACACCCTACCCTAAATTCCTTAAACCCTAACCAGAAACCATAACCTTAAACTCTAAACCCTAAACTTAATTTTTAGTGTGAAGTATAAATAGTGGCACAAAAAAGGAGCAGAGATTTTCTATTCGTATTAAATACTTAAGTATTAAATAAACCTAATTACCAAGTATTCTTCCATTACTAGAATTAGAATAAAATCCAACTTAATTACCAACTTAAATTTATGTCAATATCTAACCGTAACTTCCAAAAAAATATTTTTAAAATCTAATGTGAAAAAATATGAGTGTATATTCACTTGATAAAAAAATTAATATAAAAAAGATGAAATGTATAATTTTTATTGATTGAGGTCATAACTGATATAATGAGAAAAGTTCATAATATAACTTCTAAAAAAAATAGTAAACTAATACTTTTATTATATTTTGAATTGCATTTTGATCTTTTGCTGAAAAATGAGTAAACTAATCCTTGTATATTTTAAATTAAATAAGAGAAACATGGTACCCATCTATTTTTATTAATATTAAGGGCCTGTTTTTGGTTGCTTTTGGCAACCTAAAAGCACTTAAAAAAGTGATTTTAGTTAAAATATGTTGTTTTTGGTTGTTTTTAAAACTAATTTTTCCACCCAAACCAAAAAGCTAGATTTTATAACTTCTTGGGTGGAAAAGCTAGTTTGAAAATAAAATTATTTTTTTACCCTTGTTATTTAATTATAATTTATTGTTAAAATAATGTTTATGCATACATAATTGTAAAATAATATATATTTTATAATATTTATATTGAAAATAAAATTATTTTATTTGTAATTTATTTTATATTTATTATTAATTTGTAAGTGGTATGTTTGTATATAATTTACAATATATTTTATATTTTTAAATTAATTTTTTTTAAATAATTTTTTTATTATAATTAAAATTAATTTATTTCATATATCATAACATTAACTAATTTGAACATCACCCCAAGTTTTTTTTTTTACTTTTCAATATCATGTCTAAAATAGTTATTTTATCTCCTCAAAATCACTTTTTGACATCAATGACAAACACTAACCAACTTTTCAACAGCTAGTTTGAAAATCACTTTTTTCACCACACTTTTTAAAAGCAACCACAAACTAAGCCTAAGTGTTAATATAACACACATATTTTATGGTATAGTGACATTAATGGCTATCATTAATGTTAAAATTTGATTTACACTTTATTTATTATTTACAAAAGGGAAAGACCAATACAAATTAGTTTTTTTATATTTTGTTAATATATAATGGATAAATTAGTCTTTAGTCCTAAAAGTAGTCATGAAATTCATGACCCTAGCCACTTTTTCTGTTTTCTCTCAAATTATAGTCGTTTCCTTTCCTTTTTCTCTATTTAATTAGCGGCGACACCAATTTTTGTAATAATTGTCGACTGTCGATGATTTATATTTCATTTGTTTTTGTTTATTTGTCTTGTTTTCTCTTCCTACATTTTGTTGCGCTATTTTTTCTTCTGTGACACATTTTTTTTTACTTTTATGGCACGTCTCTGCCTTATGACACGTCTCTCTTTATGGCACGCTTCAATGGTTACTTTTGTAAGTTTTTGGTGTTCGTACGATGATCCTCACATCGCTTGTCTTTAATTTGTGTTTTTCAGTGGCCACGTAGAGTTTGATTCCATTTTGGGTTGTTTGCCGATGTAATCTATAGCGAAATTCGATTTTGAGAATAGGTGTGAAAGGTTTTTGCCGATTTCCAAATTTCTTCTAGTTCGTGTTTGAAAATAGGTGTGAAAAGTTATTGCCGATTTTTTAGAATAGACGCTTATCTTTTCTTTTTAAATTTATAATTTTTATTGTTGTTCTTTTGGATGTTCTAAAATCTCTAAACATCTAATTTTATTTTATTTATCAATAAAATTATCTGCTTAATGTGTAAAAAAATAATCATTATGCCATCCTCCCTAAAATATGATCCATATAATAACTATTTCATCCTAATCTTCAATTAACGACAAAATACGGAAATTTTATTACTATAGTAAAATTTTTATAAATTAATACTCTTGAGATCATGAAATTTTATTGATTTAGAGAGATATTAATATATCGATAAATTAATACTCTTGAGACCATGAAATTTTATTGATTTAGAGAGATAATAATATATCGATAAATTAATAATTTATTAATTAAAATTTTTTCTCAATTCAGCAAATATTGTTGAAAGTTCTACTAATGATGAAGTTGAAGATTATTCAACACCACTTGAACTAGTCACGCGAAAGGAAGCATTGAATGCGACAACAACTCTTCACAACTTTTTATTGCAGTTGAAGACCTCAACGCCGGAACTTGTAGGTGCAATTAGAAAAGTTAGAGATGAAATTGAATTAGATTTAAATTTTAAAAAGAAACAGATTACAATAGATTCACATTTTAGCAAGTTACTAAAGTAGTAATTGTAATATTTATGAAATTAAAAAAAATATTATATTATTATCTTATTGAATCTGATGATTTTTTACATTAGCACAAATCAAGACCAAAAAAATTTATTATTTAATAGAGTTTATTAATTTAAAGAGTATTAATTATAGAAGTTTTACTATATTTGAAATATGTAAGGACCAACTTACTCGTTTTTAGTAAAGAAATCAAAATACTACGGTACAAAATTATTGATAATTAGCATATACATGTTAAATTTTTATCATATTTAATATTTTTTTGATATATTTCATGTCTATTTTACGGTTCATATTCATAATTCAAAATATTCTCTTAATAATATCATCTCTAAAATTTAAACCTAAATTCTTTCTTTGTAAGTGTAATGTATGTTGCTATTCCACTCTACACTTATTGGTAAATCGGTAAAACTTGAAATGGACGTCCAACCACTAGTATTTTAATATACTAATAATTCATATTATAATTTTTTAAAACATATTTATATATTCAAACGACGGAGTCATATCATTTTCCCGGAAAAATTGTACAACAAAAGCAGGATTTGTGGAGATCAAGAAAATCAACAAATTTCACGAGAAAACCGAGGAAATATTTCATTAGATGTTATCATGTTAACATAAATGAGGAAATGGATGAACACACAATGTCGACACATAAACACATTGAAAGACCGGGAGAAGAAGACAATCCAGTGCAGATATTCTTCACACTCACTGAACCATGGAGATGGAAGAGGACCACTCTGCTTTCAAAAGAAACGTATGTATGTAGATAGATGAGGACCACTCTGCTTTAAGAATGTATGCATGTATGTATGTATGCATGCATGCATGGATGGCAACTGATTGCACTTTGGACCCTAATCCGACATTTTCAAACAATTGGATCAGAAATTCATAAGCATCACTGTGATGATACATGCAAGGATCAACAGAAAGAGATGTTGTGACCTGCAAAAGTGCTTGCTACATAGCAAACAAGACTGAATGAAACCATATTTCTTCCGGCAATGGTGGCCGGAAATATTTCTCGCTCGATAACACCGAATAGATGAGTGCTTCCTCAGCGAGTCTATTTTCACATCCGCAGGTCCACAATTTCCACCTTATTCTTGACACCAGACCTGCCCTCGCCGCCACTTCAGCATTGGCGATCCATAAACACAAATATGTCGATTGAGTGTCAATACCAACCATAAAAACCACCAAAACAAAAATTATTTCTCTTGGGCGATACATGCAGCACAAGTTCTTTGAGCCGAATGTGACTAAACCTTCTGTCAGCAGATTAAAAGGTAATGACAAACATAGAGAGATACCATAATCTTTTACGTTGCTTTCTGGCTGCTTTGAATAATCACAAACACGGAACCTTATCCGTGAATAGAAAGAAGAAAATGTGAAATGTTTCAGTCTAGCCATGAAGATGAAGGCCGCCGACTTCATGTAAACTGTATGCGTAAATCATCCTATCCGATCTCTCATGGCACTTTGCGAGTTCTAGCTGACAACAATCTGAGCAAAGGTACTCCAGACTAAATGTTTCCTCATACTCGCTGTCATTTATGCATCGACCACACTGAAGACACCGTAATATGCAAAGACTGCATGCCCTGCATAACTGAGCAGTATGGTCTTTTCGCTGGCAGCCCTCTGCAGGACAATCATAAAGAAGCATCATGTTCTGGCATCTTGGGCACATTTCAATATCAATGGCACGATCATCTTCACTAGAGAGATACAGATTTCTCCGGTTATAAAAATGTGGCTTGTGAACAATCTGCTGAATCTGGTTGTCTATGCCCAACAAGAACTTCAGCTCTTCAAAATGATTCACTGTCACGCCAAAAAGCCCACCGACCCTCAAATGCTTCACACCTTGTGTGCCCATTGACTTCAAAGCCTTTAGGCTACTCAAAATACCCTCGATACTTAGCCTTGTACATCCAGGTACACTCAGCTACAAGGAGAAAAGAGAACACATGAATCCAAATATAAAACTGTTTGTCTCAAAGAAAAGTAAGACAGTTAAATTTCCCATTGACAAATGCTTCAAAGACAAATGCTTCAAAATTTACTGTTTCACATCACCAACCGTTATGTTTTTCCTTCAAAAACTTAGGTTTTCCATGCAATAAAAAATAGCCCTCGAAACATATTTCCTATGTTTATGACAACAAGACATGTTAACCATACAGAAGCTAAAACATTCAAATCTAACAAAGATGACAGTAACATGGATCAATTCAGCAAATGAATTGGATCTACTCATATATGTTGCATGAGGAGAAAAAATGCAAAATAACTCACCAGTAATCCTCCTTTCTACCTCTATTAAAAGGGAAACTATTTCTAGGTTCGAGATATTCAAATATTCGTACACACATATAATCCTTGTGGATATGTCTAGAGGCTTATTATGTTTTAGTCTTTAACTCAGTTCACAAATTTTATAAAAGCAAACTCATGCAAACAATTAATTTCGGTACAATAAATCAAAACCAGAGAGTAGATAACAGTTTCACTCAGCCAAAATATAACAGTATGTCATATTACAACACGAAAACATCTTCAGTCATGTTCCAAATAATAAAGTCTCATACACGATATGGTTAACTCAGATGCAGACAAACAAATTCAAGCAAAATGGCATGAACAAGTACACCTGCAACTAGGTACACCAATACAATGCAAGATTAGAAATCGATGCAAGAATCAAAATCTCAAAGCAACAAGCTAACCTTGATTAGCTTTGGATTATTTTCAACCACACGCATAAGGCCCTCATCACTAATCCTTTTGCAATCTACCAGGCTCAAGCATTGCAAGCTACCCTGAGCCCTATTAGTTATTTGTAAAAGAGCATCATCAGTAAGCTTCTCGTTTAGTGACTGATCAATGTGAATACTCCTCCATAGAAGAGGATCATTCTGAACTATATTTCTTAGGGACGTGCAAACATTTTCAACCACTAAAAGATCCCGCACACCCAGATAACCAAGGGCCAAAATCAGAGCTTCGTGAGGAGGTTCTCCGGGAACTTGAGAACAAGCCTCACAATTCCGAAATTCTTCTTTTTCCTGGTCAACAGAAATCATGTCTTCATTCCCAGAATGCAAATTTTCCACCACATTACAATCCGATCCAAGATCAGCACAACCAGACACATCCCCTCCTTCATGTACCTTAGAACACCCACCAAACTGACTAGAGACACAACCTTTACACTCAAACCCGACGCTTCCAGGGAATGTTTGGAACCACATGGCATTGTTCCAAATCAAGTTCAATCCAGCAAGCCGATAACTCCCATCACCAGTCCCCATCTCCTCATCTCTAACATAGCGGCCATAATCAAATTCCAAGGCCCCAAGCCAACCAGTAATTGCGTTGAAAGTAGTGCTTATATCCATACCAAAAGGATCCGACGGCAAAAGGTCAACAATATCATTAGAAACAGACTCCTGAGGACCACATCGAGCATTGACCTTATCCCTTCCATAATCAAAGCTCCCTTCCATTTCATGATTCAAACGACAAGGTTTCATACACCCATCTTCAGTCAAATTAGCAGGAAAGACCGGCCAATGGGAAAAATTCAACGCCATTTTTTATATACAACCAATTATCCGATCTTCCCTTCCTTAATTATAACTTTAACCAAAAACCCTAAATATCATTTTTTTCAATGCAAACCCTAAATACCTACCTTCTTACTATTTCTCTCTCTTCGGGGGGAGGGTTCGGTGATTAGCTAAAAAGAAATAAAATGAATTAAAAAACCCTCGATTTTGGATGACAAACTAAAACATCGCACCAAAAATTTCAGAGTTTTTCTTCTTCTTAAGCTTACCTAAATATCAATCCCTAAAAGGGGAAACACAAAAAAGGGCGGGATAATCAAACTTCTCTATCTATTCACAGAAAAACAATCAATCCAATTTCCTAATCAAAATTTTTATCCATGTATATTTTTAAATCCCTCAAAAACACTAAACCTAACCAAAACTAGGGTTTGCTACGAATCAAACAGGACAAATGAACTTTCTTTTTTTTTTAAAAAAAAAGGATCGAAGTGGAAGAACCTGGATTGAGAGATAATCAAATCCTCATTAAGATTAAAGATTACCAGGAAAAACAAAAGATTCCCTAATTTCACTCCCGCGAAACGCAATCGACAGATATTTTTGCCAAATTCTCCAAATTTGGCAAAAGTGAAATCGTTTTTCTTCGGATTGGTGGCGGTTGAGAAACCGGGAAATTCGAACCAACACAAACGATCAAGGATGAAAAGATTTGTTTTTATTTTTATTTTTTTCTGTGGAGAGCGAGAAAATAAAAATAGAAATAAAAGAGAGACAAGAGAGAAAAGGGCATGTTTTTTAGGAGAAAGGGGAAGGGAAATGGCCTGAATCGACACGTGTCATAAAAATGAAAATTATTTTGTTTTATTTAATGTCTTATTTTTAAATTATACCAAGGTATTTTAAGATTTTTTTTTGTTAAAGTAGGTATTCAAAGTATACCATATTTTTTTAAAGTAGGTACCTTTGTCAAAATAGATACTTAAAGTATTTTTTAATCAATGTCACATGTCAATTTGTAAGAACCTAATGAAAAAATATGCATACTTCATGTATCTATTTTGACCAAAAAAATATACTTTAAGTCTCTATTTTAATTAAAAAAATACTACTTTAAGTACTTAAATAAAAATAACTATATACTTTAAATACTTATTTGTGATATAAGCCTTATTTAGATTTGGTCTAACTATGACT
Organism: Hibiscus trionum; assembly: GCA_030270665.1. Classification (NCBI taxonomy): domain Eukaryota; kingdom Viridiplantae; phylum Streptophyta; class Magnoliopsida; order Malvales; family Malvaceae; genus Hibiscus; species Hibiscus trionum. Next base: position 2,943,443 of record BSYR01000050.1, read on the forward strand.
TTTTTTTATAAAACAGCCAGCTAGCATTTATTGAATAATAAAAGAACAAAACGGATTACAAGGGAGGGACACAAAGGTAAAAAAGCTATGGGGGAAAGAAGGAGAAGAAAAGACAAAAGACCAGACACAGCGAGCTAGGCCAGAAGAAAACCCTTGCGGCGATCAAATCTAACGAAAGATTCATCAAGACGGAGATTAAGGCAAGGGGAAAGAAGGGTCGGCGATTCAAGCTACACAGAAACCAAACCCTTAAAAAAGAACCACAACGGAGACGAGCACAACCCGTAATCAGGGAGGGTCGATCCATCTTTTGTCCTCAGCGGCTAAGTGGACGACGGCATCCGGGGCTTCCTCAACCCAAACTCTTTCCGACGAGAAGTTGAGGCTCTCCTTAGCCATTGCATGCGGCGAAAAATTCCCGTTTCGAGGTATAAACGAGAAGGTACAAGTCCTGAAATTCTTAGCTAACATTTGGGCATCCCAAACAATTGCACTGATATCCGATCTGTCATCTATCCCTGATTTTAATTTCTTTATCACTGACAGGGAATCCCCCTCAGCGATGACATGACGAAAACTCAGATTGGCAGCTAATCGAAGCCCATGGACCACCGCGTACGCCTCAGCAGTGAAACAAGATGAGATATGCTCCATTTTCGAACATTTTACTCCTAAAATAAAGCCCTCAGTATCTCAAATCACGATACCCATGTTTGTTGAATTCATTGCAGGATAGAAACTAGCGTCGACATTGATTTTGACCGCTGGAGCAACAGGAGGACGCCAACGAACCGTGACTTGGGTGCTTCCAGGGGAGAGACTAGATTGGGTAAACTGTAAATCCAAGCAGTATCCTTTAACATAGGTAATAATTTCCTGCACTCGTGTGATAATCCCTTCAAAAACTAGTTTATTTCGTGCAAACCATAGGGCGTAGATAGTAATTATAATCACTTGTGTGTTTTGGATTCCGTTGATGTTGAAAACTTTCTCTAACCATTCTGTAAAGCTGAGATAAATGACATTTGTAGGCTCTCTAATACATAAAGCATTCCATATCTGTTTAGCATAAAAACAGTCACAGATAATATGTAATAACGTCTTCAGGAGCTTGAAAACACTTGTTACATAATGGACCTGCAGTTACTTTCCTGAAACATAGATTAGTTCTAGTAGGAACAAAGTTTTTAATAAACTTCCAGCACTGAATATTTATCTTTGCTGGACATTGTGATTGCCAAACCTTACGGTAGAGATTACTCTCAATAGAAGGATTCCCCGTAGAATCTAGGAGACGCCTATAGCCACTACGGACAGTATAGATCCCCGTATGCTCGCCACACCATACCAAAATATCAGGTTGATAACTACTAGGAAGAGGTATACTAAGGATCACTTCAGCATCATGTGTTGAAAAACTATTCAGAATTAAATCAGTTTTCCACGAACCTGATAATGTATCGATCAAGTCGGCCACATAAGAAATTCCTGTAACCGGAAAAGATGAGACCAACCTAGGAATCCGACCGGGTAACCATAAGTCATTCCACACTGATATAGATCTTCCACAGCCCACTTTCCATCGAAGGCCCATTTCCAGCAGCCCACGAGCACTCCAGATGCTTCTCCAAATGAGAGAAGGATTAGAACCTAGACGTGCATTCAAAAAGTCTGAAGTGGGATAGTATTTAGCTCGTATAAGCCTACCTACCAGCGAGGATGGATTAGTAATTAACCGCCACCCTTGCTTAGCAAGTAAAGCCACATTAAATTTGGCCAAGTCCCGAAAACCAAGGCCCCCTCACTCTTTAAGCTGACAAAGATGAGACCAAGTACACCAATGAATCCCACGCTTGTCCTTAGAATTCCTCCACCAAAAATTAGCTAGGATCTGTTCCAATTCCTTGCAGAACGTCTTAGGTAGAAGGAAACAACTCATCGTATACACGGGGATAGCCTGCAGCACCGCTTTTATTAGGACCTCTTTTCCTCCTTGAGACAGTGATCGCGTACACCAATTAGAGATCCAAGATAGAGCTTTATCCTTCAATTCCATAAAAGCTTTCCTCCTATTTCGACCCACGACAATGGGAAAACCGAGATATTTCTCAGGGTTAAAACCCTGTGAAATTCCCAAAATTCTGCGGACATCAGCTTTATTTTCTTCGCTCGAGTTACCACTAAAGAAAATCCCTGATTTTTCAAAATTAATCAACTGACCTGAGCAGCTCGCATATACGGATAGCAGCTCCTGAATGACAATGACCCCATGCGATGATGTCTCCTCGAAAATAAGACTATCATCGGCGAAGAATAAGTGGCTGACAATAGGCGCACATTTGGCTATACGGACCCCAACACTGCTAACAGCTTGTCGAAGTAGTGAACTTAGCCCCTCACTGCAGATTAGAAACAAAAAGGGACTTAAGGGGTCACCTTGGCGAAGCCCTCTCGAAGGGATGAATTTTTGCCCTACAATACCGTTCAGGACCACAAAGTAAGACACTGAAGAGACACAATGAAGGATGCGTGACACCCAAGAACTTGCAAAACCCATCTTAATCAAAATTAACTCGATAAACTCCCATTCCACTCTATCATACGCTTTACTCATATCGAGTTTTAAAGCGAAAAAACTTTTCTTCCCCTGTCGTTTGTTTCGTAAAGAGTGGAGAATTTCAAAAGCTGCCAGAATATTGTCAGTAATAAGACGACCCGGAACAAAGACGCTCTGGGCTTCATCAATGCAAAGAGACAAAACAGTTTGAAAACATATAACCAAGACCTTTGAAATAAGTTTATAAAGAACATTGCATAAACTTATAGGGCGAAACTGAGACATTGAAGTGGGATCATTTACCTTCGTTATCAACACAATTCTTGTGTGATTTATGTCATCCAAAGGAATTTCCCTATTAAGGGCACTAATACAGAAAGAGGATACATCACTGCCCACTATGTGCCAAAACCGCTGGTAAAAAAGAACACCTAAACCATCCTCTCCAGCTGCCTTCAGAGGGCTCATCGTTAATAAGGCAACATGGATTTTCTCATGTGTGAACTCTCTCTCCAGGGAAGTATTCATGTCATCGAAAATACAATGATCAATACCATTCAAAGTTGTCTCACAATTACCCACGCCATTAGAAGAAAACAAAGATACAAAGTAATCTCGAGCAACATTACCCATCATTTCCTCATTTGTAACTTCCATATTATCAGGGGATATTAACATTGACATTCTATTCTTCCTCTTCTTTGGGGTGGCAATTCGATGAAAATACGTGGTATTTCTATCCCTATGTCGAAGCCAATTGGAGCGAGCACGTTGCTCTCAATACAATTTATTTTTATCCAATTCTAAATTCAGAGCCAATTTTGTTTCAATTAAATCACCCAACACGTCATCGGAAGGGGCAAGCTCATTCAACCTTTCCAGCTTCTGATTTAAGTCCGCTATAGTAAACTTTTTCTCCTTTTTCATCCTTTGAAACCATGCATCAAGCCCAGAAGAAATGCGGTAGAGCTTATCCGGCATATTATCTCCCGGCAAATGCCATAGTTCAGCAACTGTTGACTCACATGAACTTTCTAATAACCACGAGGCCTCAAAACAAAAAATGCCACACTCTACTCTCTCCCTGCCTACGCGGATTCGTGTGAAGGAGCAAAGGGCAATGGTCAGAAAAGGAATGTGGTAGACGGTGTAAATTGAAATCAGGAAACAGATTCCACCATTCAGTGTTTGCAACACCCCTATCGAGCCTCACCCTCATATTTGAAAGCTGACTCCGACCCTTTTCCCACGTGAACCAAGAACCAATAAAGCCAATATCATCTAAAGCACAATCATCAAGAACAAATCGAAATTGATCCATCTGTCGTGGGCATCGCGTTAAACCACCTTGCTTTTCCGTAGAGAACAAAATCTCATTGAAGTCACCAATAACCAACCAAGGCACCTCAAGAAGGTCATTCAAACTGCGAAGCAAGTCCCACACCTCTTGTCGTCTCTGAACCTCCGGGCCCCCGTAGAAGCCCGTACATCTCCATTGATGACCATCAGAGTCATCGGAAATAATAACATCAATGTGCCTTGCTAAAAATGAACGCAAAGAAACCACACAAGAGCTCTTCCAACCCATAAACAATCCACCACTTCGCCCATAGGCGTCAACGTCAATACCATTATGTAGAACCAAGGTTTTGATATAATATTTGAAAAATGTTTTAGACTAAATTGAAAAGAATTTAAAATATGTTTTTAGTCAAAAACAACTTGAAAATATGTTTAAGGGTTTTAAAGGCTTTGGAATGGTTTTAAAGTGTATTTAAAGTAGTCAAAACCATGATTTTCAAGTAACCGTACCGATACGGTATTGGACCGTACCGATACGCCTTAGGGTTTTCAAACTACCAAAATTCCAGTAGCCAAAAACCGTACCGATACGCCTAGCCGTATCGATACGGTGTGTTTTGAAATAGCCCAACGGCCATAAATGGTACTATTCCCAACAGCCATAAATGGTACTATTCCAACGGCTATAAACGGTACTATTCCCAACGGCCATAAATGGTACTATTTCTAACGGTCATAAATGGTACTATTCCAACGGCTATAAACGGCTATATTCCCAACGGCTATAAACGACAATATTCCCAACGGCTATAAACGGCTACAAACTCATTTGAGACTATAAATTGAAGGCTGGAACACTTGAAGAACGAAAGAGACAACATCCAAGCAATATGGTCAAGAGAATTAGAGTCTAAATCTTTATTTTACTATTCTCTTGTACATAGTCTGTAGAGAGTGATTTTTATTGTTTTTATCCTTCACTCTTTCTTGTGAGCTAAATTGTGTAAACACCCACCTTGTGAGGTTTATTTGTTTACATCTTTTTACCCTTGTAAAAGGAGAGGTTCTAGTTTAGCCTTGAGAGAAAAACTAGAGTTGGTTCTATCTTAGCCAAGTTCAAAAGATAGGGTTGTAACGGTTTCCTCCTGAGCCTGGAAAAGGGGACGAATTCATTGTTGAGTGAATTGGGTAATCCTTAGTGGTGCGCTAAGGTAGTGGATGTAGACTCGGTTGAGTAGTCGAACCATTCTAAAATCCTCGTGCAAATTATCTACCTTTATTTCGGTTTTAGCCAATTCAACCACCAAACATTTACAACCCTCCTTGACGGTTTCGGTGATCGATTCGAGCGTGCCTAAAAAAAACCCAACAATTGGTATCAGAGCCTCGTCTCCATCGAAGGACTAACATCCGGGAGTAAAGATCTATTGCTCGAAGTCTAACCGTTCAAGAAAATGGCAAGATTTGAAGAAGGCCGCTCTATCTCGTGTCCTCCACTCTTCGAAGGAGAATCATACTTCCAATGAGCAAATATCATGAAACTCTTCATCAAGTCTCAAGACTATGAGGTTTGGGACATCATTGAAGATGGGTATTTGGAAGCTCCAAAGAAGAAGAAAAAGCAAAGGAGTGCCAACGACACGAAGGCAAAGCTAAACACCAAGGCGATGCACATTCTCTATTGTGGCCTCAACGAAGAAGTTTCCAAAAATATCTCCACATGCAAAAGTGCCAAAGAATTATGGGAGAAACTTGAGAAGCTTTATGGCAACAAGAAGGGAGAAAAGAAAGATGATGATCAATCATGTGCAAACCTTCTCTCCAATCCAAAGGTGGATGGTGTTTTGGCTCTCGAGGAGCCTAAGGTATCTTCTAACTCAAATGAATTAAATTCATATTCTTTTGATGAGTTACAAGATGCATTTGATGAATTATTTTTGGAATTTGAGACCATGAATTCCAAATTTAAGAAAATGATTTCTAAACTTGAATTTGAAAATGATTTTCTTTTGAAAACAAAATTGGATTTTGAAAAAGAAAATGAGATTTTGAAAAATGATTTAGAGTTTTCAAAAACAAGCAATGTAATTTTAGAAAAAGAAAATCTTGATTTGAAAGTTAAGCTTGAAAGCTTAGCAAAAGAAAAAGAAATTATTTTTAATAATTCATCTCATCCCATAATGACAAAATGCTCACATTGTCATTATCATGGTCATTCCTTGCATACTTGTCCTATAAAGAAGAAAAAATCTTATAGGATTAGACAAGTATGGGTTCCTAAGGGAACTAAAGACATTGTGACTAACGTAAATGGATCCAAAGCAATTTGGATACCAAAAATCAAGTGAATGTCTTTTGTAGGTGTGATGGAGCAATGGCAAGCAAAGCAAAATCAAAGAATGCTCAAATCACACATGAGAAGAAGATTAGGTAACCTCTAAGCTTAATGCTTTTATTTTATAAATTTGGTTATCTAACTTTTGTTTAAAGACTTGAATTATTTGTTAAGCCTAACAATGATGCTTTGAGTAAGGGGGAGCCAATTTTTTTAAAACCAAAATTTTAAGTGTCAATTTTTTTTGCCTCCTATGTTATCTTGAACTTAAATGTCATTTTAAATTCTTTTTGATATAACAAAAAGGGGGAGAAATGATTTGAAAAATTGAATTTTCAAATGAATAAGGGGGAGCTTTATTTGATTTCATATCTTAATCTCTTATTCACAATTTTAAAGCTAAAGGGAGAAAATCTCAAACAATTTTTCAAGTTGGTTTTATTATATCAAAAAAGGGGAGATTGTAGAACCAAGGTTTTGATATAATATTTGAAAAATGTTTTAGACTAAATTGAAAAGAATTTAAAATATGTTTTTAGTCAAAAACAACTTGAAAATATGTTTAAGGGTTTTAAAGGCTTTGGAATGGTTTTAAAGTGTATTTAAAGTAGTCAAAACCATGATTTTCAAGTAACCGTACCGATACGGTATTGGACCGTACCGATACGCCTTAGGGTTTTCAAACTACCAAAATTCCAGTAGCCAAAACCCGTACCGATACGCCTAGCCGTATCGATACGGTGTGTTTTGAAATAGCCCAACGGCCATAAATGGTACTATTCCCAATGGCCATAAATGGTACTATTCCAACGGCTATAAACGGTACTATTCCCAACGGCCATAAATGGTACTATTTCTAACGGTCATAAATGGTACTATTCCAACGGCTATAAACGGCTATATTCCCAACGGCTATAAACGGCAATATTCCCAACGGCTACAAACTCATTTGGGACTATAAATTGAAGGCTGGAACACTTGAAGAAAGAAAGAGACAACATCCAAGCAATATGGTCAAGAGAATTAGAGTCTAAATCTTTATTTTACTATTCTCTTGTACATAGTCTGTAGAGAGTGATTTTTATTGTTTTTATCCTTCACTCTTTCTTGTGAGCTAAATTGTGTAAACACCCACCTTGTGAGGTTTATTTGTTTACATCTTTTTACCCTTGTAAAAGGAGAGGTTCTAGTTTAGCCTTGAGAGAAAAACTAGAGTTGGTTCTATCTTAGCCAAGTTCAAAAGATAGGGTTGTAACGGTTTCCTCCTGAGCCTGGAAAAGGGGACGAATTCATTGTTGAGTGAATTGGGTAATCCTTAGTGGTGCGCTAAGGTAGTGGATGTAGACTCGGTTGAGTAGTCGAACCACTCTAAAATCCTCGTGCAAATTATCTACCTTTATTTCGGTTTTAGCCAATTCAACCACCAAACATTTACAACCCTCCTTGACGGTTTCGGTGATCGATTCGAGCGTGCCTAAAAAAAACCCAACACATTAGGAAATCCACATCGTCTTCGAATCCTAGCCATACGAGAGGAATGTAACTTCGTCTCAATTAAGAAAACAATACAGGGGTTTTCAGCACACAATTTTTGGTGGAGGCGACCCACCGTCCGAGGTTTCCCCAACCCTCGGACATTCCAACTCATGAGTTTCATGATGAACGGCGGACCTGGGCAGACATGTCGGCCGATGAAGAATTGTGAGCATCGGTTAAATCAGAAGTCTTAGAAACAACCGGTGCTTTATCCTGAACACGTGCTCGCTTTTGACCTTCAGGGTGCTCAATTGGATTCTCCTCATCCACAGGTGTCATCAAAGTATCCAAAACATTAATAGAGCTGTTTGAGGAAAGCCCAAAAATAGGGCTTGGATTAAGGCCACCCTTAATAAAACGTGATTTATTTCCATAAGCCAACACACGTGATTTTCCAAAATTACTGGAAGGTGCTGAATCACTAGGCATCTGATTTTGGGAATTGAAGGTGTTCCCTTTTCTAGAATTCAATAAGTCAACCATCGGTTGCTCATCCACCGGCGCCGCCTCACGCAACCAGATACTCGTAGCAGCGGTCGCTCTTCTTGGAGGGGCTCTCAACGAAACATCCCAATCCATCGTAATTTCCCCCGGATCCAAGGTTGCCCTTAACGGGCAAAAGCTCTCCTCGTGGCCCAATTTTTCACAAATAAAACAGAACAATGTCATTTTTTCATACGCAAATCGCACATAATGATCACTTCCATTCACAGAGCGAATCTTCTTCCTTCACTTCAGCGGTAAGCGAATGTCAAGACAAACTCTAATACGCATTACACCCTTATACCCCAACGATATAGCCAGTGTGTCATAATCCACAAAGTTGCCCACGAAATTACCAATAGCCTTAGCAAATCTTTCCGAGACAAAGTCATGAGGGACATCATGCACCAACATCCAAAAAGCCACATGAGTAAGAGGAATCAGATTCGAATTTTCGCCTAACTTTAGCCGATGGAGGACCAGTAAGTGATTGTTAAAATTCCACGGCCCCCCTGATTCAATCCTGTCCGCATCAATATGCAAATAAAGGCGAAATAGAAACCTCCCCTCGCCTAAATCAGAGATCGAAATCCCCCCAATGGATGCCAAACATTCGCTAGCGTAGAACGCATCGAGACAAAGTGAATCACACTAGAGGTGAGAAATGATCCCACAAAACAATGCTCATAGGAGATCTCCAGATCAAGATCCGCAACATCGTCCTGCAAGATCTCATCTTCACCAGAGTTTATCGAAAGGAAAGCAAGTTCATTCTCCACACCAGCCATGGCAACAACAAATCAAAGAAACCCAAGGATAGGCCAGAGAAAAGACCAAAACAGAAAAGAAAGCGTGCTACAAGAGCAGAGGAAAATGCGTGCTACGAGAGCATAGTCTGCGCGTGAAGAATAGTTAGAAGATTTTTGTCTAACTATGACTGATTACTGTAATCTGTAATCTGTTTTAATTTCTATTTTAATTTGTGATATATACCTTAGTTTTTGAAATTTATTCATTCTATTTTAATTTCTGTAATCTGTAATTTAATCATTCCATTTATGAGAAAAACATGAGATTATTTCATGAAATTGGTGATCAATAAACTAAGAATTACTAGTTAATTCAACAAAATCTTAAGTATTATTAAGAATTTGATTTCTAGCTTTATGAATAAAGAAAATTTAACTAACAAAATAGTTTACCGATATTGATATTGATAATTGAGTTAATTGCATCAAACATCCCCAAACTATAATTCTCGTTTAAAATTGATCCATAAACTTCTGAATGTTCAATCTCATCCCTAAACTATGGTTATATTCTAAATTAGTCCCCCAAAGTTTTAGATGTTCATGTTTCATCTCCAAACTACAACCCTCATTCTAAATTAGTCCCTAAACTTTTGAAGGTTTTAATTTCATCATCAATTTATCGTTTATGTCACATCATATTACTACATAATACTTATCAGAGTTTACATGACAATTACTAAATTTTATAATGATTTTTTTAACATGGGATATGATTAGCACATACTGATAATTTGGGGATGAAATTAGAAATTTTAAAATTTTAGGGCCAATTTAGAATGGGGGTCATAGTTTGAGGATGAAATTATAATGTTCAAAAGTTTGGGGACTAATTTAGAATGAAAGTCATAATTTGAGGATGAAATTGGAATGTTTAGAAATTTTAAGGGCCAATTTGAAATGAAGGTCTTAGTTTAGGGATATGTAGCGGAATTAGCTCTTAATAATTATATAAAAACAATTTTTAGAAAACAATTTTTAAAATAATAAATTTTAAGGTAAGCTACCATAATGATCAATTTCGTTTCATAGTATTTATTTTTGCGCACTAGTTTTAAAAATAGCGTTTACTTTATCATTTTATAACGTTTTGATCGCATAGATTATCGTTTTATAATTTTTGACCACTAGACATTAAATGGCGTTAGTTTGATGACATGACACATTAATAAAAAAATAAATTTTAATTTAACTCATAAATTTTAAATAAACATCAATTTAATCTTTAAACTTTGGACAAAATATTAATTTAATCCTTACATTTGATCAAAATCCTGCCGACGCTCACCGCCGGAGTTGAGGCATGGAAGCAATATATGCGCTTTGGAGATCATGTCTTTTTGTGATTTTTTTAATGAAGTCATCTACTTTTCTTGTTCTGATTTATTCTGTCATCACTGTTGTTAGGATCGTGGTGTTGAAACAATAACAACATATGATTCAAGCACAGGACTCAGGAGTATGTCATGAATACTCCTTGCCAATCAGCTCATAAATATTGGATTGCTGGGGCATCCAATATATTCTTGTCTTGGAAATAATACAGTTTCTCCATTCATTATTAAGATTCATTTGCATACGAAAAATTTTCATTGAACCGGTTCGTGTATATTGTCACGTTTAGAAATAGACGAGAATAATTTTATATCGGAAAGAAAAAAAATAAAAATTTTTATTTATAAAAGCGGCAACACTGCATATCCTATCAGATATGTTTTTTTGAGAAAAGAGTAATAGTCATGTGACAAACGATAGTATTTTGACTGTCTAATTTTACGTCAAGTGTCTCAGAATGGATAGGCAAGGTGAACAATCGTAATAGTGACTCATCAGTCATCACGAGGGTATAAACTTGTTACAAGGGCGTGTTGAATGGAAGAAAATATCATGTCTTAGAAAAGACGATACATTGATTTTATATCAGAAAAAAAAAATATACGCAGCATTATATATCTTATTAGAGATATTTTTTGAGAAGGAGATGGATAGACTCGTGACAATATGCTGTCGTGCTATCCTATTCTTATGCATATTTGATGTTGCTTTGCCTTTGTAGCATGCAACACACACTTTTATTTTCACACCTTTTTAGCATATTTTTATTCATGGGTTAAACCGATGCAATCAGTTCTAGGTAATATCAGAGCGTCACCGTTTCTTCTATTCTGGATCAAGGGTTGTTTCGCAACGATAAAGTTGGTAGGATTTGAGGGTTAAAGTGATATTTTATTTAAAGTTAAAAGGTTGAATTTTTATGTTATCTAAAGTTTAAGTTCAAATAATATATCGTCTTAAGTTTAAGGGTTTGGCGAAACTATTTATTTTTTGAAATAAAAATAGTTTGGACGATTTTTTTATAAGTAGGGGTTTCTTTTAAATTCGATTTTTAAAAGATTAGAGTCGCCACCGGTCACTTTTGGTAGACCGAACATCGTAAAAAAAAACTAGAAATTCTTTTTAAAATTATGGTTCGAAAGTCGATTACATGTGAGGAATGATTAGCACCCCACAAACGCCCGAAATTAGTACCTTTTAATTTCGTGTTGCATTTTGGCATTTTAGAATAATAATTCAAATTTAGTTTGATCATTACTTATTAAGTGTGTTTATATTTAAAATGAAAATATTCTTTTTTATAATGAAATATATTCTTGTTTCTAATATAAAATTAGAAACACCCCTATACGCTCAATCAAGACATCGCCTTTTATATTTCAAAATATATTTCACTTATAAAGGTTTTTTTTATGCATGCATTAATTATTGTATGATTCATTTTGTAACCCCCTAGACCGGCCTATGCGGAATGACCAGGTCTAGTAAGGCACATTAAAGTTTAAAACTCAAGTGGAAAACATGTTTGCAAACTAAGCGTTAATTTCGGCAGCATAACGGTAGAACTTAGTGAAAACCATCAAGTTAAATAACATGTTCAATACGTCAAACCGTAATATTTTCCAAATTCATTCACAACATAGACTTCATAGATAATATAGGCAGCCATGATTACTTAAATAAACACATCATAGGATAGTTACAAAATAAGTACCAGTTAGCATATCAAAATACTTTTAGTTTAATACCATACATAACAAAATATAGGCACATGTCACCCAGAAAGTACAAACGGTGGATAGAAACATTACATTCAAAAAGAAATACCAAATGTGTCGATCCTCCAAGTGTCAGCTACGGGGTGGCCTATCCAAAAAAATCTGAAAAGAGGAAAGAATTTGGGGCGTGAGCTAGAAAGCTCAGTGTGTTCCAACAGTGCAAGTAAAACAGTTGCATCAATAAATAATAAATCATGTTATGCAAAACATATCATAAAAATGCATCAAAGTTTTCCTGCAACCTATCTACCCTCCAACCGAACACCATGATACAGTTCCCCAGAATAATATCTTATACTGGCATTAACCCAAGCCCATTGGGCGGGGTACCATCCTAAGGTTATACCTTAGAATACGGGCGGCCCTAGTCGAAACTTAGGAACCGAAAACGGGCGGACCTGGCCGAAGCCTAGGATCCGAATACGGGCGGACCTAGCTGAAGCTTAGGATCCGAATACGGGCGGACCTGGCCGAAGCCTAGGATCCGAATACGGGCGGACCTGGCCAAAGCCTAGGATCCGAATACGGGCGGTCTTACCAGCTGGATCAGGGCTGAGCCGATAATCTCCACATCATACCCCCAAATACCTCTACTAATTAGTCCGGATAGTAACATAGTATGCAACAATAATAGTCATAGTAATGCTCAACAACATATTTCTACACTAATAACCGAAAATCATAGGCATGCTTGTCATATCGAATGCTAGAGCATAATTCAAACATACTGTGCAACCGTATTTCTTTCATAAACAGAAAACATGCTAGTTTTTCACAAAATCAAGTTTAGCAATCATATACACATAGTATGTTTTATTAAATCATGTGAAGTATGTAAGACAGTGAATATGCAACAGTCATGTAGCACACAAGGAACACACCTCAAAAGATGAGATCAGACAGTCAAAAGGTCTATCGAGCACCGGGATCACGCTCCGCTACAGTACTGGAACCTAAATAGACAAGGATTATGGTTACAATCAAATTTACACCTTGATTCGAAATAAAATACTAAGTTTTAGGGTCGTACGAGTGACGATAGTATCACGAGGCGGTACGGATCGAGACGAGCTGGGCTGGGCGTAGGCACGATCGGGAGATCCACGAGTACCTATTAAATCAGAAGATTAATATCAGTCCTTAATCATCAATTTCTCTTAAATAACATAACTTATACATATACATGTTAGGGTTCAACGTCCAATTTAGAGGCTTTCGGGTTAGAATTTCGCGAAACGAGCTTCAAAATCGGACTCAGGACGTCGAAAAACATAAAATGGGACTTTTCGGAAAAAGTTGACTTTTTGGTCAAAGTCAACGCTGACATCAGCGGTCAAAGTCAACGCTGACGTCACTGGTCCAAGGCTGACTCGGCGAGTTGGCTCACTGAGTTGACTCGGACGAGTTGACTCAGTGAGTTGACTCGGACGAGTTGACTCACTAGGTCGGGTCGGGTCGGTCAACGGGTCGGGTCGGTCAACGGGTCGGTCAAAGGGGCTTGACCGAGCTGACCAGTTTAACCGGTCCAGCCGGTTCAGACCGGTTCGGTCTACGCAGACCGGCTCTCACCTTAAAGAACCCGAAAATCGCCGGACGGTCACCGGAACCTCGCCAGAAAAGTGCGTTTCACGCCGTTTTCTGCCGGAAAAAGACACAATCAGCCCACCATCATTTTATTACACCTCTACAAAACGAAAAGACACTGGAAACGAACCAAAACTCACCGAATTTGTCTTTAGCCGTTCAAACACGTCGGAAAAAGACGTAGCTCCGATGACGGGGCAAACCACGACGAACGGGCGAACGAAAACTTAGGTTTTGATCAGCCTGCGACGGGGAGTCCAACGACAGTGGCGGCACGACGAACGGACGCCCACGACGGCCGAAATCTCCGACAAAAATCGGTAAGGTCTTAACCCTAGGTTTGACGAACCTTCAACGGCCGATTGACGGTGATCGGCGCGATGAACGCGCGAGTGGCCTTAGGGGTTTTGGTCGGCGTGCAACAGTGGTTTCAAGGGCACCGGCGGTGAGCGGCACGGCGCAGTGGTGAAGGCTGACGGGCGGTGATCGGGTTTGGTTCAAAGGGGAAATACGTAAACGTCGATGGGGGTGATTCTGGAAATATTGGGAAAAGTTCCCAATTTAATTTACATTAAAGGTGGCAGATAAGATATTTTTATTATTTCATTATTTTAGGATCTTAGGTATTAACTTTTATTTCACCTGATGCAATCACTAACCAAGAGCTATGTTAGCTCAATTGGTTAAGCCATTGACCTATGCAGCCAAGGGTCACGGGTTCAAAACCCCTTGGCTGTTTTTCTCTTCTTTTTTTTAACCTTAAAATATTAGGGTTGTTACAACTCTCCCCCCTAAAAAGAAATTTCGGCCTCGAAATTTACCTGAATTGAACAGATGCGAGAATTGCTCCTCCATTGACTCAAGGGTCTCCCATGTAGCCTCTTCTGGTCCACGGTTACTCCACTGTACTTTGACCATAGGAATACGTCGATTCCTTAGAACTCTCTCGTCTTGATCCAAGATCTGAACATGTTCCTCCTCATAAGACAAAACTGGTCTCAACTCCACATCCTGTACCTGGATAACATGGCTCGGATCTTGGTGGTACTGCCTCAACATAGATACATGGAACACATCATGAATACGGCTAAGCTGAGGAGGTAACTCAAGCTGATAAGCAACAGGCCCGACTCTCTTCCAAATACAGTACGGTCCGATAAATCTTGGGCTCAATTTGCCTTTGCGCCCAAATCTCAGAACTTTCTTCCATGGAGACACCTTCAAGAAAACCTGATCACCAACCTCGAACTGAATGTCTTTCCTCCTCCGATCAGCATAGGACTTCTGTCTATCAAAAGCCTCTTTCAGACGGTTGCGGATCAATCTGACGGTCTCCTCGGTCTCTCGAACCAACTCAGGGCCCAAAGTCTTCTTCTCATACAACTCTGTCCAACAGATGGGAGTACGACACTTACGGCCATACAGGGCCTCATACGGGGCCATACGGATACTAGCCTGATAGCTGTTATTGTATGCAAACTCAACCAAGGGCAAGAAATCCTCCAACTACCACGGAAATCAATCACACATCCCCATAGCATGTCCTCAAGAATCTGAATCACCCACTCTGATTGTCCATCTGTCTGCGGATGGAAGGACGTACTGAAATTCAGACGGGTACCTAAAGCACTGTGCAAGGCCAACCAGAATCGAGAAGTGAACCTCGGATCCCGATCAGAGATGATAGATAAAGGTACCCCATGTAGTCTGACGATCTCAGAGATGTACAGTTTAGCCAGCTTCTTCAAAGAGTAGGTGACTCGAACTGGAATAAAATGAGCTGACTTGGTGAGTCGGTCAACAATCACCCAGATCGAATCCTTTTTAGAGGGTGTCAGAGGAAGCCCTATAACGAAATCCATCGTGACACGTTCCCATTTCCACTCGGGGATCTTAATGGGCTGCAATAAACCAGAAAGATGCTGGTTAGGGGTGTTCAAAAATACCCGGCCTGAACTACCCGACCCGCTGACCCGCCTACCCGATTTAATTTTACCGGGTATTTATATTAAAGTACCCGATTTTTTCGGGCCGGGTACCCGACCCGCTATTTTTTTCCGGGTAGTTGGGCCGGGTCAGGGCCAAATTTTTTTTATAACCGGGTACCCGACCCGACCCGCTAATTTTAATATTTATATATTTTATATTTTAAATTCTATTTTCATTTTATGTTTCTTATTATTTTTCCTTAAAAATTAATTTTAAACCCCTAACTACATTTTATACTTGTATTTTATACTTTTAAGTTTATAACTTTTCAAAAATATTTATATTTATTTTGTCAGTATTAGAGTCGAAAAAAATCATGATCGAGATTAATATTTTTAATACCTTCTTTTGTCGATAAACTTTAATATATATACATATATATCTAAATATTTCTCTCTTAAAACTAACCACAAATCAATAATTTTAGTGTTTGAAATATATATCATGAAATTTTATGTGTTTCTTATGTATTTTTTTAAAAAAATTAGATTTAAAAAAAATAAAAAAAATAAACCGGGTACCCGAATTTTGCGGGTACCCGATTTGCGGGTACCCGGTTCTTATGGGCCGGGTCACGGGCCGACTTTTAGGTACCCGAAAATTCCGGGTACCCGAAATTTAGGGTACCCGAAAATCCGGGTACCCGGATATGAACACCCCTAATGCTGGTGCTCTACCTTAACCTGCTGGCAAGTCAAACACCGAGATACATAATCTGAAATGTCCTTCTTCATACCTTCCCAACGATATCTCTGCCTCAGGTTTTGATACATCTTGTCTCCACCGGGATGCATAGCATAAGGGCTGTTATGAGCCTCACTAAGAATAGCCCGCTTCAACCCGGCATCATCTGGTACACAATAACGACCCTTGAAGCACAAGACTCCATCCTGATCAAAGGCATAGATAGAAGTAGATCCCTGCTCAACTTGCTGCATGACAGGAAGTAAGGAACTGTCTAGAAGCTGTTTGGCCCTGATTTCCTCGGCCAATGTTGGTTTAACCTGCAGCTCGGCTAGTAAACTACCATCAATGTATATACTCATCCTGGCAAACAAGGATCTCAAGTCTGATATAGCCTTACGACTCAAAGCATCAGCAACAACATTAGCCTTCCCTGGGTGGTACTCAATCACACAGTCATAATCCTTAAGAAGCTCAATCCAACGACGTTGTCTAAGATTAAGCTCTCTCTGTGTAAGAATGTACTTCAGGCTCTTGTGATCTGTGTAGATATAACACTTCTCTCCGTAGAGATAGTGTCTCCAAATCTTCAAGGCAAAGACCACAGCGGCCAGCTCTAGATCATGGGTAGGATAATTACATTCATGAGGCCTCAACTGACGAGACACATAAGCTATTACCTTCCCATCCTGCATCAGAACACAACCAAGCCCAGAACGCGATGCATCACTATAAACCGCAAAATCCTTCCCAGACTCGGGCTGCGTCAAAACTGGAGCTTGCGTTAGAGCTATCTTCAACTTATCGAAACTATCCTGCTGAGCATCTATCCAGATGAATGGAACATCCTTCCTCAACAACTTCGTCAAGGGAGCGGCAATAATAGAAAAGCCCTCGACAAAACGTCTGTAATACCCAGCTAAACCCAAGAAACTACGGATCTCGGAAACATTCTTGGGTTGCTTCCAACTCACAATGGCCTCTATCTTGCTCGGATCAACCTGAATACCTCGAGCCGATACCACATGCCCCAGAAATGTCACCTCACTGAGCCAAAATTCACACTTGCTCAACTTGGCGTATAATTTGTGCTCTCTAAGAGTCTGCAGAACAATCCTCAAATGCTCAGCATGTTCTGCTTCAGTCCGAGAGTAGACTAGGATGTCATCAATGAACACCACCACAAACTGATCCAAATAGGGTCGGAACACGCGGTTCATCAAATCCATAAATGCGGCAGGAGCATTAGTCAGACCAAACGGCATCACTAAAAACTCGTAGTGCCCATATCTGGTGCGAATGGCCGTCTTTGCTACATCAGACCCCTTTATCTTTAGCTGATAGTACCCGGAACGAAGATCAATCTTCGAGAAAACTGTGGCTCCTCGGAACTGATTGAATAAGTCATCAATCCTGGGCAGAGGGTACTTATTCTTGACTGTCAACTTGTTCAGCATACGGTAGTCAATACACAGCCTGAGAGACCCATCTTTCTTCTTCACGAAGAGAACAGGAGCTCCCCAGGGCGAAGAGCTGGGTCGAATAAAGCCTCGGTCGAGGAGCTCTTGCAACTGAATCTTCAGCTCCTTAAGCTCCTTAGGAGCCATACGGTAAGGGTTCATAGAGACTGGTGCAGAGCCCGGATAAGTTTCAATCTCAAACTCGACATCCCTATCCGGAGGTAATCCAGGTAATTCCTCAAGAAAGACATCAGGGAACTCTCTAACAGTGCGAATCTCCTCAATCTTTGACAAAGAACCCTTGGTATTCAAGAAACAGGCGATGAAAGTCTGATAGCCCTTCCGGATCATTCTGTCAGCAGCCAAAGCAGATACCACATTAGATAGATACCCTCGGCGCTCACCAACAAGAACCACTGTACGATCATCAGAAGTCTTCAAAACTGCTCTCTTGGACTCACAATCTAGATTAACCCGGTGTTCAGTCAACCAATCCATGCCAAGAATCAGATCGAACTCTTCTAATGGTAGTTCCATAAGGTCAACTAGAAAGATTTCCCCTTGCACCTCGAGGGGACATCGCCTGAAAACCTTATCTACAACCACAGACTGGCCCACTGGACTCATAACAGTAATTGCACTCTCGGTGCTCTCAACTGGAATCTGGAGGTCTCGGGACACAGATCTCGATACATAGGGATGGGTAGAACCATTGTCAAGCAATGCAAAGTATGGAACAGAAAATATAGTGAATGTACCTGCAATGACGTCTGGCTCATCTCTGTCATCACGACGTCTAGTAGCATAAACAAGTGCAGGCTGTCTGGCCTCAGTCATAACCGGTCCCCCACTCTGATGTGATCGGCCTCTACTATCAGATCTAGCATAAGATCCATGAGCTCTACTCTGATAACGCCCTGAACCCGGTGTCTGGACAGATGTCTGTGAACGGGCTGGAGTATGGGATCGAGCAGGGGTCTGAAACGACGATCGGTCTACAGAAGGTGGGTGTGGACAATCTTTCTTGAAATGGTCAGTGGATCCACATCTTAAGCAAGCACCCGACATCTTCCTGCACTCCCCTCGATGAAGCTTACCACAATGCTCACATACAGGAAAAACGGACCCTGGTGAATCACCTCGACTAGCCGATGGGCCCTGCTGTACTGTGGGCCTATAACTCGAACCACCACCCTGATACATGGTGCGAGCCCTCTTATCAGAGCGTGCATGAGACTCTCCCTGTCTAGAAGATCTCCAAGATCGATCTCGGTCTCGCCCTCGATCCTTGCCTCTATCTCGATCTCCATCTCTACTACTCTGACTAGCTGTCAAGATCTCCATCTGTTCTGCAGTCTTAGCCCAGTCCACTAAATCTTCAAACACCTGATCATGGTGGGTAGCCACTCGATCACGTATCCCAATGCGGAGGCCATCCAGAAACTTTTCACATTTGTCCTTCTCAGTAGAAATCAAGCCAGTACCATATCTCGACAACTCTAGAAACTATACCTCATACTCAACCACTGTCATTGTACCATGCACCAGGTCTTTAAAAGCCTGGCGTCTCTCTCTCAAGAACCGCTCGCCCAGAAAACGGTTCCTAAAGCGTTCTTTAAAGAAATCCCATGTCAGACGATCAGAAGGAACACTACTCATAATGGACTCCCACCAGGTGCGGGCATTCCCATTCAGCATAGATACAGCACCCAAATACTTCCTGGATGGCTTAAAACCCAACTCACCCATACGTCTCTCGATATCGTATAACCACTCCTCAGCCTCGATCGGTGGTCCACTAAGAGATCCCGAGAAGGTCTTAATCCCATTGGCAATCAGGGTCTGGGAGATAGGAACTTCAGGTGTGACTCCAGATGCTCGGACTACTCCCTGAATCAACTGGAGAAATTGTCTACTCAAGGACTCATCCGTAACTCCAGTCATAGGCTCAGGCCCAGAAACAGTAGCTCCCCTGACCGGAGTAGTCATGTCGATACCAGGAGATGGTAATGGAACAGTGGGAGTAGGTGTAGGAGCAGTCGGGTCATATGTCTGAGTAGTTGAAGCAGATGCAGTAGCAGCAGCTGAAGGACCACTAGGGGTAGGAGGCTCTACAGACGTCGGAGGGTCAACTGCGGCTGTAGCAACTCCAGAGGCAGGTGGATCAGCCACCAGATCATCTATCGGGTCTGCAAATCTAACAGGTCGACCACGCCTACGAGCGGGTCGACGCCCCCTTCCGGTGCTCATCTCGGAGAATCTATACAAGGGATAAAACTTAAGACCAGTTTATGACACTGGAGAATCGAACACAAGTAAAAACACATAAAGTTGGGTGACATAGCCTCTTTTTACAATACTTGCAAAACATTCTAAAACGGTAATTTAAAAGGACTTATCCACAGTCCGAGGTTTTAAAACCAAAAGCTCTGATACCAACTAAATGTAACCCCCTGGACCGGCCTATGCGGAATGACCATGTCTAGTAAGGCACATTAAAGTTTAAAACTCAAGTGGAAAACATGTTTGCAAACTAAGCGTTAATTTCGGCAGCATAACGACAGAACTTAGTGAAAACCATCAAGTTAAATAACCTGTTCAATACGTCAAACCATAATATTTTCCAAATTCATTCACAACATAGACTTCATAGATAATATAGGCAGCCATGATTACTTAAATAAACACATCATAGGATAGTTACAAAATAAGTACCAGTTAGCATATCAAAATACTTTTAGTTTAATGCCATACATAACAAAATATAGGCACGTGTCACCCAGAAAGTACAAACGGTGGATAGAAACAATACATTCAAAAAGAAATATCAAATGTGTCGATCCTCCAAGTGTCAGCTACGAGGTGACCTATCCAAAAAAATCTGAAAAGAGGAAAGAATTTGGGGCGTGAGCTAGAAAGCTCAGTGTGTTCCAACAGTGCAAGTAAAACAATTGCATCAATAAATAATAAATCATGTTATGCAAAATATATCATAAAAATGCATCAAAGTTTTCCTGCAACCTATCTACCCTCCAACCGAACACCATGATACAGTTCCCCAGAACAGTATCTTATACTGGCATTAACCCAAGCCCATTGGGCGGGGTACCATCCTAAGGTTATACCTTAGAATACGGGCGGCCCTAGTCGAAACTTAGGAACCGAAAACGGGCGGACCTGGCCGAAGCTTAGGATCCGAATACGGGCGGACCTAGCCGAAGCTTAGGATCCGAATACGGGCGGACCTGGCCGAAGCCTAGGATCCGAATACGGGCGGACCTGGCCGAAGCCTAGGATCTGAATATGGGCGGTCTTACCAGCTGGATCAGGGCTGAGCCGATAATCTCCACATCATACCCCCAAATACCTCTACTAATTAGTCCGGGTAGTAACATAGTATGCAACAATAATAGTCATAGTAATGCTCAACAACATATTTCTACACTAATAACCGAAAATCATAGGCATGCTTGTCATATCGAATGCTAGAGCATAATTCAAACATACTGTGCAACCGTATTTCTTTCATAAACAGAAAACATGCTAGTTTTTCACAAAATCAAGTTTAGCAATCATATACATATAGTATGTTTTATTAAATCATGTGAAGTATGTAAGACAGTGAATATGCAACAGTCATGTAGCACATAAGGAACACACCTCAAAAGATGAGATCAGACAGTCAAAAGGTCTATCGAGCACCGGGATCACGCTCCGCTACAGTACTGGAACCTAAATAGACAAGGATTATGGTTACAATCAAATTTACACCTTGATTCAAAATAAAATACTAAGTTTTAGGGTCGTACGAGTGACGATAGGATCACGAGGCGGTACGGATCGAGACGAGCTGGGCTGGGCGTAGGCACGATCGGAAGATCCACGAGTACCTATTAAATCAGAAGATTAATATCAGTCCTTAATCATCAATTTCTCTTAAATAACATAACTTATACATATATATGTTAGGGTTCAACGTCCAATTTAGAGGCTTTCGGGTTAGAATTTCGGGAAACGGGCTTCAAAATTGGACTCAGGACGTCGAAAAACATAAAATGGGACTTTTTGGAAAAAGTTCACTTTTTGGTCAAAGTCAACGCTGACGTCAGCGGTCAAAGTCAAAGCTGACGTCATGCTGACGTCACTGGTCCAAGGCTGACTCGGCGAGTTGACTCGGACGAGTTGACTCAGTGAGTTGACTCGGACGAGTTGACTCACTGGGTCGGGTCGGGTCGGTCAACGGGTCGGGTCGGGTTGGTCAAAGGGGCTTGACCGAGCTGACCGGTTTAACCGGTCCAGCCGGTTCAGACCGGTTCGGTCTACGCAGACCGGCTCTCACCTTAAAGAACCCGAAAATCGCCGGATGGTCACCGGAACCTCGCCGGAAAAGTGCGTTTCACGCCGTTTTCTACCGGAAAAAGACACAATCAGCCCACCATCATTTTATTACACCTCTACGAAACGAAAAGACACTGGAAACAAACCAAAACTCACCGGATTTGTCTTTAGTCGTTCAAACACGTCAGAAAAAGACGTAGCTCCGATGACGAGGCAAACCACGACGAACGGGCGAACGAAAACTTAGGTTTTGATCAGCCTGCGACGGGGAGTCCAACGACAGTGGCGGCGCGACGAACAGACGCCCACGACGGCCGAAATCTCCGACAAAAATCGGTAGGGTCTTAACCCTAGGTTTGACGAACCTTCAACGGCCGATTGACGGTGATCGGCGCGATGAACGCGCGAGTGGCCTTAGGGGTTTTGGTCGGCGTGCAATGGTGGTTTCAAGGGCACCGGCGGTGAGCGGCACGGCGCGGTGGTGAAGGCTGACGGGCGGTGATCGGGTTTGGTTCAAAGGGGAAATACGTGAACGTCGATGAGGGTGATTCTGGAAATATTGGGAAAAGTTCCCAATTTAATTTACATTAAAGGTGGCAGATAAGATATTTTTATTATTTTATTATTTTAGGATCTTAGGTATTAACTTTTATTTCACCTGATGCAATCACTAACCAAGAGCTATGTTAGCTTAATTGGTTAAGCCATTGACTTATGCAGCCAAGGGTCACGGGTTCAAAACCCCTTGGCTGCTTTTCTCTTCTTTTTTTTAACCTTAGAATATTAGGGTTGTTACATATTTTAAGTACTAACCTAAAAAAGCTCTAATTTAATTCATGAGTTATTTATTTATGAATATTATTTAATTTCAAATTTTATATAGAACAACACCTCGTTACTTTATGGTACCATCCCTAATTAAATTTCAAAATTATAGATAATATTCTCTATCTATTAATTATACTAATTATTTAAAGTATTAATCCTATATAAGGCTCTATTTATTTATCTAAGTTATTTAACATTTTTTAAGTTTTAATAAACATTGTGTATTTACTTTAAAAATTCATGTTGAATAGTATCTAATTACATGTGGACATCATTCAAATTTGAATTTCAAAATTGCATGCTCAATACTTATTAATTTACTACTGTTGAGTTGAGAGGTGCTCGATTCGATCAACCGTTCTTGCTCGCCAAGTGTGGAGAAGTTAGATAATTGGGTGTTTTAGTGGGAGGTGAAAAATTGGCAAAGTGACACAAGGATTTATAGTGGTTCAATCTTCTAACCAAGGTCTACATCTACTACCTTAGCTCCCCACTAAGGATTTCCAACAAATTCACTAAGAATTTCGTCCCCTTTTCTCGGATTAGGAGGAAACCGTTACAACCCTCAAAGCTTGAAGGAACACTCTCTTGTACAAAGAAAGACTTAGCAAACTAGAAATCCCTCTAATAGGTGTTTGTTTGCAATTCTAAGCACTCACTCAAAACCTAAACACTTGAGCAAATATAACAATGTAAGCTCACAAGTGTTGCCTAAGAAAGAAATGTACAATTAAAGCTCTAGACAAATTTTGACATCATAATGTTGTAACAATTGAAGCATTTTCCATTACTTGATGCTTGAAGGTCCATTTTATACTCCCAAATGAGTTTGTAGCCGTTACTAGCCGTTGGGGATGATTTGTAGCCGTTGAGGACTTTATTTCCCTTCATTAATGCTGTTCTGCAGCTATCCGTATCGATACGCTTGGACCCGTATCGGTACGGCCTTCATCAGAAACTAGCCGTTGGGCTTTTGCCAGCCTGGGCGTATCGATATGCTTGAGGGCGTATCGGTACGGGTTCACTTTTAAATGACCGTTGGGAAAGTAGCCATTGGGGTGGTTGAAAGGGGATCGGTACGCTTACCAGGCGTATCGAAACGATCCCGATCTGTATCGAAATGGCCAAGCCTGTTTCGATACAGGTTTTAGCAGTGACCAAACTGGGGCAAAACAGTATCGGTACGGGTACAACCGTATCGATACGGGTAGCTTGAAAACACAAGTTTGGATATATAAAAGCATGAAAAGTTTTGCCAAAAACCTCTTAAAATTCCTCAAACATAAATTCAAGTTGTTTGGACCTAAAACCAAGTTTTAAATTCTTTTCAAATTAGTCCAAAACATTTTTCAATTATTATATCAAAACACTAGTTCTACAATCTCCCCCCTTTTTGATATAATAAAACCAACTTGAAAAAATTGTTTGGGATTCTCCCCCTTTAACTTTAAAAATATGAATAAGAGATTGAAGATATGAAATCAAGTAAAGCTCCCCCTTATTCATTTAAAAATTCAATTTTCAAACCATTTCTCTCCCTTTTTGTTATATCAAAAAGAATTTAAAATGACATTGAAGATCAAGATAACATAGGAGGCAAAAAAAATTGACATACTTAAAATTTTGGTTTTTTAAAGTTGGCTCCCCCTTACTCAAAGCATCATGAGAATGTTAGTTCAACATATATGATTATCTAGTTGACTTAAATGAAAATTAATCAAATAAAAAGCAAAAGTAACTAGATTTTACCACACTTGAACTCAAGGGAGGATGTGAAGCCTTCCTTCTTCAAGTGTTCTTCCTATGTGTGCATGGAGCTCCCCCTCAAAGTTTGACTTGTTGATCACTCTCCATCACACCTAGCAAAAGACAATCAAGTAATTTTTGGTATCCAAATTGCTTTGGATCCATAGACATTAGTAGCACAAAATTTAGTCCCCTTAGGAGTCCATTTTTCAATTTCATCCTTTTTAGTTGAAGTGGTTAGTCCTTTTGGGATCCAAACACTTCTAAAACATTTTCCTTTAATGAATCTAGGGGCACTAGATTGTCTAACATAAAAGTTTGATTTTCCAAAATTATTTTTCTTTTGAAATTCATTGGAAATCAAATCTTTTTTCTTTTTGAACTTTAAGAAGCAAATTTTGTAAATCAAAACATTTTTGTTCAAAATCTTTCAATTTTGCTTCAAGTTCAAGATTTGTTTTGGAAAGCAAATCATTTTCAATTTTTATTTTTGAAATCAACTTTTTGTTCTTGGAAAATGATGCCTTGAATTCCAAAAGCAAATCATCATAGGCATCTTGTAACTCATCAAATGTATAAGAATTTGAAATAGATGAGTTAGAAGTTACCTCCCCCTCATTGAGGGCCATCAAGCATATGTGGGCTACTTCATCATCGGTGGAGTCTTCATCACTCCATGTGGCCACATATGCTTGTTTTGAAGATGATCCCTTCTTTTTGGATTTGTGGGGGTTCTTCATCTTCTTCATCGATTCATGCTTGGATTTTTTCATTTTGCTCTTCATGAACCAGACAATTTTGTTGAAGAGATAAGCCATCTCTTCATCTTCACTTTCCTCCTCACTTGAATCTACATGATGGCATGTGGAGGATTTGAGAGCTACGGCACTGGCATTGATGCCTAGCTCCATGATCTTCTTCTTCCCCATCGCTCTAATCTCTTCCTTCTTCTTCTCCTCTTCTTTGTTTTTCTTCATTATTTGGTGAGTGAGAAGAGACCCCATGAGTTCATCAAGCTTCAAGGTTTTAAGATTCTTGGCTTCGATGATGGCGGTTCTCTTTGAGTCCCATGACTTGGGAAGGGAGTAGATGAGCTTTCGGACAAGCTTCTCTTCCGGGATGGCTTCTCCAAAACCTTTAAGACCATTGGTGATAGTGGAGAACCTATCAAACATCTTCTCGATGTTCTCTTCCGGATCTATTTTGAAGTTCTCATACTCTAAGGTTAGGAGCCCAATCTTGGTCTCCTTGACTTCATCGGTTCCCTCGTATATGACTTCAAGCTTGTCCCATACCTTCTTGGCACTCTCACAAGAAGACATCTTCTCATAGATGGTTGGGCCAAATGCACAAAAGAGCATGTGCAAAGCTTTGCAATTAAGCTCCATCTTCTTGCGATCGTCGGCACTCCATTCCGCTTTGCTTCCTTGAGGCACGAATGAACCATCTTCAACTATGTCCCATAGCTTGTAATCTCTTGACTTCAAGAAGAATTTCATCTTTATCTTCCAATGGGCATAGTGATTTCCGTCGAAGAAAGGCGGTTTGTCGATTGATTGTTCCATTGAGCCGGTTGATGAACTAGTGATCGAGCTTGCCGGATCTTCTCAATAGGATGTTAATCCTCTTCGATTGAGCCAAGCTTTGATACCAATTGTTGAGTTGAGAGGTGCTCGATTCGATCAACCGCTCTTGCTCGCCAAGTGTGGAGAAGTTAGATAATTGGGTGTTTTAGTGGGAGGTGAAAAATTGGCAAAGTGACACAAGGATTTATAGTGGTTCAACCTTCTAACCAAAGTCTACATCCACTACCTTAGCTCCCTACTAAGGATTTCCAACAAATTCACTAAGAATTTCGTCCCTTTTTCTCGGATTAGGAGGAAACCGTTACAACCCTCAAAGCTTTCTACCCAAAGCTTGAAGGAACACTCTCTTGTACAAAGAAAGACTTAGCAAACTAGAAATCCCTCTAATAGGTGTTTGTTTGCAATTCTAAGCACTCACCCAAAACCTAAACACTTGAGCAAATATAACAATGTAAGCTCACAAGTGTTGTCTAAGCAAGAAATGTACAATTAAAGCTCTAGACAAATTTTGACATCATAATGTTGTAACAATTGAAGCATTTTCCTTTACTTAATGCTTGGAGGTCCCTTTTATACTCCCAAATGAGTTTGTAGCCGTTGGGGATGATTTGTAGCCGTTGAGGACTTTATTTCCCTTCATTAATGTTGTTCTGCAGCTATCCGTATCGATACGCTTGGACCCGTATCGGTACGGCCTTCATCAGAAACTAGCCGTTGGGCTTTTGCCAGCCTAGGCGTATCGATACGCTTGAGGGCGTATTGGTACGAGTTCACTTTTAAATGACTGTTGGGAAAGTAGCCGTTGGGGTGGTTGAAAGGGGATCGATACGCTTACCAGGCGTGTCGAAACGATCCCGATCCGTATCGAAACGGCCAAGCCTGTTTCGATACGGGTTTTGGCAGTGACCAAACTGGGGCAAAACGGTATCGGTACGAGTACAACCGTATCGATACGGGTAGCTTGAAAACACAAGTTTGGCTATATAAAAGCATGAAAAGTTTTGCCAAAAACCTCTTAAAATCCCTCAAACATAAATTCAAGTTGTTTGGACCTAAAACCAAGTTTTAAATTCTTTTCAAATTAGTCCAAAACATTTTTCAATTATTATATCAAAACACTAGTTCTACAACTACAATAGTCTAATCCGAGTTAAATTATTAAAGACCTTTTTTTTTGAAAAAAAAATTATTATTATTATTATTAAAGACCTAATTAAAGAATTTAAACTAAGGCTCTATATTATTAACTAAACTAAGTGTTTTAAATTAATCTAATTAATGATACATGCCATAATTAAAAACATACCATTGATAATTAGAAATTAAACCACATTTAATTAAACAATTAAATTAAAAAAAACTAAATTGCAAACAATTGAAACTTTAATTCTGATTTTATTCAATATATGGACCAAATTAAAAGATAACAGAACCGAGGGTCGGATCCATAAGGATCCGAAAAGAAGGGAGCGGATCCCAGGATCCGGCCCGCATTAAAACGGTGCGCTTTGGATAGCCTATATAAAGGCCATTTCATGCCAAAAATCACATTTCCTTCATTTCACACTCTCTCTTAGGGGTGAGCAAAACTCGGCTCGACTCGAAAAAACCGAATAACTCAACTCGACTCGAGGTAAAAATACTCGACTCGTCTTGACTCGACTCGAAATTTCATAAACTCGAATAACTCGAAAAAATTTCAAATAAAGTTTGAGTTGTGAAATGGAAATTCGAATAACTCGAATAACTTGAAATTTTTAGTAATTAGTGGATTTATTTTTAAGTTCGAGACGAGTCTCTCTATTTTTTATGATATATACATACTTATATATATAAATATGAAGAAATATTGTCACATGTGAAAAAATATATATGTGCATATCTTATATGATTAGAGAAAGGAGTTTAAATTGGAATCAAACTCTACTATAACATGATAAATAACTACAATTAAATTTTTATAGAAACTCGAAAATTTGACTCAACTCGAATTTCTTAAACTCGACTCGAATCGAAAAATTTCAAATAAAGTTTGAGTGGAAAAATATGACTCGTCAACTCGAATAACTCGAAATTTTTTAACTCGACTCGACTCGACTCGATCGAACGCTCACCCTTACTCTCTCTCTCCTCAATTTGATAAGCCTCACTCTCTCTGAACTCTCTCGTACTAACACCCAATACCCAGATTTCCCCGAAAAAAACAAATTATTTAATATCTAATTATTTCTGTATTATATTTTTTTGGATTTTTTATTAATATCTAATTATTTATCTGTTTATTTACTAAGAAAAAAAATATAAGCCTATACCGGATAAAATTCAGAATTCAGATATTACAGGGTTAAATTAAAAATTAATAAATAAAATGTCACATCATCAAACTAACAACATTTAACATATCAGTGACAATATTATAAAACAGTAATATAACTAACCAAAATATTATAAGACGATAACATAAGTACTTAAAACGTCACTTTTTTAAATTCGGTGAGCAAAAGAGAACACTTATGAAACGAAAGTGACAATTGCAGTAGTTTACCCTAACTTTTTCATTTAAGTACCTAGTATTTTTTTGGTTAAATTAAGTATGAACGTTTATTTTTTGGTCAAAATAAGTACCTAAAGTGTACTTTTTGGTTAAATTATAAGTACCTAAAGTATACTTTTTGCTTAAATTAAGTACTAAAAGTATATTTTTTTGTCAAAATATGTACCTAAAGTATTTTTTGGTCAAAATAAGTACCTAAAGTATCTATATATTTTTCATCTAGGTTCCTAAAAGTTGTCATGTGACATTGATTAAAAAATATATTAGGTACCTATTTTAACAAAAAAAAATATTTTAGGTACCTACTTTGACAAAAAAATACTTTATGTACCTATTTTGACCAAAAAAATATACTTTAAGTATTTAACTGAACTAAAAAGTACACTTTAAGTATTTATTTTGACCAAAAATACTTTAAGTACCTAAATGAAAAGGTTAGTACACTTTAGGTACTTATTTGTGATATTAACCGAAAAAAAGATAAACAAAATTTTCCCTAACGACGTCGTTACCACTTACCAGACACCGGTTGTTGATTTTTCTGGTTCCTGTTTTGGATTTGAACTTTTGACTAGGAAGAAAGAACTAAGAAGATCAACGAGCAAACCAAGATGGAAAATTTTTGAAATTACTTTTCTCTGTAAGTGTTTCAGCAGCTCCTTTTGTTCTCTTTTATTTATTTATTTATTTTAATTTCTCAAGTTTTAATTCTGGGTTTTATTGCATTTTTTTCTTTAATTAAGACTCCCTTGGTTGTTTCAATCCATCTTAGAGATAAATTGGAATCTCGAATTGTCTGAAATTTACTTCTTCTTTTTTAAATGAACTTTCCTTGTGGAAGAACAGAGAAACTAGTGCTGATCTTCTCTTTTGAGTGAGTTTAAATTTCTGGGTTTTGCTTTTTTTTTTTCAAGCCTAATAGTTTGAATTTTTTGCAATTGGGTACTGTTCTAGACAAGAATGTTGGGTTGATTTTCCGACAAGAGGCTTGAAGCTGAACAAGGGTTTGTGTTTTGGATGTTTGAGATTACTTCTCTTGTTTTAGCAGTTTGATTTTGGTTATTGTTTATGTTAGGGGATTTTGGTTCCACTATGGGTACAGTCTTTTTAATTTATCCTTATGAATTATGATTTTCGGGTTTTATTTATGGCTGATATCGAATGTAGATTTGGTTATCGATGGATTGCTTATTAGTGATGAGAATTTTTAGGTGTTCGGGTAATTTTTCGGAATCTGCATTGTGGAATTAAGGGGAGTGAATCATGCTCAAACAGATTCTAAGTAAGCTTCCTCGGAAATCGTCGAAGACAGGTGATCATCGTGAACACGGTGGACGCCATAGTGCTTATTCTAGTGTTTCAGGTGGTGGCTCGAGGAGCAGTGATTTAGGAACGGGCAAGTCCGGGAATTTGAGTCTTCCGTCTTTTGCCGTACCTAATTCTACGGCTGATGTTGGATGGAAAGCTGCGAATTCGAAGCCGAATGGGAACCATGTTGTCTCTTCTTATGAAGCATTGCCTGCTTTCAAAGATGTTCCGGCTTCCGAGAGGCAGAACTTATTCATAAAGAAGCTTAACTTGTGTTCTGTCGTATTTGATTTCACCGATCCCACCAAGCACCTCAAAGAAAAGGAGATCAAGCGGCAGATGTTGTTACAGCTCGTAGAGGATGTGACTTCTGCAAATGGGAAATTTTCGGATGCTGTTCTGCAAGAAATTGTTAAAATGGTATCTGCAAACTTGTTTAGGAGCCTTAATACGCAACCACGAGAGAATAAAGTCGTTGAAGGCCTGGATTTGGAAGAGGAGGAGCCTTCGATGGATCCCTCTTGGCCACACTTACAAATTGTATACGAGTTTCTCTTGAGGTTTATTGCCTCACCCGAGACCGATGCAAAATTGGCCAAAAGATATGTTGATCAATCCTTCATCACGAAATTGCTTGGCTTGTTTGATTCCGAAGATCCTAGAGAGAGGGAATATTTGAAAACAATTCTTCATCGCATCTACGGGAAATTCATGGCCCATCGACCATTCATTAGGAAGGCTATAAACAATATTTTTTTCCGTCTTATTTTCGAGACTGAGAAACACAATGGGATTGCTGAACTTCTGGAAATTTTGGGCAGCATTATTAACGGGTTTGCTCTACCACTGAAAGAAGAACATAAAGTGTTCCTTGTTCGGGTGTTGATTCCCTTGAATAAGCCGAAATGCTTAGCAATGTATCATCAGCAGTTATCTTACTGCATTACGCAGTTTGTCGAGAAAGACTGCAAGCTTGCCGATACCGTCATTAGGGGGCTATTAAAGTACTGGCCTATCACGAATAGTTCGAAGGAAATCATGTTCCTAAATGAATTGGAGGAAGTTTTAGAAGCAACTCAACCAACCGAGTTTCAGCGTTGCATGATCCCGTTATTTCACCAAATTGCTCGATGTTTGAACAGTCTGCACTTTCAGGTCAGAAATTTTGAAAGTTATGTTCTGCTTTATTTCTTATCTTCAATTTGGAGACCTTATTGGCTTTACTCAATATTTGGCTGCATCATATATGCTATGATCCGGGATTTTGGTTTTCCTTATATTTGGAGAACCATGCTCGAAACCATGTCCAATATGTATCATACAAGGACAAGTGAAGTAAAAGTTAAAGGACAACCGATTGATTTTGCGATTAGTTCAAGTGGTGGTTTGAATTTGTCGATTGATGTTAGAACTACTTGAAGTTGACTGATTGCAGAGCCGGGAAATGGTTAAGCGGTTGCTAAGACGGGATTAGTTAATATCAATGCCCTATAAAATGTTATCACTGATGAAATTAACAGATAAGTGTACTGTTTATGAATCGGAATGGTAGTGAGGTTTGGGATTCAGCTGTTTCTGTTTTTGAGTGTTCTAGTGTCCCGTGGTCGAATTTGCAAAATTGGAATAAATTCAGGGAGGTTAAAATATATCTATAACTAAAACACCTTTTTCTTGTGTTGATTGAAATTTATGTTGTAGTTGGGCACTATTGTTGGTTATATATTTTAATGTTGATTGCTGTGATAAAGGGAGGGTGGTGCTATGTTACTCGGACTTGGGTGTGAATGTCAGGTATGGGAATGTGTTCTACACGGGTTTCTTCACTTTTTTTCTACAGGTCTGATTTCACTTTCTGTTTAGTGATATTGTTTGTTTTGAACATACTTTCAGCCAAAAAACTCAGACTAACCCGATGTTAAGCACGCTTTCTGCTCGAAATAATTGTTGTGAAATAAGTTGATCCTTGTGATATCGTATGAATTTTCTTTTCGATTTCTGAATTCACTTTTATTTTGGGGTGATATTTCGTTGATTGATGATAGGTTCTATAGTTCTACGTATATTGTTTCGACTCCTCATTCCCATGCATATAGGGACAAGGATATACGGATACAATCTTCCTAGGATCCTCGTATGATACTTATATCCTCATCCGAGTAGCTTAGGTTTCTACGATTGTCTTTCATTGAACTTATAATTTTGTTCTTGCCATACGCAACTGCTGATTTCCGTATATTTTCCACTACTCAGGTAGCCGAGCGAGCTTTATTTTTCTGGAACAACGATTACATCGAGAACTTAATCATTCAAAATCGCAAAGTTATACTGCCGATTATATTCCCGGCATTGGAGAAAAATGCGAGAAACCACTGGAATCAAGCTGTACATAGCTTGACTCTAAACGTCCGCAAAATCTTCTACGATCTCGATCCAGACCTGTTCAAGGAATGCTTGCTCAAGTTCCAAGAAAACGAATCAAAAGAGGATGAGACCAAAGCAAAACACCAAAATACGTGGAAACGCTTGGAGGAACTTGCTGAAAATAAAGATTTCAGTAGTGAAGACACACTCGAAACCCGCAAATCGATCGGTAACGGCTCCTCAGGTTAGATATAGATTATAGATTTTATTGGTGTTTTTTTAAGATTATCTATTGGGGTGGAACTGAAATATTGTCAATTTCTTGCATATGACAATCTGAGATTATTGTGTATTGTAGGGTTCCGGCTTATTTAGTGAAGCCTAATAAACATTTTTGTTAAATTAATCTATTTATTTCTTGAATTTGTGCTTGTTTCATATATTTCGTTCTCGGTTTATTCGGTTTCGAGATCGTTTCGGTTTTTTACCATCTTTTCCTCTAATTTCTTTAGTGTTTTTTTCATTATCTTTTATGTAGTTGGTACCGTAACGGAACTAGTCGTATTGCCTTGCACATACAAGCTTGGACCGATCAAATAACTCATTTTATTATTCTAAAATACAATTTTAAACAAACAATATTATTAAAATAGTATTTCCGACCAAGACGGGGCAGTCTGGATTACCTTTCCGATGCCCGTCTGGTCGGGCCGGGCAGATAACCTACAACTTACAACTCGAAAAACAAACAATTCTTAAAGGCAGCAAACATATTCACTTTCGGACATGAAACCAGACATTACATTCTACGAAACAACAAATCCAAGCAATGTTTCATCCTTCTCAAATGTATCCATGTCTTCATCTTTTAAGCTAATCCATGCCTCGATTCCATCTCCAGTTACAGTATCCATGAAAACAACAAGATTCTTAAAATTCAAGCTCGCCGAACCGACCCAAGCTGGTTTCCCCCACCCAAAATCGGCTTCATAAACCGGAAATCTACATAAACTTGTGACGTTAAACGAAATCATCTCCCCTTTAATGAATCTTTCAGCCCTTTCTTTGATGAAGTCCAAGTGTTGACTCGACCCTTCTCGGAGTTGTTTTATGTGTTCCGCATTGATTTTTCGTATTGATTCTCTGATCTGGCTAATGAGATTGTGACAATCTCGTTCGGAGTTTTTGGTTGGGAGCGTCATCGCGATCCGGTACAAGTTCCCAAAACTATGGTCGGGAAGTGGCGGGTCGAATCGTTTACGTAAGTTTATTGCATGGACAATGGCGTAGAAGCGACTATCTTCGTCATCATGCTTGGAGTTCGCTTTCGTTGAGGCGATGAAACTACTCCACACAAAAGCCGATAAGGCCTCGACGCGTGAAGGGTATACTTTGTTTCCGATGTTCTCTTTGATTTCTTGTATTTTTGATGCAGTGAAAATGAATCTTTTTGTCACGATTCTTTCGGTCGATATGCCGTTTCTCGGTTCAAACCCTAACATCGTCTTCGGTGGAAAGAGCTCGGCCGATACGAACTCGGGTAACGCTATCGAACTCCGAGGATCTCCGCGACAAACAGCGGCCCAAGTTTTCAAAAATGTGAATAAAGATGACGCGTCCGCGATTTTATGAGAAATGCAAACACCGATACCGAAGCCTCCGCAATCGAAAACATTGAATTGAACACCAAAGGGAACTTCGTCCGCGTCATTGAGTACAAACGGAAGCAATTTGTTGAGTTCGCCCGGCACAGGATTGTCCAAAACATCAGAAATTCCACATTGAACTCGAGCTTCCACAAAGGGTACACCTTCATCATCGCAGTTTACAAACATGTTACTCTTAATCCGACCGGCAAGCGGATAGAAATAGGCCAAGACATCGGACAAGGATTGTTTAAGGCGGTCGATAACATTGATTTTGTTGTTGGATTCAATGTCACTTTCGGAAACAACTGACCGGTAGAATAAAACGAGAGGGTTATAAACCGGAGGCGATAATTGATCGAGAAACGAGAGCTGATAACGGCGAAACTGATCGGAGGTTGGGGAAGATGGCTTGATGATCTCTTTGGACAGTACTTCAACGTTGAGCTTCATTTTTGCACTAAGCCAAGCTTTGTGAACAAAGGACATACACTTGTGAATGAATATCCCATTTGGTACGTATATTTATAGAAATGCTAATGAGATTAAAAAAAAAGTCCTTTAAAGTATTCGTATTTGATTACTTTTATGTTAGTTTTTTTTATCTAAACAATAAAATTATAAATATTAATATTTGTCACCATGTAATATAAAATAAGGTAATTATTTGATAGACAACTCATGACAAATAAAACATGTACAATTTTAATTATTTGAATTTTAAACTCTAAATCTTAAATTTTAGATATAACTGATAACATATAGACAAAATTGTATAAAACAAATTTTACACAACGTAAATATTTTTTCTTTTCTTTTTGAGTTAGCATTTGATTCACTATCAGATGAATATTTTAAAGAAAATACTTTGATAACAGACAATATAAATTTTAATTTATACAAATATGTCAATTCTAAGGTTTAGGTGTTTACATGTAAATTTTTATACACTTTGTATATTAAAATATAAGTTATTTTTTTGTACAACCATCGGTATTTAATTCATTGGCTGAATAATTCGGATCAGATACTGCAGAAGCTCATTATAAGAAAATCCTCCCAACCCAATTACTTCATTCACAACACTAAGAT
Organism: Hibiscus trionum; assembly: GCA_030270665.1. Classification (NCBI taxonomy): domain Eukaryota; kingdom Viridiplantae; phylum Streptophyta; class Magnoliopsida; order Malvales; family Malvaceae; genus Hibiscus; species Hibiscus trionum. The sequence goes on from BSYR01000050.1 coordinate 2,978,754, forward strand.
TCGAACCCCTATCTTTCTTAAGGGATCTAGTTTCTCAATCTCATCTCACTAGATCAATTAATTGTTGGTAGATATAAGTCATATTTTTTTGGTTGCCTGTCCAGTTTTCAGGGCTTCGCCCTAACTAATCCGGACCGACCCGCGTCGCACACTTAGTTTTGATGGGTGAGTCTTCCAGCGGGGATTTTCTGCATACACAACGCCTCGAACCCGAAACCTTGCTTAAACATTATCGTTCTGAATCCTAAACCTAATCTTTAAATCTTACCCCTCTATACCACTAAAACCCTAAACCCTGAATATCACGTATCTTCCCTACAACTTCAATCGTAAAATAAATTTTCCACTATTAATACATGATATAATACTCTTTAATTTCTTTAACATGTAGTTTTCCATGAACAGTCAAAAAGCTTGTGGAGATTGCATAATTTTCTCGCCAAACACTAATATCTTGGGTTAATTTTTGTGTTTTCGTGCACCAAAATCACACTTTTGGTTCTTCAATTGCGTAGCAGTGTTTGTTTCTCCAGAAAAACCTTGAAATTTTCCATGATTCTCCATTTTCTTGGAAAACAAGGGAAATTATTATAATATTTCTTCTCTAACAAGTTAAATCCGTCTGTCCAAACCACATAGCACGAGATAAGAGTAGGTATTGATTGGATTGCATCTATTTAATTAACTTATCAAACCGATCAAATTCAGTTAATTGAATCAGATAAATAAATTCAATTTAACAATAATCGATTATTTATGAAAATGGATATAGACAATCGATTAGTTCGGTTATTATTAATTTTAACTGATAGCTTTTTTTTAATAGTCTAAAGTGATTACAAAGTAGTATCTGTTCATGCATATTCTAAATCTTTACAATGCACACACGTCTTGCAAGTAGAGGTGGCAAACGTGTCATTTAGTTCAGGTTCGGTTCGGTTCGTTTTGGTTCATGTTATTTTGGGTCTAACTAAATTCAGTTTAAATTTGATTCGGGTCGGTTCAGATCGGTTCGATTTAAGTTCATGTCTATGGTAACTTCGGGTTGGGTATCATGTCGATTCAGTTGCTTTTCGGGTTGGTTGAATTTCGGTTCGGTTTATTTCGGGTCGAGTCATTTTCGGTTTAATATGAGATCCATCGGTTTCAGTCGGGTTTTCAGGTCGAGTTAGGTTTTTACACCCCATATATGGCTTTATATAGCCCGTATGTTTGGCTTTTTGGTGAGTTGTACGCCATTTTATTTTTTTCTTTCTTTATTTATTTTAATATCTTTTCTTTATTTCGGGTTACCTTCAGTTCGAATTGTTTTTGGTTCGGGTAAAATCGATTCAGGTCTATTCGGTTCGGTTTAAAATGAATTCGGGTCTTTCAGTTTGGTTAAAAATTAGTTCGGATCTATTTTCGGTTCAACTAAAATTCGGTTCGATTTTGGGTTTCAAATCAAGTTCGAGTCGATTTCGGGCCTCGGGTCGAGTAAATCGGTTCGGTCTCGGTTTTTTGGTCAAGTTTGCCAGGTCTATTTGCAGGCAAAATGATTGTACTCGAATCTCTTAAAATAGACATTATCCGCCTTTCTACTAAATTATTATTGGGTTCTTAGCTGATAACTGAATAAATACAAATATTTTTATACAGATTGAAAACTATTTTTTTACAGTCGAATCGTTACAGGGAGGATTAACTTTCAACTAAAATATAAACAGAATGCAATTTAAATCAGAATAACTCTGGATAGAATCAACATATAATTTATATAGAATTGTTGTGAATAAAATAAAGAAGAACAATAATAAGAACAAAGAACAAGAATGGAAGAACAATGAGATGAGAGGAAGAGGGAGATTTATATTATTCTCAATACTCAAGTATATACAATACCTTCGTTAAATCATCTATTTATAGGCATAAGAAGTACATAATACATTAAACTAATTAATGAAGATAATATTTCTAATGATAAAGTAAATCAAATCTCCTTGATAAAGTCTTTATCATTATAGACATCCACATAGATAAATATTCATAACACTCCCCCTTGGATGTCTATGAAGATAATGTGCCTCGTTAAAACTTTACTAAGATAAAAACTTAGTGGGAAAATTTTTTTTAGTGAAGGAAAAAGAGTACACACATCTTTGATACGCATAACATGTTGCCTCATTAAAAACCTTATTAGGAAAACCCATTGGGACAAAACCTCGGTTAAGGGAAAAAGAGTGCAACGCGTATTTACTCCCCCTCATGAAAACATTACAGAAGATCTTTGAATCTTCATAATTCAATCTTGAATATTATTTTTCTAAAGATCGTGAGGGATGAAACTTTGGAGTAATATGTTCCATGATGTATCCACTTTCAAACTGAGATATACATCTTGCATTATCTTCACACAAGATAACTTTTATCTTATCTTGTAAAAGTAAATTCACATGTCTTTTTGATATGTTGGGTCAATGGTCTTAGCCAAACACATTTTTGGCTTGCCTCGTGCATAACAATTATTTCTACGACATTTGAGGAGACATCAACGAATGTTTGAAGATCTAAATGTAATGATCTTTGTATATCCATGGATATTGCTTGACCAACTAATATATGGTGCTTCAAAACCAAGAAAAGATATAATTATCTTTATTCACATCCAACAATCTTACAATAGATATGCTTTATCCATATTGAATCTTTTTAAAGATTCTTTCAACTTATGTCCATTCATAGACAAAAACACATATTTAAGTGCTCGATCTTTAGGTCGAGATAAAACCACATCTCAAGATTCTTTTTCTCAAATCATTTCCTTAAATAACCAAATGCTTTGAAAGCTCTTTAGGAGTTCTAATAATATAATGAATCTTGATTCAAATTCCTTTATAAAATACATAAGGAAATCTTATCATTCTTATAGTATTTCCTCAATTAGTACTCACTAAGGCAATTATATCAAATGCACCAAAATATTCAATGAGACATGTCTAAATAAAATTTCTCAAAAATTTCTAAATGCTTTTAGCATTTTAAATCCTTTAAGGATAAATAGGGATCCATAAATAATTAGACGCATGTAATATATTTCATACTGCCAAAGTAATTGCATCCACCATGAAGTAATTAAAACTCTTCATAAATCATAATTCAAGTCGAATTTACGACTACTTATTTGTGTCTCACTTGCATTACACCTTTAGGTGTTTGGATTGTTGGTCCAAATACTTCTCTTTTAGAAGTTCAAAGCGTCTTTCTATATTGGACAATTCAATATATATACTTCTTGATAGATTTCTATACAAGATCATCGTTTTCTTTCTTTACTTCTATAGAAGTATTATATTTAAAACTATTTGTAAAATCATTGTCGACAACTTTTTAATTTTCTGGTTTCATTCTCGTAGTGACATAACTCATCGAGATCTCTTCAAGATTTCAATTTTTATTTCAGGTACCTGAAACTCTTCAAGATTTTTATTATTAGTTATGCCTTGGGTATCTTCAGGAGCACTCGCCTCCAATATATGACCATCTCATATTACTTTCTATTTACGAGAATTTTGATCATTGGAATCATTTCAACTATCATGCTTCAGGCATGATTTACATCCTCTCGCTCTAACATGTAATTTAAACTTAGAGCATTTTAGTTGGTATATGAGACTCAGTTACTCTCATTGGGTCAGTAAATATGTCTGGCAGTTGACATGTAATAACATGAATTATCTTATAAACTTCTGGTTCATATACGAGGATCTAGATAACGATAATTCATTTTTCTTTATCTAGCTAATTATTATCTCCCCATGATGTTGAGAAAAATCATGTCATAAATGATTCTCCTATTAATGTTTAAGAGTTTAAACATAAAAGGAGACTCGTACTCAATATATATATTCTCAACCCTTTTTATTTACCCATTTTGTGCGTTGTGGTGGAGCAATTCATATCGCACATTAAAAAAATTATAAAATGGGAAATGTAAGGCTTCTGACCAAAAACTAATCATAACGGAGAATTTATTATAACTCGTTGGCTAGATGTGTATAAGTGTTGCTATATGGAAACACCATATAAATAATAATTCTTTTGTTCTCATAGTTTAGCTATTAAATAGGAGACATCCAATTGAAATTTTGCTAAACTATATTTTTCATAATCAATAGGCTTTGTAACAACTGATATAGCCTAAAATATAAACCCACTAACTTTTCAAGACGAATAGTCTAACTGCATAATCTGAATCCTTTTATAACCAATCTCACAAACTTCTGGTTGTAAGTTGATAAAACAATGTAGATGCATCTACTAAAATCATATAAAACTTTCCACATTTGTGGATAAATGGGCCCATATTTCATTCAGATATACAAGACATGCGGTCTCAACTTTAGTACAAGAACTTCAAGTTCTTTTGCTAAGTGGAATCTTAATCATTTCCTTTGAGAACAAGCAACACAAGAACTTCGTGTTCTTTTAATAAATGGAATTTAATCAATTCCTTTGAGAACAAGCACCACAAGAAATTCAGGTTATTTTCATAAATGTGCATATAAATTTCAATAGCTTTCACATCATTATTGATCAAGATGGTCTAACCGATCATGCCAACTATATACAAGTGTGTATATACATTTCTGAATTTGGTAAACTAGAACACGTGATTCAATCTCACTCGTACACGTTTAGTACAACCATCAAAATTGTTCATTTGAATAAGAATAATTAGCTCTTTCGAAACTTTCAATAGAAATTATCTTTTAGTAGTAATATACAGTTCTTCTAGAGCTTTCAACTGACTTTTTGGCTACCAAAACTTATATCCACATTGACTTATTTCAATTGCCAATTGATAACATATGTTATCTATAATCTAAAAGAATATTTTGCGAACTCATATTGATCTCTTAAAATTTTCACTTCTAGTGGTGACGATATTATTACCATTAGCGGTAATTATTGCAATATTCGCAATTATGAACTTTTCATAATGTGCTTTCAAAAATATATTGCTCTTCTAGAGCATCAATACTTTTAGTACTTTGAGATATAATACTCACATTTTTCCTATGCATTTAAATGGAAAAAATACATCTTATGCTTCTGCTAAGCATAAATCGTCACCATAAATTATATTTGATAAGTAATCATGTTAAACAAAATAAATAAATATGATAATATATAAATATAAATATTAACATGAATATAAATATAAAATGTAAATAATCAGTGTATAAAGTAAATAAACATAAAGAAAAATAAATAAAAGGATAATTAATTCTCTTCAAAGTTATGAGAATAATTAGAAGATGATTTATTCCATTCGAGTGTTATAAGGAAATCAACAACGTCTAAATGAGTTGGACTAACAATGTCCAAATAAGTTGGACCAATATCATTTTTGTCATTTTTCGCAAACAAAATTTCCTTTTACTTTCTTTCCTTTATCATTCAATCATTGTTGATTTTTCCAACGTACGATAAATACGAGACAAATGATTTATAACATCACATTGGTAATAAAACAAATTTCACTTTCTTAGAATGATCTTTATCGCTCTTGTCATCCTTATAACCCCTCTACCAGTGAGTAGAAGTATTCTTAAAATGACCATAATGTTTATGTCCATGCCTCGACCATGACCACAATTTCTAATGTGGCTTTTATTCTTTATATAATATAATCTCACATTTACTTCAGGGAATGGAGTAGAGCCAGTGGGCCTTTGAAACCTTTTTATGATATTGTGTCTGAGGACAATATTATTTGTCGTGAAAAGTGGAGTATGTTTTTATTAACATATCCTTATCATAGAGAAAAAAGATTTAATCATCGTACGCGGTATTGTTAAACCAGTCCACAAGGTCCTTTAAAAATCTCCTTTGAGACCAGTAGCCTCGCAGAACGGGATGTCCAGCCAATATACTTGGGTTATATCGAAATTATGTCTCTAATTGAATAATGATTTACCATGTTTGCATTAACTTCAGGGAATTAAACAGTTCCAATAATCGCATGGAATAAACATCATGCTTGCATTCACTTCAGGGAATGCACCATCATTGATAATCGCATGGAATAAACATCATGCTTGCATTCACTTCAGGGAATACCCCATCATTGATAATCGCATGGAATAAAAATCATGCTTTGCATTCACTTCAGGGAATGCCTCCCATAAAACTTTTTGGATCAAAACGAATTTTCATAACTTGAACTTGGGAGAAATATTCGAGTTTTTCGACACATAAAAGTTATTGCTTTTGAGCAAAGTCACCATGATTTGTCGCACTTTAAAATCATAATTTAAAGAATAAAAATAAAATCAGAATTTACCGATATTGGTTTTTCTCTCGAGGACAATGGAGACGTAGCAAATGACCAAGACATCATCTCATAATGTCATGTCTCTTTCCAAGTCATTATATCATGAAAAAACTCAAAACATGATAAAAAAACATATGCTCTCATCGATATAATAACATAAATATATTTTGATTTTTAATTAAAAAAACTTAGTCTCTATCGATAATTTGCTTACCCATAATTAAAGTCAAACAATAAAAGCAACCTGTGAAATATAATATGCAAGAAATAATGAAACATCTGCATGCAAAACTTGCTAACCTCTCTCATCTTTAATGCAAAGCATTTTCAGTGAGGATTGGAAGACAATGCAAGAAGCATTGGCGGCGAGTGTTGGAATATAATAGGCTTTGGAACCATTATGCGAAGATAATGCAAGAACCATTAGCTTTGATGCATTCTACGTTTTCTAACAAGATGCGGTCTTTGACTTTGCTTCTCCACAACATGAATGAGGTTTTTCGTCAACTCAAATCGGATGAGAAAGACAATCAAACATGCTTTCAGACCTTTCAAAAATTAAAATCAAGTTAAAATATAAAGAGAAAGACAATCGGTAACTAAAAAAAATAAGGAGAAAAAAACCTATCTTTGGTTCATTCTATAATCGAATTCTTCCCGATAACTTCTTTTGAATTCGAACGATGAAGACCTCAGTTGATTAGAGTCTCGTGCTGATAACGTGTTGTGAATAAAATAAAGAATAACAATAATAAGAACAAAGAACAAGAATGGAAGAACAATGAGATGAGAGGAAGAGGGAGATTTATATTATTTTCAATACTCAAGTATATACAATGCCTTCATTAGATCATCTATTTATAGGCATAAGAAGTACATAATATATTAAACTCTAATTAATGAAGATAATATTTCTAATGATAAAGTAAATCAAATCTCCTTGATAAAGTCCTTATCATTATAGACATCCACATAGATAAATATTCATAACAATAATGAAATTTTTAGAGATTAATTTAAATCAGAATAACTTTTTTACGATTTTTAATAAGTTTTGGAAAATACTTTGATACACAAATTTGTGTAAACTTTCAAGCCTTTTAATTTTAGGGTTTAGAGATTTAAGTTATGGTTTAGGATTTATGTGTTTAGGTTGTAGTGTAGAAATCAATGTTTATGGTTAGAATTTAGAGTTTATGGTTTAAGTTTTAGGGCTAAGGATTTTGATTTTATAACTTAAATATGAAGGGTTGTGTAATTTTTTTTACACAGTTTGTGTATCTAAATATAACCGGTAAAATTTTATTGTTTTATTTTCATGCTCGATGTTCTTTGTTTGGAACTTTGGTTAGCGTGTGATTCTTGAAAGGGCATTTTCGATTTGTTGATGGAGTGTGTTCCCATTTTTTTCATTTCTCTAATACCAATTGTTGGGATGTGTGGTGCTCGATTCCTTCAACCGTTCTTGCTCGCCAAGTGGTGGAGAAGTGGAATTTTGGGTGTTTTGTGGGAATAGAAAGATAGGCAATTGACACAAGGATTTATAGTGGTTCAACCTTCTAACTAAGGTCTACATCCACTACCTTAGCTTCCCACTAAGGATTTCAAAACAAATTCACTAAGAATTTTGTCCCTCTTCTTGGCTTAGGAGGAAACTGTTACAACGATCAAGCTTGATCAAACACTCTCTTGCACAAGAAAGACTTAGCAAACTAGAAATCCCTCTAGAAGGTATATGTTTGCACAATTAAAGCTCTCACCCAAAACCTAAACACTTGAGCAAATTTGACAATTAGGCTCACAAGTTTTGTCTATACAATAAATTGAAGAATAAAGCCCTAAGACAAATTCTTGATCATTATGTTGTTGACAATTGAAGCATTAACCATCTCTTGATGCTTGGAGGTCCCTTTTATACTCCTAATTGAGTTTGTAGCTGTTGAGGACCGTTAGGGATGGATTAGAGAAGTTGGAGCCTTTATTTTCCACCATAAATGCAGTTCTGCAGCTTGGCGTATCGATACCCTTCAAACCGTATCGATACGGTCCCGATAAGGAAGTAGCCGTTGTGCACTTCAGCTGATGCGTATCGATACGCTTACCTAGCGTATCGGTACGGTCCTGCAGTTTAAAAGACCGTTGGGAAATATGACCGTTGGTGGTAGTTAGGCGTATCGGTACGCGATACAATCGTATCGGTACACGAGCCGTTGGGCTATTTCAAAACACACCGTATCGATACGTCTAAGCGTATCGGTACGGGTTTTGGCTACTGGAAAAATCTTGTAGTTGAAACCCTAAGGCGTATTGGTACGGTACCAGACCGTATCGGTACGGGCACTTGAAAATCTTGGTTTTGACTACTTTAAATGCACTTTAAATCATTCCAAAGCCTTGTAAAACCCTTAAACATATTTTCAAGTTGTTTTTGACTAAAAACATATTTTAAATTCTTTTTAATTTAGTCCAAAACATTTTTCAAATATTATATCAAAACACTTAGTTCTACATAAACATTACAAACTGGTTAATATTTCTACCCAAAGATTAACCAAGACTCTCTCAATACAAAGAAGAATTGACAATCTGAAAAATACCTCTCACAAGGTTGATATATTACCCAATTACAATTAATCACTCCCCAAACTTGAAAGAAAATGATACAATGAAAATTACACAAGTTGGGTTACAAAAATTTGACACTTTAAGCTCAAGGGTTTGGATATATGCTTGGATTGTTGCAAATAGGTTCAATAGTTGATCCTATAGCTTTGGAGGCTTGTTTGTATACCCTTGCATTGATTTCTAGCCGTTCTGGTGGTTGAGATCATCAATTGAGCCGTTGGGCTCATTTTCCCCCGCAATAAATGCACTTTTGCAACTTACCGTATCAGTATATGAAGGCTCGTACTGATACTTGTCTCAAAACAAAAAGAGCCGTTGTGTACATTTAAGAGGGGCGTATCGATACGCGTATAGGCGTATCAGTACGGTTATAGTGTAAAACAAGGGGTGTATCGATACTCAAATGCCGTATCGATACAGATTTTTCTCACTGAAATCCTGAGAAAAACTTAAGTAAAAAGTGTATTGATACACTATAAGGGCGTATCGATACGATCCAACGACCGTTTGAAATTTCCTGATTTAATAACTGACAAGCAACAACTATATTATTAAATGCAAAGATTTATCGAATCAAACCAAACTGTATCGATACGGGGACAATCGTATCAGTACGCTATGCCTTAAAATTAAGCCTAGGAAGAATACCGTACCGATACGAGTGTAACCGTATCGGTAGGCTTTTTTTGATTAAAATTCCAAAACCATAAAACCGTATCGATATGACTAGAGCGTATCGATACGCCTTAGCGTACATGTAAGGTTTGGCTTTAAACACTTAGAAAACTTTTGTTTGAAAAATTTATTCAACTTAGAAACAATTTTGGTTCAAATTTGTATGTTAATTTGTGAAACTTTAGAATACTTAAAAATTTATTTACTTTTACAAATAGGTCCTTAGAAAAATTTATTATATCAAAATCAAATTAGGTTTTACAATCTCTCCCTTTTTGATATAATAAAACCAAAGTAAATTTTTAAGTATTTTGAAAACTTTGAAAAGTTTACTCCCCATTAATTTAAGATTGGTTTTCAAAAGTTTGTAAAAATTTATATTTTATACTTACTTCTCCCCCTTTTTGTTAGATCCAAATCAATGCATATAACCAATGGATATAGACAAGATATAAAACAATGAAGCACACAGTAAAGCATAATTAAAGCAACATAATATCATTAAACTTCAAATTAAAATCCAAAGCAACATACGTTCAAATAACTTCAAACTTAAATCCAAACTTAAATCCTAAGAAAAAAACATAAATCAAAGCATAGGGTTCTTAAACATAGAACATAGGTGCAAAATAAAACAGAAATCCTAAATGATATGGTATGTAATGAGATGCTCAAAAACTACTCGTCCCCATCGTCTTCGTCCTCATCCTCTTCATCGTCATCATTGCGATTGGCTTGAGAGTTCCGAGCATTAAGCCAAGCACCATGGAAAGCGGTGAGAGAGACATCCATGTAGGCTTCTTGTTGCTCAATGGCCTTGACTCGATCCTCCAATGAAGTAAAACGTGTATCAATGGCCGCAAATCTCGCATTCATGGTTGTATCTAAAGAAGCAATATTAGTCCCTAAGGATGTGAATTGCTCATTTAGATACGCCATGAGTCCATCCATGGAAGATTGAGCTTGGTGAACTTGTGGACCTTGTGGAGCTACCGGAGGAGGTTGATCATCTTGAGGAGGAGGTCGATTAACACGAACCCATTCATGATCAATGTACTCAAAGTGTGCACGAGTAAGGGAGTTTTCATCGATTGGTTTGCCAAGAGGCTTGGCAGCATTATGGGAACAATCGATCTCTAAGGAATGGAATAAGAAACTCAAAGCCGTGCCATAGAACAAGGACATGACTTGTAACACCCCAAATGTAACGCCCCGGTTTTGGGCTTAGAAGTTTTGGGCGTTGACCGGTTTGGTCAAAGTGCTGTTCGAATCTTAAGAGGTAAAATTAGGAAAGCCTAGTTCGGGTTGCATTAAAAATATGGAAAAATGTTCTAAAATCATCTTTTAATATAATTAAGTGAACTGTGAAATCAATTTTGAAAAATGGGTTTTGGAAGTATGACATTTTGGCTAGTGACCAAAATGTAATTTTCGAAAGTTTGGTGACTATTTTATAAAGAGTTGAAACTTTGAATCTTTAAGGGGCTATTAATCCAAAGATGATTTCTCCAGATTTTTTCTAAGATATTTTAAGTCTAAAATCTGATTTTAAAGGTTATTAAAATTGGAGGGAAGCTATTTTGACAATTTTCTCAACTAACTTCCAATTTTCTTCTCTCTTTTTTTCTCTCAAACCAAACACTATTTTTCCAGAGAATTGGATCTGATTTCTTCACCTAAATCCCTCCATTCAACTCTCATTTGATTCCTAATCAACATATCTTCAAAACCTCTTCAATTGCTTCTTGATTCTTCAAGGATTTTCATTCCAAAAAGTGGAGAAACACAAGTTTGGAGGTAAGAACGTCATTCTCCTCTAAACTATCAGTTCTTTACTGAAATTCCCAAGTTATCAACTCTTGATTGATGTTTAATTAAAGGCTTTTGAGTTTGGAATTGTATCTTGGCTTAAAATGCAAGATTTGATGATTTTTCATGATTTTCGTTAGATCTGATTAATCTGTGATTTGAGATGTGTTTTTGATGTTAAATGAACTCTAAATTGATAAGGAAATGAGTTTTGATTGATGCAATCCCGGATAGGTTGAGTTTCCTAAGTTTAGCTTATGTTTCTTGGATGTTTTTGTGGTGATCTTGTGGATCTGTTGTTGCTGGAGGTATAAGGATGTTAATAGGTTGTTTTTAGATGTTATATGGTGTTGATGGATGTTAGGTTTTGCTGGTTTATGGCTGGGCTTTGTTTAGAAGTGGTTTGGATGCATTTTCGGTTGTGTTTGGTGGCCGAAAATGGAGGTTGAGTGAGAGCAGCGAGTTTGAGTGCTTTCATTGAAGCTTTTGATGCTTGATGATGCATTAAACCTCTGCTTTAATGTGTTTGATCAGGGGAGGCATCTTTGGATCCAAGAGTTGTTGATCCGGAAGCTTGAATTCGTGCTTCGGCAAGTGGCGAAGTGGAATCGGTGAGTGAAATTAGGTTTTCGGCTTTGAAACCAATGTCTTGGGAGCTTAGTTTAAGTCTAAACAACTTTGCTAAGCTCGAGCGTAAGTTTTCAGAATTTCTCTCTAGTGGTGGCCATGATTTTGTTGTGATGCGAAATGATAATTTGCATGTTTTACATACTGTTTTGGAAGCATGTTTTAGCATGGTTTTTGCTGTTGATGTAAGCCATATGTTGAAGGTAACTCTAGGTAGGAGTTCCTTGTTTTTGTACATTGAAATGATGTGGTTTAATGCTTTGAAATGCATGATGAATATGGCTTGGTTTTATGCTTAAAAACAGTGATGTAAGTGATGAAAATGATGTATATTGACAAGTGAGGTTTTAAAATGTTAAGGTCACTAAGGTGGTTAAAAGTCCTTGAGTGAGCCTTGTTACTTATGAACATCAAGGTGGTTAAAAGTCCTTGGATGGTTCATGTTGTGGACACTAAGGTGGTTAAAAGTCCTTAGGTGATCCTTTTCTATGGTGTTTAAAAGTCCATAGGCCAAGGTGTTTAAAAGTCCTTGGGATCAAGGTGTTTAAAAGTCCTTGATGTGATACTTCATGGTGTTTAAAAGTCCATGGCCAAGGTGTTTAAAAGTCCTTGGGAAGTTGGTGAACTTGTTTTAAGAAGTGAAATGTATCACTTGAGCCAATATGACATGTTAAGTATATAAGAAGCATGAGATGCTAGTTTTGATATATGATATGAAGCATGAGATTGCTTGTTTTAAAGTATGCTTTGAGCATGTGCATAGTTTGACTCTAAGCATGATTTATAAATGGTTTTAATTGCATTATTGAATTGTTTTTATTGAGCATGCCTCACTAAGCTTTTGCTTACGCTCTCTACGTTTTCTTAATTCAATAATGCAGAGCATTAGAGTACCTTGAGGGCAGCAAGAAAGGGCAAGCAATCAAGTTCAAGTGAAGCTCAATGTATGAAGGTTTTATAAGTACATTTTAGCTTTTGTGTGATTTGGCAATGGGGGACCAATGTGTATGTTTTGGGAGGTGTTGGAGACTCCCTAAGTATGTTAAATGTTGATGTGTTTGCTGGCTTTTGAGTTGGAACCATATATGCTTGTTTTGGAAGTTTGGTGTTGAATAGCTAGCTTGTGTAGGAAGCATGCCTATAGAATTGGGGCTTTTTGCATATGAAGATGTTTGGATGAATTGATGATGCTAATATGTTGTTTATATGTTGAATTGCATGTTGGCAATGTTTGGTAGCATTTGGAGCATGATTGGTTGTGTAATTGCATGTTTAAATTTGAGTTTTGAAGTAATCTGGGCAGGGTGTTTCGGAACAGCACCTACCGTTTCGGAACGGGTGCCTTAATCGTGCCCAGGCGTCCGAAACGGGAAGGGCCGTTCCGAAACGGAAAAGCCTCTGCCAGACCCCCGTTTCGAAACATGCTATGCCTGTTTCGGAACGGCCCCGCGTTTCGGAACGGGCTGTCTCCCGTTTCGGAACGGTCGACCGTTGGGGGCTGACATTGGCAGTTATGTGTTTTGGATTGTTTGCATTTTGGTCCTGAAACTTGTTTGTGCAATTGTATGAGTTTGGGAAGTCCTTTTGAGCTGAAATTTCACAGGGAAGCATGAAACCTGATTAATTTCAAGTTGGTAACTTCAATTTGGATTAAGTCCTTATAATTATCAGAATTTACAATTTGGTCCCTAAAGTTGTAAATTGTTCAATTGAGTCCCTGTTTGATCTCTGATGTTTGTGATCTTTTGGTATGATGTTTGTGTGATCACCATTAGGCTTAATGTGCATCTAGACAAGTTTTAAAAAGAAAAAAAGGGTCGTTAATCAAGGTTGACTTTCGGGTTGACTTTGGTTTTCCCCGTTTGACTTTCTTAATTCGGGTCAACCGTCTAGGCCGGGTTAAGGGGGTTACATTTGGTGGTATCAGAGCTAAGTTCTCGAGTAATTGGGAATGTTTGTATGCATGATTGAAGTATGTATGCTATGAATGCTTGTTGTTTGAAAGCATGTTCAGTGGCTTGAGGTGCTGATGCAATTGAGTTGTATGTTGTGATGTTGCATGCTGAGGGTACCCATTGCCAAACAAAAGCTAATGAAATGAAATTGATTTTGAAATGAAAGTGAGCTTGAATACTTGGATTGCTTACCTTGCTGGGCCTGATTTTGTTTTATTTGTGTTGTGATTGCATGATAAAAGTATGGCACCACGTAGAGAGTTAAGAGGTAATGCGAGAGCTACGGCTCCTAACGAGAATGAGAATGAAGAGCACACTGGTAGTGCTGTGTTACCCCCTCCTCCGCCTGGTGGTGGTGCTGGAGGTGCGAGAGCTGAAGCTGCAGCTGATGCTGGTGCTGGAGCTGCTGGACCAGAGGTTGGCCAGGGGCAAGCTATGCCTGACATGTCTGTTTTGGTACAAGCTATTGCGGGTGCTTTTCGAGCAGCAGTAGCTGGAGCTCAGGGAGCTGGGCATCAGGGAGATGCTGGAGTCAGATTGCCTTTGGAGCGTCTGCGCAGTCTTGGAGGGACTGAGTTTAGAGGTTTATCAGCTGAGAGTTCTGAGGCTTGGCTGGAAAGTACCAAGCGTATCTTGGGTCAGATGAGTTGCACGGATGTGCAAAAGCTGGGCTGTGTTGTGTCCTTGCTGCAGGACGATGCTTATACATGGTGGACGACTACCATTGCTGGAATGGCTGAAGCTGATGTTACCTGGACATTCTTTCAGAATGTGTTTAAAAGAAGATATCTGGGAGTGAGATATCTGGATGAGAAAAAGCGGGAATTCATGTCTCTTACCCAAGGGAGCATGAGTGTAGCTGAGTACGAGGTACAGTTTGTACGGCTCAGTCAGTATGCACCGGAGCTGATACCTGATGAGAGGGCTAGGTGCGAGAGGTTTCGTTACGGTCTTGTAACGGAGGTTAAGATGTATTTGCTGGCCACCGAGTATGTTGATTTTGATGTGTTGGTGGGCCGAGCTAAGGACGTTGAGATGAACCTGAGTTTGTCTGCTAAGGGTGCTGGCAAGCGAGTTGCTGAGTATAGTTCCGGAGGTGGACGGAACAAGAAGGGACGAGATCAGAAGTATCAGTCCTCAGCCAGGAGAGGTGGTGGTGTGCCTGCTAGGGGTGGCGGTGCTAGAGCTGATCCGAGTGCTTGTTGGATCTGTGGTTCCCGTGGTCACTTGAAGCGTGACTGTCCTCGTGCTGAGAGAGTGGCACAAGCTCCTGTTGCGGCTGCTGGTAACGGGTGCTGGAATTGTGGTTCTGCAGACCACATCAGGCGAGATTGTCCGAGGATGGCTGGTGAGCAGGTGCGTGCTCCTGTTGTTGCTGCACCACAGAGAGGTCGTGGGCGCGGCCGTGGTAATTTCCAAAGGAGAGAGGAAGGTGGCCGAGGGGTAGCTCATGTTGTAGCTATTCAGCCTGAAGGTGGAGGCCAAGCGAGGGTGTATGCTCAGAGGGAGGGCAGGAATGATGCAGATGTGATTGCAGGTACCTTTACTTTGCAGTCCTTGTCATTGCTTTCTTTGATTGATTCTGGATCTACGCATTCATATATTCTTCGTGAGCATGCTGAATTGCTTGGTTTGCCTGTTGAGTCTTTGGATGTTGGTGTTCGGGTCACTAGTTCTTTTGGTGAGACTGTTGTGACTCGAAAGTTGTATAGAAGGTGCCCTTTAGTTGTTCAAGAGCATGTCTTTCATGTTGATCTTATGGAGTTGCCCTTCTATGGTTTTGATGTGATCCTTGGTATGGATTGGCTTGCTGAGCATCGTGCTGTTGTGGATTGTGAGAATAAGCGTGTTTCGCTTAAGCTTGTGGATGATTATGAAGTTGTGGTGGTTGGTGAGAATGTGAAGTTTCTTGCCAATGTGGTATCTTCTTTGGAGGCGAGCAGGATGCTGAGGCAAGGTTGCGAAGCCTATCTAGCTTTTGTGATGAATCCTAGCTCTAAGGAGTTGAGGGTGCAAGATATCAGGGTTGTAAAGGAGTTTCCTGGTGTTTTTCCTGAGGAGTTGCCTGGTTTACCTCCTAACCGCGAGGTGGAGTTTGGAATTGAGCTGTATGAGAATACAACTCCTGTGTCCATTACTCCCTATAGAATGGCACCTAAGGAGCTGAAGGAGCTGAAGACGCAGTTGCAAGAGTTGCTTGATCGTGGTTTCATCCGGCCGAGTGTGTCACCTTGGGGAGCACCGGTCTTGTTTGTGAAGAAGAAGGATGGCACTATGAGGATGTGCATTGATTACCGTCAGCTGAACAAGTTGACTATCAAGAATCGGTATCCTTTGCCGAGGATTGATGATCTCTTTGATCAATTTCGGGGAGCTGCTGTGTTCTCTAAGATTGACTTGAGGTCAGGGTATTATCAGTTGAAGGTGAAGGATGTGGATGTGCCTAAGACAGCTTTCAGAACAAGGTATGGGCATTATGAGTTTCTTGTGATGCCGTTTGGGTTGACAAATGCTCCTGCTGCTTTCATGGACATGATGAATCGTGTGTTTCATGAATACCTGGACAAGTTTGTTGTGGTGTTCATTGATGATATCCTCGTGTACTCACGTACTGAGGAGGAGCATGAAGAGCATTTGAGGATTGTTTTGCAAGCTTTGTTGGAGAATCAGCTTTATGCTAAGCTGAGCAAGTGTGAGTTCTGGTTAGAAGAGGTGGTTTTTCTTGGACATGTAGTCTCAGCTGAGGGGATTCGTGTTGATCCTCAGAAGATTGAGGCGGTGATGAGCTGGAAGGTTCCTAAGTCTGTTCATGAGGTCCGTAGTTTCCTTGGTTTGGCGGGATACTACCGAAGGTTTGTGGATGGGTTTTCCAAGATTGCTGCTCCTTTGACAAAGCTGTTGCAGAAGGATGTTAAGTATGAGTGGACAGAAGCGAGACAGCAAGCTTTTGAGAAGCTGAAGGCGGCTTTGACGCAAGCTCCTATCTTGATTCAGCCTGAATCAGGGAAAGAGTTTGTGGTCTACAGTGATGCATCCTATGTTGGTTTGGGGTGTGTGCTAATGCAGGAGGGTAAGGTGGTGGCTTATGCATCGCGGCAGTTGAAAGTGCATGAGCGCAATTACCCTACGCATGATATTGAGCTGGCTGCAGTGGTTTTTGCTCTGAAGATTTGGAGGCATTATCTGTATGGTGAGAAGTGTACTGTGTACACGGATCACAAGAGTTTGAGGTATCTGATGTCTCAGAAGGAGTTGAATCTTAGGCAACGGCGTTGGTTGGAGTTGCTCAAGGATTATGATCTGACGATTGAGTATCATCCTGGAAAAGCTAATGTTGTTGCTGATGCCTTGAGTAGGAAGGTAGCTGTTGAGTTGAGAGCCATGTTTGCTAGCTTGAGCATATCGCGTGATGGTGGTCTTGTGGCAGAGTTGCAAGTGAAGCCGTCTATGGTTCAGTTGATCAAGGATAAGCAGTTGTTGGATGATTCCTTGGTGTCTCATGTTCAGGATATCGCGGAGGGTAGACCTTCGGATTTCTGTTTCAATGATGATGGTGTGCTGTGTTTTGGGAGTCGAATAGTAGTGCCCAATGATGCTGAGTTGAGGCGTGCTATTCTGACTGAAGGTCATAGTAGTCCTTTTGCTATGCACCCTGGTAGTACTAAGATGTATCGTGATCTTCGAGATGAGTACTATTGGGTTGGTTTGAAGAAGGACGTTGCGGAGTTCGTGAGCAAGTGTTTGGTGTGTCAGCGAGTTAAGGCTGAGCATCAGTTTCCTTCTGGTTTGTTGCAACCGTTGAAAATCCCTGAATGGAAGTGGGAGAGGGTTACCATGGATTTTGTATCTGGTTTACCTTTGTCTCCATCAAAGAAGAATTCGGTTTGGGTGATTGTGGATCGCCTGACGAAGTGTGCACATTTCTTGCCTGTGCATACCACGTTTTCGTTGGATAAGCTGGCAGAGCTGTACATTGCTGAGATTGTGCGGCTGCATGGTGTGCCTAAGTCGATTGTGTCGGATAGGGATCCGAGGTTCACATCGCGGTTTTGACAGTGTTTGCATCAAGCTCTGGGTACAAGGTTGCATTTCAGTACATCCTATCATCCTCAGTCGGATGGTCAGTCTGAGCGAGTTATCCAGGTTTTGGAGGATATGTTGAGGTGCTGCGTGATTGAGTTCCAAGGTTCTTGGGAGAAGCATCTGCCTTTGGTTGAGTTTGCTTATAACAACAGTTATCAGGCGAGCATACAGATGGCACCTTATGAGGCTTTGTACGGGAGGAAGTGTAGGACTCCTCTTTGTTGGGCTGAAACTGGTCAAAAGTTGGTTTCGATGCCGGCTTTGTTGAAAGGGACCATAGAGAAGGTGAAGCTCATTTGTGAACGGTTAAAGGCTGCTTCTGATCGGCAGAAGTCTTACGCGGATTTGAAGCGTAAGGAGATAGAGTATGCGGTGGGTGACCGTGTGTTCTTGAAGGTTTCGCCTTGGAAGAAGGTGATGCGGTTTGGCCGGAAAGGCAAGTTGAGCCCTAGATACATTGGACCATATGAGGTGGTTGAGTGTGTGGGTCCTGTTGCGTATCGGTTGAGGTTACCTCAGGAGTTGGAGAAGATTCATGATGTGTTTCATGTTTCTATGCTCCGGAAGTATAGATCTGATCCTTCGCATGTGATGCCTGTGGAGGAAGTGGTATTGAATCCGGATTTGACCTATGATGAGGAACCGGTGAAGGTTCTGGATTCGGATAGCAAGGTTCTTCGTGGCAAGACCATTGAGTTGGTGAAGGTGCTGTGGAAGCATCGCGGTGTTGAGGAAGCCACGTGGGAGCGGAAGGAAGATATGCTGAAGCAGTTTCCTTATCTCTTTCCTTCAGGTAAATTTCGAGGACGAAATTTCTTAAAGGGGGGGAGAGTTGTAACGCCCCGGTTTTGGGCTTAGAAGTTTTGGGCGTTGACCGGTTTGGTCAAAGTGCTGTTCGAATCTTAAGAGGTAAAATTAGGAAAGCCTAGTTCGGGTTGCATTAAAAATATGGAAAAATGTTCTAAAATCATCTTTTAATATAATTAAGTGAACTGTGAAATCAATTTTGAAAAATGGGTTTTGGAAGTATGACATTTTGGCTAGTGACCAAAATGTAATTTTCGAAAGTTTGGTGACTATTTTATAAAGAGTTGAAACTTTGAATCTTTAAGGGGCTATTAATCCAAAGATGATTTCTCCAGATTTTTTCTAAGATATTTTAAGTCTAAAATCTGATTTTAAAGGTTATTAAAATTGGAGGGAAGCTATTTTGACAATTTTCTCAACTAACTTCCAATTTTCTTCTCTCTTTTTTTCTCTCAAACCAAACACTATTTTTCCAGAGAATTGGATCTGATTTCTTCACCTAAATCCCTCCATTCAACTCTCATTTGATTCCTAATCAACATATCTTCAAAACCTCTTCAATTGCTTCTTGATTCTTCAAGGATTTTCATTCCAAAAAGTGGAGAAACACAAGTTTGGAGGTAAGAACGTCATTCTCCTCTAAACTATCAGTTCTTTACTGAAATTCCCAAGTTATCAACTCTTGATTGATGTTTAATTAAAGGCTTTTGAGTTTGGAATTGTATCTTGGCTTAAAATGCAAGATTTGATGATTTTTCATGATTTTCGTTAGATCTGATTAATCTGTGATTTGAGATGTGTTTTTGATGTTAAATGAACTCTAAATTGATAAGGAAATG
Source organism: Hibiscus trionum (assembly GCA_030270665.1). Lineage (NCBI taxonomy): Eukaryota > Viridiplantae > Streptophyta > Magnoliopsida > Malvales > Malvaceae > Hibiscus > Hibiscus trionum. The sequence continues at coordinate 2,998,490 of BSYR01000050.1, forward strand.
AGTTTTGATTGATGCAATCCCGGATAGGTTGAGTTTCCTAAGTTTAGCTTATGTTTCTTGGATGTTTTTGTGGTGATCTTGTGGATCTGTTGTTGCTGGAGGTATAAGGATGTTAATAGGTTGTTTTTAGATGTTATATGGTGTTGATGGATGTTAGGTTTTGCTGGTTTATGGCTGGGCTTTGTTTAGAAGTGATTTGGATGCATTTTCGGTTGTGTTTGGTGGCCGAAAATGGAGGTTGAGTGAGAGCAGCGAGTTTGAGTGCTTTCATTGAAGCTTTTGATGCTTGATGATGCATTAAACCTCTGCTTTAATGTGTTTGATCAGGGGAGGCATCTTTGGATCCAAGAGTTGTTGATCCGGAAGCTTGAATTCGTGCTTCGGCAAGTGGCGAAGTGGAATCGGTGAGTGAAATTGGGTTTTCGGCTTTGAAACCAATGTCTTGGGAGCTTAGTTTAAGTCTAAACAACTTTGCTAAGCTCGAGCGTAAGTTTTCAGAATTTCTCTCTAGTGGTGGCCATGATTTTGTTGTGATGCGAAATGATAATTTGCATGTTTTACATACTGTTTTGGAAGCATGTTTTAGCATGGTTTTTGCTGTTGATGTAAGCCATATGTTGAAGGTAACTCTAGGTAGGAGTTCCTTGTTTTTGTACATTGAAATGATGTGGTTTAATGCTTTGAAATGCATGATGAATATGGCTTGGTTTTATGCTTAAAAACAGTGATGTAAGTGATGAAAATGATGTATATTGACAAGTGAGGTTTTAAAATGTTAAGGTCACTAAGGTGGTTAAAAGTCCTTGAGTGAGCCTTGTTACTTATGAACATCAAGGTGGTTAAAAGTCCTTGGATGGTTCATGTTGTGGACACTAAGGTGGTTAAAAGTCCTTAGGTGATCCTTTTCTATGGTGTTTAAAAGTCCATAGGCCAAGGTGTTTAAAAGTCCTTGGGATCAAGGTGTTTAAAAGTCCTTGATGTGATACTTCATGGTGTTTAAAAGTCCATGGCCAAGGTGTTTAAAAGTCCTTGGGAAGTTGGTGAACTTGTTTTAAGAAGTGAAATGTATCACTTGAGCCAATATGACATGTTAAGTATATAAGAAGCATGAGATGCTAGTTTTGATATATGATATGAAGCATGAGATTGCTTGTTTTAAAGTATGCTTTGAGCATGTGCATAGTTTGACTCTAAGCATGATTTATAAATGGTTTTAATTGCATTATTGAATTGTTTTTATTGAGCATGCCTCACTAAGCTTTTGCTTACGCTCTCTACGTTTTCTTAATTCAATAATGCAGAGCATTAGAGTACCTTGAGGGCAGCAAGAAAGGGCAAGCAATCAAGTTCAAGTGAAGCTCAATGTATGAAGGTTTTATAAGTACATTTTAGCTTTTGTGTGATTTGGCAATGGGGGACCAATGTGTATGTTTTGGGAGGTGTTGGAGACTCCCTAAGTATGTTAAATGTTGATGTGTTTGCTGGCTTTTGAGTTGGAACCATATATGCTTGTTTTGGAAGTTTGGTGTTGAATAGCTAGCTTGTGTAGGAAGCATGCCTATAGAATTGGGGCTTTTTGCATATGAAGATGTTTGGATGAATTGATGATGCTAATATGTTGTTTATATGTTGAATTGCATGTTGGCAATGTTTGGTAGCATTTGGAGCATGATTGGTTGTGTAATTGCATGTTTAAATTTGAGTTTTGAAGTAATCTGGGCAGGGTGTTTCGGAACAGCACCTACCGTTTCGGAACGGGTGCCTTAATCGTGCCCAGGCGTCCGAAACGGGAAGGGCCGTTCCGAAACGGAAAAGCCTCTGCCAGACCCCCGTTTCGAAACATGCTATGCCTGTTTCGGAACGGCCCCGCGTTTCGGAACGGGCTGTCTCCCGTTTCGGAACGGTCGACCGTTGGGGGCTGACATTGGCAGTTATGTGTTTTGGATTGTTTGCATTTTGGTCCTGAAACTTGTTTGTGCAATTGTATGAGTTTGGGAAGTCCTTTTGAGCTGAAATTTCACAGGGAAGCATGAAACCTGATTAATTTCAAGTTGGTAACTTCAATTTGGATTAAGTCCTTATAATTATCAGAATTTACAATTTGGTCCCTAAAGTTGTAAATTGTTCAATTGAGTCCCTGTTTGATCTCTGATGTTTGTGATCTTTTGGTATGATGTTTGTGTGATCACCATTAGGCTTAATGTGCATCTAGACAAGTTTTAAAAAGAAAAAAGGGTCGTTAATCAAGGTTGACTTTCGGGTTGACTTTGGTTTTCCCCGTGTGACTTTCTTAATTCGGGTCAACCGTCTAGGCCGGGTTAAGGGGGTTACACCAAAATTCCCCCAATTCGAAAAATTTAAATTTGAAATCCCTAGTTCAAAAACCCTAATAATTGGGAATTTAATTTTTGAAATCCTAAATTTGATTAAGGGATTAAATTGAACAGAATCAGAACTTCATGGCTTAATTTAGGAATTTTGGGGTTATTTTGTAAAGTTGGTAAAGTTTTAGTGTTGTTTTGCAAACCCTAATTAACCTTAGTGGCTCCTAGTGTAATTTACCCATTTAAAAGGGCATTTAAGCTCCCATTTCGACATAGAGGAGTCTTTTGCGATTCCTTTTGTTACCAGCCGCTCTCCCCTTCCTCTATCTTTCTTTTGTGTAAACAATCAAAACCCTCACTCTTGCTTTTTCCGATCAAGCTCCGGTGAGCACCCTATCGACATTCGTTTTGCGTGACACCACCACCGTTAGGCTTCCCTTTTGCTTGCGAACCAACCCCGACCTTTGGTTCTCTCTCGCCGGCCACCGTTTGTTCAGAAGGGAACAAAACCTTTCGGGTTCACCTTTGCGCCACCATTGCTGCCGTCATTCTATTTTTCGCGTTCGGGTTTATTTGGAATTGTGTCGCCGTCCGTTCTCATCCGTGCCTCTCCACCGTTCGTCAGATTTGGGTAAGCTCTTCTCCAGTGGTTTTACGTCAGATTGTTGTTTGTGAGTTTTGATATGTAATGTTGAGTGATGAATTTGGTTGTGTTGTTGTTTGGCCGAAAATGATTATTTTTTATGTCATCAGAGGTACTACCGCCGTCGTCGCTGTCGATTTGTGCCGTCATCGTCATGGTTGTCGCGCCGTCGGTGAGCCATCGCCACCCTTGTTGATCTGCCACCACTGCGGGTTGTTGCACCGCCGTTGTTGTTGTGTTGTTGACGCTGGTGCCGTCAAAGGGTTCTGGAAACCCTAGATCTGATTACAACAATCAGATGTTGGGCTGGGTGAGTTGGGTGTTGTCGGTTGAGCCCAACTGTGGGTATGTAGTTTGGGTTTGGTATTTGAGCTAGTGTGGGTTGTGTGTGTATGTGTGGGAATAGAGAGAGCCCAACTCGTGAATTGATCAGATCAGATCTGTAAGCCCAAGTGTAACCCAAGCAAGTGTTGAATTGGACCTATAAATCTAAACCGGTTTGACGTGTTGAATTGAATCGGTAACCCGAACCAGTAAGCTGAATCGGATTTGAATTAGTGAACTGAACCAGATTGTTGACCAAACCAAACTGATCTAAATAAAATGAACCGGGTCGGACCTTGACTCGTTTGACCGACCCAATAGTTGACCGGATTTGACTTGTTGACTTTTGACCTTTGACCGGACTTTGACTTTTGACCGTTGACCAGTCAAGTCAACGTTGATCGTTGACCTTGGGCAGTTGACTTTGACTGACACATTTGACTTTGACTGAGACCAAGGTTGATTTTTGACCAGAGTTGACTTTTTTTGAAAATGTTCACCTTGACCTTTTTTCGACGTCCTGAATCTGAATCTTCTGCCCGTTTTGTCAAATTAGATCCCGAAAGCTCCGTTTTGCTCATTTTAAGTATTTGTTATTGAAATATGATAAGTTATGATTTCAGAATCTGATTCGGAATATCCTCGTGTTCAAGTGCCGACATTGAGACCGTTGGGCTACCTCCAGTTATTCAGACCGACCGTGCACGTTCTTCGAGATCTTCACGTGAGTATATCTTCAGTTCAGTTTTCAGTGTTTTAGTCGTTGGCTTAGTGTTAGTATTAAATGTTAATATAGAATTCATACCTTGTAGGTCTTGATTCAGTGAGATCCGAGCGTGAGGCTCGCCCTTCTCGAGATTAGAGCTTCTGTGGCTAAGGTGTGTTTCTTGGGGTGTTTTCAGTAAATGTTTTATTCTTGCTTGATTTATTATCTGATTAATTATGATTTGAGACTATGTGAAACATCATGCATAGCATAATGAAATGTGTTTTTAAATCAAGCATCTGATTTTCAGAAAATATGATACTCGTAAGGGTTCAGATTTATGATTTTAAAAATCATATCATGTGTCATTTGTTCGGAATAATATTCGGAAAAAGTGAGGGAAACCTCCACTCTGGCGAGCGAAAGCTCCACTCTGGCGAGGGCAAACTCCACTCTGTATGATATCGGATATTCGGGCATTGCATCATGCATCGGACATCATAACCTTTATGATTTTGATTTATCGGATATACTGTGTTTTCAGAAATGAATTTATTGGAAAAATAAAATACTGTTTTGATTCTAAGTTTTGTTTATACAAAAGGACACACTAAGCTCTTTAGCTTATACCCCTTAGTTTTTACTTTCAGATACTCAGACTTATTAGGCGACTCGGTACTTGGAGCATCTCTTGTTTATTGAGATATATTAATATTCAGTATGAACTCTTTTGACTACTTTAATTTTCTATTTTAATATTATTTGAAATATTCATGTAATATGGACATTGGGATTGTTTATAATTTGAGATTATTGGATGCATGCATTTACGAACTTGTTTTCAAATATTTTAAATTAATTATCATAAACATATTAATTATTTGGTTTCTACTTATTCATTTGATTATTATGAATTTTACTATATTTAACCTAAATTGTTTCTTGTGAGTCAAGTTTTCAAACCTAACTTCCTAAATTCGGTTTTTTCTTCTAAGTCGGGTTTAGGGGGTTACATGACTTGATCGGTGTGATGGTGTTGAACAAGATAGGCCTAGTCGGCAAACATGATTTGACAAACGTTTGGGCGCTTACCCTCACGGAAACAACGAAGCCAAAAAGCATCAACTTGGCGGATTGTAGAAAATTTCCCACCAGAAGGATGAAGCCACCAAGAGATGATAAGATGGAGGATACGATCATGAGCATCAAGAACAGTTACAGAGCCAAGTTGAGAATCTCCCAAAGAGTGTTCATCATCAATCCCCAAATTTTCAAAACCAAAAACATTGCACAAAATAGTTTGGTCAATTCGAAATTTCTTGCCCATAAGATAGGATTCAAGAGCAATTAAAATTTCCCTTGCTTGATCATGGATGCACCGGGCATTGGCAAAGAAAATCAAAACAAGATTTCGATATAAAATTGGGGGTATACTTAGAAAACTCATGAATTTCCATTGTTGTAACAACCCATAATATTTGAACTTAAAACGTTCGGAGTTTAGAAAAGGGATTGATACAACTCTTTCATCCCGGATAGAAAAAGCTTGATATTGTTTGTAATGGGCTAAAGTCGAAGGGGATTGAAAACTATGTTGGATAATAAAACAAAGGTTCGGTTTAGTAATACCCTCATTTTCCAGATTGGGATTTGATGAACTAGAAGGAAATTCTTTTCTTGGTCTCTTTTTAAGCCCTATGATAACCTGAAAACATCACAACAATTCAAAAACGGTGTATGCAATTATCATCACATTCGATCCAATAAAAAGTCCAATAATTCAAGGTGTTGTGAAAAATACTATATTTTATAGGTTAAAAAATATATACAAGTATAAAAATAAATTTCGGTAAAAAGAATTTTGAAAAATAGTGTACTAAAATATACAATATATTTTTATATTCGAATAAAAAAATTCCAGATTTCAAAAAGTTTTTGCAAACATTTTAAAACCCATACTATAAATATACTTTGTATACAAAATTAATTGAAAGCAGTAACTAAATTTAAACGGAAATTAAAAATGAAGAAAAAGGGTTTTATACCTTGAGTGTGGAATAAGATGAATGAAGGATGATGAATGCACCAAATTGATAACAAAGCTTAGCCTTGATGTGTTGATGAAAAACCCTCAAGAATTTTTGAGTTTGGTGTGAGAAATCAAAGGGTTTGAGGGGGTTTTATAGTTAAAATTTGGCCTAGGGTTTGAGAGAAAAAGGATTTGAGTTTTAATTAAAGTGAAACACCCTTTTAATGCCCATTTAAAACTCCAGTGGCATACCATATCGATACGCTGATGTGACGTATCGATCCACCGTATCAGTATGGTTTTTATACTGTATCGATACGCGTTATCTTATCGATACAGTTAAAACCGTATCGAAGACCATTTAGCAACTCGTATCGATATGATGTTACCCATATCGATACCCTTTTGCTAGAAATGCATTTTTGAACAGATTTAAGTTCAAAAATTGGATTTAATCGATCCTAAATGCATGTGTATGATGAATGAGCAAAGTTTATGGACTAAAACAAATACATACTCTCCCTAGCAACAAGCATAGATGCATAAAGAAGCAAAATTACATAAACATGATCATCATTAAAATTCAAGCAAATTTTTTACACTTAAGAGCTCTAAAAGGTCAAGATAGGCTAGTTAGAACTAACTCTCTCCTAAGAGTCCAAAAACGCTATTTGTCTAATGGTTTTGTAAAGATATCCGTTAGTTAGTTTGAGGTATCAACATACTCTAGAACAACATCATTCTTTAAGACATGATCCCTAATGAAATGATGTCTAATCTCTATGTGCTTGGTTCTAGAATGTTGGATGAGATTCTTAGTGAGACATATGTCACTTGTTAGGCTCGATAATCACAACCGAAATACTTGCCAAATGGTGGAGAAGTGGTGTTTTTGGGTGATTGTGGTGGAAGCAAAAGATGAAAGAAATTGACACAAGATTTAGAGTGGTTCGGCTTCCTAACCAAAGCCTACATCCACTACCTTAGCTCCCTACCAAAGATTTCAACCAATTCACTAAGAATTCTTCCCCTTTTCTAAGATTAGGAGGAAACTGTTACAAACCAATCAAAGCTTTCTAACCTAAAGCTTGATCAAACACTCTTTTACAAAGAGAATTCCAAGCAAACAAAATCCCTCTCACTAGGTGTATGTTTGCACTCTTTAGCACTCACCCAAATCCTAATACACTTGAGCATACATTTACAATTAAGCTCACAAGTGTTTTCTATACAAGAAATTTGACAAATTGAGTACTAAGACAATTTTTGCATCATAATGTTGTTGACAATGAATCATTAGTCTTCCATAGATGCTTGGAGGTCCCTTATATATTCTCAATTGAGTTCCTAGCTGTTGGAGACCGTTGGGGTTGAATTGGAGCCATTGTGGCCTTTATTTCCCGCAATAAATGCAGTTCTGGAGCTGTTCGTATTGATATGCGGGTAGCCGTATCGGTACGCCCTTCTTCAAAACTAGTCGTTGAGCTCTTCTCAGCTGATGCGTATCGATACACCTTGGAGCGTATCGGTACGACCTGCAGTTCAAATAACGGTTGGGAAACTAGCCGTTGGGGGTAGTTAAAACTGTATTTGTACGCTACAAAGAGTATCGGTACGACTATGCTCCGTATCGATACAAACAAGTCGTATCGGTACGAGTTTTGACTACTAGAATTTTCTTGTAGCTTAAATCCCTAAAGCGTATCGATACGATGTATATTGTATCGGTACAGTTACTTGAAAAACTCAGATTTGGCTACTTTAAAGACATTTTAAAACATTCCAAAGCCTTATAAAATCCATCAAATATATTTTCAATTTGTTTGGACTTATAAACAATTTTGAAATCTTTTCAATTTAGTCCAAAACAAATTTTCTATTATTATATTAAAACAAACATCTCAACAACACTAGTGTTGTCACACTTAAGGGGTATGATACCTACATCAATTCCATAGTCTAGAAGTTGTTGCTTCATCCAAAGGACTTGAGCACAACAACTTCTGGCCGATATATATTCTGCTTCGGTGGTAGATAAAGCTACACTATTTTGTTTCTTAGAGAACCAAGATATGAGTATACTAAAGGCCTAAAGGAAGAGTCTCTAAGATACCAAAAGCCTAAACAAGGTGTGTCTCTAAGGTATCTAAAGATTCTCTAGGGCTAGCTTGGAACCTAGCACACAAGCAAACATTAAACATGATATCGGGTCTACTTGCGGTAAGGTAAAGCAAAGAGCCAATCATAGAACGATAAAGCTTAGAATCAACACACTTACCTTCTTCATCTTTGTCAATCTTAATTGATGAGCTCATTGGAGTGACTTGAGGCTTCACATTCTCCAAGCCAAACTTCTTGAGCATATCCTTGATGTACTTAGCTTGATTGATGAAGATGCCATCCTTCATTTGCTTGATTTGGAGCCCCAAGAAGAATGAGAGCTCCCCCATCATGCTCATCTCAAACTCACCTTGCATTAACTTAGAAAATTCTTGGCAATAAAATTCATTAGTAGAACCAAATATAATATCATTAACATAAATTTGTACTGATAAGATGTCATTGCCATTTCTTTTAATGAAAAGTGCAGTGTCCACCTTGCATTTTTCAAAACATTTTTCAACCAAAAAGTTTGAAAGCCTTTCATACCAAGCTCTAGGAGCTTGTTTCAAACCATATAAAGTTTAGTTAGTTTAAAAACATGGTTTGGATAAATTAGATCTTCAAAATCGGGTGGTTGTTCAACATACACTTCTTCATTAATAAAACCATTTAAAAATGCACTTTTAACATCCATTTAAAAAAGCTTGAATTCATGATAACATGCAAATGCAAGAAGCATCCTAATTGCTTCCATTCTAGCTACGAGTGCATGGGTTTCATCAAAATTGATTCCCTTTTCTTGAGTATAACTTTGAGCAACAGGTCTAGCCTTGTTTCTCACTATGTTACCACTCTCATCTAGTTTGTTTCTAAAGACCCATTTAGTTCCTATTGTAGACTTATTACTAGGCCTATCAACTAATGTCCAAACTTTACTCCTCTCAAATTGATTAAGTTCTTCTTGCATGGCCAATATCCAAAAATCATCTTTTGATGCTGCTTTCTTGAGATATTTATTTTGATATAACTCAATGAAAAATGTTTTTGGACTTGAACAAATATTGAAAAATTAATTCAAAGTCCATTCATCTTGAAAAATTCATTTGAAAGGTTTTTGGAAAGTGTTTTTCACTCAAACAAATATTTTAAGTATTTTAAAAGTTTTCCAACGACTAGTTTTCTAAACGATACCCATTCTTATTTTTGCATGAACTCTAAAAAGACTTGGATAAATTGAATTTCATGGATTTTAAAACTTGATATTTTTATTGAAATTCAATGATTTTTTAAGTGTCAAAGTATTTTAAGCTAAAATTTAAAGTGGAATGCACTTATTAAGGGGAGCTTTTGTTTTAAAAAATTACTTACTCTCCATTGTTATTTTGGACCTTAAATGATTTTGAATTATTTTTGATATAACAAAAATGGGAGAGATAAGTTTGAAAATTTAAATTTCAAAAAGAAAAAAGGAGCTTTAATATTTTCTCAAAATATTCACTTTTTCTAATATTATTTTTCTAGGGGGGATTTCAAAAACAATTTTTGCAAGTGGTTTCGTTATATCAAAAAGGGGGAGATTGTTGAGATATTTATTTTGATATAACTCAATAAAAAATGTTTTTGGACTTAACAAATATTGCAAAATTAATTCAAAGTCCATTCATCTTGAAAAATATATTTGAAAGGTTTTTGAAAAGTGTTCTTCACTCAAACAAATATTTTTAAGTATTTTAAAAGTTTCCAACGGCTAGTTTTCCAACTGCTAGTTTTCCAACGACTAGTTTTTCATTCCACTCTATATATACAAGCCAGTGACACTTGAAGAATGGAGAGGATGGACATCCAAGCTTAAAGATCAAGAGAGTAGAATTTTAATGTCTATTTCTTGTAATCTCTTGTATTTCTTTAGTCCAATCCTAGTGAGCCAAAAATGTGTAAACACCCATCTAGAGAGGTAATTAGTTTACAATGTCAAGACCTTGGTTAGGAAAGGGTTCTATCTTAGCCCGTGAAAAGATAGGGATGTAAAGGTTGCCTTCTTAGCCTATAAAAGGGGAAGAATTCATTGTTAGTGAATTGGGAAATCCTTGGTGTGGATGCTAAGGTAGTGGATGTAGACCTTGGTTAGAAGGTTGAACCACTCTAAAATCGAATGTGTCAAAGTTTTTTTTCTTTTTCGGTTTTTGTTTTCCCAATTTCAAAAGAAACCTCTACACCCTTCATCGGTGCTAATTTCGGTTGAAGACATCGAGCCTAACAATAGTTCTAGTTTAGCCTAAGTAAAAACTAGAGTGGTTCTATCTTAGCCATTGGAAAAATAGGGTTGTAAGGTTATCCCTTTGGCCTCAAAAGAAAGAATTCATAATAGTGAATTGGAAAATCCTTAGTGGTGTGCTAAGGTAGTGGATGTAGACTTTGGTTAGAAAGTCGAACCACTCTAAAATCATCGTGCAAATTGTCTATCATTTTTATCGGTTTTAGCCAATTCTTTTTGGAGTTCAATTTAACCTTCTTGACGGTTTCGGAAGATCGATTCGAGTGTGTTACAAGTAGGGGTGGGAATTTTCGGGTACTCTGTTCATCCGGGTACCTCAATCTTCGGCCCGAGTCCCGGCCCATCTTATTCGGGTACCCGAAACACCCGGGTAATCGGGTATCGGGTACCCGCATATATTTTTTTAATTCTAAGATTTTAAAAAAATCACATATTAAACACAAAAATATTTTTAAAAATTTTAAACTTAAAAGTATATAATACAAACATAAAAAGAATTTAGAGATTTAAATTTAGTTTTAGAGTAAAACTATTAAGAAACTTAAAATAAAAATATAATTGAAAATATAAAAAAATATATGTTAAATATTATCGGGTCGGGTACCCGGTAACTTAAAAATCCCGGCCCGTGTCCCGGGGAAATTCTCGGGTCGGGTAATTTTTTTAGAAAATTACCCGGTATTTTTAAGTTTGGGTCTTCGGGTCGGGTATTTTTGCTCACCACTAGTTACAAGTCTTTCAATTGGTATCGAAGTCTCGTCTCCATCAAAGGACTAACATCCAGGAGTAAAGATCGATTGCTCGAAGTTCATCGATTTAAGATTTCAAATGGCAAGCGGTTCTACAATTATTTCATTCGAAGAAGGCCACTTTATCACGTGTCTTCCTCTCTTGAAAGGAGAAGGTTACTTCCAATGGAGCAACATCATGAAGTATTTCATCCAAGGCTTCAACATCGACATTTGGATGATTATCGAAGATGAACATTTGGAAGCTCCTAAGAAGAAGAAGAAAATGAGTGTCAAAGACACAAAGAAAGATCATCTCAATGCAAAGGCTATGCACATTCTTCTTTGTGGCCTCAATAAAGAGATTTCCAAGAAGGTCTCCCCATCCAAAAGTTCCAAAGAAATTTAGGAGAAGCTTGAGAAATTCTATGGGAAAGAAGAGAAGAAAGATGGAGTTCCATCAAGTGTTAACCTCCTCTCATATACAAAGGTGGGTGGTGTTATGGCTCTCGATGAGCCTAAGGTATCTTCTAACTCAAATGAATTAAATTTATATTCTTTTGATGAGTTAAAATATGCATTTGATGAATTATTTTTGGAATTTGAGACATGAATTCCAAATTTAAGAAAATGATTTCTAAACTTGAAATTGAAAATGATTTTCTTTTGAAATCAAAACTTGATTTTGAAAACCAAAACAAAATTTTGAAAAAAGATTTAGAGTGTTCAAAAATGAGCAATGAAGTTTTCGAAAAAGAAAATCTTGATTTGAAAGTTAAGCTTGAATGCTTAACAAAAGAAAAAAATTGTTTCTAATAATTCATCTCATCCCATAATGACAAAATGCTCACATTGTCATTATCATGGTCATTCTTTAGATACTTGTCCAATTATGAAAAGAAAAACTTATAAAATTAGACAAGTATGGGTTCCTAAGGGAACTAGAGACATTGAGATTAATGTTAATGGATCCAAAGCAATTTGGATACCAAAATCCAAGTAATCGTCTCTTGTAGGTGTGTTGGAGTAAATGAAAAGAAATGCAAAGACATGGAAATACTCTAGTCACACAAGTGAAGAAAATGAGTAACCTCTAAGCTTAATGCCTTTAATTCTATATTTTTGGTTATCTATTATTTGATTGTTTAATGTTCATGCATATATGTGTTTTTATCTCAATATCTAAACAAGCATGATATTATTTGAAAGCATTATTCATATGAGTCAAATGGTTTCATTCATATGTTTGCATAAAGATCTTTAAAGTCTTGGATAAATTAAATTTCATATGCTCTTAATTTGATTTTATCTTGAAATTCAATGTCTTTTAAGCGTCAATTATTTGAGCTAAAATTTCAAATAGAATGCTTTGATTAAGGGAGAGTTTTTTTTGTTTTAAAAACATATCTTATTATTCATTGTTATTTTACACCAACAATTGGTATTTTCTATCAATTGGTACTAAATTTCAAACGATTGGTTTTAACCTTTCAACTTTTGGTGTTTTTAAACATAATTTGATTTGAATTATTTTTTATATAAAAAAGGGGGGAATTATGTTTAAAAATTTAACTTTCAAAAAGAAAAAAATGGGAGCTTTAAGTATTTTATAAAATATTTATATTTCCCTAATATTATTTTTCAAAGGGGGAGCATTTGTTAAAAACAATTTTTTTAAAGAGTTTTGTTATATCAAAAAGGGGAAGATTGTTGAACTAATATTTTAATATAACAAATTAAGTGAAAAATGTTTTGGACTTATTCAAATATTTCAAAAATAATTCAAAGTCCAAACAAACTTGAAAATTTTGTTTCGAATATTTTCCAACTTAGTCGAACTTTTTCAAAACCAATATGATCCATTTTTGCACTTTAAAAAGGTCATTTCCAAACCTCAAGGCAAAACGGATCGATCCCCTGGTTTAAGGGATCGATCCCTTTGGTGTAACAATCATATTTTGTTATATCACTTTTTGCATCAAATTTACCTAAATGATCTTTTCCATTGTTTAAAACAAAACACTTGATTCCAAAAGTATGAAAATAGCTAATGTTAGGCTTCTTTGATTTTAAAATCTCATAAGAAGTTTTCTTTAAAATTGGTCTAATCATTACACGATTTATGATATAACAAGCGGTGTTTGTGGCTTCTGCCTAAAAGTACTTAGGTAAATTTTTTTCATAAAGCATGGTTCTAGCCATTTCTTCTAAAGTACAATTTTCCCTCTCAACTACCCCATTTTTTAGGAGTGCCAGGTGCAGAAAAATTGTGGCGAATACCATTAGAGTTACAAAAATCCTCAAAACCTAGATTTTGAAATTCCATTCCATGGTCACTTCTAATATGAATAATGTTTTGACCAAGGTCATTTTGAGTAATTTTTGAAAATGTGATGAATTTTTCTAAAGCCTCATCTTTTGTACTTAAAAAGAGAACCCAAGTGTATCTAAAGAAATCATCAACTAAAACATAAGCATATTATTTTCCACCCAAGCTAGTTGTCCTAATAGGCCCAAAGAGATCTATATGGATCAATTGTAAAACCCTACTAGTTGAAACATCATTAATGGATTTAAATGAAGTTTGTTTTTGTTTACCCTTAGCACAAGCATCACAAATTTTATCTAAAGAGAATTTTAGCTTAGGTGAACCTCTTACTAGTTTTTGGGAAACCAATTTTTCTAAAACACTTATTCTAGCATGCCCTAACTTCCTATGCCATAACCATGCATCATTTTCATTTTGAGCAACCAAACGTGCATGAGATGTATGAATGTCATCCAGATGAACCATGTATATGTTACCTATGCGATAATCAATGAGCATTATCTTATTTGTTTTAATTTCCATAATTTTGCAACCATTAACATAAAAAAGAACATTAAAACCCTTATCACATAATTGACTAATGCTCAACAAGTTATGCTTTAGACCATTGACATATAACACAATTTCACTAAGAATAGAAGAGAGATTACCAATGAAACCAATACCCTCAATGTGGCCTTTGGAGTTGTCACCAAATGTCACCACTCCACCACTCGTTGGCTTTAGCTCTATAAATCTACTCTTGTCACTGGTCATGTGTCTTGAGCATCCACTATCAAGATACCAAGTGTTTTGACTTGAAGCTTTGGCCCTGTAGTAATGCTCCCCCTACAAACAAAGATTAGTTCTTGATTTTTGGTACCCAAACCATTTTGGGTCCATGTGAGTTAGCTCCCAAATACTTGATTCCTTTAGGAATCCAAGAAGCAATAGCATGAATATTATTAGAAACTACTAGTTCTTTAGGTACCCATACATTTCTAACTCTTTTACCTTTATGATGCCTTTGAGAGCTTTTTTTTGTAGCCATTAAAGTTCCTCTTCACATATTTGGGTTTTGAAGAACTTGCTTTTTCAAAATCTTGTTTTCCAACTACATTAAGAGAAGCCTTAAGCTCATTCACCACTTTGTGGTGATCATCATGAACTTTGGAAAGAATATTGTTCAAATCAATATTTTCATTTTGAAAATATTTTAAGTCATCTTATAAAACCAAAATCTCCTTTTCAAATTCCGAGTTGGTTGTAGAATGGGAATCATTTTGGTTTTTCAAATCAGAAATTGTTTTCTTGTTTTTTAAAACTGATTCCTTATATTTTCCACCAACTCATCGTAAACCTCTTGTAACTAATCATATGCATCCTAAAGTTCATCAAATGTGAAATCGAAAGTAGATGAGTTTGGGTTTACTTTAGGATCATCATCAATAGCCATGAGGAAAATATTAGTCACTTCGTGCTCCTCTTCATCAGATGATGATTCTTCATCGCTCCAAGTAGCAACTTGGGTTTGTGTTTCTTCTTCTTCTCAAAGCTCTTTTTCTTGAGTTAAGGGCAATCTGATATTATGTGCCCCGACTTCTTGCACTCATAACAAATGAGTTGATCCTTCTTATCTTCTTTGTTCTTGTTCTTGAAGTCTTTTCTTCTTTGGAACTTTCTTCCCCAGTTGGACTTCATGAACCGAGAGAATCTTTTAGCTATCATAGCCAATTCCTCAAACTCGTCTTCACTTGAGTTGTTTTCCTCTTGAGAAGCCTTGAGAGCAATTCCTTGCTTCTTCTTCTCTACCTCTTGCTTCTCCACTCTTCTCTCTCCTCTTTTCTTTTCTTCTTCCCTTTCTTCCTTCATGATCTCATGAGTAAGGAGAGATCCCACCAACTCATCGAGCTTCAAAGTCTTCAAATTCTTGGGCTCGATGATTGTGGTTCTCTTCCCATCCCATGATTCGGGAAGAGAGTAAAGAATCTTTCGGACTAGCTTGTCTTCGGGGATGATTTTGGTGCCCTCGTATGTGGTCTCTAACTTGTCCCACACTTCCTTCGCACTTGTGCACGATGACATCTTTGCGTACATGTCGGGTCTAAGTGCAAAAAAGATGATATGAAGAGCCTTGTCATTCACTTGAAGCCTCCTTGAAATAAGGATAGTTATCCCCATTGAAATAAGGCGGCTTGGTGATCGATTGTGACTCGAAGAGGTTTTGGCCAGAGGTAGACGCTATGGCTTGAATTGTAGTCGATTGATCTTCTTCTAGGATCTCCTCTTGTAGATGTGAGTCCCTTAAAGAGTTAGACACTGATACCAATTTTTGAGTGGATCAATCGAATCGAAATTGGCCAATAAGGGGTGAATTGGCATTTTAAAGTTGAAAGGAGCAAATTGAAATTGAAATAATTAAAGACAAGGCAATTTATAGTGGTTCAAGCTTCGAACAAGCTCTACATCCACTACCTTAGCTCTCAATAAGGATTTTCAACCAATTTTACTAGAAATACTTCCCCTTTTCTAGGATTAGGAGGAAACTTTACAAACCGATTAATCTTTCTACCCAAAGAATAACCTAGACTCTCACAATACAAAGTAGAATTGGCAATATGAAAAATACCTCTCACAAGGTTGATATATTGCCCAATTACAATTAATCACTCCCCAAACTTGAAAGAAAATGATACAATGAAAATTACACAAGTTGGGTTGCAAAAACTTGACACTATAAGCTCAATGGTTTGGATATATGCTTGGATTGCTGCAAATAGGTTCAATAGTTGTTGTTGTAGCTTTGGAGGCTTGTTTTTTATACCCTTGCATTGATTTCTAGCTGTTCTGGTGGTTGAGATCATCAATTGAGCCGTTGGGCTCATTTTTTCCCGCAATAAATGCACTTCTGCAACCTATCGTATCGGTTCACAAAAGCTTGTATTGATACCTGTCTCAAAACAGAAAGAGCCATTGTGTACATTTAAGAGGGGCATATCAATACACATATAGGTGTATCGGTACGGTTATAGTGTAAAACAAGGGGTGTATCAATACTCAAAGACCATATCGATACAGATTTTGCTCACTGGAATCCTTAGAAAAACTTAAGTAAAAAGTGTATCAACACGTTATAAGGGCGTATCGATACGGTAAACGACCATTTGAAATTTGTTGATTTCATAATTGACAAGCAACGACTATATTATTAAATTCAAAGATTTATCGAATGAAACCTAACTGTATCGATACGGGGACAACCGTATCGGTACGCTACGCCTTAAAATTAACCCTAGAAAGAATACTGTATCGATACGGGTGTAACCATATCGGTACACTACGCCTTAAAATTAACCCTAGAAAGAATATTGTATCGATACGGGTATAACCGTATCGGTACGCTTTTGCCGATTAAAATTCCAGAACCGTAAAATCGTATTGATACGACTAGAGCGTATCGATATGCCTTAGCGTACATGTAAGTAAGGTTTGGCTTTAGAATACTTAAAAATTTATTTACTTCTACAAATAGGTCCTTAGACAAATTTGTTATATCAAAATCAAATTAGATTTTACAAATACTCTAAGTGTTTACAAAATGACGTTGATGGACTCTTCGAGTCTAATCAATCGATCGCCACTTTAAAAAGTATCCCGAAGGCCCGTTTGGCTATAATCGTTCCTTCCACTCATTTGTTGGGTGTCAAGGAGAAGGCCACCGACTAATGATTATGCTATATTGTAGTGCATCGTAATTGTTCCTCCCACTCATTTATAGTGTGTCATGGGGTAAGGCTCAATTGGCTAATGGTTGATGCATAAATATGATTTTAAATTGATATTGAGTTCTGTGTATCTGATGACTTTGATTAATGAGTAGTCACGCTTAATAAAATGCTAATATAACTCAAGAATTTGAGATGATGAAGTGATTATGAACACGGTTTCTAATGAGCATTGATATGCTGTAAATTGTGCATCTATATCGAGATTTTAAAATACTACGGTGTTGGTTTTATAAAAACATTGATGTAATATTTGTGGAGCGCACTTACTAGGCATGCTTATGCTTATGCTCTCTTTTCATCTTTGCAGAAAATTAAGTATTTAAGGTTGTCAACAAGACGAGTGAGCATCCAAGACATCTAACAGTCTTTGAGTGTGTGAGGACTTATTTTGTTTAAATGTAATAAGGCAATATGGGTAGATTTCACATTTGGATTTATGTTTGTGGGTTGTAATTAGGGGTGTAAACGAGCCGAGTCGAGCTCGAGTAGTGCTGAGCTCGACTCAACTCGTTAAGATTTTGAGTCGAGTTCAAGCTCCAGTAATTTTTAACGAGCCTTAAGAAATCTGAGCTCAACTCAGCTCGTTAAGAACACGAGTCTAGTTCGAGCTTTATTCGAGTCTAATCGAGCCAAATGTTGACTAATATTTGACCGTGTCGGACTCGAGTAGCTCGCGATCTGTCGCGTCTTGTTTAAATCCCTATTAGGGAAAAAAACTTTGATACACAAGTTGTGTAAAACTCAAGCTTGTTAATTTTAGGATTCATTGTAACCCCCTTAGCCCGGCCTAGACGGTTGACCCGAACTACGAAGATTACACGGGGAAAACCAAAGTCAACCCGAAAGTCAACCTTGATTAACGACCCTTTTTTTCCTTTTTAATCTTGTCTAGATGCATATTAATCCTAAGTGTACCCTTGAGAAGAGCTACTTGAAAAGCACAACGGTTGGAAAACGATAAGGGACTCAATTGCACAAATTACAACTTTTAGGGACCAAAATGTAAATTCTGTAAATTATGAGGACTTAACTGATTTTTAAATTACCAATATCAAATTAATCATATTACATGCTTCCCTGTCAAATTTCACCTTAAACGGACATCTCAAACTCAAGCGATTGCAAAAACAATATTCAGGACTAAAACGTAAAACTTGCAAACCACAGAACCATTCAAATCAGTGCCCAACGGTCAACTGTTTCGGAACGGGGGTTGACCGTTCCGAAACGCGGGTGCGTTTCGAGACCTGTATCGAAACAGGGCTTGGCAGTGGCCAATTCGTTTCGAAACGGCCTCTACCCGTTTCGATACACGAAGGCCATTACAGGCCCCCGTTTCTAATACGGACTGCCCAGAAAGTGCAGAATTTGCTGGTTTAACATTCAATTAACCACTCAAACACATCCTAATGACCTCTTAATCATGCCCACAAGTCATCATACATGCAAGGTACATATTTGCATCATCAAATCACAACCATGGCATCAATTAAGACAATTCACAAGACTATAGGCATGCATCCTAATACACAAAACCAACCATTCATCAAATCACCAAATCAAGCAACAAAATGGCCATTTACAAGTCCAAAACATCAAAGGCATCATGCCACACTTAGGGAGTCCAAAACATCTCCCAAAAACACAACCTAGGTTCACATTGCCAAAATATCAAAAACTAATAGTGTTGTGAAAACATCACCATACATGAGCTTAGCTTTCCCTTGGATTCTTGGCCTCCTTGCTGCCCTCAAAACACTTCAATTCTCTGCATTATTGGTTCAAGAAAGAGAGCGTAAGCACAAATGCTTAGTGAGGCATGCTCTAAAGAAACAACACAATAATGCATTTTATAAAACACCTTTCATAAGGCCTTTAAACTCATAAACATCATTTCTCATGCAACAATGCATACACAACAAGCATCTCATGCTTCATTAACATCAACATGTCATATTGGCTTCCAAGTGATAATCCATAACCATTTTCAACATAAAACACAATCGGATATGCGGATTACAAGCGTTGTCCCATACGCTTCATACACACTACCGAACACACAAGGTGGAGTTTACCGGTACAATCTCAACCCCTCAACACCCGTGATGGAGTTTAACGGTACAATTACAACCCCTCCACATCACTCATACGTAGTTGTATAACATCACTAACGAGAACACGGGACACACAACACAAGATCCTCACATGGCCTTTTAACCACCATTATGATCTTAGACATCTCGTTAGTGTACTTGGATGGAGTTTACGGTACCATTACAACCCCTCAACATCCAAGGCGACTTTATTCACGGTGCACCCAATCCTATAGCCGGCTAACTATATCCGATTCAAGTACTTTAAAACCAACACATCACTTGCCAATATACATCAATTATCATCAACAATCCACTATTTTAAAGCATTAATCAAAGCCATTAAACCATCATGCAACACTATGCATCAAAACCACATTTATCAATATCAAACCAAGGATCTCTTACCTTGAGCATCCTTCAACACATGGCTTTCAAAACCAGCATTAATCATGCTAAAACATGCTTTCAAAACAGAATTTAAACATGCAAATTAAATACATTGCATACAACCATCTCATGGTTCATCAAAGAGAGAGTTTCTCCGAAAACTTACTCTTGAGCTTAGTTAAGTTGCTTAGACTTAAACTAAGCTCCCAAAACCTTCAAACATTGGTTTCAAAGCTGAAAACCCAATTTCACTCACCAATTCCGTTTCGCAAGCTTGCCGAAACGCCGTTCAAGCCTCCGGATCAACACCACAAGGATCCGAAGATGTCTCCCCTGTTTTAAACACATCAAAGCAGAGGATTAATGCATCATCATGCATTAAAATCTTCAGCCATTACACCTAAACTCGCTGCTCACATCAAATCTAACATTTCGGCTACCAAACACAACCGAAATCACTTCCAAAATCATCCACAACATTACCCAGCCAAGATCCATCACTTCTAAACATTCTTAAACATCAATTAACATCCAAAAAGATCCTAAACTCGTCCTTATACCTCCAGCTATAACAGAACACCAAGATCACCCCAAAAACCACCATTTTCACAAGTAAAAACTTAGGAAAATCAACCTATTCGGGATTGCATTGATTAAACCTCAATTACACATCATTAAACATCCAAAATACATTAAAATGACATCTCAAAACAGAGCCCAAACATTCATTACGAATTTCTTCAAGATTTAATCCAAATCTTGAGTTTTAAGCCAAAATCAAGATCACAACATTAAAACCTTTTATAAAAACTTAATTTAAGGATTGAGAACTTGGGAATTTCAGTAAAGAACTGAGTATTTAGAGGAGAAAGACATCCTTACCTCTAAATGTAGATTTCTCCTTGATTAGAGCCAAAATCCTTGAAAATTCAATAAGCAATTGAAGAGGATTTTATGTAGAAAGGATTAGGAATCAATTGATGATTGAAACCTCATCATTTAGTGTGAAAATCAGAAGAAATGTTGCTGTGGAAATGTGTTTGGCTGAGGGAATTTTGAGAGAAAATGAGATGAGAAAATTTTAACAAAAGTTAGTTATGAAATCTCAAAATTGGTTTTTCTCATTTTCATTAAATTAATTAAACATTAAATGAGTCATTAAAATTAAGAAAAATCTGGAGAAATCCTTCCTTGGGTAAATTAGCTCCTTAAAGATTCAAAGTTTCAATCCTTACAAAACAGTCACCACTGAACTTTTCAAAAATTACATTTTAGTCACTATTTCGAAACGTCACACTTCCAAACCTTATTTTGTAAAATTGATTTCACCACTCTCTTATATATATTAAAAGAGTATTTTTAGATATTTTTCCATATTTTTAATGCAACCCGAACTAGGCTTTCCCTAAAACCACCTTTTATATTTGAACCGAAAATCAGACCGGTCCGGTTCAGACCCTAAACTTCCAAGCCCAAAATTGGGGTGTTACATTCATGGTGTTAATTTAGGGTTTAGAGGTTTAGAAATTAGGATTTAGATTTTAGGTTTTAGAACTTATGTTTAGGGTTTATGTTTTAGAGGTTTAGGTTTAAGAATTTAGATTTTCATGTAGCTTGCGAGCTTTTCGGGTCGGGTATCAAGTAGCTCGAGTCGAGTGCAATCGAGTCGAGCTTTGACTGAACTTTGACTGAGTCAAACTCGAGTAGCTCGCGATTTGTCTCATCTCATTTACAACTCTAGTTGTAATCCCATTTATATTGTTGCATGTTGTTTGATTTTGTTAACATGGAGTTGGTTGAATTTGGTTCATAGCATTTCTATGTTGTTGAAGCATGTTTGATTGTTTTGTTGAGATTATGATACATGAATAGTTGATCATTGATATATTGAGGTTTAGTAAGTTGGTTATGCTTAGATAGATTGAAATGTTGAATTGGTTTGATGATAGGACATTATATGCATATTTGGACATAATGACGTTTCTCAAATTTTGTTTTTTATGCAAGTTAGGGAGCATGCCTCTAGATTCTTTGATGCAATGTTATATGAGATGAAATCCGCCTTGTGAATGCTCATTTAAGTGTGTTTTATGTTGGTTCAAGAAGCATGTTTGGGTATGTTTTCGAGTGGCTTAGGACTGTTTTGCATATTCAAATATGCATAAGAGTGAGTGGCGTGCTGATACGGGTCAATGTGTACCGATACGCGAGAATAAAATTGGGCATATTTGACCAGGGCGTACCGGTACTCCCTATATGGGGATCGATATGGCCCAAGGTGTACTGGTACCAGAAATCAATTACTGGTACCCATTTTGGTCACTAGAATTTTTATGGAGCCCGTTTACCGGTACGAGGTAGGTAATTTGGTTATTTGGTTTTCTAGGTTTTAAATTCTTTGTAATTTGGTCACCACATGTTCATGCATCAATTGAATGAGTAAATGATGTATGTTTGGCCTGAAATTTTTCAAGTATGCTTATATCATGCCTAATTTCAGTTTGTAATCACTAATTTTGTTCAGGATAACCTTTTTTTATCATAATGGGCTTATATGGGCTGTTGTTTAATTTTTAACTATATAAATGTGTGTAAGTGGTTTTCATTAAAATCCAAAAGCAAAAAATACTACTATTAGTATTATATCATTTATTATATCATTTATTTGAAAAAACCCTAAACACTACTAATATAGTATGTCATCTTCTTATTTTTTATTATTAATACTATCTTATTATTATCATTATCATTATCATTACAATTGGTATCATATGTTATTATTATTATTATTAAAGTAAACTAAAAAAAAACCAAAATGATTAGAACATCCCATTAACATGAATAAAAGCAGAAGTTTATTAATAAAATTCAGTCCAATTACATATTAAAAACCCAAAAATATACATATTAAATATTCGGCCCGTTTGGCCCAAAGTCTAAAAAAACCCTAGTCCTAATCTGATGGCCCTCTCTTTTGTTTTTGTGCGCAGCCGCATCTGGACCGTCAAATCAAGGGTTGCTGATCGAACGGTCCAGATGTTCCCTGATGGAAGAAGCCCTATCTGGCTCTCTTTTGCCTTAGCGTCGCACCACTCACAGTCGTCAGATGTAACATCCCGGATTAGGGTCTAGGAGATCCGATGAGTTTCCGAAGTCCGAAAGACCGGTGTTGGATGTTTTGAGTAAGTTCAGGGAATGAGGTCTTCGAGGGTTGAGAAAAATATGAAATAAATCTTTAAAATCCTTTTTAAATATGTAAAAGGTTTTGGTAAAAACAATTTTGGAAAAATGCTTTCCGAACCGTGACATTTTGGTTGGTGACCAAAATAAAAAGTTTGTAAAAATATGTTTTAGTGACCATTTTGTAAAAGAGTCAAAACATTGAATCTTTAAGGAGCTATCTTGGCTGGGCCAAATAGGTTATTATCCCCTTTCATTTTTACTATTCAAATATTTTAAAATAGCTTTTATGATTTAATTAAAACAAGGGTTCTTTCAAAATCTTATTTCACGTTAAAAATCCATTTCCAAGCTTCCTCGTCTCCTCTTTTCAAAAAAATAGCATTTGAGCTTGTTTTCCTCAAGGTAAAAGTGTTTCCTTGTTAATCTTTAATCTCTAAATAGTTTTCCTACTTTGATTTCCTAAAACCCAAGTCTACTTCATTGTTTTCTTCAAGGATTTTTGCCAAACAAGGGGTAATAGCTAGCATTGAGGGTGAGCAATGTGATTCTCCACTAATGTAAGGTTCTTTAATGAAATTCCCATGTTTTGATTCTTTTAAATATCAAGTTTTTAATCTCTTGTCTTAATCCTAATGTAAATTGGCTAAAATTGATGAAAATGAGCTTTTGGTAAGATTTTTGGGTAAGATCTCTTTATGCTGGGTTTGATGATGTTGTTACCTTAGTTTTGAGGTGATTGTTGTGTTGAGATGATGGGAGAATGGCAAGAATCCCGAAATGGGGTTGAGTGTTGATTTTGAAATATGAAAAAGTGGGTTTTTGAGTGGATTTTGGAGAGAATCAATAGCTGGTGTTGATCTGATGATTGGATGATGTTTTTAGATGTTTATCTATGTGTTGTGATGTTATTTAATGCTGGGCTTTGCTGGTGACTATCCGAGTTAGGTCTTTTTGTTGGTTACGGCTTGTATCAGATTTATTCGATAGGTGTTTTGGTTGAGTTGTTGAAATCTCTGCTTTCAAGCAAATTTGTGTGTTGTAAATATCACTAAATCCTCTGTTTTGGGTTGGTTAGAGGCAAGGATTGAAGACCCGGATTTGTTGAACGCTTTTGTGGGCGAACCGGAAAGCTAGTGTTGCGTGTAAAAGTGTCTATCGCAGTGTAGTGCAAGTGTACACGACGCAAGTAGTAAAGTGATACGGAAGTATCAGATATCGTCTCCACAGGGACTGGGCTAATAGCTTCACCTTGAATTACTGCACGAGAAGAAAAAGAATAGTTTAAATTGATGTCACGAAAATATAAAGAATACTGAAAGTAAAGAGTATTGAAATCAAGATAGAGACAATGGGCCGGTATTGAATTGCTCAGTAGTGTAGGTGTTGCTAAGTTTAGGAATATATGTGTTGTCGTCGTCCCCGTCGCAGCAGCACCTGTCGCGGTGACAGTCTGTTGCTTGTCGCGGCAGCGAACACACAACTCTGTACTTTAAGTTTGGCAAGAATCCCTGCTGTGCCTTGGCCTATCCCTAGGTCCAAGTCTGTCGATGATCACGTCTTTGATGATACCTCCCGGCGTGAATCGAAGGATGAACACCGATGTTGTTGAATTCTTCTTTAGCCACTTAACCTCGTCCTATCCCTAGGTCCGAGATAGTTCAACTATAAACTAGAGAACTCGCACTTATTCCTTTCGTATACTTAACTCTCCCGATATTAAGTAAATAAATAACCTTGCAATGCTCTCCCGATACTCTTGCAAGATGTTAATAACCAGAATAAGAGAACTTGAAGTTTATTTTATTGAACTGAAAAATCCTAAAACAAAAACAACCCTTGCAACTACTTTACAAATCAACCCGTGTCCCTAAGGGGAATTTAGAACATGATGAGAAGGGGAAAACGGCTAGGGTTTTGGGAAGAAGGCTAGAGAATGGTGATGTTCTCTCCTAGGTCGAATTACGTGCCTTTTTATAGGCCTTGGGTTCAAGTTTTCTAATATGGAAGGAATACAACTTTAAATCAAAGTACAATTCTAATAAAGACTAAATCTTCAGAAAAACAGTCTTTAATTCGTCCTTCCTTCTTTCTTGGGATATCTTCCTTGAACCTTGGGCTTGGCCTTCATTATGATCTAGGGCTTGGAAAAATATAGTGGTATTACACGACAGACGGGCTGAATTTTCTCTTTCTGTCGAGGTCCACTTTGCTTCTTCTCCTCAAAACTGCTGTCGTCCTCTGCTGTCACGGCAGCAACCATGGCAGCATCGTCCTCCTTGACAGCTCATCCAATTCCAGCTCTTCTGCTTCACTGCCCAGCGTCAACCTCTCCATCTGCTACAGCAGCAACCTGCAAAAGCAACCAATTTCAGTAGAAACTGTGCCATTTAATATTTTGTGATGTCTAACTGTAAACTGACCTAAATGCAATGAATTATGCTTGAATGCAGCATAAATATGGGTTAAATAGGGGGTAAATAATAGAACTTTTACACACTCAACAGCTAGAAAAGGGGTTTCAGCTTGTTGTGGTAATCGCTGGTGAGTAGAAATGATTTTTACTGTTTTATCAAGGTTGAAGAGTTGTTTTAAGGGTTTGGGTTGAGCCATTAGGCCAATCCAAGCTCAAGGGTAAGATTTGGTTTTGTTTCGGCTTTTCGCCTTCATGTTTTGACCATGTTTTGGATCATGTGCATATCATTTTTAAATGATGTTTCCTCTGTTGTTGTTGTCCCATATGAATGCCATGTTGTGTTTTGGAGGTTGGTTGAGATCTTGCTATCCTTGAGCTTGTGATCATGGTTTTTGGGATGTGTTTTGAGGAAGTGGTTATCCCCGGTGAAAATCAATGGTTTATGGTGTTGCGGTGAGTATATTGACACATGGGTTATATCGGATAGATTGATCGATCAATAGGATGTAAAGTGCACTATAATTATAAAATCTACACGTGAGAAATCCGTCGGTTTCACAATAGGGGTTGTGCTATTGCGATGCGAGTGGTAGGGGTTGTGCTATCACCAACGGGCAATGCGGGTTGTGGCATCCCGGCCGAAGTGTGTTCGTGGTGAGGGTTGTTTCACCATGTGACTTGATGGGGGTTATACCATCAAGGTGTCCGCTTATCCGAGCAACGTGTCAATGATGCTGATATACTCAATCGCCTATGGTTCCGTTATGAGCTTGGTAAACTCATATGGTTATGCTTATGCTTATGTTTGAAGCATGTGCATGGTAAAAGAGTCGGTGGGCTTGGTTTGCATATATGGTTCATATATGGCTTATGCATGGTTGATGCATGTTTAGTGCCTATGGCATGTGCTGTTGCATTTGCTTAAACTTGTTTCAAGTTAGCATGTTGAAAAGGAAATGATTTGGAAGATGATTGTGAAAGTAATTTCAAGAAATGGTTTTGATTTCCCAAATGTTGGTGGTTTTCAAAACTGCATTGTTGTAGTTGGTTTTGAGCTCCGCTCACTAAGCTTTATAGCTTACGCTCTCTTTTTCCAACAATGCAGATCCGTAGACCCTTTTGAAAACAACGGGGCAAGGGAGGTGATCCAAGTGTCCGCTCTTAGCTCAAGTATGCCTTTGATTAGATAATAGTGTGTGTGGAAATGAGGGTGAACCTTGTCATGTCTTTGGAGTGCTTGTAAACTCTTGTTTAAGGACATGTTGATAGTTTTGGCTGATTGTGCTTACCTTTTGTCTTGTGATCTTGTTCTAGACCTTGTTTCCTCTTTTCTAGAATCTTAAAGCTCTTATATATATATAAAGCATGTTTGTGTTCCTTTCTATCTTGAGCATGTTGGATGGTTGATGTTTATGTGTGTATGTTGGCCTTGTGGTTTATCTGTTGTATGTGGTGATTAGAACCAAGTAAAATACCTTAAAGATGCTTAGAACTGCTGTTTTGTTGTTTCTGCAGTAGGGTGTTTCGGAACGGGCTCGACCGTTTCGGAACATCTCTTATTTTCCTTTAAATTTTGCCTTGGCGTTTCGGAACGGGTACTGAAACGAGCTAAGCAGAGCCGGAACGGTCTCAAGCCGTTTCGGAACATTTTAGCCACTGTAAAGCACCGTTCCAATACCAGTTTCGAAACGGGGGTCGTTGGAGTTAGTTAAAGGCATCTTGGAAGTTATTTTTCTTGCTTTTTGGTCCTAGCTTATGCTGCTATCAATTGTGGTTGATCGTGTGCATGTTTTAATTTGTTTTTCATCATAGAAGCATGAAATGAACTAAATTTCTCAGAGGTCACCTTAATTGCATTTTAGGTCCTCATATTATGCTAGTTTTGCATTTTTGTCCCTGGTTGCCCTTTTGGTGTGAATCGATGCTCGTTTGATGTTCTGTCTTCCGTTTTGTGTTCGATAACTTAAGTTTAACTTTGAGCATCTAGAAAAGATATTAAGCAACGCATCTTGGGTTGCTAATCGGAGGGAAATATTCGGGTCTTTCTTCGATTAGTCCCGTGTAATCCACTTGATACGGTCTGGTGGCTAGGCCGGGTCGTGGGGGTTACATCTGTTGGTATCAGAGACTAGGTTTTCATTCGGAAAGGTTTGCGTTGGTGGTTGTGCAACTAGAAAGGTAAGTGAGGTAAGTGTGTTGAGGTTGTTTGCTGTGTAGGGTACTCATTGCCCCATACTATTATCTGGAAACCTATATAATACTTGAGCACCTTGGACCCTTGACGTTGCTGACCCGAATCATTTCCTTTTGTTTACTCTATTTTGTTTGTAACATTGCATTTGTTTCTATGGCTAGACCTAGAAAAGGTCAGGCGGGTGGTGAGCCGCGTGAGGATTCTGTTGAGGGTGCTGGGGGTCCGTTAGAGGGAGAGTTACCTCCTCCTCCTCCTGGTGGTGAGGCTAATGTGCGAGGCGAGGAACCTCGTGGTGGCCAGGGTCAGGCCGGAGTGGATATGAGCTTGTTGATTCAGGCTATTACTGGGGCTTTTCAGTCTGCTTTGGCTGGGTTACAGGCAGCTGCACCGCAGCATGGCCAGAGGGAAGGGTTACCCCTCGAGAGGCTCCGTAGCTTGGGTGGAGTAAAGTATCGTGGGTTATCGCCCGAAGGAGCTGAGGCTTGGTTAGCTAGTACTACTAGGATTCTGAGTTAGATGGAGTGCAGTGATGCACGTAAGCTGGGTTGTGTGGAATCTCTGCTTCAGGTGACGCGTATGTCTGGTGGACTACGATCACCACGAGTATGGATGCTGCTGATATTACTTGGGATTTCTTCCGTTCTGCCTTTCGGAAGAAGTACTTGGGGCTGAGGTACCAAGAAGAGAAGAAGCGCGAGTTAATGGCCTTAGTTCAGGGGAGTATGACCGTTTCTGAGTACGAGGTACAATTTGTTAGACTGAGTCAGTATGCTGCTGAACTGGTTCCTACTGAGAAGGAACGTTGTGAGAGGTTTCGGTATGGTTTGACCGAGGGACTGAAGACCTATATGTTGGCTATTGATTATACAAATTTTGATGTGCTGGTAGCTCGAGCCAAAAACATAGAGCATAGTCTTGGTTTGTCTTCTCGATGAGGCAGGTCTAGTTCAGGGAAACGACTTGCAGAGTGGAATCGCGATCGTGCCAAGGGGCACAAGGACAAGAGGCAGCATTTTGATCATAGACGTGGGGGTGGCAACCCCGGGCGTGGCCATCAAGGCCAAGGTCTTGCTCATCGTGCACCCGAGTGCACCAAGTGTGATAGGTCTCATCCGGGAGAGTGTTGGGGAATCTATGGTACATGCTGGCAGTGCGGATCGAAGGATCATCTCAAGAGAGATTGTCCTCAGCTAGCTAGAGGTGGTCAGGCACCGGTACAAGCTATCGAGTACCAGCAGGGTCGTGGGCGTGGCCGAGGGAACTTTCAGCCACGAAACGAGGAACAGAGAAATGTGGCGCGTGTGGTTGCAGTCCAGCCTGAGGGAGGCAGACCAGCGAGAGTGTATGCACACAAAGAGGGCAGGAACGACACCGATGTTATTGCAGGTAATTTCATGTTACAGTCCTTGACATTACTTTCGTTGATTGATTTTGGTTCTACACATTCCTATATTCTGAGTGAGCATGCTAAGATGTTGGATGTACCGTGTGAGATACTTGATGTGGGTATGAATGTGACCAGTTCGTTTGGCGAGACAGTTGTGGTTAGAAAGATGTATCGCAGATGTCCGTTGATGGTTCAGGGTCACGTATTCCCAGTTGACATGATGGAATTAGCTTTCTATGGGTTTGATGTGTTTTTAGGAATGGATTGGTTGGTAGAGCACAAGGCAAAGGTAGATTTTGAGACTAAGCGAGTGAGCTTGAGATTGTCGGACGATTATGAGGTAATAGTGGTTGGTGAGAACGTTAAATTCTTATCCAACGTAGTTTTTGATTTAGAGGCTCAGAAAATGTTAGATCAGGGATGTCAGGCGTACCTGGCTTATGTGATGAATCCTGATATGAGTGAGGTTCGACCAAAAGATATTAGAGCAGTTTGTGATTTTCCTGAGGTGTTTCCTGAAGAATTGCATGGTTTACCACCGGATAGAGAAGTTGAGTTCGCTATTGAGTTGTATTCCGATTCAGCTCCTGTATCGATTGCTCCGTATCGGATGGCTCCGAAAGAGTTGAAAGAACTCAAGACTCAACTTCAGGAATTATTGGATCGTGGTTTTATTCGACCGAGTATATCACCTTGGGGTGCACCAGTGTTGTTTGTTAAGAAGAAAGACGGAAGTATGCGTATGTGTATTGATTATCGGCGGTTGAATAAGTTAACTGTGAAGAATAAGTATCTGTTGCCGAGAATAGATGATTTGTTTGATGAGTTGAGGGATGCATCAGTGTTTTCGAAGATAGATTTGAGGTCTGGGTATTATCAGCTGAAAGTGAAGGAACAAGACATACCGAAAACAGCTTTCCAGACACGTTATGGCCATTATATGTTCCTGGTTATGCCGTTTGGATTAACTAACGCACCGGCCGCTTTTATGGACATGATGAACAGTGTTTTTCATGAGTTTTTAGATCATTTTGTTGTGGTGTTCATTGATGATATATTGATTTATTCGCGCACTGAGGAAGACCATGATAGACATTTACGACTTGTGTTGAAGACCTTGTTAGATAATCAGTTGTATGCGAAGTTGAGTAAATGTGAATTTCGGATTAGAGAGGTAGTCTTTCTAGGGCATGTTGTATCAGCGGATGACATTAGAGTTGATCCTAAGAAAGTGGAGGCTGTTGTGAATTGGAGGCAACCGAAGTCTGTGACTGAAGTAGGCAGTTTCCTAGGCTTGGCAGGCTACTATCGTCGGTTTGTGGAAGGATTTTCTAAGATAGCTGCTCCATTGACAAAATTGTTGCAAAAGGATGTTAGATATGAGTGGAGAGAAGCGAGACAGTTGGCTTTTGACCGTTTGAAAGATGGCTTGACTAGAGCATCTGTGTTAGTGCAACCGGTAACAGGGAAGGACTATATAATTTATAGTGATGCTTTGTATATAGGCTTAGGTTGTGTTTTAATGCAAGATGGGAGAGTTGATGCATATGCCTCAAGACAGTTGAAGACTCATGAGAAGAACTACCCCACGCATGATATCGAGTTGGCCGCTGTTGTGTTTGCTTTGAAGGTGTGGAGACACTATTTGTATGGTGAGAAATGTACAGTGTATACCGATCACAAGAGCTTGAAGTATTTGATGTCTCAGAAGGATTTGAATCTCCGACAGCGTAGATGGGTTGAACTGTTGAAAGACTATGATCTTACTATTGAATATCATCCGGGTAAAGCTAATGTGGTAGTTGATGCGTTGAGTAGGAAAGTAGCAGTTGAGCTTCGAGCGATGTTTGCTAGGTTGAGTTTGTCGTATGATAGAGGGTTGATTGCAGAACTGCAGGTGAAACCATCTCTTGAACAGTTGATCCGTGAGAAACAGTTGCAAGATGGTTCTTTAGCTTCACATGTTCAAGATATTACGGAAGGTAAACTGACCGAATATAGTTTCAGTGATGGTAATGTTTTGTGTTACAAAAATAGAGTGGTTGTACCTAAAGATGTTGTCTTGAGACGTACCATTTTGAATGAAGCACATACTAATCCGTTTGCTATGCACCCAGGTAGCACAAAAATGTATCGATATTTGAAGAATGGTTATTTCTGGGTTGGTTTGAAAAAGGATGTGGCCGAATTTGTTGGTAAGTGCATGGTTTGTCAGCGAGTGAAGGCCGAGCATCAGTTTTCGTCAGGATTGTTACAGCCTTTACGGATTCCAGAATGGAAATGGGAGAGGATAGCCATGGATTTCGTTTTAGGTTTACCATTGTCTCCTTCGCGAAAGAATTCAATTTGGGTAATAGTCGACCGACTCACCAAATGTGCACATTTTCTAGCTGTTAACACGACTGATTCTTTGGATAAGTTGGATGATTTGTATATCCGCGAGATATTGAGATTACACGGTGTACCGAAGTCGATTGTATCAGATCGAGATCCGAGGTTCACATCGAGATTTTGGGATTGCTTGCAAAGTGCCTTGGGTAGCCGATTGAATTTCAGTACATCATACCATCCTCAGTCAGATGGTCAGTCAAAACGAGTTATTCAAGTGCTTGAAGATATGCTACGTTGTTGTATTGTCGATTTCCAGGGTTCGTGGGAGAAACACCTACCGTTGGTTGAGTTTGCTTATAACAACAGTTATCAGGCTAGCATTTAAATGGCACTGTTTGAAGCTTTGTATGGTATGAGGTGCAGAACTCCAGTATGTTGGGCAGAAGCTGGGCAGAAGTTGGTATCCTTACCTGCTATGCTTAAGGGCACTACTGAGAAGGTTAAACTGATATGTGAGCGCTTGAAAGCATCAACCGATCGACAGAAATCATATGCGGACTTGAAGCGCCGTGAGATTGAGTATGTGGTGGGTGAGAAAGTCTTTTTGAAAGTATCACCATGGAAGAAAGTGATGAGATTCGGAAGAAAAGGTAAACTAAGTCCGAGATTCATTGGTCCGTATGAGATCGTTGGGCGAGTTGGTCATGTGGCTTATAAATTGAGTTTGCCTCCGGAACTAGAGAAGATTCATGATGTATTCCATGTTTCTATGCTACGGAAGTATAGGTCTGATCCATCGCACGTAATGCCTGTTGAGGAAATTGAATTGAACCTAGATCTGTCCTACGATGAAGAACCGATTGAGATTTTGGCTACGGACAGCAAGGTTTTGCATGGTAGATCTATAGAGTTGGTCAAAGTGAAATGGCGACACCGAGTTGTTGAAGAAGCCACTTGGGAGAGGAAAGACAATATGAAGCGTCAGTTCCCGCATCTTTTTCCCTCAGGTAAATTTCGAGGACAAAATTCCTTAAGTGGGGGAGAGTTGTAACATCTCGGATTAGGGTTTAGGAGATCCGATGAGTTTCCGAAGTCCGAAAGACCGGTGTTGGATGTTTTGAGTAAGTTCAGGGAATGAGGTCTTAGAGCATTGAGAAAAATATGGAATAAATCTTTAAAATCCTTTTTAAATATGTAAAAGGTTTTGGTAAAAACAATTTTGGAAAA
The DNA here is from genome assembly GCA_030270665.1 of Hibiscus trionum. NCBI lineage: Eukaryota > Viridiplantae > Streptophyta > Magnoliopsida > Malvales > Malvaceae > Hibiscus > Hibiscus trionum. The sequence continues at coordinate 3,030,936 of BSYR01000050.1, forward strand.
ATGTTTTCCGAACCGTGACATTTTGGTTGGTGACCAAAATGTAAAGTTTGTAAAAATCTGTTTTAGTGACCATTTTGTAAAAGAGTCAAAACATTGAATCTTTAAGGAGCTATCTTGGCTGGGCCAAATAGGTTATTATCCCCTTTCATTTTTACTATTCAAATAATTTAAAATAGCTTTTATGATTTAATTAAAACAAGGGTTCTTTCAAAATCTTATTTCACGTTAAAAATCCATTTCCAAGCTTCCTCTTCTCCTCTTTTCAACAAAACAACATTTGAGCTTGTTTTCCTTAAGGTAAAAGTATTTCCTTGCTAATCTTTAATCTCTAAATAATTTTCCTACTTTGATTTCCTAAAACCCAAGTCTACTTCATTGTTTTCTTCAAGGATTTTTGCCAAACAAGGGGTAATAGCTAGCATTGGGGGTGAGCAACGTGGTTCTCCTCTAATGTAAGGTTCTTTAATGAAATTCCCATGCTTTGATTCTTTTAAATATCAAGGTTTTAATCTCTTGTCTTAATCCTAATGTAAATTGGCTAAAATTGATGAAAATGAGCTTTTGGTAAGATTTTTGGGTAAGATCTCTTTATGCTAGGTTTGATGATGTTGTTACCTTAGTTTTGAGGTGATTGTTGTGTTGAGATGATGGGAGAATGGCAAGAATCCCGAAATGGGGTTGAGTGTTGATTTTGAAATATGAAAAGGTGGGTTTTTGAGTGGATTTTGGAGAGAATCAATAGCTGGTGTTGATCTGATGATTGGATGATGTTTTTAGATGTTTATCTATGTGTTTTGATGTTATTTAATGTTGGGCTTTGCTGGTGACTATCCTAGTTGGGTCTTTTTGTTGGTTACGGCTTGTATCAGATTTATTCGATAGGTGTTTTGGTTGAGTTGTTGAAATCTCTGCTTTCCAGCAAATTTGTGTGTTGTAAATATCACTAAATCCTCTATTTTGGGTTGGTTAGAGGCAAGGATTGAAGACCCGGATTTGTTGAACGCTTTTGTGGGCGAACCGAAAAGCTAGAAAAGGGGTTTCGACTTGTTGTGGTAATCGCTGGTGAGTGAAAATGATTTTTACTGTTTTATCAAGGTTGAAGAGTTGTTTTAAGGGTTTGGGTTGAGCCATTAGGCCAATCCAAGCTCAAGGGTAAGATTTGGTTTTGTTTCGGCTTTTCGCCTTCATATTTTGACCATGTTTTGGATCATGTGCATATCATTTTTAAATGACGTTTCCTCTGCTGTTGTTATGCATTAAATGCATGTTGTTGTTGTCCCATATGAATGCCATGTTGTGTTTTGGAGGTTGGTTGAGCTCTTGCTATCCTTGAGCTTGTGATCATGGTTTTTGGGATGTGTTTTGGGGAAATGGTTATCCCCGGTGAAAATTAATGGTTTATGGTGTTGCGGTGAGTATATTGACACATGGGTTATATCAGATAGATTGATCGATCAATAGGATGTGAAGTGCACTATAATTATAAAATCCGCGCGTGAGAAATCCTTCGGTTTCACAATAGGGGTTGTGCCATTGTGATGCGAGTGGTAGGGGTTGTGCTATCACCAACGGGCAATGCGGGTTGTGGCATCCCGGCTGAAGTGTGTTCGTGGTGAGGGTTGTTTCACCATGTGACTTGATGGGGGTTGTACCATCAAGGTGTCTGCTTATCCGAGCAACGTGTCAATGATGCCGATATACTCAATCGCCTATGTTTCTATTATGAGCTTGGTAAACTCATATGGTTATGCTTATGCTTATGTTTGAAGCATGTGCATGGTAAAAGAGCCGGTGGGCTTGGTTTGCATATATGGTTCATATATGGTTTATGCATGGTTGATGCATGTTTAGTGCCTATGGCATGTGCTGTTGCATTTGCTTAAACTTGTTTCAAGTTAGCATGTTGAAAAGGAAATGATTTGGAAGATGATTGTGAAAGTAATTTCAAGAAATGGTTTTGATTTCCCAAATGTTGGTGGTTTTCAAAACTGCATTATTGTAGTTGGTTTTGAGCTCCGCTCACTAAGCTTTATAGCTTACGCTCTCTTTTTCCAACAATGCAGATCCGTAGACCCTTTGGAATACAACGGGGCAAGGGAGGTGATCCAAGTGTCCGCTCTTAGCTCAAGTATGCCTTTGATTAGATAATAGTGTGTGTGGCAATGAGGGTGAACCTTGTCATGTCTTTGGAGTGCTTGTAAACTCTTGTTTGAGGACATGTTGATAGTTTTGGCTGATTGTTCTTACCTTTTGTCTTGTGATCTTGTTCTGGACCTTGTTTCCTCTTTTCTAGAATCTTGAAGCATGTTTGTGTTCCTTTCGATCTTGAGCATGTTGGATGGTTGATGCTTATGTGTGTATGTTAGCCTGGTGGTTTATTTGTTGTATGCGGTGATTAGAACCAAGTAAAATACCTTGAAGATGCTTAGAACTACTGTTTTGCTGTTTATGCAGCAGGGTGTTTCGGAACGGGCTCGACCGTTTCAGAACAGCCCTTATTTTCCTTTAAATTTTGCCTTGGCGTTTTGGAACGGGTACCGAAATGGGCTAAGCAGGGCCGAACGGTCTCAAGCCGTTTCGGAACGTTTTAGCTACTGTGAAGCACCGTTCCAATACCAGTTTCGAAACGGGGGTCGTTGGAGTTAGTTAAAGGCATCTTGGAAGTTATTTTTCTTGCGTTTTGGTCCTAGCTTATGCTGCTATCAATTGTGGTTGATCGTGTGCATGTTTTAAGTTGTTTTTCATCATGGAAGGATGAAATGAACTAAATTTCTTAGAGTTCACATTAATTGCATTTTAGGTCCTCATATTATGCTAGTTTTGCATTTTGGTTCTTGGTTGCTCTTTTGGTTTGAATCGATGCTCGTTTAATGTTCTGTCTTCCGCTGTGTGTTCGATAACTTAAGTTTAACTTTGAGCATCTAGAAAAGATATTAAGCAACGCATCTTGGGTTGTTAATCGGAGGGAAATCTTCGGGTATTTCTTCGATTAGTCCCGTGTAATCCACTTGATACGGTCTGGTGGCTAGGCCGGGTCGAGGGGGTTACATCAGATCTGTGGCGCATCGTGCGGTCTAAATTGCGCTAGGAGATGAAGCCCTAGGGTGCCCTAACCCGTTCTCCGCGCCGCCAACTCTCTTCCGTTGGATCGAAGCGACATCGGACGGCCCAAGATCAAAGTGAGAAGCTTCCAGATCCATACGCACCCACGCGCGACCTGTGGTGTCACCCATGCGCATGTGCAACTCACGCGCTTGACTCTTCAGCTCTCTAGCCGGTCAGATCCTCACCACATCGATCGAAGGGATCACTGGCAGCCACATCAGGGGCTTGATCCCCAAAACGTGCCTCTCTCTGGTCCCCTCCCAGCAGCCACGATGCATGCAAGCAATCAACATAAATGTCAGATAAGAAAACGTGCAACAAATACCAGAATTTTCAGGGAATTAACGGATTTTCACAGGAGAGCATACGAATGCAAACAAAATTTTTAGAGATATCAGAGGCAGCCAATAGCATATTTCGGGGAATTTTCTTTGTAATTCAAAAATTTGTAATTTCGGGCTATAAAAAGCCGAAACAATCAGTGTAAACCCCAAGTTAGAAACGAGGAGATTTTCACAAGCACCAATACGAAACAGAACATTTTCAGAGGTATATTTCCTATCTTTTTGTATTTCGAATCATATACAAAAAAAGAGATTAGGGTTTCTTTTTTTACCTTTGTCGTTTCATCTTCTCGAACCTCGGTTGCCCCTTTCGTCGTCGATAAGCCCTTCGGCCTCTCAAGGCTTTGCATGGTGAGTCGGTAAGGGTTGTAACCCAAAAAAAGGATCGTTTTCGGTTTTCAAAACAAAAAGGTATTTTTTTCCGATTCTAAAAAAATTGGGTTTTTCGGTTCTGTTTTTGCGAAGTAAAAAGGGTTTTTGATATTGAGTTTTGAAAGATTTCGGGAAAAAGAGGTTTTTTGAGTTTTAGGGTTTTTGAGTTCGTCGGCCGTCGAATAGCGATGACTGGCGCAACAACGTTAGATAGAGAGCAAAGGGGGGAGAGTTTGAGAATTAGGGTTAGCAAAAAAGGGGTCTCAATGGTTTTAAGTCTGCTTTTATAGAGTTTTAGCATTTTAAAATTGGTCTAATCCCTGATGAATCCCTCCGCGTCGTAGTTATTACGCGCACAAGGGATTCCGCTTATTTAAATACCCTCCGCGGTCCCTTATTTTTTCCAAAAAGTTTTAATTTCGTCCATGTGTTGATTTCAATTGAATTTTGAATGGTTTAAATCCTTTTCACCCTTTTAGTTTCTAGTTTCGTTTCAATTTGGTCCCCTAATCGTTGGTTTAATTGTTTTCTTAGTCCTGTCTTCATGAATATTTTATTTCATGTCTTGCATTTTTATTTTCTTTAATTTCAGTCCTTTTTGTGCTTTTTTGCCATATTGATAAATGTAATGTTTATGTTTAGTGTACATGATTGCCATGTTGATTTGTGATCGTTGTAGATGTTGATGTTATGTAGTTGCCTTTTTTTAGTCTTATTTAACATCTTACGTTCGTTTATGTAATGTTTTTATTATATATAGTTTATACATAATATAAAATTTTATATATAGTTTTATATATAATATATAATATGTATGCAATATATAGTTATATATATATAATATGGTTTCAATATAAAATAATATATATATATATATATATATATATATATATATATATATATATATATTTTGATGATTTTTACCCGAATAATATATATATTACCTTAGTATAATGTAGCACTTTTACGTATGGTAATGTTCATATGACATTTGAGATCTCATTCGTGTTTTTTCCGTTTTATTTCATGTGATATTTATCTGGCATGTATTTTCAATTGTCATTCACGTTACTTTTAGTATTTTAATTTGCATGGTAATTAGTTTTAATCATAAAAAGGAGATACTTATTAATTCGCGTATTTAGTTTGTAATATCCTAGCTAATTGGATATTCACCGAAAATTCGAATTGATTTGCATTGTCTAAAGGTAAATTCGTAAGTAGATAAAACTAACAAGACCGTGACATCATATTTCATCTGCTTGCATCATGCATAAAGGTGACGTACGAGATCTGAACCCTAAACTAACACGGCAGTCAGACTTATATGATGTCGGTTTAGTCTTTGGTCCGGTATATCATCATCGTTTTTAATTAAATGCCTAATTAATTCTAAACAACTGATTTGATAAAACTTGTACAATTAAGGTTAATTTTCAATTAAGAACTCCTAATTAAATTCATTTTAAATTTTAAATAATTTCCATCGATTAAACGCAACAAGTATTTTGGTACCGATTTCCGAGCGTGATGGGGTGCTAACCCTTCCTCACACGTAACCAACTCTCGAACTCTTTCAAATGAATCTCTGGTTTTTTGTGGTGTCCGGCCTACCTTAGTGGCCGGTGGCGACTCCAAATTTTTCCTGTTTTACGAAACTTGAATTTTCTGAAAGAAAATTTTCTTTTAAAAAACCTCTTTAAAAAAGTGGGACACTTAAAGGTTTTTTTTAAAAAGGTTATTACACAGTTTGATGCATTTAATTTTTCATTAGTCCCTGTAAATTTATGATTTCTCATTTTAGGTCCCTACTCACGTATGTTGCATAATTGATGATGTAAATGAACTCTGTTTGACATGAAATTTGAACCATAACTTAATTAAATAACATAGGGTTGTATGATGCATTTAGAGCGTGAAAATAATTTAAAAATATCTATAATTTTGTATATTTGATTCAGATTCACTTCAGTGAATCAACGTGACATCTGTCACTCGGGTCTATTTTTCTAGACTGGGTGGTAGGTGTTACACTTATACAGTGTAAAACTCATTACTTTTACACTTTTTTTGTACCATTGGATGGGGTAATAAATGACTAAGATTATTTTCTTATCTATTTTTTACAAGTTATAATCTTCACATTTTCTACTGTTAATCTCATCCATACATTTACCTTCATCCAACGGTCCAAGAAAATGTAAAACTTTCAAGTTTTATATAGGGTAAGACACACACACACGATAATGATTAATCTATTAAAATTGTTTAAATATGTTAAGTATGAGTGTTCAAATATACTCGACCCGAATGATCCAGCCCGTTGACCCGCTGACCTGATAAAAAAATTTGAGTAATTTTATATTAAAAAAAATCACTTCCCGATTAGGACACGGGCCGGCCAAACTACTACCCAAAGATTCGGGTACTCAGATTTAAACACCCCTTTTGTTAAGGGTCTATGTACTATTTTAAAGATTAAAACTAGTCCCTATACTATATTTTATGAAATTGAGTCCTTACCATTTTTATTTTAAAATCTTAGCCCCTCTCCTAACTTCTATTAGGGACGAAAGATATAAGAGACGTATAAAGACCACGGTCCCCAATATTAAAAAAAAAAATCAAGTTGAAAAGTGGTAAAATTACATTTTGTCCCTCTGAAAAAATACATAGTTCAATTTTGGACTCCGCATAAGTTTAAATTTTTTAAATTGCCCCTTTCAACTATTACGTTGAGTTTTGTCACCAACTTATATTCAACTCTATTATTGTTAATTGTTGACTTGAGAACTATTATAAAAAGGTAAAATAACATTTTAGTCCTCTATGGGTGGCTCTCATGAAAGAACTTGTAATGTGTGGGACCCAAAATTCTTTCCACCGGTGAAACAATGAAGCGCCACGTGTCTGGAGGACATCCATTTTTATTTTCTCAGAAAATTCTCAAAGCCTGGATAAGACCCACTCCACAAATAAATTCTCTATCAAAACCTCATCCTTTTCGGTTTATTTTTGTTTTGTTTTGCCCGAAAGCAATGGTTATGGAGGTTGGAATGTCGCTAAATGCGCTGGCGAGGCTTCCTTTGTCGACTGCTTCGAGAACCCACCACGAAACAGTCGATGGGTTGGTGAAACACTCGCTCTTCAGTTCCAAAACGCCGCCGTTGCCACTGCAGCAGCCGACCCGGAGACGGCAACGTGGAGACGGAGGAAGGACGTTGGTAGTCGAAGCTAAAGGGAAGAAAGGGATGGCGGCGCGTCAGTTCCAAAGGCCCCCGCCTCCTCCGTTGCCTAAGATTGAAGACGATGACAACCCTCGCTTTGTCATCTTCATACGCATGGCCAATGTTTGTTTCTTTTCCTCAGTAACAAATGTTCAGTTTTCTACTATTAACTCTCTCTTAAAAAAACAATTCTTTATTTTGTATAAACTAGATAACTATATTCGCGAGTTATTCGTGTTGGACTCGGTTCGTTCATTATAGAGCTGAGCTCAAGCTCGAGAGATTAGTCTAGCTACCAAGCTAGAGAGATTAGTCTAGCTTTTTTCTGTTTTGGCTTATATAACAAATAAGTATATAAAGTATATATAAAATATTTTTTTGTCAAAATAAATATATAAAGTATATTTTTTATTAAAATAATTATCTAAATATTTTTTTAATCAAAACAAATACTGAAAGTCATTGACATTTATATGTGGCATTGATTAAAAAATAATTTAAGTATTTGTTTTAATCAAAAAGGTATACTTTAAGTATCTAAATGAAAAGTTGATATACTTTAGATACTTATTTGCTTTATAAACCTTTTATTTTTAATCGGTTTGAAAAACTTCACAATTCAAACTTGAGTTTGAGTATAAATAATTGAGCTTGAAATCGAGCTCAAGTTATCAAGCCAATCGATTTTGAGTATCTTAACTCACGAGCTTAATCTTGAATTTTTTAGTACTGAAAAGCTGCTCAACCTATCAAGCTTATTGATTTTGAATATCTTAATACTTAAATTCGAGTAATTCACAAGCTTAATTGAGCATTCTTTTGTCTTTGCTTTAATTAGTATTGGAAAACTTCATTTCGAAACTCGAGTTCGAGTTTAATAATTTAGTTTGGAATCGAGCATGAGAGTTGAGCTTTAAAAATGATACTTGATTGAGTTCATATTGAGTTTCAAGCTTCAAATTTCGAGTCAAACTTGAGCTCGAGATTCTTACAACATTAGCCTACCTCAGCTAGAAAACAGTCGTAGTTGTGGCTAATGGAGGTTTCGTAAAATGATTTTATGTTAGCTTCTGTGTTAGTTGTAAAAGGATATATGTTTGCATGGTTTGTATTGTTTTAATGTAAATGATGTCGAAGAAGTTGTAGCATAGCTGCATTTTTCTTTACCATTAAAAGTCTCATTGCTTGTGCAGGTTAATCTTTGGTACCCTCTTAGTATTATAACTGGTGGCACCACTGCAAAAATCATGGTTGCAGCAAAGGACAATTTCCTCGGAAAATACATCTACAAAGATACACTTGCCAGAAATCTTGCAGCAGTTATTTACAGAGTAAATTCTCCAGTCTAACACCATCTCTCCAATATATCACTATTTTTCCATGAATATAACAATTGTTTAGCCTTTTTCTATTCGGAATACTTGCTTTCTATACACTCCTTTTGCTTTTATAGGTTCCATTTTTGGTTGGTTTTCAGGGGCTAATGAATTTATTCTACTTTCTTCTGTACTTCATTGGAACAAATAATGTTTTTGTGTTGTGATTTTAACTTCATCAAGGCAACTGCTATGCTTTTTTGGTTTTCGAATGCTTAGGTAATAATATCCCTTGTAACAAATGATGAGGCATAGTTATTGCGCTAAAAGGAAAAGTTACTTAACTCGAATCGAGAATATTAGTGTCAAACTCTGTGATGGGCTCATTGAACCTAAACTTACAGATTTGTAGAAAGTTGTAATTTTGGCCCTTGTAATTTGGCTACGCTGTAGGAAAAAGAACATAGTTTGACACTTGTTTTTGTGCCGAGTAACTCATCAATATTTATTACAGATCTGAAGTTTTTCCAATATTGATGTTTATAGAATTCGAGTCAGTTTTAGCACTATCATCAAATAAAATGTATAAACTATGATACTAGACTCGGGTGTTATTGTCGGACATAGGTATGTATCCGACATGAATATGTTCAATTTTTCCAAAATTTTCATGTTTATGTTGAGTCCTTGGAGTATCATAACACTACATGCATGCCTGAATACGAAAAGTGAAAATTCAAGCACATAGCATATGAATGTTTCATTTTCCTTACCTAATATAACTTTCGAATTGACTTTTTCAAAGCTAATTACTTTGCACTATTTCAATCTGAGTTCTCAGGTTTTATTGACTACTTGTTCTCTTTTTCAAGTAGGATGAGAAGGAGATACAAAAGACAGCATTTAAACAATTCCGGCTTTTGCAATCTGCTACCGATTTCAGATATGGCTACAAACTTGTTGTAACATCTCCCCCCCCCCCCTTATTTTTTTATAAAGTTTAGTTCAGAGTTGGTTTTCTCCGTTTATTATCTTCAACAATGTTACTCGGACTTGGTGAAAATGTTGGATATTTGTGTCTGACACTAGTCTGTTATTTTTTTATTTGAAAGATTTTGGATTTTGGATTTTATATGAGTTGCATACCGGCGTCGGACACGGATATATATATATATATATATTAAAATGAAGAATTGAAATAACATAGATTATCAAAACTGTTTGTTTAGTGCCCCTAGATGAAGAAAACTCGTTGCCTTATTGTATTGATTGTATGCTAAATGTGCAGGAAAATAGTGATATCAAAGCTGCAGTTTCTACCAATGATGTTATTGAGGTGAGCATACAAATTCTTGTTTGCTTTTGATTTTCCATTCAGATGTCGATCACTCTTCTGTTCTTTTGAATTAACCATGTCCGGCATTTGTATCCAAAGATCCTAAATGTACACGAAAATGTCAGGAAAAAAAAAGTTGAGCATATCCGTGTCGGACATATATCAATGTCCGACACTTTCCGATTCCAAGTAAGATAGCCTTTGTCAACTTATTAACACATGTATATTTATGTTCCGAATGGAATTCAGCTTCCAACACAAGACCAGCTTAAAACAGTGGTTGATAAAGTGAAAGACTTCTTTGGTGATGCAAAAGAGTCGTTCGGGAAGATAACATCGCTAAATTCTGCCGATTCCGAGTCAGATGAAAAATCTACAGAAAAGGCCTAGTAAGTTTTCTGACATTATGAGTTTTTTACTCAGACTCGAGCATGTCAGATATTTGACCTTAGTATATATATTTTAAGTTTCTTTTATGCATCATTTAGAAAGTCATTGGTGAGTCCTTTTGTCATACTCCTGTCCTAATATGTGTCACACATGAGTATCTAACATGGATACTCGAAAGCAAAATGAAATATCAGAACAACATATAGGAACTTAGGGTATGAGGATATGAACGTATTCGTATCAGGCACTCATATTAAATCTAAATACCATAGGTTTATCGGAATATCATTTATTCTACCTCGATTGATTGAGGGTCGGGAATGATTTTACGACAAACTTTTATCTCACTTGCTAGGGTTGAAGGTTGAGGAAAGACTAGCCATTGAATGCTTGGTGTGTTCAGGCCAAGAAGCGATGATTAACACAATTTCTGCTGCAAAGTTTTGCTCATGATCTTTACTCAAAAGTGCTCAATAGTTTATTTTTGCACATAATTAGTGTACTTAACTTGACAATTTTTTTGTTTACTTGAAAGATATTTATTTTAGATAATTGATCATTTTATTTGAGTATATTTTACTAGCCTCTGATCTTTGTGGTTGTAATTATCTTTGGTGAGCATTGAATTTGATGGGTTGGGTTGGTCAAAAAAAACTTGTACCATTTTAACAAAAAAAATTAATTAGTTTCTCGAGCTTGTTTTCCAGATGTTTATTCCTAAATGTGTTTATTGTCAAAGAGTTAAAAAAAATATTATCTCAAGACTACTCAAAGAAAAATACTAGTTCAAATTCGTTTAATCTACTCACATAATTAATTAGTTTTCAAAAACTAGATTACAACTTAATTTAATTTTTAATACTCGCATTATATTATAGCTTGAAAACGGTGTTGGTTGAGCTGGGATTTCTTTTAGGCTCAAACGGAGGAAATGTTGTTAAAAATTATATATGGTGGATGTTGAAATTTGATGTTTTTATTTTCAAACATCCGAATACCCATATGTAGAAACAATAAAAAAGAAAGATGAAACTAAATTAAACCACAAAAGTACAAACTAAGGATTTATCTTCTTCTCCTAAAATAAGTTTCTCATCAAAGATCATATAAATTAAAATTTAAAAGAACAATTTCCTCAAAAATACAACACAAGGTACAATAACTTCAATCATCAAGCATGCTTTAAATTTTGGAAAAGATAGAAAATATGATCCATATAAGAGATAAACATTAGAAATAATACACCAAAACAACCTTCCCAAGCTTAATTCCAACATAAATATGACTAAAAACAGTCTATCACGATTCAGAACCCGAATCAACCCAGAATTCTCTGCCTAGCTCAATCCAGAATGCAGCAGCAAACAATACATCCAGAAACCCTTACAAATTGATAATGTAAACCACTTAAACAGAAACCAGGAAATATGTATTTACATCAACAGTTACAGTTGGATCAGCAACCCTATGAACAATTTGCATCTAGCTCAACTAAGCCTATTCTAAGATAATGTATCAATTACATGTATATACAAGCATGAACAAGTGCTCAAACAGGAACAGGAGTGTATGATACATAGACAGTTACAGTTGGAAAAGCACCCCAAGTTACAAAATTGCATCTAGCTCATCTATGCCTATTCTAAGCTAACATATCGATTACAAGTGTGTACAAGCATGGGGAGAATGTGTGTTACATCAATGGTTACAGTTGGATCAGCGACCCCCAAGTTACAAAATTGCATCTAGCTCATCTATATGCCTATTCTAAGCTAGCATATCGATTACAAGTGTGTACAAGCATGGGGAGAATGTGTTACATCAATGGTTACAGATGGATCGGCGACCCCATGTTACAATTTGCATTTAGCCGATCTATGCCAATTCTATGCTAACATATAAATTACAAGTGTATACAGCATGCACAAGTGCTTACACAGAAACTGGGGAACACATATGTACATCAACAGTTACAGTTGGATTGGCGACCCTATGTTACAATTTGTGTCTAGCTCATCTATGCCTATTCTAAGCTAAACATACTGGTTACAAGTGTATACAAGCATGAACAAGTGTTGGCCTCGATTTCTGTACAAGACTCCTACAAGACTCACCGGAAATCTGAATATGGGATCATACAAACAAGGAAAGAGGCCATTACAGGATATGGAGCTAATAAACAGATTGAATTTTACAAGACAACAATGCTTTACAAGACATGGATCAACATTACAATTCATGGATTTACTTTCTTTCCAAAAGTTACAATTTCTTAGCAGGCTCAAAAAATATATATTTTTTGCACACTTGAAAGGGCCAAAGCAAAATCAGAGGTCAATGAAGCCAGCCATTCTAACACATCTTCCTCAACAAAGAGTTGCCTCATTTGACTCCCTGGATGTGATGATAAAAAGAAACCCCTATGTCAATAGACATTAAGGAGGAAATGAAGAAAAGAAAAAGGCAGACACCACCCCACAATCTATGTGCATTACTCACTAACCGTACAAGAAACACATTATATTTCAGTAGTAAATAAAGCCTGATGACTAGTAGTCCTATAGGTATGATCCTCGTATCTATGAGACAACCAGTTGAAATAGATGATGCGTCACATAGGTATGGCTCACAATAACTATGAACATGCAGAACCTATTTAAGAATTGAGCACTAAAACGGGAAACTATAGCATTCTAGGTAAAACATTGTTTTTTGAAACCACCCTGTCTCGGAGGATAACTATATCATACGGTTAAAAACTGCAGAACTAAAAGATGACCAAAAAAGGGGGAAAAGAGAGAAGGCAGGAAAAAGAAGGGTTAGATGGGAAACTAGGGTACACTCTAGGCACTCATTCATTCTATTGGTGATTTAACAAAAATGTCTTCTCAGCTGAATATTGACAGACATCCACAACCCACCAAACTCGAGCTTCAAATATTTGAAAGAGGGAAAGGAAAAATCAAACAGCAATACTGAAAACATATAGCACGTGTTATGATATTTGGCAAATCTCAATTGAAAAGCAAATGATATGCATATAGAAAATGAGCAACTAAAGAACAAAATGATGAAGTAACCAGAAAACATCATGATACAAGATTGAAGCAGCCAGATAAAAGTAAAAAAGGATATGAATTTCATTCTCACACAATCATATACAATATACATCATCTAGCCAGGTCTAAGGTTTATGCCAAGCAAACTTCCTGACCTATGACCCCCCCTCAGTTCTAACCCCTATAAAAGGATGTTAAAAAGTTTCACAAGCTAGAAATATTTCTTATCAACCAAGAAAACAAACATATCACAAGAATGTTTCTAAAGAACAAATCCCAACAATCATATGAACAAGATTTTCTAAGTATCATAATCACAAGCCAAGTAAGCATTCCCTTGAATATAGTGTTTTGCGGATAATTATAAACCCAATGTTGATATTCAGCTGTAGGATGTTAGGATTCCAACCCCACAAAGAATATCCACATCGATTAAAATACTATGTTTTCCAAGTTCCAACATACGAATACTAAGTTTCTTCATCTAATAGATGTTCTTTAGAATGCAGTAAGAAATAAAAAGGGAAGTCTATTCTTCCCCACCACCACGCAAGTAGCACTTACTTCTTCCTTTAAGAAGCCACGTTCTGCATACGGATCAGCAATCATCACAGAGAATGCTGAAATGATATAGCAACCAAGGCAAGGGAAACTGAGAGTGAAAACTTAATTAAAGGTCTCATAAGAAAGAGTAAAGAAGCATGCACAGCATAGTTAGTCACTCTGATGGTAGGCGTCTCTTCTTCCCATAGTCCACATCCCTTGATCTAGACTTGTGCTCTTCTTCTCGGGTTGCATGGGACCTGCTGCGAGATCTTGAAGAAGACTGTCCCCTATCCCAGTCATCATCATAATCCTGGTCACGTCCACGATGTCGGTGCTCTCTGTAGCTGTCTTTCTCTTCCCTGTAACGGTGCTCCCTATGCTCCCTCTCAGACCTGTCCAATTCCCGTTCCTTATCATCATGATGCCTCCTCTCTGAGTTGCCAGACCACTCACGCTCAGAAACCCGCTCTTTTTCCCGAGTGGCACCACTTGACCTTCCTTTTTCGTTATTCGCATCCCCATACCCATACTCTGAAGCACCATCTTCACCACCATAACTAGACTCTCTAGTCCTACGATCATGCTCATCACCTCCCCACCCACCCATGTTTGAGTCAGTCCACATTCCCGTATGAGGCCCATCCATTCCAGATACACCCATCATTCCCATTCCATTAGGTGCCATTCCACGACCAAAGAAAGCAGGATTGACATGAGGAGCAACACCAGCTAGTCCCATTGCATTAACAGCTGGAAATGAAGGAAGCATGCCCGGAAAACCAGGTCCTGGAAAACCTCCATAACCGCCTCCTCGACCCATATATGTTGGATCAAACCCAGCACCCATCATACCCTGTGGATGCATCATGCCACCAGCAGGACCACCAAATCCAGGACCTCCCGGTCCTGGTCCATAGGCCCCAGCACCATAACCACCATTTCCAACTCCCGCTGAGCTCCCAACCATGTTCTTTACGCCTACACCTCCCCTTCCTCTCATCGGTCCTCCACCACCACCTCGGTTGACACCTTGACCACCCCTTCCCCAGCCACCCCTTCCATAGTTCCTTCCTGTATCCCCACCTTGGTAATTCATATTACCACCTTTCCCAAAACCTTCATTTGGCCTCCTTCCTTGAGGCTGTACTTGAGGCTGGCCTTGGTCTTTGTTCATATAATTAGCTCCCATTTGCTTCAATGTTTGTGGTGAAGCAAAAGCCACAACGCAAGCTCGACCATTGAACATATAACCATTCATTCCCTCTTTGCATGCAGCGGCTGATGCTGAATCATAGAACTCAACTTGACAATATCCTTTGGATTTACCACTAGCTCTCTCATCAAAGAACTTAATCTCCTTCACCCTTCCATATTGAGATAAAACACTCTCAAGCTCTGCATCAGTTGTCCACCAATGTAACTCGCCAACAAACAGCATAGTTGGACCATTCTCAATAGGTGGTCGAACCTGATTTTCGTTCATCATAGGATGATTTGCATTCATACCTATTTGATTAGGTGCAATCTGAGAAGCTCCTTGAGGACCACCAGTACCTGAATTTAGGGATTGAGCAGGGTTGTTAGAAATCTTTTGTGGCACACCAGAAGGACCAGTCCCAACCTTAGAGGATGCTGAAGTTAATCCTTGAAAACCCATATTTTTTACTTGGGTATCAGGGTTCATCTCCATAACACCACCCCCTTGTGAATTGGTAGACCCAGATGGATAACTTCCAGATCCTATCTCTGGCCTGTTAACAGCTGGTTGCACCTCTGGCTCACGATAACCGGCATTAACATTGGCGTACTTTCCTTGAACTGAAATTCCAGAGATGTTTTGCCCTTGTGAACCCCCAGGTTCACCTCTTGGTTCAGGAACCTCATTTTTATGAGCTTGAAATCCAGTACTGCCCATGCCAGCTGGTTGTGCAGGGGCCTCAGGCCGTTGCAACTGAAGAAAACCTTCTCCAACATTAACATCATTATAGAGATCATCGTATTCATCATCATCCCCAATCATCTCTACATCTGCAAGAGCAGGTATGGTCCCACTCCCTTGATACTGTGTCTTTTGTGCTCCTCCGTACTCGTCATCTCCAAAATCTATTTGTTCTTCAGCCATTGCCCAATTAACCTGTAAAGCATCAAAAGTGAGGGGGAAAAAAGAAAGAAGAGGTTATTCCTAAATCCAACATTATGAAACCAAAAACATAAGAAGGAAAAACGTTACTTTAAATCTGTATCAATCATGTCAAGAGTACACGAATCCCAGAACAAATGTAGTAAAAGCAAAAAAAAAATGCAATCTCTTAGTAAGGATCAATTTAGTGGCTTATTTTCATTAACCATAGAGTTTAAGCATAACTACAAGGAAATCCACGTAATCAAACTCAGAAACAAAGAAAAACAGCATAATAACAAAACAAATGATTAAAAATTCACACAATAAAAAATGCATCAAAAAGTACTTTTGTGACATATTCTATCCAAGTAAAAGTAAAAGCCCTACATATTTCATCAAATCTTTTTCTAAAAAAAAGGAAGCAGCATGAGGTATATCTAAAACACCCAACTTGATAAATCCACAGGAAAAAACATAAGGGGCAAGAACAAGATGTAGAATGTTGGAAAAACAGATAAGTTTTCAATTATACAGTTCACAAAGCCAATGGTACCAACCATAATAGAACACCAAAAAGGGAAAGAATTATAAATACAATAAAATCAGTAAATGGAAAGGGAAATTAAAGAAGACCCACTATGGATCATCCTGATCTATTAGTTTTATTATGATTTAAATGGTTTTTAATTATCTTATTATCTTCTCATCTGCTTTGCCTTTAGCTTATTAGCAAATACCAAAAACCGGATCGAAGATCAAATCGGTCGGGCCATCGGTTTCTGATTCAACCAATTCTAATAGCCAGCTAAATACAATAACATCAAATTTAAAACAAATTAACCAAATTTCAAACAAAAATCAGTGAAATCATAACCAAAATAACAGTACTAACACCGTAAGTTTCTTCAATCATAAAGGGAAAGTTTCCATTTTTCTAAACAATCTGAATGTTTTTGACTTTGGGCCTGAATAAATTAATGAAATTTCCCTTAATAAACCATAATCTCTATATATGGAAAGATTTGTGGGTAAAAACGAGAATCTAACCTTGAAATCTGAATGAAGAACAGCTGAAGGAAGAAGATATACGCCTGCTTCCGTCTGGGGATTTGCTTGGAAACGGGAAAGAAAGAACTAAGCGCAAAAGCCAATGCCTGAGAGCCTGATCCGAGAATGACCTAAGCAAGAAGGATGGCCGAAAATGGCTTACTGAAAATGATGACCCAAATATCTTTTAAGGCCTGGTGGATAATTGTTGGGCCTTTCCATATTTTTTTTATCATTTGGGCTTCAAAAAAAAGCTCCATAACAAAAGAAAATTATCGATTTCGGGTTTTTTTTATCGGTTCTCCATTTTTATCCGGTTGTTACTTTTTTTTAATCTAAAAATAATTACAAGGTAGTATCTATTTATACATATTTTTAACCTTATAACAATGCACACATGTTGTAGACAAAGCGATTGAATCAGGTCCCCTAAGATGAACATCAACTTTTTCACTGAGACCCCTTGTTAGGTTCAAAAACTAATTTATTTGGTTATTACTGGATTGATATGTTTCTGATTATACGAATGAGATTGAACCGGTGAATTTGTTAAATTTTTATCACAGTAAAACCTCTATAAATTAATAATGTCGGGATCATGTAATTTTATTAATTTAAAAAGTATTAATTAATCCATAAATTAATAATTTATTAATTTAAAGAGATTTTTTTTATTCAACGAACCAACATTATTCTTCATGAATAAAACATATAACATTGTATTGACTAATTGAATGATGTTTATGTACAATATGACTAATATAATATTAATTTATCGAATATTAATTTATAGAGATTTTATTGTACCTCAGTTGAATCAATTGTTTCAATATGATATGGTCATTCTGTGAAGCACATTATTTCAAACCATTTCTTCATTACAAAAGTCCGTGTAACATTTTAACAATATGTCATGTGGTACGTAATATATATTAAATTAAAATAATATAAATAAAATCTTTTAAAAAACCAACAATTTTTTTTTGTGTTGTGCGGTTTTTGTAAGGAAAAACATAGTGGATAACATAATTTCACGGGAGGAGGTTTAAGGACTAAAACTGGAAAAAAAATCGTTAAGTATCAAAGTGACGATGATGTATAACTTAAAGGTTAAAGTACACAGACGGTCATTGAACTTTGGTAAAAAAATAAAATGGTAATTAAAGTTTTAAAAATTACAAAATGACAATTAAATTTTATGTTTTATAACAAAATGGTAACTGGACGTTAAATCTCGTTAAGTGTCTGTTATAAAATTTGGTATAATAACACATTTAGTCCTTCATATTTATACATTCAATCAATTTAGTCATAATTTGAAACAATTCATTAAATTTAGCCCTCGTTATTTACGCATTCTTTCAATTTGGTCCTTAAAGCAAAATTCCAAAGTACGGTAACATGATAAATTATTACAATGAAATTTTTATAGGAACTCGAAAACTCGACTTGACTCTACTCGAATCGAAAAAATTTCAAATAAAGTTTGAGTTATAAAATATAATGCATCAACTCAAATAACTCGAATTTTTTGACTCGACTCGATCAAACGCTCATTTTTAAATATTTAATTTAATTTAAAAATATTCAATTTAAAAGAAAAAAAATTTGATTTAAAATATTCAAATATTTAATAACTACTTTAAATATTCGAATATTTTAAATTAATTTTTTCTTGTAAATCGGATATTTTTAAATTAAATCGAGGGCTAAATTTTGTTTCGAATGAAACCTAAAAAAGGAAAAGCTCATTTAACTACACTCTCATGCCGAATACTAAAATGACAACTCCAAAAGGAACACGACTCACTGAAAACGCTAAAATCCTAGTTGTCTGCCCGGTGCTTGGCAACAAGCTGATTTCTGTGAGACATGTCAGATTATTGGACGAAAAAAAACTAAAAAAAATATAGTATAATATAATTATGAATTCTTGCTGAAAATGCTACTCTCTGGACTTACCGAATCGTAACTACCATGGAGGCATAGATGAAAAAGCATTCCTGAAATTGACAGCAGCCTTTTTTTTTTTTCCTTTCGCCGCCGCTCGAGTTGCTCTTTCATCAAATTCTTGTCCACGAGGTAGAGTCTCGCCAATCACTGCTGCACTCAGAGACTTATTGAAAGATGAACTGCAACTCCCATATCCTCCAGCTGCAGCAAATGCATGCACCAAATCTGGATGAGCCTGCCGAACCAATTTATAAATCAGATAAACAGAGTGGCTAAACACATTAAGAAATATCATTGTTTCTCTCATATCCCTCTACTGATTTGCAGAAAAAGAAACGAAAGCTAGGAATTTTGCTTTAAAGACCAAATTGAAAGAATGCGTAAATTTAGTGAATTGTTTTGAATTAAGACTAAATTGATTGAATGTATAAATATGAAGGACTAAATGTGTTATTATACCAAATTTTATAACAGACACTTAACGAGATTTAACGTCTAGTTACTATTTTGTTATAAAACATAAAGTTTAATTGTCATTTTTTTATTTTTAAAATTTTGATTGATTACCACTTTATTTTTTTTTACCAAAGTTTAGTGACCGTCTGTGCACTTTACCCTAATTTAAAAGTGTCCAAAATACTATTGCGGACAAAGTCAGGAAAAAAAATTAGGGTGAAGTTGAATAAAATTTTAAGAGGCCAAAATATAATTTTAACATAATATTAATTTACTTTTACAAATTTTGAAGGGATTATTATAAATATATTTTTTAAGGTCAAATTTATTCATAATGTTGTAGTTATTTCTAAAGGGATTAAACAACAGTTTTATCATTTAAGGGGACAAGATAATGACACTTTTGGTTAGAATGGCGGGAGAAGACAATTATCCTTCAAATATTAGTTTTCCACATAATGTGGGATTCTTCTTTTGCATTACTAACAGTTCTCTCTTATTGAGGCATGAGAATTTATAGTCTTTCGGCACTATTGATGATTGGATTATTTCAGGCCCTATAACAGCCTATAAATGGCTGGGTAAGAATATACCCAAGTGTGCAACATATAAACTTTGCATGTCGATCACGTGATATTGTATTGCACCTTCTAGTGCCATCAATTCCCAATGTGGCTTATATGACTTCGGTGATTATTAGCTTTCGAAAGAGTCATCCTCTGAAATTATGCATAAGCGAGGATATTTTGTTATGAGCTAACTCTGGAGTGTATTGACCATGGAGGTGTTGGGGGTATTTTTAGAATTACGTGAAGGCGAATGAATCAGGCATAATAAAATTGTTACATTCACAACGCCAAAATTCAAACCTATGACTTTGCTTATAAGATCTACTACCTCTTCATATTAAACCAACTAATTATTAGAAGACTAAAGAATTGATTTTTTTATTATAAAATTAATAAGTTTTATATATTTGTGTGGCTTTTACAAGATATATCTTTATTAATACTGTGTAGAGGATGAATCCCTAGCCTCTCTCTCAAAATTGTTTCAATTTTAGCCTTTTTTTTTTGTTGAATTCCTTTAATCGGTGGTCGGTAATCAATCTTCGTATTGGTTGTCGACCACCAATTTTATTAGTTTTCTTGTTTTTATTTCAATAAGAATCTCTGCTTCTGTAGCACGCTCTTTCTCTGTCCTAGTGACACGCTTCTTTTTCTGTCTTTGTGACATGTTTTTGTTTTTTTTTTTTGGTTTGGTTCATCTGTCTTCGTGGCAGGTTTCAGCATACCCTAGCGTTCGATTGTTGTTCGCATAGAGATTCACTCGGCGCTAGTTTCTGATTCATGGTGTTGCCGGTGGTCACTTGGAATGTTTTATCCCCACTTGTTGATGGTTGTTTGCCGATAGAATCAGTCATAGGTAGCGGTACTGATACGGACACAGCCCCGTATACGCGAACGTTGAGCTTGCGGAAGCGGATAAGGATATTGACGCGAATGTTGGATCGGTGAAAAGATGGCTAAAGATAGGCGATGACGATGGAGATGGAAGATAGATGGATAAATTGTCCTCGGCACCCTCTTGATCGCAATTAACCAAGCAAGCAACCTCAAGCAGCTCTAACCCACCCTCCTAGACGCAGCTACCTAGGCAAGCAGGAGTGTGAAGATCAACAACAAATTCTGACGAACTTGAAGAATCGCTTCTAAAATAAAGAACACAAGTTATACTTCTTGCAAGTCTGAACTCAAAAGATAACTTTATTTAATCATTCAAATCTTAAATTACAATGTGGTTGAAGCCTCGTTATATAAGCCTTGAAGAAGTTCTAATCCTAGTAAACTTAGGAAATTAAATACAATAAATAAATACTGAAATCTAATCTCCGTAACTTATAATAATAAATAAATATTAAAAATAAAATTCTAATTAAATAAATCTGATCCTAATAGATATTGCAGAATCCTATATTGATTTAAATTACAAATAATCAAATAAATTCTTGAAAATTCGTAATTATCCAAAAATCTCGTATTAATCTCGTATATGAATTTATGCATGCACTGTCTTTGCTAAAATAGACGTATCTTGAGTTCCAGATGTCCGATTGATGCGTTTCAAGATCCGTTGGAAAGCTAATTGACAGCCGGACAAGTTTCAAGAAGACATGTCGGCCCATAAATGCCTGGATCCCATCCAAAAAGGGGTCGCAAGTTGACTGTCGTTTCTGACTTGCAAAACAGTTTTAACTTCTTTTCCAAGATGATTAGTTTCACCCCTCCCATGCATGTATCATTCCCCCACTCCTCAAAAAGATTCGCCCTCGAATCTAAACCGGTCAATGGAAGAAGTTCATCAAAGTACCAGGAAAGAGAAAATGTCTTGAAAAATTCTTGTGCACAGTCTCTTTTTGCAATGTAATTTACAATATCATCGCTGCACAGAAACCTGGATGGGGGGTGCTCCTTTGCGACTGATGATGGTGAATGGCCGGTACGTTTTGGTGCAACCTTATGGGCCATCTGACTGCACAAAAATTAATAGGTTTTTTCCCCCGATGAACTGCCTCTGTTGTCGATTTTGGAACATAGCAAGCGCATCTTCGATGAGTTCAGAGCAGCGAACAGTTTACGGATGAGCCATGGGATGCCAATATCATCGCTGAATTGTGGGTCTCCAACTTGGAATCCTCCTAGCACTGGGAGGTATAAGCTGAATACAGATGGTGGACGTTGCGCTGCGACGGGAGTAGCCTCCTGTGGTGGTGTAATATGAGGGCCAAATGGAGAGTGGATTACTGAGTTCTCACGTCTTCTTGGTTGCTGCTCGGTGTTGGAGGCGGAGCTTTAGAGCGTTCTTGAGGGTTTGCGGCAAGCTTGGCAGATTGGCTTGAGGGTGTTGGATGTTGAGGTTGACAGCAAGGAGGTGGTGGATTATTTTTTAATGATGAATGCAATTTATATATTTTATTATGCAATAATATAGGTTAGAAATGGAATTGTTTTAACATATCAAAACAAAAAAACTAATTTTGGGAGAAATAAAAAATAATGATTTATTTGAATACAAAATATTATTTCAATGGTATTTTAGTTTAAAGTGGTGGGAATTGTATAATACCTAAGAATAAAGTAGGAATGACATTCCCACTATTTTGGAGAAAAGAAGCTATTATTGAGAATGTAGTATTACACCCTATAGAAAAGTTCTCTTAAACTAAACTTGGGTATGTGATTCCGAAAAAAATTATTCCCGTTGATAATAATTTTTTCTACGAACCAAACGCCTCTAATATTTACCAATAGCAGAGGGAATAATGGACCAGAGGGAATCGATAGCCGGTTGCTAGAAATAGAACTACGACTTCAAGAAGCTCGCAGGATCTTCTGGGAGCAGTATATTGTATATGGTTTAAAAATTGTTTAAATTGGAATTAATTAGTATCATGACATTATAAATGTTTACAATTAAATTTGAACTAAAACTCGAACGAAACGACTCGAAAAAAGTTTCAAATAAAGTTTAAATTATAATATATGAATGTTCAACTCGACTAATTCGATTTTTTTTTACTTTCGATATATAATGCTAATTTTATAATGGCCATGTTTGGTAAAGAGATGTTTGAGCAAAAATTAGAGGTTTGAGGCATAATTAGAGGGTTGACCAGTCAAATATGTTAATATTGTTGTTTGGTAAATAGCGGATTGAAAGAGCGGATTGTGGTGAAACCACTAATTTTGAAAAAGCTCATAATAGGAGCTTTTTGAGATTAAATGTTTGATATTAGAGTTGTAAAGACTCTTTTACCCTTACTAGTTACCAAAAATCTCAAAATAACCTAAATTAAATACTTTTCAACCTATTTATAAGTTAATCTTATTTACTTATTTTCTTTTTATTATCACATATTTATATGTGTATTTAAATTTATTTATTAATTAAATTATATTAAAATAATTATATAAATAATAATTAATATATAAATCATTCGAATATGTTTAGAAAAATTATATTAAAAATAATTTTATAGATCTAATTAATAATAATTAGATACAAAATATTGATAACTAATAAACTATTCAAACAAGTATTGAATATAATCATGTCCTTATATGTCATTTTGCTTGTTTAAATAATCTAACAGCTATCGGCTATCAGTTAATTTTACTAAACACTTTATACAATCAGCTAATACAATCCGCTAGTCAAATCAACTAATGCAATCAGCTATTAGCTATTAGCTAATGTAATCCGCTATCAGCTATCCGCCGATTGCTAAATATGGCTAATGTTTTTTATTTTTAATTTAAAAACTAACTTTTCAAATAGTTGTATTAAATCTCCCACTTCATTAGATACAGTGAATAACGACATATTCTGGCCTAACTGAATATATCAAAGACTGATTTTACATTGAGCCAAAGGTTCCATGGCAACACTTTTCTTAAATCAATGATTGAACCAAAATCTACGGTGGATCTTCCCTCGTTTCCGTTCCTCGTGCTGTTCACAAGTTTGAACCACTGACTCCCGGGATCGCACCGGCTATCTTGGTTCAAGCATTTGCAACCATTCACAACGACATCACCATTGGAATCCACATCCAGGCAAACTGATGTGCCGTTTCCGAGCTTCGTCGAGAGATGCATCAACGATTCAGATACTGTTTCCCATTTTGAATTCGACCCGCCGCAGACAGTTTCGAGCTTTGCCATCGTCCCCGATTCATCAGCTTGTAAGCACAAGTTAGTTCCCTTTAATTCTAAAGTCTTCTCAGATGAGTAATTCCATGGTTCCGAGTCGGCACATGGACCCAAGCTCAAGAGGTTAGCCGATGGTTTCCTTAATATACAAAGACCCGTTGAGGGATGGAAGATCACTTTGTGTAGCTCGGTTTCTGATAAGCCTGGTCCTGCATGCAATTTTGGTGGAAATACATAATGAGTCGTATTGTACATTTTTCGTAAAAATATATCTACGTTTAACAGTGACGAATCTTGACACTCAATTTTGGAGTCAATTAGAGATTTTTTTGAAGGATTATGTATTATATAACACAAAACTTTAAGTTTTGTCATGGCGTTTCTTTAATCTATAAATATATATTAACAATTTTTTTAAAAAAAATCTTCAATTATTTGAGAGAGCCTAACGGCCATTTAAAAAAAAATTAAAAGACCAAATAATAATTTTTAAAACTTTCAAGTGGTCTAATGAACACATTTTTACGAATTTCAAAATGTCAAATGATAATTTTCTAAAGTTTTGGTGTCTAAAGTCTTATATAGTTATACTTTTAGCCTTAGGGGTAAAAAATAATTTTATCTTTGTTTCAACTTTTTTTTTAATTTTTGATATTTTTATGGGTCATTTCCCCTAGTCTAGTCCTAAGCTAATTCCACTTCCACCACTGCAGACAGGGGACTTGTCCCCTTGGTTAATGAAAATTTTGTAATTTTAGTCCATATTTAATGTTGAGTATTTAATTTAATCCTTTTAGCCCTTTAGCTAAGTGACACTTTTTTTACTTTTGACCCTCCTAAAAACTAATTATTTAATTTAAGCCCTTTAAAAATATTTTTAGCTTTGACCCCCAAAATTTTATAATTTTATTTCGACTCCTCCTATGATAAGTTCTCGTCTTCATCTTTGTGGACGGATTTGAGTTGTTAACCTTTTATGATTAAAACATGTTTGGGTTCAAGTTGATAGGATTGAGTTAGAATTGACAAATCTATAATCAATTGAATCGAAAACCGAAAATTTCTTTTTCTCAAAACCTCGAATAAAAGCGAATAGATTTTGCTTACCCCGGAAAGGAGATTGAAGTGCAGAAAGTCTCTCTATAAAGCTTGAATTCCTAACTTCAATCCAATTCCAATTCAAGATCCCATAGTACTCATTGAACCCAGCGGTCCCTTCTCTCAAATAATAGCTCCCAACCAGCGTCCACAACGCCCAATCGAGGTCGAGCTCGGCCACCACACCCAAAAAGCAGTTCAAGTACCTATTGTCATTCACATTGGTCCCTCTTATGTCGACCCCGAACTCGCTCACTAATAACGGATACCCCGTGTTGACCAAAAACCCTGATGTCTTCATCGTGTAGTTGACCGTTTTGCCGCACATGCGGTTCGGGCTGTTGGTTGTCCATGCGTCACCGTCGGAGAAGCCGTACCAGTGAAGCTCGAATACTAGTCTCCGACTAAATGTGAGAGTCAACGGTCGGGTTTGGATGAATGATAAGTCTCGGTCGAAGTTTAGTCCTGAGAGGATAATGAGAATGTTGGGGTTCTCTGAGTGCACGGCCTCTGCTCCTTTCTGCATGTACCTATTTTTTACGAATGACAAAAATTAAAAAAATAGCATGAAGTACATGTGTACCATCATTCGAGTTACCAAATTTACCTGTACCAATCATTTGTGTTCTGTTTGGGACCTCTAAGTTCATTTCTCAAGCTCATAGCAACCACATTGGTGACACCCTTGAATAGGGTGGCCATCCGGGTCAGACCCGTGATCCATAGATCCGGGTTAAAGTTCGGGTCGCCGAAAAAACCATCACCATCGGAATAGCCGCAGCACCAACCGGGCTTACTTAAGTGGTTGTCGAGTATGACCATTACATTGTTCTTTCCGAGGCTAGATACCACTGCCTGACATTCAATTCATCTGATAAGCAAGATTTTACATTTATGTATTCATATCGTGTTTTATATATGTTTTCATTATATTTGTATTTAGAATATTTCACATTTGTTACAAATTTTGATGAATTAAGAATTTGTTTTATACTAATCAAGTTATAAAAAATTGAATCGAAGGCTAAATTTGTTGGATTTTCGGTTTTTATTCGATAATTAAATCGATTTGTTCAAATTACCTAAAAATAATTTAAAAATGAATCCAACAAGTGGTCCAATGGAAAATAGGATGTTCATCCTAGGTAATCTAAGTTCAAATCGCATTTTTTCAGCCAAGGGTGTGTGTAATGTCAAAGAGTTAAGAATATTTATAAATAGATACTACCTTTTCATTACCTTAATACTCTTTAAAGATGAAAAAGTAACTTATTTCATTATTATTTTTTAAAATATGCTAGTGTGATGCAAAGGTAGTAGCACCTGTTCAACTTTCTTAGTCTTTTCAAAGACGGCACACACAACATAACATTACTGGTGCTCGAACCCGAATCCCAAGAGATGATAAACATCTACCTTTGTCACCAGGACACAAGGGGATGAGCTAACTTATTTCATTATTATTGTTGATCTTGTTGTAAACTAGACTTTAAAAACTTATAACAAAAGATAAAACTTAGTTTTTAACTTTCATTCTATATTCGATCAAATATCATATATTGAACCGATCAAACCATTAATTCAATTACCTGATTTAATTTAATTCAAATAACACTGCTAAAGGTGTTCAAATGATCGATTCAATTAATAATCAAATCAAACTATTTAAAATTGAATTAATTGAACTCTTGAAATTTTTTATCATTAATCAAACTTAATTTTTTTTCCAAAAGTTTATCGAATCGAACTAAGTTCGGATAATTCGATCAGTTTCTTTTGTTATATTTTTTCTCCTTTTGGGTTTAGCTTAGTATTGGGATGAAAGTATAAATATTGAGTTTTAAATATTATGGGTCATTAATGGGGTTTGAGCTTAAAAGTAGAAATATATTAATCATATATTAAAATTCGGATTAATTCGTTTTATTAACCAATAACTGAATTTAAAAAAACACTAACCATGCACCGACCGATTAACTAGACTAAATTTTCATTCGATCAATTAATTCAGCTTTAACCAAACAATAAACACTCATAAACCCTACTATAATATTAATAAAAACAAATAAGTATTCACTATGTTAAACAAAGTAAATTGATATGTAAATCAAGAAGCATAAAATAATGAGGTTAAGGCAGATAATTTAATCCCCACCATCCTTTGTTACATTGGAATTATCATTGTCTTTAGTCTAACCCTTTCCCACTAAACTATATTATTATGATTTATGAATAATTAATAAGGTATCACATGGTTGCATAGGAAAAAAAGTTAAAATAATAAGTTCTGATTTCAGTCCTATTATGCTAATATTTGGAATTTAATTCTTATATTTTAGTTTGATAAAATTTGATCTATTAGGTTGGGATTGGTATTTTTAAGAAAAATCCACATAACCATAGTAGTTAGCATGTTAACTATTTTTTATAACTATCGGTACTCGGTTCATCGGTCGATTAGTTCAAATCAGGTACTATAGAAGATTATTATAGAGCAACTCTTTCAATTCAGTTTGTTCCATTCACAATGTCATAATTCAAATACGTGACGTTTTTTTTTGAGGTACCTAGAATTTCATCATGCTAAATCAACTTATCTGTTTAAACTAGCTAGTTAGCATCATTATAAAGGTAGAAGTACTAAATTATGTCAAATTAAAGTACATGCACTAAATCACTTCATTTGAGCCAAATGGAAGGATCACAACTACAATTTAACGAATAAGAGTTTCGAATATATAAAAAGATGGTATGTCAATGAGTTTGAAATTCAAATTTTCGGATATATAACGAGCGTATACTCGAATTGAGTCTAACTCAACTTGTAAAAAGCTTAAACTCGAGTTCAAAATTCAAGACTCGATTTGAGAAACTACTCGAATGAAGTTAGTTGAGACTAATATTTAAGACACTTGAATTTGTTTTGTCCAACAACTTTTTATTCGAATTAGTTTATCATGTACAGATAAAAATCCTCTGTCCTTTTTCGATGCCTCTTTCTATGTCTCAACACTAGAAAACACTAAAAAATTAAATTTCAAGCCATAACCCTAAATTTTAAATCATAAACTCTACACCCTAAAAAACACACCCTACTTTAAATTTTCTAAACCCTGACCACAACTCCTAACCTTAATCTCAACTCTAAATTTTAGTATAAAAACATAAATAAGGGCACCGAAAGAAGGGAAAACTTCTATTTATCATGTACACTTAAAAGTCCAGAAAATATCGTTCATGTAATATACCGACAAAAAATAACACTTTTATTTAAGTGATTAGATTTCGAGATCCGCAACAAACGTGGGAAGTTTTTTTTTTGCCAAGTTGTTTGAAGGTGGGGTTTCACACATTCATTAGCTTTTGTCTTTTCTTGATCTGTCCTTATCCTATTGGTCTGAGGTTGAAATCTAATATTTTTTCTAGGTGAAGAAAAATACACAAATTTCATACCTGGAAAGCTTCTATGAGCGTAGCATCAATGACGGATGGATTGTTGGCCTGGATACCGGCAATGGGTTGGAGCAACCCGAGTCTTTGAAACGATCGTCGAACGGTGAGGGATCCTAATGAGTCATTTGTGATCAAAAACAGCGGCCAAGTTAACCTAACGCAGTTGAACCCCAACGACACGATCTGCTCGGCTATCGCATCCATCGGTCGCTTGCTCAGCCCTTCTGCGACCATTGGCTCAAGGTGTGATACCCAATTCACGCAGGCTAACTTCACTCGTCGCCCTTTCTCGTCGACAATCCAACGCGAGTTCGTCGAGAGAGGGAGAGATGTGGATGGCTTAACATGTTGGATGATGATGGTAATGAGTAGGAAGTGGAGGAGGATGAAGAAACAAGTGAACTTTCCCATGGTTTTGGGTTTTGATGGGTCCATTGTTGCACATGATATATAAGGGGAATAAGTCAAATTGGGTTATGGTCACAAGTTTTTAAAAATATTTTTGTCTAAGCTTGTTTACCCCGAACTTAATTGAAAAAAATATTTAAGTTCTGAATTTAATTCATATTATTTATACAATTTGAATATTAATAGTTATGATTTTCGAGGATTGATTACACTACATGTCTCTAAAATGGTTCCTAAACGTTTAAATATTTTAATATCATTTTCAAATTATACTTTTACATTTTAAATTGGTTTTTGAACTTTTAAATGTTATAGTTTCATCCCAATCTATAACCCTCATTCTAAATTAATATATAAACGTTTAAACATTTTAATTTCATCATCAAACAATGACCCCATTTTAAATTAGTCTTCAAACTTGGATGCGGATTTCAAGATTTTGAGGACTAATTTAGAATGAAGGGTCATAGTTTATGGGTGAAATTAAAACATTCAAAAGTTTGGAAATCAATTTAGAGTGAAGGTCATAGTTTGAGGATGAAATTAAAATATTTAAAAAAATAAAAAATCAATTTAAAATGAAGGTCATAGATTAAAAACATGCCATACAATTAATTCGATTAAAAAATACCATTTCTCATTATTTTATGTAGAATAATCACAAACTTGAAATGTGTAGATGACCATACTAGCTTGTATATGTTCAAAGATGAACAAAAGTCAAGTTTAAACCGATTAAAATGATTATATCACACCGATTTGGTAAAGTGAATTTGATTTTGTTAATGTTAAGTTTTAGTCGATTTAATTTTTTTTATTAAAACATTTTTTAAGATTACTCTTAATGGGTCTAAAATCCATGACTTAAAGAAATATAAAAGAATAAAAATAAATTGTTTGACCAACCGACCAAATATATTTGCTTTAATTAAAACAATTAAATTAAAATCCAAAATCAAATCAACTGACTTTAACAATACCTATCAAATTTACATTTTCTAAAAATCTTTAAACCCAAACCTATATCCAAATATATATTACCTATCCTCAAACTCAATACACCCAAATATATATAAAAAAAACTTAAAACTCAATTTTAAAATTAAACCCTAAACCTAATTCAAAAAAATTTCAATTTAAAAATAAAATTTTAAGATGACACCTATATTGATTTGACATCTCAACAATTAATTAGGATTTTAACATATAAAAATTTAAGATGATACGCTTTCAAAAAAAATGATACATATGTATTGATTTGACATCTCAATAACTAATTAGGATGTTAATATATAGGAAAACTACACCAGTGGTCCCCAAACTATCATCGTTTTTCTGTTTTGGTCTCAAAACTATTTTTTTAGCAAAATCGTCCATTCTGTTACATAGTTCTCCTGTTTTGGTCCCCCGCCGTTAAAAATTAACGAAATTGCTGATGTGAAACTTTTTCCATATTTTTTCTTATTTTCTCTCTCCTCTATATATATTATTTAAATTTTTTATTCAAATTAATGTGGTGGTGACACGTGTCACCGCCATAACAAACAAAATTATATAATGTGAATTGGGGGAGCTGAGATTCAAACCTGTGCCCCATTCAATAAAGTCAATGGGTTAACCACTGTGCTAAGCTCAACATATATACACCATTATGAAGTACAAACCTTGAGCATCATTGATTACCACATTGGTCACAAACTTCTATGATGCTCAACATATATACACCATTATGAAGTATAAACCTTGAGTATCATTGATTACCATGGAACCTATAATATTTTTCTATTTGAATTACATGTATATATAACCTCAGAAACTAAAACTAGACCATTTCAAAGATATTATTTAGAGTACCCTCTAAAATACAAAGTAATCTGACTGTGATGTGAGAAACATAAGAGATCAAGGAAGAGAATTATTGCCACATTTTACATTTACTGGGGCAGCATTTTTTCTCTTTTAAATAGACGATCCCATTTCCAGACCTTTGAACCTCACCGTCCTATCTCCTAGAGAATATTATGATCAATACCAACTTATTGATAATCCCAAGTTGAATGACATGCTCCAAAAAGAGAAACAACTTGACACTTCACAAGCCTAAAGACAACATAAGAGGAACTAGGAAAGATAATAAAATCACACAAGGGAAAACAATAAAATCCATGGGAAATAAACAAAAATGAAAACCATAAAGTTAACACAACAAACTAAGAAACCCAAGTATATTTAACGAATGACCCTCTTAGCATTGCTTCAATTGCAGCTTTCATCAAAACCCAGTTTGGAAAACTTGATATCTTGGTATATATAATTTCTCCTTTTATTTGTAAATTAATATACGTTAAATATAAATTTTATTCGAAATAATTCTTTGGCACATTTGGTTTATATTTGGCCTTTTTATCCCATGACACATGGGTTTGAATCTTATTGCAAGTCATTTGTTTCAACTAATTTTTTAATTTTGGGGGGTTCATTTGATTGTTTTAAAGTTAACTTGTGCTAAAATGTAACAGTAGTTGGAGCTTAGCCTAGTGTTTAACCCATTGGCTTTATTGCATGGGGGCACATGTTTGAATCCTAGCTCCCCCCAATTCACATTATATAATTTTGTTTGTTATGGTGGTGACACGTGTCACCGCCACATTAATCTAAATAAAAAATTTAAATAATATATATAGAGGAGAGAGAAAATAATACAAAAATAATAAAAAATTCTACATCAGCAATTTCGTTAGTTTTTAACGGCGGAGACCAAAACAAGAGAACTATGTAACAGAAGGGACGGTTTTACCAAAAAAATTAGTTTCGAGACCAAAACAGAAAAACGGTGATAGTTTGGGGACCACTGGTGTAGTTTTCTCTAATATATATCGTCTGTCATTAAATATTGCATAATTAATTGTTGTGATAACACATGTAATAAATATCGATTTGATAATAGTTTTCAAATTTAAGTATCAATTTGAAAAAAAGTTTCAAATTTAATTGCTAGTTTGTATTGTAAAACCTTTTTTTAACAAATTGATATCTCTTATTGTGGTTGTTTGTACCGAATAGTTTAAAGGCTCTATACAAGTTATTAAAATAGGACACTCGGTTTTAAAAAAGAGAGAAAGTTATTGACTTTGTGTACGTAGACGAGTTTTTGAATAAAAATAAATATAATATAATTTAAAATCTAAAAAACACAATACTATTTTATTTTTTCATGTATTTTACTAATATTTCATAACTAATATCTTGTTTTTTTCCCTTTAATTCATTTGAGACCTTTATTTTATGGGATCCTGTGCGGTCACACTTATTGCATATGTCAGAATCACCATTGATTGCTCGAGTTATCGTTTGCAGTTGCCTGTCATTTCTCGTTATGTTTTGTCCTAGATTTTTCTCGTCGTCTCAAATGTGTGTGACTTGCTAGCTGTTTGCAGTTTACTTTAAGGATTTATATCCAATACACAGGCGCTGGAAATAAAAAGTTTCCACGTGTGCCTTGATTTTTGGGTTTAGGGTTAGATTTTAGTGTTTAAAGGTTAGAGGTTTAGGTTTATGAATTTAGAATTTAGAGTTTGTGGTTATTTAGGGTTTAAGGTTAGGATTTAGGGTTTATAGGTTAGAGTTTGGAGTTTAGTGTATTTTGATAGGGATTTAAGTTTTAACCTATAAACTCTAAATTATAAACTCAATCCCTAAATTCTAATCATAATCCATCAATTCTAAACTATTAAACCAAAATCTCTAACTTTTAAACTCTAAAATCTAACCCTAAAACTAAGTCACTTGTGGAAACATTTTACTTTCAGCGATAATGTATTGAATAATTCTCTTATTTTAAATTCTATTTAATTTTATCTATTTTCTGTGAAAAATATTACATGAAATTATTGATTAAATGGCAGGTTCGGTGTAGTTGGTTTTATGCAAAGGTTGTCGATTCGATTTTTGGTTAAAAAAATAGATAATGCAATATAATATGAACAATTAGGGTTAGGTAATTTGCAAGTAGCTTGCTTGCGTGCTCGAATGGGTAGTAATTTTGTAATACTTCCACTTCCAATAATGTAAGAGCTTCTAATGTTAAGGTGGAAATAAGCCTTGCTGTGAAGATTCCCATACAACAAATTCAAAAGAGTTCACAAGAATCTTTTAAACCACGTTCAAAATATTTGATAAAAAAAACCACGTTCAAAATAATGTTAAGAATCTTTTATGTTGTATGAATGCAAATCCATTGGCTCCCATTTCAATTGGCAAATGAGGGGATATAAAAAGAAAATTTTAGGATGTAGGATTTATTAATAGTGGCAAACACGAAAGTAATTACCAGAAAAGAAACAAAGTGCTCGGATATCAAGGGCCACAGCGCTCCAAGTCTATCTTTCGTGAGTTCTTCCAACTCGAGCCCTTGCTAAGAAGATTTCAAATGTCATGATGAAGATGTTGAACAAATTGTCGGTCTCTTCGAATATTCAAGCCGCCCTTTGCGGGTTTTCAATTTGAATCCTCCTTTGCTTTCAAGACGCCTTTTGCGGGTTTTCATCTTGAACCCTCCTTTTGTTTCTTTTTCTTTTTCTTGGATCTAAAGCCCCTTTGAGAGTTTTTACTTTTAGATCCTTTTCATTTCTTTCTTCTTTTCATTTTTTCTTTGTGCTTCTTCAGACATAATGCCTTTTGACCGAATCTGAATTTACGAGGTTTTGTAACTCATCCTCATCCATCTCAGCTGAGATCAAAGCTCCTCCAGAGAAGGCTTTGGTTACCACATAGGTTCCTTTCCAGTTGGGTGTCCACTTCCCATGGGAATCTCTTTGGATTGACAACATCTTTTTCTAGCTCCAAGTCTCCTTCTTAAAATTCTCTTGGGCGAATCTTCTTATCATGGGCTCACATCATCCTCTTTTGGTACATATGGCCGTGGCATATTGCCCTCAATCTCTTTTCTTCAATTAGATTCAACTGGTCATAACGTGCATGAATCCCTTCAGCCTCATCTAATTTTGCTTCTGTTAAGACGCGAAGCAATGGGATCTCAACTTCAATGGGTAATACAGCCTCCATGCCATAGACCAAGGAAAACAACGTTGCTCTTGTAGATGTTCGTACAACAGTCCGGTAAGCATATAGGGAAAACGAAAACTTCTCATGCTAGTCTTTGTAAGTGTAAGTCATCTTGGAGACTATTTTATTGATATTCTTGTTCATAACCTCCACTGCCTCATTTATCTTTGGGCGATAAGTCACTGAGTTGTGATGCTTGATCTGGAATTGCTCACAAACAACCGTTATCATCTTGTTATTCAAATTTGAAGCATTGTCGGTGATAATACTCTCAGGAAGCCCATAATGGCAAATGATCTCTTTTTTGAGGAATTTGCATATTGTCGATCTAGTGACATTTGTGCATGACGCTGCTTCAACCCACTTAGTGAAATAGTCAATAGCTACTAAGATAAACATGTGCCTATTGGAAGCCTTCAGGTGAATATGTCCAATCACGTCCATGCCCCACATCGAAAAGGGCCAAGAAGCTGTCATCACGTGGAGAGGTTGCAGAGGCGCATGCATTTTGTCAGCATAGATTTGACACTTATGACATTTTCGAGCATAATTAATGCATTCTATCTCCATGGTGGACCAATAATAGCTGAGTCGCATGATTTGCCTTTGCCATGGTAAACCCACTAGGGTGAGCTTCACAAACTCCCTCATGAACTTCCTCCAAAATCAACTGAGCCTCTTTGGCATTTACGCATCTTAGCAAGACCTGATCTCAGCTCTTTTATACAAATTTTCTCCGTCAAGGACATACCCTGCAGCCATGCTCTGAATTATTCGTTTATCATTTTCGGTTGCCTAAGGCGGGTACGCTTGGAGCTTACTATAATGCAATATGTCATGGTACCATGGGAGGCCATTTACTTCTTCTTCCATGTCATAGCAATGTGCATGCAAGTCAGAAATTCGTATTTGGACGGGCATCATTTTGGCACCCTCACTCGCTTTGAATGCCGCAGATAACGTAGAAAGAGCATCCGCCATTTGATTATCTTCCCTTGGGAGGTACTTGAAAGTAATTTCCTTGAATTCTTTGATTAGTTAAAGGACCAACTTTTGATACCCATCTAGGTTTGAATCCTTCGTCTCCCACTCTCCCCGGATTTGATAAATGATTAAGGCAAAATCACCGAAAACCTTGAAAACCTTGATCTTTCTTTCTATTGCTGCTCTAAATCCCATAATACAAGCCTCATATTCTGTCATATTGTTGGTGCAGAAAAACTTCAAACGGCTAGCAAAGGGATAATGATCACCCTCCAGCGAGACCAAAACTGCCCTAATTCTATGACCCAAGTCATTAGAAGCTCCATCAAAATTGAGGACCCACAAATTGGCCGAGTTTTCTTCTTCATTTGTAATGCACATCATATCTTCGTCGGGAAAATTTAAATCCAAGGCTTCATAATCTTTAGAGGCGCGACTTGCCAAAAAGTCTACTATGGCGCTTCCTTTCACTGCTTTTTGGCTGAAGTATTGAATGTCGAACTTTGTTAATAACATCTGCCAATGATCCATCCTTCATGACAAGGTCGGTGCTTCCATCATGAATGTAACCCCCTCGATTCGGCCTGGACGTTAGACCGAACCGAACGAGTTACACGGGGAATATTGAAGTAAACTGGGAAGTTTACTCCAATAGACAACCCTATTTTTTTCGTTTTATCTTTTCTAGATGCTTCCTTTTAACCTATATGATTATTGTTGTAGCGGAGCAATTTGCATGCCGATCAGACGTCATTAAAGGATTTAATTACAATTAAGTTCATTTTAGGGACTGATTTGTAAATTTGACAATTTGTGAGGACTTTCACCAATTTCATGTTATCAACCTTTAATTAATCATGTTACATGCATTATAATCCAACCTCAGATCAAAACAATCATTCCAACACATTTAATTTGCATACACAACATTGAGGGACCAAAACGTAAAGATTCAGAACATTAAAAAATACTTTCAACTACCATAACGACCATCGTACCGATACCCTTATTGAGGATATCGATACGCCCTCGAAAGGTTCAACACTCAGCTCGACAAATCAGGGACCATACTTATACCCTTTGAGCCTGTATCGGTACGCCCAAAACCAATAGTCAAATTCAGTATCAATACGCCCTCGCGTATCGGTACCCCCTTAAATTTTGCAAGCCAGTATCGATACACTCCCATAGGGTATCGATACCCTGTGACCTAAAAAGTCCCAAATTGCAGCTTTTACACTTCCAAAACCATACAAAAACAATCCAACATGCTTCCAACGTGCATACATTATATTTAAACCTCAATCCCTAAGCATACATGGCCTTATTAACAACAAAGCATGGCAGGAATCATCAAAGAGTAATATAGGCATGCTTCCTATGAAAATTAAACCATCAAAAAGCCAAAACACAATTCAAAGCATAAACCAACATATAAAGGCCTTTTACAAGCTAAAAACCAGTAAGCAAACATGCACATAAAGGGAGTTCATACACATCTCCCAAATAGACCATGGTACCCCCATTGCCCTTATTACTCTAGTCCATAAACGAAACATACATTTCAAAGCGAAGTCTCCTACGGCCCCCTTGCAAGTTGCTGCCTCCAAACACCTAAATATCTGTATTGATGGACAAAAGAGAGCGTAAGCATACAAGCTTAGTGAGGAGTGCTCAAAACCAAAACACCATTAATGCATCAAAACCATTTTCAATCATTTGAAAACCATCATGCCCTTTTTAAAACCATGCACTTTCCTTAACAAATCAGCACATTAAACATCATGCAACAAGTGTTAAATACACAACAGCAAATCCATTTGCTAACACTCTCTTAACCCTTCCCATGCATAGCTACCATATGCAAAGCTTAAAGAGTAAAACATGCATTTACATAATTTGCATCATTAACCATTTCATAACAACTTATCAATTATATTGGCTCGCAAGTGATCATCAACATACTCATTTCTCAAAAACCACATCGGATACATAGATTCCCAAGTGTTGTCCCAACACTTCATACATTCTCATCTGCATCTCAAGGTTCACACACGGGAGCTACCCTCCATCGTTGTGACACCCTTGGTGGAGTATTTGTTACCTTACAACCCCTCAACACCACTCATCGATAGATGTATAACCCCACTAACGAGAGACGAGACACAACTCAATTTCCTCAATTGTTAGGGTACTTGGATGGAGTATTCGGTACCTCACAACCCCTTAACATCCAAGGCGACTTGTTTATAGTTCATTCAATCCTATAGCCAGCTAACTATATCCGATTTCATTTATAAACCAATTTCACAACATCACTTGCCAATATAATTCACATTTAGCATAAACCTCACTATTTTCAAAGCATTACCAACAAACCACATTTTCAAGCACCAAACCATGCTTCATAAAACAAGTATAAGCATATACTTACAAGGATCACTTACCATGTGCATCCTCCATCAATATATCATCAAAACAATAAATCATTTACTTCAATTCATGCTTTAAAATAGTAGGTAACATGCATTTAAAATTAAGTGCATCAACAATTCATAATAGCACAATCCGAGGGAGAAAATCACTTTACTTCCGAACTTAGTAAAGCGTTTCAAGCTTACACTAAGTTCCCAAAACCACCTTTTAAGTGTTTCAAAGCTGGAAAACACGTTCTCACTCACCGACTTGCGGAACCAAGATTCACCGACACAAAATTAAGCGTCCGAAGCCCCCGAAATTTCACCGATTTCTTCCGAAGAGCTCTCCCTTGTTTATACCATACAAGAACAAAGGATCAATGCATCTTAATGCATTAAAATCACCAGCAACTTAATCAATCTCGCTGCTCTGCCCTAAAACACCAAAATACTTATCCAAAACAACCGAAATCACCTTCGATTTCTCTCTAAACTCAGCCCAGCCATAATCTAACACTTCCATCTCATTTTAACCATCAATCAACATCCAAAAACAACCTAATAACATCCTTATA
Source organism: Hibiscus trionum (assembly GCA_030270665.1). Lineage (NCBI taxonomy): Eukaryota > Viridiplantae > Streptophyta > Magnoliopsida > Malvales > Malvaceae > Hibiscus > Hibiscus trionum. The sequence goes on from BSYR01000050.1 coordinate 3,068,920, forward strand.
ACTCCAGCAACTCAGATTTCACTCTAACACCTCAAAAACCCAAAATCTAACAATCTAACAATTAGAGATCCAACTCATTTTGGGAATACAATGATAAAACATTTATTTCCACATCATTTAACATCCAAATTATTATTAAAATCAGTCTCAAATCAATAAAAATAGTACTCAAATGAAATCTTGAAAATCCATCTTACAAAGCTTAATTTAGCAATTTTCATCAATTCAACTACAAAATCTTGTTATTAAACAAAAATAGAGAGCCAAAGACTTGAGAATTTCAATAAATAACCTTGATTAGAGGAGAGAAAAGAAACATCACCTCTAACACAAGCTTTCCCTTGATTTGCAATGATTTTGATGAAATCCTTCAAGAAAATTCTAGCTTGTTGAAGTAGAAATCCATGGGCATCATTTAGGAATAAAAAGTAAATGTAATGAGAAAATTATATGAATATTTTAGTGATGAAAAGAGAGTTTGGCTACTGAGAAAGTTGAGAGAAAAGTTTAGAGAAAGATAGTTACGTAAGAAAATGTTTAGGCTATTAAAATCTCTTTTAATGAAACTCTTTTATTAAAACATTTAATTAAATCATTTTAAACACAAAATCAAGGGAATAGATGATACCAACTTGATGTAATAGCTCCTTAAAGATTCTATATTTTGGATCTCTTCGATTTAACCATTAAAACAGAACTTTCAATTTTTACATTGTAGTCACCAAACCGAAATGTCGACTTCCCAAAAACCATTTTCCAAAATTGGCTTCACTTTCCATAAATAAATATTTAAATAGGATTTTAGAATTTTTTCGCACAATTTTATCACATCTCGAACCAAGTTTTCCCTGATCCGACTCCGAACTAACTCAAATCTCTAATCTAGATTCAACGGACCCTAAACTGCCTTTAAAACCTCTAGGCCCAAAACTGGAGCGTTACAATGAATTTCAAAGGGTCGAGTTTGGATATTAACCACGTGGTGTGGTACACCATGTATTTTCTGAGCCTTTTGGATGCCCAAACCAAAGCGCAACACATCTTCTCAATTTGTGGATACCTCGACTCGCAATCCATGAATTTCTTACTCAAATAATAGATCACCCTTTCTTTTCTCCCAGTCTCATCATGTTGACCTAATACGCAACCCATTGAATTCTCGTGTATGTTTAGGTACAAAATTAAAGGTCTTCCTAAAATGAGTGGCACCAAAATTGGTGGATTCGACAACTACTTCTTAATTTGCTCAAAGGCTACTTAACATTCTTCGTTCCATTCCCCCGGGTTATTCTTTCTGAGCAACCTAAACACCGGGCTACACTTCTCTGTTAACTAGGAGATGAATCAGGCAATGTAACACTCGTGTTTTGGGGTTAGGAGTTAGCCGGGTTAGTTGGTCCGAGTCGGTAAAATTAATCTTAACCAATTTGACCTTGGATTGAGCTAATTGAGTTTTAAATAATAAGGAGGGACCAATTTTGTGATTTAACCCAAAATGATTTAAAAAGGTAGACAACTTTTGAAATTAAAAAGAAACAAAAGAAAAGTGGTCTTCCTCCATCTTCTCCCCCAACGTGAAAAGCAAGACAAAACCCCTCCCAAACCCCATCTACTATTCCATTAGATTACTTCTTCATCTCAAGGTCCTTTTCAAAGGTAATTACATTTCTACACTCTTCTCTTCATCCTCTACCTTTACATGGTTGTAGATTTTGAAACTATCAACTTTTGGAAATTTAGGGTTTAAAGAAAGTTTGAGTTTTTATTGGGTTTTTCAATTTGTTTTGAATTATTAAGTTGGGTTTTGGTTTAGTCACCTTAAAATACACATAATATGTTGAAATGGGTGAGTTTGGGTGAAAACCCGAAATGGGTCATTGTGGCCATGTTTGAAGTGTCAAAAACTTGGTTTTTGGTGAGTTTTAGGATTAATTTGAAGAGCTGGTGGTTTAGGGATGTTAGGAAGGTGTTTTGGGACCATTCAGATGTCATTTGAGTGTTGGAAAACATGGTTTTCAGCTAGGTTTTAGGGGAGCTCGAAAATGGACTTTTGGGTGCTTGTTTGGGTTGGAATTTGTTGAAGTTTGGTCTGCACTTACGGGATGAGTTGATGACTGAGTTTTAGCATTGATTGTGAGTAATGGATGTGTTTTGTTTGGCTAGAAGCAAGAGGAGACATTGGTGGAGCATCGGGATCGAATCCGGGCTTGTAGGAGGCTTGCTTTGGTTGCTAAGGAAGGGTGGTGAGTAACTCTAAATGGGTTTTAAAGTTGGTTCAAGTGTGTGTAGTGTATGTGTTGGAATGCGCTTGGTAGGCCATTCCTATGTGGAGTTAAATTGGTAACTTAACCCCTTAATTCTTATAGATGATATTTATGCTTTGCCTATTTGCTCTTGTGAAACATGGTTTGATGTGTATATGTGTATCTTGACATATGTATGTGATGAGTATGTGATGTGAATGGTGGATATGTGATGTGGTAAATGAAATTGGCACTAATTAACTTACCGGGTGTAAATGATCGATCATTAGGATTAGTGTGCACACAAATTGAGTCAAAACGTACGTGGCCTTGATGGCGTTGAGCCATCAAGGAGGAGTACGATGATGTAACATTCCACCAGAAATTATTTATATTCTACGAGATGATAAGTGGAATCCCATCCGTAGGGCATGTGGTGATGAGTGGAATCCCGCCCATGCAAGATCCGGTGATGAGTGTAATCCCACCGAGGTAAAGTGATTGTTGAGATTAAATCCGCACATCCGGGTAAACTAATGGTGGCCAATTGGACTTGTTCTTATAATTGTGATGTATGATGTTGATATTTGATGTTTGAGCTTAGCATGATGTGAGATGCCATATTATGACTCTTGAAAGACTAGCTAGGTTGACTTGATGTTTACCTATGTATGTTGTAGGTGTAGTAAAGGATTTGCATGCTTGAGCCCTGCATTGTTGATGTTTTCGATTTTAGAGCATCCTCACTAAGCTTCTAGCTTAGGCTCTCATTTTCAACAATGCAGATCATTAGCATGGTGTTAGCTCGGAGCAAGGCGAAAAGGGGCTTTCCAAGTTTTGTTGCTCAAGTACGGTTTAGCAATTATGTAGTAGTTTAGCAATGTGGCAAGAGTGTGTTTTGTATGAGCTATGTATGACTCCTATATGTGTTTGATGTTTATGGATTGACTTTGATTGTAAACATGTTATGTCTTGTCAAATGCTTGTGTGTTGGTATGCCATATGAATGTTTAAGTTGCTTTTGAATGGCATGTAAACCTATTTTAGATGAATTGTGCCTTTAGGCTTTTAATGTCTTCAAGCATGCCCTTATATGTAATGTTGTCTTTGTGCAAATGCCATGAATGGATGTTTCATCTTATGCCTTGTGTGTTTGAGCATGTTTAACATAGGATCCATGCCTCTAGTTCATGTATGCTTGTGCTGAGTGCTTCTTGGGGTTGTTTAGGGCCTTTAGAATTGTTGAGAAATGTTTAAATCTGGTTTTCGAAGGTTGCAGACAGCCCGTGTTTCGAAACAGGCTGAGCCGTTTCGGAATGGGTAAGGCTTCAGGGACCCCGTATCGGAACTCGTTTCGATACGGTTTGGCCACTGTGAACCCCTGTTCCGAAACGAGTATCGAAACACTTTGGATACTGGAAATCTGAGAAATTGCCGAGATGAATGCGTTTCGAAACGGGTCTAAAGGTTTCGGAACGGTCAATATCTCGTTGACCACGAGAAGTTGACCGTTGAGGGTGTTTCGGAACGGTTGACCTCCGTTCCGATACGGCCTCCTCATATGGGCTTGGGGCAGTTGACCAGGTCAAGGCGTTTCGATACGCCTCAATGGTGTTTCGAAACGGCCTGCCTAATGGATTTAAATTGGACTGTTTAATTGTTGTTTTGGGTTCAGATGATTATCTTCCTCATTTTATTCCGCTGTTATGATCACATAGGACTTAAGTGTGCCATTAGAGAAGATAAGATTAAAAGAAAAAAATTAGGGTTGCTAACCGAGGGGGAACCTTAACGGGTTTCGCTTCGGTTTTCCCTGTGTGGCCTACTCGGACCGGTCATCTGGCCAGACCGGGACGAGGGGGTTACAAGTAATATAATTAAGCTTGCCCAAGAAACCCCGAACCTCTTTTTGCGTTTGAGGGGAGGAAGTTGCTGGATCACTTTTACCTTATCAGGGTCCACTTCAATTCCTCTCTTTCTTACAACGAAGCATAAGAACTTTCCCGACTTCACTCCGAAGGTGCATTTAGCGGGGTTGAGCTTCAAGTGAAATTTCCTCAACCTCTTGAAAAGCTTCTCTAGATTCACGATGTGTTCCCCTTCCATTTGGGATTTGGTGATCATGCCGTCCACATATACATCCATTTCTTGGTGCATCATGTCATGGAACAGGTTCACCATGGTTCTTTTGTAAGTGGCCCCAACATTCTTCAGCCCGAACGATATGACCTTGTAGCAAAATGTTCCCCACATCGTCACAATTGTGGTTTTTCTATGTCTTTGGGACACATCTTGATCTGGTTACATCCCTAAGAATCCATCCATAAATGAGAATAAGGAGCGGTCGTCTATATTATCCACCAATGTGTGGGAGTGGAAAATTATCCTTAGGGCTTGCCCGATTAAGTTCTCTATAATCAACGCACATGCAAACTTTCCCATTCTTCTTTGGAACCGGGAAAGTGTTGGCCACCCATTCCGGATATCTTGCTTCTTGTAGAAATCCTATGTTGTATTGCTTTTTCACCTCATCTCTTATTTTTAACAGCATTTCAGCATTCATTCTTCGTAGTTTCTGTTGTACGGGTCGACACTCTAGCCTTATGGGCAAGCGATGTACCACAATGTCCGTATCTAGACCGGGCATGTCTTGGTATGACCAAGCGAACACATCTTTGTAATCTTGCAGAAGTTTGATTAAGCTCTGACGTGTTTCGGCGGTAACAGTAGTGTTGATCTTTACCTCTTGCCTTTCCTCTTTATTTCTGAGGTTCACAATTTCTAACTACTCTTTGTGGAGGACAATTTGCTTCTCTTCGCTTTCCATTAATCGAAGCAAGTCTTCTGGGACATCACATTGGATTTCATCGTCAAGATCTTCAAACCCTTCTGGACACATGGGTTGCTTGAAATTCACCTTCGATTCAGACTCAAGATTATTTCTGCCATTGATATCCAGAGACCTGTAAGGGAAAAGAACATGAATATATATCGATGTTTGCAAAAGGAAAATGAAATGATTGTTCTTATTTTATATTTTTTGTGTTTTGGTGTTTAAATGTTGTTTGCCACACAAGGTTTATTGAAGGAAAATGTATTTTATTGATCGGGAACCGAATGGTTTTAGCATATGCCCTTACACAAAAGATCCCTTATTGTTTTCAGGCTAAAACAAAGGGTTAGTTTTGAGAATCACTCTAAAAGAGATTTAAAAACTACATGAAGTTCTTCTGCAGTCCAATTATTAAGCTCATCCTATGGGCGACTCATATGCAGATATCCACCCTCTTCTTCATGTCCCAACACTATGTTGATGCTCAAATTACCGAACCGTTCGGTGTTCTTATTCCTTTCTTCTTTGTCCTGGGTCATACTGGGGTTCACAAATCCCCCTAAAACAAAAGTGAAATTTAGGGGTGGAAATGTTATTAGGTCCTATGTGACCTCATCCCCCTTTAGTCTACTCTTTTTTTTCATCATAGCGGCCCTTCTCTGTGTCGCGTTGGGCTTGAATCTTAGCTCGAATCTATCTTTCTTTTCAACAATGGTCACTGGGTATAACTTGCCTTAGTGACGCTTTCCAAATCCCTTTCTTGCTTTTGTACCTTTGCCCAAAGTTTCTTTTACTTCCATTTTTGCGCACTTGGACAGACCGGACCTTCGTATCTTGCTTCCCTCAGAAACAAAGGTTGCGCTTACTAGCTCCAGTGACCTGAAAGAACATTCTAATGCCCCCGCGTCCATCTCAATGTAGGGTGCATTAGTCGACACCGAGGAAAGGATATCCTCTTCGGCGTCGATAGTCACAAGATGTTCGTCAACCATAAAATTTAACTTCTATTGTAGCGTGGAAGGGACCACACCGGCTGAATGTATCCACGGACGCCCCAGAAGGCAACTGTAAGTAGGTCGAATATCCATCAGCATAAAGTCAACCTCGATGATGGATGGTCCAATATGTAGAGGGACTTCTATTTTTCCCAGCACATTCCTCTATGTTCCGTGAAAAGCTTTGACCGTGTTTTGATATGCCTTCATGTGGGACTCGTCTTCCAGTAATTTCTTTAATATGGCCATGTAACAAGTGTTGTAATTGTCAAATAAATTATCCTTAATTTCAAATTAAATAATAAAGACGTAGTATAGAGAAGAAGGTGTCGGTCCATAGGGACTATGGAGTTTCTGATATACGGTTGTTCTGACTCTGACTATTGCAAGGTAATTTAGTGAATGGGGGGTTTTGATCGAGAAAACTATATAATAAGTGTAAAATGACTGCGAGATTAAATGAAGTGAAAATAAATCGATTAAATTAATTAGCCTCAAGCTTTTGCTCCGCTTCAATTCAAAATGATCATTGAAAAAGAATTTTCACTCCGGATACATGCCAGATACAGTCTACAAGGCCCAACCCTTGTAACTTATTTTTCTCTCCGATAAACCAATAATCTAAAATCAATTTTTAGATTCCAGTTTTCTGGTTAGACTAACCACGACTATCGTCTTTAGAATAAAACAATTTTTAAAGTTTTGAAAACTCGACTCGGACTAGGTTGTTGTTGTCACTAAATTTTCACCTTAATTTTTAGTAATAAAAAAGGGAAAAAGAAAGAGAAGAAAATATAAAAAACCCTTTTAAATGCCACTTTTAAAAAAGAAGAACAAGGCCCATTTTTTTCATTTTGAACCCCACTTTTTAAAAGAAAAAAAAGAGAGAAAAAGAAAAAAAAGGAAAAAGTAATAATAATCATGGTGTAAAATATTTATGAAAAAATGGGAAATAAAGTGAGGAGGAAAAATAAATGTGATACAAAAAAACAGCCAAAAAGCAGCCAAAAATTAGCAAAAGAAAGGAAGAAAGAAATAAAATAAATAAAAAAATAAAATAAAAAGAAAAAAAGGGGAACCAACGCGTGCCACGCACTAGCGCGTGGGTTGTACGCGCGCGGGCTGGTTCCCCAAACCAAATCCCTGCCGCGATTTCACGGTGGTCAGCCGGTGCCTACAGGCCACGACCGCCGACGCCGTTGGTACCGGCCGGTCCGCCTCGCCGCCGCCGACCTAATGCCACCAACCCCACTCGCCGCTGCCTGTGCTCGCCGAAATTTGCAAAAAACGAGATAAGAGGTCAAACCCTAGGCTCGAATCAAGTGGAAAATTTAGTTCGAATATTGGATCAAATCGGATGAGGATTAAGGGCTTTTACCAAGAATCAAGCCATTGGTCGGATTTAGGCTTCAATTTAGAGATTAAATCCCGATTTGGCTTGAATTTGAAGCTCAAATTCAAGTATAAATACCCCCATTTTACTTGCTCATCACACATAAATTGAAGAAAAAACCACTAGAAAAAGCTTGGGAAAAATCCGAAAAATTCTCTGAAATTTTCAAGAGTTTGCTGGAAAATTTTGGAGTAAAAGTTCGAGTTTTGGAGCAATTTTTCGAAGGCGGTTTGGAGCATTTCGAGAAGCTCAGATTCAAGTTCTTCGTTCGTCGATTTCTTAAAATTCCGTTTAAATTTTAGTTTGATCTTAAATTTTTTTGCATGCTTTTAAAATATTGTTAGGATTATTTTGATCTTTAGGAATGAATAAATAAGTTTCAAAAGGCGTTTAGGTTTATAATGCATGAATAAATTGAATAAATGTGATTAAATTAAAAAACTTGAAATTAGAGATTTAATTAGGAAAAATAATAATGTGAGGTGTGAAATAATAAAGGGGCTTGATTTTAAAAAAAATATATAAAAAGATTTTTATAAAATTTAGTTTTTAATAATAGATGGGCAAAATGATTTTAAAAGAAAAAAAATAATAAAAATGTTTTTTTTAGAAAAAAATGAAAAAGAAATAAGTTTTTAAGAAAAAGAAAATAAAAAAGTTTTAAATAAAAATTTAGGGTTTAGGATAAAAATAAATTTTTGAAAAGGAAAAAACTTAAAAAGAAGTTCTTTGGGAAAAAAAATAAAGTTTATTTTGAAAAGAGGTCGTGTTAAAAGAAAAACTTGAAAATGGAAAAATGATAACGAATTTAAAAAGAGAGAAAATTCTTTATTTTGAAAAAGAAATCATAAAATGGTAAAAAACGTAAAAATGGAAAAAGTAAAAAATGTAAAAAGGGGTCTTGGCTTTAAAAATTAAAAGAAGTAAAAAAGAAATAAAAGGTTTTAAAAGGAATAATAAAAAGGGTAAAAACTCAAAGGAATAAAAGTTGCTTGCTTGTTTTAGAACTAGGTTAAAACATAGGATTAGGGACTAAAGCTTAGATAGAGACATGTTTTGTTGAAAAATGTTCTTCACAAAAATAAAATACACTTAAGCAAACTTGAACTCTTAAATTAGGAATAAAAGACTTAGACGTTTTTAGGGTTTTTAAATAACCGAACTTATAAATGAATAAAATGCTCAACACACTAAATCTCTTTGTTGTATCAAAAAGTGAAATTAATTTAATACGGTGTCTTATCAAACAGGAATGACGAATTAGCGCCAGAAATATTGGCGGTGATTAAAGTTCATCTTCCGGGCGATAAGGCCGTTAAAATAGTTTGGTATTCATTAAACAGACAAGTAAATTCGAACCTTTTTTAACTTGCAAATTTCAATTTTAAAAACGATTTTAAAATCAATTAGGTACATGCTGCGTGTAAAATAGTCTATCGCAATTGTAGTGCAAGTATACACGACGCAAGTAGTAAAGTGATACAAAGTATCGGATATCGTCTCCACAGGGATTGGGCTAATAGCTTCACCTTAATTCACTGCACGAAAGTAAAGAAGATGTTTGAGAAAGTTGTCACGAGAATAATAAAGTAAACGTAAATAAAAGAGTAGAGATATCAAGATAGAGAGAATGGGCTGGTATTGAATTGCTCAGTAGTGCAGGTATTGCAGAGTTTAGGAAATCCAGTTCTGTCGTCGCGCCCGTCGCGGCAGCACCTGTCGCGGCAGCAGTCCGTTGATTGTCGCGGCAGCAAACACTCAACTCCGTACTTCAAGTTTGGCAAGAATCCCAGATGTGCCTTGGCCTATCCCTAGGTCCAAGTCTGTCGATGATCACGTCTTGATGATACCTCCCGGCGTGAATCGAAGGATGAACACCGATGTGTATGAATTCTTCTTTAGCCACTTAACCTCGTCCTATCCCTAGGTCCGAGATAGTTCAACTATAAACTAGAGAACTTGCTCTTATTTCTTCCGTATACTTAACTCTCCCGATGCTAAGTAAATAGATAACCTCACAATGCTCTCCCGATGCTCTTGCAAGATATTAACAACCAAAATAAGAGAACTTGAATTTTATTTTATTGAACTAAAAATTCCTAAAACAAAAACAACCCTTGCAACTACTTTACAAAACAACCCGTGGCCCTAGGGGAAATTTAGAACATGGTGTGGGAAGGAAAACGACTAGAGGTTGAGAGAGAAGGCTAGGGTAATCGGTTATGGGATATGCCCTCTAGGTTAAAATACATGCCCTTATATAAGCTTTGGGCTCAAGTTTTCTAATTTAACAAGGATTACAACTTTAATTAAAAGTATGATTCTAATAAAGACTAAATCTTTAAGGAATCTACTTTCCAGCCGTCCTCCTTGTTTCTTGGGATTTTCTCTCCTTGAACTTTGGGCTTGACATATCTTTTGATCTGGGGCTTGGAAAAATATAGGGTTTTCACACGACAGACGGGCTGAATTTTCTCTATATGTCGAGGTCCACTTTGCTTCTTCTCCTCAAAACTGCTGTCGTCCTCTGCTGTCACGGCAGCAACCATGGCTACATCGTCATCTTTGTCTGCTTGTTCAGTTCATCTCTTCTGCTTCACTGCCCAGCGCCTGCCCTCACCGTCTGCTACGGCGGCAACCTGCAAAAACAACCATTCTTAGTAGAAACTGTGCCTTTTAATATATTTGTGATGTTTTGCTGTAAACTAACCTAAATGTAATGAATAATACTTGAATGCAGCAGAAATATGGGTTAAATAGGGTGTAAATAATAGAACTTTTACACACTCAACACACCCCCAAACTCAAGTTTTTGCTTGCCCTCAAGCAACTAAGACCTAAAAGAAAAATGAAATATTTTTGTTTTGGCTTTCAAACAATGAACTTTCCCTTACCCGTCGTTCGTTCCCTGTGACGGCAGCAACCTGTCGGATAATTTAGGATCTGTCCGGAATCTCACTATAGTCCTCGTGCAGTGTGTGCATGCTTGTGAACAGTTATATGCCAAGACTCTCTTAGTTTCACTAGAATATTTCAGCTCTTAACTCGAATTTTTATGCCAAGTTTATCTTTTTGAAGGCACTTCTTATGCTCATTTGATTTTCTGTTTTGACTCGATATCAATTTTTTTTAAGCTAAAGTTTCACTAGAGCCGGTTTCGGGCACCTCTAGGGCTGTTGAGTCTATTTTGCTAAACTTCTTTCCTAGAGCCAGTGTTAGGCACCTCTAGGGGCTATTCAAGTGCTAAGCTTCCTATTCTAGTTGACTAAAAGAGTTCTAAGCAGTATAACAGTCACAATGGTGTTTAAGTTTTCAGAACTATAGAAAGGCTCTAAACTTCTCCTAAAACTATCCTAAAGTCGCTGCCATGACAGAGCTGTCACGACAGGTAGGTTCAGTTCACAGTTTTCAGCCAAAATTTCCAAAATTTTCATCTTTTTTTTGAGAAAAATAACTAAGTAACAGACACTAAATTTAACTAAGATGTACTCCATTAATATGGAGGGTTGCCACCCCCAAACTCGAGGGTTGCATTGCCCTCAATGCAAATGACAACATAAAAATGAAAACATATGAAGGCAGAGTACATCACAAAATATATATGGCAGAAAGCAATAAGAAGATAAGAAACTTAAATTTAGGCGCTGTCTTCGCTGCTGCTGCTGAGGCGGATTCTGGCTCTCGGGGCGGGCTGGGGTGGTTGCTGTACAACCTGAATATCAGAGCTGCTGCCGCTGCTGTCACTGCTGCTGCTGGCCTTTGGCAGAGTGTTCTTATCTGCCATTCTTTTCTGCCTCTTTACCGGTGTAAATTCCTTTGACAGGTTCCTCTGAATAGAGGGTTCATCGTCACTGTCTGCCCAAACGGAGGAGGAAGAGAATCCAGCAACAAAGGCAGCAAGGTCATCCGATGGCACTGGTCGCTTTGTTCCTCGAGAAGATGGTTCGGCATGAGTGCTGCCGGCTGCCGTCGGGGCAGGTGATGGTATGGAGGCGGCAGATGGTGTTTGTGGGGTAGCAGCATGTGTAGGTGTGTGGACAGGGGTGGAGACAGTAAAGTAATGGGCAGGGAAAGTGGGGAAAACAGCATCAGGGAAATTTAAAGTATTTTGGATAAAATTTACCGTAGAGGCGGTGAAGTCCCTGATGAATGTCATGAGGCCCAACCGTCTTTCCTCTATCTTTTGAATGGCAGCTAGGATCTGATTGGAGGAGTCTGTCGGAGCAGCTGCTGCGGCGGCAGGTTCAGGATTTGGCTGCTATGATGTTTCAGCTGTGGCGGCAGCGGGGTTGAATGATGATAGAGGGGTGGCCACGGTCAGCTCCATGAGGCTGAGGATATTCTTTTCCGTCCAACCCCGTCCTTTCACTATGAAATCGGTGTCGGCTTCCGGCACATTATGGCCGCAGAAAAGTGATGTGATAAGGTAGGGGAGGAAAAGGAGGCCCGTCGATCGATGTGCACTTTCCAAAATACTCTCTCGAATATAACTACCCACATTAATGGGCCGTTCATTTAAAATAGAGTGTATTAAGGCTAACCTTTGCTGGTCAACGGTTGCATGGTGTGATGTCGGCATGATCCTCTTTTTGATGAAGGCATTCCATAGCTTTACCTCTGGCAGCAGCTGCCCCCTCTTCACCGTGTGTGGATTTTTCCGGCTAGTATTCCATTCGGTCCCCTCTTCCGTCAGTTCTGCCATGACAGCGTCATAGGCAGCATCATCCAAGGTGTCGAGGAACTGCTGGTGTGCGTCATCATTGGGGCCTATGTAGAGACCATATAAGGAGTTGATGTGCTCGGCTGTAAACGGTACCTTTTTCCCTCTAACATTCACTGCTGTCACCGTTTTGCTACTGATGGCAGCATAAAATTCTCTCACCAGCGTCTCGTTCATCTCCTCTGGTTGCTCCGCAAATGTTTTCCATAATAGAGCTCTAATATTCCTGGCTATGAAAGGCTTGAGGCCCAGATTCTTTGCCTTTGGTGTATAGATGAAGCCTCGTTCTTCCCACATGTCTCTGGTTGCAAAGGACTGTGGGGGAGTTGCTGCCGGTGAGGAAGTAGAGGCAGCACTGCGGCGGGTTTTTCTGGAAGACATGTTAGTGCAAGGGTTGTGAGAAGTAAATGAAAGCAAATGAAAACTAAAGATGGAAAGCAAGTAAGAAAGGCAGAAGTGAGTGAAAATGAAAATGAAACGGGGTTTTATAGAAGAGGAATTGCTGCCCGTTGAAGCTGTAACGGCAGACGCGAATAACGGGGCAGATGTTGAGCTTTAGCATGTCTGACGCGTCTGACACACGTTTCCGCGTCTGTTACGCGTCTGTCACACGTTTCTGCATCTGTCGTGACAACATGGTGACAGCCTGTCTTTTTCGTGTCTGTCACGGCGGCCGTAACGACAGGCTTCAATATTGGGCTTTGTTGGGCTGATGGATGGATGGTGGGCTGAGTTCACTTCTCCTGTTCTTCTTGACTCCTTTATTTCCTAAAAACAATAAACATAAAAACATTATTCGAATAAAATAAACCTTATTTCCTAATAAATAATAATAATAATAAATAAAAATAAAATTTAGGTTAAATTAGGGATGCCAGGTGGGGCATCTCCTAAGGTAACCACTTCCTGTATTCCTGGGGCTTCAGTCCCCTGATAATGCTTGAGGCGCTGTCCGTTGACTTTGAATTGGTGCCCGTCTTTTAATGATCGGATTGTGATGGCACCATGGGGAAAAACTTGTACGACTTGGAACGGGCCATACCATCTAGATTTCAGTTTCCCTGGGAAAAGTTTCAGTCTAGAGTTGAATAACAATACAAGCTGCCCTGGGCAGAACTGTCGTGGCAACAACTTCCTGTCATGCCACTTCTTAGTTTTCTCCTTGTAGATTCTTGCATTGTCGTAGGCCATTGTCCGTATTTCTTCAATCTCGTTCAGATCTAACAGCCTTTTCTGTCCTGCCCTATCCAAGTCCATATTCACTGCCTTGATCGCCCAGTATGCTCTGTGCTCTATCTCGACAGGTAGATGACATGTTTTCCCATAAATCAATCGGTACGGAGACATGCCCAATGAAGTCTTAAAAGCTGTCCTATATGCCCATAACGCATCATTTAGGAGTAAATACCAATCTTTCCTAGTTGGCTTAACCATCTTCTCAAGAATGTTCTTGACTTCCTTGTTGGAAATTTCAGCTTGTCCATTGGTTTGTGGGTGATATGCTGTTGCGATCCGATGCTGAACACCATATTTCTTCAAGGCAGCAGCAATAACCCTGTTGTCGAAATGTCTCCCTTCATCACTGATAATCGCCTTAGGGATGCCAAACCTCGAAAAGATATTTTTGTGTAAAAACCTTTGGACTGTCTTGGCATCATTCTTTTGAGTGGCGATAGCTTCAATCCACTTAGAGACATAATCTACTGCCAGGAGGATGTATAGATTTCCACATGAGGATGGAAAAGGTCCCATAAAATCAATCCCCCAAACGTCGAAGATTTCGACCTCTAGAATGTTCTGCAGTGGCATCTCGTTTCTCCTTGAGATGTTTCCTGTCCTTTGGCACCTGTCACAGCTCTTGTAGAAGATTTGTGTATCTCTATACAGTGACGGCCAGTAAAATCCTGACTGCAGCACCTTGGCAGCAGTTTTGTTCCCTCCTAAGTGACCTCCATACTGTGAAGCATGGCAGTGATGAAGAATGTCTTCTTGCTCTTCTTGTGGTACACACCTCCTTATAACCTGATCTGCACATATTTTGAAATGAAGAGGTTCGTCCCAATAATAATGCTTAACATCATTTTGGAACCTCTTCCTGGCTTGATAATTAAGATCAGATGGGATTATTCCGCTAACTAAGAAATTAACGAAATCTGCATACCAAGGAAGTTCAGAATACTTACCTGCCGCCATGGCTGTCGCGGCAGTGATTGCGGCAGCAAAGAGCTGCTCATCTGGGAAGGTCTCCAATATGTTTGTCTCATCTGTTGGTAGACTCTGTCCCTTCTCCATCCTTGACAAGTGATCTGCCACCTGATTTTCTGTCCCTTTTTTGTCCTTGATTTCTAGGTCGAATTCTTGCAATAGCAGGATCCACCGTATCAATCGAGGCTTTGCATCCTTTTTCGCAAACAGATACTTCAGGGCAGAATGGTCTGTGTGCACTATTACCTTCGTTCCAAGTATGTAAGAACGAAACTTGTCAATGGAGAACACCACAGCTAATAACTCATTTTCTGTGGTGGTGTAGTTGACTTGGGCATCATTCAATGTCTTGCTGGCATAGTATATGACATGAAATAATTTATCTCTCCGCTGCCCAAGTGCTGCCCCGACAGCATAGTCACTAGCATCACACATGATCTCAAACGGCTGTGTCCAGTCTGGTGGCTGTACTATTGGGGCTGTTACCAGCTTTTCCTTCAGAACCTTGAATGCCTCAGTACATTCATCATTAAAGTCAAAGGGTCGGTTCTGCTCCAAGAGATGGCATAGGGGTTGGTGATTTTTGAGAAATTTGCAATGAATCTCCGATAAAAACCAGCATGTCCCAAGAAACTTCTAATACCCTTGACTGTAGTCAGCGGCGGCAGCTTTTCGATCACTTCTATTTTAGCCCTGTCGACTTCTATCCCACGGCAGCTAATCTTGTGGCCAAGGACTATCCCTTCATCCACCATAAAGTGACATTTTTCCCAATTCAGAACTAGGTTTGCTTTTTCACATCTTTCAAGTACCTTTTGTAGATTGCTTAGGCAGCTCGCAAAATCGTCTCCAAAGACTGAAAAATCATCCATAAATATTTCAAGGAAGTACTCTACCATATCGGAGAATATGTCCATCATGCACCTTTGGAAGGTGGCGGGTGCATTGCTTAATCCAAACGACATTCTCCTGAAAGCATACGTTCCGTAGGGGCATGTGAAGGTCGTCTTTTCTTGATCTTCCGGTGCGATGGCTATTTGATTATAACCTGAATAACCATCAAGAAAACAATAGTAAGGTTTACCCGCTAATCTATCAAGCATTTGATCAATAAAGGGTAAAGGAAAGTGGTCCTTTCGGGTAGCTTTGTTAAGCTTCCGATAGTCCATACAAACCCTCCAACCGGTCACAGTCCTGGTTGGGATTAACTCATTGTTTTCATTGGTCACCACGGTCATTCCACCTTTCTTAGGAACACATTGCACCGGGCTCACCCATTTACTGTCAGAGATGGCGTAAATAATACCAGCATCTAACCATTTGATTATCTCTTTAAGAACCACCTCTTTCATCGCATGGTTTAGCCGCCTTTGGGCATCTATAGTCGGCTTATGATCTTCCTCTAAAAGGATTTTGTGCATACATAACACCGAACTAATGCCTTGAATATCGGCTATCGTCCATCCAATTGCCTTCTTGTGCTGCCGCAGCATCCCTATTAGCTGCCGTTCATGTTCCTGCGGAAGCTTAGAAGAGATGATTACGGGCAACGTATCATTTGAACCAAGAAAAGCATATTTTACCTGCCCTGGCAGGGGCTTTAGTTCTAAAACAGGGGGCTCAACAGTAGATGGATTTTGGATTGCATGGTTATCCGAAGTGTAATTTAAAGGTTCGAATAACTTACCTGGACGATTGCCTATCCAGTTTACATCCTCCTGATCTTCGGTATCAGATGTATCGGATTCAGAGGAGTTGCTGTCGTCGGTGCTGTCGTGACAGGCCTGTAGGTGACTGCCGAGGCAGTGACCAATTTTGATGTCGTGACAGCCCGACCTGATGCAGGGTTGATCAAGGGTAACTTCAGTGATAGCCTTGCATTCCTCGTCTGCATCAGCATGCTTCATAGCTTGGAGAACATTCAACTTAATTTCTTGGTCGTTTACTCGCATAGTGAGTTCTCCTTTTTCCACATCAATCAGTGATCTTCCCGTGGCTAAGAAGGGTCGCCCAAGGATGATTGGCGCGTTTTCGTCTGCCTCACAATCTAAAACAAGAAAGTCAGCAGGAAAAATAAATTTATCCACTCTTACCAGAATATCTTCGATTTTTCCTTCCGGATGAACGTAAGAGCGGTCTGCCAGCTGCAGAATTACTGTCGTGGGCCGCGCCTTTCCAATACCTAATTTCTGAAAAAAAGATTTTGACATTAAATTAATACTAGCACCAAGATCACAAAGTGCCTTACCCACATATTTATCTCCGATTACACAAGGTATGATGAAGCTCCCCGAATCCTTCTTTTTCTGGGGTGGCTGCCGATGAAGAATACTCATGCAACCTTCTGTCATCTTTACCGTTTCAAATTCCCCAAGTTTAGATTTCTTTGACATGGCATCCTTGAGAAATTTGGCGTAACCAGGCATCTCCCTAACGACATCTAACAGCAGAATATTAATATGAACATGCTTAAAAATATCATAAATCTTTTTAAGCTGAGATTCTTGCTTAGCTTGCTGTAATCGCTGAGGAAAAGGAGGTGGGGGACGATAATCAGCAATACGTCCTTCCCACTGCATACGAATCTGAGGAGGTTTGGGTTCATCATCTTTCTCCTCTATCGCTTCTGCTGTCGTGACAGGCTCATCGGCAGCAGTCTGTTTGTTACCTGTCGGGGCAGCTTCCTCGGCAATTCTTTCCAAGGCTGGTTTTCTTACTGTTTCAGCTTCCTTTTTCGGCCCTGGTAATTTCTTCCCACTCCTAGTAGTAATGGCCTTACACTGCTCATGTGTGGGTTGCCTAGCATTTTCAGTATTACTAGGGAATCCTCCAGTCTGCCTTGGCTTAATATGCTGGGAAACCTGACCCATTTGTGTCTCCAAAGATTTCAGAGTAGCTTCATGATTCGTCATTCGCATCTCTGTTTTATCCATGAATGTCTCTGTTTTCTTGACAAACTGATTCATATTCTCAATACAAGTACCTGTCTGAGACATAAAAGTGGCCAGAGTCTGTTCCAGTATACTGTTAGTGGCAGCTGGTGGCTGCTGTTGCTGCTGCGGCGGCAGTTGCTGTCGCGTCAGCAATCTAGGTCCTCCCCGATTCTGATTGTATGCTTGGGGATTCAGGGCATTATTAGGATTGCTCCAAGAAAACTTGGGATTCTTTCTCCAGTTGGGATTATAGTTGTTGGAGTTGTAATTCGGCTTATTGTAATTTCCAACATACTTTCCCTCTTCTAACTGTATTGGACATTCCTCCGAACTGTGATTTCCCTCACAAATGTCACATACCTCCTCGACAGGAAATCCATGTTGTGCATCCTCGTTCAAGAGTTTTTTCATTGCCTTAGTAAGGTATGCCACCTGTGATTTCATCGTGCTGTCGGCCTCATAATCCTTGACAGCTAGTACCCGTTTACCCCCTCTTCTTGCTGTCGGAAACTGCTCCTCATTCTTAGCCAGATTTTTCAAAACTTGCATTGCCTCGTCTGGATCTTTATCCAATAATAGTCCGTTTGCTGCTGAATCAATTCGAATACGAGTTTGTAAGTTGGCAGCATTATAAAACTTTGTTACCTGATTCCAGACGGGGAATCCATGCATTGGGCAGTTCCGTAGAAGAGTAGTAAATCTGTCCCAGGCTTCGTGCATTGGCTCGTCATCTTCCTGTTGAAAAGTAGCAATTTCATTACGCAATCGCTCAGATAAATGTGAAGGATTAAAACGAGATAAAAATTCACGAGACAAATCTGCCCAAGTTCTAATTGAACCCGACGTAAGTTTATTCCACCAAGTTTTTGCTCTGTCCCTCAATGAATGGGGAAATAACCGAAGCCTCAGTATCTCCGGATTAACTCCTGGCAGTGTAAACGAACCACAGATTTCCTGGAACGTTTTGAGATGCTCCCTAGCATCCTCTGTAACAGCACCACTGAATTGACCAGCATTGTTGATCATGCTAAACATGACAGGTTTCAGTTCAAAGTTGTCAACTTCAATATCCGGCAGCGTGGTTTCCAGTTCTACATGATCGTTCAACATGTAGTCACGACATGACCGTCGTCCGGCAGCAACAGGAGGGTCGCCGACAGGCAGTATAACAGCTCCAACAGGCGGGTTGTTTCCATTGTGGGCCATCGTCTCTAACTGTTCCTCAAGGTACTCGTTCCTGGCTAGTAAGTGCCGAAGTTGTTTCTTGAGATTGAATGATCGTTCGATTTCTGGATCTAATGGATACTCAGGATCTTTACCTCGGTTCGATCTACGCATAAACAAGAAACCTTGTGAAAAGCAAGAGTTGAATGCACCAAAGAAAAACAGAAAAAGAAAACAAAAAGTGCAGTAAAAGAAAAGGTAGAGTTATGTTGCCAATCCCCGGCAACGACGCCAAAAACTTGTTGCGTGTAAAATAGTCTATCGCAATTGTAGTGCAAGTATACACGACGCAAGTAGTAAAGTGATACAAAGTATCGGATATCGTCTCCATAGGGATTGGGCTAATAGCTTCACCTTAATTCACTGCACGAAAGTAAAGAAGATGTTTGAGAAAGTTGTCACAAGAATAATAAAGTAAACGTAAATAAAAGAGTAGAGATATCAAGATAGAGAGAATGGGCTGGTATTGAATTGCTCAGTAGTGCAGGTATTGCAGAGTTTAGGAAATCCAGTTCTGTCGTCGCGCCCGTCGCGGCAGCACCTGTCGCGGCAGCAGTCCGTTGATTGTCGCGGCAGCAAACACTCAACTCTGTACTTCAAGTTTGGCAAGAATCCCAGATGTGCCTTGGCCTATCCCTAGGTCCAAGTCTGTCGATGATCACGTCTTGATGATACCTCCCGGCGTGAATCGAAGGATGAACACCGATGTGTATGAATTCTTCTTTAGCCACTTAACCTCGTCCTATCCCTAGGTCCGAGATAGTTCAACTATAAACTAGAGAACTTGCTCTTATTTCTTTCGTATACTTAACTCTCCCGATGCTAAGTAAATAGATAACCTCACAATGCTCTCCCGATGCTCTTGCAAGATATTAACAACCAAAATAAGAGAACTTGAAGTTTATTTTATTGAACAGAAAATTCCTAAAACAAAAACAACCCTTGCAACTACTTTACAAAACAACCCGTGGCCCTAGGGGAAATTTAGAACATGGTGTGAGAAGGAAAACGACTAGAGGTTGAGAGAGAAGGCTAGGGTAATCGGTTATGGGATATACCCTCTAGGTTAAAATACATGCCCTTATATAAGCTTTGGGCTCAAGTTTTCTAATTTAACAAGGATTACAAATTTAATTAAAAGTATGATTCTAATAAAGACTAAATCTTCAAGGAATCTACTTTCCAGCCGTCCTCCTTGTTTCTTGGGATTTTCTCTCCTTGAACTTTGGGCTTGACATATCTTTTGATCTGGGGCTTGGAAAAATATAGGGTTTTCACACGACAGACGGGCTGAATTTTCTCTATCTGTCGAGGTCCACTTTTCTTCTTCTCCTCAAAACTGCTGTCGTTCTCTGCTGTCACGGCAGCAACCATGGCAGCAGCGCCATCTTTGTCTGCTTGTCCAGTTCAGCTCTTCTGCTTCACTGCCCAGCGCCTGCCCTCACCGTCTGCTACGGCGGCAACCTGCAAAAACAGCCATTCTTAGTAGAAACTGTGCCTTTTAATATATTTGTGATGTTTTGCTGTAAACTAACCTAAATGTAATGAATAATGCTTGAATGCAGCAGAAATATGGGTTAAATAGGGTGTAAATAATAGAACTTTTACATTACAAATTTTGGGCGTCGTGGGGGTGCTAACCCTTCCCCACGTGTAACCGACCCCCAAACCTGTTTTTTGATTTTCGCAGACCAAAACTGTTGTTTTGTTAAAACTAAAAAACATTTTATTAAAATAACCCTATTTTTTAAAAGTGATCCAATCACACTTTTTTTTCTTTAAAAATGATTGGTGGCGACTCCGTCGTTTTTCTTAAAAGTGTTTTCCAAAAAGGTCGAAGCCTCCTAAAAAATGGTTGCTACAACTTAGCGACTCCCCTGGGGAATTGTTTTTTTAATAAAAACAAAAGAGGGTCAGACCACAAATTGGTTTTAAACGATTTTTTCAAAAAAATGTTTTTTTTTAAATATGGAATTTGCAAGTTCACAATAGGTTCTATTTATTTGCCCGTTTAAATGAATATAATTCTATTTTACACGTTTAAGACTTAATTCCAAGCTCTATTCCCGAGCTTTGTCTCGTTCGTTTAAGTGGGGGAACATACTTTGCTCATGTAAGAATATCGATTCTTCGTATGACCATAGAAAGTATCTTCGGGACTCAATCCCTTTGCCTTCGTAAGGATATTGATTCTTCGAGAAGGCTTCAGTGGAGAGTCCTCATGAGTTGAACTTGATTCGTTCGTAGCCTATAATGGGTGAGAATCGAGGGCATTGCTACCCTTAGTAGGGGACAACAAGGACAGCTCGAGTACCCTTTTAGAACCAAACCAAGTTTGAGAATCTAGAGCCTACCCCTAATAGAGCCATGCGAAAAACCTAGGGTGTTGAGTCGCAAGAATAATCCGTGGAGACATGTCCTGAAATGTTGGAATGTCGGCCCATAATTATTTTATTGATTTTTTCTAGATCTTTTAGGTTTTGTTTCTATTTAAAAGTGTTGCGTGTAAATAAGACTATCGCAAATAGTGCAAGTGTACACGACGCAAGTAGTAAAGTGATACTATAGTATCGGATATCGTTTCCATAAGGACTGGAGATAACTCTATCCTTGAATTGCTGCACAAGAGAAAGAAATAGTTTAAATGAATGGGTGAAGTAATCTTGAGGAATAACTGAAATAAAAGATAAGGTAAACAGATTGAGAGAATAGGCCGGTATTGAATTGCTCAGTAGTGCAAATGTTGCACTGTTCAGATGAACTTCTGTCGTTATGTCATCGTTCCTGTCGCGGCAGAGGTCCATTGATGTCGCGACAACGACCAACAACTCTGTACTTCAAGCTTGGCAAGAATCCCTGTTATGACTTGTTCTATCCCTAGGTCAAAGTTCTGTTGATGAACACTTCTTGGATGATACCTCCCGGCGTGAATCAAAGGGTGAACACCAATGTTACTGAATTCTTCTTTAGCCACTTAACCTCGTACTTATCCCTAAGCCAAGATGGTTCAACCATAAACTAGAAAACACGTATTTACTCTTTTCGTATACTTAACTCTCCCGATATTAAGCAAATGGATAACCTCACAATGCTCTCCCGATGCTCTTATGAGATATTGAAAACCAGAGTAAATAAACTTGAAGTTTTTATTGCTTGAATAGAAAAATCCTAAGAACAATTACAATCCTCACAACTACTTTACAAATCAACCCTTAGCCCTAGGGAAGGTTTAGAACATGGTGAAGAGAGAGAAACGACTAGGATTTTGGGGGAAGACGGCTAGGAATGAGATATCCTTCCCTAGGTCGAATTACATGCCTTTATATAAGCCTTGGGTCCAGGTTTTCTAATATGGCAAGAATACAAGTTTAAATTAAAGTACAACTCTATTGAAGACTAAATCTTCAGAGTAGATGCCTTGAATTTGTCCTCTTTTCTTACCTTGAGTTTCTTCCTTGAACTTTGGGCTTGGCCTTCATTATGCTTAAGGGCTTAGAAAAATATGGGAGTGGTCCACGATAGACTGGCTTGAAATCTTCTATCTGTCGAGCTCCACTTCAGCATTCCACTTCGGCATTCCACTGTCGTCATGGCTGCCACGACAGATGTCACGACAGATTGTGCTTTTCGACTCCAGCTCTGCAATTTGCCTCTGCTCCTTTGCTGCCCTGGGTCTACCGCAGCAGATACCTGCAAAAGTAACCAAAATCAGCAACAACTGTGCAATTTTATCTAATTGTGATGTAAATGCAAAAATCTATCCTAAATGCAATGAATCATGCTTGAGTGCAGCAAAAATATGGGTAAATGAGGGGTAAAATATAGAACTTTTATGCACTCAACACACCCCCAAACTCAAGTTCTTGCTTGTCCTCAAGCAAATACAACCTAAAAATAAAAACTTTTTGGCTTGGCTTAATTTAGTGAACTTTCATTACCTACAACACATTCACTATCACGAGCAGTACCTTATCGGGTGTTTATGGATTTATTCGGAACAATGCTATAATTCTTGTGCAAGTGTGTGCTAGTTTTGTGAACAAATATGTGCCTAGACTCCCTTATTTACCAGAATAGTTATGCTACTCACTTGAATTTTATGCCAAATTTCATTTTTAGAGGCAATTCTTAGGCTCCTTTAGTTTTTTCGAATTTAGACTCAAGTGTTATTCTTATTTTGATTTTACTAGAGCCTGTTTTTGGGCACCTCTAGCTATCTTCCTAGAGCTGGTGTTAGGCACCTCTAGGGTATTGAGTAAAATTTCCTTTTCTTTTATTCTTTTCCTAGAGCCAGTGTTAGACACCTCTAGGGGCAACTCAAGTGGTTAAGCCTTCCTACTCTAGTTCACTAATAGAAACCTAGACAACATATAAGTCAAAAGGGTGTTTTACAGTTCAGAACTATAGTAAGGCACTAAATAATTCCTAAAACATCCTATACGCACTTTCACGACAGAGAATGTCGTGACAGGTAAGTTCAGTTCAAAGACTTAAGTCAAAATTTTGTTTTTATTATATATATATATATATATATATATATATATATATATATATATATATATTTGACACAAAAATTAACTTAAGATGATGAGACACAAATTAAAGACACAACTAAAAAGTTCATTAATAGAGGGATGCCCACCCCCAAACTCGAGGGTTGCATTGCCCTCAATGCATGACAACAATGAATAGAAAAACTGAAAACAACATCACAAAATAGATAAAACAACAGCAAAGACAGCCAATATATAAGGAAAAGCACTTAAGTTGATGAGTTGTCGTCACTGTTGTTGTTGACGCGGAGCTACCAGCGGGCAAACCTTGACGGCAGAGGCTGGCTTGGTGCTAGGAGATGGGGAGGCTATCTTCTTTTTGGCCTCTCGAGGTGGCTGGATTCTGGTAGGTGAGATGTGTGGGGGCTGGTCCAGGACCTCGATGTCATCATCACTGTTGCTGCTGCTGCTGTCTGATCTGTTGTGGCAGGGCCCTTCAACAGTTTCGTTCAGCTATTTCCTCTTCATCGGAGGCAAGTCCTTCGATATATCTCGAACAACAGATGGTTCTGAATCAGAATCATCATGCCAGACGGAGGAAGAGGAGAACCCTTCAAATTATTTCAGGTCGATTTCCGGTAGTGGTTCCTTCCTTTTCTCTCCTCGGGGAGTGGTCGATCTTCTGTCGCCATCTCCTGTCGTGGCAGGTGGTGATGTGGAGGTAGCAGTGGGTGTTCTAGGGTGTGGCGGCAGTGAAATTCCTCAAATATCCCATGAAGCTTAGCTGGAATTCCTCCATCTTCTTCAGCATCTTCAGGATTTGGCTGGAGGTGTCTACTAGTGGTGATGTCGTCGTCTGCTCTGATTCTACCGTGACAGGTTCAGTGGAGTCAGGGTCTGATGTTGCTTCTGTCGCGGCAGTGGGGTCCATGTAAGGCAGGGGAGTGGCAGCCTTTAATTCCATCAAACTATAGAGGTTCTGCTGCGTCCATACTTTTACTCGGACTTTGACATCTTCGTTGATCTCCGACACGTTGTTGCCTCGGCAGATTGTGGTGATCAGGTAGGGGAAGAATAGGGGGCCTGTTGGTCGGAGATCACACTCAATGATGTCGTCTCGGATGTATTTGCCAACGTTGATTTGCCTCTCGTTGAGAATGGAATGTACGAGGGCTAATCTCTACCGGTCCACCGTGGTATTGTGTGATGTGGGCATGAGGCGTTTCTTCACGAAGTGGTTCCAAAGCTTCGCTTGCGGCGTGAGCAGAGTCCTTCTCACTGTCCAACGGTGCTTGGGGTCATCGTTCCATTGCATGCCTGTTGCGTGTCAAAAGTCTGATCGCAATGTAGTGCAAGTGTACACGACGCAAGTAGTAAAGTGATACTCGAAGTATCGGATGTCGAATCCACAGGGACTGGAAATAGCCTTATCCTCGAATTGTTGCACAAGAGAGAGAAAAAAGAGTTTAAATTGTTTGGGAAATAATATTAAGAATAATGAATATAAGAGAAAGAAGATTCAGGTTTAAGAGATATGCCGCTATTGATCTGCTCGGTAGTGCAGGTATTGCACTGTATAAAAATTCATGTTCCGTGTATGGCTCGTGTCACAGCAGCACCTGTCGTGGCAGCGGTCCATTGTTGTCGCGACAACGATAAGCAACTCAGTTTCTTCAAGCTTGGCAAGAATCCCTGCTGTGACTTGTCCTATCCCTAGGTCCAAGTACTGTTGATGAACACTTCTTGGATGATACCTCCCGACGTGAATCGAAGGGTGAACACCAATGTTGTTGAATTCTTCCTTAGCCACTTAACCTCGTCCTATCCCTAGGTCCGAGATAGTTCAACCATAAGCTGGAGAGCCCGTACTTATTCCTTTCGTATACTTAACTCTTCCGATATTAAGTAAATAAATAATCTCACAATGCTCTCCCGATACTCTTGCAAGATGTTGAAACCAGAATAAGCAAACTTGAAGTTTTATTTTATTGAACAGAAACTTCCTAAAACAGTACAATCCTTGCAACTACTTTACATAATCAACCCTTAGCCCTAGGGGAAGTTTAGAACATGATGAGAGGGGAAAAACGACAAGGGTTTTGGGGTAGATGTCTAGAGATGAGATATCCTTCCCTAGGTCGAATTACATGCATTTATATAGGCCTTGGGTCCAAGTTTTCTAATATGACAAGAACAAAAGTTTAAACTAAAGTACAACTCTATTGGAGAATTAATCTTCTGAGTGTATGACTTTAATTCGTCCTCTTTTCTTGCTTTGGGTTTCTTCCTTGGACTTTGGGCTTGGCCTTCATTCTACCTTAGGGCTAAGAAAAATATAGGAGTGGTCCACGACAGACCGGCTTGAATTCCTCTATCTGCCGAGCTCCACTTCACTTTCCCTTTCACCAACGCTGTCGTCATGGCTGCCACGGTAGCATCTCCCTTCTTGACTCCAGTCTTGAGTTCCAGCTCTGCTCCTTCGCTGTCCTGAGTCTGCCACAACAGCTACCTGTAAAAACAACCAAAATTAGTAGCAACTGTGCCATTTTATATAATTGTGATGTATATGTGAAACTTTACCTAAATGCAATGAATTATGCTTAAATGCAGCAGAAATATGGGTTAAATAAGGGGTAAAATATAGAACTTTTACACACTCAACACACCCCCAAACTCAAGTTCTTGCTTGCCCTCAAGCAAATATGACCTAACTAAAATTTTTTGTTTGGCTTAATTCAATGAACTTTTCATTACCTACCTCACATAACATATCACGAACAACACCTTGTTGGACATTTCTGGATTTATTCGGAACCATGCTATAGGTATCGTGTAGTGGGTGCATGTTTTGTGAACAAATATGTGCCTAGACTCCCTTAATTTACTAGAATAGTTAAGCTACTTACTTGAATTTTTATGCCACATTTCATTTTCTTGGAGGCAATTCTTAGGCTCCTTTAATTGTTCTGAATTAGACTCGGTGTTCTTTTCTTATTTTAAGTTGACTAGAGCCTGTTTTTGGGCACCTCTAGCTAACTTCCTAGAGCCGGCTTTAGGCACCTCTAGGTGTATTGAGTCTAAATTTTCTTATCTTCTTTTCCTAGAGTCAGTGTTAGGCACCTCTAGGAGCAACTCAAGTGGTTAAGCTTTTCCTACTCTAGTTTACAAATAGAAGTCTAGACAGCATAAGAGTCACAAAGGGTGTTTAAAGATCAGAACTATAGTAAGGCTCTAAACTGTTCCTAAAAATATCCTAAAGGCACTGCCAGGACAGAGTATGTCGCGGCAGGTAAGTTCAGTTCAAAGACTTAAGCCAAATATTTTTTTTGACAAAAATAAACTAAATAATAACTAACACTTAGGCACAATTTTAAGACACAAATAACACTTCATTACTGGAGGGATGCCACCCCCAAACTCGAGGGTTGCATTGCCCTCAATGCATGATGACATGTAAATTAAAAACAAAAACAAAATACATCACAAAACAAATGAAATAGCAAGACATCAAAAATAAGATAGAAACTTAATTTGAGGAGCTGTCATCGCTGCTGCTGCTGATCTGTAGCTGCCGGCGGGTAGTGACCTTCATAGTGGGGGCCGACAGAGTGCTAGGGGAGGCAGAGGCTGTTTTCTTTTTGGCTTTCCTTGGCGGCTGGACACGGGTGGGTGAGATGTGTGGGGGCTTGTCCAGCACTTGCACCTCATCGTCGGAGCTGCTGATGCTTCTGGCAGACCTACCCTGGCCGGAGGGTCCTTCGCTAGCTTTGTTGGGCTTCTGCCTTTTCATTGGAGTGAACTCCTTGGAGAGGTTTTTGGATAAAGAGGGCTCTCCGTCAGAGTCTTGCCAGACGGATGATGAGGAGAACCCTTCGAAGCAGTCTTCATTGAGCTCTGGCAGTGGCTCCTTTCTTTTCTCACCTCTAGCAGTGGCAGTTTGGCTGCCGCCTTCAGCTGTCGCGGCCGGTGTAGAAGTAGAGGCAGCAAATGGAGTCTTCGGTGTGGCAGCATGAGTAGAAGTAGGTGTGGGGGTAGCAAAATATTGTTCTGGGAAGGCAGGGAACGATACATGTGTAAAATTTAAATCGTTATGAATAAAAGTTATCGTGGCTGCCGTGAAGTCCCTTATGAAGCTCATCAGACCGAGCTGTCGTTCCTCCATCCTGTTGAGTGTTGATAGAATCTGGGTGGAGGCATCTTGTGGAGGGGCTGCTGCTGCTCTATTGCGGCAGGTTCAGCCTGACTGGGGCCTGCCGACTCCTCTGCTGTGGCAGAAGGGTTGAAGTAGGAAAGTAAGGTTGCTGCTTTTAGCTCCATGAGGCTGAAGATGTTTCGCTCCGCCCACCCTTTCCCTCGAACTTTAAAGTCTTTGGCAATTTTCGGCACGTTGTGGCCTCGACATATTGCGGTGATGAGGTACGAGAAGACAAGAGGTCCCGATGGTCGGATAGCACATTCCACAATTCCCTCCCTTATGTATCGACCGACGTTGATGGATCTTTCATTTAAAATTGAATGTACAAGTGCTAACCTGGGTCGGTCGACTGTACTGTTATAAGAGGATGGCATGATTCTCCTCTTCACAAAATGATTCCATAATTTAGCCTTGGGAGTCAGTTGAGTTCTTTTCACCGTCCATCGATGCTTTGGGTCGGTGTTCCATTCTGTTCCTTCTGCCATCACCGCATCATAGTCTGTCGGCGACAGACTATCGACGAACCTCTTGTGGGCGTCCTTCTTTCTACTGACATAGAGGTCGTATAGGGTGTTTATGTAAGAAGGCTCGAAAGAAAGTTCTTTACCTTGCACCGTCACGGTCGTAGTATCTTTGCTGTCGACGGCAGTATAAAATTCCCGGACTAGTGTGACGTTCATTTCTTCCGGTTGGGCAAAAAACCGCTGCCATTTGAGGGTATGGATCTTATGTACGATGAAGGGTTCAAACCCTAGGTTTCCCGTGGGCTCGGTGTAGAGAAACCCCCTTTCTTCGCACATCTCCCTCTTCTGGAAGGAGTGGTAGTATCTGCCGGTGGAGTCAGTGGAGGCGAAACGATTTGGGATCGCACTATGGCTTGGAGTGCTCACTGCTGCGGTAGAGCTGGAGGCAACACTTCTGCGAGTTTGTCTGCTAGTCGTGGTTACAAGGGCTATGGAAAATAAAGAGAAATTTGAGATCTAGAGAAAACAAGTTGAGAGAATAAAAGTGAGATGAAGAATGAATAGTGAATGGGGTTTATATAAATGGATGATTTTCTGCCCGTTGGAGCTGTAACGGTAGGCGCAAATAACGGGGCCAACTCTTATGTGGTTTCTGACGCGTCTATTACAAATTTTCGTGTCTACTGCGCGTCTGTTACGCATTTGCGTGTCTGTCGCGACAACTTGGTGACAGGCTGTATTTTCCGCGTCTGTCGCGACAGCTGATGACAGGCTATGACGACAGACTCATCCGTTGGGCTTTTTAGGCTGCTGTTGATATGGTGGGCTGGTTCACTTCTTCTCCTCTCCTTGTTTCCTTTATTTCCTAAAAATAATTAAAATAAAATCTCAGTTCCTAAAATAAAATAAAATAATTTTTAATTCCTAATAAATAAATAAATAAAACGAAATAAAATAAAAACAAAGTTAAATTAGGGATGCCTTGAGGGGCATCTCCTAAAGTAACTACTTCTTGCATTCTTGGGGCTTCAGTCCCCTGATAATGCTTTAATCTCTGTCCGTTGACTTTGAACTGGTGCCCGTCCTTTAAGGATTTGATCGTGATGGCACCATGGGGAAAAACATGCACAACTTGAAAGGGGCCGGACCATCTAGATTTAAGCTTTCCTGGGAAGAGTTTTAACCAAGATTTAAACAACAACACAAGCTGCCCTAGGCAGAACTGTCGTGGCAACAACTTCTTGTCATGCCACCTTTTGGTTTTATCTTTGTAAATCTTGGCGTTGTCGTAGGCCATTGCTCGAATTTCTTCAATTTCGTTCAAGTCAAGTAGCCTCTTATATCATGCCTTGTCTAAGTCCATGTTTACTGCCTTGATAGCCCAGTAAGCTCTGTGTTCTATCTCAACAGGTAAGTGGCATGTTTTTTCATATATATTCATGTAGGGTGACATTCCCAATGGTGTTCTGAATGCTGTTCTATAGACCCATAGTGCATCATTGAGGTGTAAAGACCAATCTTTTCGAGTGGGTTTAACCATCTTCTCAAGTATGTTCTTTCCCTCTCGGTTGGATATTTCGGCCTTTCCATTGGTTTAAGGGTGGTATGCTGTTGCAATCCGGTGCTTTACTCCGTATTTTCTCAAGGCAGTAGCAATTACCCTATTATCAAAATGTCTCCCTTCATCACTGATGATCGCCTTAGGTATGCCAAACCTGGAGAAAATATTCTTGTGCAGAAATCTATGAACAGTTTTGGCGTCATTTTTCTGCGTGGCGATCGCTTCAACCCACTTGGACACATAATCCACTGCCAGTAGGATGTAGAGGTTCCCACAAGATGCTGGGAATGGTCTCATGAAATCGATCCCCCATACATCGAAGATTTCGACTTCTAAAATGTTTTGCAGTGGCATCTCATGCCTTCTTATGATGTTCCCAATCTGTTGGCATTTGTCACAACTCTTGTAAAAGGCTTGGGCATCCTTGAACAGTGAGGGCCAATAGAGACCAGATTGCAAAACCTTGGGAGCGGTTTTGTTTCCACCTAAGTTTCCTCCATATGGGGAAGCATGGCAGTGGTGAAGCACAACTTCCTATTCATCCTGTGGTACACACCTCCTGATAATTTGATCTGCACAATGTTTGAAAAGAAGAGGTTCGTCCCAATAATAATGTTTTGCATCATTTTGGAACCTCTTCCTTGCTTGGTAATTAAGTTCAGGAGGTAGTACTCCGCTAACAATGTAATTAACAAAATCAGCGTACCAAGGAAGTTAAGAAAACTTACCTGCCACCATGGCTGTCGCGGCAGTGCTTGTGGCAGCAAATAGCTGCTCATCCGGGAAGGTCTCCAATATATTGGTCTTGTCTGTCGGTAGACTCTTTCCCATCTCTAATCTCGAAAAGTGGTCTAATACTTGGTTTTCTGTCCCCTTTTTGTCCTTGATGTCAATGTCGAACTCTTGCATCAGCAGAATCCACGCATCAGTCTAGGTTTTGCATCTTTTTTAGCGAACAAATACTTCAATGCTGAATGGTCTGTATGGAGCACCACCTTCGTTCCAAGTATGTATGGACGAAACTTGTCGATTGAGAACACTACTGCTAATAGTTCCTTTTATGTTGTGGTGTAGTTTACTTGGGCATCATTCAGTGTTTTGCTGGCGTAATAAATTACGTGGAAGAGCTTATCCTTCCTCTGCCCTAGTGCTGCCCCTACAGCATAGTCACTGGCATCACACATTATTTCAAATGGCAAACTCCAGTCTAGTGGCTGTACAATCGGGGCTGTTACCAGCTTCTCCTTCAGAATTCTGAATGCCTCAGTACATTCAGTATTAAAGTCAAAGGGATGATTCTGCTCCAATAAATGGCATAAAGGCTTGGTAATCTTCGAGAAATTTGCAATAAATCTTCGATAAAACCCAGCATGCCCTAAGAAACTCCCAATCCCTTTGACTGTGGTGGGTGGCGGCAGCTTTTCGATGACTTCTATTTTTGCTCTATCTACCTCTATGCCGCGGCAGCTTACCTTGTGGCCTAGGACTATTCCTTCATCCACCATAAAGTAGCATTTTTCCCAGTTTAAGACCAAGTTCACTTTTTCGCATCTTTCAAGCACCTTCTGTAGGTTGCCTAAACAACCTTCAAAACTGTCTCTAAAGAAGGAAAATCGTCCATGAATATTTCCAGGAAGTCCTCCACCATGTCGGAGAATATCGCCATCATACACCTTTGGAAGGTTGCTGGTGCATTGTAGAGTCCAAATGGCATTCTCCGAAAAGCATAAGTGTTGTATGGGCAAGTGAAGGTCGTTTTCTCTTGATCTTCCGGTGCAATAGCTATCTGGTTGTAACCTGAGTAACCATCAAGAAAACAATAATAAGGTTTCCCCGCTAATCTATCAAGCATTTGATCAATAAAAGGTAGGGGAAAATGGTCTTTCCGGGTATCTTTGTTAAGCTTTCGGTAATCCATACAAACCCTCCAACCTGTCACAGTCCTGGTTGGGATTAGCTCGTTCTCTTCGTTGGTCACCACGGTTATTCCTCCCTTTTTATGAACACACTGCACCAGGCTCACCCACTTACTATCCGAGATGGCATAAATTATTCCAACGTCAAGCCATTTGATAATTTCTTTTCTCACCACTTCTCGCATAGCGTCATTTAAGCGTCTTTGAGCATAAATTTTCGGCTTATGATCATCTTCCAGGAGAATTTTGTGCATACATAATGCCGGACTGATGCCTTGGATGTCAGCTATCGTCCATCCAATAGCCTTCTTTATGCTACTCCAGCATTCCAATTAACTGATGTTCTTGTTTCTGCATTAACTTGGAAGAGATGATTACGTGCAACGTATCATTTAAACCAAGAAAAACATATTTAAGCTGCCCTGACAGGGGCTTAAGATCTAAAACAGGTGGTTCTACAGTTGAAGGCTTTTGGATTATGTGTTCATTCAAGGTATAGTTTAGGGGCTCGAATAACTTACCTGGACGATTGCCTATCCAATTTACCTCCTCATGACCTTCAGTGTCGGATATGTCTGAGTCGGAGGAGTCACTGTCGTCGTTGCTGCCGTGACAGTCTTCCAGATGACTGCCGTGGCAGTGACCAAATTTTATGTCATGGCAGCTCGACCTGATGCAGAGTTGGTCAAGGATTATTTCAGTGATAGCCTTGCATTCTTCTTCTGCATCAGCATGTTTGATTGCTTGGAGAACATTGAGTTTGATCTCTTGATCATTTACTCTCATTGTCAGTTCTCCTTTCTCTACATCAATCAGTGATCTGCCTGTGGCTAGGAAAGGTCGCCCCAGGATGATTGGTGCGTTTTCATCTGCTTCACAGTCTAAAACAAGAAAGTCAGCAGGAAAAATAAACTTATCCACTCTTACCATAATATCTTCGATCTTCCCTTCTGGTTGTACGTAAGAGCGGTCTGCCAGCTGCAGCATGACTTTCGTGGGTCGTGCTCGTCCAATACCTAATTTCTGGAACACATATTTTGGCATTAAATTTATACTAGCACCTAGATCACAAATTGTCTTACCCACGAATTTGTCACCAATTATGCACGGTAAGATGAAGCTCCCAAGATCCTTCTTTTTCTGGGGTGGATGCTTGTGCAGGATAGTCATGCATCCTTCTGTCATTTTTACCGTTTCGAATTCCCCAAGTTTGGATCTTTTTGACATGACATCCTTGAGAAATTTTGCATAACCGGGCATATGCTTGATGGCCTCCAACAGTGGTATATTGATGTGCACCTGCTTAAAAATGTCATAAATCTTTTTGAGCTGGTACTCCTGTTTCTGCTTTTGTAACCGCTGTGGAAAAGGAGGTGAAGGACGGTAATCTTCCAGACGTCCTTCACATGGTATTCAGATCTGAGGAGGCTTAGGTTCTTCATCATTCTTTTCTTGCTCCTTTGTCCCTTCCGCTGCCGTGACAGGTATGTCGGCAACAGGTTTCTCTTCTTCTGCCAGGGCAGTGTTCGCGGCAGGTGTTTCTAGGGTTGGTTCCTCAATCGGTATGGTTTTCATCTCCGGCCTTGGCAGTTGTTTCCCACTCCTAGTTGTAATTGCTTTACACTGCTCATGTGTGGGTTTTCTAGCGACTTCAGCATCACTAGGGAATCCTCCGTTTTTCCTTGGCTTAATATGCTGGGAAACCTGGCCCATCTGTGTCTCTAGTGGTTTCAGTGTAGCCTCATGGTTAGTCATTCTCATCTCTATTTTGTCCATGAATGACTCAGTCTTCTTGACAAAGTGATCCATGTTTTCCATGTAAGCTCCTGTCTGTGACATAAATGTGGCCAATGTCTGCTCCATTATACTAGGTGCGGCTACCAGCTGCTGTTGCGGCTGTTGTTGCGGTTGCTGTCGTGTCAGGATTCTGGGTGCCCCTTGGTTTTGGTTGTTCTGCACTTGAGGATTCAGTGCGTTGTTTGGATTGCTCCAAGAGAAATTGGGATCTTTCCTCCAGTTGGGATTGTAATTGTTGGAGTCATAATTTCTCGGCTTGTTGTAATTTCCAACATACATCCCTTCCTCTAGCTGTAACGGGCAGTCTTCCGAACTGTGATTCCTACTGCAAGTTTCACATACCTCTTTTGCAGAGTAGACATGTTTTGAATCTTTTTTTAATAGATTTTCCACTACCTTTGTGAGGTATGCAACCTGTGTCTTCAGGGAATTGTCGGCTTCATAATCTTTTACATCTAACACTCGTTTACCTCTCCTCGCTGTAGGAAATTGCTCGTCATTCTTTGCTAAATTTTTCAACACTACCATGGCTTTGTCTGGATCTTTATCCAACAATAGTCCATTTGCTGCTGAATCTATTCTCATATGAGTGTGTGTTGGCAGCATTGTAGAATTTGATGACTTGATTCCATACGGGGAATCCATGCATCAGGCAGTTCCTCAGAAGAGTTGTAAACCTGTCCCATGCCTCATGCATTGGCTTGTCATCTTCCTGTTGAAAAGTAGCAATTTCATTACGTAATCGCTCAGATAAGTGAGAAGGATTAAAACAAGATAAAAATTCACGAGTGAGATCTGCCCAAGTTCGTATTGAACCCGGCGTTAGTTTATTCCACCAAGTTTTAGCTCTGTCTCTCAATGAATGAGGAAATAACCGGAGCTTCGGTATTTCCGGATTTATTCCTGGTAATCGAAACGATCCACAGATTTCTTGGAACGTTTTTAGATGTTCTCGGGCATCCTGTGTTGCAGCACCACTAAATTGGCCAGCAGAATTGATCATGCTGAACATAACAGGTTTCAGCTCGAAATTTTCCGCTTCCACGTCTGGCAAGGTGGTCTCTAGTTCCACATGATCATTGATCATGTATTCACGGCAGGACCGTCGTGCGGCCTCAGTAGCGGCAGGCCGTCTGTTTTGGTCATCTATGAGAGGATCTTCAGGATTCCTCGGGTGATTTACCCCGTTATGCATTGCTTCTAATTGTCCCTCAAGATAATCGTTTCTAGCTATCAAGAGGCGGACTCAGTTCCTGAGGTTGCACGTACGTTCGATTTCAGGATCTAGGTTGTACTCAGGTTCTTTGCCTCGTCTTGATCTGCGCATAAGCAAACGGAAAACCTTGTGAAAAGCACAGGGTAAACAATCCCAATAAAAACAGAAAAATTAAAAAGTGCAGTAAAAGTAAGGGTAAAGATATGTTGCCAGTCCCCGACAACGGGGCCAAAAACTTGTTGCGTGTCAAAAGTCCTATCGCAATGTAGTGCAAGTGTACACGACGCAAGTAGTAAAGTGATACTCGAAGTATCGAATGTCGAATCCACAGGGACTGGAAATAGCCTTATCCTCGAAGTGATGCACAAGAGAGAGAAAAAAGAGTTTAAATTGTTTGGGAAATAATATTGAAGAATAATGAATATAAGAGAAAGAAGATTCGGGGTTAAGAGATAGGCAGGTATTGCAATGTATAAAAATTCTTGTTCTGTGTATGGCTCGTGTCACAGCAGCACCTGTCGTGGCAGCGGTCCGTTGCTGTCACGGCAGCGATAAGCAACTCAGTTTCTTCAAGGTTGGCGAGAATCCCTGCTGTGACTTGTCCTATCCCTAGGTCCAAGTACTGTTGATGAACACTTCTTGGATGATACCTCCCGGTGTGAATCGAAGGGTGAACACCAATGTTGTTGAATTCTTCCTTAGCCACTTAACCTCGTCCTATCCCTAGGTCCGAGATAGTTCAACCATAAGCTGGAGAACCCGTACTTATTCCTTTCGTATACTTAACTCTCCCGATACTAAGTAAATAGATAATCTCACAATGCTCTCCCGATACTCTTGCAAGATGTTGAAACCAGAATAAGCAAACTTGAAGTTTTATTTTATTGAACAAAAAATTCCTAAAATAGTACAATCCTTGCAACTACTTTACAGAATCAAACCTTAGCCCTAGGGGAAGTTTAGAACATGATGAGAGGGGAAAACGACAAGGGTTTTGGGGTAGATGGCTAGAGATGAGATATTCTTCCCTAGGTCGAATTACATGCCTTTATATAGGCCTTAGGTCCAAGTTTTCTAATATGACAAGAACAAAAGTTTAAACTAAAGTACAACTCTATTGGAGAATTAATCTTCTGAGTGTATGACTTTAATTCATCATCTTTTCTTGCTTTGGGTTTCTTCCTTGGACTTTGGGCTTGGCCTTCATTCTGCCTTAGGGCTTAGAAAAATATAGGAGTGATCCATGACAGACCGGCTTGAATTCATCTATCTGTCGAGCTCCACTTCACTTTTCCCTTTCACCAACGCTGTCGTCATGGCTGCCACGGAAGTGGCCACGGCAGCATCTCCCTTCTTGACTCCAGTCCTGAGTTCCAGCTCTACTTCTTCGCTGTTCTAAGTCTGCCACAACAGCTATCTGCAAAAACAACCAAAATCAGTAGCAATTGTGCCATTTTATATAATTGTGATGTATATGTAAAACTTTACCTAAATACAATGAATTATGCTTGAATGCAGTAGAAATATGGGTTAAATAAGGGGTAAAATATAGAACTTTTACACACTCAATAGTGCCCTCTTCTGTCAGCTCTGCCATGACATCATCGTAGTCTGCCGGCGACAGACGATTTACGAACCTTCGATGGGCATCTTCCTTCTTGCTCACATAGAGGCCATACAACGTGTTGATGTATGTCGGTTCAAGGGAGATCTCCTTGCCTCTGACAGTTACTGTCGTGGCATCTTTGTCGGTGATGGCAGCATAGAACTCGCGCACCAACGTGACGTTCATCTCTTCTGGCTGGATGGCAAACATCTGCCATTTGAGTGCGATGATCTTTTTGGTGATGAAACTTTCGAGCCCTAATTCTCTCGTCTTTTGGGTGTAAGTGAATTCTCTTTCTTCCCACATCTCTCTATTTTTGAATGAACCATAGTACCTCTGCTCTGAGTCCACTGATGCGAAGCGGCTGGGTATTCTGTTATGGCTGGGTGTGGATACTGTCGTGGCAGAGGTAGAGGCAGCACTTCGTTGGGTTGATCTGGTAGTCATGTGGAAACCTGTAGCAAAATGAAAGAAAGTTTTCTGAGATCTAAATTATGGGAAGCAAGTAGAGAGAATGAAAATGAAGTAGGGGTTTATATAGAATGAGGTTTTCTGCCCGTTGGGACTGTAATGATAGGCACGAATAACGGGGCTAGCTGTTACGCGGTTTCTGACGTGTCTATCATGCGTTTCTGCGTCTGCTGCTTGTCTTTTACGCATTTGTGTGTCTGTCGCCACAGCTCCGTGATAGGCTGTATTTTCCGCGTCTGCGACAACAGCTGGTGACAGGCTGTGACGACAGGCTTGTCCGTTGGGCTTTTTGGGCTGTTGTGAATGCGGTGGGCTGGTTCATTCCTCCTCTTTTCTTTTCTTCCTTTATTCCTAAAAATAAATAAATAAACTAAATTAAAATCTTATTTCCTACATAATAAATAAATTAAAGAAAATAAAATAAAATAAAGTTAAATTAGGGATGCCTTGAGGGGCATCTTCTAAAGTAACTACTTCCTGCATCCTTGGGGCTTCAGTCCCCCGATAATGCTTAAGCCTCTGTCCATTGACCTTGAATTGGTGCCCATCCTTCATTGATTTGATTTTAATGGCACCATGGGGGAAAACTTGGACAACTTGGAAGGGGCTAGACCACCTGGATTTAAGCTTTCCTGGGAAAAGCTTCAACCTAGAGTTGAACAACAGCACCTGCTGCCCTGGGCAGAACTGTCGTGGCAGTAGTTTCCTGTCGTACCACTTCTTTGTTTTGTCCTTGTAGATCTTGGCGTTGTCGTAGGCCATTGCTCGAATTTCCTCAAATTCATTCAAGTCCAGTAGCTTTTTCTGCCCTGCCTTGTCCCAGTCCATATTTACTGTCTTGATAGCCCAATATTCTTTGTGTTCTATCTCGACAGCTAAATGGCAAGTTTTCCCTTAAATGAGGCGATAGGGTGACATCCCCAATGGTGTCTTGAATACTGTCATGTAGGCCCAGAGTGCATCATTTAGATGTAGAGACCAGTCCTTTCGAGTAGGTTTGACCATCTTCTCTAGGATGTTCTTTACTTCTCTGTTTGATATCTCGGCCTGCCCATTGGTTTGGGGGTGATACGCTGTAGAAATTCAATGCTTCACTCCGTATTTCCTTAGTGCACTAGCAATTACCCTATTTTCGAAATGTCTCCCCTCATCGCTAATTATCGCCATTGGGATGCCAAACCTTGAGAAAATGTGCTTGTGAAGAAATCTTTGCACAGTCTTGGAATCGTTCTTTTGAATGGCGATCGCTTCTACCCACTTAGACATATAGTCTACTGCCAGCATGATGTATAAATTCCCACAAGAGGCTGGAAATGGCCCCATGAAGTCGTTTCCCCAAACATCAAAGATTTCGACCTCAAGTATGTTCTGCAGTGGCATCTCGTGCCTTCTAGATATATTCCCAGTCCTTTGGCATTTGTCACAGTTCTTGTAAAAAGCTTGTGCATCCTTGAACAATGTAGGCCAATAGAAACCAGATTGCAGAACCTTGGCAGCAATTTTATTTCCTCCCAAGTGTCCTCCATAAGGGGCAGCATGACAATGGTGAAGTACTTCTTTCTGTTCCTCATGTGGTATGCATCTCCTGATGATCTGGTCTGCACAGTGCTTAAAGAGGAGAGGTTTGTCCCAATAATAATGTTTTGCATCATTTTGGAACCTCTTCCTTGCTTGGTAATTAAGCTCAAGAGGTAATAACCCACTTACAATTTAATTGACAATGCCAGCATACCAAGGGGTTTCAGAAAGCTTACCTGCTGCCATGGTTGTCGCGACAGTGCTGGTGGTAGCAAACAACTGCTCATCTGGGAAGGTTTCCAATATGTTGGTCTTGTCTTTTGCTTGATTCCTTCCCATCTCCAGCCTTGACAAGTGGTCTGCTACTTGGTTTTATGTCCCCTTTTTATCCTTGATGTCAATGTCAAATTCTTGCAGCAGCAGAATCCAACGTATCAATCTTGGTTTAGCATCCTTTTTGGTGAACATATACTTGAGTGTTGAGTGGTCTGTATGGACCACCACTTTCGTTCCAAGTATATACGGACGAAACTTGTCAATTGAAAACACCACTGCTAGTAGCTCCTTCTCTGTTGTGGTGTAGTTTATTTGGGCATCATTCAACATTTTGCTGGCATAGTAAATAACATGGAAGAGTTTATTCTTCCTCTGCCCTAACGCTGCCCCGACAGCATAATCACTGGCGTCACACATTATCTCAAATGGCAAGATCCAGTCTGGTGGCTGCACTATCGGGGCTGTTACTAGCTTCTCCTTCAGTATCCTGAATGCTTCAGTACATTCAGTATTAAAGTCAAAGTGGCGATTTTGTTCCAACAGGTGGCAAAGGGGATTAGTAATCTTCGAAAAATTGGCTATGAATCTTCGATAAAACCCTGAATGCCCTAAGAAGCTTCGTATCCCTTTTACTATGGTAGGTGGTGGCAGCTTTTCAATAACCTCAATTTTGGCTCTGTCTACCTCTATGTTGCGGCAGCTAACCTTGTAGCCCAGCACTATGTCTTCATCCACCATAAAGTGGCATTTTTCCCAGTTTAAAACCAAGTTCGCCTCTTCGCATCTTTCAATGACCTTCTGTAAATTGCCTAAACAACCGTCGAAGCTGTCTCCAAAGACGAAAAAGTCGTCCATGAAAATTACTAGGAAATCCTGAACCATGTCGGAGAATAGTGCCATCATGCACCGTTGAAAGGTCGTTGGTGCATTGTAGAGTCCAAATGGCATTCTTCGAAAGGCATATGTGTCGTACGGGCATGTGAAGGTGTTTTTTTCTTGGTCCTCCGGTGCGATTGCAATTTGGTTATAACCTGAGTAACCATCAAGAAAACAATAGTAAGGCTTCCCCGCTAATCTATCTAACATTTGATCGATAAAATATGAGGGGAAGTGGTCCTTTCGGGTAGCTTTATTAAGCTTCTGATAGTCCATACAAACCCTCCAACCGATCATAGTCCTTGTTGGGATTAGTTCATTTTCCTTGTTCGTCACTACAGTTATGCCTCCATTTTTGGGTACGCATTGCACCGGGCTCACCCACTTGCTATCCGAGATGGCATATATTATTCCGGTATCAAGCCACTTGATGATTTCTTTCCGCACCACCTCTCGCATAGCCTCGTTTAGTCGTCTTTGGGCATCGATAGCCGGCTTATGGTCATCCTCTAAGAGGATCTTATGCATGCATAACATCGGACTGATGCCTTGGATATCATCAATGGTTCATCCAATTGCCTTTTTATGCTGCTGTAGCATTTTGATCAGCTGATGTTCCTGTTCCTGCATCAACTTGAAAGAGATGATTACGGGCAACGTATCATTTAAACCAAGAAAAACGTATTTAAGTTGCCCTGACAAGGGTTTAAGGTCTAGAACAAGTGGATGTTCAATGGAAGGCTTTTGGATTACATGTTCCTTCGAGGTATAATTCAAAGGCTCGAAGAACTTACCTGGACGTGTGCCTATCCAACTTACCTCCTCGGGACCTTCAATGTCGGATGATTCTGTGTCTGAGGGGTCACTGTCGTCGATGCTGCACTGATAGTCTTCGGGGTGACTACGGTGGCAGTGACCAAATTTTCTGTCGTGGCAGTTTGACCTGATGCAAGGTTGGTCAAGGACTACTTTTGAAATTGCCTTGCACTCTTCCTCCTCATCAACTTGTTTTATTGCTTGGAGAACATTGAGCTTGATTTGTTGATCATTTACTCTCATCGTCAGTTCTCCTTTCTCTACATTGATCACTGTCCGGCCTGTGGCTAGGAAGGGTCGCCTCATGATGATCGATGCATTTTCATCTGCTTCACAATCTAAAACAAGAAATTCAGTAGGAAAAATAAACTTATCCACTCTTACCAAGATGTCTTCGATCTTTCCTTCCGGTTGTACGTAAGAGCGGTCTGCCAGCTGCAGCATGACTGTCGTGGGCCTTGCTTGTCCAATACCTAGTTTCTGAAATACATATTTGGGCATTAGATTAATGCTAGCACCAAGATCACAAAGTGCCTTACCCACAAACTTGTCTCCAATTATGCATGGTATGATGAAGCTCACAGGGTCCTTCTTCTTTTGGGGTGGATGCTTATGCAAGATTGTCATGCATCCTTCTGTCATCTTCACTGTTTCAAATTCCCCAAGTCTGGACCTTTTTGACATTGCATCCTTGAGAAACTTAGCATAACCAGGCATCTTCTTAATGGCTTCTAGCAGCGGAATGTTAATATGTACTTGCTTAAAAATGTCATAAATTTTCTTAAGCTGGTACTCTTGTTTCTGTTTCTGTAGCCGCTGTGGAAAAGAGGGTGGAGGACGGTAATCTTCAAGGCGTCCTTCACATGGAATTCAGATCTGAGGAGGCTCAAGATCTTCAGCATCTTCTGTCTGCTCCTCTGTCCTTTCTGCTG
This sequence comes from Hibiscus trionum, assembly GCA_030270665.1. Taxonomy (NCBI): domain Eukaryota; kingdom Viridiplantae; phylum Streptophyta; class Magnoliopsida; order Malvales; family Malvaceae; genus Hibiscus; species Hibiscus trionum. The sequence continues at coordinate 3,109,603 of BSYR01000050.1, forward strand.
TCGTGGCATGTGTGGCGGCAGCAGGCTCTTTCTCCTCTAACGGGGTAGTTTTCACGGCAGGTGTTTGTAGGGTCGGTTCCTCACTCGGTACTTCTTTTATTTCCGGCCCTTGTAATTGTTTCCCACTCCTCGTTGTAATCGCTTTGCACTGCTCATGTGTGGGTTTTCTAGTGACCTCAGTATCACTAGGGAATCCTCCATTCTGCCTCGGGTTGATGTACTGTGAAACCTGACCCATCTGTGTCTCCAGAGATTTTAGGGTAGCCTCATGGTTTGTCATTCTCATTTCTGTCTTGTCCATGAATGTTTCAGTTTTCTTGACAAAGTGATCCATGTTTGCCATGTATGCTCCCGTTTGTGACATAAATGTTGCCAAGGTCTGTTCCAGTATACTAGGTGTTGCTGCCGGCTGCTGTGGTGGCTACTGTTGTGGTTGTTGTCGTGACAGAATTCTGGGTACTCCTTGGTTCTGGTTGTTCTGCACTGGAGGGTTCAATGCATTGTTCGGATTGCTCCAGGAAAATTTGGGGTCCTTCCTCTAGTTGTGATTGTAGTTGTTGGAATCATAATTTCTAGTCTTGTTATAGTTCCCAACATACATCCCTTCTTCTAGTTGTAAAGGACAATCTTCTGAACTATGGTTCCCGTTGCAGGTTTCACACACCTCTTCTACAGAAAATACAGCTTTAGAATCCTTCTGATGTAGATTTTCGACTATCTTAGTGAGGTATGAAATCTACGTTTTGACCGAGCTGTCATCTTCGTACTCCTTTACAGATATTCCTCGTTTTCCTCCTCTTCGAGCTGTAGGAAATTGCTCATCGTTCTTTGCTAACTTTTTCAACACTAGCATTGTCTCGTCTGATTCTTTATCCAGCAATAACCCATTCGCTACTGAATCTATTCTTATCTGAGTGTGTGCATTGGCAGCGTTGTAGAACTTGACAACCTGATTCCATACAGGGAATCCATGCATTGGGCAGTTCCGTAAAAGAGTCGTAAATCTGTCCCACGCCTCATGCATTGGCTCTTCATCTTCCTGTTGAAAAGTAGCAATCTTGTTACGTAATCTTTCAGATAAATGAGAAGGATTAAAACGAGAAAGGAATTCACGAGAGAGATCTGCCCAAGTTCTTATTGAACCCGGCGTTAATTTATTCCACCAATTTTTAGCTCTATCTCTCAATGAATGAGGGAATAGTCGGAGTCTCAGTACTTCCGGACTTATTCCTGGCAGTCTGAATGATCCACAGATTTCCTGGAACGTTTTAAGATGTTGACGTGCATCCTCAGTAGCAGAACCACCAAATTGGCCAGTAGAATTTATCATGTTGAACATGACAGGTTTCAGTTCGAAGTGTTCAGCTTCCACATCTGGCAGGGTAGTTTCCAGTTTAACATGGTCATTATCCATGTAGTCCCGATAGGTCTGCCGTGCTGCTGTGGCAGCGGGCGGCGGCAGATTGTTTTTGGGGTCATTAGGAGGATCCACACCACCCCTAGGGTGGTTGTTGTTGTCATCTTCCCTATGGTCTTCCCTTCCGTTCACCATTGCTTCTAGTATCTCCTCAAGATAGTTGTTTTGTTCTATCAAGAGTCTGGCTTGGTTCCTGAGTTGATATGTGCGTTCGATTTCTGGGTCTAACTCGTACTCAGGCTCCTTACCACGTCTCGATCTGCACATAAGCAATAAGAAAACCTTGTGAAAAGCACGAGGAAAATAAAACAACTAAAAACATAAAATAAAAACAAAAACAAAGTGCAATAATTAAAAGGTAAAGATATGTTGCCAGTCCCCGGCAATGGCGCCAAAAACTTTTTGCGTGTAAATAAGACTATCGCAAATAGTGTAAGTGTACACGAAACAAGTAGTAAAGTGATACTAGAGTATCGGATATCGTCTCCACATGGACTGGAAATAACTCTATCCTTGAATTGCTGCACAAGAGAAAGAAATAGTTTAAATGAATGGGTGAAGTAATCTTGAGGAATAATTGAAATAAAAGATAAGGTAAACAGATTGAGAGAATAGGTTGGTATTGATTTGCTCAGTAGTGCAAGTGTTGCACTGTTCAGAGGAACTTCTGTCGTTATGTCGTCGTTCCTTTCACGACAGCACCTGTCACGGTAGAGGTCCGTTGATGTCGCGGCAGCGACCAACAACTCTGTACTTCAAGCTTGGCAAGAATCCCTGTTATGACCTGTTCTATCCCTAGGTCCAAGTTCTGTTGTTGAACACTTCTCTGATGATACCTCCCGACGTGAATCAAAGGGTGAACACCAATGTTACTGAATTCTTCTTTAGCCACTTAACCTTGTACTTATCCCTAAGCCAAGATGGTTTAACCATAAACTGGAAAACACATATTTACTCCTTTCGTATGCTTAACTCTCCCGATATTAAGCAAATGGATAACCTCACAATGCTCTCCCGATGCTCTTATGAGATATTGAAAACCAGAGTAAATAAACTTGAAGTTTTTATTACTTGAACAGAAAAATCCTAAGAACAATTACAATCCTCACAACTACTTTACAAATCAACCTTTAGCCCTATGGAAGGTTTAGAACATGGTGAATTGATTGAAACGACTAGGGTTTTGGGGGAAGACGGCTAGGAATGAGATATCCTTCCCTAGGTCGAATTACATGCCTTTATATAGACATTGGGTCCAAGTTTTCTAATATGGCAATAATACAAGTTTAAATTAAAGTACAACTCTATTGAAGGCTAAATCTTCTGAGTAGATGCCTAGATTTCGTCCTTTTTTCTTGCCTTGAGTTTCTTACTTGAACTTTGGGCTTGGCCTTCATTCTGCTTAAGGGCTTAGAAAAATATGGGAGTGGTCCACGACAGACTGGCTTGAAATCTACTATCTGTCGAGCTCCACTTCAGCATTCCACTATCGTCATGGCTGCCACGGCAGATGTCACGACAGATTGTGCTTTTCGACTCCAGCTCTGTAATTTGCCTTTGCTCCTTTGCTGCCCTGGGTCTGCCGCAACATATACCTGCAAAAGTAACCAAAATCAGTAGCAACTGTACAATTTTATCTAATTGTGATGTGTATGCAAAAATCTATCCTAAACGCAATGAATCATGCTTGAGTGCATCAAAAATATGGGTAAATAAGGGGTAAAATGTAGAAATTTTATGCACTCAACAAAAAGATTACTAACCTTTTTGTGTGTGAGTTTTGTTTTGTTTTTATAGCATATTTATTATCAACCTTTTTTGTGTATGAGTCTTGTTTTGTTTTTGTAGCATATTTATTACTAACCTTTTTTTGTGTGAGTTTTGTTTTGTTTTTATAGTATATTTATTTATTGCATGCATCCCATATTTAGAAGGGGTTGATTCTGGAAAATTGTTCAAATTATGAATGGAAAGCTCTTTAAAAAAGAGGAGAACTAAGCACATGACAATATTGGAGACTGAAGCTGCAACCCTTCGTCAGTACATCAAGCCGTTAGAGAAGTTGGACCAAGGCTCATGTGGCAAGTTGAAGAAATCAAGGAGTTAGGCGTTCAAACAGAAAAATATTTGTAATTCAAAAAAGATGTAATAAAACTTTTGTATTTAGTAAAGAGTTTCCTTTCGTGAGCAGATTTTCAATGGAATTGATGGCCCTTCGACTGCATTCATGCATTTGCACTGTTTTGCTTGCTTCGTTGTTTGCTTTTGTGAATTCGTTTGTGCATACATATATTTGCTTCCATGCATTTGTTTTTTTGCATTAAATAATGTTTCAATCATTGCATTCATTCATGTATAATAAGAGATTAATTTTGGAAAATTTCATTTAAATAGTAAAGATCTCGGACAAACACGACTCGAGCCATGAGCACTGAGGAAAGATTGAGAACTCTGGAAGCAAATCAGAAAAACATTTGTGACAAGCTTGAGAACATGGTGAATAATCTGAAGAAAGAGATTGAGATATCACACCAGAAAACAGTTAGCCAAATCGCAACCATGCTTGGGTTCAAAGACCTAGAAGCGAGAGAAGACACCAACACTTTCTCGGGGATGGCTTTCGTACAAAAGGAAGTAGCTTCACTTAAAGTCAAGATCTCAGAATCTTTTGCCCGTACTGAAGACAACACCGATGAGGTTCGCAGCCCCGAGATGCATGACCTCAATGAAGAAACTGACATGGCAAAAGTCGAGAAGAAATGGGAAGACCACTACAAGAAGCTGTTAGAAATGATTAAATTTTATCAAGAAGGAAGCATTTATGGTGGCAGGGATGCAAGAGATTTGAGTCTAGTTTCCGACCTAGTGGCTCCTCAAAAATTCAAGGCCCCTGACTTCGAGAAATATAATGGAACCATGTGCCCATTGGCGCATTTGACCATGTGCTGTAGGAAAATGTCACCACATTTAGAAACGAGAAGTTGTTGATTCATTGTTTCCAAGATAGTTTATTTGGGTCTGCTATCCGATGGTATGCTAAACTGAGTCGAGTTAACATACGCACTTGGAAAGATCTGTCGAAAGCCTTCCTCAAACAGTACGAGTATGTAATAGACATAGCCCCAAGCAGGATCATACTGCAGAATATGGAACAAAAGCCCAATGAGAGCTTCCGCCAGTATGCCCAGAGATGGCGAGATGTGGCAGCCCAAGTTCAACCTCCACTGTCAGAAAATGAAGTTACCCAAATGTTTGTGGAAATTCTAAATGGACCTTTCTATGGCTACATGTTAAATCACGCCACTGAAGGTTTTGCGGACATGGTCTTGAATGGAGAGTTAATATTGGCAGCCATCAAAAGTGGAAGACTTGAGAGAGAAGAAGATGACGAGGACGAGTGCGTTTAAAGTTTTGTAACGAAGTCGTTGGAGGCAAGATTGGTTGGGATTCGTGCTTTCACAGAATAAAACTTAATTTTCTCTAGACAGTTGGGATTATGCTTAGAACCAACCCTCTTGCTTTTGCTCGCGAGCGTTAGGGATCTTTTGTAAGGGCTTCTATGTCAGTTTATTTGTTTAAAGATGTATTTTTTTCAAATGGAAAACGTTTCTCATTTTTGTCCTTTTCCCTTCTTTGCATTTTTTATCCATTTTTTTCAAACATGCATCTTCTTTGCAGAGTCCCAATTATTGATTATATGAATGATTCTTGAATCTAATCTCGAGATAAAGAGGCAAAATGTGTGTTCAAGATTAATGGGGAAATCCCATATACAGATTATGAATGTATTTTCATCTCAGACAATGTTGTTAGGGTTCTTAAATGAAGTGATAACTCTAAAACATCTACCAACTGAAGACTGCTTCTCTTCGACGATATTTGTGTGTGAAATGACATTTGGCATTTCTTCATTTCCCTTCACGAATAAGAAAAATCCATTTGTTGTCCCCCTTTGAGCCTAATATTTTTTTCTTGTGATTTAACCCTAACCAAGGATCACTTCCCACACCAGGGGCAAAGAAAATGAAAAGTTGTTTGAAAGAAACATGTTAGAATATGTTGAATGTCCTAAACTGTAAATGAAAAGGACACAAAAAGGAAAATAGGAAAAGAAAAAAGAAAGGAGAAAAAAAAGAAAAAAGAAGAAAAGAGAAAAAGAAAAAGAAAAAAGAGAGAAAAGAATGAAGAAAAAGAAAGTTGAAGAGTAAAGGAAAATTTGAAACAAATCCTTCAAATGAGACATGTAAAGGAAATGAACTCTAGGGTGAAAACCCAAAATGGGCAGTCTAGAGTGATCCAAAGAATAAAAGAAGAAGAACGGAGATTTCATCAGGAAAAGTTAATCTTTGGTTTAATCACCCTTAAAATATGAATTTGAGCCTTTATATCCTTTCTTTTGCAACCCAAGCCTAACCTACATTACAAGCTTTAAAAGACCATTTGGATCACACATGAATATTTGAGAAAAGTAGTTAATCTTCATAACACATTCCGCCTAATTGAGTTAACCTTTCTTCAGGGACTTCGAGCTTCTAATGTCTGATTGAGATTAGAAAAGTGGGAAATTTTAAATTTGGAAAGTGTGTGAGTAAAAGAGAGCCACTAAAAAGTGGGGCACTATCCGGTTGATGGACTCTTGAATCATTCATGCTTTGAATTTTAGGGCATCTGACTTAGCCCTATTCTTGTGTTTGTCATGACTATTTTCTTAAGATCCTTTTTAGCCTTTTCTTGTGTTTGCTATGACTTTTTCCTTTGAATTATCACTTCTAGCCTTTTCTTACAAGTAGGTTGACATAGATTCATGAAAAGCAAATAATTTCTTGGTATTGATCTCGACTGTAGGAGACCATGAACGAATGTTTTCTTCACTTCAGAAAACAATTGAACCTCAGTTTGAATGGGGCATCACCTTGCATATAAGATGCAGAAGCTCAAAAGCATGAAAAGAGAAAGAATTGCACTTGATAAGCAAACGATGCCATCAGATTGGGACAGTCTACATTAGCTAATGATTTCAGACCTTCAATATTAATAGGCGTGAGAAGAAGAGATTAAAACGCCAATATCATTCGAAGGTATTCATGGTGGAAATAAGCTTTCACATACAAGCAATTCAAGATATCATGCAGGGACAAGAATTTGAGAATTCACAAGAAGCATTGAAGATGCTTGATAAGGGGCATATGAGGACTTGAGGCTTTTCAAAACCAAAAGGAAGCCTTTCATTCAACATTGATATATCAACCACATTGGTAGAAGATCTTGAGATGTTTACCTACAAAGACCGAATGTTCTCGATAGAGCAAAGAGATATGAAGAATGAGAATGACGAAGCAATGACAATTGAAGTAGTCTGTCCTCCCAACCAAGAGTGCAAGATCACTGGATTAAGTGAGCAAAGTTCAGATGTTTTCCATGAGTCGGAAAAGTACAGAGAAAAAGTACAAATGCTTATCTGGATTTAAGCGAGTAAACATGTGGAAAAAATCAATTTTGAGAAAAAGAATTAAAAAAAACAAAAGAAATGAGACATACATTCATGTTTTAGGCATCCCTAGGGGCATGCACATCATAATTGCATTGAATATTGCATTTTTTAGGTACACGAAGGACCTTTCAGCAAAAGAACCAGCCTATCCGTTCGGGCATTTGGAGAATGGAACCCGCTTATTCATCCAAGCGTAAGGTGGATGAAACACTTTTTAGAACCTTCTTATTCATCCAAGCATGAGGAGGATGAAATTTTTCAGATGTTTGCTTATTCATCCAAGCATAAGGAGAATGAAAATTTTTAGAAGATTCACCTATCCGTCCAGGAGGAAAGAGAATGTTTGCTTATTCATCCAAGCATGAGAAGGATGAATTTTTTTGAAGTCTACTTGCTTATTCATCCAAGCATAAGGAGGATGAAGGTTTTCAGAAGACTTGGCTTAATTGAATATTTGGGAGAACAAAACCCAGCTCAGCTGCTTAGTCATTTTGGGAGAATAGAACCCAGCTTAATTGTTGTCACTAAATTTTCACCTTAATTTTTAGTAATAAAAAAGGGGAAAAAAGAAAGAGAAAGAACAAATATAAAAAATCCTTTTAAAGTCCACTTTTAAAAAAGAAGAATAAGGCACATTTTTTATTTTGAAGTCCACTTTTTAAAATAAAAAAGAAGAGAAAAATGAAAAAATAATAATCATGGTGTAAAACAATTATGGAAAAAAGGGAAATAAAGTGAGGAGGAAAAATAAACGTGATAAAAAAACAACAAAAAAGCAGAAAAAATCAGCAAAAAAAAAGAAAGAAAAAAAAAGAACAAGGGGAATCAGCGCGCGCTACGCGCCAGCGCAGGGGCTGCACGCGCGGGGGCTAGTTCCCCAAACCAAACCCCTGCCGAGTTTCACGGTGGCCGACCGGTGCCTACAGGCCACGGCTATCGACGCCGTTGGTACTGGTCGGTCCTCCTAGTCGCCGCGACCTAATGCCACCAACCCCGCTCGTCGCCGCCACCTGTGCTCGTCGGAATTTGCAAAAAAAACTGAGATAAGAGGTCAAACCCTAGGCTCGAATCAAGGGAAAAATTCAGCTCGAATATTGGTTCAAATCGGATGAGGATTGAGGGCTTTTACCGAGAATCAAGCCATTGGTCGGATTTAGTCTTAAATTTGGGGATTAAATCCCGATTAAGCTTGAATTTGAAGCTCAAATTCAAGTATAAATACCTCCCCTTCTACTTGTTCATCACACACAAATTGAAGAAAAAACCACTAGAAAAAGCTTGGGAAAATCTGAAAAATTCTTTGAATTTTTCAAGAGTTTGCTAGAAATTTTTAGAGTAAAAGTTCGAGTTTGGGAGCAATTTTCCAGAGGCGGTTTGGAGCATTTCGAGAAGCTCAGATTCGAGTTCTTCGTTTGCCGATTTCTCGGTTGTCTTCTCGAAGTCGGAAAATCGTTCATGATTCCGTTAACATTTTCGTTTTAAAATTCCGTTTAAAATTTAGTTTGATCTTAAAAATTTTTGCATGCTTTTAAAATGTTGGTAGGATTATTTTGATCTTTAGGAATGAATAAATAAGTTTTAAAAGGTGTTTATGTTTAAAATGCATGAATAAATTGAATAAATGTGATTAAATTGAAGAACTTGAAATTAGGGATTTAATTAGGAAAAATAATAATGTGAGGTGTGAAATAATAAAGGGGCTTGATTTTAAAAAAATATATAAAAAGATTTGTATGAAATTTAGTTTTTAATAATAGATTGGCAAAATGATTTTAAAAGAAAAAATAATAAAGATGTTTTTCTGGAAAAAAAAAAGGAAAAAGAAATAAGTTTTTTAAGAAAAAAGGAAATAAAAAGGTTTTAAATAAAAATTTAGGGTTTAGGATAAAAATAAATTTTTGAAAAAGAAAAAAAACTTAAAAAGAAGTTCTTTAGGAAAAAATAAAGTTTATTTTGAAAAGAGGTTGTTTTAAAAGAAATTTTTTTAAAAATGAAAAAAATAAAAATAAATTTAAAAAGAGAAAAAAATCTTTGTTTTGAAAAAGAAAACATAAAATAGTAATAAACGTAAAAAAAATAGAAAAAAGTAAAAAAAAGTAAAAAGGGGTCTTTACTTTAAAAAATAGAAAAAGTAAAAAAGAAATAAAGGTTTTTAAAAGGAATAATAAAAAGGGTAAAAACTCAAAAGAATAAAAGTTGTGCTTGTTTTAGAAATAGGTTAAAACCTAGGATTAGGGACTAAAGCTTAGATAGAGACATATTTTGTTGAAAATGTTCTTCACAAAAATAAAATACACTTAACTAAACTTGAACTCTTAAATTAGGAATAAAAGACTTAGACGTTTTTAGGGGTTTTAAATAATCAAACTTAGAAATGAATAAAATGCTCAACACACTAAATCTTTTTGTTGTTTGAAAAAGTGAAATTAATTTAATGCGGTGTCTTATCAAACGAGAATGACGGGTTGACGCCAGAAATGTTGGCGATGATTAAAGTTCATCTCCCGGACGATAAGGCCGTTAAAATAGTTTGATATTCATTAAACGGACAAGTAAAGTCGAACCTTTTTTAACTTGCAAATTTCAGTTTTGAAAACGATTTTAAAATCAATTAGGTACCAATTTTTAAAACGATTTTAAAATGAATTGAGGCATAGCTTTAAGCCTTCGACTAATTTTAAAATAAAACTTTTATAAAAGTAAAATTTGCTAAGAAAAAATAAAAGTTAAGTGATGTTCTTTTTTGCTTACCCCGAAGGGGTATTTATAGTATCTTAAAACCTTAAAAATAACCTAAAAAGATAAATCTTAAAAATTATTTAAATTAAATACAAAAGATAATTCAAAGTTTAAATTTTAAATTCGTCTGATAAACTATCAAAATGCGGTTGATAAGCTATCACCATTGTTGACATCATCTTCTAGAGTTGCTTACGTGGCGTCCAGTCAGATTTCATGCCCACTAGCCCAGCCTTGACTCTAAAAAAAGTTGTAGACTTTCATCCTTTTAGCACAGTTTCTAGAATCCAATGTCCTGCACAAAAATAAGAGAAAACGCCCAAATTAGCAACACAAAACGCCAAATAATGAGTAATTAATAACTATTTAAATCACTCATCAAAATCCCCTGACTTATTCAATGCTTGTCCTCAAGAATTTCTCAATCAATGTATCGAAAACCCTCAAGTTGACATCTCGATTTCACAAAATTTCCAAGTCTTTCAAGTAAATCTAAGTCTAAGCAAATGTTGAAATCCAAGAGTAACCAAGCAAAGGCTTAACTAAAAGTGAGTATAGGCAAAACATGACATTCCAATTATCCGTTAATTGTAAAGAAACAAGACTTAGTACCTCACAATGACTCACTAATTTTGCTCAAAGTGTTTTGGGTGAAAATCTCTCGAGCCTAACTAATCAAAACATTACCATATGCTTGTAACTAAATCCAATCTCCACTACTAAGTATGAACATGAAGCAATAATCAAGAGGTCTTTAAAAGTGTTGTAATGGGGCTAAGGTTCAGGTAGGATAAAGGTCAAAGACCGAGTTAAAATTTCAAGACAAAAAGAAGCTCATTCCAAAGGTTTATTCAAAAGGAAGTAAAAACGGAAGAAAGGAAAGAAGAAATCAAATAATCAAAGCTTTATTCACTTTTTTCGAACTTTTTTTCTTTTTCTGTTTTTTGTTGCTGTTCGAACCAAACAATATATTTTTTCTCTTTTTTTGTTCGAATCATTTCAAATTTTCTGCACTATTTTTTTTCTACTGCACTACACTTCACTTTTTTTGCACTGTACTACACTGTTTTTATTTCTTTTTTGCACTGCTCGAACAGTTTTTTTCGTGTCCGTGGAACAATCTTAACTTTGTCCTGGAAAAAATGTGACAAAAGGAAAAAACAAAAACAAAATAGGCTCGATTTAATGATGTGGTAAATAAAGAAAAGGATATAAGGCTAAAAAATTGGCTCACTAAGGTGAAGATAACCAAGGGTAGGCTATTTTTTGGGATGACGAAAGGGTTAAATCCTAATGTCCCTATCATATTAAAGCAACATATTCAATTGTGTAGTCTCGAAAAGCATTGCGCCACAAGTTCTAGAATGCCAAGAATTAATCGGCACACTCTAGTAAACAATGTTATAACCAAATCATAAATTAATATAAAACTTAACCCAAGATCTATCATGTTAAATCATCAAGAACAATAAACCAAAAGCGGAAGCATACCTGAATTAATCAATAGATGAAAACCTTTAATCCTTTGATGAAGATTGCCTAAAAGATGGTTGTGATCTTTCAAGAAGATAGGTTAGCCCTTGCTGTAAAAACTCTCTGACGGGGACAAGAGTAATACAAGTTAACCTATTTCTTGGGGACCACTACCTCTTTATATAGTTGATTATTAAATCAACTATTAAATATTTATAACTCTGCCCCTCATTGAATTATAAATATATCTTATGGTATCTACACTTTTATTTCCATGACACTTTAATACTCATGACACGCCTAACATAATTGGTCACTTAATTTTGTGTCATACTTTATAATAGCATCATACATTTTACATATGTGCCCACAATTGCAGATTTTAATCCAACAATCTCTCACTTGGGCAACATATGTTTCATGATAAATGTACAACCTTATGAGCTCAAAAATTTGCTATTATATAATAGGTATTTTATAACAATCTCGTCCATCAACTATATCCATATAGGATCAAAGCGGTCTTCGCCATATCAATCATGACTGGACCCATCAATGGTCACGTATACAAACATAATCAAATGACATAGATCAATCATGGATGCGTAGCATGAAAAATTACATGAAATGTGAACCGAACATGTCTATTTCCAACTGGTCCTCCTAAACTTTAATGAGATCAACTTTACTGAGTTCAGAGTGTGCATAAACCAAAAGAACTTTATTTCTGCAGAAAAAAAAAACTTAAAATATCCTTAAACTGAAGTAACCGAAATTGTGTCTAAAACGAATGAGCATTTTTCAAAATTACAAACTCCCACTAAAACCGAATATCCTTAAATAACATTACACCCACATGAGTAGTGTGCTTTGTTCTTTCCTTAGTGCAAAGTCTATGTTCATACAACCAAATACTATATGTAAGTGTCTTTTTTTATTTCTTGAAATTAGTTTCACTAAACATGAGTGTGGAATGTATTTAACAAATATTATAATAGCAAAGATAAATTACCTAAATATAGAACAAAAATAAAATAAAATAAAACAAGCTCACATAAAATATTCATAAGTAAACAAATAAATTCAAAATAATGGCTAGTTCCCCTCAAGATACCAAGCACAACATTAATATCAAGTCTTTTAACAGTAATATTAATTGTAAGCGGTACTCTTGTTGTAGTAACCAAACATTGACAATAAATTATGTCAAACAATAGGCTAATCTTTGGACCAACGTATTGCTCACATAAAATACCTTATAATTGTCACATATTTATCGCCACAATTGTCGTTGTAATTCTGCCAAATATTAACTTTTGTTTGGGCCAATTAATAAACGCATGAATTACAAATACTCATAATTATCTTGATATTTTAAATAAATTAATCTACACAAAAGTGGTCACTTTGGTGACATTATGTTCCAATTAATCCATTAAAATACTAGACATCCGAAGCCAAAATATGAATTTAATTGTTTCAAAATATTTGTCTTAATTTTATCTTTCAATAAACTTAAAAATAACCAAAATAATAGTAAATTTGAATAAAGGTAAACCTCATATCAAGATATCAGACACTCCATTAATATTTTATCTTTAGACAAAACATTAACTTGCAAGTGATATCTTGGTATAGTAATCAAACATTGATAATAAAAACACGTCAAACAGAAACCGTCCTTTGGGCCGATTTATTGCTCACATATAAAACTGAATAATTATCACATGTTTATTAGCATAATTGCACATGTAATAATTTCAATTATTAACCTTCATTTGGGCCGATTAATACTAACATAATCCGACTTACATGCATAAAACCTTCTATATTTTAAAATAAAATAATTTTCACAATAGAGGTCACTTTGGTGACTTAATGCTTCAATTAATTTATCTCAAAATATATAACATAAATATACCGATATTCAAATTAAAAATTTTGTAACAGTCAAAACTGAAATTTCTGATAACACTTAAGTTTCCGAAATAACCCAAAATAAGGTTGTCTGAATGGGGCTATCAGAACTCGAAAAACTTAAATCTTTGACTGTCTCTTAACAAAAATGTCTTAAACTTTAAGCATGCATTTCCCAAAATCGAAGTCGAGTTCAGAACATTTAATCTTTAACTAAAAGCCAAAATCAAAAGTATTATACAAATGAGTAATTCATATAATGATCGCATAAAACTTTAATATATATTCGTAATAACCTAACAATCAAAATTATTTGGTATCATACTGAATCAAATATGAATTCCATAATATTAATGACATGCTTTCCAAAACCCAAAAATATATCAGTACCAAACATAAACATGAAGTGATCCAAAAACACACAATTAATCAACACTATCAAACAACGAGGTTCGATTGCAATGGAATAAATATATGGTCTGCTATAAACTGAAGCTGTTGAATGATCATAGATAGAATGAAACCATGTCATATATATATATATAATCAAATTAATCCATCGCATAAGTTAAGATCAAAACAATAAAAAAAAAATTACCTTTGAATATTAATTTAACTGTATTGTATACAATAAATCAAAGCAATAAGTAAATACATAAAACTTTGACCATTGCTACTAAAGCATCCAACAAAAGTATGTGACTTTAAAAATCACTGTAAAAGATTATCTAAATAACCAAATTAAAAATCGGAAGACGCAAACCATTAATTATCCCTAAAAGGAAATCCTTAAACAAACAACCACCCTAATTATACTGTAAAAATTTAAACCGTAATTATTAAAAGAATTGAAAAAAAAAACTTGATCCATAATATAATTGCCGCTAATTGCACAAAACCATCAAAAGTAAAAAAGAAAAACCTAACTTGAATTGCAATTGCCATTCATGGTAACTTCTTTCATTGGCGATGAAATGGAAAAAACGTTAATCAATCCAATTCAAAACTTAAATTATTTGAGAATCGAAACTAACCAACATCAAAAGCAAGCAGCGAATGCATAAATTCAGTAGTTTATGATTCCGATTTTCAATAATAAAAAATAATCAATTCTCAATGATTCAACATGATGAGGCGCTGATGCCACTTGTTGGAACCAAATCATAAATTAATATAAAATTTAATCTAAAATCTACCGTGTTAAATCATTAAGAACAATAAACCGAAAGTGGAAGCGTACCTTAATTAATCAATAGATGAAAACCTTTAATCATTTGATGAAGAACGCCTAAAAGATGGTTGTGATCTTCCAAGAAGATAGGTTAGCTCTTGCCGTAAAAACTCTCTGACGGGGACAAGAGTTTGGGGACCACTACCTCTTTATATAGTTGATTATTAAATCAACTATTAAATATTTATAACTTTGCCCCTCATTGAATTATAAATATATCTTATGATATCTACACTTTTATTTTCATGACACTTTAATACCCATGACACACCTAACATAATTGGTCACTTAATTTTGTGTCATACTTTATAATAGCATCATACATTTTACATATGTGCCCACAATTGTGGATTTTAATCCAACAAACAAAAACCAAGAATGCAAATGTATGCTCATTAGTCTCAAAAACTCACATGAAAGGTTCAAATTGAACTAAGTCATGTTATCAAATCAACTAACAAATGCATGGAATGTCAATTAGTCAATACAAGTGCTATCATACAACCTAAATTCAACAAAAACAAGATCGAAATTCACAAGAAATCAAAGAAATAAGGTGAAAACGAGAATATGCAACCATCAATTTCAACACATCAATTCAAGAAAAAAAACCAATTTCAATCAACCAAATAAGCAAGGTAAATTTAATGCAATTGCCAACCCCCTCACTTAAGTTATATTGTCTCAATATAAAAATTAAAGTGCAAGAGAGGGAATAAAAATACTCCATGTTGTAACGACGGCCGTGGCTACAAATCGATTTTGCCTTCGGTTTAAGAACACTAGATCATGGTTGTTGGGTGTGTAGAAGAAGACTAAATGTTTTTGCAATGAACGCTCCGCTATTTTCCATTTTTTAATAATTGAATGCCTTGGCATTTTTGTCTATCTTTTTAGTACTTAATTTTCTTCAATTGTTTGTCATGAGGCAGTTGGCATTGCATGCACATTATCTCTTAATATCTTAACAGACTTAGGATATAACGATTAATTGCTAAGGTAATAAGGTGAGAAACTTCGACAGAAGATGTTCAAGTACATGAGCTTACTTCAGAAATGAATCTACCCCTTAGGAGTAAAGATTAGAACTTGTTCAAGTTAATTAATGAAAGACATCACTATAGACATATAGGAGTTAATCATAATTAACTTAGGGTATTGCCATCGACAGAGGCAATACTACTCTAAAATCTGCTCGGTAATAAAACCAAGGCTGAAAGTTATTAGAAGGTTGGCATAGTTGGTGTGAAATTCAAGCATCCTTGCCAACGCTAATCACCATTTGAATACATTTGTTTGCCAAACTACCTGAATTTTCATTAATTTTTTTTCTTAGTCATTTTTCATAAAACCAAAATCTGTATTCCAAATCAAACTCTTTTGTCCCTTTCACAAGTAAAAATGTGGCATTTAATTTCTAAACAATCCATGTGGATACGATACTCAGCTCACTATTGTATTACTTGTTGACCATGTATGCTTGCACGCAAAAGACCTATACTTGGCATTATTTACTGGCACATTTACACTTATTAATAAATTATGTGTCAAGCGTTGTTCTGATACCAAAAACTTGTCAACTGATTAACGCTTGACAATTCTTTTAGTGGTTTGGTATGCTTGGTTATACATAATCTATATGGAAAAAGAATGCAAACGAAAACATAAACATAAATACATGGCATGACAAAAGATGTAAGGCAACAGTGTCTCCGATGGATCCTCTATCTTACGGAGGCGTATCACAGATAAAGATAAAATAAATCTTAGTCAATCTTATTCAAATATTATCATATCTTATCTTATCTTTATCTGAATCATAACTTGTATTTAATATTTTATTTCCCTTGTATATTTAATTGTAATCCTATATATACTCTAATTGTAAATGTTATGGATTATCTATAATACAAATCTTTCACAGTACAACATAATTAAACTTACCAAACTTGACTTGATACCATGAATGCCACTAAGCTTGTTCTATGTGAGTCCCATAAATCATAACATCATACGTAACAAGAAAGCATAGTTATATGCAAACAATGACAAACCGAGATAACACCATGTTATCTCGGATCATAAACTACACTCACCTTTTACTCTGAGATCACAAAATATTCCAAATTATCATTCTTTATTCACTAAGTTTGCTTGTAGCTTCCCGAATGGAAACTTTTCAATATTAGCTTGACCTAATATACCTATTAATATGAATTTCATCAATTGATTATTCAGATGCATAAATAATACTACCTAACCAACATAGAAATTTTCACATCTTTAAAGCAGTAAACATTGTTTTCACTCAAAGTCTAAAAAATCATAAATACTAGTATCGTCATGATTAGAACTCGTCTGAGTATGTTTTTTTCAATAATTTAGAGATCTAAGAAAACCCTAATGTTCTCTTAGGAAAACGTAAACCCCAATTCCCACACGGCATGCTTCCATATGATAATCCCGGTGGTCAGCCATCGAAAAAATTTCTCATGTTACTGTGATGCAGGCGCTGGAGAGACTGGCATCCCCGAACTCGTTGAAAGAACAACTGGTGAATAAAAAGAACAAGAATCTCCTCTAGTGGGATATGGGCTTGGATGTAGTTGACATGGAGGCGGATAGTGAAGAGGTTTCGTGTCAAACCAGTGATATGGGGACTGCTAAGGGTGTCGGGTCTTCAAAGGAAGGAGTCAAGGAAACTTCAGGTCCTTCTAAAGAATCGTATGTGAGTAAGGCCGCGAAATTGGTTAAGGTTGGGGAGGGAGGAAAGACTCTGGTGCCTTTAATAGAACAAGAGGTGACTATTTTGGAGGAGGATGCGATTATAGATAAGTCCAGTTCGATTCCATCGATTAAATTTTTTGATAGAGTGCTTGATCAAGTCGATAACAATATGCGTAATGTTTTGATCGTTAGACTTCTCGGTCGATCGATTGGGTATAAGACACCGTGGACACGAATGCATGCTATGTGGAAGTTAGTGGGAGAAATTCAACTTATTGATATCGACGATAATTATTTTCTGGTTAGGTTCGCTGATGAAAGGGATTATGTTAAGGTGGTCACAGCAAGCCCTTGGACAATTTATGGGAGCTATCTCACTGTTCAACCATGGAGTTGAGTGTTTACTACTGTAGAGAAACATCCCTCACAAATTATCGTCTGGGTTCGGTTACCGGGGCTTCTATTTAGATACTACTCTAAGAGTTTGCTCTGATGTATTGCAGATCTAATTGGACGTGTCACTAAAGTGAACTATAACACGCAAGCAGGTGAAAGGGGTAAATTCGCGAGACTCGCCATTGTAGTTGATCTGAACAAGCCTTTGTTGTCTTGTATTCGGATTGATGGCAAGATTCAAAAATTAGAGTATGAGGGGTTGCAACATATTTGTTATGAATGTGGGGTGTACGGACATTCCAAGGAAGATTGTGGTGCACGTGCGGATCGAAACGTAGAAAATATGGAGAAAACTCTTGATGTGCAGGTAACGAAATCTGGGGATATTTTAGAATCCACTCTTCAGGCTATGGCTAGTGGTGGAGAATCGGTGTCGAAGATCTGGTACGGCTGGGCGGACTTCTAATCCTCTTTTTAATGGGATGGGATCTGGGTTTGGGTCTAGATTCGATGTATTGGATGTACCGCAGGAAGTGGCAAAGGATTCAAACTTGGATAAGAATGTACTGGGGGTGAACAGACGGAAGAAGGGACTAAGGGTTCACGACCTATAGTGAGTCAAGCTGATCGGCTAGGTCCCAGTATTGTGACGCATCATAGTGTACACAAGAACATTGCTTATATGCAGTCTAACCCTGACAAGAAATCCAAGAGTAAACGCGGGGCACCTAACTCGATAGTGGTGCCTTTGGTAGAGGGTCAAGTGACCGAAGTGATTACCCATATACAGGTTGTGAAAGCGAGGAACCATACTGCAATTCAGATTTGTGAAAGTGAGGTTCAGCTTGGGAATAAGTTTTCTACTAGAGGGGGGAAAGGGAGGAGTACTGGAAGTAAGGGAACATTAGGTCCTTTGCTGAAAAGGTTGAAGCCTCGGAAATCAATAGAGTTTCGTCTTAGTTTTAAGCAAGGTGCCATGAAATTTTTTAATGGCATGAAAGGGCAGTTGGATTCGTTTATGAAAAATAAGGATATAGCCATAGATACGGTTCTTCAGTTCTCCGATGATGAATCCTCATGGTCGGGGTGCCAGTTTGAGGAGGATGGGGAATTTACGGACAACATCCCTGATGTGGGTCTTGGTGATCAGTAAGTCGTTTATTTCCCATTATTTTATGATGAATATAATGGTTTAGAATTGTAAGGGTGTAGGTAGTTTGTCGTTCAGAAGTCATTTTAAGGCTTTCGTCGGAGAGAAATGTCCGAAGATTGTGGGTATTATAGAACCTCGGATGAGTGGTATTAGGGCGGACATGGTTATTGCTTCTTTGGGTTTTGTCAATTCCTTCAGAGTTGAAGCTCACGGTTTCGGTGGAGGGTAGTGCCAACCTGTTCCAAAGTGAGAGTGTGGTGATGAGAGATTCCACCATGGTAGGTCTTGGTGAAACACCTAAGCTTTGTGGCGATGAGAGATGCCACCATGAGAGTCCGGTGATGTGAGATTCATGTAGGGCGTGTAGGTGTTCCCTTTTTGTGAGAGCGCAAATGCACACTCCTGCCAAGTTATAGTATATAAGATGTCGAATCCTACGAGGATTGGACAGCTTGTCTCGTTTCTTAGTTCCTGCACAATGGTAAAGAAAAAACACAAGTGAATGATTGGTTGAGATCAAAGAGTAAATAAAAACACAAGTAAAAGAGAAGAGGTGAATCAGGTTGATAGAGCAGGCAGAGTTATGCTGCCAATTAGTGTGAAAACTGCATTGTAATAGGTATGAGTTAACCTTTGCTGCCTCGGTGGGTATGGCGGGCGGCAAACTACGACCCTGTCACGCGGCCGCAGCAGGTCACTGCCACTGCAGGGGTGTGTACTGTCTTGGCAAGTGGAATGGAAAGATGTCCTGGCGGCAAGTCTGGCAGATACTCCAAGTTTGGCAGGATAGTCGACAGTGATCCCTCCTATTTCTAGGTTAGGATACTCGAGATTGCTAACTTGAGGACTAGTGTGGAACCAAATCAGTCAACTCGGTTAGTGATCCCTTTTAGCCGCTAAAACTTGTGGACTAGTGTGGAACCAAGTTAGTCACACCTCCTGTTGTGACCGTATTTAACCTTTTCGTGAGCCTTGCACTTCCGTGCCCGACAAATAGATTCTCTCAAACGTCTGGTGTAGAAAGATTGAAAGAATGAAGAACAATGGATTAAGTAAACTTGGAATATTTTATTGAAGAAATAACTCAAAAACCTAAAACAACCGTTTCACTCTAGTTACAACATAACCCTAACCCAATTGGGATTTAGAACATGGCGACGAAAAAAAAACACAAGAAAAGTCTATAGAAAACCTAGGATGATTTAAACTAGAAGTACAATGGGTATTTATAGACTCAAAACTAGGTTAAGTCCTCCTTGAAGTAGAATTCCTCTAAAGTAGCTTTCCTTCTTTAATGTAGCTTTAAATGTTGACTTCTTTTCTTGGAATATGGACTCTTCCTCGTTTTCCTTAGCCCGCAAGTAAGCTTGGGAATTTCGCTTCGGCAGCCCTAGCTGCTGCTACAGACGTCAGAAAATCATATGACCACTGGCGATAGATTCAGGAGTTTTAGCTCTACAGATCGTGCTCTGGTTCTCCTAACTTCCATAGTCAGCTGCCGCGGGCAGCAAAGTCGGCAGCAGCTTTGCTTGGCAGGTGCTCGGCAGCAACTTACTTTTATTGGAACTGCTTCAGTACAGCTCTTGGGTTTTCTTCTCAGCGTTTTGTCCTCCGTTCCTCGGCTCCCTCATTTAGCTGTTAGTACCTATAAGCAAGAATACACTAAAACATTACCTCTTGGTCACCAAATGAATGATAAGTTATAAAAGCAAGGTGGAACAATGAAATACTGTAAAATGTTATGCATGAACCTACTTATGCCTAAGATGAGCTTAAAAATGGTATTAATAAGAGTCGGACAGTGCATGAAATATAGGACTTTTGGACACTTTACACACCCCCAAACTCGAACTATTGTGTGTCCTCAAGCAATGCAACCTAAAGTACTTGCTCTAATAATAGTCAGAAAGAAAAGCATATTTTTAACCTAATTTTCTGCCTCAAGGCTGTGGCACCTATATATATAACTTAATGAAGGGAAATAAGTAGGAAAACAACTCAGAATTAAATTCCTAATGCTTGTGTGATGTTTGCAAATCTGTAAACAAGTTGAATACGCAAAATAAAAGATTAAACAAAGATAGTGTTGTAATTTAAAGGTTGTTGTCGAGGCAGCACAATTAAGCATATTATTTTTGATCAAGGCGTTGAGGGCTTCAGCTTATCACAACTACTCTTCCAGGTCTGATGTTTAGATAGGAGCAAACTACAGAACCCCGAACCCTTGGAGTAGAGTCATCTCGTGAAGGCTTTCATTCACTCGTGCTAATTTATCTGTCACTTTTAGGCTTTCAGATTCATGGACTTTGATAGCAGCGGAGTGTCATCACACATGATTCTACCTAGAGCCTGTTACGGGCACCTCTAGGGTAATACAACATTTTTCTTTTCTTTTTTTTGATTTTGCTGCCTTTGGCAGTTCTGCATTCTTCTGTGTCTTTTGCCTACCTCGGCGGCTACCTGCAATTATCGTTAGAATTTTGCAAAGAAAACAAGCAGGCAGTGTTCATCAAATATTCTAACACATTCAGCAAGTAACATAGTTTTTTTAACATTTTCAGGCAAAAAGAAAAAATCTAAGTCATATTTCATGCTTTTTCCCAATATTATGTTTAATTTTTAATTAGGTGCGAAAATAAAGTAATCAGCTATCCTATCTTAGGCACAAGTCATAACAAACTTTTCTTTTCCGATTATTACTAAGGTAAGTATAATACAATCTAAATGCAACTAAGAATGCCTACAGATGATGCGAGAGCTATCCCCCAAACTCGAGATGGGCATTGCCCTCAATGCACAAAACAGAAAATACAAAAATATACATGTTAAAGAGAAAAAAAGAAAACAAGAAATAAAAAGAAAAGAAAAGAAAATAAGTTAAAAGTTTGATAAGGGTTGAGAGGAGGTTGGATTCTAGTTAGCTGAGGAGGAGGAGGATATTTGGATGATGAAGCGGTGGCTGGAAGATGCCTTGGCAGCGGTTCTGGAAAGTGAGGTCTTCGTTTTCCGTGGCGGCTGGATTCTCTTTGGCATATGTTGTGGCTCTTCTGGAGGCTCAATAGGGGGAACGGCGAGAGATGCATCGCTTCCTTCTGACTCGGTCTCGAGGTCCACAGGTTCTTCTGCTATTATGTGCCTCTTTCTCTTCCTTGTCCCTTCCTTCGTGGTTGCTGCCGGAGGGATGAATGCCATTGGGATGGCTGCTGTTGCCGCTACTACTGCTATTTATGGTTCCAGCGGCGGATGCTCAATCTCCACTGATGAGGAGTCTGCTATTGTATTAGTTGTGCAGGCTGGGGAGAGATTCATCCGGTGCCTCTCAGGTGAGTCTGCCACAGTGTTTGGTGGGGTGGCAGCTGAGTGATGCGGAGAATGCATAGAAGAGGGCACCTGATGGTCTGTCTGGTGGGCAGTGGCGGCTGGTGAAGTTCTTCGTGCTCTTGCTACTATTGCAAGCTCCTCAGGGAAGGGTGGCATGGTGGGCACATCACCAGGGAATTTCTGCAGGAAATAAGCCACCATGGATTCTTGGGCCTCCCCCACGTAGTTCATGAAGGCCAACTGTTGCTGCTATATCCGTTTTGTGTGTTCGAGGAGTGTGTGGAGCAGCGGGAGGACTTCTTTGTCTGGGGCAGCATCAGTACTGCCGAAGGCGGCTGGTGTTTCAAACTGTGTGGCGGAGAGCTGACTGGGCGTTGTTGGTTCTTTCTCCGCATCCTACATCATCTGAATGCAGACCTTTTTGGTCCAGCCCTCCTTGGCAGTTGTAAACTCATCTGTGGGCTCTGTCGGGGCTCGGAAATTGGTACAGAGACATGTGATGAAGGATGGGAAGTACATCCTACCTTTCTTCTTCTTGAAGCAGTTGTATATTTCCGTGCAGATGATTTCCCCTACTTTGATCGGTCGGTTCATCAAGATGTCGTGACTTAAGGCGAGGCGCGACCGGTCAAATGTGGAGTTGTGGGATGTGGGCAGCAGGCGCCTTTTCACAAATGTGTTCCATAACATAGCCTCAGGCAGTAGGTGGCGGCGCTGGACAGATCCCACATGTTTGCCCCGTAACCATGGAGTGTTGGGCTTGCAGATTCTGGCCTTGATCTCCTCATAGTGGGCAGCCGTCAGTGACTGCCTCCATTCCTCGTGCGGGTTATCATTCATATCGAGGCCATAATAGTTGTTGATGATAGCAGGGTTGAGCTTGACCGCCTCCCCGCGGACGTAGACGAATGGCTTGTCTGGGCAGGGCTGATGTGAGTAAAATTCATTGACTATAGTGATGTTCGCTATATCAGGCTACTAAGCGAACATCTCTCATCCCTTGTAGTTGATGGTTCGGAACAAGGCGGGCTCTATACCACGGTCTCCCGTTTGCTTCGTGTAATGGAAGCCTTGTTCCTCCCAAACGGCCTGCTTGGAGAATTGTGATCTATGTCTCTCCTCATCTGCCTTGAAGCAAAACCTGATGTAGATGGACTTGTGGGTTGATGTTGAAGCCATGTGAACAGTTGTATTCTAAAAACATAAAGGAAATATTATGAGAGAGCAGAAGAATAAGATAGAAGCTAGCAAAAAGATGGATGTGAAGTAAAATGAAATGAGTGAGTGGTTTATATAGAAGCTGTCGAGAAGTGTCAGGGAGGCATTAAATGATCAACGGTCCAATTTCCTCGTGCACGTTACAGATTTTGCTGCTCGTTATTTTCAGAGCCGTTGGCGTCCAACTAGCCATTACACTTTGCTGCGCTAGTTGTTGACTCGGCAGGATGGTGGGCGGGCTTCTTGTTGGTCTTCCTTTGTAATCCTGCTCTTTTATTCTTGATCCTAAAAGAAAAAGGAAAATAATTAAATGATAAAATACTGAAAATTAATCTAATTCTAAAACAAAATAAACTCTAATCTTAATGCGTAAAAATAAAAGTAATAGAATTAAAATAAAAATTAAATTATGTTGGGAGTGCATTTGGGTGCATCTCCCAGACATAACCACTTATTGAGGTGGTTTAGCTTTTTCTCCCTTCCTGGGGGGTCCTCATGTTCTTTCAGATGTTGTGTAATGAGGTCCTTCAATCTGCCCTTAGACCTGCCGCGGCAGCAGCTGCCCTGGCCTGTTTCCACACTTATCTTGGCAGCTCTTTCATCCAGGCATTCCTTTCCTTCCTCTGAGGGTTGTAGCACATTCATCCTTATGCTTTGGTCCTCTACCCTCATTGTAAGCTCCCCGAGCTCTACATCTATCAGCGTTCTTCCCGTGGCCAAGAAGGGTCGCCCGAGAATTATGGGGGCTTTCTCATCGGCCTCACAATCTAAGATGAGGAAATCAGTTGGGAGAATTAGGCTGCCCACCTTAACCAGTATGTCTTCAATCTTTCCCTCCGGTTGCACGAACGAGTGGTCGGCTAGTTTAAACATTACGAAGGTTGGTTTGGCAGGTCCAATACCTAGTTTGTCGAAGACGGCCTTAGGCATCAGGTTTATAATGGCTCCCAAGTCACACAAGGCCCTGGTCTCGTGCTTGCTGCCCAGCCTGCATGGTATAACAAAGCTACCCAGATTTGTCTGCTTGGGCATCAGCTTGTTATGCAGCATAGCCATACACTCTTTAGTGACGGCCATCGTCTCGAATTCCCCTATTCGTCTCTTCTTAGAAACTATATCTCTGAGATACTTGGCGTAGTTAGGCATGCTTTGTATAGCTTCTATCAGAGGTATATTAATATGCACTTGTTTCAAAATATCTAAGAATTTTTTGAATTGGTGCTCCTTCTGTTGTTGCTTGAGCTTTTGGGGGAATGGTGTTGGCGGGTGGATGTCCTCTATTTGCTCCTTGCTTGGGGGCTTAATCCGGGGAGGATCACCCTTGTCAGGTTTGGTTTCATGTTCTGCTGCTGGGGCGGTTGGAGTCGGTGTTGCTGCGGGTAATATTGGTATTGCTGGGGCAGGTTTACTTGTCTGTTTAAGTTGTGTTCCTAGCTGTTCTACCATCCTAGGTCCATCCATCTGCTTCACACTTCTTGTAGTTATGGCCTTGCAATGTTCAAAAGTGGGATTGGCTGCTTCTGATGGGCTGCTGGATGATGCTCCCATGGTCTGGCTGTGGTAGATTTCGGTGAACTTCCCAAATTAGGTCTCTAGGTTCTTAATAGTAGCCTCTTGATTGTTCATTTTCATCTATGTCCTGTCCATAAAAGACTTAGTTTTTTCAATAAATTTATTTGTATAAACAATAAATTCACCAGTTTATTTCATAAAAGTATTCAGAGTTGCTTCTAGTGAATTATTGTGTTATGGTTGTTGAGTCTACTGCCGGAACTGATTCTGCTGGTAGCCTCCCTATAGTTGTTGGGGATTTGTTGTTGTCTTTGGGTTGCTCCAGGAGAAGTTGGGATGGTTCCTCCAGTTAGGATTATATGTGTTCTGGGCTGGCCTGCTATTCCTCTCATATCCTCCCATGTAGTTTGCAGATACTGTGCATTCCGAGGAATCGTGGTTGGCCTCGCATTCGCCACAGAAGGGCTCAACAACTTTTACTTCATGGACCTTCCCTGGGGATTGCACCATCTTCATCACCAGCTCCGTCAGAGTGTCGAGGCGGGCATTAACAGATTCGGAGGCTTCCACCTCATTTATAGTAGTTGGCCGCCTTGTGCCGTCTCGGCGGGCTGTTGGATATTTGTAATCGTTTTTAGCTACTATGTTGAGCAGCCGTAGTGCTTCCTCTGGAGGTCTGTCTAGGATGATCTCGTTAACCGAGGCATCTATCAACATCCGAGTTGGGTTAACCTCATTGTAGAATATAGATACCTGAGTCCAAGCCGGTAAACCATGAAGCAGATAGTTGTTCAGCATTCGTTGGTACCGCTCCCATGCCTCGTACATCGGCTCGTCATCCCCTTGTCTAAAGGCTGTGATCTCATCCCGCAGCCTATCGGTGACGTTGGATGGGGTGAATCAGTCTAGAAAATCCTTGCAGAGCTTCGCCCATAAAGTGAAAGATCCGGATGGCTGGTTATTCAACCATTATTTCGCCCTATCCCTCAGCGAAGAGGGAAATAGCCTTAGCTGTAATACGTCCTGGAGTACCCCATGTATCTTGAATGCTCGGCAAATATCCAGGAATCCTCGTAGATGCTGCCAATCATCTTCTGTGGTAGACCCTTCGAAGTGCCCTAGTGTGTTTAGCATGTTGAACATGACAGGCTTTAGTTCAAAATGATCTGCTCCTATCTCTGGTTTCGTCACTATTGGCTCGAACCTTTGGAAGTCATGTTCAAGGTAAACCCTAGTTGTCTGCACTTGGGGTGGATCAGAGGGATCCTGCCTTTGTTGTTCTTGTGGTCCTCTAGGCGGAAAATCTTGATGCTCGCCCCTGCCATTCACGGCATCAATTGGGGGGTCTTCGTTTACCATGGTCTCTTCCTTTGCTTTGCCTTTGTCTTTGTTCTTTAAGGATTCCCTGATCTCCCTCTTGATTCGTCTAGTTTCATGCTCAAGATCGTCGTAAATAATGAAGTTTCTGTTAGGGTTAGCCATGGTCAAACACTTGCAAAGGACACGGTAAAATTTCTTTTCTTTTTTCGATTAAAAATAAAAATAAAAGCAAAAAAAGTAAAAAGGTGCATAAATTGAAAAACAAAATTTGTCGTTACCAATCCCCGGCAACGGCACCAAAAACTTGTAGGGCGTGTAGGTGTTCCCTTTTTGTGAGAGCGCAAGTGCACACTCCTGCCAAGTTATAGTATATAAGATGTCGAATCCCACGAGGATTGGACAGCTTGTCTCGTTTCTTAGTTCCTGCACAATAGTAAAGTAAAAACACAAGTGAATGATTGGTTGAGATCGAAGAGTAAATAAAAACACAAGTAAAAGAGAAGAGGTGTAACAACCCTAATTTAATAAGGCAAAATAATATATATATATATATATGTATCATAAATGAGTGTACGGTGATGAATGAAAATAATAAAAAAAACGAGAGTTTGCTGTCATGGGGTTTTAAACCCATGACCTATGCTTGGTAAACCCATATGTTAACTATTTGAGCCAAATGGTCTTTGTCTTAAGGGTTACTTAACCCAATATTAAAGATAGTCTTAGGTAGAATTTTAGATCGGATTAAAGACCTAACCGACTCCCCACCTGCTCAAGGATTGTCTGGGAATTTGAAAATATGTTCGATATCCCAAAAGTTTCTCCCCCTCACCAAACCCGCACCGTTCACCGCCGATCTCGGCCACCGCTTTGTCGTGGTTCTCACCGCCAACGTCATAGTAACCGGCGGCACGTCGCGGTTCCAGCCCTGACCACCACTCGCTCGTTAGCGCTGCCGTCTACCGTGAAGATTGGTTCGAAAGATTTGTCAAACCCTAAGCCAACCCGTCTATTTTCCGGCGATTCCGGCCACCTCAGTCAACGGCGTGGCGCGTCGTCGGCCTAGGCGTGCTCACCGTGTGGAGGGGAGCAAACCCCCCTTAACCGATCATCGACCCAACGCCGGTAAGGGCCACATCGGAGTCGTGCGCTTTTCGGCTATCTTATTTCGATTTAGAATCGTGCATTTTGGGGATCATCGGCGGTATTCTGGCGATCTGCCGACGAGTTTCTGATCATGGTACTCACCGTTCCTTGAATATGAATGGTTGAGGACATCGAATTTAGGTTCGAGAGTATCGAAATTTCATTTCAAGGGTTGACCGCTATAGCAAGGATTCAAGGTAATACTCTACTACCTATTGTCTGCATTATGGAACATGTTGGTAATTGATTAATGCATGAGTTGTATGATTGATCATTTGATTACCATCGGTCACTATAAGTCGTACGGTTACGGTACAATGATAATAAACTGGTTAAGACCGAATGACTCGAATAAGGAACAATTGACCGATAAGAAATTCAAGTTTAGTGAACACTCGATAAAGCGACAACCTCGAAACTTTAATTTTGGATTATGTTTTTGATAAAAGATTTAGTGCCCGAAACGTTAGGATGAGAAATTACAAAAATGCCCTTGAGATATCTGAAAGACTAAAATGACCCTAACAATGAAAGCAATCTAGAATTCTATCTTAGATCTTGTTAAACAACCGGTTTATCTAAAATCCTCAAATTACTTGGAGAGTTACAATAACAAATCTTAAACCCTCGAGATTGTGAAGTGCTTGGATTTCCTTGAATTCTTAATAATCCTTGAAGATAAATTTACAAGAGATTATTCGTATGTTTGAAAATTATCAAAGTACTTTCAATTACCGAATTGAGTGAAATAACTGAAATGATTAAAGGATTGAAGGTACTATAAGACTGAATTGATCAGGATAGGTGTAATGACCGAAATCACTAAAGTATCTCGAGCATCGAAACTTTCCAATTAATAGAAATGCCATTGATACCTCAAGTTTTGAAACGAATGAATTGTCTGGAAGGGCTGAAAGGACCGAAGCGACTAAATCTCTATCGAGTACATAAATGATTGAAATTATATAATTAGTATAATTGACGGAAATGATGGATCTATCCCGAGCTCTAAAATGGTCGAAATACCCTTTTGACCGAAATGGGCAAAATTTTTCCTTCGATGAAATTCCAAAAATCTAAATAAAGCGTAAATGACTGAAATGCCCCTAAGTGTTATGAAGCATGACTCATATATGTCAATCACTCATGATACTAATATAAGGTTGGAAGATTTCGCTTGGAAAATAAGTCTAAATGCTCAGTGGTGAGCTTGTAGAGAAATATGATGACGACCGTTCAAACATTTTATATAGTTGATTTTGGAAATGATACGCGTGGAACGCATACGTCTGAATGTTTGGTAAGTATTGCAGAGTTGAGATATGTTAGATCGAGTGAGTTTTTGGAGGTTTGATAAACCGTTGGAAATCTTGAATGTTGCGAATCATCTTTTTGTCAATATTGAGCTAAGTTACAAAATTGCCCTAATAGTAAAATAACCAAAATGCCCTCGTTAGCCAAAGTGATCGAAACAACCTTAATATAGTTGATATCTTGAATGATCATAATAAAGCATTTTTTTTAAATGCCTGGTTGGCGATGTTGGCTACAAAGTCCCCTCTAATCGGGACCTCATTACTGGAATCAGTTCAAAACGTCAAAAGCTCAGACTTTACATTCTTCGTGTAATATCAAGTATCTCAGAGAAACAAATGGTTCCTTTTTAGTGTGTTCCAAGTGCACATAAATAATTCTACCGTCCTGAACCCAAGGCGATCTTTTGATACGAAATATGGCTTTTATCAAACCGAAATATACCTATGTATCTGAACGAGAAAAGAAAGAGAAAAAAAATAAAATAAAATAAAATTTATATGCTCACTAGTTATCGTTTCATCGAAAACTACAGTTTACTTTATGTTCACTGTTATTACTAATTAATAATAATTGCTACCGAATATTGTTATTATCGATCATTACCGTCTACTACTGATTACTATTATCACTACCTAGATCGTTACCGGGGAAACTTGGGATAGAGTATGAAGTCACCGTAGGTTCAGCCCTGATCAGGCTGGTAATTCCTTATCGTTACCGGTACAGGTTCCTATGCTTCGGCTAGGGTAATTCCTACCGTACCGTACCTAAGGTATCCTCTTAGGATGGCACCTACGCCCAATGGGCCTAGGTTAATGCCCGTTATAGTTGCAGTTCTGGGGAGCTGCATACCGGAGTTTGGTTGGAGGGTAGAAAGAAAATTTAAAATGAACCTTATCGCTAACATTATATAACCGTGAAATAACGTGCACCACACCGTTACTTATGTGTTAACTTTGCACTGTTGGAACACACATTAAGCTCCTCATTCAACAATCGTAATCTATATCTTGTCTAACTCTTTGGTCTATATGTTCATAGTATGATACTCGTCGATTGAATAAAGAACAATTATATTATCTTCATACATACCGCTTCTTTGGAATAGGTAAATGTATCTTGGAACCTATTGTTGCCCGAAACATTATGATAGTGTTATGCCTACCATATACCTACATGTTACTTATAGCATCCATTGGTAGTTCTGTATTACTGAGCTTTTCGAAGCTCACGTTGTTTTTACCGTCGCAGGTTAAAAAGAAATCTAACATGGCTCAATGACCGACATCAGTGTTTGGAGTTCTTTCGGTGTTGCTTTTGGAGTACGGTACCGACATAGTTAGTGGGCATGCATGTCACTATTGCTTCATGACAGTGTCTGTATAATATTCTTTCAAAATTTTTGTTATATGTTTAAATCAGTTTTTGAAAGAGTATTTTCAACAAAAGTTACCGTTATAATTTAATGTGTTTTTTTTCAGAGGAAATATTTTATGTGGATTTTTACGGTGGGTCGCTCTTGTGACCTTAAGGTGACTTCCTAGGATCCACAAAACGCATAGGCGGGTCTAAGGGGTTACATTTAGTGGTATCAGAGCTTAGAGTTGCGTCATTCTGGGTAGATCAGCCGATCGTCTGTCATAGGGTGTCTGGTTTGTGCATGCCCCTAAATTATAACCGTACTCCTCTGTGCCGAGACTCCGATGTTGAATCTTTTCCTATAATAAGTGCATCTTACCCTTCTGTCCATAATAGCTTGATCTGTACTGGAAAGGAATATCGATAATGTTTGTCTATGAATTGGATTAAATTGATGGATTTGAATCTAGATAAAGATACTGAGATGGTTAATGCGTGTGGAATTGAAGATATGAATTAGATAGAGAATGAAGGTTTGATCATATGAGGTAAGTGATATAAGATTACATGTAAGGTAGATCCGTGATGATGATTGTGTTTGAGAATATTCTGATGAAAATTTGATAAAAGTATTATGAATTTATAAGAAAGGTATTTGTGAATGTGACGAAGTATAAATTCTGTGGTGACTCTATTATGCACGAAAGAAGAAAAAAATTTGTCTAAGTATCAGGCTAAAGGTAAGTGAGTTGTTCAAAACCTTGGTTATGTTTGATCGGCTTGAATAAAGATATTTTGGGGGGAAAAAGCGGCAAGGTGTACCGTTGTATGTATCCTTCTGATTTAAATATTATATTTACATCCTGATTCTAGAAGGCCCTATGGGAGACCTTGGGTACTCGTTTGAACTACAATTGTAGTTCTTCATCCGTACACTGATGGTCAAACTAGTAGCGTAATTTAGTTTCTAGAGGAAATACTTCAGGGTCGTCAGATTGATTTCTGCAATAGTTGAGAAGATCTTGATTCCAGACTAAGACCATGTATAATAAAAGTTACGATATAAGTGTTTGCTTGGCTCTGTATGAAGTTATGTATGCATTCATATACCGTATTCTGATATGTTGGCCTGAGGCGAATAGCAAGATGGTTTTGAGCCCAAGTCTATCTATGTAATTAAGGACGCTACAAGATTGGTCTGTGATAGTTTGAGAGAGACAGAGAGTCCCGAGAAACAAGTATGTTCTGATGGATTGGTTTTAGTGCGAGAAGGGATGAAAGAGCAGCTTTTGCATTTCTTCGACCCTGGTAAATTTCGAGGACGAAATTTCTTTTAAGAGGGGGAGAGTTGTAACACCCCTAATTTAATAAGGCAAAATAATATATATATATATATATATATATGCATCATAAATGAGTGTACGGTGATGAATGAAAATAATAATAAAAAAATGAGAGTTTGTTGTCATAGGGTTTTGAACCCATGACCTATGCTTGGTAAACCCATATGTTAACCATTTGAGCCAAATGGTCTTTGTGTTAAGGGTTACCTATCCCAATATTAAAGATAGTCTTAGGTAGAATTTCAGATCGGATTAAAGACCCAACCGACTCCCTACCTTCTCAAGGATTGTCTGGGAATTTAAAAATATGTTCGATATCCCAAAAGTTTCTCCCCCTCACCAAACCCTCACCGTTCACCGCCGATCTCGGCCACCGCTTTTCCGTGGTTCTCACCGCCAACGTCATAGTAACCGGTGGCACGTCGCGGTTCCAGCCCTGACCACCACTCGCGCGTTAGCACTGTCGTCTGCTGTGAAGATTGGTTCGAAAGATCCGTCAAACCCTAAGCCAACCCTTCTGTTTTCCGGCGATTCCGGCCACCTCAGTCAACGGCATGGCGCGTTGTCGGCCTAGGCGTGCTCACCGTGTGGAGGGGAGCAAACCCCCCTTAACCGATCATCGACCAAACGCCGGTAAGGGCCACATCGGAGTCGTGCGCTTTTCGGCTATCTTATTTCGATTTAGAATCGTGCGTTTTGGGGATCATCGGCGGTATTCCGGCGATCTGCCGACGAGTTTCTGATCATGGTACTCATCGTTCCTTGAATATGAATGGTTGAGGACATCGAATTCAGGTTCGAGAGTATCGAAATGTCGTTTCAAGGGTTGACCGCTATAGCAAGGATTCAAGGTAATACTCTACTACCTATTGTCTGCATTATGGAACATGTTGGTAATTGATTAATGCATGAGCTGTATGATTGATCATTTGATTACCATCGGTCACTATAAGTCGTACGGTTACGGTACAATGATAATAAACTGGTTAAGACCGAATGACTCGAACAAGGAACAATTAACCGATAAGAAATTCAAGTTTAGTGAACACTCGATAAAGCAACAACCTCGAAACTTTAATTTTGGATTATGTTTTTGATAAAAGATTTAGTGCCCAAAACGTTAGGATGAGAAATTACAAAAATGCCCTTGAGATATCTAAAAGACTAAAATGACCCTAACAATGAAAGCAATCTAGAATTCTATCTTAGATCTTGTTAAACAACCGGTTTATCTAAAATCCTCAAATTACTTGGAGAGTTACAATAACAAAGCTTAAACCCTCGAGATTGTGAAGTGCTTGGATTTCCTTGAATTCCTAATAATCCTTGAAGATAAATTTACAAGAGATTATTCATATGTTTGAAAATTATCAAAGTACTTTCAATTACCGAATTGAGTGAAATAACTGAAATGATTAAAGGATTGAAGGTACTATAAGAAAGAATTGATCAGGATAGGTGTAATGACCGAAATCACTAAAGTATCTCGAGCATCGAAACTTTCCAATTAACAGAAATGCCATTGAAACCTCAAGTTTTGAAACGAATAAATTGTCTGGAAGGGCTGAAAGGACCAAAGCGACTAAATCTCTATCGAGTACATAAATGATTGAAATTATATAATTAGTATAATTGACGGAAATGATGGATCTATCCCGAGCTCTAAAATGGTCGAAATACCCTTTTGACCGAAATGGGCAAAATTTTTCCTTCGATGAAATTCCAAAAATCTAAATAAAGCGTAAATGACTGAAATGCCCCTAAGTGTTATGAAGCATGACTCATATATGTCCATCACTCATGATACTAATATAAGGTTGGAAGATTTCGCTTGGAAAATAAGTCTAAATGCTCAGTGGTGAGCTTGTAGAGAAATATGATGACAACCGTTCAAACATTTTATATAGTTGATTTTGGAAATGATACGCGTGGAACGCATACGTCTGAATGTTTGGTAAGTATTGCAGAGTTGAGATATGTTAGATCGAGTGAGTTTTTGGAGGTTTGATAAACCGTTGGAAATCTTGAATGTTGCGAATCATCTTTTTGTCATTATTGAGCTAAGTTACAAAATTGCCCTGATAGTAAAATAACCAAAATGCCCTCGTTAGCCAATGTGATCGAAACAACCTTAATATAGTTGATATCTTGAATGATCATAATAAAGCATTTTTTTAAATGCATGGTTGGCGATGTTGGCTACAAAGTCCCCTCTAATCGGGACCTCATTACTGGAATCAGTTCAAAACGTCAAAAGCTCAGACTTTACATTCTTCGTGTAATATCAAGTATCTCAGAGAAATAAATGGTTCCTTTTTAGTGTGTTCCAAGTGCACATAAATAATTCTACCGTCCTGAACCCAAGGCATTCTTTTGATACGAAATATGGCTTTTATCAAACCAAAATATACCTATGTATCTGAACGAGAAAAGAAAGAGAAAATAAAATAAAATTTATATGCTCGCTAGTTATCGTTTCATCGAAAACTACAGTTTACTTTATGTTCACTATTATTACTGATTAATAATAATTGCTACCGAATATTGTTATTATCAATCATTACCGTCTACTACTGATTACTATTATCACTACCTAGACCGTTACCGGGGAAACTTGGGATAGAGTATGAAGTCACCGTAGGTTCAGCCCTGATCAGGCTGGTAATTCCTTACCGTTACTGTTACAGGTTCCTATGCTTCTGCTAGGGTAATTCCTACCGTACCGTACCTAAGGTATCCCCTTAGGCTGGCACCTACGCCCAATGGGCCTAGGTTAATGCCCGTTATAGTTGCAGTTCTGGGGAGCTGCATACCGGAGTTTGGTTGGAGGGTAGAAAGAAAATTTAAAATGAACCTTATCGCTAACATTATATAACCGTGAAATAACGTGCACCACACCGTTACTTATGTGTTAACTTTGCACTGTTGGAACACACATTAAGCTCCTCATTCAACTATCGTAATCTATATCTTGTCTAACTCTTTGGTATATATGTTCATAGTATGATACTCACCAATTGAATAAAGAACAATTATATTATCTTCATACATACCGCTTCTTTGGAATAGGTAAATGTATCTTGGAGCCTATTGTTGCCCGAAACATTATGATAGTGTTATGCCTACCATATACCTACATGTTACTTATAGCATCCATTGGTAGTTCTGTATTACTGAGCTTTTCAAAGCTCACGTTGTTTTTACCGTCGCAGGTTAAAAAGAAATCTAACATGGCTCGATGACCGACATCAGTGTTTGGAGTTCTTTCGGTGTTGCTTTTGGAGTACGGTACCGACATAGTTAGTGGGCATGCATGTCACTATTGCTTCATGATAGTGTCTGTATAATATTCTTTCAAAATTTTTGTTATATGTTTAAATCAGTTTTTGAAAGAGTATTTTCAACAAAAGTTACCGTTATAATTTAATGTTTTTTTCAGAGGAAATATTTTATGTAGATTTTTACGGTGGGTCGCTCTTGTGACCCTAAGGTGACTTCCTAGGATCCACGAAACGCATAGGCGTGTCTAGGGGGTTACAAGAGGTGAATCAGGTTGATAGAGCAGGCAGGGTTATGCTGCCACTTATTGTCAAAACTTCATTGTAATAGGTATGAGTTATCCTTTTTCTGACACGATATGTTGCCTCGGTGGGTACGGCGGGCGGCAAACTACGACCCTGTCACGCGGCCAAAGCAGGTCACTGCCACTACAGGGGTATGTACTGTCTCGGCAGGTGTAATGGAAAGATGTCCTAGCGGCAAGTCTGTCAGATATTCCAAGTTCGGCAGGATGGTCGATAGTGATCCCTCCTATTTCTAGGTTAGGATGCTCGAGATTGCTAACTTGAGGACTAGTGTGGAACCAAGTTAATCAACTCGGTTAGTGATCCCTTTTAGCCGCTGAAACTTGTGGAACCAAGTTAGTCACGCCTCCTGTTGTAACCGTACTTAACCCTTTCATGAGCATTGCACTTTCGTGCCCGACAAATAGATTCTCTCAAACGACTGGTGTAGAAAGATTGAAAGAATGAAGAACAATGGATTAAGAAAACCTGGAATATTTTATTGAAGAAATAACTCAAAAATCTAAAACAATCGTTTCACTCTAGTTACAACATATCCCTAACCCAATTGGGATTTAGAACATGGCGGCGGAGAAGAACACAAGAAAAGTCTATAGAAAACCTAGGATGATTTAAACTAGAAGTACAATGGGTATTTATAGACTCAAAACTAGGTTAAGTCCTCCTTGAAGTAGAAGTCCTCTAAAGTAGCTTTCCTTCTTTAATGTAGCTTTAAATGCTGACTTCTTTGCTTGGAATATGGACTCTTCCTCGTTTGCCTTAGCCCGCAAGTAAGCTTGGGAATTTCGCTTCGACAACCCTAGCTGCTTCTATAGACGTCAGAAAATCATATGACCACCAGTGATAGATTCAGAAGTTTTAGCTCTATAGATCGCGCTCCGGTTCTCCTAACTTCCATAGTCAGCTGCCGCGGGCAGCAAGGTCAGCAGCAACTTTGCTTGGCAGGTGCTCGACAGATGCTCGGCAGCAACTTACTTTTATTGAAACTGCTTCAGTACAGCTCCTGGGTTTGCTTCTCAGCGTTGTGTCCTCCGTTCCTCGGCTCCCTCGTTCAGCTGTTAGTACCTACAAGCAAGAATACACTAAAACAATACCTCTTGTTCACCAAATGAATAATAAGTTATAAAAGCAAGATGGAACAATGAAATGCTGTAAAATGCTATACATGAACCTACTTATGCCTAAGATGAGCTTAAAAACAGTAATAATAAGAGTCGGACAGTGCATGAAATATAGCCTTTTGGACACTTTACAATTCCATCGGGGTAGGACATAACATTTTAGTCAATCTATCCACATACCCGAGTAATGTTGTTAAAATACCAATATATGAGATTCACATGTACCTTGTTTATAAATGATTTATGCATTGTGTTTTGCATATGATAATATGATTTGAAAAATGCTTCATGAGATTTAAGCATGCGAGGCCATGCCTTGAGATTTTGCATTGTGATGAATGCATGAGATAGATGGTACATGTGGTTTTAAATGATGTGGTTTTGCTTTGAAAATGATTTCAAGCATGAGATAGAAAGAGCATGATGAGATAGAGATTTCTAAATGAGAAATGGTTTTCAAATGCATTGTTGTTGTTGGTTTGTTTTGAGCATCCCTCACTAGGCATTATATGCTTACGCTCTCTTTTTCCAACAATGCAGAGAAATAGCTTTTGGGGCAGCAAGAAAGTAAGGAAGAATTACCAAAGAGTGACACTTTGCTCAAGTATAGTTTTAAGTTTACACATTAGTAATAAATTGCCAATTGGAGGATGCTTTGTGTTTGGGAGATAGTGTCTTGGAACTCCTTGTTAAAGGGCAAGTTTAGAATGCCCTTAATGACTTGTAAATGGCCTCTTTTTGTTGGATTTTGCCTTGGTTTGAGTTTTGATCTTTGGATGGCCTTTTTACATAAGAAGCATGCCTATATATTTGTTTGTTGCTTATCTCTATGCCTTGTTGATGATATTGCAATGCTTGATTGAGATTTGATGTTTAATCAAGTTGTATGCCTGTTGGAAGTGTATTGGAATGTGTTAGAATGGGTTAAAGTGTGAAAAAACAACAAAAGAATGCATATTTGGTACAGTCGTATTGATACTCGGGAAACAGTAACGGTACAGGTAAGCCATTTTTGGCTTGGCGTACTGGTACGGTAGAAACAATACCGATACGGTCTCTACGAAAATGAAAGGGCGAATCGATACACAGGGGAGTACCGATATGGGTTTTAGTTGCTGGAAAGTTGGGTATCGGTACGGTCCTTGAGGGTATCGGTACGAGTTCAATGTTGTTGAAATTGGAGTCTTAATCGTCGAAGGCGTATCGATACCAGCTTTAAGGTATCGATACGGCCAGTTGTTATGTTTTTTAGAAGTATCTTTCAGTGCTTCGTTTCTTTACGTTTTAATCCCTAAATGTTATGAATGTAAATTAAGTAAGTTTGGATGATTGTTTGGAGCTGGTATTTGACAAAGTGACATGTAATATGATTAATTAAAGGTCGGTGATTTAAAATTGGATAAAACCCTCATAGTTTGCTAAATTTACAATATGGTCCCTAAAAGGTGCTTGTGAGCAATTTAACCCCTATCGTTGTTTGATCGAATTGCTAATTGTTCCGCTGCGACATTTATCACATAGGGCGTTAATGAGCATCTAGAAAAGATAAAACGGAAAAATTAGGGTCGTTTATCGGAGTAAACTTCTCGGTTTACTTTAATATTCCCTGTATGACACGTTCGATTCGGTCTATCGCCTAGGCCGGGTCGAGGGGGTTACATTAGGAAGTATCATAGCAAGGTTTCGAAAGAATTGGGAGGTAAGGTTGATGTGATGTTGTTGTTTGGTTGATTTCATGATGAATGCTATGCACTGTGGGTGATTATGCCATGTTTTGATCATTGTTTGATATATGTGAGATGCACGTTGTTTCATAACATGAATTGTGATTTTTACGTGATGTTGAGGGAGAGGTTAAGGGTACCCATTGCCATATTATTACTAATGTAAAGAGAATTTTGGTTTTGAAAAGTAAAAATTGAGCACCTTAGATTCTTGCTTTAGCTAGCCTAATTATTTTTATTGTTGCATTCTTTTTAGCTATAATGTTTGATAATGTGACCGAGACGAGAGCTTAGAGGCAATGTGCGTAACGTGGTTGAGAATGAGAATTTTGAGAATTTACCGCCTCCTCATCTTCCTAGTGGTGATGAAGCATGAGCGGGAGCTGGTGTTGGAGGTGTTGGACCTCAAACAGCGTAAGGGCAAGTTGCTACTGATATGACATTGTTGATTCAGGATATAGCTGGAGCTTTTTAGGTAGCGATAGCAGGGATGCATGTGGCTGCACCGCAGCCTAGTGCTAATGTTGGATTACCTTTGGAGCATTTGCGCACCTTGGGTGGAACTGAGTTCCGAGGTCTATCTCTTGAGGGTTCTGAGGCTTGGTTTGAGAGCACCCGAAGGGTTCTAGGTCAGATGAGTTGCAATGATGTGCAAAAGTTGGGTTGTGTAGTCTATTTTCTACACGGAGATGCTTATACGTGGTGGATGACCATCACTGCAGGTATGGAACCTGCTGATATTAATTGGGAGTTCTTTGGAAATGCTTTCAAGAGAAAGTATTGGGTGTTCGCTATCTTAGTGAGAAGCGAGAGTTTATGTCTTTGGTGCAAGGAAACATGTATGTTTCCAAATATGAAGTTCAGCTTGTTTGGTTGAGCCAATATGCTCCTAAGCTGGTTCCTGATGAACGTGTGAGGTACGATCGTTTTCTCTACGGGCTTGTGAAGGATGTTAAGACATATATATTGGCTTCGGATTACACTGATTTTGATGTCTTAGTCACTCGAGCTAAGGACATCAAGCAAAATTTGGGCTTGGTTGCTCGTTCAGGTGGATCTAGTTCTGGAAAGAGGTCGGCTGAGTATGATGCGGGCAGGGATC
This sequence comes from Hibiscus trionum, assembly GCA_030270665.1. Classification (NCBI taxonomy): domain Eukaryota; kingdom Viridiplantae; phylum Streptophyta; class Magnoliopsida; order Malvales; family Malvaceae; genus Hibiscus; species Hibiscus trionum. The sequence continues at coordinate 3,148,214 of BSYR01000050.1, forward strand.
GTTATAAGAAGCACAAGGATAGGAGGTACCAACCTGATCCAAGGCGAGGTGGTGGTAACCTTAACTGAGGGCAGCAAGGCCAAAATGCTTTTATTCGCACACTAGATTGTAACCGGTGCGGTAGGAGGCACACGGGAGAGTGTTGGGGTAACTTGGGTACGTGCTAGAATTGTGGATCACGAGGACATATGAAGCATGATTGACCAAAACCTGCTAGAGATAAACAAGCTCCGATGCGAGCTGCTAAGCCACAGAGAGGCTGTGGGCGCGGTTGTGGAAACTTTCAGCGTAGGGATGATGGCCAGAGAAATGTTGCACATGTGGTTGCTATTCAGCCTGAGGGATGTGGACAGGCTAGGGTGTATGCACACCATGAGGGAAGGAATGACACAGATGTAATTGCAGATACTTTTACTTTGAAATCCTTATCATTACTTTCTTTGATTGATTCTGGTTCTACTCATTCATACATTTTGCGTCAGCAAGCACAAGTGCTTGGTTTGCTTGTTAAGTTGTTAGATATTGGTATGCGAGTAACTAGTTCTTTTGGTGAAACGATAGTTACAAGGAAGTTGTATATGAGGTTTCCTTTGACTGTTCAGGGTCATATGTTTAAGGTTGATTTTATGGAGTTGCCTATCTATGGTTTTGATGTGATTCTTGGTATAGATTGATTGACTAAGTATAGAGCTGTTGTTGATTTTGAGGCTAAGCGAGTTTCATTGAAACTTGCCGATGATTATGAAGTGGTAGTTGTAGGCGAGAATGTGAAGTTCTTGTCTAATGTGGTTTCCGCTCTCGAATCGATTCGATTGATGTGTTCGAGATGTAAAGCTTTTCTAGCTTATGTAATGAATCTTGGTATGAAGGAAGTGCGGGTACAAGGCATACGCACGATATGCGAGTTTCCATGTGTCTTTCCGGAAGACTTGCCTAGTTTGCCACCAAGTAGAGAAGTTGAGTTTGGCATTGAGTTGTATGAGAATACAACTCTAGTGTCTATTGCTCTCTATCGAATGGCACCGAAAGAATTGAAGGAGTTGAAGACACAACTTCAGGATTTGCTTGATCGAGGTTTCATTAGACCTAGCGTTTCACCTTGGGGTGCACCGGTCTTGTTTGTGAAGAAGAAAGATGGCACGATGCAAATGTGTATAGATTATCTTCAACTGAACAAGTTGATAGTTAAGAACAAGTATCCTTTGCCAAGGATTGATGACTTGTTTGACCAGTTTCGAGGTGCATCGGTGTTTTCTAAGATTGATCTGAGATCCGAGTACTACCAATTGAAGGTGAAGGATGTGGATGTACCTAAGACAACTTTTCGTACGAGGTACGGGCATTATGAGTTCTTGGTGATGTCGTTTGGTTTGACTAATGCCCCTGCTGCGTTTATGGATATGATCAATCGCGTGTTTCATGGGTTCTTGGATAGGTTTGTGGTAGTGTTTATCGATGAAATTCTCGTGTACTCTCGTACCGAGGAGGATCATGATAAGAATTTGAAGATTGTGTTGCAAGTCTTGTTGGAGAATCAGCTTTATGCCAAGTTGAGCAAGTGCGAGTTTTGGCTTAAGGAAGTTGTTTTCATTGGTCAGGTAGTTTCGGCTGAAGGAATTCGAGTCGGTCCTCAAAAGGTTGAGGCGTTGATGAATTGGAAGTTGCCCAAGTCAATCCATGAGGTGCGTAGTTTCCTTAGTTTGGCGGGATACTACCGTAGGTTCGTGGATGGTTTTTCAAAGATTGTTGCTCCTTTGACGAAGTTGTTGCAAAAAGATGTTAAGTTTGAGTGGACGGAGGTTAGACAACAAGCTTTTGAGAAGTTGAAGAAAGCGTTGATACAAGCTCCTATTCTGATTCAACCAGAATCGGGTAAAGAGTTTGTGGTTTATAGTGATGCATCCTATGTTGGACTGGAATATGTGTTGATGCAAGAAGGTAGAGTGGTAGCTTATGCATCTCGACAGTTGAAGGTGCACGAGCGTAATTACCCTACGCATGACATTGAGTTAGCTGCGGTGGTGTTTGCCTTGAAAATTTGGAGGCATTACATTTATGGTGAAAATGTACGATTTACACCGACCATAAGAGTTTGAAGTATTTGATGATGTAAAAAGAGTTGAATCTTAGGCAACGACGGTGGTTGGAGTTGCTTAAGGATTATGACTTGACAATCGAATACCATCCAGGGAAGGCTAATGTTGTGGTCGATGCCTTGAGTAGAAAGGTGGTTTTAGAGTTGAGGGAAATGTTTGCTTGGTTGAGTATATCACGAGATGGTGGTTTAGTGGTTGAATTGCAAGTGAAACCCTCGTTGGTAGAGTTGATTAAGGAGAAGCAGTTGTTAGATGATTCGTTGGTACCTCTTGTTCAGGTCATTGCGGAAGAAAGTCCAACAGACTTTTGTTTCAATGATGATGGTGTTTTGTGTTTTAAAAGTCGAATAGTTGTGCCAGAGGATGTTGAATTGAGGTGCACTATTTTGACTGAAGCACATAGTAGTCCTTTTTCCATGCATCCCGGTAGTACAAAGATGTATCGTGGGTTGAAGGATGAGTACTATTGGGTTGGTTTGAAGAAAGATGTTGCTGATTTTTTTAGTAAGTGCATGGTTTGTCAACGTGTTAAAGTTGAGCATCAATTTCCTTCTGGACTGTTGCAGCCTTTGAAGATTCTGGAATGGAAATGAGAGAGAATCAGCATGGATTTCGTGGCGGGTTTGCCTCTAACGCCATTCAGGAAGAATTCCATTTGGGTGATTGTTGATCATTTTACGAAGTGTGCACGTTTCTTGGCGGTGCATACTACGTATACGTTGGATAAGTTGGTGGATTTGTACATCTCTAAGAATGTGAGGTTGCATGGAATGCCTAAATCCATCGTTTTAGATCGAGATCCGTGTTTTATAGCAAGGTTTTGGGAGTGTCTACATCAAGCAATGGGTACGCGTTTGAATTTTAGTACTTCGTATCATCCTCAAACGGATGGTCAGTCTAAAAGAGTTATCCAAGTGTTGAAGGACATGTTGAGATGCTGCATCATTGATTTCCAAGGTTCTTGGGAGAAACAACTACCTTTAGTGGAGTTTGCTTACAATAACAGTTATCAGGCGAGCATTCAAATGGCTCCTTATGAAGCCTTGTATAGAAGGAAGTGTAGAACGCCTCTATGTTGGGCGGAAGCAGGGCAAAATTTGGTCTATTTGCCTAATGTGCTTAAGGGCACTACAAAAAGATGAAGTTTATTAGTGAAAGGTTTAAAGCGGATTCGGATCAGCAAAAGTCTTACGCAGATTTGAAGTATAAGGAGCTTGAGTATGTTGTAGGAGATAAGGTGTTTCTGAAGGCTTCACCTTGGTCGGAAGGGCAAGTTGATTCCGAGGTTTATAGGACCATACGAAGTGCTAGAACGTGTTGGACCTGTTTCTTATAGGTTAAGGTTGCCTTCTGAGTTGGAGAAGATACATGATGTTTTCCATGTATCCATGCTTCGTAAGTATAGATCGGATATGTCTCATGTTATGCATGTTGAAGAGATTGAGTTGAATCTGGATTTGTCATATGATGAAGAACCGGTGGAGATCTTAGATTCGGATAGCAAGGTTCTTCATGGTAAGACCATAGAGTTAGTCAAGGTCTTGTGGCAACATCGTGGTGTTGAGGAAGCCATGTGGGAGAGGAAGAATGACATGAAGAAGTAGTTCCCTCATCTTTTTTCATCGGGTAAAATTTCAAGGACAAAATTTCATAAGTGGGGAGATTTGTAACGCCCTAATTTTGGGCTTAGAAGTATTTGAGGTTGACTAGAGATCCGGGTTAGTTCTAAATATATATATATAAAGGGTTGGTATAGTCAATTTCGAAGATTGAGATTTTGGATTGGTGACTATTTTGTAAAAAGTGCAAAATCTATTTTTAAGGACTGTTTTGAAAGAGGCCAAAACTTAGAATATTTATGGAGCTAAAATATAATTAATAAGCCTTTTCTCTTAAATAGACTATTTTAAATGGATTTATTAAAAAAGACAAAAAAAGGAATTTTATTAAAATTATTTTAATCATCCAAAAGGCTATTTGATGTAACTTTCATTCTCTCCTTTTCCAAAAAGCCAAACACTCTATTTTCTCTCTAAAGTTCCAGAGATCTTCATCTTTTTAACTTCTTTTTGTTTCAGAAATGATTTCCTTAGTTTTCTCATCATCTACATTAGAGTAATCTTGAAGAGCTTTCATTAAATCTTGTCATTTGAAGGAAAAGGCAAATGTTAGAGGTAAGTTTCGTTCAACTCCTCTAATCAAGGTTCTTTAATGAAATTCTCAAGTCACGTTGCATGGGTTCAGACTCTTCATGGATTTCTTGTCACATTGCATGGTGATGTTCTCCTCTAGGGATTAAGCCCATAGGATGCAAATGGGTTTTCAAAAATAAAACCGACATAGATGGTAATGTACAAACATACAAATGGCAATTAGTCACTAAATATTTTTGTCAAATTCATGGTATAGACTATGATGAAACCTTTTCTCTTGTTGTTATGTTTAAATCCATCCAGATCTTACTTGCGATAGCTGCATTTTATGATTATGAGATATGGAAAATGGATGTTAAAATCACTTTCCTTAATGGAAAACTAGATGAGGATGTGTACATGACACAACATAAAGGAACTAGCCTTGTCATTCACTCGAAGTCTTCATCGGTCATTTTCGCTCTTGTTTTTAGAACTAGCCTTCCTTTTTCATCTCTCTTCCTCAAAATTGTTGGCTCATCTTCCACTACATCTCAAAGGACATAGTCCTTAGACTTGATGAAGTGCTTCATTATATTTTTCCAATAGGGATAGTTATCCCCATTGAAAAATGGCAGCTTGGTGATCAATTGTGACTCGAGGAAGTTTTGGCATGAGGTAGATGTCATGGCTTGATTTGAAGGTTGATTGATCTTCTTCTAGGATCTTCTATTGTGGATGTGAGTCCCTCAAAGAGTTACACTCTGATACCAATTGTTAAGTTGATCAATAGAATCGAAAATGGCTAAGAGGGGGTGAATTGGCTTTTTAAAATTGAAGGGAGTGAATTGAAAATGTAGAAATTGAAGACAAGACAATTTATAGTGGTTCAAGCTTAGAACAAGCTCTACATCCACTACCTTAGCTCCCACTAAGGATTTTCAACCAATTTCACTAGAAATTTGTCCCCTTTTCTCGAATTAGGAGGAAACCTTACAAATAGGTTAATCTTGTTGGGTCAGGTCGGCATGCCCCGTGGCGCAGCGGAAAAATTAATCTGACGTAATCCAGCCAGGATCCATGTACAGGAACGAATCCGGGGAGAAAAGATGAAGAGTTACCTTTTAAAACTCTAGAAACTGGAAAACTGACGGTATGTCGGAATAACCACGTCAAGTAAAACCGGAATCGTCACAGGTTCGCAACGACCTCTACGGAGTCCACCCGAACAATACGAACAAGGTTTCCGCCTCCCTAACACTTAGGGATAAATTTCGACAGGTTTGAACACATTCTAGGGAGAAGTCGAAATCCCTCCAAGAATTTCTGAGGGAGTCTGAAATCGACCAGGAGTTCAACCGGGACTTGCAATCGAGCAAGGGAACCTTCAGAGATTTGTCAGGGGGCAAGTAGAACACCAGAAAAATATCGAATAGCTTCTCAGAGAGCTTTCTGGGATATGTCGAATTCCAGTGGGGAATCCCTAGGGGTGTTGTCGAAATCTTCAAGAGGAGGAAGAGGGATGATTTGGTTGCTAGCCCTTGTCCCTTTAAATAGTATTCAGAGACTTAATTCTAATTGAATACCTTAAATCCAAGTTCAACCAAAATTCATAGAATCTAATTCTACTTGAAATTGGTTTATATTAAATATCACTACACCAGACTTGTTCTATGGCGGCGCTATTTGCGGCGTTTTTGATGCAAACGCCACCAATAGTTTACTTATAACGGCGTTTTTGAGACAAACGCCACAAAATGACAACATTGGCGGCGTTTTTACCACAAACGCCGCAAGAGGGTGACATATAGTGGCGTTTTTGTCAATAAACGCCGCCAATTGTTTCAAATTAGTGGCGTTTTCTACCGTAAACGCCAGTATAGGTTTCATGTTAGTGGCGTTTGTCGGTAAAACGCCGCCGATATTGGCGTTTTGTGGCGTTTGTTAATTAAAACGCCGCCATAGGTGTAGCCTTAGTGGCATTTACCGCGAAAAACGCCGCCATAGATTTCTTAAACTTCAATTAGAAAACCGATAAACAATTAATGAGATTAAAGGTTCAATATAAGAATTTGTATTTTCGGTCGCACAACGGATGTAACCACGTATAAATAGTTAATAAGACTAAAGATTTAATATAGAGATTTGTATTTTCGGTCACATAACGAATGTAATCACGACCGTTGTAAGTATTGCCATCGTGAATTTTTCAAAAAATAAAAGTATCATAATGTTGGAGTGACAAAATCACTATATAATATTGGTAATACTTAAAGTGAGAACCAAAGGCATAAGCTTATATCCCACATGGGTTAGGAAAAAGGCGTGTAAAGGGTATTTATACACAAGTTCCCCCCTCCCTTGTTGAGTGGGAAAGAACAAGGAACATCCTCGTGCGCCGCCGCCGCCGACCGACCGGGCTCGGGCTCGGGTTCGAGTAACACGTGTCTTCGACACGTCCACCCGCGAATATAATATTTTTGGAGAAATATAGTGGCGTTTTTTGGGGCAAACGCCGCAAAAGTGGTCTGCTTCGTGGCGTTTTTTGGGGAAAACGCCGCAAAAGTGGTCTGCTTCGTGGCGTTTTTTAAAAAAAACGCCGCAACAAGGTCTGCTTCGTGGCGTTTTCTTAGATAAACGCCGCAACAAGGTCTGCTTCGTGGCGTTTTCGTAGATAAAATTATGAGTACTTCATACAGTACTTGGCCTGTTATACTTGTTCCTTACAATTTGCCTCCATGGATTTGCATGAAACAATCATCATTTATTTTATCCATGATAATCCCAGGTGAGAAAGGTCCAGGGAATGATATTGACATCTACATGCAACCTCTTATTGAAGAGCTGAAACAATTATGGGTGGGTGTCGAAACATATGATGTGTTGAAGAAAGAGAACTTTAATTTGCGTGCAGCTTTATTGTGGACTATTAATGATTTTCCCGCTTATGCAAATTTATCTGGGTGGAGTACCAAAGGCCGTTATGCTTGTCCTTGTTGCGCTGCACAGACATGCTCGAAGTGGTTGTATAATGGAAAGAAGTTCTCTTACATGGGACACCGTCGGTGGTTAGATGAAAATCATAGATTTAGATATGAAAAAAATTTGTTTGATGGTACTGAAGAGTTCAGAAAAGCTCCTGAGCAAACAATCGGGTCTGATATCTTGTCGATGTTGAAACACATCAAGTTCACTTATGGAAAAATGACCCAACCACCAAACCCACGATCAAAGAAGAAGACAAAAGAGGTGTATGACCGTGAGCTTGAGCAGCTTAGTGATGATGACTCTGATGAAGAGGATGATCCAAATGAGGCGGAGTTGTGGAAAAAGAGAAGTATTTTCTTCAAATTGCCTTACTGGAAGCATAACATTTTGAGACATAATCTTGATGTAATGCACATTGAGAAGAATGTCTGTGAGAACATTATTGGGACCATTCTCAATGTCGATGGAAAATCTAAAGACAATCTAAAGAGTCGACTTGACTTAGTTGACATGGGAATTCGGCATGATCTTCATCCTCAAGAACTTCGTAATGGTAAATTTTCTTTACCGCCTTCTATCTTTACGATGTCGAAGAAAGAAAAAGAAGTATTTTGCACGGTGTTGAAAGATATAAAGGTCCCAGATGGGTATGCATCAAATATATCTCGATGTGTCAGTGTTAAAGATCGAAGACTTTATTCTCTAAAGTCACATGATTATCACATATTGATGCAAGATTTAATGCCAGTTGCATTACGCGGTTGTATGTCAACGGAGGTGACATCTTGTATTATTGAACTTTCTAATGTAATGAAAGCTATTTGTGGGAAAGTTTTGATGGTTGAAGAACTTGACAAATTACAAGATCGAGTCGCGTTGACTTTATGCAACATGGAGAAGATATTTCCACCTTCATGTTTTACAATTATGGTGCATTTGTTGATTCATCTCCCACACGAAGCTAAAGTTGGTGGACCTGTTTTCTATCGGTGGATGTATCCTATTGAGAGGTACAAATTGTTTAACATATAATCATACCATTTAAAAATTCATTTAATTACAACTACTTATATAATGTTTTGTTTATTACGGTCTAGGTTCTTGAGCAAGTTGAAGTCTTACTGCCGTAATAAGCGTTATCCAGAAGGATCAATTGCTGAAGGGTATTTAGCAGAGGAATGTTTGACTTTTTGCTCTAGATATTTGGAAGATGTTGAAACGAGATTCAATAGACCACATAGAAATGAAGTGTGCATCAATAGTAACTTAGCTGAGAGTTATTTGTTTCAAAGTTTTGGTGAACCACTCGGCAAAGTTGAAATTGCACAGTTAGATGACAAGTCTTGGGTACAAGCACATCGATATGTTCTCTTCCATCATGACTCAACAGAGCTCTTACGGACGTAAGTTTATATAAATTCTAATGTATTCACTTCATCTTTTATATTACCCCCATTTTTTAACCACTTAGCTTACTTTGTAGTGAATTTAAAGAAGAGCTACAATCTCAAGTACGCTCCCTAAGATTACATCAAAGAGAAATTCATAAGTTGTTCATAGAAAATTTTCATGATTGGTTAGCGAAGATGGTAAGCAATTGAATATTTGTACTACACGTACTAAATAACTTTTCTTCCTTTGCTACATCAATATAAATGATAACTTATTCACCTTTTATGTGTAATAGGTTTGGTGTGGGAGAGAAGTTAGTGAAGAGGTTAAGTGGCTTTCTCAAGGTCCAAATAGAATTGTTAAAAGATATAATGCTTTTCTCATTAACGGGTTTAGGTTCCACACGAAATCTCGAGAAAGATTAAGGAGGACACAAAATTGTGGAGTAGTTGTAACTTCTTCAACTACAAGTTATGCTAGTGCTAGGGACAATCATCCTGTGGTGGGAGATGTAGAATATTATGGAATTCTTACGGATATTATTGAGTTGGATTATTATGGCAAACAAAAAGTTGTGTTATTTCGTTGTGACTGGGCCGATGTAAATACGGCTCGAGGCATTAGAAGAGATCAATTTGGTTTTACAATGGTCAACTTCTCTCGGTTAATTCACACAGGTCACCAATTGATTGACGAACCATATGTATTTCCTTCTCAAGTCAAACAAGTTTTTTATTGTCCTGATCCAACAAAAGAGGGTTGGTATGTTGTACTCCGTAACACTCCTAGAGACTTGATAGACATCGGTGAAGGAAATAGAGATGACATTGAAATAAGATCAGAAACTCTACCTTTTGCAGCGCAAAACCTAGATAGAACAATCCCTAGTTCTAGTTCACAATTCCAATGGGTTCGAGAAGACATGGATGAAGATTTTAATGAAAACTAACTGCATAACAATGTAGTAAGTTTTATATCTTAACTTATTAATTTATAATAGTATTGTTGTCTCTAGTTACTAAAATGTCTTTTGTTTATTGTAGATACTATGCCTAGGAGGAAATTAAGTGATCTGCGGATAGTTCAAGCACCGAGAGAGGGGGAAGAAACAAATGATGATGATTTCTCTGGTGTTGGATCCTCGCAAGTTCCAGAGACAGTTCCGGAAACAGTTGAAAATATAGAGATTGATGGTAATGTTCAACACTTTATTTAAATGCTAGTTGTTTGTTATTATTGACTTTATTTTAAAAATTGAATATAAACAATTATTTCTTATGTAGGTGGAAATGGTCGAACTCGTAAGAGTAGAGGGCGCACGACGTTGAATGAATTATACAATCTTCCCGCTGGTGAACGCGTGAAAGTTTCAAGAAACGATGTCGGCCAACCCATTGGGGCAGAAGCAGGTGTTCTGGGCAGTTACTTAGGCATTGTTGCACGCAATCATGCGATTTTGCCGATTAATTATGAGTCATGGCGTCAGATGCCGAATGGTAACAAAAATCAAGCTCTGGAACTTGTTAAGGTAATAATGTCATTGTAATAATAATCTATTACAATTCAAAATAATATATATATTTAATGCTTTGATTGTATCATTTGTAGGATAAATTTTCTTTAGAAGTCTCAGATGATTATCTGAAGCATGCATTAGGGAAAAAATGGAGAGACAGTAAGAGTTTCTTGAAGAAGACATATTTCAAGAAGGATCTCACTCTTCAAGAGAAGTTGCAAAATATCCCGCCGGGAATTATGCGACATCAATGGGAAGATGCAGTCAGGTTTTGGAGTTCAACAAAAGGAGAGGTATGATCGATGCACTTTAAAAAATAGTCATTATAATATTAACTTTATATATAATGCAAATTTTAAATTGTAGGATCGAGAGCGCGTTGGAGTTACTAGCAGACAAAAACAAAAGTATACTCACACCGCTGGATCGAAGAGTTTTGCTCGTTTAGCTAATGAGGAGGTATTATTATTTTTAATTATTGATTAATTTTTAATGAATTACTTTATTGGTTTAATATTAATTTTTATTATACGTTGTAGCAAATTACAACTGGCACTAGCATTGGACGGATAAAGCTCTTCGACATTACGCATACAAAAAAGGATGGCTCTCCTATAACTCCCGAAGCTGCAGAAATTATGGTATGTTAATTAGACAGAAAATTTTGATTATATTATAATTAATATCAATTGTATAAAATTTTGATTTGATTGTCAGGAGAAATTGAGGGAAAAGAAGACCGAGTATGAAGCTACAGCTTCAACTAATGGTTCTGTTAATATGGAAGAGATCGAGAATCAAGTTATTGTTGACGTCTTGGGTCCTGAAAGATATGGTCGGGTTCGCTGTCAAGGATCATTCGTTACCCCGACAAAATATTTTGGGGCTAACTCGTCTCAGTACATGCCATCACAGAGCCAATCTTCTCAAGCAGAAGTTTTTCGGTTAAAACAACAGTTATCTCAATTTCAAGCTGAGGTAGCAGCGAGAGAAGCTGAAAGAGAAAGAAAAGAAGCTGAGAGAGAAGCTGAGATAGCAAGAAAGGAAGCCGAGAGAGAAGCAAGAGAAGCTGAGATAGCAAGAAAGGAAGCCGAGAGAGAAGCAAGAGAAGCTGAGAGAGAAGCAGCACACCAAAAGCTTCAAGAAAGATTTGAAGAAATGATGGCGATGTTGCAGAACCAACCAAAGAAATGATGGCAATGTGTGAATTTAAATGAAAATGTTGGACTACATTTTATGAACATCGTTTGAACTATATTTCACTTTAATGCTGTAGACTTTGAATTTGTTATTGTTCTGTTTATTTATTGTTGGAGTTTTATGGATTTGATGCTGAACACTTTGAATTTGATGCTATTATGGATTTATTTTACAGGTTATTTGGGTATTTACATTTTTAAAATTTATTTTTATAGAAGCAGTGAGTTTAGCGGCGTTTTTAAGGAATAAACGCCGCTAAAAATACATAACGTATTGTGGCGTTTCTTTAAAAAACGCCTCCATAGAGCAGCCAATGCCGGCGTTTATGAACCCAAACGCCGCTACTGAATCATCAGCCCCGGCGTTTTATTTCCCAAACGTCGCTATAGACAATTCACCTTTTGCGGCGTTTGTATATTTAAACGCCGCTATAGAATAGCATTGCCGGCGTTTGTATGTACAAACGCCACTAAAGAACATTGACTTTAGCGGCGTTTGTATATAAAAACGCCGCTAAAGAACATTGACTTTAGCGGCGTTTATGCGATATAAACGCCGCTACCTATTGCGACGCTACTTCTTGCGGCGTTTTTGGCGGCGTTTTTCTTAACGCCGGGAGTGTTTTTAGCGGCGCTAAAAAACGCCGCTATAGGGTTATAAAAACGCCGCGAAAAGCCTGTTATGATGTATATATACATTATATTTAATAATATTAAATGAAATATATATATTTAATTATGTAGAATCTTATTCTACATAAAACATGGATTTAAATATACATTATATTTAATCCAAATATATATATTTTTATTCTATAGAATCACATTCTATCTTTACTTGGATTTAAATATATTTAAATATATATTTTTAATTATGTAGAATTTAATTCTACATAAACTTGGAATTAAATATACATTATATAAATTCCAAATATATATTTAAATTTCTAGAATCTTATTCTATAATATTTAAGTCTCTAAATATTTTACATACTCTAAATAATATTTGATAAATACAATATTTATCCAATATTATTCCCATTTAAGGGAGTTGCCGATTTCCCTTATCTCATAGGGGATTTTCGGCAACCTCCCTAAAATAGGGAGTATGGTTTCCAATTTTTGTTCGTTTCATTCGAAGGGTGTGACCCTTGTAGGTTCATGCAACGTTAGCAGCAAAATTAGAACTGTTCTAATTTTACAAACAATGAGTGGCATCTAGCAATACATCATTGCTACCTAAGTTGTATGAAGTCATGGTTTGACTTTCCTAATTCTCGAATATACTTCCTTTATGTATTTCATCCTTTTGTCCTTTATATCTTAGATGAACACAAGTCATGGGTTAGTCACACTTGCGTTGTCCATCTAGTGTTTCTTGATGTCTTGAGTAGATTATGGTAAACGAATCTCTATGATATCTCATATCATAATATTCGAGCATGGCCATGCATTTTCTAATCTCACTTAATCAAGTGGCCGAAGATATTTCTCCCATTATGTAGGAGGGACAAATCCTTTCTTGATCAACCATATTTCACTACATAGGTCATCACGTATCCAATCATCAGTCTTTATAATGTAGTCAGTTACGACACACGTTTGACTATGTCAAAATACGTAAATCTTTATGTTGAAATCATGTTGATCTCAAGTCTGAGGATTATACATATGTTTATCATGAGCAATGTTGTGACTGTCACATAATTACCCAAGAAACATGCTCATAGCGGGTCAATCCAGTATGTTGTTCTCTAACAAATACTTATGTGTTGATTTTGACATCTCTATGTCAATGACAACGCTTGTCATCAACCACATATTAGTCTTTATATATTATCACTGTCCATACCCGTAATAATATTCGACTAAGGATCCTATTTAACAATAATCATATTATTGTATGGACTTTATTATCGAATGGTTAGTTTGATGCATAGAAACATACCAAATGATAATAACGGCAATGCCATTACTTGATAAATCTAGTAAAATAGTATGCCTATTCAATCATCATATGATTGGTCTTTGGGCATACTCCAAAAATCTCCCACTAGCTTTAAGACCAATCATTCTCGTATCTAATACGATATGGCTTAGTGTAACTGACATGCTTATGCTGTGTCAAAAGCTTTGTCAGGGAGTTGACAAAGTTATTAACTTTGTGCGTATGTTGCATACTTTCACATCTCCAAGATGTAAGTACTTTAGAATATGTTTGGATTTATTGATGAGATCTGGGTTTTATTTGCTTACGCAAAGGTTCCATCATAACAGAGTTATGTAGCATCTAATATGCTGGGAACAACCCTTAGTTCAGAAGTGAACCCTTTAGATCCAAACATCCTTTCTTTATTACTATGTCGATTGTAATATATTCAGCATATGTTGTAGAGTTAGATATTGTCTCATGTTGCTAACTCGTAGTATCTTTTATTAATGCAAAACGGATTGCGATCTTTAGTTCCTTTTGATGAGTATGTCATCTACATACAATACTTAGGAAAGTAACAATGCTCCCGCTAGCTTTTTTGAAAACAAGACTCCCCTTTGTTTCTAGATAAACCAAACCTTTTGATTGTATCTTCTGAAACGAATATCCCAACTTTGAGAAGCTTGCCTTAGTCTATGGATAGACCTTTGTAGCTTACATACCTTCCAAGTGTTTACTGGAGTGACAAAACCTTCTGGATGTGTCATGTACACATCTGTTTCAAGTTTTCCCTTAGGAAAGTGGTTTTGACATTCCTTTATTTGATTCCATAATCATCATATGTAACTACTTGCAAGTGAGATTAAGATGGATTAAACATAGCTACAAGGAAGATGCTTTATTATAGTCTATACTATGAAGTTTGTCGAAAACTTTTAGCGACGAATCATCCTTTGTATGTTTTATCATCCATGTCGGTTTTTCCTTTTTGAAAAACTCATCCATACCTCTTAGGTTTTACCCTTTTAGGTAACCAAAGTCTATACTTGGTTTTAGACATGGATTCCATCTCGTATCTCATGGCTCTTAGCCATTTCTCGAATTTTGGGATCACCATTGCTTTCTGATAAGACCTAGCCTTTATCTTGATCTGAAAAGAAGAGTGTTTCCATGTACGGATAGTGAGAAATCCATATTTCTCAAGTATATGGTATTCTCTTTAGGATCAACACAATGGTTGTGTTTTGTTCCAATGTTCCTTGATCATTTGTGGAACATTCTCAATCTTTGGTTCATAAATTTGTTGTCTAAAATTTCTTCACATTCCAAATTCCATTTTTTCCTTTTGTGAGAGGTAATCTCTTTCGAGAGAAACTCTCGTTTGAGCAACAAACATTTTGTTCTCGTTAAAAAATGAAATCCCTTAGTGATAAATATTCTCTTTCGAGATAAACTATCGTTTGAGCAACAAATATTTTGTTCTCGTTAAAGTTGAAGAAATAATATCCCTTTGTGAGAATTAATCTACAAACGCTTTGTTCTCGTTAGGATAAATAACAAATGGAGTTTTTAAGGTTCGAACTTTGTAAACATTTTAACATGTAAGTAACCTTAAAACTTCAAAGGTATTTTAGAACAATTCTTAGTCCATATCTTATATGACGTTTCGAAAAAAACACGATTAAGTATGAGAGTTGTTTTTCTAGTGTGTAAAGAAGTCGAAAATGACTTGTTCTGAATCAAAACATGTCTAACATATTTGATTCTCTTTCAAAGACTTTTCGTTCCACTTGTGGGATTTAATTATGGGACAGTCCCATATTCTTTGAAAGTTCATCAAACTTTAAATATTCTTGAATTTGATCTCATCAAATTACCTTAATACTTTTTATGAGTTTGAGATTAGTCCTTTGTTTTATTTATCTTATAAATATTATTGATTTGATTAGTTTAAAGATCATTGATTCGTTGTGCCATAAGAGATTAAAAGAATAACATTAATTTAAATAATCTCAAAATTAAAATATCTTGTCCTTGCAAGATAACTAAAACTTAGGCACAAAATAATAATCTTAAAAACTAAAACAAATCTATTTAAGCAAAAACACATGTCCTAATGGATGATGTAGCAACTCTTGCTTTATTTCCATTCGCAGGTCCATGTCTATTCTGATGCCTTCTCTTTAGAAGCCTCTGAGGTTGATGCCTCACTCATTTTTGCTTTCTTAACTTCTTGTAGGTGTGTGGGGCAGTTTCTCTTCCAATGTCCGGTCTTGCCGCAATGGAAACATTTTTCATCCTTCTTGATTCCCTTCTTAGGTTCCAATGCCTCCTTTCCATCGGTTTTGGTCTTACCATCACCTTTAGACTTTGTTGCCGATTTACCTTTCTTATTGCCCTTGCGGACCATCAGAACAGGTTTAGGTCCTACCTTCTTCAGGTTGATTTCAGCAGTTTTCAACATGCCGAGCAACTGTGGCAGCGTCTTGTTAATTTCATTCATATTGAAATTAAGGACGAACTGATTGAAACTATCCGGCAACGATTGCAGGATGACATCAGTAGCTAATTCGTCTTTCAGCGGAAAGCTGAGCTTCTCCAACGTTTGGATGTAGCCCATCATTTTGATGACGTGAGCTCCTACGGGAGATCTCTCACTCATCTTGCATTGAAACATAGCTTTAGAGGTCTCGTACCTCTCTTGACGAGCTTACCCTTCATAAATCTCCTTGAGATTTTGAATCATATCATAAGCTACCATGTCATCATGTTGCTTCTGAAGCTCAGGGGTCATGGAGGCAAGCATAAGGCAACCGACATCCAGCATGTCGTCCAAGTGTTTCTTAAACTTGTCTTTGTCAGCTCTGGAAGCAGTGGCAACCGGTTCATCAGGAACAGGTTCTTCAATGACATATTCCTTCTTTTCCTGTTTGAGAACAATTCTCAAATTGCGGAACCAGTCAAGGAAGTTTATGCCATTGAGCTTATCCTTCTCAAGGATAGATCGCAGAGATAGAGTATTATTTGCCATTAATTCTACAACAAAGAAAATATGCTACATAAGTTTTACTAAATTTTAAAATTTATAGATAGGTCTTTACTATAAATTTATTCCCACTATTTTCTTCAAAATTAAAAACCCTCTAGTTTTAATTTCGGAAAAACGTTTCGATAGTTTTCTAGTGAGTGAGGATCCGTATTTCATCATTCCTAAATCAGCTTTGGTCAGTCTTTTAGGAAATGGTTATTTAGGTAAGTAACGCCTTACTAATTACATCTCATGTAATTCCTCATCTTTTGGCGAACAACTCTTGTTCTTTAAATCATCTTATGATTATCCAAAACTTTTAACCACTAGGTTTTCTAATCCTATTAGAACAACCCAGCTAAGTCAATACCAATATCTCAACCGGCGAATATCACTAGCTTATTCTTCGTGTTTAACTAAGATAGATAAATGTGACATTGCTTTGGCAAAGCTCGCATTATATCGATTGAAGCTTTAACGAGGGTAAATATTGGATGGTTAAAACAGACTTGGAATTATAGTGAGGGATTTACTTAATTATCTCATTATTTTAACATTGATCCTATCAATAGAACTATGTTTAATCATGCTTATAAAACATCCATTGCATCACATACAAGGTAAATATAAGCGGTAAATAAATATGCAATGATTATAGCCCTTCTTAACCTAAGGCGACTCGTCCCAAGCCAATGGGAGGACCATTCTACTGAAGATAGAATCTGCTTCTGAAACGCCCGGTCCACCAGGGAAGGCCCACCACGCTGCTACCTTGGTTCTTGCTTTATCTCCATGAGTATTTACAATTTTTAGAAACTCGCGTTACATGCGAGGGAGTGAGATGAGAAGAGAAGTACAATAGAAGATAGAGAAAGGCACGACACGCAGGCCGTATTTATAAAAACCAAAACTATAAAGGCTATGGGCTATAACCATGCAAAACAAACATCGTGCAATCTAACATGCATTTCAAACATCGTGCGAACAAAGTAACGACGTGCTTACGGAGTTTTAAACTGATTATCCCTATGTTGCGTTTAATGGGCCAAAGAAGGATCACGAGGTTTCATAAACCATTTGCGTTAACGAACAAATGCACCAGGTAGGTCAACATGAAAGAGAGGTGGCGCACTAGGTACACTTAAGTACCAGGTCTTTGATGATGCTAATCCTAGACATGCATTTTTCATAACGTCTAACCATAACTCTTATGGATTCACCGTGAAAGATAGTTTGATAAATTTTATCAAATTAGAAGCCCTTTCATAGATTTTATAAATCTATGAAACTACGAACAACTACTTGTTCTCTAGACTAACTATTAGTCTCAACATGTTAACATTTAACATTGAAGCTACCTAACATAGTTATGATTAACTCTTAATCATTCGGTGATAATCGAAATAAGTCTTTATTAGGTGTGATACGATAAACGATAAATATCCAAATTGAATCAAACAGCATGCATCTCATACATAAACATCACCCAAGAATTTAAGTCTGAATTCGTATGATACAAGTGGCTCTGATACCACTGTTGGGTCACGTCGGCACACCCCGTGGCGCAGCGGAAAAATTAATCCGACGTAATCCAGCCAGGATCCATGTACAGGAACGAATCCGGGGAGAAAAGATGAAGAGTTACCTTTTAAAAGTCTAGAAACTGGAAAACTGACGGAATGTCGGAATAACCACGTCAAGTAAAACCGGAATCGTCACAGGTTCGCAACGACCTCTACGGAGTCCACCCGAACAATACGAACAAGGTTTCCGCCTCCCTAACACTTAGGGATAAATTTCGACAGGTTTGAACACCTTCCAAGGAGAAGTCGAAATCCCTCCAGGGATTCCTAAGGGAGTCTGAAATCGACCATGAGTTCAACCGGGACTTGCAATCGAGCAAGGGAACCTTCAGGGATTTGCCAGGGGGCAAGTAGAACACCATAAAAATATCGAACAGCTTCTCATAGGCTTTCTGGGATATGTCGAATTCCAGTGGGGAATCCCTAAGGGTGTTGTCGAAATCTTCAAGAGGAGGAATAGGGATGATTTGATTGCTAGCCCTTGTCCCTTTAAATAGTATTCAGAGACTTAATTCTAGTTGAATACCTTAAATCCAAGTTCAACCAAAATTCATAGAATCTAATTCTACTTGAAATTGGTTTATATTAAATATACATTATATTTAATAATATTAAATGAAATATATATATTTAATTATGTAGAATCTTATTCTACATAAAACATGGATTTAAATATACATTATATTTAATCCAAATATATATATATATTTATTATATAGAATCTCATTCTATCTTTACTTGGATTTAAATATATTTAAATATATATTTTTAATTATGTAGAATTTAATTCTACATAAACTTGGAATTAAATATACATTATATAAATTCTAAATATATATTTAAATTTCTAGAATCTTATTCTATAATATTTAAGTCTCTAAATATTTTCCATACTCTAAATAATATCTGATAAATACAATATTTATCCAATATTATTCCCATTTAAGGGAGTTGCCGATTTCCCTTATCCTATAGGGGATTTTCGGCAACCTCCCTAAAATAGGGAGTATGGTTTCCAATTTTTGTTCGTTTCATTCGAAGGGTGTGACCCTTGTAGGTTCATGCAACGTTAGCAGCAAAATTAGAACTGTTCTAATTATACAAACAATGAGTGGCATCTAGCAATACATCATTGCTACCTAAGTTGTATGAAGTCATGGTTTGACTTTCCTAATTCCCGAATAAACTTCCTTTATGTATTTCATCCTTTTGTCCTTTATATTTTAGATGAACACAAGTCATGGGTTAGTCACACTTGCGTTGTCCATCTAGTGTTTCTTAATGTCTTGAGTAGATTATGATAAACGAATCTCTATGATATCTCATATCATAATATTCGAGCATGGCCATGCATTTTCTAATCTCACTCAATCAAGTGGCCGAAGATATTTCTCCAATTATGTAGGAGGGACAAATCCTTTCTTGATCAACCATATTTCACTACATAGGTCATCACGTATCCAATCATCAGTCTTTATAATGTAGTCAGTTACGACACACGTTTGAATATTGCAAAATACGTAAATCTTTATGTTGAAATCATGTTGATCTCAAGTCTGAGGATTATACATATGTTTATCATGAGCAATGTTGTGACTGTCACATAATTACCCAAGAAACATGCTCATAGCGGGTCAATCCATTATGTTGTTCTCTAACAAATACTTATGTGTTGATTTTGACATCTCTATGTCAATGACAACGCTTGTCATCAACCACATATTAGTCTTTATATATTATCATTGTCCATACCCATAATAATATTCGACTAAGGATCCTATTTAACAATAATCGTATTATTGTATGGACATTATTATCCAATGGTTAGTTTGATGCACAGAAACATACCAAATGATAATAATGGCAATGTCATTACTTGATAAATCTAGTAAAATGGTATGCCTATTCAATCATCATATGATTGGTCTTTGGGCATACTCCAACAAATTTTTCTACCCAAAGATTAACCAAGACTCTCTCAAATACAAAGAAGATTGACAATCTAAAAAATGCCTCTCACAAGATTGATAGATTGCCCAATTTCACTTAAACACTACTCAAACTTGAAATAAGATAATACAATGGAAGATTACACAAGTGGAGTACAAGAATTTAACTTTATGAGCTCTAGGGTTTGGATATGTGATTGGTTTGTTGCAAATTTGTTCAATTAGTTGTTCTTGTTGTAGCTTTTGAGGCTTGTTTATATATCCTTGCATTGATTTCTAGCCGTTTTGGCGGTTGAGATCATCAATAGAGCCGTTGGGCTTCATTTTTCCCGCAATAAATGCACTTCTGCAACCTACCTTATCGGTACTCGAACAAGGGTATCGATACCTGTCTCAAAATAGAAAGAGTCATGCACATTTAAGAGGGCTTATCGATACACTATAATGGCATATCGGTACGGGTATAGTGTAAAAAGAGGGGTGTATTGATACTCTAAGATCGTATCGATAGGGATTTTGCTCACTTGATTCCTGAGGAAAACTTTAGCAAAAAGTGTATCGATACGCTATATGGGCGTATTGATACGTTCCAACGACCGTTTGAAATCTTGTTGGAATCATAACTGACAAGAAACGGTAAAAAACTTTAAATGCAAAGATTTATCAAACCGTATCGATACGGGTACAACCGTATCGGTACGCTATGCCTTAAAGTTAAGCTTAGATAAAATACCGTATCGATATGCTTTTGTCGATTAAATTCTAGAACCTTAAAACCGTATCGATATGGCTATAGCGTATCGATACGCCTTAGCGTACAAGAAGGTTTTGGGCTATAACACTTAGAAAAATTTTATTTGAACAATTTATTTGGCTTAGAAACATTTTTTGTTCAAATTTGCTTGTCAATTTGTGAGACTTTGAAATATTTAAAAAATTATTTACTTTTACAAATAGGTCCTCAGACACTTTTTTATATCAAAATCAAATTAGGTTTTACAGAAATCATTTAGGATATAAAAGAAATAAAAATCAAAAAGGAAAATCAATGTTCTTTAAATTGTGTTTGGCAAACTCAAGAGAGAAAATGAGAGAAAAGCTTAGATGTGTTTTTCTCATCTTTGGGAAAATAATAACGGTCATATTCTTTTGTTAGAAATGAGAGGGAAAAGATATATTAATAATGGGTTTAATTATCCTAATAAAATATCGCTTTAATTCCTTTTTATAATATTGTCATCACCAATATTTTACAACTATTGCAAAATAGTCACTTTTTAATTTAATATTAAATCGACTCGTTTAAGAATTACTCAAAACTAAATTTCATCCTTTAATAAAATTATTAAATATATTTTTAAAAATATTTTCCACGATAAATTTATTGGAAACTACTTTAATTAACCCAAATTATTTTCCAGAATTAATTAATTAGAGCTTAACCCAGAATTCCAACCAGATTGATAATTGACACAAATCTTTTAGCCCATTTTTTGGATGTTATAGTTGGGGTTAGGGTTTTGTGGTTTAGGATTAGTATTTAGGGTTTAGGGTTCGAGGTTTATGGTGTAAATATGTGAAAAATAGTATGATGATATAATTGACAAAATTTAAGTATTAAATAAACACTACATCCACCCATGTGACAAATATCACCCAACTTACGTATAAAATAATACAGTATATGAAATTTTACATCTACCAAACGCACGTATAAAAGTAAGTTTCGTAATAAAAATATATTAAATAATACATCACGAGGGTTACAACCCAACCAAACGAGCGTTAGGGTTTATAGGTTAAAACCTAAAACCATAACCATATTACCCTAAACCCTAACCTTTAAACCCTAAATTCTAACCCTAAAGCCTAAATTCTAACCATGAACCAGAAAATTCTAAACCCATACACTTATACCCCTAAACCCTAAATTGAGTCTCTAAACCCTAAAACTAAGGGCGCTTGTGAAAGCTTTTTGTTTCCACCGTTGGTGCATGATATATTTTCCCATAAATAAATTATTTTTCTTTTAAGTTACAAACATGTCACTCCATTAAAACATTGTCAAAAATATGTCATTGATTATTAAATATTAGACATGAATAGTGACATGATTTGATATAATAACATTTTTAATCCCCAGAAGTATAGTATGTTCAATCTTTCATATTTAAAATTTTATCATTTTAGTCTTTATAATTTAGGGTTTAATTAGGAAATTTTGAAATTTGAAGACTAATTGTAAATTTTTCAAAATTCATATATTGTTAACTCGATCGATCAACCGAAATATGCCAAGAGGGAGTATATTGACTAATAATTTTTTTTGGTGGAAGCAAAAGAAAAATTAAAATTTCAGGTTATAAGGATTTTCGAATGAGAAAATATTTTATGCATTGATGGTGGGAAAAAAAGTTTTCATAATAGTTTATTTTTAGGGTTTAGGGTTTAAGGTTAAAGTTTTAGTGTTTGTGGTTAAATTTTATGGTTGAAAATATATTTTATGGTTTAGAGTTTAAGGTTTATGATTTATAATTTATTGACTAAACTTTATAGTCCCTAAAAAAGATACGTGACAGCTTTAGAAATCCGCTTGTGAAAGAAAAAAAAAACTTTCTACCGACAATGCATCAAATAATTACATTTTTCAAATTTTATAATTATGAAACTAAATAAAATTGAAAATAATGGTCAGTAATATACTATAATTCTAGCATTAAAGTAATACAATTAATTTTCTAACATAGCTGCAGTGGATTTATATAAACTCAAAATTATAATTTAGTTTTGGGAATGTTACCTTATAATAAATTATTGGAGTACTCAATTTGAATGGATCGTTTAGTTAAAATTTAGTGCTTTTAATACGATAAAAAAATTATTTGATTTTTTTAGTTTAAAATTTAAATTAATTAACTAAAAAATTAAATTAATCAACTAATAGATATCAGATATCGATGACTATATATTTTTATAATTTTTTAAATTAATCTCTAATAATTTACATAAAATTTTCAATTTCATATATGTATTTTTTATGCAAACATAAAGTCAACGATCAAGACATATTAGGATCGACTCACTTGACTTAAATTAAAATAAATAATAAAAAATTTCCTTACATTTAAATATATTTTAGGGAAAACTACATCAGAGGTCACCAAAATATCACCATTTTCTTATTTTGGTCACCTAACTAATTTTTTCGTCAAAATCGTCCATCTCGTTAGATATGTTTCCTATTTTGCCCCGTCGTTAAAAATCTAACGTCAGCGTTTCTCTCATTGTGAGCAGGTTAAATAATATTATTTATTCGATCAACCAGGAGGTGACACGTGTTACGTCCTAATTTTAAATAAATCAGAGTAAAAAATACTTTAGACACACATTATTGCTAAGAGTTGAACTTCAAACCCTTGGATAAAGGGACCAAGGTTTAACCACTAAGCTAAACTTAGATTTCTATTAGATTTTATCTAATTTAATATTTAATTTATATTCTCCCAAAATAAAAAAAATAAGCAAAATGCTTCTATGGAGATTTGAACCAAGAACACCTAGCATCAAAAGCAAGTTGTTTAACCATTAAGCTAATTTAAAAAGTTATTATTTAAATATAATTAATTTAAATCTAAATATTTTTTTCAAATAATTCAAAATTTATTTTATACCATAAATATATATTATATAATAATTTTTTATAATGATATAATACAATTTTATAAAAATAAATAATTACCAAAAGAATTGAAAAATTAATTTTAGATTAATTTTGGTAGTATTTTAATTTAATTTTGAGGTGATAATACATTATAAATTAAATAATAAAATTTGTAGATGTATATTAACTTCTTAACTTAGCTTAATGGTTAAATACCTTGCTTTTGATGCTATGTGTTCTTGGTTCAAATCTCATAGGAGCATTTTTTTGCTTAATTTTTTAGTTTGAGAGAGTATAAGTTAAATATTAAATTGGATAAAATCTAATAGAAATCTAAGCTTAGCTTAGTGGTTTGACTCCCATCAGTTGCGTGCCTAAAGTATTTTTTACTCTGATTTGTTTAAAATCATGAGGTGACAGACGTTGACGTGAAAAATAAAAAAAATTGCCAAGTCAGCAATTTCATTAGATTTTAAACGGCGGGGGACCAAAATAGGAAACGTATGTAACGAGAGTGACAATTTTGACGAAAAAATTAATTGAGTGACCAAAACAGGAAAAGGATGATAGTTTGGTGACCTCCAGTGTAGTTTTCCCTATATTTTATTATATTTTGAACAGTAAAATTAGGCGGCGGCCCAACGGGCCCAACTGCTAATACGCGTAAAAGGGGTAATATAACCGTTGAAGGGGATCCATGGATCATCTGAATCCGATCCATATAACTCGAGAAGAAATTAAATCTGGCACAACAGTGAAGAAAGATAGAAACATCTTGAAAAAGTTTGGCGCTTGGCATTTGGAATTCGGAAAAAAAGAACAAAATTTGGGGATTTTAGGGTTTTACTCTCAGTTTTGTTTCCCAATAGAACCATTAGGGTTTTAATAAGTCCCCTAAATCACAATGTAACTTTACATTTCTTCTCTTTTTTCTTGAAATTGGTTTTTCTTTTTTTGCTAATTTTACTTACAAAATAAAACACATGTTTTTGCAGGGAAGTTGTTAAATTGCAAATTCCGTGTCCTCAATCCGTTAATGGAGTCGGTCTTGAACCCGACCCGGATTGGAGTTTCCGTACTCTGTTGTCGGAGCTTGATGCATTGGAAAAGAAGCTCAATATCTCTTCTTCCGTTCCTTTGCCTTTTACAAAAACTAAATCAAGGTAACGTTTTTTTCCCTTTTCCGTCTTTGTGTTTTCTGTGATTGTATCGGTTGAATTAAGCAATTCGTTTTTTTTTTCTTTTAATGTATGAAATAGAGAATTTTATGGAGAAAAAGGCACCAAGAGAACCTCAAAGGCATTTGTAATGAAAATATCTGATGAGGAGTTTGAGGATAGTGAAAGTGAGAATGAGGAGGTCCGTGATCATGATCGAAGTTTAGTGAAAGTTGCTCGATTTAATTGCGATGAAGTTTATTTTAGGTATGGATTATGGTATTCCCATTTGTTTATTTTTTGTAAATATGAAGCCTTTATTATAGTTTCAATGGTTGATGAGATAAATTTTCATGGGTTTTTTTTTTGTAAAATTGTTTAACTTTCAGTAGCAGCGACGATGATTCTGATGATAAGCCGTGTCTTGATATCCAACCCTACCTGATGAATGAGGTGGGGTTGGTGGAGAGTGCCTTATATGAGTTAACTCATGAGCATCAACTAGGTGTTAAGGTTTGTTGGATTAACTCCTCTTGAAGAGAGCTTAAGTTTTGTGCTTTTTGTATCGTGTTCGTTATGAACTTGATATTTTCTTCCATATGTATTATATTGTTTTCTATAGTTCATTAATGGATTATGATATAGCTTCTACATGGACTTAACTACAGGAGGAAATTAGAAATGCAATCTCTGCATTAGAGACAGATTTGACGAATGAGAGCGAAGAGTCTTCCTCTGCACATACTAAAGTTGAGAAATATAGAGAAGCAAGGCGGGAAGTGGAGAGGAAATTTGATGTTCAGTATCAACGCAGAATGTAAGTATGCATTTCCTGTTTGAATTGTTATTTACTCAAATATTCAGTTTGGGATTACAGTTTCTAAACCGGATCTTGTTGCTGACCTCCCCCTTGATTCCTTTTTCCATTTTTTTATTGATGCTGCATGATGCTCTATTATAGGCATGCTAACTGATCCTCATAGTCTATGTTACTTGGACTTGGGTTTGAGTGTCAGATATGGGGATATGTTTAAGATGTATATGTTTTTCGTAAGTTTTTCCATGCATATGTAGAGTTCTCTGAGGATCATATTCTCACATTCCGTGTCCAGATTTTTTTCTCATAGCTAACTACTACATCCTCTGTCCCATTTTCTTTTTCACCTGTCTTTTTTCGGATGTTCCAAAATGAAATAATTGGTTTCCCCTTTTTGAACACCATAACTCTTTTTTTAGATTATTTTCTTTTTTCGGAATTTTAACTTTTTGACAATAAAAAAGTATGTTGCATCAATATAATAAAAAACAGATATATGATACTAAATATGTAAAAGTCAGTTTCTTTTTGGATATGCAATTAGGATGAGGGTAGTACTATATTTGACTATTAAAAGGAACAAAATTAAGATTGCATACTTTTGAATTAGATAGTAATGGATAAATATGTTAAAGTTTAATGAGCTTGCAAGACTATCCATTGTGCTTGCTGTTTTGGAAACCATTTCTTGAAATTGCTACAGTGCAGAAGGACTTGATAATCACTTGACTGCTGTCCAGCGGGATCATGAACTCAAATCACAAATAGAGGAAAGGAGAATACGAAATGATGCAGCACATGAAGAAGCCAAGAGAAGGGAAAAGGCTCTTCAGGAAGAAAGACTACGCCAAGAAAAGGCCAAAGCAGAGGCAGAGGTTTGTTTGCTCTACCCCCTAGGATGTAGTATATTAGACCTCTGGCATATGTGCCCCTGCACCTTTCGCTGTAGGGGTGTTACTTTGTGCAAACTTCAACTTTTGAACTGACTGAATGTTTGTAGGCTGTGGAAGCTCTCCTTTGCTAGGTTGTCATGCATGTAACTGATTTTTTAAGAAAACTTTTCTGATTGAATTTTAAATGGACTTGGCTATTATAGAGTTCAAACAATGTTGCTTGTCACCTTGCTTGTGTTTTCTTTGTACTTTATATGTTCAGTGTCAAAGAATAAAAGAAAACAAGGACAAATTACACGGTTCAGTTCATTGACATACATCCATGTAAAGATGGATTTAGAGAGAAGTATAATACTATAACCTGTCGTAATCTTTTAAAGATCACATTACTCGACATAAGCACATAAGTATAATAACAGTATGATAAATGGTCTTGTTATTTTGCATTTTTTTGTGTAGTTTTTGGTGTTCTTATGCTTTCTGATAGATCTCTACTCCCATTTGTGAGCCTTTTTCTCAATTAAACCTTATTTATTTGTGCATTTTATTTGTCTAGAAACATATACATTTCCATTACTTTAATCCTTTTTGAAACTATTTCCATTTTATCGGGTTTTTATTTCAAGGATATTTACTTTATGGTTAAGAAATTTATATACTAGGTGCAGGCTAAACTTAAAGCTGAGGAAGCCAATAGAATTGCTTTGGAAGCTAAGAGGATAGCAGCAAAAGAAGCAGCAGAAAAGGAAGCAGCTAAAGCCCCCAAAGCTCCTACTTCTGAAGTGCCACAAACGGCAGCACTAGGAGGCCCAAATGCTACTAGTTCGGGAGCTTTAATTGCCCAGTCCAAGGGATCTGGGAATGATAAAACAAATAAATCACAATCAGCAGGTATATTTGCTTATTTTCAGTTTAAAAACTTACTCACATGCACATTTGCGAATGAACGTACTTACAGAACCCTGAACCGAAACATACATGGACAAATGCGAGATCTCAGTCCTCGTAATTCCATTGCCATCCATGTTTCTAATGAATGGTTGCTAGTTTCTAGATATTCTTTATGTTTTTGTACTTTGTTCGAGATTTTGCACTTCATAGATTTCAGCATGCCTCATGTAAATGCAGATGTATGTGTGTTTCTTTGTTCTGGAAAACAAGATTTTTGTTCTAGGCAGTACATCAATGTGTATCCAATGTCAATGATTTATCCGGGCCAACTGTTAATGTGGCAGGTAATATGCTCAGGGCAGCAGATAGTGCTTTAAACCTAGAGAGGGAAAGGCTACAAAAATTAAAAGAGTTGGAAGGAATAAACCAATCACTGAGATCAAGTTCAAATGAGGTATTTCTTCCATCTATGTTCGATTTGCAACTTTTGGTTCTGGTACCTTGTAAGTTTATAAATATTCTGCAACTCATATCCTTCATTTCCTGGTATTGAACTGCAAACTACTTGCATTTAGGATATTATCGAAACTATAAAATTTTGGGAGGTAAATTATTGTTTTCGGACTTGTAAAAAAATGTAAGAATTAAATTACTAGAAAAAGAGGGCCATTATGTAGATATGTGGGTTATGTATTTGTATTATATTCTTGGAAAGTGCTTTAGCTTTGTTATCATATTTTCTCTATTTGTATATTTTCTTTTCAATGTCTTGGTTTGTTTGTATGAATCAATCAATTGATTAACCAATGTTTGTTTTTTTAGGATTTTGGCAGCACTGAAAGGCATATTGCTAGGTTGATAAGACAAATAAGGGGTACTAAAGACAGTGTCACGTAAGTTGGATGTGTTTATTTTTTTGGTAGTTACTCTATCAAGTTTGTAATATTTTTCTGCATTATGTTTGTTTCAACTAGAATTTTTGTATCCGAAGTTCCGTGATTCTGTTAGATTGATAACTCTATATGTAATCAATCTTTTGCAGCACAAAAGCTACTGAGCTTGTAAAGATTTTCAACAATCCGCGTTGCCCTCAAACCATAAGCATTGCATCTTTTGCTAAGAAGGTAATGATAATTCCTTAGCACTAAATGATATGTCATTCTCAAGAAAATGTACAAAATGCCTTAAACGTTAAAAAGGCAAAGTCCGAATCTGGTTCCACATTGAAAGCTAATTTATATATATATATATATATATATATATCAATGAAACCAAATATGCATACATTTGGAAAGTGCCCTATTCTCTAATGAAATGACCAAGTAATGTAGCAATGGCCATGCGTGGAACTAATTCAGTATCGAATCTCAAATCTATATATTATCTGTCAATGGTACACTTGTATTTTTTCTCATATACTAAGAAATCAGTTGGAATTAGTCAATTTACTTCCGATGGATATCCAATTGTAGTTCTTTAATGCTTTGACTGTGAGAAATAATTATTCTGCTTTCAGATTATATTATGAAAATCCTTATGGTTACGGACGTGCATTTCTGGTTTTGTCACTTTAGGTTGTTTCTCACTGTGAAAGCCCAGATAGTGCTCCCTTTGCCTGCGGGCATGTCATCATCCTTGTTACATCACAGGTATACATCTTTTACAGTTTCACTTCCATCTTTTACTGATCTTAAAATCGGAAATTGGATTTTAACATAGAAATCCTTGTTTGCCCAGTTCCCACAAGCGATGGATCTTCTTGTTGCTGAGCTACAAAGAGCTTGCATTTACACTGTCCCAAAACATATATCATACTCCAAGGTAACTCTTTTTCAACGTATGAAGGCATATTTTTTATCCTTTCGACGTACGATAGTTAGCCTATCCAGATGAGTAAAAAGCTGGCACTCAAACTTGCCCTTATTTCCCGAGTGTTTTCATTTGTTAAACATGTAGCTTTGCTTTCTTAAATTACTGGCTTTCATCCTGTTATGCACCTTTGATGTTTTGATGTTAAGTTTTGGCTGAATTTCGAGTTCAAGGTCTGTTTAGTTTTAAGCCTCTGTTTATCTAGTTGCTTCTTCTGGAAAGGTTAAACATGAATAAATAAAACCGTGCCTGGGGCTGGTTGGCCTCTCCTCTGTTCTTTTTTGCTGATGCCGCCATTGTTATATTCATTCTAAGTTGTAATTTGCTATTTCAGTCAGCTTTTGAATCCAAAGAAGCTTATTGGAAGGTTCTCGGATACCAAGAGGAAGATGGGAAGATTGAAAGTAAAAAGGATTATTTGAAACGGTTGGAATCTTACGTGAGGCTGTATGGGGCACTGGTTCAGGTATGTTAATTTTCAAATCCAAAAGAAAGTAATGTTTCATTCCTTGTAATGCATATGGATGCTTTTGTCCTCTATGCTTGTAGCATCAAGACTCGTTAAAAATGACCCTGCTAACTGGGTTTTTCATTAATGGCAGACGGAGGTTGCAGGTCGCCAAAATGTTCATGGTCTAAAGGAGGGTTGGGCATGGCTTGCCAGGTTCCTAAATGCCCTCCCTGCCAATATTTATACCGCTGTGGCTTTGAATGCATTCCTGCAAGTAAGTTGGATTTCTGTAAGTTTACATTTTGCATTCATACCGGCAACCGCTGAATACAGGAACTTGCTGGGAAAAAATGTTACTGAAATCGGAAACCTGAACAGATTCTGCATGGGACTAAATAAAACTAATAAATCGGAAACCTGAACAGATTCTGCATGGGACTAAATAAAACTAATACGGAGCCAATGTGCTCACTGAGATATAAATTTCTTTCGGATTAACAATGGATATATTTGTTTTTACAGACGGCTGGCTTTGGTCTCTACAGAAAATACAAATCCCAGTTCATGAAACTGCTGAACATCGTCTCGGAGAACTTTCTAAACACCTTAAGATCCCAAGAAGATCCGGAGCTGAGGCCGATTACGGCGGATATTCAATCCTACTTAGAAGACAAGAAATTCCTTGTAGAACCGGAGGGAAGGAGTTTGCAGGGTTCTTTGTTATCGAGTGTGATGGTGCCGGACTCAGATTACCAGGCCCAGTCGTTTTATCAACATAGTAGGAATTACTTCTGAATGAACCAAGCCGAGAAATAATTTGCACATACGAGTATGAAGCTAATATCATTATTATCGAGTGTCATGCTCTACAGTAAGGTTTTGGGGAAGAAAAGGGTTAAGATCCTTGTGTCCATGTTTCAAGATAACAAGTTTATTTTATACTAATGTGTTTTGGTGTTTATTGATATTTTTAAATCAATTAAATGATTCTATTTTATTTTTAAATTGGATTTATAAGAAAAATTAAAAATAGTTAAAGAGAAACAATTTATATAAATGTCGAAATTTTGATTGGAATAAAATTTTAACTATTTAGTATCAATTTAAAATTGAAAAAATAAACTATTAAAGGAAGGATAATAATTCCATAAACTGTAGTAACAAAATGTTTTCACAATTTTAAAGTTTAAGGAACTAATTTAAGGTTTAGGTTTAGAATTTAGAATTTAGGGTTTATAGGTTAAAATATAAATTCTTAATTTATCATGCTAAACCCTAACATTTAACATGAATCTTAAATTTTAATTACAACCCTTAAATTTTAAACCACTAAACCTAAGCCTCTAAAGTTTAAGCCCTAAATTAAATCTATAAACTCTAAAATTATGACATTTATGGAAACTTTTTATTTCCACCATCTATGTATGAAATAATTACTTTTTTTGGTCCCCAATTTCACCAGTTTAATCATTTTAATCTTTAGACTTTTATTGTGCTCTTTTGGCTCTTGAATTTTTATTTTTTTGGTCAAATCGATCTAAATATAACGTAACAGTAAGAGTATGTTAAGTTGATATTAATTAGTTCGATGGTTAAAAGAGAACAATAAAAACATAAAAGCTAAAATGACTAAACGATTAAAATTGGAGTTCCAAAATGTTTATTACCTCTTATAAACAACGACAAGAACATCAACATAGACTTGCCAATTTGGTTATTTATATTGTATTTGTATATTTTTTTTATGTATCATAAGTTATGTTCAATATATATACATATAATTTCAATTGAATTCAATGATGAAAAAAAAATTATATTCATTCTAAAATACTTGAGTTTAAGCAGTTTTGTGTGCAAGGTATATGTGGCTTATAAAAGAGTTAATGAAAATGTTATACTATTTAGAACGTCCCATGACTATTTTATAATAGTTACATAAATTTAATGATTATTTTATAACTTTTAAAACATAATTCAGGTGTAAAATCCCCATTAATTTATGATGCATCACAAGCTTTGAACACAAAAGCAAAAGTAAAACAAATTATTTACAGAAAAATTCTTGTTGTGTGTGTCATGCAGTGTTTCTCTCTTAAGACCCAAGTTGGAGGGCTTGAAAGCACAATGCCACAATAACCATCCAACCAGTATTCATATCTCATCAGTCGTAGTCGTCCGAGCACGGATCCAGCTCGGAACACCCATTTGATCGTAAACACGATCCGATTGTTCTTAATCTGGTTCCGAAACACTAGTGTTCCATTCAACGAAAGCCTAACCTGACTGGTGATCATATGAATCACTGGGAACTTGGACTCACCTTTTACAGCTGAGAATGGTTCTACATTTTGTGTAGCAATCAGGGTTTTCTCAAAGTAAAGTTCGAGAAACATGTGACTGAAATCGAAGCTCGCCTTCTTGTTCGGATTCGTGAAGTTGGCCACTAGAGTAAAATTGGCATCGAGCTGGTAATTGGTGTCGACAGAGACCGCATTTAAGGTGACATTGTTGAGATCGAAGAGCGGACTACGTGGTTGAAAGGCGAAGACCACGACGAGGACTAAGCACACTATTACTATGATCAGCGACAGAATCAGACACAGAGTTGCCGCACACCATATTAGAGGGTGGGTTCTTCGATGGGCCAAAATGCGTAAACGACGAGGCATGCTTGTGGCGTTGTTTACCTCGATGCTGATTTGCGACCACGACTGGCAACAACGCGTTGTTTAGGTCGGGATCTTTGATTAAAATGTAGGTTGGTTTCGACATGACATTCTGATAATGAACATATATGACTGGAAAGTGGAAACTAAGTAAAAGATGATTAGCTTCATGGGAACTTCATGTTGAGGCAAAGAATCAAAGCATAAACTAAGGGAGGCATTGATTCTTGCTACCTGGAATTTTGGGCATGACAACAAGACTTGTCTATTGGCCGGGTTAGATTATTATTTGAAGTCCTAGATTCGATTCGAAATTTTTTTAATTCAAACTTAAAAGAAGAGGAAATCCGTATTATAAAAATATTCATCACTTGTATCATAATTATGTTCGATTTTTCATCACTTGTGTCATAATTATGTTCGATTTAGTTATTTTCTTTTACCGGTCATACATTCATCGATTCGTGCTGATGCCCTCCTACCTGCAACAACTTTGGCCACCCAAACCCCTTCAACACTGTAGTGACATCAAAAGGTTCTTGCTTCAAGAAATGCAAAAATATTTTATGATTACATTATCACGAGTTTTGTACAAAAAGGGGTAAAATAAAACAAACAAAAAATACATATGGATTCTACATCAGTGTTTGGTTCTGCATTTTTTCTCTCTTAAGACCCCAGTTGGTGGGCTTGAAACTATGACGCCACAATAACCATGCAACCAATATGAATATTTCAATAAACCTCCGAGTTTTGATCGAGCTCGGAAAACCCCTTTGATTGTAAGCAGGACTTGATTGTTCTCGATCTGTTTCCGAAACAGCAGTGTTTCTTCCATTGAAAGCCTAACCTGACTGGTTATCATATGAATATTTGCAAACATGGTCTCACCTTTTGCAGCTGAGAAAGGTTCTATTGATTGAGTAGCAATCAGGGAATTCTCGAAGTAAAGACCGAGGTACATGTGACTGAAATCGATGCTCACCTTCTTGTTTGGATTTGTGAAGTTGGCCAGTAGACTAACATCGGCATTGAGCAGGTAACCCATGTCGAGAGTAGCTGCATTCAAAGTGACGCCATTGAGATCAAACAGTGGACTACGTGGTCGATAGACGAGATAGACTATTAGAACAATTAGGCCTCCTAGTATCATGATCAGCAAAAAAATGACACAGATAGTTGCCGCAGACCATGCTAGAGGGTTTGTTTGACGGTCCCCTGGGAGAAAAAGACTAGAGTGAGGACGATGCTCTTGGGGATGCCTGCCGTAGTGCTGGCCACCTTCGGTGATTTCACCTGGTAGTCCTATCAATGACGAGCTAGGATGTTGGTCTTGAAGCTGGGGTTGCAGCATTGCTTCTTTTGGGGCCGGAACTTGAATCGATGAGGGCCGTGGTCGTAATTGGGGGCGTCGATCCTCATTTTGTACTGGCGGCGGCACCCAAACATGTAGTGGAAGGTGATTTTGGCTTTCATGATGAGGCTCCAACAGTGATGGGCCGAGTTGTTGAGGATGTTGGTCTTGGTCTTCAGTACCTCGTAGTGGGACACGACGGTTGTGACCACGTCGTGGCAGCAAGGCAACAGGTAGATAATGGCGTTGCTCGGGCGTTGTACCATCAGGATCTTCAATAAAATGTGGGTTCGTTTCAACATGTCGATGAGCCATTCTGGTAAGATGAATATATGACAAGAAATAAAGTAAAGCAAAGGGATGAAGCAGGGTAATTAGCAAAAAAGAATGGACTCCATGGGAACTTCATGCAAAGGCAAAGAATCAAACAAAAACTAAGGGAGGCAAGTAATCTTTGATGATTCCTTCCCTAGATGCTATGTTATTGTTAAGATAGGGTAGCCTTGTGTATTCATTTCTATTTCTCCTTTTTCGGCCATCTCAAAGGAGGCTTTGATTCTTGCTACTTGGAACTTTGCCTAGATATACTGTTTTCGAACCCGTCAATTAGTTTTTGGGCATGGCAACAAGACCTATCCATAGGTTGGACCGAGTTGCCGTCTAAATTTCTTTTTAATCTTCCTTACCAAGGCCCATTTTTGACCTGGCTTGGCCCGTAGGTTCAAATTTATTATTCTTAATATTAATGTTTTTATAATTATATTCAAATAAATAATGTTAATTATTAAATAGTAATTCGGGCTGGCCGGAATCACTAAATGCCTTGTCCAAGGTCCGGCCTGGACAGGCCGCGTAGGTAGCCCAGACTTGGACAGATCTAATAGCAACATTTGTGTGTACATGGGCATAATGACATGATATGAGATGAAATGAATCATACGTTTCAGAAAGAAAAGGGTAATGATTAAATAAGTTAACTTACCATAAACATGAAGCCTGTTCCGCTTTTCCATTGCCCCAAAGCAAAACTACAATGGTTAATGTAGATTTGGCAGTGAGACAGAGATTCCAGATGAAGCTGAGAAGATGAGAAAACTAGGCAGGGGAGATAAATGTGTCAAATTTATATTACCCGGACTCATGTGTGAGTTTCGGATGTAGATATATGGGCAAAATGAGGTTCCTGAAGTCGGATTACCCTATTGTCAAATAAATATCTGCATCATGAGGACATAAGTATTTATTGGTTTCAGAGAGATATAACATACAATTTTGAGCTCACAACTTTTGAAAGAACCCAGTCCAATTTCAAGCATAGCATGGCAGAGTTTCCCCTGCAATACACAAGCATGCATAAGGATATTGACTAGTGAAATGAACACATAGATGAGAGTATGAACAGAGAAACTTGTACTATGGAATAGTCGTCACATATATTGATGATACAACCATGCTCTCAATCTCATACTTGAAACTTATTGATGATCTTCAAATATAGGGACCTTAGCCCAATGGTAGGCCACATACCATTTTTTTCCTAGCAGCAATCTTCTTTTTAAGTAAAAAACTAGTAGAAATTGGCCTGCTAGTAAATTAGTATACAGTTCATCTATAAATATATTCAACAAAGCCAACAGCTCAAACCTGAGATTTATTTTCTAAGGGTCCGCAGGAAGGGCAAAACAGTGGCAAGAATAGAGGATCATAAGAAGAGCTTTAACCAAACAATCCATCCATATTGCTACTCAACATCAAGACCAAATAGTTCACCTGAAAATGTGAAAATAAACAATCATATTGCTAAAACTGAGGCAAGAGTCGTCCTAACACTCATGCACTGCCAACCAGGGACATAATTCATTCTAAAGAAGCAATAAGCAACGTTAAGCTGCTCTTAAACAAATCAGCTAACTAAACTTTCAAGCAAATGTGCAAGCACGGGATTAGATTGATGCACATTACCATGCAGTTGAAAACAATGTTGCAACGCCGTGGCTTATAATAAAATACCACATTATAACTTCCAGTGTATGTCATACCATTGGAACAGCTGTAATCTAGATGTCAATTGGAATTCTACCTGCAATGAAAAATCTTAAGTCTTCTAACCACTACATATTACGTTCGCTTTAGAGTATCCAGTAGCTAGTTTTTAAGTTTACAGAAGTGTTACAAATAAGGCTATGGTAGGACTGGAAAAAGCTTCCAGCAGGATGGCATTGTATTGCACTAGTAGTGTCAAAAAATCATTAACACCATGAGCTGTTCTTAGAGCAAATCAAGTATTTCCAGAACAGCCGAAGAAGAAACCACCCAAAAGGCACACACGGATGTATGTTATGGGATTTGAAATGCAAAATGTTACCATGTTCATGCAGAGTCTGAATGGATAGCATTGATCAGTGTCTCAGAAACAGATCCATCAAGAGTAAAACCCTTCTCCATCATTTGATCCCATACTTTGCAAGCCTTAGATAGCATTTTTTCTCTTAAGAGCCCTCCAATTATCAACTTGTAAGTCATCTCATCTGGAGAGAATCCTTTAGTCTGCATTTCCTCATATAGACGTAAAGCTTCAGTTACTCGGTTAGACTTGCAAAACCCATTTATGAGGGTGTTGTATGAAATCACATCAGGGTTAATTCCCTGCATTATCATGTCATCCAAAATACCACAAGCCCTTTCAACCTTCCCACTTTTGCATAGGTGGTCAATAATTATAGTATAGAAAATACGATCAGGCAACAGCCGCATCCTTGACATATAATCAATAAGCTCTTTAGCTACACCGGAACTACCTTCAATAAGAAAAGCTTTTATAAGAGTCGTGAACGTCACCACATCAGGTGCAATTCCCTTCCTACCCATTTCCTCAAAAAGCTTGTAAGCTTTTCTAGTATGACCACCCTTGCAAAATGCTTTGATAATGATATTATAAGAAACAGCATCAACCAACCCATTCGCCTCCATCTTGTTCACCATCAATAAGTATGCTTTATCCGGCCTATTAGCATTACAGAGACCCTTAATCATCTGGTTATAACTATACACATCAGGTCCTATCCCACTCCTCTCCATTTTCTTCATCAACTTCCCAGCCTCCTCCAACATAAGCTCATTACAAAAATAATTCAACAAAACATTATAGGTAACCAAATCCGGCTCACACCCATTTTTCTTCATAAACAGATTTATCGCCTGTGCCTTGTCGATCCTCTTCATTCTACAAAACCCATTAATCAGTGCATTATAGAGCAATGAACTAAACTTCATATCTCCACCTTTAATCACCTCAATAACAAGCTCATACGCTAAATCAACCTTCCCACCTTCACACAACGAAACGACAATCGCACAACATGCTTTATTATCTGGTTTAAAACCTTTCCCAACCATTTCCCTCCAGAAACCAACAGCATTATCGAGTTTCCCCGCTTTACACATCCCATCAATCATAATCGTATACGTTACAACATCCGGGTCTCTCCCTTTCTTAACCAAACTATAAAAAGCGTCTAAAGCTAACTCTACCTTTTCCTCTCTAAACAAAAGATTCAAATAAATATTAAAAGCCCAAATATCCGGAACGTAATCCAATTTATCCATGTCATCCAAAAGAAGCTGAATAAGATTAAAGTTCTTGACGGAGCACAAACCAGAGATAAAGCGAGAGTAAGTGAAGGGGGTCAGAGAGAAACCCTGGGGGAACATTTGGAAGTAGTAGTGTTCGGCTAAGTCGAAACGGGAATGGCGGATGAGGACACCGATGAATCGGTTATAGTCGATGCCGAAGACACGGCAATCTGAGTGAGTCATTTCGTCGAACAGGTTGATGGCTTGGTCGATCAGGCCGGTTTTAACAAGCCTCGAAATGTGGGCACGGTATATTAGGCGGGGCGTGCCCAGAACGTGATACATATCAGAGAATGATGCATATCAGATTGGATTTGAAAGGGTTGGGACCCGATCAGAATCGACATGAGAGAAACATTGGCTTAAAAAAAAAAGAGTGCCGGTATACAAAAGAGACGAAGAAAGGTTGATGCGAATGGTTGTTCGGCAAGAGAGGAGAGTGTAAAGAGTGCCGCTGTTTTCAGGTGTAGGGGGAGAATGGGCGCCGGCGATTTTGGCGGCCCAAAGAGTTCTTTGCGTGTACTATTTGTAAGAGGGATGTGTTTTCTAGGTTGCACACGGGTCTAATCAAAATTTTCAAATTTTAAGGGATGTAATGAGAAATTTTTAACAAAATAGGGTCTAACTTAACTTTTAAAAAATTTGGGAGACTTTAAAACAAGTTAACATTTTTGAAGTGGCTTAATTAAAACATTCAAACAATTTAAGATTTTATGAGATTTTTTAACATATTTAAGGGACCTAATTAAAATTCTTTAAAATATTTGAAGGTGTAATTCAAATTTCTCCAAATATTGAGGGTGCCAAGGCTGGACCATACTCTTGTATAGTTGTATACATCCGCTGGTTGCACAAAATATTTAAAAAATTAATCTTATTTTTTATATAATCTAAAGAGTTAATTGCACCACATGTTCTTAAATTATGACTTTTATTTTAAATTGTTCTATAAATTTTTGAACATTTCAATTTCATCTTCAAACTATGACTCTCATTTTAAATTGGTCCTAAATTTTGAACATTTTAATTTCACCCTCATAATATGACTCTCGTTCTAAATTAGTCCTTATACTTTTAAACTTTCTAATTTCATCCCCAAATTAT
This sequence comes from Hibiscus trionum, assembly GCA_030270665.1. Classification (NCBI taxonomy): domain Eukaryota; kingdom Viridiplantae; phylum Streptophyta; class Magnoliopsida; order Malvales; family Malvaceae; genus Hibiscus; species Hibiscus trionum. The sequence continues at coordinate 3,186,526 of BSYR01000050.1, forward strand.
CAGCATCTATCACGTGTTAATAAAATTGTTATAAAAAACTATTAAGTGTCATGTAAACATTGATGCGTATTATGTAATAATATAATGCGACATAAACGATAATTTGAGGATGAAATTAAAACTTTCAAAAGTTTGAGAAATCAATTTAGAATGATGGTCATAGTTTGGGGTTAAAATGGAATAATCAAAAGTTTAGGGACAAATTTAGAATAAATATCATAGTTTAGGGATGAAATTGGTACGTTCAAAATTTTAGTGACCAATTTAAAATAAGAATCATAGTTTAAGAATAATTGGTGTATTTATCTTTAATCTAAATTACTTTATCAGAGTGTTTACAATTTCACCAATATCTAAATAAACTTAAATTTGAAAAGAAAGTACCTTGATACACAATTTTTTTTATAAATTTTAGTTTATATAAATTTATTAATGTAGAGTTTAGATATTTAGTTTAAGCTTTAGAGATTTAAATTTTATAATTTTGAATTTAAAATTTAAAGTTAGAATTTAGAGTTAATAATTTAGAGTTTAGTGGTTAGAGATTGTTGTGTAAATTCTTTTAAACGGATTGTATCTCAAAATGTAATTCAATTTTAAAATGCCTCTTACTATTAAAATCAGTATTTTATTTTCTATTATTAGTATATACACCGGTGAAATTAAGTGAAGAATGTGTGGGTTGTAGATGAGTGGAGTATTTTATGATGTTTCACTTGATCTTAACCTGAACTCAAATTTTAGAGTAAAAATTTGAACTTAATTTGATTTGACCTGATATAAATAAAAATTTAATGATTATTATTTTTATTCGATAAAATAAGGAGTTAATTAAAGAATACAAATAGAGAGGGGGCATTATAATAATTATTTCATTTTTATTAGAAAAAATAAGGAGATAATTGAAATATATATATATATATATATGCAATTGTACCTAAAAATTTAGAATAAAATTAAACTATTATTTTAGGTCGGGTATTTTCATCTTAAACACAAAACCTATCTTCAAAAAATCAGACCCCAAACTTGAAATTTTCTTTTAAAAACCTGATCCTATAGGATTGGGTCGGGTCAGAACCCATTGGGTATGGGTCAAATGGTCATCCCTATAAATTTTTTTGTTATCCTTCTAATTCTTTAGAGCTTTATCCTGACTAATCCATATCAATTCGCGTCGCAGGCTAATTATATATACCCAAATTATATTCGTTAATTAATTATAAATATATAATTTTATATTTTTATAGGAAAGAAATAGATATAATTTTATATACATTATATTAGTACAATCAACAAGTACTAATTAAACTTAGAGGTGGCAATCGGCTTGTTCGTATCGAGTACGGGTTGGTCACTTCGGGTCGAGTTGATTTTTGGTTCGGGTTACTTTCGGTTTAGGTTCAATTTGGGTTGCATCGGGTCTGATTCGAATTAAATTCGGGTCTATGTTATTTCGGATCGGGTCGGTTGATTTCATGTCGGTCAATATCGAATCTGTTGACTTTCGAGTTGGGTCTATATCGGATTAGTCAGCTTTCAATTTGAGTCAATATATGAATATGATCTTTTAAAGGAGAAAAATGATATTAAACTATTACTAAAGGTAGTTGTTAATTAGTAATATAACACAAAATGAGAATAAATCATACGTATTTGACAAAATTAAATTCGAGTTGCTTTCGGTTCGGGTTATTTTTCGGTTTTGATTAATTTCGATTCAGGTTGATTTCTGGTTTAACTAAATTCAGGTCGATTTTGGTTCAGTTCGTTTTGGATCGAATTCGGGTCAAATTTAAACCATCATGTTCGAGTTTATATCAAATCTCGAGTTAAGTAAATCAGTTAGAATCTTGAGTCAAATTTGCCAAGTCTAATTAAACTCCTAAGCTGTGCATAAAAAATGGATATTCCAATCGGTTGTCAAGAATTCAATCTTCACTCCATATATAAAGTAATTTTTAAAATTTGTTACTAACCTCTATCTTTTATATAGACCAATAGACCTCGGAGGAGTAGTCACTAAATCACTCTAATGGACAGTTGAAAAATCCACCCGAGTTCGATCTACATTAGTAATGTTGCTCTCACGCGAAAACGCGTTCAATTAGGTCCTTCAGTTCGCACATTGCAACAAATTAGCCTGTAACCCCTTAAACTCGGCCCAAAAGAAATGGGATGAATCTAGAAAGTCATGATTGAAAACTTGTCCCTCAAGAAACAATTTAGGTTAAAATATTTTATAATTCAAATGAATCGATTAAATAAGTAAAACTCAATAAATACTACGATTATTAAAAAAAACTCAATCTTTTTAACGATGTTCTGATAATTAATTAAAATATCTGAAAACAAATTTGTAAATGCATGCATCCAATAAATTCCAAATTATAAACAGTCCCAATGTCCATATTACACAAATATCCCAAACAATGTTAAAACAGAAATTCAAAGTAGTCAAAAGAGTTCATACTGAATGATAAAATATCTAAATAAAAGCGAGATGCTCCAAGTACCGAGTCGCCTAAGAGAGTTTGAGTATATGAAAGAAGAAACTACATGGGTGTAAGCTAAAGAGATTAGTGTGTCTCTAAAGTGCAAACAAAACACAAAACCTAAACATTATTTTTATTTTCAAATAAACTCTTTTGAAAACACATTCAATCCGACAAATCAAAATCATAATGATATGATGTTTGATGTATGATTCAATAACCAACAATTCGATACACCACCCCAAGAATAAGGTTCCCCAGAACCTACTCTCTCCATCGTCACCATACGGAAGTGGAAATCAACTCGAAGGGTAGAACCACTGATCCGAAGCGAAATTCAGCCCGAAGGGTGAAACCACTGAGCTTCCCCAAATACAAATCCCGATTCATGTATACACAATGATATGACGTTGCTTTTAAAATCCGAGTCTTAACTGAAACTTGAATTGTTAAAAATTCAAGTTGCATAAAATCTATAAATCTGATGTTTCACAATTTGATAAATCCGAAGTTTCATAATTTTAAAATTTTGATATCTCATAGTTCGGTAAATATGATTTTTCAGTTAAATCACATTATGACATGTTATGCATGATGTCTGAAAATTTTCACTCCTCTACAGAATATTGCACACAAAATGTATATAGACATTCATTTACAACACCAAAGAAAACACAAGTTTATTGCACAAGAAGACATACCTTTAGCGGTCAGAAGTTCTATCGTTGAGAAGAACGCCTAACGTTCATACCTATCACTTGGTATAATTGAATCAGAACGTAAAGATCTCAAAGAACGTTCCTGATTGGTCAAAATTACTAGAGGTAACTCTACGGCCTCGGAGACGTAATCACCCAAATGCAACCAGAGGAGAGAACAACGAAGAAGACTACGACGGAAGAAGAACCGATAGGTTCTCTACAAACTGAGCAAATAACAAAGAGGGAAGGTGTAGTGGACGATGGCGATGCAAAGAGTAAGATGAAAATCGAAAGATTTTCGGTGGTGGTGCTTACACACGACGATCGAAAAGAGGACACTAGTGGTTTGAGTCTGCTTGAGGGGGAGAGGGGAACACTGAGATGTGTACGACGTCGTACACCACCGACGCTGAAGGCCCGATTGGAGCTTGGGTCAGAACACGATGGTGAGGGGTTATTTTCAGGGAAAGCTAGGAGTGGAGAGGGTGGGTTGGTGGCTGCCGAAACTCAAATAGCAAAAATCAAAACCTAATCTGAAAAGTATAGTTATATACCATGCTCCAAAGGGTAAAAACACAAGGGAAAGGTCACAACTTATCCGATTTATATATAAACCCCAAAGGTTCTGATTTTGCTAAAAAAGGTCGCTAATTTCATAACTGTAATTTAATTAAATTCCTAACTCTTAATTAAAGTTTCGAATATAAGATTCCCAAATTCTATGATTTTCAAATTAAAGATTTTCACATTAGGAATTTCCAATTTGGGATAATTTTGGGGTGTTACAACTCTCCCTCCCTTAAAAGAAATTGCGTCCTCAAAATTTTCAGACTTAATAACGTATCCCCAAAACTGACACAAGCTTATATTTTTTTTCATTCTGAATTCATAAAACATCAAACTGAAATAAAGTTGAATGCATCAAAAATATACATACCTGTTATGTCCTGAGATGCATCCTCGAAACCATCACGAGCTCCAGTTGCGTGCACAAAACCTGATTGTCTAGTCTCGGATCTAGTTGATCCACCACTCTGAGCATGTCTACCTCTATTAGTAGTACCATAAGCAACTAACCTAAGATGCCCTCTACCTCGATAAGGTGCCTGAATTGATGTATGTGCTTAACTCTACATGAATGAACCGATAGGTGAACATAGACAATTCTTTAAGTAATGATCATGAGAACCACATCTAAAATACGCTTTGTTCATCAATCTGCACTTTTCGTTATGCTTTTTATTGCAATAACCACATACAAGAATAGGCCGACGAACTTTTGAACTACCCACGCTGCTAGGCGGAACTGTCGATGCTGCAGCTCTCACATTCCGATAACTATGAGGAACATGCTCATCTCTAGGCCTTTTTCCAGATGAGTTGACAAAATTAGGCTGAGCAGATGTGTCTGGTTGTTTCACGTCTTTCTTAGAATTCTAAAACTTTCTCAACTTCCATAAGTGCAATTATCCACTCAGCAATCTTAGCTCGACTAACCAAGTCGTTGAACATTTTATCATGATGCGTAGCAACATCTCTTTGAATCGGTAGTCGAAGTTCCTTCAAAAACCAATCACACTTGTCTTTCTCAGTCGCAACTAACCCAGGAGCATACTTGGCCAACCTCCAAAACTCAATCTCATAGTCATTAACCGACATATTATTCTGCTTCAGATTCATAAAATCATCGCGACACTTCGCTAAGAACTCGGCTCCCACATACCAATCTTAAAAAACCTGTTAGAAAAATTCCCATGTGACATAACTAGATGGAACCGTATCTATCACAGACTCCCACTAATTTTGTGCCTCACCCTCTAACAATGATACAACGGCCCTCAATTTCTGATTGGCAAGGTAATCCATCTCAACAAACAATCATTGTAACTTCTTTAGCCAATACTCTGCATCAGCATGATGTGTAACAATTTTACCCTCAAACAATTTCATCCCAACAGCTATAAATTCTGTAGAAATAGGTTTCCTCGGACCCTCTAACTGGCGGAGATAACGCAACAACTCATGGTTCACCGTGGCACTGTTCGGCTGAACTTACTCAGTGTCATCAACATCAAGTGAGTCATCACTTCCGATCTGATATCCTCTCAATGTGTGGTTCTCATTGTCTGGTATCTCATTTTGATTTTTTATATGATCCCCTAGGCATATAATCACTACCAAAAGCGACGGTACAACCTCGACCAATCACAAAACTAGAACTCCTATGCGGTGGCATAGTAGACTATCTACAAAAGGTAATAACCTAGAGTCAAATTTGGTACTGAAGCCTTGAATTTAAAACACATTGAAAACATTAAGTCAAAATTACATAATATCGTAGTATATTTTTAAGAAAAATTGTCATTTATCCCAAAATATTTTAGATGCATGCAAAATTCGAAAATGTTTTGAAAATAACTTTTAAGAGTCTCACACTCCAAGGGTTGAACATAGCTCTGATACCACTAAATGTAACCCCTTAAACCTGACCCAAAAGAAATGGGCTGAATCTAAAAAGTCATGATTGAAAACTTTTCCCTCAAGAAACAATTTAGGTTAAAATATTTTATAATTCAAAAGAATCGATTAAATAAGTAAAACTCAATAAATACTACGATTATAAAAAACTCAGTCTTTTAAATGATGTTTCGATAATTAATTAAAATATCTAAAAACAAATTCGTAAATGCATGCATCCAATAAATCCCAAATTATAAACAGTCCCAATGTCCATATTACACAAATATCCCAAACAATGTTAAAACAGAAATTCAAAGTAGTTAAAAGAGTTAATACTGAATGATAAAATATCTAAATGAAAGCGAGATGCTCAAAGTATTTAGTCCCCTAAGAGAGTTTGAGTATCTGAAAGAAGAAATTATGAGGGTGTAAGCTAAAGTGATTAGTGTGCCTCTAAAGTGCAAACAAAACACAAAACCAAAATATTATTTTTATTTTCAAATAAAGTCTTTTGAAAACACATTAAATCTTACAAATCAAAATCATAATGATATGATGTTTGATGCATGATTCAATACCCAACAATCCAATACACCATCCCAAGAGTAAGATTCCCCATAACCTACTCTCTCCATCGTCACCATCCGAAGTGGAAATCAGCCCAAGGGTAGAACCACTGATCCGAAGCGAAATTTAGCCCGAAGGGTGAAACCACTGAACTTCCTAGACACAAATCTCGATCCATGTATACACAATGATATGATGCTGATTTTAAAATACGAGTCTTATCTGAAACTTGAATTGTTAAAAATTCAAGTTGCATAAATTTATAAATCTGATGTTTCACAATTTGATAAATCTGAAGTTTCATAATTTTAAAACTTTGATATTTCATAGTTCGGTAATTATGATTTTTCAGTTAAATCACGATATGACATGTTATGCATGATGTCTGATAATTTTCACCCATCTCTACAGAATATTGCACACAAAATGTATACAGACATTCATTTACAGTACCAGAGAAAACACAAGTTTATAACACAGTGTTGGGTTTTAGGTGCTCGATTCCTTCAACCGTTCTTGCTCGCCAAGTGGTGGAGAAGTGGAATTTTGGGTGTAAGTGGTGTGGAAGCTAAAAAGATTAAGGACACAATGATTTATAGTGGTTCAACCTTCTAACTAAGGTCTACATCCACTACCTTAGCTTCCCACTAAGGATTTCCAATCAATCAACTATTGATTCTTCCCCTTTTCTAGGCTTAGGAGGAAACCCTTATACATCGATCAAGCTTTCTACCCAAAGCCTTGATCAAACCCTCTTTACAAAGAGAAAAGATAAGCAAACTTAAATCCCTCTAATAGGTATTTGTTTGCACAATTTAGCTCTCACCCAAAACCTAAAACACTTGAGCAAATTTAATAATTTTGGCTCATTAATGTTTGTCTATACAAAGAAATGACAATTAAGTACTAAGACAATTTCTTGATCATTTGTTGTTTGACAATTGAAGCATTAACCATTACTTGATGCTTGGAGGTCCTTTTTATACTTCTTAATGAGTTTGTAGTCGCTACTAGCCGTTGGGGTTGAATTGGAGCCGTTGGAGACTTTATTTCCCATCTTTAATGTTGTTTTGCAGCCTTTCATATCGATACGCGTGAACCCGTATCGGTACGGCCTTTATCAGAAACTAGCCATTGGGCTCTTGCCAGCCTAGGCGTATCGATATGCTTGAGGGCGTATCGGTACGGTATGACATTTAAAAGACCGTTGGGAAAATAGCCGTTGGGGTTGTTAAAAAAGGGGATCAGTACGCTTACCAGGCGTATCGAAACGATCCCTTACCGTATCGAAATGACCAAGCCTGTTTCGATACGGGTTTTGGTAGTGACCAAACTTGGACAAAAAGGTATCGATACGGGTTATACCGTATCGGTACGGGCATCTTGAAAAGTTAAGTTTGGCTATTTAAAATCACTAAAAACTTTGCCAAAAACCTTTTAAGATCCCTCAAACATAAATTCAAGTTGTTTGGACTTAAAGACAAGTTTTAAATTCTTTTCAAATTAGTCCAAAGCATTTTTCAATTATTATATCAAAATACTAGTTCTACACACAGGAAGAGACACACCTTTAGCGGTCAGAAGTTCTATCGCTGAGAAGAACGCCTAACGTTCAGACCTATCATTTGGTCTAATTGAATCAAGACGTAAAGATCTCAAAGAACGTGCCCGATTGGTCAAAATTACTAGAGGTAACTCTACGGCCTTAGAGACGTAATCACCTAAACGCAACCAGAGGAGAGAACAACGAAGAAGACGACAGAGGAAGAAGAACCGATAGGTTCTCTATAGACTGAGCAAACGACAAAGAGAGAAGGTGTAGCGGAAGACAACGACGTAAAGAGTGAGATGAGAATCGAAAGGTTTTCGGTGGTAGTGCTTACACACGACGATCGAAAAGAGGACACTGGTGGTTCAAGTTTGCTCAATGAGGAGAGGGGAACACTAAGATGTGTACGATGTCGCACACCACCGATGCTGAAGGTCCGATCGAAGCTTGGGTCAGAACACGATGGTGAAAGGTTATTTTCAGGGAAAGCTAGGAGTGGAGAGGGTGGGTTGGTGGCTGCCGAAACTCAAATGGCAAAAACCAAAACCTAATTTGAAAAGTATGGTCATATACCATGCTCAAAAGGGTAAAACACAAGGGAAAGGTTATAACTTATCCGATTTATATATAAACTCCAAAGGTTCTGATTTTTCTCTAAAAGGTCACTAATTTCATAACTGTAATTCAATTAAATTCCCAACTCTTAATTAGGGTTTCGAATATAAGATTCCTAAATTCTAGGTTTTTCAAATTAAAGATTTTCACATTAGGAATTTCTAATTTGGGGTGTTACATAGCCCATTGACCAACGTTGACCGTTAAAGTGATGACGTGGTAGTTAATGGTGCTGGCGTGGTAGTCAACTGCGATGATGTGGCAGTAAGCTAACGTGGCGGTCTACAATGCTGACATGACAGCTGAATTGATTTTTTAAACCGAATTCGAGGGCATAATTGAATATTTTGCCGAGTTCAGGGACATAATTTATTTTAATTGAAAGTTCGATAATTTACTTAATCTTTAAGTTAAAAAATAATAAATTACTAAAAATTTAAAAATATTTAAATACTCATAAAATAATAAAAATAAAATATCATGATGTATTTAAAAAATTAAGTAAAAACATAAAATTAAAAATATAAAAAATTATAAATATAAAAATTCAAAATTTTAAAATATTTATAAGCCATCGGAAAAGTCTTCGACTGTTTCTGGGTATGCAAGTCTACTAATATTCTTTGAGAATATTTTCAATAAAATCATTCTTGTATTAAGGTAGAAAAAACAAAAAAAAAATATTTCGTTTTTCTACATCAAATATTAATGAGCGTCAATTTAATGTAGAAAAGTGAAAGAAAATTTGAGTTTTATTGTTACTTTAATACAACGTTGATTCCACTGAAAATTTATTTAACAAATGATAATACTCAGACTGATGAAGTCAAAGACTTTTTCGATGAAAGTGTCCAATTTTTTTAGTGAAAAGGGGAGTATTATTACTACGAGCCTCGTTAAAAAAACTCCCTAACCTAGATTAAGGAAAAAAAGTACCTATGACAATAATTACAACAAAACAAACGAGTAGCCGCAACGCCAAAAAACATCAAATAAACAATCGCAGACAACAACGTCCTAAGACCCAAATTAAAATCACCATGCAGAAGATCCACAATCTCAATAGGTGGAGCATCAAATCGAAGAACTTGTAAACAATCATTCTGGAAAAACTTAGCAAGAGCATCAACAACTTTATCTTCATCGCGACGCATGTGATTTAGGCGAACAGTCTATGCCCACCGTTTCATCTCATTCAAATGCAACACAAGCGAGGACGAACCGTGAGGAACCATGTCCAATTTCAACACATTGAAAACATCTATGCTATCCACTTCTAAAATTGTATTACGATATCCTAACTCCCACGCAAAATTAAGCCCAATAGACACTGAAAGTGTTCAATTTTTAATACTTTATAAACATTTGTTAATTTTTATATTTTGTCATTTTTAATGTCTAATATATTTTATTTTTTTATATTATTTTTATTTTCAATAATTTTTAAGTATTTTATTTATTTTTATTAAGTTTATGATTTTTTTAAAGTCAAAGAATATTTTAATTTTTTGAAGTGTTATCACTTTTCTTATTTTAAAATTATCAAAAACTCAAAGGATATTTAGATTAATTTGTTAATCGATTTTTCATATATTCAATTTCTAAAAGTTAACTTGAAAAACTAAATTATTTATATATTTTATTAAAAACTAAATAAATCAATTAAGTTAACTTAAAATTTAAACAAATTATTTATCAATTTTTTAATTTTTTAATAATTTCTTAAATTCTTATTTTTAGCTTAAATATAAAATAAGTTATCAAACATTCGATTAAAATGAATTATGCCCCTAAACTCAGCAGAAAATTCAATTATGCCCTCGAATTCGGTTTAAAAAATTAATTAAGCACCTCTTTCATGTCATCATCACACATGCACTGTCATGTCAACATCATGAACCACCACGTCAGCATAGTTTGCTGCCACGTCAGCACAGTTGGCTGCCACGTCAGCACAGTTGGCTGTCACGTCAGCACCATTAACTGCCACGTCAGCACCATTAACTGCCACGTCATCACTTTAACGGTCAACGTTGGTTAAGGGACTAATTTCCTACAATATGCAAACTAAAAGATCTAATTGAACACATTTTCGCACGAGGGACAACATTATTAATTTAAGTCGATGGGCAAAATAACCCCTTTAGCCTTTTTAAAACCTAACATCCAGACAAGCATCCAATTAATTGTTATGGGTAACTAAGCTCAGCTTTTGAATCTCACTAAAATGATGGAATTTTAATTTACTAAAGGGACAGGATACAAAATTTGACCTTTTATTTTTTAAGAAATGAAAAGACTAAATTGCCCTTGCCGAATGAAAGGTATCTTCAGCCACGCTTTAGTTGATGTTTGGACACTTCAAATGTGGACTTTCAATTATCAGTCGAATCTTACCACCACCACCACCCGGCAGCCGCGAAAACCCGAGTCGAAGAAGTATAAGCTGAGTTCTTGAAAGCTGGCTTACAGTCCGAAGCGAGCCATGGTTGAGCTGAGGCACTCGGGCAGCTCGCTCGGGAGCCGAGCCTCTTCTTCTCCGATGAAACGCGACGAAGACGCTTCTCCTCTTATCCACGATCACATCTCTCAAGATGTCGACGACGAAGATCATCCTCGCCATACTCCACGAGATCGTGACCGTGCGTTTTGGTTTCAAACTCACTCGTTCTTCCCTTTCGTTAACGATGATCCTAGGTTTTCTCAACACTCCCACAGGATCTCGCTTTTCTTGATCATTCTCATCGCCGTTGCTGGATTGATCTCCATTTTCGCGATCTTACAGCGATTAGTAAGGATCTGATTCACTTCGTTTTTAAATAGTTGAAATTACTCGTTCATTTTTATATATTCTTTTTTATGTTGCACAGGAATTCCTATTTTGAAGTTTGAAATTCTATAATTTTTAAGAACAATAGCATTATTGATATTTGTAAAAAAAAATGGAGTGAAGTAGCTGGTTAAGCATGATTGAAGTTTAGCTTATTGATTCTTTTCATGGATTGGTGTTCGTGTTACTAATTACAATATATCTGTTAATAGAACAATAGTATTATTGTTTCTTTTATTATAGAATTTGAGTGAAGTAATAGAAATTTCTGGCTATTTATTGTTTCTAGATTCCTTGATCTTTGTGTAGCACAAGAAGTTCCGTTCTTTCATTTTTTAAGGATTCTTATTTTAAAAAATAACGGTATGATTGGTGTTTGGGGAAAATTTTAAATGGAGTGAACTAGCTGGTTAAGTATAATCTAAAGTTTAGCTGATTGGGTTTTAATTTTTATTTTTTTCCTTAATGAATATTATGAGGCTAAGTCTTTTTTCATGGATTTGGTTTTTGTGTTACTAATTCTAATATCTCTGTTAATCTATTTGTAGACTTCCCCCTATTTGTGTAAAAAAGATGGAATTGTTCTTCACTGTCCACGTGTAAGTTTCTGATGGATCTTGTTCGGGTTGTTATTGCTTCTCTTACTTGTTATAATGGTGGCTCGGGCTATTTGTAAATTGTGTTTCATGGGTTTTAGGTTAAGGAGAATCCTTCACTTTGGGAGAATCCTTTCTCTGCAACTACTTCTTGGAAACCTTGTGCTGAGCGCCGTGATGGAGGAATGTCGGGTATCTATGGCTTCCTTTATTAGTAATGTGTTTTTGGTATCACCCATATTTTGTTAAATGTATTTAAGAGATCTTTGATAATTTGAATCGCGAGTGCTAACTTTTGTTACGGGTTGGAGGAAAGCACTTCTTTTTATGGACAATTTGGATATCTAGCCTTAGCATAGAAGTCCTTGGTTGTAGGTTTTGGTCATAGAGACCTAGTCCCGCTCAAACATTTTTCAGACGTGTTATCAAGTTGTTTCATTTTCTTGATCATGTTATCACAGCTTAGGTTATTGACTCTTGAACTAATCTGCAGACCTTCCTCCTGAGAATGAAACGAGTGGTTATATATTTATTCATGCTGAGGGCGGTCTAAATCAGCAAAGAATTGCGGTATATATTCTTTTCTTCTTTTTGTAACCTGATTGAGTTGAGTTCTTAGCATTTTCAAGTTTCCATTTTTCAAATATATCTTGTGGAGTTGGTTGGAGGTTGTAAGTCCTTTTTGAATGATTGAACTATAAAATTACTGATCCTTTTATTTGGTGTCACTGACCTGGAGTTAAAGATCTTGACTCACCTTGCAATTTCAAAGTGTTATGATATTGTTATGTTGATGGCTGTAACATCAAAACCTATGAATATGGAGACTAAAATTATATTATTTTAATGACTTGTGCTTGCCTATTGTCTCCCGTGGACTTATTTCGGAGTTAAATTCTTAAAATACATTAATGAAGAACAAGGATGATTATAGTTACATCAGTGCTTAAGATGAGAATCTATAAAAAATTTCTTTCTAAAAGTTCTTTTGCTGCTTGGTCTATCATGATTTATTTATCTTAGTTTTGGTTCTATTCTTGTTTGATGATTTCCCATCAACATTTAGCTGTTCTTAAATATTACTTTGCTGAATGATTTCTGAAAATATTAGTGATTTGGTATCCTCAATGGCCAGCAACAAACTTATGAACTTATTGTGCATTCAATGCAGATATGTAACGCTGTGGCTGTGGCCAAAATTATGAATGCCACGCTTATCCTGCCAGTGCTGAAACAGGACCAGATATGGAAAGACCAAACGTGAGATTACTTGTCGAATAACCTTATGTGTACTATTGGCCTTGTGCACATAATTGTTATAACCATTGTAATAAGTTGTTTTATATGCATAGAGAAAAAAATGAAGTGACAGATTATTAGTTTAGCAAAAAAGACAATTATTAAACTAGAGCTCCCCAACCTTAATACATATATTTCATGTTTATACCAAACTTTATTTTTCCAAGACTACAAGAGTGAAATAAATTTTTGTTTGTACTATGTAGTGCCTTTGTTTCTCTCATATCCTATGATGTTAAAGTTCCAATAGTGACTTAAAGTCTACTTGGAACAATTTAACATGTGGCAACATTGAAACTTCTAGGTGCATCATAATTGTTTCTTTATTCAAGTTAATTGAAGGTTGGCTTAAAACATTGTGATTGTGAAGATATCAATTTTATTAAAATATATTCTTGCAGTGAACTGAAATTTTAAGCTCTAAGTTTTCCTCACTGCTAAGTAAATCATTTCATTGCATTACTTACCATCCAACTGCAGCAACTCAAGTTTCTGCTTTTGTTTGTAATGTATTTGTAAAATCATTTGCAGGAAATTTGAAGACATTTTTGATGTTGATCATTTCATTGACTACTTGAAGGATGATGTGCGAATTGTCCGTGACATACCCGAGTGGTTTACTGAAAAATCAGAATTGTTTACAAGTATAAGGTGATTTTTACATGGTTCTTTGTGTTTTCTGTACGCTGGATTTGTAGTATGATTAGTCATATTTCAACTGCCAATTTAGAAGCTGTTTGCTTCTATGGATTTGCTTCAATCATGTCTGCATCATGATTTTCCTTAGCCTTGTGATTTTGAATTTATTTATCGACAGAAAGCACTTGTAGACATGAAGCTAGAGGTGGGGAAATGTAGGTCCTCTATTGGACTTTGAATGATCGGACTTCTTTCATAATGACCTTTAACAGACAACACAACAGAATTTTTAGATTTACTGGTAGAGTATGTTTATCTTTTGCTTTAATAATTTTGGAAAAAATGGTAACTTGGCTTTCGCTGATTTTCTTCGAAAAGAAAATGTTAAAATAGCATATTGCTCATGTCCCGGTTCATATTGTTCATTGTAGACCTTCATCTTGCTAAATGTGTGTCATATTTGGTTTGGAACTTGTAGCCATTCAATCACTTCAAACATGATATGAGAATCCGAGAATCTATAAGGCATGTCTTATACAAATTTATTCCAACCTTTTACAACTGAAATTGTTTTCACCTGAAGAAGTTTTTTGATGTGTTAATAGACGGACTGTGAAGAACATTCCAAAGTATGCGCCGGCTCAATTTTATATTGACAATGTGCTGCCCCGGGTCAAAGAGAAGAAAATAATGGCCCTAAAACCGTTTGTTGATAGACTTGGGTAAGTCATGGATGTCATGGATCTGTCCGTGACGATTACTTTAAAAAAAAAATCTTTTTCAGATAAGAAATATGGGCTTCAGTCATTATTCATCTTTTACTCCTTTGTATTTCCTTCCCAATTTCTCCTGGATAATGTTCAGGTATGATAATGTCCCTCAAGAAATCAACAGGCTAAGATGTAGGGTCAACTATCATGCTCTTAAATTTCTTCCGGAGATTGAGCAAATGTCAGATTTATTGGTCTCGAGGATGAGGAACCGCACAGGAAGTCCAAATCCATACATGTATGTAACATTTTCATTTAAGACTACTGATATGCTGAATTGCTGCTATGTTAACTCCAAATTAACCAAAAGCTCGTTTCGTTCAGGGCTTTACATCTTAGGTTTGAGAAAGGGATGGTGGGCCTATCATTCTGTGATTTTGTTGGGACTAGGGAGGAGAAAGCTAAAATGGCAGAGTACAGACAAAAAGAATGGCCTCGACGGTATAAGGTGATCTATAACAACTTACATAATCAGCTTGTTTGATTGTCAAGAGCCAAAAATCGGACCGGATTATTTCTTATCTTTGTAATAACTGGCAATGCAGAATGGATCCCATCTGTGGCAGCTCGCATTGCAGAAGCGGAAGGAGGGACGTTGTCCTCTTGAACCTGGGGAAGTGGCAGTGATTCTTCGGGCAATGGGATATCCCAAGGAGACTCAGATTTATGTTGCTTCTGGTCAGGTTTATGGCGGTCAGAACCGGATGGCACCCTTGAGGAACATGTTTCCAAATCTGGTACATGCTTTTTTAATCTTTTCTATATATGAATCATACAATCTCATTGTCTGGAACCACTGTTCCGTATTCAACAGAAACAATACTAGGCAGCTTTTAAATTATAACATTTGCCTGTGTTGGTATTTCATCTACACGGGGTATTAGGGGTGAGTATTTGTAAGTCAAGTGGAGTCAAATTTCGAATTAGTCTAGTTGATGGGGTCCTATTTTATAACCCAATTTTGTTTGAAATTTTTTCGAGTCAAAGTTGTTCGAATTTCTATTTAAATTCAATTATAAATATTTATAATGTTACAATACTAATTGGTTCCAATTTAAGCGATTTTCTATAGCCATATTCGATATGGATATATATTTCTTCATATTTTTTCATATCCGATATACATATATCGGAAAAAGTAGACTCGAACTTGAAAACCGATCCATCAATTACTAAAAATTGATGTATTCAAATCTCATTTTATCTCAACTTTATTTGAATTTTTTTCCGAGTTAAGTTGATGTTAAAGTTTTTCAAATCTCATTTTATCTTCTTTTTTTTTCTTTCATATGCTCATCATAAGGCTTTTATAACAGGTTACCAAGGAAGAGTTAGCAAGTAAGGAAGAATTGGCGGTTTTCCGGAAGCATGTAACGAGCTTAGCCGCACTCGACTTCTTGGTCTGTCTTAAATCGGACGTGTTCGTAATGACGCATGGAGGTAACTTCGCTAAACTGATTATCGGGGCTAGAAGGTACATGGGTCATCGTCAAAAATCGATAAAACCAGACAAGGGACTTATGTCTAAATCTTTTGGGGATCCTTACATGGGATGGGCAAGTTTTGTAGAAGATGTAGTCGTCACCCACCAAACCCGAACCGGATTGCCGGAAGAGACCTTCCCTAACTACGACCTTTGGGAAAATCCCCTGACTCCTTGTATGTGTAAAGCATGATAGCCACTTTTTTTTCTCCTCATTACTCGATTATTCTTGTCAAGCTTCATTGACAGGAAACTGCATCGTATCTGATCGGATGGTCGAAGATCGAGATCAGTAACGGTATATTTCGAACTTATTAAAACTTTTAGATCTACTTAATTTGGGTGAGATTTGGAAGAAACTAAGCTTAGAAAGAGAAAAGATTCAAAATGTGTTTTTTAAATCATTTGACGTCGGAAAGTGGCAGAGGATGGAAGTTGGCAGTAGTCGGTGGCGGTGCGGCAAAACTCCCATCTACAGTCCGTCGATGTGTAAAGCATGATAGCCTTTTTTCTTCTCATTACTCGATTATTCTTGTCAAGCTTCACCGACAGGAAACTGCATCATATTCGATCGGATGGTCGAAGATCAAGATCAAAAAGGGTATATTTCCAGCTTAAAACTTTTAGATCTACTTAATTTGGGTGAGATTAGGAAGAGATCAAGTTTAGAAAAAAAATTCGAAAGTTTTTTTTTTATAGATTTTTGACACTTGGCAAGCGGCACGACAGTGTAACAACAGATCATATGAGCGACCACGAACTTTGACATTTTAATAAGCAAATTTGAAAACATAATTACAAAATAAAATCAGATTAAATTAGAACATTGACAAAAGACCTAGTTTCCCATTAATTTACTTAAAAAACAATTAGCAAAATCAAAGTGATTGACCCGTTTACAAAGACAAGGTGATATTACCTACATGCCCACTAATGTAGGCACACTAAGCATATGATTTCGATTTCCCAAGCTGCTCAAATCTATTGGTCAAATGTTCAGATTAAGCATATAGATGATAAATCAATTCATGACGCGAACGAGTGCAATAAGACTATAAAATTCCAAACATAAAACATTTTCATTCTCAATGCCATAAGGAATGCACCGTAATAATGTGCTACGACTAGGGACGTAAGTATTTCGAGAGTTAGAGCTAAATCTCTACAATTGAAAATCGCAAGAATCGATCTTTGTGCAATCTTATGAATATAAACAACAGTCTTAAAGACTTGTAAGTTTTCAAACAATTTAATAATCTCACAAAACCAAGAGTCTGAAACTCCAAACATTAACCTAGAGTGCATTATTCTTACCATAGATATCTCAAGATCCGCTAATTTAGCAGGCGAAATATCATACAACTTATTTACATCAACCAATACAAATCACAACAATTTTGTGTAACATATTCAGTTCATTTCCAAGCTTCCTTTTTAACCAAATTAATAATTATTGGCGGTTTATTCAACTTCAACTCATCCAAGTTTATGAAGCGTAAGAATGCATTGTAAGTCAATACATGGTTTCCAAGGCTACCAACATCATTTAGGCTTCAAAAGGCATTAGGGTCTTTTACGGAGCCTACAAGCATTTTATCATAGTTTAATGACAATTCCTGAATTTTACCCTTAAATTTAATCTAATAACTCAATTCTAAATATAATTTAATCTAATAAATTAATCGTAAATATAATTTTATCTAATAAATTACTTATGCAATCCTATTTTCCGTGTAATGTGATACAATAATTGTATTCTTAGTTCATCTAAGCATTTTGATTTTTATGTTTGTAATCGAACTATAGTTAAAATTCCATATAAGCATTGTATAAATACTATCTTAACCGGCTTATTGAGATTCATTTAAAATCAGTAGACAACAAGAAAATTTATTGAATCAATCGGAAATGTTTTTATTAATAAATATTCAAGATTTAAAACTGAATATAATTGAGTAATGAAAATTGTAATTTATCGTTAAAAGGTTATTAAGTATATATACAATTTTTGTCGAGAATCTATTAGCTTCCAAAATGATGGATTCGTACTTCGTAGGGATGCATAATTCGGTTTTTTTTAAAGGAGATAATTTATTAATAATGCGACATGGATACGAGCCTCATTAAAAAAATTTTCTACAACCTAGGTGAAGGAAAAAGAAGGGTACATATCCGAGCCAAGAGAGTTTAACTGGAACAGTACAAACAACACGACTATAAACGATACAATTCCATGATGCTAAGCACAACATATCCACAAGCCACATAAAGATAGCAGAGATAAAGAGCATCCAAGCAAATAACAAAAACATTCAAACTGAGATCATCCAACACATGATTGATTCAAAGCTGCTACGAACCAAGAGAACTGAAACTTTTACGAGCTATCTTGAAAGGAGATGGTTTTTACTCCTAGACTCGGTTTAACTCAACTAATTAATCGAATCAAATTAATTTGTTAATCGGTCCACCATCAAAATTAATTTGATCAAATATCAAATAAAGAAATTTCATAATTTTGGTAATTAATTAATTTAATTTGAAATCAATTAAGTAAACAAATTAATCACTTTAACCCAATTTATTATTAGGGTAAACACACTCGTTAATCACTTAACTTTCTTCCCCTTCCTATTTTAGTCACTTTAAGATAAAAATAGGATAAGTTATGTAAATCACCATTGAACTTTACTATTAAACCCATTCTGGTCACTAAAGTTTTAAAACGTTCAATTTTTTTTGAAACTCATTAAACCCCCCTACAACCTAATGGGTGGAAAAGAGTGCCTCAATATATTGATAATTCGAATTACAAAATCATGGAATATTTAACAAAATACATACACAAACCGATAGATTGAACCTCATGACACTGGGTATTGGCCTAGTTGACACGTCCACATCCAGTTCTCCAACCTGCTAACATTCTTTACTGCAAAGCCGTGAGCTACACTATGTGCAAACTTAAATTCCCAGCTAAAGCGCGAACGAAACTGCACACACTTCTTTACTCTGTCGGCAAACACAGCAGGGCACACCGCGATCCATTTCAGCACTAGTTCGCAGTCTGATTCAATTATCAAAGAGACATCCTTCAACCATTTTAGCGGACATGCTTCAAGGATAGCTGTAATTTCCGCCCCGACTTTGAAAAAGTAGCAATCTGATGACCCTGGTAATTTCTCAAGGTGCCCCCAATACCAGCAGCACCGAAACTACCTTTGGTGGATGCATCCACGTTGGCACCCTTAGGAGGGGGCTTCCAAGACGATACCACTGGTCTTGTAGATCGGCACATAGGCATGGCTAGATAGCCAAATCATGGACTTGAAAAGTTGCAGAAGGCCATTTGGCTTTAATCCATTGCCAAATACGCAGAATAGCAATCTCAAAAACTTTGACTTTTAGTGAATTTTGACTTATTGAAGATTATTTCATTCCTGCAACACCAAAAGGTCCAAACAAAGGCAAAGAGGGTTGTGTTCCAAATAGGTTTTACCGACTGAGAATCCCATATCAGCACTAAAGATTTAAAAGAGTTTGGAGCAATAAGGTGAACACTCCAAAACTTGGTCCTTTTTTGCCAGATTCTCCACATAAATTCGCAATTGCAGAAGAGGTGATGAACAGATTCAGTGTAATAATTGCAGAAAACACATAATGAATTTAGGGGAAGGGTAATACCTCTTTTTGATAGTTCATCACGAGTCGGGAGTCTTTCCAAACATTTTCTTTGCTTGCCACATTCGAATAAACCAGATTGCAGAACTCTTTAGGCTTGTACAAGCCGTTTGAAGCTCCTACCCATCTCACACTCACACCATCTATTTCAAGGTTAGCCTTTGTCGCTTTAGTTAAAGTATGCAGGAAAGCCTCCCATTGACTAAGTTCCCAATCGAAAAAACTCCTTCTTAAAGGAACGTTCCACCTCCATTTTCCATTAGCTTTAGAGCCAAACTCACAAACTTTGCCCGCTTTAATCATTAATACTGCATAAACTCTTGGGGAAGAAAAATCAGTCCAATAATCCTCCTAAAAGTTAATCGACTTTCCACCACCAAGCATAAATCTGATGTTGAGAATGAAGGGGTCGTCGGAACTGCCTATCGGTTTCATGATATTTTTCCATAGCCATGAATCTTTGTCTCTGCACCCACCACTCAGAATCAACTGATCTTTAAATATTCCATATTTTTCAACGATCACCCTCGCTACAAAAGCTCCATAGCCACTTATTTAATAAAGCTCGATTTTTGACTTTAACATCAATCATTCCAAGGCCCCTGCACTCCTTAGGTAAACACAATTTATCCCACTTGATCCAGTGGATACCTTTTCCTTTGTTTGATCCCCATATAAATTTTGCCATCAGGTTGTTCAAACTGTTTGCTACTGAAACCGGTATTTTAAAGATTGACATGTAATACACTAGCAAGTTACTTAGCACAGATTTAACTAGAGTTATGCGACCAGCCATGGACAACAAGGAGCTCTTCCATCCCTCTAATTTTGACTGTACTTTCTCCAGAACCGGCTTCCAAATTGCAATGGAATTGCGATCAAACCCCAGGGGCAAACCTAAGTACCTTGTGGGCAAAGAATCAAAGTTGCATTTCATTTCGGACGCCCAACTTGAAATCCTCGCATTATCAACATTAAGCCCAAAAAGTGCCGTCTTTTTCATATTCAGCTGTAACCCAGAAACCACTTCAAAAACCCTCAGAAGTCTAGTAACACACTTGACGTTTTCCAAATCCACCTTTAGAAACAAAATTAAGTCATCTGCAAATTGTAGATGAGAAAGAGGTAACCTTGTTTTGCCCAGTGTAATTCCTGTCAGCGCATTTATTTCTACTACTTTATAGATCAAGGAACTAAGAGCTTCCCCTATCAAATTGAAGAGCAACGGCGATAAGGGACAACCTTGCCGTAGTCCTCTGCTGATTTTGAACCTTTTAGAAGGGGTGTCGTTGACAAGAACCGGTATTGTAGCGGTGGACACACACAAAGATATCCACTTCCTCCATTTCACCCCAAACCCCATACGACTAAGGACATGATCGAGAAATCCCCAATCTAAGGTATCATAAGCTTTTTTGAAGTCCGCCTTGAAAATAATAGTTTCATGCTTGCTTTTTTTCATCTCATCAATTACTTCGTTAGCAACAAGGTAGCAGTCTAAGATTTGTTTTCCTGGAGTAAAGGCGAATTGCGTCTCTCCAATCACTTCTCCAATGCACGAAGATAGTCTCCTCGAAAGCACTCTGGCCAAAATCTTGTACAAACTATTAACCAGAGAAATGGGTCTGTAATCCTCCATAGTAGTTGGATTATCTTTTTGGGAATAAGAGCTATGAATGAATGGTTTAAAGATTTATCCCAGAATCATCCTCTGTAAAAGCCCTGGAAGAAACTCATAACTTTATCCTTCAAGGATGGCCAAAAAGTCTTATAAAAATCCAGATTAAAACCGTCTGGGCCCGGTGCTCTGTTTCCATCCGCTGACTTTATCGCTTCCCAAACTTCTTCTGCAGAAAACTTTGATTCCAGATAATCTACCGAGGCGTTGCTTAACCTTTTAAGATTGCACCCAAAGTTCTTCACTAGGATAGTGTTGCTGATATTAAAATGTTCTTTGAAATGCATTTCAACAGCCTTCTCAATACGATCAGGATCGATCTCACATTTGTCATCCACTTTTAACAAACTTATGAAATTTTTACTTCGTCTGATTGAGGCAGAGATATGAAAAAATTTAGTGTTCCTATCGCCTTTCTGTAGCCATCGTACCCTTGATTTTTGAGCCCATTCCTTTTCACCTCTCCTGTGCTTAGCCCACAAAGACGTTTTCAGCAATCCGAGTTCGTCGCTTTTTGCCTTGTCCCTTCCTTTTGTAATGAGTTCGTTTTCCAACGTCTTCATTCGTTTTTCTACTCCCATCATTGCCTCAGATTCACAATCCCGAAATTTGTTTACCCAGATTTTAGTCACCCCTTTGACTGATCTCAGCAGTTCACCCATACCTTTGAATTGGCCATTCTCGATGGTAGAAATCACAAGTTTTGAGTACTCTGGTTCTGCACCCCAATGGGAAAACCACTTGAACGGCCTCTTACTGTTGGTAAAGGCCCTTTCTTTCAATAATACAACCTTGTGATCCGACAAACCTCTGGATAACGCTACTTGAGTAATGTTTGGAAACCACAACATTATTTCAGTAGATACTAAGAACCTGTCTAGTTTACTTGCCTCAACACTATCTCCCCCTCGAAACCATGTAAACCTACTTCCCTCTATTGGCAGGTCAATAAGCCTATTCTGTTGAATGAAATGTACAAAGGTGTTGATAGAGCTGAAATTGAAATCTGACCCAATCTTCTCCTCAGCCGAAACCACCACGTTGAAATCCCCTCCCAGAATTACCGGGATTGAAAGGGAGTCGATGATCTCGAAAATTCTATCAAAAAATCCTCTTCTATCAATCGGATTGTTAGAGGCATAAAGATTGATTAACCCACACCTTTTTTTATTGGACAAGAATTGCCCTTCGAGCACTATAGCACGATCCAACACCAACTTATTCTCCACTGTGAAAATCACTTAGTCCCAAATTGATATTAGCCCACCTGCAACACCAATTGAGGGGGAAAATTCGATGCCCTTGTTTTTTCCCCCTCTAACCTTCTGATAACCCCTGGTTTAAGAATCTGGAGCTTTGATTCCCGAATAAACAAAAAGCCAGCTCTGTATTCTCTAAAAACTCTCACCACTGCTCTTATCTTCTCCGGTCTTCCAAGACCTCTCACATTCCAAGTCATAAACGCAAGATTCATTATCTGCTTGAAGTAAAATGAAAATACTAGGAAAAATGAGAAGAAAGGTAACGACCTGTCATCCTGATTAATTGTTCTTACGAACCAAATCCTCGAAGTGAACCCTAAAACGCTCAATTTACTCATTGAAGTTTAGACATTGAATGTTTTTTGTCACTAAAGTGTAGATATTGGATGTTTTTTGTCACTAAAGTTTAGACATTGAACGGTTTTGTCACTCTTAAACCGCAAACAGTCGTAGATGGTTGTTGTTCGGTTCCAAATTTTACCATTTACGTCATCTCGGTACCTTGAGCCTGAATTCGACTTCCATTTAGTCGGGAAGTGCTCAGAAGTTCATGAATCGATCAAAAACCTCATGGTTTCTCTCTGGTCGATATCTCTCTTCCGCCGTCGAATGGAGCTCGTTTCTTAGTGTGTTGTAACACCTTGAATTCTAGTCTAGGAGAATCAAACAAAATTATCTAAACTAATAATTTAATCGAACTGAATAGTGAGCTAAATTACATTGATTAGACTAAGTAGGACCTAAACGTAAAACAAATGAAATTTGAGTGCCGAATTATGAAGAAATTAAAAAGGTGATTAATCAAGGATTTAATTGAAAGAAGAAGAGAAATTAGTGACTAAATTAGAATGGCCAATTTGAATAACATGAGAAACAATAAGATTGCATATCAAATTCCTAGTTTCCTAAGGTTGCCCATGGTTAATCTCTTAATGAATCACAACTTAAGGGCAAAGAAGACATTTCCCAAATCCATTAAATAGATGAGATGTCATCTTCTTCCTCTCTAAGTCTATAGTGCCGATTGTTGAGGGAGAGAAATTAGAGAGAGAATCATCTAAGGAAACACCATTCTTGAAGGATTAAGCTTGCACGTGTGGATGAAAATTTCATTTTTGAAGTTGGTTCATCAAGAAATGTAAGCATTTCACTTCTTCACTCTATTCGAACACGATGTTAGAATTGTTACTTGGGTTGTGTTGATTTCTCGGTTCAATTCATAAGGGAAAAAGGCTTAATTGATGCGTGAATTGTATGTTAGCTATGTTGGATTGGGTTTATATAATTAATAGAATTGGTTAGAATTGAACAAACTTTGGATTTAAACAAGGAAAGTAGTGACCGAATGCTATATAGGTTATTGAGACTAAATTGTGAAATTGGAAAAGATGAGGATCGAATTGAAAAAACCGATGTAGGACAAAGTTGTTAGGAATTGAATTTAATAGGGTATTGAAGTATTAGACTAATGAAAATGATGTTGAAATTAGTGAATTTTGATCTTAGGATGAAACTAGTCACAAGTGTGACTATAAACTGTTTAGGGACTGTTTTGAGCAAATTTAAATAATTCGGGATTGAATTGGACATTATTAAGGGCTTGTATTGCTAGCTAAAATTAGGGTAGAATTTGGGATGAATGTATAATAAATTGTAAGGCTTGATTAGGGAAGAATTGATAGCATAAAAATGATAGATTGACAGAATAGACAAAACCGAACCTATGAAAATGACCTAACTTTGATCATGGCCCCTCACTTCCATTACATCGCTGTAGATTGCCTCGCGAAATAGCAATAGAACTTTTCCAGACATTTGTAATTTGCGGTCTAATTAGGCAACATCTTGCTCCAAACATAGGAGTTGCTAAGAGTAAAATTCGGGAAAAAGGGTCGATTATATGGGAAATACTACAAGAAGTCATGCGGGACATCCTGTATTGCTGAATAGAGTGCCTACTCTGCATAGATTAGGTATACAAGCATGTCAACCTATTTTAGTGGAAGGACGCGCTATTTATTTACATCCACTAGTCTGTAAGGGATTCAATGTAGACTTTGATGGAGATCAAATGACGTATTAATTTAGAGAAGATAAAAATATGAGCCCTATATGGCTGTAAAGGTAATTGAATAAGCATTACAACGATATAAAGTAATTGAAATTATGACTTGCGGATTAAAAGTTATCTGCAAAACATCGAAAGGTATGCAATCTGCCCAGAACCTAAAAACAATTTAGGAAAATAGTAAAATTATGTGTGAATAAGTGAGATTTCTTTGATAAATTGTGTACTAACATGTTCCTTATATGTTGTGAATGGTTGGCTAGAGCAAAGAGTAGAAAGAATTGAAGGGAGCAATAAAGTTGGGCACTCAAAAGATAAGGTAAAGGGTATATATATTCAAGACTAAGCTAGGAGTGTTGTGAGTGTAACTTCTCTTAGGGTTAGGACTAATAAAGATTGGTAATAAGAGAAGATTAAAAAGAATTAAAAATGAAAACTTGATTGATGTCATGATTAAATTGTGATTGAATTTGTTATGATTACTCTGGTATGAACTATGTTTTCTCTTGTTGTGTTGGTACTAAACTCATGAAATTAGATACTTGCTTGCTGGAATTAAGACTTATGCTTGAATATACATGTAATTGGAATAAGTGTTTGGTGATTGGAAGCTTGTAATAGCAAATATTCGAATGGCCTAGACGATGGAAATGTTCATATGCGATCAATTGGATTGAATTGATTGTTAAGATTATTGCTATGATATGTATGCTTCTTGAATTGCTTAAGATCGTGTAAATAATATGCATGATGCATGAGCACAATAAAATTAGAAATTGTTCCTATTCAAATGAAACATAATTATGAATTAAAGATTTGATTATTCATGTTTAGTAATTCTTGTGATGCTTATCAATAATGGTTGATTAAAGTGAATAAAATTGCAAAATTAATTACTATAAAGACCTTTGTTCTGGTTGTTCTTAAATAGTACGACATGCTTAGAGTCTAGAGCTTGACTTGTTAGGTACAATTCGTACCATCTTGTTCGGTGATGTATTCACCTCCTGTTAGATGCCACGAGTATCATCTTGATAGGTACTTTGAGTACCGACTTGATTGGGTGTAGTAGGCACCTTCTTGGTAAGATACTTTTAAGTATCATCTTGATTATTGTGACTCGAATACATTAGAATTAACTAAGTACCAAGGTAAACCTAATTATATGAAACTTATTAAATATCATTGAAACTAAGGTTAATAAATAGATAAATTGACCCTTGTGAAATCATGTGCTATGAATTGAAACTATGTGGTTTAAATTAAATTATATGTTTCCTTAATTGCATATGATTTGAGAAGTTAAAGTACATGTAAATGGTTCCTATTCGAATAGCTTTTGGTATATCTATAATTGAGATTGGTTTATGTTTGATTTATTCAATTAGACTAAGTCTGAAATTCCTTGCTCCTTAATCTATTGTGATCGAATGATTGAATGAGTAGACTATCTAGGTGAAACTTCACTTAAATGATCATTGGTACACAACATTAATAATCTTGTAATATGACAATTAATCGTTACCTCACTAAGTACGTCAAAGTACTTATCACTCTTGTCCCTTATTCTTCCCAAAAATTAGGTTTTAGAGACTAAAGCTACTCAACCCTGATCGGAGCAATATACAAGTGAAGAACCAAAAGTATGACTTGCATTGTTTATGTTTACTCCTAGTTGGTGGCTTAGTTTCATGTTTGGTAGTACAAGTGTTTTGCATCATGCTTGTCTTTAAACTCTATTTAAGATGCATGTAAGGATGATTTTGGATGATATCTTTTTGTTTGCCATGAGTTGTAAATGTTAAGTCTCATAGTATTTTAGTTAGAGGCTTGTTATTGTTTTGTTGTAGATATAACATGGATGTAAATATTAACAATGGTCATGCTAACCTCTTGTCATATGATCATAGGAATATATAAATATGAATGGTAATCCAAATAATCAAATTGGAATATTTTGAGAAGTTTGAATTTTCCATGGTCATGTCTAGATTAACTAAATGATCTTTGATAGTCTTGATTAATAGATTGTATCAATTGAATGATTAAATTTAACTTACAAGTTATAGAAACTTGTCTATTCGATATGAATCCCATAAACTCTAAACCCCAAACCTAAACTCATAACCTCTAAACCGTAAAATATACCCATAAACACTAAAAATAAGGTGCTTGTGAAAACTATTTGTTTCCACCCCATGAGTATTGAATATAAATCCATATACATTTCTTCATACTTTTCCATATGAGATATATATATAGTTGAATTGAGAGACTCGACTCGAATTTTATTTCGAGTTATTCGAATTTTTTATTTTATAACTCAAACTTTATTTGAAATTTTTTCAAATCGAATTTATAAAATTACGAGTTAATCAAAATAAGTCGTATATTTCACACTGAATTGAGTTAAACAATTCAATTTTTTGATCTCGAATCAAGTTTTATCTATCCGTAGGTGGTGTGTTCAAGCATATGGGATGGATAAGATAAAGAGTTTGTATTTTGTGGCGATCCAAAACGGAAGGAACCGAGGAAGGCTGCTTCTACAAGGCAAAGCACGATCGTGCTCGACAACCAAAACCTTAGAATCCACGCAAAACGCTTGGATCAACCAACATAAAAATATTTTAGTCTCATCAAAATTTTGATTCAAAATTTTAAAAATACAATAACATTAAATATTTAATAAAAACTTTAATTGTCATCATAATCATATTTTTTTATTAAATAGAGAGGTATTATATTCTCTACTAATGTCAGGATTCAAATTCATATAAGATGAGACACTATAAACATTTTTGATCACTAGGCCAATTAGTGGATCTCATCTTTATAATCACATTTGATTCCACAAAATTAGTTTTTACTTCGGCATTAAACAAATTGGTAGAAACACTTGTAGTTATAGTTAGGGTGAACATTAGATCGAAGCGAATAAAAAACTTTTGAATTAGTCGAGTCCTATTTTATCTCAAACTTTATTTGAGTTAAAACATTAATTTTTTTTCAAGTCGAGTTTTGTTCACCCTTATCATAGTTCATAAAAAACAGCTGAACAGGGCGTGAATGTTGCATTGGACATGTGGTTTCTGTTGATGGTACTAATTGTTTAGGAGCTGACCCAACAACTTCGGCTTGCACTTGGCCGCTCCGTATGGCCTATTGGTCTTTCTATAAACTAGTCAACCTTGAAAACTCATTTTTCTCTTCATCTATGCCAATATGGTTCGAATTTTATTCAGAGACAAAATTAGGATTAAATATTGAAAGAGTTATAGATCAATTAAGTATTTAAATCTCAAAATTGTGAAAGTATAATGTTTTATTCGACTAATATTTAAACTAAAAAAGACCTAAAATGTCATTATAGTAAAAAAATTTAGGAGAGACAGCAACCCCTCACATTTGCATCCTAAGAGCCTCTTCATCTCTGATCTCATCGTCTATAGATCAAGTATCTCCAAATTGTTTTATAGTTTAAGTTTTTATCTTGTGTGAGATCTATCAATATACATTTTGAGTTCAGTTTTAATTATACGTTGTAATGATTGATTGTGATTATAATTATTAGATGTATTGCTTGAGATTATACAAATACTTATAACTCCTTCGAAAAAATTATTAAAATTATATTTAAAAAAAGTATTAGTGTAGATATTTTATATATTAGTAGTGAATTAAAATGGCATATTGATAAAAAAAATCTTTAAAACCAACTTTAATTAATTATAAAAAATCAATAAAACTTGTTAAAATGCGGTACAATATATTTTGGTGTATAAATATATACATTGCATTTAATATAAATCTTATCATTAAGAACAAGTGCTTTAGAGGTAAAGTCGGAATTTTTTTTAAGGGGCAAACATAAATTACAAGTTTTTGAAAGATAAAAATTCAATTTCTTCGATTTTTCTATTGAAAAATAAAATCATCGATTTTTAGTTTAAAGTTAGATGGTTTTTAAATAGGACTAAATTAAAATCTATTATTTTTAGGGGTAGAGAGACAATTGTATCACTTAACTTTAAAACATGAATTTCGGACGGAACTAAACAAGAAATTGTACCACTATTTGTATAGTTGATGTAGTAGCTTGCTGCTTCTTTTGTAATAAAATTTAATTTATCCAAAAAAATACCATTGGGGTCAGGTCTTTGTCTCGTCTTCCCCTTGTGTTTGATGCATTCTCGATGTGTAAATTTATATATCAGCGACAAATCACATTTTTTATAACTAACGATATTTGACTCACTAATCGACTAGTTCGACGAATATTGCAGATGTTCTCATTATAAAAGCGGTCATCTTAACTCGATTTATTTATTTCACAATGTAAAGATTCAAACATCTGATTTTGTTTGAGTAATTTAGCGTCTCACTCGGGTTGTTGGTAACAATAAATCACATGTAATTTGAAGTGTGGGTGATTGGTTTTCTGGATCGGGCAATGTTTACTGCTATATGGTAGGAGGTAACGTTAAGAGATGGGTTTGAAAGGGTTGGGTGCTAGCTGGTTGAATTTTAGAAAAATACTGCTTTAGCTGTTATGCTTGGGTTTAGAAGGGTAAGGAGCTTCTGCCTGGTAAGTTCAATTTTTGTATAAGATTGGCGTTATTTTTTTGGTTAAGCATATTGGCTAGGCAGTTTTGTAAACGGCTTGGGAAGCTTTGGTTGTCATGAAAACGTAGGTTGGGTTTTAGTATGTTAGAGGCTGTTATTTTTTTCCATTTTGGTCAGAGTTTTTGATGAGGCTCATAATTAGGTCATTAGCTTTATTTTATTAATAAAAATAATCTTTTGCCGTGTAAAAAAACATGTAATTTGAGGTAGTTAACTAAAGTTTTTAAGGATTCCTTCCTAATATTTTTATTGGAATTTTTAGATTACCTGCATTTCCAAAAGCAAAAGAAAACTCTTATGTAATATTTGAGTTAATTTCACCAAATATCTTTAAATTATGGTTTTGATTTTAAATTGATTCTTAATTTTTTAAATCATGTTAATTGAATATCAAATTGTCAATATCGTTCCGATCATGTCATTTTGTTAGTCTAGCCATCACCTTAGGTGTTCATTGTTAGCGGAGATTTTACACTTAATTTATTAAAAATACACTGATCAAATTTAAACATTATATATGCTCATGTTTCATGGACAACTTAGATTTAATGTGTTAAAAATAAATGTTAAAGACACTATCTATCTTTAATGAGTCACATCCAAATTGTCCATACAGTATGTGAGAACATTTAAATATGCTCTTTTTTTTTATCCAAAGACAGAAATTCATTAAGAATCCAAATCAAAGGTGTACAAGGAGTCAAGGGGGAGAGATGGTCCCCAATAAGTCTGTACCTGTAGGTCCCTAGCAAACTTGGCTAGCCCGTCGGCAGCCTGATTACAAGATCTATGAACGAAAGAAAATGATCAAGCTTGAAATGTTTCAGCTTTGCGTCTAATGACCTCTTCGACAGCCGAAGAGGCCCACTCTGACAATGAGCCTGAGCGGAGCCTGTTGATGACAGTTTGACAATCTGCCTCGATGATGATATGAGAGAATCTGTTCAAAGATGCCAGAGCTAATCCAAGTCTAATGGCCATGGCTTCGGCCGCTGCCACAGAAGGGGCGAACAGGGGTTCCGAGACACCTTGGATAATGCTTCCGGAATAATCTCGTGCAATGGCTGCCGCATTGGTTTTCCCAGTGAGATAGTCGTAGGCGGCATCACAGATAATCTTAATGGTTCTCGGGGGAGGGGGTGCCCAACTTGCCGAGTCCATAGGTCTGGAGGATTCAACGTTCGGGCGTGACGACGATTCCCGAGAGAATTCCTGGAAGGCACAGTCCGCGCGTAACCATACTTCCCAAGGAGGGCCTTTCTTGTTTTCAAACACAAAGGCGTTTCTTGATTTCCAGATTGCCCAAAGAAAGAAGGCAATGAGTGCGCAACCTTCGTCAAAATTTCCCAATTTCCTAAAATCCTTAATTTTGAGCCACCAACATGAAAAACCAGGAAAGCCCGAAGGGGAAGGAGAGTAGTTGAAACCGGACGCTCTCCAAACCGCTTGTGCGAAAGGGCAGAAGAACAAAAGATGTTCAATGGATTTCGCTTCTGCCCCACATCTCAGGCAATAGTTAGAGTCTTTGAAGCTGCCGTGGAAGCGGGCTGCGAGAGTTTCTTTGGTAGGTATAATACCATGGTAGAGCTTCCAAAGGAAAGAACGAATTTTGGGTGGCACCTTCAGACCCCAGATGGAATTCCATAAACCTTTACTGTTACCTGGGTCATTACTTGAAGAAGGGTCCGCTGGCGATCATAGTTTATCCTCAATGATCCGGTATCCAGATTTGGTAGAATAATCTCCATCCTTTGTTCCAACCCAAATAAGGGAGACTTTGATTCCAGGTCCCCCAATTGGGATAGTTAGAATAGCTTACACTTCCCGAGGCGATAAAAGAAGGTCCAGCTTAGAACGATCCCACGACCTTTGGTCTGAAGTCAAGAGACTTGAGACAGATAGACATGAAGGATGAGAAGCGGGCTGTGACGATAAGCGAAACTTTGGGAGTTTCAGTATCCAGTTTTCATTCCATGTAGAGATGCTTCTTCCGTCTCCTACTCGCCATAAAGAACCTTCTCTGATCACCTCAATCCCTTCTTTGATACCTACCCATGCCCAGAAAGAGTTATTACACTTCAGTGCTTCAAAAATATTGCCATTCGGAAAGTAAATGCCCCGAAGAGTTTTAGCCAAAAGGGAGGTTGGGTTCTTGAGAATTCTCCAAGAGACTTTAGCAATCAGAGCTTTGTTAAAGGGCTTAAGATCACGAAAACCCAGTCCTCCCTGATCTTTGGGAAGACAAAGATCCCTCCAGTTGATCCAGTGTATGCTTCTCTCTTTGGAACCACAATTGTTCCACCAGAATTTAGCCACCATCGAACCGAGTTCATCACAGAATGTGATAGGAAGAAGAAAGCATTGCATAACATATGTGGGGATAGCTTGGGCAATAGCTTTGATCAGAACCTCTTTCCCTGCTTGGTTTAAGAATTTGGTTTTCCAGCTCCGAAGCTTGTTCTGAACTCTTTCCTTGATAAAAGCGAGGGCTTCCTTTTTGCTTCGTCTCCCAGAGGGAAGGGATGCCAAGATATCTATTGTCCTCCTCCAATGGCCTGAAACCCAGGATATTAGAAAGGTGGCTCTTGAGATTGGTACTGACGTTAGAAGAGAAGTAAACTGAGGATTTCTGGAAGTTCACTGTTTGTCCAGTCAAAATCTGAAACAACTGAAGAGTATTCAAAACTGAGTGACAGTTACCTTCGTTTGTCGTAGAGAACATCAGGCAGTCATCAGCAAACATAAGATGGCTGATGGTGGGGCATCTTCTTTTGATTTTAAGACCATCTAGACGAGTGGCTTTCACCTCTTTCTCCAAAAGCCATGAAAAAATGTTTGAAATGAAAGTGAAGAGGAAGGGTGAAAGGGGATCACCCTGTCTGATGCCTCTCCCCGGTTGGAAAGTGCCAAATTTTTCTCCATTTAAAACCAGGGAAAAGGAAGCAAAGGAGACACAAGCCACTACTCTATTAACCCACCAGTCGCAAAAACCCATTCTATCCATTGTGAAGCGGAGAAGGTCCCAATCCACTTTGTCATAAGCCTTTTCAAGATCAATTTTGAGAGCCATTATGCCTTTTTTTCCTTTTCTTGGCCCGTTTAATAGCGTTGAAAGCTTCATTAGCCAGGATAATATTATCATGGATGGCCCTTTCCTGGACAAACACTGATTGATATGGAGAAATAATGTTTGGGAGAAATCTTTTTAGTCTAGAAGCTAAAATCTTAGAGATGACTTTATAAGAAAAGTTGCAGAGACTGATCGGACGAAAGTCGGAGACTTCGCAAGGGTTTGATCTCTTGGGGATAAGCACCAGATTAGTCTTGTATAATCCGTAATCCAAGACTCCATCCTTGAAGAAAGCATTTATCATTCTTGTAAGATCATCTTTGATGGTTTCCCAAAAGGTTTGATAGAAACAGCCTGGGAATCCATCCGGCCCTGGAGATTTAGTCGCCCCCATATTGAAAACCGCTTTCTTAATTTCCTTCTCCGTAACTTCCTTGCAGAGTTCGAAATTCATCTCCTCATTCACAAGCTTCGGGATGTACTCTCTCAGACATTGATAATCAATGGATTGATCTTTTGCAAACAATTTCTGGAAATGTTGTTAAAAGAAGTTAGCAATTTCCGGCGGTTCCTCTAGCCAGGTCTCATCTTCCTTTTTTAGTCTAAGGATGGAATTGATTCTCCTATGTTGGATGGTAGTAGCGTGGAAGAACTTTGTGTTTTTGTCACCACATTTTAACCTGTTTATTCTGGAGCGTTGATGCCAGTATCTCTCTTCGCTTTCCCATTCGAGGTTTAGTTCCTTTTTGAGCTGTTTATATTCCTCCAATTCTGGTTCCGTTAGTTTCTTGTCCTGAAGATTTTTGATTCGGGCCATTAGAATTTGTTTCTTTTCATTTTTCTATTTAAGCTTCAGTCTGCTCCATTTTATCAAGGTGGATCTTGTTCTGCCGATTTTCCCCCCGAAACTGTGGTTACCTCTATCGATGTGATAAGATTCCCAGCTTTTCTGAACCGCCTGTGGGCATTCTTCGTCCATGAGCCATTTAGTTTCGAACTTAAAATATTTCTTGTATTTCCTCGAGAAGCCCATGGGGTATAGAACAATTGGGGCGTGATCTGAAGCCACCGCGATGTCCATTAAACAAAGAGCTTTAGGGAACGTGATGCTCCATTCAGTAGAGCATAAGACCTGATCGAGCTTTTCCAGGATTGCCTCGTTGTCACTTCTCTAATTGTACCAAGTGAAACACCCCCTTTGATTGGCATTTCAAGTATCCTCGTCGTTTCTACAAAATCCCTAAAGCCATTAGCTTTGGTTGGATTAATCGGAGTTCCTTCTTTCTTATCCGCCTGACATGTGACAATGTTTGAGTCTCTTATTATTAGCCACCTTTCATTTAGAGATCTTCTCAGGTTTGCTAATTCTCCCCAGAAAGCATGCTTCTCTTCTTTATAAGGAGGGCCATAAATGAATGTACCGAACCATTCCTCACCCCTTGAACGTTTATTTTCGCATCGATGAGGTTCTTGTTATAATTCAATATGGTCACTTTCGTGTCGCTTGACCACCATAAAGCAAGGCCACCGACTAAAAGCGAGTCTACGTAGAAAGAATCTTCCATCTTCATTTTCATTTTAATTTTCTCGAGATAACTTATCTTTTATTTCGTCTCACTCAAGAAAATGATATTGGGTCTGTGCTTCAAGACAGTATTCCTTAGAGCTCTGACAGTATCCATGTTTCCCAAGCCTCTCACATTCCATGCAAGAATAGCCATGGATAATCGAAGAACCAAATAGAGGAGTCGAGGCGACTAAAAGCGAGAGTAAAGAAAGGAGCAGAACCTCTCAGTAAACAAAGGAGTTACAGGGTAATGAAAAGCTAACACCTGTAAGAGTAGAAGCTACGATAGGTGCAAAGGAAACCAGGGGCAATCACAGCAAAAAACAGCAACGGACCACCATAAAACAAAACCAGTAGAAAAACAGCAGCACTGAATGTTCGCGCGAACAGAGTTACTGAGTATAACGCCCAGAACAAGCAAAGTCGATTAGAGCACGAATGTCAGCAAACGGAAAATCCAGGAGACCAGTAATAATAAGCAGACCAGAAAACTCCAAGAGACCGGTAATAATAGTCAGACCAGAAATCCACGAAACCAGTAATACTTAAGGGGATTAAGTTACCAGAAAAGGGGGCAACAGCCGGGGAGAACAGGAGGAGGAACCAGAGGCGGGTTAAAGGGAAAAGATGGGGGTAAGGACTACCTGGTGGTCGAGAATGCCTTCGTGAGAAGAAACGACGATTACCAATCAGAAGAGAACCAACCACGGTATGCTATAAGACCCAGCCACCACAAACCAGCTTCCGTCAGCGAGGGAAATCGTTGTCGCGACAGCGGGAAAAAAACTCACCAAAATCACTGCCGAAGATCTTAATCCTCCTCTCGTCCGATAACCACTAGCTTCCGACGCCTCTACAATGGAGGGAACGACCAACACCAAGGCAAGAAGAGCGAGCAACAAACCAGAATGGTGGGACGACATTGGGATTGAAGAACCTAGGGTTCGCGATTTTGGGGATTTTTGAGAGAGATGGTGGCGTTGCTGCGAAACTTGAATGAACATTTAAATATGCTCAATACCATATATGAATTGACATTTAATGCTTGAGTAGATGGTTAAACTGACGGTAATATAGGATTTAAATTTGAAATAATATTGATAGTTAAAGGACTTAATTAGAATATTTTAAACTTTAGGAATCAATCTAAAATTTAAACATAATTTGGAGACAACTGGTACAATTAACTCGTTTTCTATCAAAATTTTTAATTAATTATCTTTTATTTTTTTCACACTTACACTTTAATTTTTGAACCTATATTCAAATAATTCTTTAACCTTTAAATTAAACTCAATTAAATTTCTACATTTTAGTTTATACCTAAAAAACAGGGATAAACTATATTATATATTGTATTAATATTACAAACAATATATAAATTTCTAGTAATCCAATAAAAGATTTAATTTTTAAGTTAAAATACACAGTTTATCACACACCTATCTTCTCACTCCTATTTTAGTCACTTAAATTTTAAAATTTTCAATTTAGTAACTGAACTTTCGTATTGCTCATATTTTAGTCATCTGAATTAATTTATTAATATTTTCCTATGGCATGTGTTGAGTTGATCAATGGATTGATCAAAGCCAAGAGGGGGTGAATTGGGTTTTTAAAAATTTGTTGGAGTGAAAGGATAGCTAAAAATGAAGACCAAAGAATTTTAGAGTGGTTCAAGTTCCAAATGAACTCTACATCCACTACCCTAGCTACCACTAAGGATTTCCAACAATTCACTAATTTGTTCTTCCCCTTTTCAAGGCTTAGGAGGTAACCTTTACACAATCGGTCAAATTTTCTATCCAAAATTTGACCAAACCCTCACAAGAGTACAAAGAAGAATTAAGGTAAGAAAGATATCTCTCAAATACAAGATTGCCCCTTTAAGTACAAACACTCAACCCAAATTTGATGATAAGATAGGAATTGAACACAACACAATTTGAGGTTTATAAGAAATTGGAAAATAAGCACTTTGAGGTTGGATTTTTGCTTGGATGTTTATCTTTGATGCAATAGTTGTTGCTGGTCTTCAATTAGCTTCAATGTATACATTCTCTATCAATTCTAACCATTTGGGTGGTTAGGGTATTGATTATAGCCGTTATGACCCTCTCTTTCCACCATAAATGCACTTCTGTAGCTTACCGTATCGATACGCGTGGACCTGTATCGATACATGTCTCAAAACAGAAAGAGCTGTTGCACAATAAAAAAAAGGGCGTATCGGTACGCGTGTAAGCGTATCGGTACGGGATAGGGACCGTTTCGATACGGGTAAGACCGTATCAATACCTTTTTCTCAACTTAGCTCATTGGAAGTTTCCGTATCGATACGGCTAAGAGCGTATCGGTACGAGTCAACGACCACTTCAAATTTTAGTTACCTAACAACTAACACCAACGGTCGAAAACATTTAAAGCTTTTCGAATTAAAAATCCCATTAAATCCGTATCTATACGGGTGGAACCGTATCGGTACGTTATTCAAACTCCTTCAGTTTTTACAAAGGGGCGTATCGATACAGATTCAATCTGTTTCGATACGGTGAGCGGCGTATCGAAACACGTCTTTCAAGTAGCCAACTTTGTAAAAAATGTATCGATACGGCTGGAAGTGTATCGATACGCCTGGACGTT
Source organism: Hibiscus trionum (assembly GCA_030270665.1). NCBI lineage: Eukaryota > Viridiplantae > Streptophyta > Magnoliopsida > Malvales > Malvaceae > Hibiscus > Hibiscus trionum. The sequence goes on from BSYR01000050.1 coordinate 3,223,125, forward strand.
TTTCAACACTTTGGCCTTGGAACATTTAGAAAATATTTGGAGTTTGAGTTTTTCAAATCAGATTAAAGTGTTGGTGATTTATAAATCATTTGAGGGACTCAGAAATGTATTTCAAGTTTTCAATTTAATCCTTAACATACTTAGTTATATCAGAATCAAACATAGGTTTTACAATCTCCCCCTTTTTGATATAACAAAACCAAAACTTGAAATTTTTGACACTTTGAAAAACTTTGCAAAAATAACTCCCCCTTAGTATTAGCTAGGTAAACTTTAAGTTGAAAATCAAAATATTTTAAGTGTGAGCTAGTTTCCTCTCCCCCTTTTTGTTAGATCAAAAAATAGAGACATTGATAAACATAGGCAAAAGGCATATATAATAACCAAGCAACATAATATTGATAATCATTAAGTTTAAATTAAAGTTAACATCAACTTAAAATCCAAATAACAGAAAATCAAAGCATAGGTTTGAAAATGCAAACTTAATCCTAAAAACATAAACGAAAGTGCATAAATATCCTAAATGACATAAATGATATGCAAAGATGAACTACAATGCATCTCCATCGCCATCTTCATCATCTTCATTATCTTCCTCATTTGCATCATCATTCCACCTAGTTTGACGCCACTCATCATGGAAAGCGGTAAGGGATATGTTCGTTGAGTTGTGACCGCCTTCAAGGGAAGTGAGGCGCATCTCCACATTCTTCATTCGATCTTCAAGTCTTGTAAACCTTGTGTCAATAACGATAAACCCTGAATTCATCACTTGATCGATGGAGGCAATTCCCGTGCGCAAACCCGTGAATTTCTCATTTAGAAAAGTCATGAGGGAATCCATAGAAGGTGGAGGAGGAGCTTGAGCGGCTTAAGGATTAGCAAGTTCTTCCACGGCATCACTAGGGAGCTCGGATAGACGAAGCAAACTACCATTGAAGTAATGAAACTTACCCCTTGCAAGAGATCTTTCATCGATAGGATCGGTGAGGAGAGTGGGGGTAGTCATGTGAGCAATCTATCTCCTTTTATGTGAAGAAATAACTCAAAGCCGTACCATAGGTGAAGGAAGTGACGAGTGTAGTGTGGCGATGTTGCACGAGATAGACAATCTCCGCAAACATAATTTGAGCAAGATTTGGACGTTCTCTTTGACGAAAGCATCGAATCCAAAAATCATCAACTTGGCGGATAGTGGAATACTTTCCTCCCGAGGGCCTAAACCACCAAGAAACCATCAAATTTAGGATCTGATATTGAGCATTAAGAGCGGTGACGGAACCTCCCAAAACATGGCCAAGAGAATTCTCATCATCAAGACCTTCATCCTCTAATTTGAACACGTCACAAATGGATTGAACATCAACGGTAACCTTTTTACCCATGAGATAGGAGTTAACGGCCGTAACAACACCATCTCTATTGGCGACACACTTGGCATTAGCATAGAAAATCAACACTAAAGTGCGATAGAAGAAACCGGGAATTTGGAGAAAATCCATAAATTTCCATTCTAGGAGCAAAGGAATATAATCAAACTTGAAACACTCCGAGTTAAGAAAAGGAATTGAAATTACCCTCTCCGGGCGGATTTTGTAGTTTTGAAATTGACGGAAATAGTTGAGATCTCCGATGCTCTTAAAAGATTGTTGGTAGATAAGAGTGAGATTCGGGCGAGTGCCATCTCCGACATTAGAACCTTCACCGGCTTCACTAGTACGTGCTCTCTTTTTAGGTGCCATTGACTAGAGAAAAGATCAAAAAAATGTATGCATTAACTTTCTCATTCAACCCATTGAGAAATCAATAATCAAGGTTTTTGAAAAGAAAAAAGGTTTTAGAAGCAAAACAAAAAAACAAAAGGTTTGAAAAGAAGTTTGTTTTGGAAAAGATAAAACAAAACACTACAAAAATTAGAATGAAAATCAAAAGAAAATAAAAGGAAAAGAGAATTTTTTACCTTGATATTGATAGAGAGGAATGAGAGAAGAACTTTGCACCAAATTGATGAAAATTTTGAAGAGCTTTGCTTGATTTTGAAAACCCTCTAAAGATTTTGAGTTCTGGTGTGGAAATATGAGGGATTGAGAGGCTATTTATAGAGTGAAAAACGGCTAGGGTTTTGAAAATTCAATTTTGGTAAAAAGTGAAACTCTTTTAATGCCTTAAAGAAGCTGTCTGCGCAATCGCGTATCGATACGCCTGAGGGTGTATCGATACAGGGGTAAAATGTAATTTCCTTTGAAACGCCCGTTTAAGGTCCGTATCGAAACGGATGCAATCCGTATCGAAACACTTTTAGCTCGTATCGATACAGGTTTAACCGTATCGATACCTGTTTTAGGAAAAATGTAGTCTGGGAAGCTAATACAGTACTCGTATCGATACGCTTAGGCCCGTATCGATACCCTATGCCTAGAAATACATTTTAGGCTTTAAGAACAACCAAAGGCTCGATTTTAGCACCTCCTAAATGAATGCAAATGATGAATAAGCTGTTCTAAGAATATTCTAACAGAAGCATACACCCCTAGCTATAAGCATGGATATTTTCAAGAGCATCAACACATAAACATGCAATTTCACAAATTCAAGCAATTTTTAACTCAAAAAGGGTCCTAAAGGGTCAAGGAAGGCTAGTTAGACCTAACTCTCTCCTAAGGGACCAAAAACGATCTTTATTCAAAGGCTTTGTAAAGATGTCCGCTAGTTGGTTTAAGGTGTCAACGTACTCTATAACAACATCTTTCTTAAGGACATGATCTCTAATGAAATGATGCCTTTTCTCTATATGTTTGGTTCTAGAGTGTTGGATGGGATTTTTAGTTAAGCATATGGCACTAGTGTTATCACACTTAAGGGGTATGGTTTCAACTTTAATACCATAATCTAAGAGTTGTTGCTTCATCCAAAGGACTTGAGCACAACAACTCCTTAAGGATATGTACTCAACTTCGGTGGTAGATAGAGCTACATTATTTTGTTTCTTAAAGAACCAAGATATGAACATACTACCTAAGAATTGACATGTTCCCGAAGTACTCTTCCTATCGATTTTACACCCCCATAATCCGCATCCGAATAAGCATGAAGGTTGAAAGTTGAGTCTCTAGGGTACCAAAGACCTAGACAAGGAGTATCTCTAAGGTACCTAAAGATTCTCTTAACGGATTTAAGGTGAGACTCTCTAGGACTAGATTGAAACCTAGCACACAAGCAAACACTAAACAAAATATCCGGTCTACTTGCGGTAAGGTAAAACAAAGATCCAATCATAGAGCGATAAAGCTTAGAGTCAACACACTTACCTCCTTCATCTTTGTCAAGCTTTGTAGATGAGCTCATTGGTGTGGCTTGAGGCTTTGCATTCTCCAAGCCAAACTTCTTGAGCATATCCTTGATGTATTTTGCTTGATTGATGAAGGTGTCATCCTTCATTTGCTTGATTTGGAGTCCCAAAAAGAATGAGAGCTCTCCCATCATGCTCATCTCGAATTCACCTTGCATTAACTTAGCAAACTCTTTGCAATGACACTCATTAGTAGATCTAAAAATAATATCATCAACATAAATTTGTACTACTAGAATGTCATTTTTATACCTTTTTATGAAAAGTGTAGTGTCCACCTTACCTTTTTCAATCAAAAAGTTTGAAAGTCTTTCATACCAAGCTCTAGGAGCTTGTTTTAAACCATAAAGTGCTTTAGTTAGTTTGAAAACATGATTTGGAAATTTTGAGTCTTCAAAACCCGATGGTTATTCCACATACACTTCCTCATTTATAAAACCATTTAAAATGCGCTTTTAACATCCATTTGAAAAAACTTGAAATCATGATAACATGCATATGCAAGCAACATCCTAATATCCTCCATTCTTGCTACGGGTGCATAGGTTTCATCAAAATTTATTCCCTCTTCTTGAGTGTAACCTTGAGCAACTAATCTAGCTTTATTTCTCACAATGTTACCACTCTCATCTAGTTTGTTCCTAAATACCCATTTAGTTCCTATAGTAGATTGATTACTAGGCCTTTCAACTAATGTTCAAACATTAATTCTCTCAAATTGATTTAACTCTTCTTGCATAGCCATAATCCAAAAGTCATCTTTTAATGCTTCTTTAATGTTCTTAGGCTCTATTCATGAGATAAATGCAACATGATTCATGAGTTTAAGAGAAGATCTAGTAGTTACCCCTTTGGATGGATCACCCAAGATTTCACCACCTTTGACATAGTTGAACTCCCTTGGGTAGCTCACTTCCTTTTCCTCAAGAGCCAAGTCCTTCAAGGCTTCAAGAGGTGGATCTTGTGTATCCTCTTCTTTTGTTGGAATCTCATCCACCTTTGAAGTTTGTCCACCGTTAAAGGCATCAAGGATTCCTACATCATCATCATCACAAGAATCCTTTCCTGGAAGGTGGTTATCATCAAATACAACATGAATAGACTATTCTACTACTAAAGTTCTCTTATTAAATACACGATAGGCTTTAGATTTTAAGGAATAACCTAAGAAAATAGCTTCATCACTTTTAGCATCAAATTTACCTAAGTTATCTTTTCCATTGTTTAAGACAAAACACTTGCAACCAAATGGATGAAAATAACTAATGTTAGGCTTTTTAGATTTTAAAATCTCATATGGTGTTTTCTTTAAAAGTGGCCTAATCATTACTCGGTTTACAATGTAGCAAGCGGTGTTTGTGGCTTCCGCCCAAAAATGTTTAGGTAAATTGTTTTCACAAAGAATGGTTCTAGCCATTTCTTGTAAAGTTCTATTTTTCCTCTCAACTACCCCATTTTGTTGAGGAGTTCGAGGAGCCGAAAAATTGTGGCTAATATCATTTTCATTTGAAAACTCTTCAAAACCTAGATTTAGAAATTCGGCTCCATGATCACTTCTAATATGAGAAATTTTAAGTTCAAGATCATTTTGAGTTAATTTTGAAAATGTGATGAATTTTTCTAAAGCTTCATCTTTAGTACTTAAAAATAGAACCCAAGTAAATCTAGAATAGTCATCAACAAGTACAAATGCATAAGATTTACCACCCAAGCTCATAGTTCTAATAGGCCCAAATAAATCCATGTGAATAAGTTGTAAACATCTACTAGTAGAAACATCATTAATGGATTTAAAGGATGATTTATGTTGTTTACCCTTAGAGCATGCATCACAAATTTTGTCATTTGAGAACTTTATTTTGGGCAAACCTCTAACAAGATCTAGGAAAACTATTTTTTCTAAAACACTAATGCTAGCATGTCCTAGTTTCCTATGCCATAACCATGCATCATTTTCATCATGAGCAACAAAGCATGCATGGGATGAATGAATGTCATCTAAATGCACCATGTAAATATTACCTATGCGATGACCTATGAGCATTATTTTATTTAATTTAATGTCAACAATTTTACACCCATTTATCAAACAAGACATTAAACCCTTTATCACATAATTGACTAATGCTCAATAAATTATGTTTAAGACCATCGACATACAAAACATTTTCAATGAGAATAGTAGAGTGATTACCTATAGAGCCAATGCCTTTAATGTGGCCTTTGGAGTTGTCACCAAATGTCACTACTCCTCCACTTTTTGGCTTTAAGTCCATGAATCTACTCTTGTCTCCGGTCATATGCCTCGAGCATCCACTATCAAGGTACCATGAATTTTGACCTTGTGATTTGGCCTTGTAGCAATGTTCCCCCTACAAACAAAAATATTAAACTTTGGTTTTTGGTACCCAAATCATTTTGGGTCCACGAGTGTTAGCTCCCAAAAGCTTGGTTCCCTTAGGAATCCAAGGTGACATAGCAACAACATTATTAGATTTGACGAGTTCCTTAAGAACCCATACACTCCTAATCCTTTTAGTTCTATTATGTCTATGGAAACTATTTTGTTTGTAGTTGTATGTCTTTCTTTTAGGTTGGTTAGTTTTAGAGGATTCACTTATCTCATTTTTCACACTACCAACATTTTTGAAAGACTCCTTGAGCTTGTTAAGCTCATCTAACACCTTTTGGTGTTCACTATTGCATTGAGAAATAAGATTATTTAGGTCTACATTTTCATCTTGGAAGAATTTAAGTTCATCATTTAAACCTAAAATCTTTTTCTCAAATTTTAAGTTAGCTTGAGAAAGTGAGTCATTTTTATCATTTAATTCCGAAATAATCTTTTTATTTCTTATGACCGACTCTTTGTACTTCTCAACTAACTCATCATAAACCTCTTGCAACTCATCATAAGCATCATGCAATTCCTCAAATGTAAAATCAAAAGATGATGAGTTAAAGGTTACCATGGAGGAATCCTTCTCAAGTGCCATGAGGCAAAGGTTGGCCATTTTGTGTTCGTCATCATCGGATGACTCCTCGTCACTCCAAGTAGCAAGCTTGGCTTTGAGCTTCTTCTTCTTCTTCTCAAAGCCCTTCTTCTTGAGTTAAGGGCATTCCGAACGAATGTGACCGGGTTTTTTTCACTTGAAGAAAATGATTTGATCCCTCTCTTCTTCTTTGTTTTTGGTTTTGAAGTCCATTTTTCTTTGCATCTTCCTTCCTCGGTTGGACCTCATAAACCGTGAGAACCTTTTGGCTATCATAGCCAATTCTTCTAGGTCATCCTCCTCACTAGAAGTGCTCTCCTCATGTAGTGAAGCTTTGAGAGCAACTCATATCTTCTTCTTCTTTTCTACCTCTAGCTTCTCCACTCTTTTCTCTTCCTTCTTCCTTTCATCTTCCCTTCCTTGCTTCATTATCTCGTGAGTTAGGAGAGAACCCACTAGCTCATCAAGTTTGAGTATCTTCAAGTTTTTGGCCTCAATGATGGCGGTTCTCTTCCCATCCCAAGATTCGAGAAGTGAGTAGAGTAGCTTCCGGACTAGTTTGTCTTCCGGGATTGTCTCTCCAAAACCCTTAAGCTCGTTGGCGATTGTTGAGAAGTGATCGAACATCTTGGACACGGTTTCGTCGGGCTCCATTTTGAAATTCTCATAACTAAGATTGAGAATTCCAATCTTGGTCTCCTTCACATCACTAGTTCCTTCATAAGTGGTTTCTAGTGTATCCCACACTTCATTGACACTTTCAATGGAGGAGACTTTGGAGTAGATGTCGGCACCGAAAGAACAAAACAACATGTGAAGAGCTTTATCATTGATTTGGATCTTCTTTCTCTCTTCTTCACTCATCTCAATCTTCTTTTTTAGAACCAATCTTCCTTCATCGTCTCTCTTCAATGGAATATAGGGACCATCTTCAATGACATCCCAAACTAGATAATCGTTGGATTTGATGAAGAAGCGCACTTGGTTCTTCCAAAATGGATAATTATCACTGTTGAAGAATGGCAGTTTTGTGGTTGATTGAGACTCGTACATGCTTGACCCGGAGGTAGATGTCATGGTTTGGTTTTTGGATGATCACACTCTTCCTAGGAACTCCTCTTGTGGTTGTTAATCCTTCAAAGAGGTAGGCTCTGATACCAATTGTTGAGTGGATCAATGGATTGATCAAAACCAAGAGGGGGTGAATTGGGTTTTTAAAAATTTGTTGGAGTGAAAGGATAGCTAAAAATGAAGAACAATGAATTTTAGAGTGGTTCAAGTTCCAAATGAACTCTACATCCACTACCTTAGCTACCACTAAGGATTTCCAATAATTCACTAATTTGTTCTTCCCCTTTTTAAGGCTTAGGAGGTAACCTTTACACAACCGGTCAAATTTTCTACCCAAAATTTGACCAAACCCTCACAAGAGTACAAAGAAGAATTAAGGCAAGAAAGATATCTCTCAAATACAAGATTGCCCCTTTAAGTACAAACACTCAACCCAAATTTGATGTTAAGATAGGAATTGAACACAACACAATTTGGGGTTTACAAGAAATTGGAAAATAAGCACTTTGAGCTTGGATTTTTGCTTGGATGTTTATCTTTGATGCAATAGTTGTTGTTGGTCTTCAATTAGCTTCAATTTATACCTTCTCTATCAATTCTAGTCGTTTGGGTGGTTAGGGTATTGATTATAGCCGTTGGGACCCTCTCTTTCCACCATAAATGCACTTCTGCATCTCACCGTTTCGATACGGGTAAGACTGTATCGATACCTTTTTCTCAACTTAGCTCACTGGAAGTTTCTGTATCGATACGGCTAAGAGCGTATCGGTACGGGTCAACGACCACTTTAAATTTTAGTTACCTAACAACTGACACCAACGGTCGAAAACATTTAAAGCTTTTCGAATTAAAAATCCCATTAAATCTGTATCGATACGGGTGGAACCGTATCGGTACGCTATTCAAACTCCTTCAGTTTTTACAGAGGGGCGTATCGATACAGATTCAATATGTTTCAATACGTTGTTTCAATACGGTGAGGGGCGTATCGAAACGCGTCTTTCCAGTAGCCAACTTTATAAAAAAGGTATCGATACGGCTGGAAGCGTATCGATACGCCTGGACGTTTTTCAACACTTTGGCCTTGGAACACTTAGAAAATATTTGGAGTTTAAGTTTTTCAAATCAGATTAAAGTGTTGGTGATTTATAAATCATTTGAGGGACTTAGAAATCTATTTCAAGTTTTCAATTTAATCCTTAACATACTTAGTTATATCAGAATCAAACATAGGTTTTACATCATGTAATTTTATTATTATTATTACTATTATTATTATTATTTAATATAAAAATGGTTTAAAATAAAAATATATAAAATTAAAACCAATTTTTTATCGTCGACGGACACCATAGCCGATGACCGTAAATGGTGGTCGTTTGATTTCAAGTTTCACCAGTCGCTTTGTCTCGGCCCCCTGAGTTGAATCCGACCTTTATTTTGTCAAAAAATTTTCTGAAGACCACAAATCAGGCAAAAACTTTTTCATTTCTTTCTCTTCAATCTCTCTTCTTCATTGTCGGATGGAACCTGTTTCTTAGTATGTTGCTTCCCTCGTGCCGGTAAAACTTTCCACCGTTCAGATTTTGGAAAATTTTTCTGTTCGCCAATAAATGGCCACAATGTCAATGGGGTTGTAATTTAGGGTTTGGGTATAAAAATTAATATTTTTATTTTATATATTTTAAATTTTAATATTAATAAAATATATTTTTATTTTTTTTTTAAATATTTTTATATTTAATAAATAAAATGTCATGCCATACCAAAATAACAATAAAATAATTAGAGTGATGAAGTGTGTAATTTACCCTAATTTGTAAAGAGTAATTTTTATACAAATACCGTATAAAAAACACAATCATGCATATTTACTTTTAAAAAACTAAAATCTTAAATACTAACCTTAAACCCTAAATCATAAATTCTAAATTCTAATCCTAAACCTTAAACTTTAAACTTTTGAAATGAAACTCTTAAACGTTATATCAAAATCCCTAACTCATAAAACGGAAAAGCCAACACTATTAAAAAATATTTTTAAATACCATTCATTATTAATGTTGCATATATAAATTAATTTAATATTTATTTAACCATTAGTGATAAAAAAAATACAATCTAAACCATGAGACTTAAGTGAGATGGTACGAATCTCTTTTATTTTGACCGATGGTCGAGAGTTTAATTATAACTTTAGACATGAGTTATTTTAAAATTTGTTATTAATGTCTACTTTTCTATGACCAATAGAACGCAAAATAATCACTTAGATAATTTAATTAATTCATTGAGAAGCTAAAAATTTATAATCTAAATAAAATAATTTTTTTGCTCGTATAAACCAGCCATCGTGCCTCTCATCAGGAGAACATGGGAGCAATTTTGATGGGAAGATTGAAGCTTCATGGTCGGTCTCTACAAATAAATAAAATAAAAGATTAAAAATGATTTGTTAGTGTCATTCAATGAATATACATCTGAATTATTATAAATATTAAAATTTAACTTAAAATATAATGTGTTCACATATTTAAATAAAAATAAATCTAAAAACGTAAATTATTTATAAATTAATATTTAAATAAATAAAATAAGTCAAATGCGATGAATTAAAATCACTTATAACGATTTAATTCTTACTTGTATAAAAAATATAATGAAATACATGGCATATAGAACAAGAATAGATAGGTTTTATATTGTCGATACGAGGCTTTGTATTGAGTGGGGATTGATTTGATCTTTAGTCCATTTTTCTCGATTCTTGCAGCAACAGCTGCTCCCATTAGGCTATACAACATCAATTATTCAAAAAATAAAATCACTTATAAACAATAGGATCCATTAATTGGTTGAGTGACGAAAATACTCATATTATTTTATTTTGTATAAATTTAAATCTGAACATTTATCTTAAAAATGTAATATCTCTACTTAATAAAAAAAATTGCTCGTAGACAACGCAACTAATCATGTTCCAAATTTGCAGATCTAAATGATCATGTTCAAATAACTTTAAATGTTATGCATGCATCTTATAATAAATGGAGTTAAATCCATTACAAATTATCAATTCATATGAGCATATTCACGACGGAATATAAGCATTTAACTGCTAAGCTGATAAGAGAAGATACTAAATATTTTAAACAAAGTTAAGAGTTTGATTTATAGTATTGTAAATAAAATAAGTTCGGTTGGAAGGATTACCCCATTATAGACTTTTACAATACCTTATTTAATTTTTTTTTGAAATAAGTTGGCATATATTCATAATAAGTAGGATGATACAAACAAAGACAATATTTACAAGATAGATAAAATAAAGCAACTAGAGAACTAAAATATCACCCAGACCAATAAACAACCTAAGCCAACTAAACAAACCAGAATTGTTGGAGTGTATCTAAATACATATCAAGGAAATTTCCAACACAGAAACTAGAATACTGCCCCTTCATTTTAAACCTGGAGCCATCATAAGATCCTAGTGCGACCAGTTAGATTCGAGCTAAATTGTCCCAGTCTCGTGCTGCAGCCAAGGTGGCTCCTGGAGGAGCTTCTTCGATCCAGAACTTTGAGACATTGTTACCTTTGCCTTCTTTCGCTAACACATGAGCAGCATTGTTTATCTCTCGATGAACAAAGCAAAATTTGATCGCATCGAAATCCTTACTTACATGCTTTATATCGTGGATGATTGGGCTGATTATAGAGTTGTCGGCAGAAATCGAGCATACCTTTTTAATCACCATTAGGGAATCTCCTTCCATCACCACTCGCCTAAACCCTAGCTCCTTAGCAAAGACGACTGCTTGGAGGCACGCAAGGGCTTCCGCTACAAAGCCATCCCTAACATGACAGTGGGGAGTAATGCATGATGCCATTATCAAGCCCATGTTGTTTCTGTAAATCACTCCTGTGACGGCTACATTAGTTCGCTCATCATACGCTGAGTCAAAGTTGCACTTTATAGTATTCTCAGCTGGAGGTATCCACTGCATCTGTCGTTCTGTTGTAGCTCGATGAGGTGCATAATTACAGTCAGTATATTCACGTGTGAAAGACTGAATGAAGGAGGTTGTTTCATGAACCGAAAACTCACTCCTTTCATGTACAGTTCTATTCCGTGTGAACCACACCGCCCAATAAGTAACCATTAGAGTGGTTTGCTGGGTAGCATCTAGCTTACAAAACATGTCCGCAACCCATTGTATCCATGCTATATTCGAATTTACAGCTGTCACATGAATACCTTGTCTATCAAGTAGCTGCTGCACAAAATAACAGTCCCTCATTATATGGTCGATTGAATCCGATGGAGCCTGGCAGAAGCAACAAGAAGTAACCACATTCAGCCTTCTAGCTTGCAGATTGGCAAAGGTTGGTAAGAAATTGTTGGCTACTCTCCACATGTGGATCTTGATTTTTGACGGTAGATTCACAGCCCATAATGTTTTATATAGGGAAGTAACAGGCTCGTTAGAGTGTAAAGAACCCCTATCACTTGTTTCACCAAGCTCAGCACTCAGGCGTCTATATCCGCTCTTGACTGAATAATCTCCCGATCCATCATATCTCCATATTATCCTGTCCTCCATAGGTTCAGAGGATAAAGGGATTGAGCAAATCTTCTTGGCAATATCCTCATTGAAAATACTAAAAATAGTATCCATTTTCCAGGTTCTATTTGGTTCAATGAGATCAGCTACATTTGAGTAGTTAATATCGATGTGGCAACCCTCAACTCTCCCATTTCCTGGCCCTGGTAACCATGGCTCACCCCAGATGTTCACCTTACTGCCCGTGCCAATACGCCACCCATAGCCATCTTCAATCACTGCCTTTGCACTCCAGATGCTTCGCCACACATAAGATGGACTCGAGCCTAGGCCTGACGAGAGAAAATCCTGGTTGGGGTAATACCTTGCCTTTAGCACCTTGGCAAGGAAACACTGTGGCCGAGTTACAAGCCTCCAACACTGTTTGGCAAGCAATGCAATGTTGAACCGAGATAAGTCCCGAAAACCTAGTCCACCACACACCTTAGGCTTGGCAAGTCTTGACCATGAGCACCAGTGTATTCCTTTGCGCGAGCCTTGGTTCTTCCACCAAAATGAGGCCATAATTTTCTCCATAGCATGACACAAGGTAGAAGGAAGTAGGAAAACTTGCATGGCATATACTGGTAAAGCCTGCAGTACACTTTTTATCATTACTTCCTTACCTCCCATTGTTAAAAATTTGATGCCCCATGCTCCAGTTTTTTTATTAAACCGATCCAAATAATATTGGAATGCCTCCTTCTTGTTTCTACCTACCATAGTTGGTAGTCCAAGGTAAGATTCTGGATTAGAAGATGATCGCACACCTAACAGCAATCCAATCTCCTCCTTCAAATTTGGATTAGTATTTGCACTGAAGAAGACTAGAGATTTATCAAAGTTTACCTTTTGTCCCGACACTTCTCCATATTGATGCAGCATATTCTTCATATTACGGGCTGTTTCGATAGTTGCTTCGCCAAAAAGTATGCTATCGTCGGCAAACAGCAAATGGCCTACTTCAAGGCGTTGTCGTCCAATTGTAGCTCCCCTTATAGTCTTTCTTCGATTTGCCTCATTCAAAAGTAAGGATAGCCCCTCCGCACATATTAAGAATAAGTAGGGGCTTAATGGATCGCCTTGTCGCAACCCACGCGATGGCTTGAAACATCTACCACTTGAACCGTTGAGGCACACTGAGTATGAGACTGAGTTGACACAATTCATTATAAGTCTTACCCATCTCTCGGCAAAGCCCAGTCGCAATAGCATACCTTCCAAGAATGGCCACTCTACCCTGTCATAAGCTTTGCTTAAGTCCGCCTTGAGAGCAAATAAACCCTTTCTTCCCACTCGTCTTCTATACATTGAATTTAACATCTCATATGCAATAATTACATTATCGAAAATGTGTCGACCTGGAATAAAGGCCCCTTGTGATTTATCAATGCAAGCATCAAGGGTGGAGGACATTCGCAGAGCCAAGACTTTAGCCACTATCTTATATATTACATTGCATAGGCTAATTGGCCTGAATTGTGCAATCGATTCGGGGTGACAGACTTTTGGAATCAAAACAATTTGAGTAGAATTGATACCTTCAATGCTTGATGTACCATTTAATATCTCCAAGCAGTATGCAGCCACCTCATTGCCTATTATATTCCAGTATTGCTGAAAGAAAAGAGCTGGATAACCATCTACCCCAGAAGCCTTTAAGGGCGCCATCCCTTTGATAGCTCGATGAACCTCATCAGATGTGAATGGTGCCAGCAGAGACGAGTTCATTGATTCTGTTACCCTTGGTTGAAGAAGATTGTATACCTCTGAAGCTTCTCGTGGAGACGATGAAGTAAAGAGATCTTCAAAGTAGCCCGTGGCAATCTCCAGCATGTCATCATCACCTGTCACCCATTCACCTCTTGAATTGTAAATACCTCTCACTGTATTTCTCTTCTGTCTATACGTAGCATGACTATGGAAGTAAGGTGTATTTTTATCCCCGTGCTTCAACCAATTAGATCTCGATCGTTGTTCCCAGAACAACTCCTCTTTGTCTGCTTCTAAGTTTAGTCCCAGTTTGACCTCTATCAGCTCTTGAAGTACTTCTTCATCAGGGTCTGCAATTGCTAATTCCTTCAATCTTTCTTGCAAGGCACGTCTTAGTTTAGTTGATTCTTTTTTATTTTCAGCCCCTCATTTGGATAACACACCACCCAAGTTAAGTAGCCTTCTAGGGACATCATCATTCGATTGGCTCCAGTGCTCCTTAATGATCTGCTCAACATCTGTTTCTAGTATCCAATTCGCATTAAATCTGAAAGGAGAGTGTAGTGCATTATGGTCTCTAAATGCATGGCCTTCTGAATTAATCAAAACTGGGCAATGATCGGAAATTGAGTGAATACGATGTGAAACAGAGTGACCGGGGAATAGTTGCCACCAAGTTGGATTAGCCACCGCCCTGTCTAAGCGTTCACGAACGTTGTTCTCCGGTAATCTCCCCCTTTCCCATGTGTACCACTGACCATTGAAACCAAGGTCGCTCAACTCACAATCATCCAAAGCCTCACGGAAAGCTGCCATGTTTCGTTCCGATCGGAGCCTACCACCTTGCTTTTCGAATGCATAGGCTATTTCATTAAAATCGCCGGCCACTAGCCAAGGTAAGTTGTCATTATTCGATAACCATCTCAGCAAACTCCACGATTCTGTCCTTTCACGTTCAACAGGATTTCCATAGAATCCTGTGAATCTCCAACTCACATCGTCGCCTTGTTTGATGATCACATCAATGTGGTTTCCTGAGTAGCTTTTTAGAGTGAAATCTAGATCAGGTTTCCATCCCAACGACAGTCCTCCTCGAGTACCATTGGCCGCAACGTCGATACCAAACAAGTAACCACACCTTCTACGAACCCTTTCCATTCTCATCGAATTAAGTTTCGTTTCCATCAGAAACAAAACCTGGGGATTACAGCCTCTCAACGTGTTCTTGAGACGGCGTAATGCCCGTGGCTTCCCCAACCCACAGACATTCCAGGAAAGCAACTTCATGGCTTCCGGCTGCCCTGCTCTGCAGAGCCAGCCGCTTTTTCATTTGTGTTACCAGGTGAAACAGGATCAGTTGAGTCTGAAGCTGCAGTCTCCTTACCGACTACGCGCTGTCGTTTTTTTCCATCCACCATAGAAATAGGATTGTCTTCAGCGTCGGAGCCCAAGTCCATGTGGCTGTTATTCATTGGGCCAGTAATATTCTGAAATGGACCCACATGACTATTATCACGTGCTTGTGGATAAAGATGTGAGTTGTCTAGAAACTGCCCACGTACTTGCAGTTAGCCATGCACGTTGTTTGCAGCGTGAATGTCCGACAGCGAAACTCCTGTTACTTCTTCACGCAACCACTTGCTCGGCGCCGGTGGCCCATTTCTCGTCGGAGCACGGAGTGATAGATCCCAGCCAAAGACTATGTCCTTCGGATCCAACGTCAGTCGAAGTGGACAAAAGCTCTCCCCGTGGCCAAGTTTGCCACAAATAAAGCAAAATAATGAAAGTTTTTCATACTGGAACATCACATAAGCACTGCGATCTTTGCCAAGTGAGATCTTCTTCTTACGTTTCAGCGGATTATTAACATTAAGTTCAACCTGCACTCGCATGTATTGTTTCCTCCCCGTAACAATTAGTTTTGAATCATACTCAATATATTGGCCTATGAAATTGCCAAATTGTCGCGCCATTCCTTCAGACATGAGGCCCGGTGGAAGATTATGAATCTGAACCCAGAACTTCGATGTATCTAAACTAACCTGTAATGGATCCTCTCCTTTGTTCAACCGATGAAGGAGTAGCAAATGATTATTGAAGAACCACGGGCATCCTTCCATTACACGAATCAAGTCAATCTCGGCATAGAATCTAAAGCAAATTCTCTTTTCTCCTATATCAGTGATAGAAATTCCACCTAGGGGGTGCCATAGATCCGCTAGTGTATTCCTCATTGACAGAAAATGCACTACACTGGCTGTGAGGAAACGTCCTACCAAGCAGAGTGAGTATTCATCCGCTACCTCCACTAACTCAGGGGGAACCTCAAACACCTCATCTTCACCATCGTCAATTGATAAAGAAGCCAAATTCGTCTCCATTTCACAGATGACACAGATTCGAAGACAAAAAACAAAAGAAAAAAAAGCAGAATTTCGTGAAAAAACTGCAAAACTGCAGACTAACTGCGTGCAAAACTGCAGACTACTATTGTTAACATGAAATTCTTTTTAACAATAACTTTATTCAAGATAATACCTTATTTAAATTAGTCGTCAATGAATCGAATATAGATAGTTACAAAAAAATATGAGCATTTAACTAATACATATAATACAAAACACCCCTTTTGACTTTTTCATGATAAACCATAAACCAATTAAAATGAGTTGTAGCAAAGCATGAAAGAAATTTAAGCAATATTTTAAAGATTGACATCCAGCCTTGTATTTTTCATTTAAATACTAACATTATTTATTCTGGAAATTGATGGGAGAGAGCATTATAAATGGTGTTAGCTATAGTATGACCAGGCAAGCAACAAAACTACAATAGAGTTCAATTACTAGCAATGGGACAGCCATGGCTGGTATATGCCTTGGCACTTTGCCTCGTAGTCACAACGGTGGCAGCCACCTCTGACCCTTACAAGCATGCATCTCCCCCGCCACCAAACCACTCCCACAGCGGACCAATTTACCACTACAAGTCACCACCACCACCTTACAAATACAAATCACCACCTCCTCCAGTAAAATCTCCACCCCCACCACCTCCGGTCTACTCTCCTCCTCCTCTTTATGCCTACAAATCTCCACCACCACCAGTCCATTTATCACTCCCTCCTTATATTTATAAGTCTCCACCACTACCGGTCCATTCTCCACCTCCCATGTATATCTACAAGTCTCCACCACCACCAGTCCATTCTCCACCTCCTCCTTATGTCTACAAGTCACCTCCACCACTGGTCCACTCGTCACCTCCTCCATATGTGTACAAGTCACCTCTACTACCAGTACATTCACCACCCCACCTTACATTTACATGTCTCCACCACCTCCAGTCCATTCACCACCCCCTCCTTATATTTATAAGTCTCCACCACCATCGGTCCACTCCCCGCCTCTCTTGTATATCTACAAATCTCCACCACCACCGGCTCATTCTCCACCTTCTCCTTATGTCTATAAGTCACCTCCACCACCGGTCCACTACCCACCACCTTCATATGTTTACAAGTCTCCACCACCACCGGTTCACTCCCCACCTCCTTCATACGTATACAAATCACCTCCACCACCAGTCCACTACCCACCACCTCTATATGTTTACAAGTTTCCACCACCACTGGTTCATTCCCCACCTCCTCCATACGTATACAAGTCACCTCCACCACCAGTCCGTTCACCACCCCCACCTTACATTTACATGTCTCCACCACCTCCAGTCCACTCACCACCCCCTCCTTATATCTATAACTCTCCACCACCACCGGTCCACTCCCCACCTCCTCCTTATGCCTACAAGTCACCTCCACCCTCGGTCCACTCCCCACCTCATCCATATGTTTACAAGTCTCCACCACCACCGGTACACTCCCCACCTCCTCCATATGTATACAAGTCACCTCCACCACCAATTCATTCACCACCCCCACCTTACATTTACAAGTCTCTACCACCTCCAGTCCACTCACCACCCCCTCCTTATATCTATAAGTCTCCACCACTATCGGTCCACTCTCCTCCTCTTCATGCCTATAAGTCACCTCCACCACCGGTCCACTCCCCACCTCTTCCATATGTTTACAAGTCTCCACCACCATCAGTTCACTCTCCACCTCCTCCATATGTATACAAGTCACCTCCACCACCAGTCCATTCCCCATCCCCACCTTACATTTACAAGTCTCCACCACCTCCAGTTCATTCACCACCCCCTCCTTATATTTATAAGTCTCCACCACCACCGGTCCACTCCTCACCTCCCCCATATATATACAAGTCTCCACCACCACCGGTCCACTCCTCACCTCCTCCATATATATACAAGTCTCCACCACCACCGGTTCACTCTCCACCTCCTCCACCATCCCATTCTAAACCTCATCTTCATCCTCATCCTCATCCTAAGACTCCATCATCTCCTAAACCCAAATATCTTTACAAGTCACCACCACCTCCAAAGGCTTACTAAGGTGGTGTTTACTCACTTGTCACGAGTTTGTTAACTCATAACATATCTCGAAGAAGAAATTTAAAGATGTAGACGACTATTCACTCTTATGTTTCAAATCTATTACTATCATTTCCCTCAATTATAAGCAATAAAACTAATAAATTATTTATTTCATGAGGTTTATTTTTGTTTTCTAATTGTTATATGGTTCTGTTTGGCAATTAGCGGATAGCTGATAGGGGATTACATTAGCTGATAGATGATTGCATTAGTTAATAGCTGATTGCATTAGCTGATTTGACTAGCAGATTGTACAAGCTGATTGTACAAAGGTGTTTGGTAAAATTAACTAATAGCTAGTAGTTGTTTGATTATATAAACAAGTAAAATGACATATAAAGACAAGATTATATTCGATACTTGTTTGAATAGTTTATTAGTTATCAATATTTGGTATCTATTAATATTAGTTATATTATAAAAATTATTTTTAATATAACATTACTAAGCATATTTAAAGGTTCTATATATTAATTTATTATTTGTATAATTATTTTTAATACAATTTAATTAATTGTTAAATACAAATATAAATGAGTGAGAGTAAAAAGAAAAAAAATCTTAGTTTACAAATGTCACAATGTAAATACTTGATGGTGAAAATTAAAATAGAAAAGGTTAAATTTATGTTATTTGGATGTTTTTTATAATTGTTAAGGGTAAAAGGGTCATTATAACTCTAATGTCAAAACATCTAATTTTAAAAAGCTCTTATAAGCAGCTTTTTTAAAATTAGAGGTTTTATCCAAATATGTTATTCACCAAACATCTAAATTAGTGGATTTGACCGGTAAAGCCTCTAATTTTAACTCGAACCTCTAATTTTGGCTCAAAACGTTATTTACCAAACATTGCCCTTATTAGAATTTGATTCAAATCCAAGTTACCTAGAATTGCTGACAAAAAAAGGTTAATTGAAATTCAGATCAATAATATCAAGGCAAAAGGTTAAAAATATCCCCTAACATTTCACCTTTTGGTCATTTTAGCTCTATCCTTTTTTTGGTGCAAACAACTACCTAACGTTTTATTTTTTGTTCAAATTTCATCCTTGTTTGATGAAAATTGTTAGTCAACTAACAGTCAACGCCTGAGGCTGACGTGGCATATCTGCGGGGCATGAGAAGATGACTTGGCACTGCTACGTGGCACTTTGCTGATGTAGTGATTGGTTAAAAATATTTTCTTTAAAAAATAATTAATTAATTTTTTCATTTTTTTAAAAATAACACGTCAGTAAAAATGTCATGTGGTAGTGCCACGTCATCTCCCATGCCATGCAGACATGTCACGTCAGCCTCAAGCGTTGACTGTTAGTTGACTAACGGTTTTCATCCAACAAGGGTGAAATTTAAACGAAAAATAAAACATTAGGTGGTTGTTTGCACACACAAAAAGATAAGACTAAAATGACCAAAATATAAAACGTTGGGGGCTTTTTTGACATTTTGCCTAATATCAATCTACTTTTCACAATAATTCTACAAATTTGGAGAGGTAATAGCATACGTAAGACTCAAATATGATCTATGATATAACAAGGATAGTTCTTCTACGCTCGACGAGCTTTAACGAACACCACTATTGACGAGCACCGATAAATTAATTTATAAAATTTTTAAACTTAAAGTACTTAATGCGTAATTATAATTTTTTAAAAAATTAAAAGTGTAATTTAATTAAAATACATTTTTTAATTTTAATTTTATTTTAAATATTATTAATTAAAATAATTTATCCCCAAATCAAAGAATCTTAGGTATTTTTTTTAAATTAATCCAATTGTCGTCGCCGACCACCGCTGCCGCCCTAGAAAGGGGAACATCGAAGGTGGTCGGCGTCGACGGTGGTCAACGGCGGCGATTGTCGATGACGACAATTAGGTTAATTTCAAAGAAAAATACCTAGGGTTCTTTGATTGGGGGATAAATTATTTTAATTAATAATGTTTAAAATAAAATCAAAATTAAAAAAATATTTTTTAATTAAATTACACTTTTAAGTTTTTAAAAAATTATAATTACACATTAAGTACTTTAAATTTAAAATTTTATAAATTAATTTATCGATGTTCATCGGTGCTCGTCAAAGCTTGTCAAGCGCTATAGAATTTTCCTCTCAACGAATAACAATTATCACTTTAATTTTGGTTTAGTTGGTTAAAGAATATAATTTCTAAAGGTCATTTGACTCATATTCGTATTACCATGTTTAAAGGAAAAGGATTAATTTGTGCGGTAATCTAAAATTACTAACGATAAAATAATTTAATAAGAAAAATATTTTGATACGGAAATTTACACGGTTTAAGATTTAGAATTAAAAACTATAAATAAATATGGATCAATTTCGAGTTAAATAAAGATTTTGAAGACTAAATTAAACAAAAATATCAACATATTAAAAATATGAGACTAATTTATAAAAATTACAAAAAAAAATTGAGGTTAATGTCAGGTTAAAAAAGATAGTTTGGACCGAATTAAACAAAAATAAGTCAGCTGATTTTTTTATTTATTAGTGACACATGGCACGTTTTAATTGGCCCGTGAGAAATTTTTTTAACAAAAAGGACATATGAGATTACAATATTTAGTTTAAAGGCCAACGGAAGTCACGTTATATACATCGGGGGCAAAACGTCCAAAAAAAATTTTAGAGAGCACTTCGATATTTTATGTATATTTCTGGGGGCAATAGGGCATTTAAGCCTTTTATCAAATGCAACACACATTATCCTTTAGCTTATGGAATTGTAAACCGAACTGACCGACAAAATTTTGGCCAAAAAAAACTGACCGACAAAGTCAGCTATATATTTTTTTCAAATACTTCAATAATATACAGTAAATATATTCTATAATCATCCCAATTCATTAACCAACAACCCAACCTATTAATCCAAAAATTATACCAACCCAATCACTTAACCCAAACGAGACCTACCCAACCCAAATTAGTTCAATTAATTTGACAATAAACAACCCACTTTGACGCTTGTTAATCTAATTTTTTTTTAGCAAATAAGCATCCTAGATAGAATCTAACCAAATGAGCTTGATTTTTATAAAAAAAAAATCATATTCGAGATTTAATCAGAAAACATTGAGTTTGAACCGAACTTCAAGTCCCGAAAGTTTGAAACGGGTTCGAGTTTAAATACATAAAAGTCGGGTCAAAGGTCGAGACAGGCAAAGAACCGCTAGGTTAGGTTATTATACACTCTTATCCTACTTCGGCCCATAAAAACAAGTCTTATAATACACCAAAAAGAGAAATTACAGAAAGCTAACTACAGGATGGCAACTTAAAGTAGATGAAATGGTACAAAAGTTGCAACAAAATCACATCACATGCCCATGACAAACACAAACTGGGGAAAGATGAAATCCAAAACTCGGCAATGGGAAGATAAGGAAATATATTTGCACGAAATATTTCGTGAGAGCGCTTCAAATCACGGGTACGACTATTGAAATCATGAGCATTGGGATAGAGTAATCAGTGAAATATATCATTCGGCGTACCTATCTCAGTTTCCTCTTCATTGTGCATCTCATTCATTGCTGGATACGACTGAATCGCAGATTTCAAGAGATCTTCCAGATATATCATGGAACAGAAATGTCTTTATATGCTTGTGAACCTGTATAAACGAAATGAAACTCTTTGTTTCAAGCATCTTTATCGCCGAACAGGTGATCTTGACCTTGACCTCCTTCCTCTGAGAAAAGAAGTTTGTAAATTAAACAAAGTAGAGAAACCTAAAAGTTAGAAGAGTCGGAACCCGATGTTTTCACCTGGTTTGATGATGTTTGTTTATGTCTCATAAACACTTAACCTAATTCTACGGTATGCATGTTAACATACCTGGTAGTCTCAGAAGAAGAGTAGGGAGAATGCCTGCGCTGAGAATGCTTGCTATGTGGTGACCGCAAAACTTGTCTAGAAATGAAAACATACATTATACTGATTTGGTAAGTTAAAACATATATAAATCGAGAAAAATGCTCAGCCTTGTGCAGAGTCAAACTTGATAATGACCACCCAGTTAAGTTATCATTTCCTTTCGGTGATATATGGATACTAAATACCTTCAAGCAATAACTAACTGCAAAAAATCCCCATGAGAAAGAGGGTAAAAACAGAAAGAGACATCCAGTTCTTATTGAATAAACACAATAAACAAAATTTTAACTAAAAAACTAGACTTGTGGGAACCATCCACTAAAATCACAAAAAAAAACTTGCAAGCAGCAACGGTAATAATCAGAAGTACAATTCAAATGGGACGGACTATGAACGACATGCTTCCTGGGGAGATAAATACACCATGAAAGTTAATAAAGTCATGGCTCAGTACTCAGTAGCATTTCGAAAAGGTCAAGAACTCAAGATGATTCTTTAATTTAAGTTCCTATTAATTATCTTGACAATATCTGCATAAAAACAATAGAACAGACCAAACCTGCAAAGGGCTTTCTGCATAAAAAGATGCAAAACATGAAATAGAAGTGATAAAGTACTGATACGGTTTACCTTCTTCTAGACTTGATAGGAGAAGGTGATGACCGTTTTCTTGAACGCGGCTTCCTGTAGTACACAACAGAAAATTAGAAGCTAAATAGCACAATCAAAGGGCAAAAATGAATAAATAATCAATTAGATCTCAATGACAAACCTCTTAGAACTGTCTGATGTTTCATCACTTGATTCATTATCATGATCGCTAGAATTATCCTTGCTCTTTCTGCCTCTACTGCTAATTGACGAGGACCTTCTCTTGTGCCGGCTTGAGTCACTTCCACGTTTATGTCTTGATCTATCTTCTTCTTTTGTCCGTTCTCTTTTCCTGCCAACATCTTCTTTGGCACTAGCTCTATTAGATCTATCTGCTACTTTCCTGTCGTCCTTGGCATCATGATGACTGGATCTTTTTCTTGAATCAGATTCCCTGGCTTTTTCCAAAGGTTTAGGCTCTTTTTCTCTCTCTTTTGAGCCATTTCGATCTTCTATCTTTTGCTTTCTAAGCCTTTCATCCTCTCTCATATAATTCTCATCTCCCTTCTGCTCTCCCCTACTCTTAATAACCTCCAACCCCCTACTTTCATGTCGGTCATTCTTATCTGATTTTACTCTCATTTCCCTACCTTGAGATTCGGGTTTTGTTGATTTTTTACCAGCATATTCGTCAGGCAGCTCAGAATCAGATTTTTTTGTCACCCGTTCCCCTAAAGTATCAGTCATCTTAGAACCATTATTTCCATCTTGCGGCTTCCCATTATTAGTATTACTTTCATATCCAGAAACCACCTTAGAAGAAAATAATTTTTCATAGTTCCTATCTGCACTGTCTTCAGTAGTGTCCCTTCTGTTTTTTGACTTCATATCACTTTCCAAATTCTTTTCAACTTCCCTGTGCTCATCAAGTACTGCTTGTGAATTGCCATTCTCTGTTTGAACATTGTCTTGTGAAAGCTTATTAGTGCTGGACTGCACAAATGCATCGTTACCCCTTGAATATGTCATCCCGGAACTTTGAATTTCACCATCTACATCGTCATCGGAGGCATAATTTGCAAGGCCTAGCACATTTCCAGGGGAGCTTGAACTAGATTTTTCTTCGGCAGTGTCTGGTTCTTTTGCTTTACCTGGTACTAATACTCTTGCAGAACCCTTCGGAGTTGGGACAAGTGAAGAAGAAGGTGATACCAAGTGATTTGAAGCAACAGTGTTGTCAACTGCAGTTCAGCAGTTATTAGAAAAATGGTGAAATTAAAAGAAATGATAGCATCATGAAAATATATATATCAAAAGACAAGTTAGCAGACTTCAGTATTTGCATAAGAAATATCCAGATGCCAGCATCCACTTACCTTCAACTATTGAGTCATCTTCGTTAACAACTTTGGTCGCAATTTCACTAAACAACTCATCTGTGACCTGATCAAAGGCATGAATTAGATAAACTGTGCGCGCGCGCGCACACACACACAGAAAAACACAATAAATCAACCCTAAGTGCTAAAACAGTAGCAACCTTTAAAAGGACTTCAGTTAGCACACGTTTTATTTCCTGGTTAATAGCTGCAGTCCTAGCAGCTTCAACATAATCCTACAGAAATAAAATGCAGTAGGTCACGTCTAAAGGAAATCAAATTATAATGAGAAAACTGATCTAAGGCTGAATAGTAAAACCTCATCATCATCCTCTTCAGTTGATCTAGAAGAATCAATGCTTTTGCTATCTGCTTGATCATTTTTAGCCAAGGATTTATCAACAGCATCATCCTCAATGGATTCTATTTCTTCTTTAGGATATTCTAGAGAAGACTTAGCTATAGTGGCTTTGTTCCTTAATATTTCTTCCTTAAGCCAATTAGGCACAGGACCCTGGATAAAATTCCATGAGAACAAGTCAGCAATAACACCATGAAGGTTTTCACATTTAAGAAAGTGATGTCAACTGTAAAGTATTCAATACCTTTTTGGGTCGTTCAGAAATGGCTCCGTATGCATCACAAGGAAAAGCTGCAGTAGGATGAAGTTGAGCTCCCACGCCAAGGGCAAAAGGAGCAGTTGCAGATGGAAGGTGTGGCTGAAAACTTGGCCCAGGAAACCTTGGAAATGAAGGTACCGTGTGTCCAGAAACGGGGGAAGGTGCAGAGAATGGATCATGCTGAAAAATGGATTTTATATTAGCATACTAAAACCTGTGAATAAATCAAAGATAACGGACAAGGCTCAAAGGAATACTTGTGCTCCAGGTGGAAGAACAGGAGGATAAGCAGCATCAGGTGCTACTGGAGTCCAGGAGTTAATTGAAGACGAAATAGCAATGGGATCAATGCCTCTTCCTATTGATTCATGATGAACAGCGTAATTGGATTGCATTTGTCGGTCATGATCATTATTAAACCTAGGTGCAAAATCTAAAGGCTGATCTCTAAGATCAGCTGCGGGATCCGCTGCCTGATTGCCATACGACAAGGACTGCTCATTAAGCACTGATCTGCCAATATCAGGCAATGGGGGTTGCATATGATATGCTGACTCTTGAGCTGATGAAATGGGCAAGGGCAATGACTTATATGACTGCTCCTTTTCAGCTGCAGAATTTTCCTTCCCTGGCATTTTAGAGAGAAGTCAAATAGAAAATAAAACAAAATCTGACATCCCTAGCAGCCCTTGGCTGACTGTCATCACAATGAAAAGCCAAAATTCTGCACTTCTCCTATCTGCTCTATAGAAGATATTTTGTTGACAGCAAGAGTAGCTTAATGGAGAAAAAGTTATCCACTTAAATCTTTCACCAAAAAAGATGGCTTAAGGCTTTAGTACTGTCATAACTCAATCCTTTAAAATGAAACATTACACAACTATATTAATCAGCAAAATGCAGCTAGAAAATATCTCATAAGTGGTTAGCTTTCCAGAAGAATGCTGATAACCTGTCAAAGAACACTTCCAATTTAATTTTACTTTTTATGCACTCAAGAGAATAAAAGCAAAATCTCTAATAGTGTGTTCGGATAGAAGGGAGTAGGAAAAAGTAGAGTGAGACAGCAAAAGGTTTGTGAGTTTTTCTAACAGGAAGAAGGGGGTTTTAAAAATAATTTAAATCCCTTCAAATTGTCCGATCTGAAGTTCCAATCAAATCAGGAGATACTGAAAGTTCAGTAATTTTTAACCAGACAGTTTTGGCTTTTTATCCTAAAACTTTTACTTTAAAAATGATATCATATCAGGAGGCATACTGGTAAGTATTAATTGCATGTGAATATTCAC
Organism: Hibiscus trionum; assembly: GCA_030270665.1. Taxonomy (NCBI): domain Eukaryota; kingdom Viridiplantae; phylum Streptophyta; class Magnoliopsida; order Malvales; family Malvaceae; genus Hibiscus; species Hibiscus trionum. Next base: position 3,249,167 of record BSYR01000050.1, read on the forward strand.
TACCCTGTACTACTTCCCTCGCATTACAACTCAATTACTTTACCTCCTTTATCTTCCAGCATTTATGTATAAGTTGCCATTTGATTTTCGAATTGAAGCCTTCATTTATCATATCAAAGTATTCAGCACGTGATATAGCAACCACACTGTGATGGAGATATATTTCCAACAAAAGTTATGCATTCTTGTGCAACTATCTACAAATATTTTTGTTCATTTAGTAAGATACATTGCACAGTGCTAAGCTTGTAGTTTGGGAATATAATAGAAAAGCAGGCAGCAAAAATAGAACAAACCCACTAAAGTATGTAAGAGCTAAACAAGTAGTTCAATTTCATTTTTAGTTTTGACATGCATTATGGTACATAAGCTTGTTTCCACCAGAACAGAACATGCTGCAAAAAGAATACCTTGATTATAGTTCTGTTAACAATTATAAATGCTGTTTCTAGGAACTTCTAATTATAAATAACTTCAACAATACAGTAGCTACCTTTATTTATTTATTTATTTATTTTTTTTGGGGGGGGGGGGGGGGGGGATATTTCTTTATCTATTAAAAAATGGTATAACCTGACAAAATTTAGCATATATGTTATCTAATTTAATATTAGTTAGAAGTCCAAACTCCAAAACAAAGAAAGAAATTCCAGACAACTTTGTAACAAGATCAGGACGGTGTTTGAACATAAGAAAATTATTGACAACAGTCCAGATAAGATGGTACATTTATATAGCGAGCATGGACTGATAAGAATCAATCATACTAGGGAGTTAGTTCCACATTAACTATAGTATCACTTGCGAAGTTTATGTTTTCATTTGACAAACAAAGCCATTAGGTTGACCATTAAAAGAGTGATATCACAACACAAAAGCAATCACTCAGAACCATGTACATGTTTTCAAATAGCCCTTCTCAACTGAATATTTGAGGACAATTTGAAGTCATGTCAAGGAAAAAAACTTTGAGCACCACAGCATCCAAGAAATAAAAATTAAAACTTATGGAAGGAAAGACTCTAAGAACACTAACTTTGGGAAAAGGATAACATTATGAGATGGTCAAGTCTTAGGTGAATTAACTACATAATATTAAACCATACTAAAACTAACATTTTTAAATAATAAAAAGAAGTATGAATGCAATTAAAAAAAGGTACAAAGAACTAGAATAAGACCCTTTCAGATTATATATATACCAGTCAGGCACGCTATCATTTTAGTTAGACTACATAGTACATACCCTACATATCATGAGTTTTTCTGAATGATAGTTGCTTAAAAGTTCCTGTTTAAAAGTACACAAAAAAAAACCTATTCAAAAATATAGAATGGTCTTCGACCAATGGGTTCCAGAATTGTTATTATTTCAACACAAGAAAAGGATGTGTAGAAATGTGGTCTATAGAAGCAGTTCTTCAGCACAAGCTGCACAAGCAAGTTCAATTTACTAGGTGAAATTATTACCTGAAACTGAAGAATAACTAGAAGGTACCTCCTGCAGATGAACGGATGAATTGGCAGGTAAACTTTCTTGATGAAGAAATCCACTATTTGGATCCATAAGTGAAGTTCCATCTCCAACATGGTAAGGTGGACAACCATCAGGAACATATGAAGACGATCTGGAGCTGTTAGTTGGATAAGTTGCCGGTGGTCCATGAGGAGATGCAGCTGGAACAGGGAACTGCTGATAGTTAGAAATTGGCAGCGACTGTTGAGCATCCATATAATGAGAATCAGCAGCTTGTGAATATGGATTATGAAAATGATTTTGCTCTTCTGGCCTGCCAGCTGGAGTAATTTGTGATTGCACCGGCTGGTCCTGCATTGCAGCCCTAGTGTTTGCCCATTCTCTAGCTTTGGCTCCCCAATCCTCCACGTAATTGTGGGCTGGCACCAGAAAATTATTACACACCAAATCCATCAAGATCAACATACAATAAGAAAAGCACAGGTTCAGATTAACTTTGATAACCAGGGCACACGGCTTGCATATGTAGCAACACAGAAGTTCAGGTCATACATAATGCAATCAGCAACTTACATTATATGGATAACGAACAGACGACCAGTAGAATAATTGCCATCACACTACCTATTTAGTTGGTAATAAGAAATACATTCCCCAAAGAGTAACAATTGGTTCCCATGTCATTTAACCATAAACAAGGTGGTGCAGTAGCACCCATTGAAATGAAGCCTTAATCTTTCAATCTATCACTTTAATTACAATAACAAACATACAGCATGTTGACACCAACCTAAAATGTTTGCAGAGCCTTTGAGCTTCACAGTGGTTGTATAAGTAGTTAAATTAACATACACCACCAAATATATACACTCTTCGCATGTACAGATAAAAATGCTTCAGAAAATGACCATATTAACATTTACAAGGAGCAGTCTGCAGTCCTAAATATATGGAGATAACAATCTAATTCTATCGAAGCCTGTGAAAAGGCTAAATATCATGGGGGATGAAATCAGAGAATCAGATAAATACCCACCTTGGTGATGAGACCAATTTGGATTGCTCCATTCCTACAGAATTAAAAAAGAGCAAAAAAAAAAGCCATTTGATGAAATGAACCCAAGAGGCAGTAATTTACTAATTCTACTTAACAGTATAAATAAAAAAATAGAGAAAAAAGGAATAAGAAGATTGAAATTAACCTGACTGACGTGAGGGAAAGTATTGGGAATCTGCGAAGGAGGCATGTAAGGTCTAGGAACGGGAGGAGGAGGTGGCAGTGGAGGGAAGTGGTTACTTCCGTTATGAGTGTGCGGAGGAAAAGGATGTGGATGCGGCGAGGGATAAGCGGAATGATCAGGATGCGGAGGCGGACCCCACTGGGAAGGCGTTTGCTGGGGGGAAGGAGGATGGTGCGGTAGCGCGGAATGAGACTGAGTGTGCTGCTGCTGCTGGTACTGAAATTGGAATTGGTTGGAGTACCAAGACCCCGGCGGCGGCGGAGCAGCAGCTCTCGGAGGTGGCGGTTGGTACTGGTAATAATGTTGTTGCTGGAGGTGGGGATCAGCCGGAGCAGGTGGTTGCTGCGGCGGAGGTCTCATGTAGCGTTGCTGTTGCTGATACGCGTCCATTTTGTAAATGGGAGGGTTTGGATTTCGCTGGAAAATTTCAGTAACTTTTCTTATGATCAATTGAAATTCGGAGGAAAATAAAAGCAGACTACGATATGAGAAAAAGGGACTTTTTCCTGTTTATTTTTTGTTACTTCCTTTTTGTGAGGGTTGATTGAACCCATATGCTATGAACCCTAACTTTCTCGGGTATAGATGATCGATCAATGAAATTTTCTACATCACGCGCCATTTTGGTGACCACGCGCTAAGTCCTATACCTGTGTTTTTTTTTTTTGTTCAATGGATAACTTTCATTCATTCTCAAGGAAGGGTTACATAAGAAAGAGTACAAGACGGGGTGGTCCCAAGGTCCCACACCTTAAGTCCCCGATAGTTTTTAGCAAGCTTGGCTAGCCGGTCGGCCGCCTGATTACAAGCCCTTGGTACAAAGGCAAAGATACAAGAGTTGAAGGAAACAGAGGTCATTCTTATATCCTCCTCCACAGCAGTTGTGGTCCAATCAGACAGAGCTCCCTTATTGATCCTATCTATCACCGCTTTGCAATCAGTTTTCAGAATGATATTATCGAAACCACAGCTGATAGCCATAGAGATGCCAAGCCTTATGGCCAACGCTTCCGCTGCTACGGCGCAGGAAGCAACAAAAGAGTTAGAGAGCCCATGAAGAAAGGATCCGGAACTATTTCGAGCAATAGCCGCAGCTGACACAACCCCAGTGAGATGGTCAAACGCGGCATCGCAATTTATCTTGATTGAACCCAAAGGTGGTGGTGTCCAACATTTTGGTTCCTGATCAAGATGAGAGGCCCTTGTCTGGCAAGGTGATGGTATGTGGTGGAATTCTGTGTAGGCTCGTTCCGCTCTCAGTCAGACATCCCAAGGTTAATCCCTTCAATTCTCATGGACTAGAGCATTCCTAGCCTTCCAAAGAGACCACAGAAGGAAGGCTATCAGGGCGCAGCCATCTTCGAACATTCCCATCTGCCGCAAACCATTGATTTTGCACCACCATGTCGGAAATCCAAGAAAGCCAACAATAGATGGAGAATAGCTGAAGCCTGAAGCATTCCACACTCCCTGTGCAAAAGGGCAGAAGAACAGAAGGTGTTCGACCGATTCTTCATGTTCTCCGCACCGTGGACAACAGTCAGAATCTTTGAATTTTCCATGGAACCGTGCTGCTAGATTACTTTTTGTTGGGACAATGTTATGGCATAATTTCCATAGAAAAGATCGGATCTATGCAGGGACTCCTAGACTCCAGATGGAATTCCAGAATTTCTTGCTGTCGCCTGGATCCTCACTTGGAGAAGGATTATCATGATTCTTGGAGGAAGCCTCAATAAACATGTATCTCGATCGGGTTGAATAATCGCCATTTCTCGTCCCAGACCAGATGAAAGAGTCTTTAACCTGGGGTTCTCCAATCGGTATGGAGAGAATTGCTCCAAAAGAGTCTTTGGATGATTATTATTTTCATTCAAACAGATATTTACATGGGTAGGTCTGCTGTGTTATCATTGGTTAAATGCTAGACTTTATTTAACAAATAACGTGATGATATGTGTTATCATTTTATTGGCGAAATTAATTTATTAAAAATGACATGTTGGTTATCGATTTAGAAATGAAAAATAGTTTGGAAATATAAAGCTATAAAAAAATTAACATCAACGTCATCATTAATCTTTTAACTATCAGTACAAATATATATAGGGTTAGGATCAAGTTACACTATGTAAAACTCAACTAGTTTTACACTAATTTATGGCCATTAGATTGGTTAAATGAATGGATGAGATTAACTCCTTACTTTTTTTCCCAAGTGATAATCTTTCCATATCCTACTTTTAATCTCATCCATTCATTTCACTCATCCAATGACTATGGATTAGTGTAAAACTAAATGAGTTTTACATAGTGTAACTTGATCTCATCCCATATATATATATATATATATATATATATATATATATATATATATATATATATATATATATATATATATATATATATATATATATATAATGTTAGTGATGATTTTGTTAATAAAAAGAATTAGAGATTTAAACATAAAAGTGGTAATAATTTGGTGACTAATAATATACTTTTATTTTAAAATATATTATCTATCATGTAACATATTTTTAAAGCGTCACGTGAAATTCTTACATTAAAAATATTTAAGACTTAAGATAATATACATCACAGCTAAAATGTTTAAGAGCTAAACTGAACAATAAAAAAATATAAATACTAAAATGATAATAAGGTACTGTTATGAATATTTATCTATGTGGATGTCTATCATGATTAGAACTTTATCTAAGGAGTTTGATTTATTTATTATTAAGAATATTATCTCTATTAATTAGAGTTTTGTAACCCCCTCGCCCCGGTCTGGTCGGATGACCGGTCCGAGTGGGCCACACGGGGAAAACCGAAGCGAAACCCGTTAAGGTTTCCCCTCGGTTAGCAACCCTAAATTTTTTTTTCATTTATCTTGTCTAAATGCATTACCAATACCTATGTGAAACACGTCAGCAGAAACAAGAGCAATACAAGATCAACCATTCAAGACAACATTCATAAAACAGCCCATTTTCCGTGATTAAGCAGGCTGTATCGATACACCTGTTAAGGGTATCGATACGCCTTAACCAAAGTCAACACTCAGGGTCAACGTAGGATGACTGTATCGATACAGCCCTTGAGCGTATCGATACGCCCTTCCCAGTCAACATCTCGTGGTCAACGAGATAAACCCGTACCGATACACTAACCCACCGTACCGATACGGTAACATCTCACCAAAATCTCAGAATTCCAGTAGTGAAAAAGGTATCAAAACACCTTCCCGCGTATCGAAACGCGTGGCCTGAAACAAGAAGGCCGTATCGATACGGGCCTAACCGTATCGATACCCCTGCTCTGTAATTTCTCAATTCCAAACTTGGTGACCTCAAACAAGACTCTAGATGCATTTTTAGACTCTACTATGCACATACAAACATCCAAGCAACCATACTTGAGCCAAAGGAAGCAATCAAACATGAAACAAGGCATCTAATCATAGCATTCACACAAGGGCAACATTTTAGCATAAAAGGGCATACATGAAAGCTCAAAAGGCCAAAAGGACACAAGTCAACATATAGGAGGTTTGCACTCACTAACAAGGCAACCTAAACATCTAGAGGGCATGCCACCACACTCAAACATCCATCATAGCATATCATGCTTTACAAACCAAAGTCAAACCAAAACATCAACATATCAATGAGTCATACATAGCTCATACAAACACTATTGCCACATTGCTAACTAATACAAAATTTAACCACCGTACTTGAGCCACAAACTCGGAAAGCCCTTCTTGCCTTGCTCCGAACTAACACCACGCTAATGATCTGCATTGTTGAAAATTGAGAGCGTAAGCCATAAGCTTAGTGAGGGTGCTCTAAAACCGAAAACATCAACAATGCAGGGTTCAAGCATGTATTCCCTAAATCTCATATCTAAAATGCATAGATGAAATTTTACAAGTAGACCTAGCTAGTCTTTCAAGTGGCATAATATGGCATCTTACATCATACTAAGCTCAAACATCAATGTCAACATCATATAGCAACATCATATATCACAATTATATGAACAAGTTTAATTGGCCACTATTAATTTCCCGGATGTGCGGATTTAACCTCAATAATTACATTACCTCGGTGGGATTACACTCATCACCGGACCTTGCATGTGTGGGATTCCACTCATCGCCACATGCCCTACGGATGGAATTCCACTCATCATCTCGTAGAAATATATAAAAGCTTCCGGTGGAATATTACATCACCGTACTCCTCCTTGATGACTTAACGCCATCAAGGCCACGTACGTCTTGACTCAATTTGTGTGCACACTAATCCTAATGATCGATCATTTACAACCGATAACTTATTTAGTGTCAATTTTCATAACCACATCACATATCATCAACCATATCCCATGCTCATCACATATATACATTTCATGATATACATGCACCAATTTAACCACATTTAACAAGAGCATAGATAGGCAAACATAGTAGCATTTAATGAGATCAATGGCTAAAATTAACAACTTGAAATAAAGAAATGGCCTACCAAGCACATTCCACACACACACTCTACACACACTCGAACCAAACTTTAAAACAAGATTGAAACCACTCACCGCCCTTCCTTAGCAACCGAAACAAATCTCCTACGAGCCCGGATTCGGTCCCAATGCTCCTTCGACGACTCCTCTTGCTTCTAGCCAACCAAAAACACAACCAACAACCACAATCAATGCTAACATTCAATCAACACTCAACCTTAGAGCTTAAACTAACTTCACCCACATTTTCCAACCAAATCAATCCCCAAACATCTCAAATTCGTACTCCATCAAACCTTAGCTGAAATATCCATTTTCAATCACCCAAATGACTCCCAAAAGGTCCCAAAACAATCTCTTAACCTATGTAGACCATCAGCCCTTTAAATTCAACCTAAATCCCACCAAAAATGGAGTTTTTGACATCTCAATTTTTGCTATAAGAACCCACTTCGGGTTTTAAATGAAACTCAACCATTTTGACATATGTTGCACCTTTTAACATGAATAAACAAAGACCCAACTTCATTTTACAAAACAGGATGAGAATCCCCATAAAAACCCAAACTTTAAATCAAATCCTAATTTTCAAAAGCTCATAGTTTTAAAATCTAAAACCATGGATAGATAAAGGGTGAAGAGGAGAGTGAGAATATGATTTTACCTTTCAAAAAGACCTTGGATTGAAGAAGATATTCAATGGAATAATAACCTAAGCTTGGGAGGGTTTTGAAGATGGTTTTGGGTGTTTGACGTTGGGAAAGGGGAGATGGGAAAGAGAAGACAAATTTTCTCTAAAAGTTGTCTTGCTTTTAAATCTTTTGGGTCAAATTACAACATTGGTCCCTCCCCTTTTTACTACAGCTCAATTAGGTCCAAATTAAAGTTGAATTGATTTTATTTAATTTTATTGACTCAGACTATAAACCCGACTAACTCCTAACCCCAAAACACGGGTGTTACAAGTTTAATGTATTATGTACTTCTTATGCTTATAAATAGATGATTCATTGAAGGCATTGTATACACAAGTCAATTTTAAGAATAATACAAATCTTCATCTTTCTTTCATCTCTTTGTTCTTCCATTCTTGTTCTTTGTTCTTATTATTGTTCTTTGTTATTTTATTCACAACACGTTATCAGCACGAGTTTGCTCGAAAGATTTTGGTGCTCTTTGTTTGAATCCCAAAATAGTTACCCAAACAAATTTGATTCTACGTTGAACTGAATATAAGTTTTTTTTTCTTTTCCATATTTTTGTTATTGATTGCTTTTATCTTGATATTTTAACTTGGTCTTTATTTTTGAAAAAGTATGGTAACATGTTTTGAAGGCTTGAGTGAACCATGGAATCTCGCCCAATTACTCTGGTTCTTGTTGGTAATTTTTGAAAAGATTTCAATTTGATATTGGCGATCACATGTACCATATATTCAATTTAACTCGGAAAGTCTGGTATGTTTTACTTATTTACAAATTAAGGGAATGTACTTGGATAGGCGACGATTCAATCTCGAGTATCAATTCACTTGGTTATGGTGCTTTCCATTTTGATGTGAGTTTGATCAAACAACGTTCAACCATTTTGATGTCATTGGTGTAGCATTGTTCTTTAACACCGCTTTAAGGTGATGTGCATACATCCACATAAGAGGTTTATAAATTGGTTAATGTATTTTAGTATGCCTTGAATCAAGATAAAATCAGAAGAGGTGTGTTTCTTCAATATGTTTATATTGAGATCAATTTTTATTTACGTTATTCTATTGGTGAAAGCTAATATTTTTAACCTTGTTTTGAGTTTTACATGTATTTAAATGACTTGGAAAGAGACGTGATATAAAGGGATTATGAGAATCTGTCTCGTTCATTTCCTATGACTCCGTCGTTCTCGAAAGGAAAATCATTATCGGTAAAATTTATTTTCCCCTTAAACTATGATTTTAAAGTGCGATAAATCATGGTGAATTTCAATCTATAAAAAGATTGTTATAAAGTCTATATTTGCTCGAAAGCAATATTTCTTCTTCGTCGAAAAACTCAACCATAGACTTCTCCCAATTTCAAGTTACGAAAATTCGTCTTGATCCAAAAGTTTCATGGGAGGCATTCCTTGAAGTGAATGCAAAGCATGATGTTTATTCCATGCGATTATCAATGATGGGACATTCCCTGAAATGAATGCAAGCATGATGTTTATTCCATGTGATTATTGGAACTGTTTCATTCCCTGAAGTGAATGCAAACATGGTAAATCATTATTCAATTAGAGACATAATTTTGATATAATCCAAGTATATTAATTGAACATCCCGTTCTGCGAGGTTACTGGTCTCAAAGGAAGTTTTTAAAGGACCTTGTGGACATGTTTAACAATGTCGCGTACGAGGATTAAATCTTTGTTCTCTGTGATAAGAATATGTGAAAAAGATTTTAAAGGCCCACTGGCTCTACTCCATTCCCTGAAGTGAATGTGAGATTATATTATGGAAGGAATAAAAACCACATTAGAAGTTGTGGTCGTGGTCGAGGCTATGAATATAGACATGAAAAATATGGTCATTTTAAGAATACTTCTACCCACCGGTAGTGAGGTTATAATAATGAAAAAAGTGATAAAGATCATTCTATTAAAGTAAAACTCTTCTTATTACCAATGTGATGTTATAAACCATTGCTCGTACGTGTTGTACGTTGAAAAATCAAGAATCGTTGAATGATAAAGGAAAGAAAATAAAAGCAAATTTTATTTGCGAAACATGATGAAGATGATATTGGTCCAACTTTATTTGGACATTGTTGGTCCAACTCTTTTGGACGTTGTTGATTTTCTTATAACCCTCGAAAGGAATAAATTATCTTCTAATTATTCTCATAACTTTGAAGAGAATTATTTATTTATTTTTATTTGTTTTACTTTACATTTATTTATTTTACACACATTAATTATTTACATTTTATATTTATATTTATATATTTTGATATTTATTTATTTTGTTTAATATGATTACTTGTTAAATACAATTTATGGTGACGATTTATGCTCAACATAAGCATAAGATATATTTTTCCATTTAAATGCAAGGGAATAATGTGAGTATTATATCTCAAAGTACTGAAAATATTGATGCTCTAGAAGAGCAATAAATTCTTGAGAGAAAGCACATTATGAAAAGTACAGAATTACGAATATTGCAATAGTTACCACTAATGGTAATAATATCGTCACCACTATAAGTGGAAATTTTAATAGAGCAATATGAGTTCGCAAAATTTCCCTTTGAGAATTATAGATAGCATATGCTATCAATTGGCATTTGAAATAAGTCAATATGGATATAAGTTCTGGTAGCCAAAAAGTCAGTTGAAAGCTCTAGAAAAGCTATATATTGCTACCAAAAGATAATCTCAATTGAAAGCTCCGAAAGAGCTAAATATATTCCTATTTAAAGGAACAATTTTGATGGTCGTACTAGACATGTACAAGTGAGATTGAATTACATATTATGGTAAACAAGAAGTTTACAAATTCAGAGATATATACACACATATATATAGTTGGCATGATCAGTTAGACCATCCTGATCAATAATGGTGCAGAAATTATTGAGATTTACATGCACATGTATTAAAAGAACCTGTAGTTCTTGTGGTGCTTATTCTCAAAGGAATGGATTAAATTCCACTTATTAAAGAACGTAAAGTTCTTGTGTTACTTAAAGGAATTGATTAAATTCCACTTACTAAAAAGAACCTGAAGTTTTTGTGTTGTTTGTTCTCAAAGGATATAGATGATCCCACTTATCAAAAGAATTAGAACTTAAAGTTCTTGTACTGAAGTTGAGACTGTATGTCTTGCATACCTGAACGAAATATGGGACCATATATCCACAAATGTAGAAAGTTTTACATGATTTTAGTAGATGCATCTACATTGTTTTATCGACTTACAACCATAAGTTTGTGAGATTGATTCTAAAAAGATTCAGATTATGCAGTTAGACTATTCGTCTTGAAAAGCTAATGTGTTTATATTTTAGGTTGTATCGGTTGTTACAAAGCCTATTGATTATGAAAAATACGGTTTAGCAAATTTTTAATTGGATGCCTCATATTTAATAGCTAAACTGTGAGAACAAAACATTTATTATTTATATGATATTTCCATAGAGCAACACTTATACGCATCAAGTCAACGAGTTATAATAAACTCCCCATTATGATTTGACTTTTGGTCAGAAGTCATATTTCTCATTTTTGAATCTTTGAATATGTGATATATAGTTGAATTACTCCACCATAACGCACAAAATGGGCAAGTAAAAAGGGTTGAGAATATATATTGAGTACGAATCTCCTTTTATGTTTAAATTCTTAATGGAGAATCATTTATGACATAATTTTTCTCAACATCAGGGGGAGATAATAATCAGCTGGATAGAGGGAAATGAATTATCATTATCTAGATCCTCGTATATGAACTAGAAGTTCATAAGATAATTCATGTTATTACATGTCAACTGCCAGACATATTTACTGACCTAATGAGAGTAATTAAGTCTCATACCAGCTGAAATGCTCTAAGTTTAAATTACATGTCAGAGCAAGTGGATGTAAATCATGCTTGAAGCATGATAGTTGAAATGGTTCCAATGATCAAAATTCTCGTAAATGAAAAGTATTATGAGATGGTCATATATTGGAGGCGGGTGCTCCTAAAGAGACCCAAGACATAACTAATAATAAAACTCTTGAAAAGTTTCAGGTACCTGAAATAAATATTGAAATCTTGAAGAGATCTCGATGAGTTATGTCACTACGAGAATGGAACCAGAAAATTGGAAAGTTGTCGACAATGATTTTACAAACAATTTTACATAAAATACTTCTATAGAAATAAAGAAAAAAATCGAGGATCTTGTATAAAATCTATCCAGAAGTATAGTTATTGAATTGGCCGATGTTGAAAGAGGCTTTGAACTTCTAAAATAGAAGTATTTGGACCAATAGTCCAAACACCTAAAGGTGTAATGCAAGTGAGGCACAAATAAGTAGTCGTAAATATGACTTGAACTATGATTTATGAAAAGTTTTAATTACTTCATGGTGGATGCAATTACTTTGGCAGTTATGAAAATTTTACATGCGTCTAATTATTTGTGGATCCATATTTATCCTTGAAGGATCTAAAATGCTATAAGCATTTGGAAATTTCTGAGGAAATTTATTTAGACATGTCTCATGAATATTTTGGCGCATTTGGTATAATCGCCTTAGTGAATACTAATTGAGAAAATACTATAAGAATGATCAGATTTTCTTATGTATTTTATAAAGAAGATTGTATCAAGATCCATTATGATAATTTTAGAACTCCTAAAGAGCTTCAAATTGGAAACTCATGAAGTACTTTCAATACAAGTACTTGAATCTTGACATCAAGTTTATCTCGACATGAAGATCGAGCATTTTTATATATTTCTTTTGTCTATTAATAGACATAAGCTGAAAGAATCTTAAAGAAGATTCAATATGAATAGAGCATATCTATTGAGTATCCCAATAGTTGTAAGATTGTTGGATGTGAATAAAGATAATTATATCTTTTCTTGGTCTTGAAGCACTATATATTAGTTGGTCAAGAAATATATATGATATACAAAGATCATTACATTTATATCTTCAAACATTCGTTGATGTCTCCTCAAATGTCGTAGAAATAATTGTTATGCACGAGGCAAGCTAAAAAATGTGTTTGGCTAAGACCATTGACCCAACATATCCAAAAGATATGTGGATTTACTTTTACAAGAAATGATAAAAGCTATCTTGTGTGAAGATAACGCAAGATGTACATCTCAGTTTGAAAGTGGATACATCATGGAACATATTACTCCAAATTTTCATCCCTCACGATCTTTAGAAAAATAATATTCAAGATTAAATTATGAAGATTCAAAGACCTTTTGTAATGTTTGCATGAGGGGGAGTATATACGCGTTGCACTCCTTTTTCCCTTAACCGAGGTTTTGTCTCAATAGGTTTTCCTGGTAAGGTTTTTAATGAGGCAACATGTTATGCGTATCAAAGACGTGTGTACTCTTTTTTCTTCACTAAAGAATTTTTTTCCCACTGAGTTTTTATCTTAGTATGGTTTTAACGAGGCACATTATCTTCATAGACATCCAAGGAGGAGTGTTATGAATATTTATCTATGTGGATGTCTATCATGATTATAACTTTATCTAAGGAGTTTGATTTATTTATTATTAAGAATATTATCTCTATTAATTAGAGTTTAATGTATTATGTACTTCTTATGCTTATAAATAGATGATTCATTGAAGGCATTGTATACACAAATCAATTTTGAAAATAATACAAATCTTTATTTTTCTCTTATCTCTTTGTTCTTCCATTCTTGTTATTTGTTCTTATTATTGTTCTTTATTATTTTATTCACAACATGTACACCTTTATAATTAAAAAAATCATTTAACTCTTAATTAAATGTTTAGACCAACAAGAAAACTTTATTCGGACAAGCTATCGAGTGCATGGATTCTTGTATTAATGATTTTAGTATGCTTAATGTGGTTCGAGGAATGATGTATTAAGAATGTAAAAAAAAAGTCTGCACCATTTTTAGCGTCTTAATTTTTTTTTCACCTTTTTAATCAATAACAATTAATTTTAGTATTGGTTGTCGATCACTGACTCTATTATATTTAGAACTGACAAATTTGATTCGAGGCCTAAAGATCGAATTGAATGTCTGAATTGATACCCGAAATCGACTCGAACATGATGACCCGAAATTTAATTCAAAACCAAAATCGGACCGAAATTGAACCAATTTTTAGTCGAACCAAAATAAACCCGAACTGACTAGACCCGCACCGAAGACAACACGAAATAAATAAAAGATATTAATAAAATAAAGAAAGATTAGATATGAACAACCACACAACTCACCAAAAAGTCAAATATATTGACTTTATAAAGCCATATGCAGGGTGTAAAAAATTGACCAACCTAAAAACTTACCAAATCTGAACCGAATAATATCATACCCGAAATAATTGAAACCAAAATGACCTGAAGCGAATCCAAACCAATTTACCCGTTTGCCACCTCTAATTATGTTCTTGTTCTTTTTCATATTTTTAAGCCTTTGTGACACGATTATTCTTTATTTTTTGGTTTCATTTTATCTGTCGCTTTGGCATGATTTCAGCATAATTTAGTGGTCATTTAGTGCTTGTACATAGATCTTAACATCGCCAGTTTCAAATTATGATTTTGTCAGTAGTCATAGAAAGATATATCCCCACTCGGTTGATAGTTATTTGCCGATGTAACTAGTCTTGGGTAGCAAAACAATCTACTTGATAGTTTGACTCCCTCGTCACTCCTTTTTTATCCCGTAATGTGTCTCGGTTGGATAGAGACGAGGAGATTCGAAAAAGTTTCTGGATTTTGACGGTATGCTAATCTCTATGAAAGTATTTACTTTTCTTTACACTTTTGAATTTTTGTATGAGATTTTAGTGGATTAGTCCCTATTATTTTTTTTAGATACGTTGTATTTTTTATATCTTTTATAGTTTTTTAAATAAAATTCAATTGTCATTGTAAAAAGAATGATATGTTAAGGACATGTGAGTGGCTTGTGCCATTCTTATTTTTTTAATTTAATTATTATTCTGACTTATGTTAATTTAAATTTTTGTCAAATTAAATCATGCCCTCCTAAATTAAGTCTTATTTCTGTTAATTTGAAGTAAGTCAATTTTTTGTCTAATTTTGACCTCGTCCTTAGGTCCATGATAATATATGTTTTGTTTTTCTAATCATCGAGACTGTTCATTAGGTTCAAATTTCATATTAATTAACCCAAAGCCCTAAAAGGCTTTGCTTGGTTGGTTGAAACATGTACAGAATTTTCTAGTGTGTTGGTAGAAAAGAAAAGTTGTTGGAAAGAAATTTAGGGTAATGATATTATTTTTTTATCGTGTGAAACCAAATCATTCTAATTTAGAAAGAGAAAATAAGATAGGAGAAACATCAGTTAGTTTTTTTAAAAAATTAGAGTAAATTAAAAAATTGATGTTTTTAGTCACTAATATTTTAAAAATTATAAAATAATCATTAAACTTATAAATCGTTATAAAATTGTCATCAAATTTTATCAGAATATTATAAAATGATTATTCAAATTATAGATCTTGTTACAATAAACCTACCAAAATTTGTCAATATTTTATATGTAGTGATGATTTTGTAATAATTTGACAAGTTAATGATTTTTTATATTTTTTTTGAAACTATAATGACCAAAAAAATAATTTTACTTAGTTTATTTACTATTTATGTACTTGACACAAGAAAATATTAGATAGATC
Organism: Hibiscus trionum; assembly: GCA_030270665.1. NCBI lineage: Eukaryota > Viridiplantae > Streptophyta > Magnoliopsida > Malvales > Malvaceae > Hibiscus > Hibiscus trionum. Next base: position 3,264,822 of record BSYR01000050.1, read on the forward strand.
TGGCTCACCACGTCATCCATGGTCCATCCAGTAATATTCACCCGTTTCACTGTAACTTCCAAGTAACTACTCACTCCTTAGTTACATGTAAGAAAGATGTGAAGATTCAATTTGAAAAAAATGACATGGAAAATTATTATTAGATGAGACCATAGATGACGTGGTGAGCCAGACTCATCTAATAATTTTTCACTTAACACATATCTTTCAAACTTTAATTTTCTTTTTATTAGTAGTATTATTATTTTTCAACTCTATCAAACAATAAATAACATAAAATTACATTTTATTTTAATTTTCCCTCAATTTACCAAACACACTAATTTTAAAAGGGTTATATTTTGACACACAAGTTTGTAAAAAAATTACACAACCCTTCATATTTTAGCTACAAAATTTAAAACCTAAATTTATAACCCTATCACTCTAAAAACTAAACTTTATACCCTAAGACCTAAACTCTAAATTATAACCATAAACCTTAAATTCTACACTTTATACACTAAACGCTAAACCCTAACTTAAACCTATAAACCCTAAAATTTAAAAAAATTATATAAACTAAAATTTACACAAACTTGAGTATTAAATCACTTCTCTATTTTAAAATATAATTTTTTATATTTTAAAATTTTAATTATTCCAATTTTTTCCACGTATCAAGCAAAGAATAGAAATCTTCTGTCTCGTTTCAGTGTCTCTAATTATGTCCCACATTAAAAATTAAGTTTAGAGTTTAGGAAATTTAGGGCATGATACATTTTTTTAATATAATGCGTAAAATTTAAAATTATAGCTTAAAATTTATTTTATTTAATATTTTTTACTGTTGAAATATAGAAAGTAACAACGAAAAGAAATAAAAGTATTTTATCCATCAAGCAAAGACTAAGCAAAAAGCCGCAGGGTCCGCATGGGTAAAATCGTAAAACCCTAGGGGTCAACCTGTAAACCGAGAATCTCCTCGCCTGTTTTCTCCCACCAGAATATAATCCCCACAAACCCTAACTCTACCCTCATTTTCTCTCAGCCGCCAATAGCCTCTCACTTTTCCCAGATCTACACCCAACCCAAAAATGACGACCCGCTTCAAGAAGAATCGCAAGAAGCGCGGCCACGTGAGCGCCGGTCACGGCCGTATCGGTAAGCACCGGAAGCATCCCGGAGGTCGGGGAAACGCCGGAGGCATGCACCACCACAGGATCCTCTTCGACAAGTATCACCCTGGGTATTTCGGGAAAGTCGGTATGAGGTACTTCCACAAGCTCCGCAACAAGTTCTATTGCCCCATCGTCAACATCGACAAGCTCTGGTCTCTCGTCCCGCAGGACATGAAATCCAAGGCCAACAAGGATGCCGCGCCGATGATCGACGTGACTCAGTACGGGTACTTTAAAGTCCTCGGAAAAGGCGTCTTGCCGGAGAATCAACCGATCGTTGTCAAGGCTAAGTTGGTGTCGAAGACTGCCGAGAAGAAGATCAAGGAGGCCGGTGGTGCTGTTGTGCTCACCGCTTAGGTTAGGGTTTTCGTTTTCTTACTTTGATCTGAATGCCATTTCTGTTACATTATTATTATCTTTGGTGTTTTTGAAATTACTCTTGACATTAGATTTTATATGAATATCGTTAATTTTGGGTCAATTAAGTTTTTGATTAATAATGTGTGCTTTTGACATTGTTGAATTTCGTCGATTTAGTTACATGATGAATATTGTTTACTGCAATTTAAGTTGAACAAAACTAACTAGCCATGGATATTTGAATGCAAAACCAGCATGTACAGTGCCAGGTTTAGACGACCACAGGGCAGGGACGGACCTAGTACTTTAGGTTTGGGGTGAACCTATAAATTTCTAGGGTGGCGAACTTATAAAAATTTAGGAGGGGCGAAAATAGATTTTTAATAAAAAAATATATAGAAAAATTCTAAATTTTTTTTAAATCATATATGATTTTCAAAATTTTAGGGGAGAAAAATTTATAAAAGTACTCAAGTTAGTAGAGACTAAAATTATTATTAGACAAAAAAATTCGAACATGAGCACTTCCTAGTTCCTAGTGCTTTAATAGATCCTTCCTGGAATACCAGAGATGCTACTAGGATGATTCCACGGCTTTGTGATTGGCAGGATTTGAAGAACCATTTAAAAAAACGGTGTTATGGTTTAATTTTAAAGATTTTAAAATTGAAGAGGGTTTGAAAAACAATTAAACCAGGAAGTCTGAGAAATAGCATCATCTTATTTGATTTGTTCTTATAGCCTTGGGATGATAATTTTGTAGTGATCTTTTTGTCGACAATTGTTCATATTATATTTTGTCTTTGAAGAATGAGAGCCGAGAACTATATCATAGGCCTGTTCTACCACAGCTCTTCATGGTCTTAACTAATAAAATTTATTTATTTTATTAATTTTTTACCAAGTGAATTTTTACTCATATTTACTCTAAATCAAATTTTAGAAATAGTTTTACTATGTGAATTTTCACTTGGTAAAAAGATGACATGAAAAAAATTGATGAATGGATGGTTTTTATTAGTTAGACCATGAATGACGTGGCGTGCATACTAATGTTATTAAAATCAGATCGGACCGGTCGATTAGATCATGAATCTGTTAGTGTCATTGTATTATAGTGTGATTTCTATAGTAGCAATCCAAGTCATAGATAATTTTTTTGGTATTTTTGAGAGAAAATTGAAATTGTAGGATGAAAATGAAAGTTTTTAGAAATTGAGGTATTTAAGTGAAGTGATGCGTTTAAAAGTTTAATATTTAAGTGAGATGGTGTGATTAAAAATAAATAAATCTTGTTGTTTGAGTCGTTAGTGATGTAAAAGTGGTCATAATTTTATATGAGTGTACAATTGAAATTTTTTAAAATTCACATCACATTTGGAGATCTACTTATCAGGGGATGAAGGCATGTCATTGTTTTGATCTTAAAATACCTTTTTTAATTTTTATTTTTGATGTGTTATATTTATCAATAACTTTAAATCTTTAATTTTTTAATATATAATTATTTATATCATTTTAATTTCTGATTTTTATTTTAATTACTATAACTTTAATTTTCTTTCAATTCAATCCTTAAAATGCAAAAAAGTACAATCAAGTTAGTCGGCAGCTGCCAGCTATTGATAACTTCAAATTTTTTTAACGAAACATCACATCACGATTTTAATAAAATCGTAAACATCTACAAATGACTATCGACTTTTATTGTAAAAAATTACCTCACTTCTGTAATATTGTTTAAATCACAATATTCCTCTAGTTTTACCTGTGATATGAAGGAGAAGAAACAAACGGTGAAGGTGATTATTTGCTTTGCGCTTTGAGTGAAGTGTAGAAGACTCTTTCATATTTAATGAGTTATTCTTAAATGTATTGATATAATTTTTGTACTATATAAACAGAAAGATATTTTTTGAAAATGAAACTACTAATTTTATTAAACGAGGAAAAATTTGAAAATACAATGAAAGTTTATCCTTGAGTAAACAAACACTTAAATCCGGATACAACACCGGAAAATTAGAATAGCGGCTCTAGATCATAAAAGGACTAAACAAGGAGCAGGAAAGAACCTACTCCAAAGACTCGAAACAAAACGCGGATACAAACATACCCAAATCAACGATGATGGTAAAACCATCAACAAACAACATTGACAAATGCATATTACAGTGATCGAACCTTGACAATAAGGTCATTACCACAACTCAATCGCTAATAAACGGTAGATGTAATCACGTATCCAAACCCGCTTCAAGGGTCCAAGACAGGGAGATTAGCAGCATAATGAAAGGAGCACCATCTTGATCAGTCGTGGTGACGTCAGATCCAACCCTAAAGAAGACAAATAAATAAAAACCGTGCCAAGAGGCAGAAAATCGTGCTAATAAGCAGAGAAAAATCGTACCAAAAGGTAGACGATTTATTAGAAAAAAAGAATGAAAATCAAAAGAAATGAAATAAACAAATAAAAAGATAAATAAATAATGGATCCGGCGGTCGGTAACCAACAAAGTTGGAAACCGCCGCCGGCTACTCAAAGAAAAAGATGAGAGCTTAAACAGAAAGATATTAAGTGTTTAATTATGATTAAATTCACATATTTTTATATGTTGTACCAATGTCAAACTCATATAATATTTATGCTTGTGTAACATCTTATTTTGTCTCGCGTTTTATATACTTTATCACAATGATTATATATTTATATTTTATTCACATTATATATCATTTTGGTCATTGAACTTTTAAAACTTGCGTTAAAGTCATTGAACTTTTGATTTATTTTTATTACCGTCACTCTAGTCGACCTCCATAAAAAAATATGGCGGGGCATGTTAACATCTCATTTTTAATAAGTTAATTCCTCCACACATATCACTAAATTATAAACCCTTTTTTCTCTCCTTTCTCAGCCATGTCTTTTTCCTAAAGTTTCAATTACAAAGCAGAGCAACAAAGGAAACGTAACAGAGAGACGAGAAGCTTTATCATATTTTTCTTTTAATCTTTCTCTACTTCAACTTTGATTGGTTTTTCAATTCTATGACAATCACAAACTCCGCCCATTTCACCATCGAAGAATGAGAGTTTCGCAAGTGAAGCAGCTCAATGCTTCGGGTGTGATTGATCTCTGGACGGTTCGAGTACCTATGTCATAGTATTAAATTGTGGCGTTGCTGCCGCAATTCAATACTGTGACCTATGTCTGCACTGAATGTGCGTATTATGTTCATAAGATTAAGGGATGTGCAGAGTTAGAGTTAGCCCCTGCAATTGGTCATCCCTTCTACCATTGTGCCTCTTGTGAATTCGATCTTCATGTAAACCGTGTTTTGCTTCAATCCTCCATTGTTGCAAATTTTCCTACTTGTTTGCACCAGCATCCATTGTCATTCGTTCAAAACCAGGATTGCTCTGCGTGTAAGAATCCATTATCCGCTCCAATTTACCACTGCACACATTGTTCTTTTCCCAGCTACTTTAACCTCCATGAGAAATGTGCTATTTGTGCAAAATCCAATGGGAAGGGTTATTTTTAATGAATCCATTAAGGAAAAAATATACGTGTAAATATTTTTTAATTTCAGGGGTTAGAGATTTAATTTAGGATTTATAGTTTAAAAATTTATGTTTTAAGGTTTAGAATATAAAATTAGTGTGCAAAATTTAGGGGTTATATTTATAGTTTAGTTTTTAAGGTTTAGAGTTAATAATTTAAGATTTGAATTTTATAATGTAAATATGCATGCTTGTTTAAAATTTACATCAGACACTTATATAAATATTTTTATTTCATTCACATTAGACACTTATATAAATATATTAATACAAATATTTATTAATAAAAATGAAAATATATTAATTTAATTCTAAAAAATGACTTTTTATGGATAAGAAAGAAAATTGGCATTTTAAAATCAAAACCCTCTTTTTTTATTAATTATTTGTATAAATGAGTCTCGTCGTCTTTTATTTGGAAAAAATGACCCCCAAATCTGCCACGTATGAATAACTCTTTTCTGGGATACGCGAAACGCAATATCGCTTTCTGCAGAAAGCGAGTTCTGCATACGTGTCAACGTTTTTCAGAATAACGAATTAAACAGGAACTCCCATTCTGCAAAACGCGAGTTCTTCGAGAATTTGAAAAGCCGGTTGAATTTATCGCAGGAAACTCGCTTTCTGTAAAAAGCGAGTTCTTTGTAAATCGGGCTGCCAGACCAAGCATCCATTGGCATGTTCGAGCGATATTTCGGGGTTATTAATCGTATAATTTTAGTAAACATTGAGTTTGGTTTCGTAGTACTGGAAATTGTCTTTCACTTGACACCAATATGGGCAAGTTCAGTCCATTCTAAACCGACTAAAATTTACGTCGAAAATGGTTACATAGCTTGTTTTTGTGAATGATTTTGCTTTTAATAAAGCTTGATAGGCTCAATTTATTAATCGAATAATGTAGGTTATTGTTTATCCAAAGAAAATGAAATTAAATATAAATTCTAAAAATTATGTAAAAAAATAAGACAATAAAATATTGGTAATTATAAAATTAAAAAAATAATGTCTTGCATAAACATAATTAATTTTTTTAGACACCCCATCGTACTAATGATGCCTATGTCTACCCGTTCCGTAGCTGGGTGCACGACGATCCTGTGACTGATTCTCATCAGCGACGGCATCATCACCGGCTCCATGAACGTCCTCGAAACGCAGACCACTACTGGGAACGGGGCCGATGTAGAACAAGCTCTGCGACGGCGTATGCACGACAATGCTGTAGTCGAACTGTGATGACAACGATGGAGCATCAAACACCGAGGGACCACTCATCGGCATGAAGGGACGATTAGTATCCATGAAGCCGAACTCAGGTGGAGGCCCCTGCTGAAACGTCTTCGGACCACTCATATGCTGAAACATTGTTCCAAACGATGAGGCCCATGCAGTGTGAGTTCGCCGTCTTTGGCTTTCAGTCCCCATTCTCGGACCCCGCCGCGTCAGCTAGCTTTGGGTGGCTTGACGTTGTGTGGGTGTGCGGTTTTGGGGAGGCACATCAATTTCTCGCTCGCGCTCCTCCGAAGTATGTATATGTGGCTTCCCATTTTGGTGGTACCACTGCATATAGTTAAAAGTGACGGCTTGATCCACAATAGGTGCACATATGGGTGGTCGCCTGCCATATCTTGTCATCCATTGCCCGACCCAGTCAGCGTGATGATGGCCTCAATGGACTTTCGTCTTCCCCTGCCGCGTCAACCGGTGTTATTTGTCCAAATTGGATGTCGGCAGCGGAACTTCTTCGATGAAGCCAAATTGTCGTAGAACCCGGCTCGTAGGATGCCACTCGACAATTTTGTAGTTGATGAGTGGCACTAGCAGCAACCATACGTGAGAGGTGTTCATAATGTCTCCCGGAATACAATCACGAATCGCAGGAGCAGTGTACGGAGTCCACACGAACTGAAAAATATTTTTGAACGTGAGTTATATAAAGTTTAATTAGAAAAAGATTTTGAGGAATTAAAAAAATGGTTAGAATTTCTAACCTCGTCATGTATCTTGTCGATCAGCAGTCTATAATCTCGCTATGTAGTTGACAGTCCTTAGTGAGTGAGTAGAACGCACCACCTGTCATTAATGGAAAAGAATTAAAAATTTGTAATTGTTTAAAACATATATTTATAAAATAAATTAAATAAAATAATTTTAATAGTACCTCTAAATAAGTGGGAATAGATATGGGGTGTGGTTTCTAGGTTGCGAGTTAAAAACGACATCTGAAGCCAAGCCCAAGACTGCAGCAGTAAAAGACATCCTCCGATTGCGACTCTGTCAGGGTCGACGGTTCTGCAAAGCTCCCTGAACAAAAAGGCCAAGACCGCTGCTCCCCAACATTTTCTTCTTGATTCGGCAAAATTACCGAGATGGTACAACCACATCGCATGGACTTTGTTGCGAGATTTGTCAGACATCAAAATCCCTCCAATCACTCGTAGGATGTGGGCACGGGCAAACCGCTGCAAAAATAATAAGTAGTATTATAAAAATATTTTAATTAGTAAAAAAACAAAAAATATAATAAAATAAAAATATTTACCCGCTTTGTTTCGTCATCCGCATCGGGGACGAATGTAAAATTCTGCTTCAAGAAAGTTAGGAGAATTTTACCGCCGTCGAACTTCTCCGACACCACTCACAATAGGTCAGCCGATCTCTTTAGAACCGTTAACCTACTTAGTATGCTGCATTAGGGACAACAATGATGTGGAGTTGATGATGGCTATTCACTTGGAGTATTCTTTAGGAGGGCTCCTCGAGCTGTATGTGTCGTTTTCTGATTCTAATCCTGCTATCGAAATCTCAAGCTAGAGAAGGGCAAATTTCGACTTCGACCTTAATGTTGATAGCCTGATAGCCAGTTTAAGAAATGATTTCAACCTACTAACTATATGCAGTCCACGCAACGAGTTCGGTGCATCGTCGTCTCCTGTGCTAAGACATTCGTGCGTAGCTAGTTTCGGGTTCGACTTGAGCCAGCCCCCGAACGATGAATTCGATGCACCATCCTCCAATGCACAGACATGCAACATACAATCCGTATAGTATGGGGGAGGCAACGTCATCATCCCACAACTACATGAGGTCATCCGACCATGAAGCGTTCAACCCCTTCGATGATTTTTCACATGGACGATACTCAGCGTATGTTCGTAGTACGGAGTACGTTCAACCATCTATGGGGAGACATTCTTGTGTTGATGCACTCGACTTTGATATGGTAATATGGTTCATGAGCGATCTTGCGATCGACGACCAGTCTACTCGCCTAAAAGAGTAGCAGTCGACGACGCATAACTATTCTAGTTCGAGGGGGATACTTCAGACGAAGAACCGGTTAGGGAGACTAAACCCGATGGCGATGAGCAAGGGCCCTTCTATGAACCACCAGTAGACGTGAACATTCCAGCAGGCTGTACCGAAGATTTAGAAGGCAACGAAGAACACCTGGCGGAAAGCAACGTTCCAGTATCGGCTGCACCCATTTCTTATTATCAGTCACCATTCCACTTCACAACAATTGATATGGATGCGTTGAACGTTTTGAAATTTTTACAATTCCAAACAATTGACGATTACAACCACCCTGCTGATGGTGATTTGGCCATTGGGATGACATTCTTGACAAAAGAACTGGCCGTGGCCACTATTAAGCACTACAACATTCGTTGGGCAGTTACAACGACTGTGAAGAAAACCCAACCGGATTTCTACATTGCGGAATACGCCCACAAGAACCAGGGATGTAAGTGGAGGGTTCGTGTATCATCCTTGAAGAAGGCGAGCGGGCTCTGAAGAATCATGAAACTAGAGGGGCCTCATTCATGCACCGTGAGCAACCTAAGTCAGGATCACAAGAACTTGGATGTGCACGTCCTATGCAATACCTTCATGGCAATGGTCAAAGCAAATCCCCGTGTGATAGTTGCCATCTGTATCGCTGCAACTCAAAAACATCATGGCTACATTCCCGAATACCATAAAACATGGTATGCAAGGTGGCGGGCCATACAAAAAGTGTTTGGCCAATGAGAGGAATCTTACAACCAGTTGCGCCCGTGGCTAAACCTGATGCAAAAACACATACCAGGAACAGTTGTGAAACTTGAGACAGTTCCGACATACGAAAATGATCGTGTCGTACCAGGTGTTTGTCAATTGAAACGACTATTTTAGACATTTCCGCAGTGCATCAATGCATTCATGCACTGGAAGCCGATGGTTCAGATAGACGGTACTTGGTTGTACGAGAAATATACACATGTCTTACTTCTGGCGGTTGCACAAGATGGAAATCGAAAAACCGTTCATGTAGCCTTCACAATAGTTGAAAAGGAGGATCTCGAGTCTTGGTTGTTCATCCTTAAGAACCTACGGAGACATGTTCTTTCTCCTGTAATGTGGGCAAGGGATGATGGGATATGTGTTATTCCCAATAGAGGCATAACGATCAAGTGGGCAATAGAACGTTTGGGCCAGTCTTGGGAGCCTTCCCACATTTACCATCGTTACTGCTTACGACACATTGCGACCAACTACTTGTAGAACTACAAGAACCAAGATGAACGTGCTCTGGTGCTTCGAACGAGTACGTCTTTTAGGTCATTTGCATTTACGATATCTTTGCATGTGTTGTTCACCCCTAACTATTCAACTGTCATTTCCCAGGCAATTCGCATTATGTACATGAGGTAGACCAACTGTTCGAAGAATTGAGAGCCATAAATAAAAATGGTGCGGACTACCTTGCCAAAATCCCGAGGGAAAAATGGCTTAGATCATATGACAGTGGTAAATGATAGGGTCACATGACAACGAACTTGGCTGAGGCGGTCAACTCAGCACTCAAGGGAGTACGTCATTTGCCTATCACTTCTGTTGTCAAAGCGACCTACTACTGTTTGGTTACCCTATTTGCAACCATGGGAAGACAAGCAACTGAGTACATGACAGGTGGCCACAGAGTCCACCCGGACCTCCTCGAATAATTGCAAACTTATGTGCGCCATTCAAATGCAATGACTGCAACTCTCTTCTCTCGAGAAGGCCATTTGTTTTGTGTTTCAAAATTTTCGAGGCTGTTGGAAGGCATACAGCACAATGCGTACGTGGTAGATCTTAGGCAAAGAACCTGCGAGTGCGAAGTATTCCAAACATTCAAATATCCGTGCACACACGCCATTATAACTTGTTCTTCCCAACGGATTCACTACATGAGAGTGCTTGATCCGATATACTTACTAGAAACAGAATTCAAGGTTTACGAAAAAGAGTTTCCTCTTATCGAAAATGAAATTGATTCGTATGCCGTTGACGTTGAACCGACCATACACCCAGATCCTGCACTATTAAGACAAAAGGGACGTCCGCGATCGACATGAATTTACTGTGCGGAGGATATGGTCGAACATAGATAAAAATCGGACAAAAGAAAAATTACACTATATGTAGAAATCTCGGACACACGCGTAACAAGTGTCCTAATCGCTCGGGCCCTCGTATCAACTAAGTGATTATAATTTCTTACTGTCTGCATTCCTCAAGTTTCGGTTTAAATAATAAGATCTAATTTGTTTTAAAAATTCTCTTTTCGGCTTGTCGTTCATGCACAAAACCACGATTTGAAACCATTTTCAACGCAAATTTATACCATTCTCCATGTATCGCGCGTCTCAATATCAGTCTCAAATCGAAGACAAGTTCCAGTACAACGCCTCCAAGGTCAAAAGTTACGATAATTCTCAGATTATAAACCCAGAAATTTTAACAGAACAAGCCTATCAGGCCAATTTATATTTTCATTCATTTAGAAAAACAAGCTATGTAACCATTTTCGACGCGAATTTTAGTTGGTTTAGAATGGACCGAACTTGCCCGTATTGGTGTCAAATGAAAGACAAGTTCCAGTATTACGAAACCAAACTCAATGTTTACTAAAAATATACGATTAATAACCCTGAAATATTGCTCGAACATGCCTATGGACGCTTGGTCTGGCAGCCTGATTTACAAAGAACTCGCTTTTTGCAGAAAACGAGTTCCCTGCGATAAATTCAGCCGACTTTTCAAATTCTCGTGGAACTCGCGTTTTGCAGAACGCGAGTTCTGTTAAATTCGTTATTCTGAAAAGCGTTGACATGTATGCAGAACTCGCTTTCTGTAGAAAGTGATATTGCGTCTCGTGTTTCCCAAAAAGCGAGTTCTTTATTCGTGGTAGATTTAAGGTTATTTTTTCAAATAAAAGACGATGATGCCACTTATACAAATAATTAATAAAAAAGGGTTTTTGGTTTAAAAATGCGAAGAAAATGACTTTTTCAGCGAGCCTATTCCATCAAGCCTTTTTTTTTCATGCATTCAGTGAAGTGAAGTTAATAATTAGCGACGGAAAAAGGAAAAATAATAGCGTCACCTTTTCAAGGATCCCTACCACTTAAAAACAGTTGTAACCGCCGCCAATGGCGGTCGCTTCGCCACCACTCACCTCATCTTTACAAAACCGAATTAACATCTTATCCGATTTCACTTCCTTTAAACCGTTTTCGAATTCCGGCAAGAAATGCAGTCGCTTTCGGTGTTAGATTAAGAGTTTTGAGAATCAACCTTCGAATTTGAGCGTCGAATTCCTCTCGGGAAACGAATCGATTGATTTGATCCAAAATTCTCCTTCAAGTTCTTCGATGTCAATGATCGCCGCCGCTTCCGCCACCAATTCGGCAATTAAACCCGCCAAAAAAGTCTGCCTCTTTTACTGCACCGAGACCGAGGTGCTCGCCCAGAGAATCGCTGCTGAATCAGATGCCATTCAGCTCCGCAACATAAATTGGCGGTATTCCTATAAAAAGTTTATATTCACTGTTAATGTTACGGATAATTCATTGCGGATTAAGTTTGCTATTCTTTGATTTAAATTCGTTTTTAGGACATTTGACGATGGATTTCCGAACTTGTTTATACCTAATGCACATGGAATTCGAGGACATCATGTTACTTTTTTAGCCTCATTTAGTTCGCCGGCGGTGATTTTCGAACAGTTATCGGTAATCTATGCATTGCCGAAACTGTTCATTTCATCGTTCACGTTAGTTCTCTCGTTTTCCCTACCGGAACTTCGGAGCGAATGGAAGATGAAGGAGATGTGGCAACGACTTTCACTCTTGCTAGGTGTTAACTTTTGGATTTTAGGGTTTGACCATCAGAATTGGGAATTGAAAGATTTGAGAATCGAAGACTTTGGTTGATAGAAAAGAAGAAAAGAAAAACGCACCGTTTTACTAAAAGAACCAAAACGACAATACAAAATTCGTTTCATCCAAAAAAATTAATCTAAAACAAATGCTAACTATCCTATTTTATACTAATCAAGACTTTTAATCTTGATTCCAGCTATACAAGAAGAAAAAGATAGAATTCTGTTAGCCCCCCTCAAGTTGGAGCATAGATGTTATGCATGCCCAACTTGGAGACTAAGAAGATAAAAGGAAAACTTGGTAAAGCTTTAGTCAGGCAGTCATCAATCTGATTATGCGTTGAAACTGGCAGCAACTTGATAAATCCTTGGTGAATCTTTTCTCGTATAAGATGGCAATCTATCTCGACGTGTTTAGTCCTCTCGTGGTGTACTGGATTCTCTGCAATCTGTATAGCAGAAGAATTATCACAGTAAACATTAGCTGGTTTAAAAGAAACATGTAAATCCTTCAGTAAATAAAAAAGCCACTGTATCTCGCAAGTAACAGAAGCTAAGGCTCTGTACTCAGCTTCACTGGACGAACGAGAAACAGTGGTTTGTTTCTTAGATTTCCATGAAACTAATGAAGATCCTAAAAAAACACAATAACCAGTGATGGACTTTCTTGAATCAGGGCATGAAGCCCAATCAGAATCAGAGAAGGCATTTAGATGCAAGTCATTATTAGCAGCAAAATATAAGTCTTGACCAGGTGAACCTTTTAGGTACCTTAAAATTCTATGAGCTGCATTTAAATGTGAAGTAGTAGGACATGCTAAAAACTGGGATAATTGTTGTACTGAAAAAGATATATCAGGTCGAGTATTAGTTAAATACAACAATTTACCAATTAATATCCTATAATCAGTAATATCCTCTAAAGGCTTTCCATCAGTTTTTGAAGGACGTTGAACACCTCTAGTAACAACAATAGGTGTGGACACAGGCTTAGAATCTAAGAAACCAGTATCTTTAAGTAATTCAAGGGCATATTTTCTTTGACAGACATGAATACCTGAAGCAGATCTAGCAATTTCAAGTCCAAAAAAATATTTTAAATACCCTATGTCTTTAATTTTAAATTTATCATGTAAAAAACTTTTAATATCAGCAATTTGCTCAGAACTGGGACTAGTGAGAACTATGTCATCAACATAAACTGCTAATGCTATGAAATCATCTCCTAATCCCTTAGTAAATAAAGTATTATCAGCAGAGGACTGCCTAAAACCTTTTTCTAACAAAGCCAAGGTTAATTTCTCATTCCACTGCATGCTTGCCTGTTTTAAACCATATAGACTTTTCTGCAACTTGCAAATAAGACCAGAATTATTGTCAGCATGAAACCCTAAAGGTAAATCCATATACACTTCTTCATGTAATGAACCATGAAAAAATGCATTGTTTACATCTATTTGCTGTAATTTCCAATTTCTAGAAGCAACAACAGCAATTAAGGTTCTAATAGTAGTCATTTTTGCAACAGGACTAAAAGTGTTTAAGAAATCCACTCCTAGTTGTTGAGTGTAACCTTTAGCCACTAACCTTGCCTTATACTTATCCAAAGTTCCATCAGACTTAAACTTTGTTCTAAAAACCCATTTACAACCTATTGTCTTCTTATTAGGGGGTAAAGGAACCAATTCCCAAGTGTTGTTAGACTCTAAGGCAGATATTTCCTCTTGCATAGCATTCCTCCAACATTCATGCTTAACATCTTGTTTATAAGTTTTAGGTTCTGTTAAAACATCTATCTTATTTATAAAGGATGTATGTTTATCAGAAATATTGTTATAAGACAGAACATTATTAACAGAATGCTTAGAAGTTCTAGACTTCGACAAAGTTACCTGGAAATCATGAAGTTTCTGAGGTAGCTTGATAGATCTAGAAGGTCTAGCAGAAGAAGGAACAAAAGGAATAATAGGAGGAACAACAGAAGGAATAGCAGAGGAATGCTTAACAGACAGAGAATTAGTGTTATCAGAAAAAATAGGAGGATTTCTTGAATTAGAAGGAACATGCACATGCAAATATGTAATGGCAGAACTAGGATCTTGAGAAGATGATATGTTTTTATGATTAGATGACAAAAAATCATCTAAATAAGCTGAACCTTCACAACTGGGCAAAACCAAATCTAAAGAAGAAGATTTATAAAAGGGAAACACATTTTCATTAAAAACCACATCCCTTGAAACAAAAACAGATTTGGTTTCTAAATTATATAACCTATATCCTTTAACATGTTTTGGAAAACCAATAAAAACACACCTTATAGATCTAGCATGCATTTTTGTAACAGACTTAGGCAACTCAGAAGTATATGCTAAGCAACCAAAGATTTTCAAATTATCAAGCTGAGGTGTTTTATCATATAGGACTTCATAAGGAGTCTTGTTATTTAAGATGGGAGTAGGTGTGATATTAATTAAAAAACAAGAGTGCAAGACACAATCAATCTAAAAATGTAAAGGCAGATTAGCATGTAATCTAAGAGCCCTAGCAACAGCAAGCAAATGCTGATGCTTCCTTTCAACAAGACTGTTTTGTTGAGGGGTATAAACACAGGAAGTTTGATGGATTATTCCTTTTTCTTTGAAAAAGGCATCCATTTGAAATTCATGTGCATTATCAGATCGCACACACTTAATCTTAACAGAGAATTGAGTATTAACAAAGACATAGAAATCAACCAGAACTTTCCTAGCTTCAGACTTTGCAGATAAAGGAAAGATCCAAACAAATCGACTCTTATCATCTACTATAGTTAAAAAATAACTATGACCATAGATGCTTTTAAGAGGAAAAGGACCCCATATATCTATATGAATTATGTCAAAAACAGAATTAGAAACAGTCATGCTAGTAGGAAAATGCAACCTTTTATGCTTAGCTAAGTGACAAATATCACAGTTAGAAATAGAATCAGCAGGTATACTAGTACAAATTTTAGAAAAATAAAACATCCTAGGACTAGAAGGATGTCCTAACCTAGCATGCCAAGTATGCAAATCAGTAGAAACAGAAACATTAACAGAAACACTATTTGAAGAAGAATGAGTTTCAGAAAAACTGACAGGTTTGCAAAAATGATACAATCCTCTTATTGCTTTAGCTGTACCAATCATCTTCAATGATTGGAGATCCTGTAAAAAACAACCTTCATGAGTAAAGGATACATAAATATTTGAATGCACCATTAACTGACTAATAGATATAAGATTGAAACCAAAATGAGGAATGTGCAAAACATCTTTTAAAATCAACTTTTCAGTAAGATGAACAGTGCCTATATGTAAAACAGCTACAAGATTTCCATTAGGCAGCTTAACATGCTTATTATGAATAACAGTATAAGATGAAAACAAGGAAAGATCATTGGAAATATGATTAGTTGCTCCTGAATCAATGATCCAGGAGAAATTGTTAACAAACTTATCACAAGAACTATTTATGAAAGAATCACAACAAGAACTATGTATAACAGAATTAACACAATTGAGAAATATACCTGAATCTTCACTGGCTCCAGGAGCAAAGTCAGATGTTAATGCATTAACATGAGACTGAGGGAATTCTTGAACAGAAACATCTTTTTGTTGAAGCAACGAAAGAAGGCCTTGATATTGTTCTTTAGTAAAAGAACAACTACCCACAGAATTACTCAAACTGGACTGACTTTCAAAACCTTCAGACCCAAGATTTCCAACAAGATTAACCTTGCTAGAATTGACAGGAGACTTGTATTTGTAACCAGGAGGGTACCCGTGTTTTTTTATAACACTTCTCAACAAGATGACCATATAAACCACAAAAAGAACACAGTGGTCTTCGACCATTTATATTGGACATATTTGACTTTCTCTGAAATTTCCCAGAATTACTCGACACATTAGAAGAATTACGATCGACAAGCAAAACATTATGTTCAGAAGAATTGTTAGACACAGAACGCTCATGCTGAACAAGAATAGAAAAGACCTCATGAATTTCAGGAAAAGGTTTAACCATAAGAATCTGTGATTTAGGGATAGCAAAGGTATCATTAAGACCACGAAGGAATCTTAGGGCAAAATCTTGATTCCTATACTTAATAGCAGAACAAGAACAAGAGGAGAGAGGACGCAAGACAGACAACTCGTCCCACGAGATTTTCAACTGAGTATAAAAGGTAGAGACGGAATTTATACCTTGAACAAGAGAATAGAACTCTTGTTGGAGATCAGACACTCGAATCAGATCACCTTGGCTGAATCGATTACGTAAATCCGTCCACAGTTCATGAGCCGTGTCGAACCATAAGACGCTCTGTTCAATCTCAGGGCTGATTGCACGTTGAAGCCAAGACAAGACTAGGTTATTGCACTTAACCCAGGGGACATAACTTGCATCATCTTCATCAGGTTCCTTCAGCGAGCCATTCACAAACTGAAACTTATTTTTCGAGATAAGGGCCATCCTCATCGACCGCGCCCAAGAATGGTAATTTGAGCCAGAAAGCAAGACGGAGGTAAGAACAAGAGAAGGATTTTCGCTAGGATGAATAAAGAATTCATCAGAAGAATCAAGGTTGCGAAAACGAGAAGCATCAGAAGGCGTAGAAGATCGGGAAGCAGAAGAATCAACTGATACCATGTTAACTTTTGGATTTTAGGGTTTGAACATCAGAATTGGGAATTGAAAGATTTGAGAATCGAAAACTATGGTTGATAGAAAAGAAGAAAAGAAAAACGCACGTTTTACTAAAAGAACCAAAATGACAATACAAAATTCGTTTCATCCAAAAAATTAATCTAAAACAAATGCTAACTATCCTATTTTATACTAATCAAGACTTTTAATCTTGATTCCAGCTATACAAGAAGAAAAAGATAGAATTCTGTTACTAGGATATTGTCTCATATACCGACTTCTAGAGGAGGCCCTACTAGCTTAGTGACATTCGATATCCATGCTTTGCAGGTTTGATAATGTTGCTATAGATTTTCATTCTGATTGTTTCTTGAGAAAGTTGTTGATTTGTTTTTGTTTTCTATTTCTTTTCAGGAGAGATTCTACTTTGGTGATAACATTTTGCCTTGCTTTGAGAGTGGGATACCTTTGCTTAAGAATAGGCTTCAACAGCTTCCTGACTCTGACAAAGTAAGCTTATACTCTTTTTGATTTGTATATATATTTTATGGGTATTGATAGTTATTGTTTATGATTTGTCATATATTGATTAAATTACGTTGTATCGAAGCTTAAATCAAGAATTCTCTAGTATGGAGAATTGGTATGCTTCATGGCTCTCTAGTTTTGAAGTTTTCAAATCTTTATATTTCTTGTTGGTTTTTAAGACTATGTTTCAAATGGTTGAGAACCAAAATCAATTTTCTTAGAGATTTTTCGGTCTTCATTCTACTTGTCAATCAGTTTGAATTTCTAATATTCTGCTATAATCTCTTCACCTTTTCAGATATCCATCGCTTTTCCTGATGACGGTGCTTGGAAAAGATTTCATAAACAGTTGCAACATTTTCCAACAGTATGTAACATCCACATAACAAGGATACTCTACTACATTTGTTGTCGTGTTTCTCATAAACTTAGCATTTCATCATGTCTACCGCAAGTGTTGAATCTCAGCATTTCATCATGTCTACCGCAAGTGTTGAATCTCATTGTTTGTTTAAACTAATGATCAATCATTATACAGTTTTTACACTTAATTTTAACCATATAGATCATTGATGTTGAATATGCTGAAAGCTTGTAATTTAGATTATAACATTTACTTGTTGCCTTGACCACTTCGATCTCATTGAGTAACAGCATACTCACATTTAGGAGAAATCATAGAAGAGGTGGAAGAAAAAAAAATGCCCAAGGGGTGAGACTTATGTGGACAGATCTCCTAGGGCTCCATTTGATCTTGTGGAACTGGAGGTTACCTTTAATTTGTTCTTTCTTACTTGGCATGTATCCTTTCAAGTCTAAAACGGAATTAGAGTCTAGAGTGCTGTGTTTCCAACTTCATTATCAGTTTAGTCCGTTAGTGGTAAATACAAGATTTATATAATTCATTTTAGAGACTCAAGATTGTAAGTTTCTGGCCGCTGTTAATTACGTGGATGTAAGTACATGACATTGTTTATCAGTTTTCTACGTTATGTTGTTCTTCGTGGCATTTACTTTATAGCTCATTTTGGTATAAAAACAGTGTGTTTCAGTTAACTAAAATAAAATGGATGGATATATCAGAAAGTTTTCATCTAGTTGATAGGAGAAGTATCCTTTTACACATGTATGGAGGGATTAGATGAGGCTACATTTCCCTTTTTCTTTTGATGGATATAACAGATTGTTTGTAATAAAGTTGGGATGGGGGATCAACGAATTGTACGCATCAAAGAGGGAGATGCCACAGGACGGCATGTTGTGATTGTTGATGATTTGGTTCAGTCAGGTATGTAACTCCTAACAAATATTTACTCCTCCTTTCAGTTCGTATCCCGACACACTACCCCCTGTTTTGATCCTCATTTCTTGTTTATGGTCTGTAACATCTGATCTCATAATGTCCATGTCTTTCAGAAAGTATTAGCCAAAAATAAGTGCATATGTGACGCATGGAATTTTCCCTAAAAGGTCGTGGCAACGCTTTCAACATGATAATGGAGGTATAGCATAATCCTAGTGTCTTGTTAAAGCTTATGTATGGCCTTAATGGTACTTGTTTATTGATGATTTATTTGACATAATATTAAAAAAAGCCATTCTGTTCGACTGATTGAATCAAGAACCAAGGTTTAACTGTTCCACCTCCGGTAACAGGCAATTCCGTATTTAAACGTAATTATTGGTAATGCTTGAATCTGGATTTTGTGTATGTAGGGCATCCTGAGAAAGGGCTGGCCTATTTCTGGATTACTGATTCATGCCCTCACACAGTGAAAGAGGTAAACAGCAAACTTCCTTTTCAAATTCTTACCCTTTCTGCTTCCATTGCAGCTGCTCTTCAGATATAAAACAACTCTTTCCAAATCATTGAGTGAATTTAAGTCATTTGTTTATAGGAAAATCTAATGAGATTAGAACCTCTTTTGGCAGCAACAATTTTCAAACTAGGTTACTCATTTTTCTAAATTTTAACCCATGACGTTAGTGTCGAATTCGAATATGTTTAATTCTTTATATTTTTTCCGAAGATATTGTGAGTTATATCACCATACTCGTATATCTAACACTTTCATAGTTGGCAAATTTCCTTTGATGGGAATAAATGTTACACACATAAAGGGATAGGATTCACATGCATTTGCACCATATAATATTGAAATGGCACCATATAAAATATATATACATTTTATGAGTTATGATTCACTTACACTATGTAAAATTTAACCAATTTTACACTAAGTTACGACTATTAGATGCAAGGGTGAGCATTCGATCAAATCAAGTAAAAAAAATTGAGTCAGCTGAGTTTATGAGTCTTATAACTCAAATTTTATTTAAATTTTTCGAGTTGAATTTAGAAAATTAGAGTCGAGTTGTTTAAATTTATGTTTAAATTTAATTATAAATATTTATAATGCTATAGTACTAATTTAATTATCTTTATATTGATCCATTTATTACTAAATTTTTTAAAATTATTTGTATTCTCATCTTGCAACTCTTAACATTATTGAAATGAATGATGGATAAGACATCAAAAACGGTATAAATATGGGTTCTAACTCGGGCTTTGTTTTATAAACCGTCACACACACACCTATAAGTATATCCATTTACGTATGAGAGTTTTTAAATTTTACATGTTTAAATTCGAAAAATAAACCTACATGCTTATCATGACTCAAATTTAAAGGCTTGCCCATTTTTTTAGCCTTTAAATAAATAGTAAGGTGTTTAAATTATTTTGTTGGTCTAAATAGATGTTTAATGTTTTATTTCGTTAATTAAAGTTTTTCACCACGAACGTTAATTTTTTTTATTACCCAATCAAAACATGACATGCCACCTATTTCTGTTATTTTTTTAATTTTTAGTTTTAAAAAATAAAAAATAATTTCAAAAAATTCCAAACCCTAAATACCTAAATCTCTAAATTCTTTCCCTTCAATTATCGATTCAACCACCATCGACCACCCTTGCCTTCGATGGACCCCATATTTGAAAATTTCATTATCCCGTTGTTGAAAATCAATGAATGAACCATTGACAAACATCCAACAATGAAAAAAAAAGAGGTCGATTGAGTTCTAACAGACACTAGAGACTAGGGATACCGAACGGTAAGGTATGCAACTCTTGAGTGGTGAACAATGAACTATCGACGTGTAGAGATGTCGAATGGTGAAAGAGATGTGATTTGAAGATTTGATTGAAAAAAATAAAGAAATTCAAAAATTAAAAAATATTAAAACATACCACGTGTCATGTTCTAAATGATAAAATTTCATTAATGGTTGTTAACGAAATTTTATTGGACACATATTTGGGCCAAAAAATACTTTAGACCCTTAAAGTGAAAAAAAGTAAACTGTTAAAGTCATATTTAAAAGCCAATCGGAGATGACACTCAATAAAAGGTCGCTTTAAACATGAATTCAACAATTCCTACGTGCTCATCATGACTCAATATTTCTCTTATGCCAATACAGAAAAATAAACCATAAATACTACAAATAATCAAATGTGTCAAAAATACTTAAATATGGAATACCACATACGTAATCATATACCAAAAGTTTCGTGGCAATCATGTACATAAAAAAATGAAAATTACTTTTCAGGATTGTCTTGTACATAAAAAAAAGTAAACTTTGGATACAAAAAAAAGAAAAGAAATAATTCAATGACTTCGGATTTGCAATGTCATGTTTACATACACAAGGCTATTCAAAACAGACAAATACAAAACAACCTGTAAGACACCACTTTTCTCTATTTCCCCCTTTTCAACAGTTTTACAAAACAGATGTACAAAAAAGAAAAGGACTGAAAAGGAAGCAAACAATGTTTCATATGGGGTTCATTTTAACTTGTGTGACACTTTTATGTAATTTAGGAGTTTCTTAAGAGCCTTACCACTGTCAATGGCTTCCCTGGCCCTGTCCAAAGCTACGGTTACGTCCTCAGCGCCATCACACCCCAGTAAATGATCCACGATTCCAGCGTTTAACACGATCCGATCATATACTGGGCCTTTTTGGCCGTGGAGAGCAGCCAAACCCAACTCTATATTCTTTGATACCTGTTTGTTGCAGCAAACATAGTCAAGTTTTTTATATATACAAAACAAACAGAAAAGAAAGAGGGATGTTTTTCTCAGCCTTAATGGCATGATACTCGGGCTCAGAGACGAGTGTTGAATATGAGTATGTGTCCGATCTCGATATGGATATTTTCAATTCTTTCAAAGTGAATCATACCCCATATTCATTTCCAAACATGTGTAGGACACCAGGTACTTTAGTAAATAAGAAGAGTCTGAATGACACAAGGGTTTCGACTGTTAGTTTGGAAGTAGAAAGAATATAATTTAATTATTCACTTGCAAGTTGCAACTTTAATGCTGCATCAAGCTAATTGGAATGGAATCTGGAAGCATCCTCAATTGCATCATTCTATAGGCAAGGAACAAGTGGACAGGCAGAATATGATCAAGATTATATAGCAAGGGAATTTCAAAGTTTACCCATCTATTAGTTCTTGGTGTTTCAGTCGGCTCAAAACCATAGTCCAAATATGAGCCAGGCACGAGTACTTTATAATTAAAATATAAAAGGTCTGAATAACAAAACTTACGGATTTAGGGTGTTAGTTAGGAAGTATACCGAATATAATGTGATTAGAGCAACAAGCTATTGGGAATCAAATTCGGGAGCATCCCACAATTGAATCATTCTATAGGCAAGGAACAAATGAACAGGCAGATTATGATCAACAATTTCATATTGTAAAGGAATTTCAAAGTTTACCGGTCTATCAGTTCTTGGTGTATCAGTCGGTTCAAAATCGTAGTCCAGAAACATGCCAGACACAAGTACTTTAGGAAAAATAAAGAGTTTGAATTACATAACTTAATGGTTTAGGATGCTAGTTTGGAAGTTTAAAGAATATAATTCGATTATTCACTTGCAACTTTAATGTGCATAAAGCAACAAGCTAATAGGAATCAAAATCGAGAGCATCCTCTAATTCATCATTCCATAGGCAATGAACAAATGGAAAGGCTGATTATGATCAAGAATCTTATATAGCAAATGAATTTCAAGCTTTACCGATCTATCAGTTCTTGGCGTATCAGTTGGTTCAAAACCATAGTCCGTAGCATTAACCTCAAGCCTAAAACTCTGATGTGATACTCCTGCAGTATTAAGGATATTTGAAGCATTCAAATGGAGCTGATAATCAAAAGTGGTTCAGGAAATTAGCTAACATAAAATTTTTTTACTTTTAAAAAGCGGAGTAAAGAAGACATGGTTAAATACAAACCATCATCTTTGCAAGCTGATTCCATGCCTACAGAACGAAAACCGGAACAGTAGTTCACAGGAAGTCCTTTCAACGTGCTTGCTGATCGTAACCTAGTTGTCATCGAGAGGGCACCTTCTTCTCCCTAAAATATGAGCAGTCTCACGTATTAAGTATTTTTTTATCAGATTACTTGTTGAATTCTCTGGATTTAAATTAAATTTACACAGTATCTTGAACATATAGAAGGCAGTTTGGGACTCCTTAAATTTAACCCATATTATGAAGGTGAAGTTGTCAACAACGCCAATGCCAAGCAATTAGGCTGCTTGGTTTTGTTGTAGCATAAAGGTAAATTTCTAACCTTCACTACCAAACCAGAATGTACACCTCTTCTTTTCATAAGCATTAACAAGGGCTCCTCGTAACCTTCATGATAAAATCCAGCAACAATTGATTCCCTCCCCTTTGCCTGTTACAAATTGTACTCCGTTAAGTATGCACACTAGTCTACTTTAGGAATGGTTTTAACGAGCACAAACATACATAACAAGATTTATTTACACCAAATGTCATGCAAACTTTTAGATAGATTAGCATCCTTGAAAAGAAACAATATACATAATAATATTTCAAACCAACACAAATAAATTTGCTGTCGATATATATGCTCACCCTAATAAATTGCTGAACCTTTTCAGTTGTTGCTAGTGGTGGGCGTTTCTTTATATGCTCCCTCATTCCAATCAGTGAATATCTGCAGAAATCATAAAAAGATTCTTAACAGCCTCGTATATTTATATATAAACACAAAACAGACCATAATTAGGGAAGTTCTAGGGTGAAACCTATTAAAATGAGGCATGTACATAAATCCTTACAAATTTATGTATATGTACCGAAATTCTTACAAAAATTGTAAGAAATTCGGTATATACATAAATGCTTACCACTTTTATGTACATACCGAAATTCTTACAAAAGTTGTAAGCATTTGTGTATATACCTTAAGTTTCACCATTTTTGTAAGGATTTATGTATATGT
Source organism: Hibiscus trionum (assembly GCA_030270665.1). Classification (NCBI taxonomy): domain Eukaryota; kingdom Viridiplantae; phylum Streptophyta; class Magnoliopsida; order Malvales; family Malvaceae; genus Hibiscus; species Hibiscus trionum. Next base: position 3,288,658 of record BSYR01000050.1, read on the forward strand.
ACATAAATTCTTACAGAAGTGGTAAGCATTTATGTATATACCAAATTTCTTACTATTTTTGTAAGAATTTCGGTACATATACATAAATCCTTACATTTTTTGTAAGGATTTATGTACACGCCTCATTTTAACGGTTTTTTTAATAGAATTTCTCCCATAATTAATACAGTTCTTAAATTAATTATATAATTAATCTGTTTGGAGGAAGGAAAAGGGAAAAAATGTGAAATTAAAACCACAAGAACAATAAACCTAGTGAGATCAATGCCCTACATGCTCCGAACTTGCTAACAAGTTACAACTGACGTAAGATCATATTCATATATGTAGGAGCCACGGTAGAATGAAGTATGAAGTTTCAAAAATATTACAGATCCTCACAAGACGTGAAAGGAGAAAATATCATCTGGAAAAAGATGTACTTGGCAGTTGAAAACAAGGACTCGTAAATATTGGTCAGACTTACAGCCTAGTTTTTAGTTTCATTTCAAGACAGACTTTTTATTTGAACTTGAAGTTGGTATCAAATGTCAATAGTAAGTATATTGAAACCCCACTCTTCTTTCTAATTATTTATTTATTTTTCCATGTTCGATTGCCATGGGAGCAAAAATTGTGAAAGAAAAAGAACTAAACTAGTTATATTCAGTTAGATTACATACAGAGATGGGCGAGCTTCACGTTGACTTATATAGGCAAAACCAACCTCCTCGTCCTGAAAAAATAATTTTGAAAGTTTCAAGACTGAAGAAAAGAAAGAGGGGGCAGGGAAAGACAGAACAGTAGTGTCACCAACCTCAATAAGTTCTTTTGCCTGATGCAAGGATAAGTTTGTGTTTGCTCCCATAAAGTTCAGCATTTGTTCTTCAGTTACACCCCCCTGAGAAAAGGAAGACTCCTTATGATGGATAAATGCTGACAATGAGTATGCAAAATGTTATAAATTGGCATTCTTTTGAAACTCAGAACAATTTTATAGCAGCAAAAGGATGATGTACTTTCAAATTGACTAGTCCTTAGATGATGAGCTGCAGCAATTGCAAAATCAAGTTCTACTTCCATTCTCCGGGATTAATCAGACAAAGAAAAAGATTTACATGCGACGGGAATATTGAGAACTTACCTTTGGTGGCATCCACTCCACGCCATGAAGCAATGAAGATTCACCGTAACAGGATCTAACTGCAGAAACAAACAACGTGCTTCTAAAGTAACGTGTGTTTCCATCATAAGGTTCACCGTAATGAGTCAAAGAGCTAACATCAGCAACTGGAGCAGGACCTGATGATCGCTCAACAGACCAAACAGAAGATGGTAAATTTCATTTGGTTGTATTTATCCATTCACTTCAATGCAGTATTGTGAAAAGTTTTAATGAATAAAATACATGCAAAGCACATACCAAGTTCATCATCAAATGCAAGGCAGTATGCTTTAAGTTCATGATCTGTTTCCCTGTTCATACGCTGACCAATCAGCAATGCCGAAAGCAATGATTCACTTACTCCAGTAGATATGCCATCTTCCAATTTCAATGGAAGAACATCTTTCAGAACACCTTGAATTTCCTCATATCCAAGGTGACCTCCTGCCAAAATTTCTCTAAGTGCACCAACCAATCTCATTTCACTTGTGCCATTCCCAATAAACTGTGGCCCTACCGAACTTCCTAATCCCATTATAGACCCTTCAGGGTCAGCAATGAAAATCACATCAGGTGGTAGTGCTCGTAACAGAAGTGGCCAAAATATGTTCATTGCACGCCTTTCTCCTTCACTCCATTGTGTTTCTTCTGGGAAGGAATTTGCACGGATCGTCATCCCAGCAAAGAAAGCTCCAAGTTGTGCTTTTGAGACTTGTTCTTCATCTTTTAGTTCCCCCCTAACTGTCAACATGAGCAAAAACAATACTTAACTTCAGCCATAAAAAACTTTCTAATTCAAAATCTTCAACAAAGCAATTGAATCGCTAAAAATTGGCCGATCTATATGTCCACTTGAAAACTTTCAAGTTCTAATATATCATTTTAAAGTGAGTTCTAAGTTCCAAAAATGAAATAAAAAATGTCCAAAAGCATATCCTTCCATCAAAACAACCTTACTCAAGAAATTAGTTAAACGTTATAATATAAATCCTGAGAAAATATTAATAATTTAAAATAAAAAAAGCTTCTAAGAGAGAATCCTTTTAACTTGATAATCATTTTAGAGCGAATTCCTGAGTTTAATAAATTAAAACTTTCGAGTTCTAGTAAATCATTTTAGAATGAAATCCTAAGTTCCATCAAAACAACCCTATTCAACAAATCAATTAAACCTATCAACTTTACAATCTAAGTTCTGGGCAAATAATAATAAAAAAGATAACAGTTCCAAGATAAAATGGAGAAACGAATACTGGACCTGATCTTAATATTGTATCCAAAACCTTAAACGCCTGTTCCTCGGAGAGCGGTCTTGTTTGAGTAGGTCCAGTGCAAACCCTCGCTTGAGCTTCCAGCACCGTCTGATTTGGCTTCGGCAACTTAGAGCTTCGATACGTTGAAGATATCGCGGGGTTTCTTATATCGGATTCTTTAAGACCTAGCTCCTCTATGGTCGCTGCATCCAGCACCGCCCTCGTGGCGGTCGGACGCGGTTTCCGGCGGATCAAACGGCACCCGCCGCCGTTTATCTTCGAGAAACGAAGCGAGGTTAGAGATCTGCATGGACTTGGATTGCGAGAGCTAGTGTGGATTGAAGATAAATAAAAGGAAGATTCCGGCGAGAGTAGAGCTTGCATGTTTTCTTCTTTATCTTTTATTTCTTGATTTTTTTTTTTTATGAATTTCTTGGCCGTTTTTTCTTTGACTGAGCAAATGAAACGGAAGAAGAAACTGTTCTAACAGCGTAGAATCCGGGTGGCGGAAGTTTTTTAGTATTTTATTTTGGCATATTGCACATTTGCCCCCCAAACTGTTCTACCCGAATATATTTGACTATAAGTAGAGGTGTGCATTCAATCGGTTTGGTTAACCAAACGAATCGAACTACTAAAAATTTATTAATCAATATTTTATCAAACAGAAAAAAATTTGATTAATTCGTTAAATTTTTGAATTAACCGTAATTTGTTATAAAATCTGAATAAATTATACAAATGGTCACTAAATTATGCTAAAATGATATTTTTAGTCACTAAACTTTTAAAAGTTTTATAATATTAAAAAAATTATCAAATTAAACAAATGATCATTGACTCATTGCATGTTATAAATTATTGAAAAAATTGAAAAGTTTAATGAACATTTTGGAATAATTTAATAAATTTAATGATGATTTATAACTCTTAAAAGTTCTATGACAAAAATAAATATATGTAATATATAATAATTTCGGTTAATTAATCAGTTTCAAACCGAATTAACCGATAAATGAAGTTTATTTTTTTAATCATTAACCGAATTAACTGATCTTACTTAAAATTAACTGACCGATTTACCGAAAAAATTATTTTGATTAATTAATTTAGTTAAAACCGAATAATGCACACGCCTAAATATAAACCAGGTTAAAATCAACTTAACTGACTCATCGGTGAAGTTATTATTATTATTTTTTGAATATGCATCTGTTCAACTTTCTTAGTCTTTTTCAAAGACGGCACACACAACATGGCATTACTGATGTTTAAACCCGGGTTCCAAGGGATGATAAACATCTACCTTTGCCACCAGGACACAAGGGGATGAACAAGTTATTTTCTTGTAAAATTTGTAATCAAATCGAATAATTTAACTGAGTTATGTTAAGTCGGTTCGGGTAAATTGATTATGATCTTCTAACTCGCTTGATGTAGTTATTGTAGGGGATGATCAGTTAAGTTCAAAAAATCAATCGAACAGTTGTTGGACTTAACAAATACTTACCCTTACACTTTGGTATATGAATTATCATTTTCTTCTCATTTTATCCAAAATATATAATAGCTGTCAATAACTATAGGGTAAACTATATAAATGGTCATCAAACTTTTAGGGTGGATTCATTTTGGTCATCGTACTTTTAAAATATTCAATAAGGTCACCCAACTTTTAGTTCAATTTCAATATAGTCACTGAACTTTCAGTTCGCTTTCAATATGGTCCCTCTTGTTACATTCCGTTAGAAGTTGGCGTTAGATTTTGTTTTTCCTTAATAAAAAAGTGGGTACGCTACACCAATCATCACTCAATTTTCTTCTCACTCATATTTTGGTCACTAGATGTAACATCCTAAGATTTAAGTCAAAAAAAGAAAAGAAAAGAGAGAGAGAATTCTGCAGCCTTGGGGACTCAAACTCGTGCCCCTTGGCATGCTAGGTGAATGTCTTAGCCATTTGAGCCTTAACCTACCCGAATATATTTTGATCTTGTATGGGTAGTTATAGCGAACTAATTAAAGCATGATCTGACCTTTCACCTACCCATTTGACGATTCGAATCTGGGGAGATATCCCAAATTTTAGAAAAAAGGCTCTCACCTAACCCTCTGTCTTCGTTGCCCGATCTGCCTTACCGCTCCGTCGTGGTCATCGCCGCCACCACCGGCGTGATCGCCGCACCACCCTGATTCCGGTCCTAGCTGCACTCGCGGAGTTCCTTGCCGTTCGTCTGAAGGTTCGACGAGAAGCAAAAAAATTTCCCCTTCATTTTCTACGTTTTTCGGCCACCCACGTCGGCCGTTTGAGAAGCGGTCACCGATTTTGAGCTCTTAATGTTGAGGCGAGCAAAACACAGTCAACTGACCGTCCGTCCGACACCGTTAAGGCCTTCATCTTTTTCGGCGAAGTTTTGACCTTTTAGGTAATTTTTCGGCCTAAATAGTTGTTTAATATGTTAGTTGTAATCTTGGAGAGATGTGCTTACGAAATTCGATAGAATCGAGCATTAAGGCGTCTCTAGCGACCTTTCCGACGATCAGAATATTTGGGGTAAGTGGACCGGTTCAGGTTATGGCCCAAAAGCCTGAATCGGCCTAAACCATCTAGTCCGGTCCGAGCCCACTTCCACACAAGCCCAAGCCCATGAGGTCCGACCTAAACTGTCTGCCCGAGTCAACCCGTTTGACCGAGTTAACTCAGTGAGTCAGCCCGCCGAGTTAACCCAGTCTGAGTTAACTCGACCGAGTCAACTTAGTTGACTTTGACCGTTGACTTTGACCAAAAGGTCAACTTTTTTTTCTTCGAAAACCCCTATTTTATGTTTTTCGATGTTCTGAGTTTGTTTTCAAAGTCCATTTCATGAAATTCTAACCCGAAAGCCTCTAAATCTGACCTTGAACCCGAGAAGGCTCATGTTTAGCTTTTTAGTTTAAGAGTTGTGATCAAGCTAAGGATTGATTATGGGTTATGTTTAATTAAAGGTATTCACATATCTTCGTATTTGAGAAGTTGAGGATGTCGAATTCGAGTTCGATAGTGTTTGAATGTCGTTTCAAGGGTCGACCGATATAGCAAGGATTCAAGGTAATACTTTACTAACTCTTGCATGCTTTATGTAACATTATGGTATCTGGTTGATACAAGTACGACTTTGATTAAGCGTACCGCTAGCTCTGGTTAAGTCAAATCTATTATGAAAATATAAGAAGGGTAATCTGGACAAGATCGATTATTCGAATAAGAAGTTTGATAACCGATAGGGTTTCTAAGTTCTGTAAATAATTAATAATCAATAAATTCCCAATTCTGATTAATTGTGTTATTGGAATTAATGTCTGAAATAATTGGATATGAAATGACGAAATTACGCTCGAGATGTACGAATGACAAACAAACCCCCCAATTAAGGAAATGATTTGAAATCTACACTTGATATGATAAATCAACAGTGTTATCTGAAATGCTAGAATTTGTGGGAAAGATTTTGGTATCATGAATCTAATATGAGAGATAATAGTGGCTTGAAATTATCTCGAATTCTGGATAATGCTTGACGATAATTTTTTTTGGAAGTGCTACAGAATTTTGAATTGATCTAAATGACCGAATCGACTAAAATATTCTCAAGCACTAAAATTACTAAATTATCTAAAATGATAGTTATACTTTCGAGTTTTGGATATGAATAAATTGTTTGGAAGGGCCGAAGGGACTAAAATGTCTATAATAACCAAAATGATCAAAATATATATTCGAGCACAAAGACTTCTAACGACTAAGATATCCATGACTTTTAGAATAATTAAATTACCCTCAAGACTTGGAATGGGTGAATACCCTTGATAAGTCATAATTCAGATAAAATCTGATAACCGTATCGTTCCTAAGGGTTGAAAAAACGAAACTAGAAATGTTGGTCATCTCAAATACTACTGTAATATTGGGTTAATAAAATATAAAGACTTGTTCGATTACGCGATAAAAGACCAGAAATGAATATGAGGGTGATCGGTTCAGCTTATGATGCTACTAGTACTAAGGAAAGAAAGCTCGTGAGGCGTATCTGTCTGAATATTGGGAACGTGAATAATATGGGTTATGGTTAAAGCGAATGGTTGTGATCACATCTATTTTGCGTTGAGTTATACCCATCATGGGTTGATTTACCAAATTGCCCTTGTGAGTTAAATGACCCAAAATGCCCTTATGAGCAAATTGTCTGGTACTCTTCGAGTATATTTAAGATCTTGAATAATTTGATATACTTGAAATCTCGGTTGATCTTGATCTACTCGAAATTTTAAATTTTATCCTGATATATCTGATTTTGTGCATAATCAGGATATACCAATATTTCTAAATGACCTTGGGGTACAAATTCTCGAATACCTGAATAAAGAAGATAATTATCGGACTCTTCGAAAAGGTCTTTAATTTTAAAATCAGCCTAACATGGACTAAAGTTCAGTCTCTTCTATCTGTAATTATCAAGGATCTCTATGTGATAAATTGAGCCATCTGGTGTGTTCCTTGCACATGTATATTCTATATGTTTTGAAACTAAGACTCTCTGATCTGAATCAGGAATCCTGTTTGTTTGAAAATATACCTCTATGTCTGATCTGAAAACATGCACTCTGGTTTCTGATACTCTAAAAATATATGTATGATTATTGTTTTTCTCATTCTGTCTGTCTTTAGTAAAATATTTAATTTGGGGCATTTATGGGATATGTTATGAAGTTTCTACAGGTTCAACGCTGGTAATTTTTTATGGACTCAAGGTAACCCCTTGGGTAGGTTCCGATGCTTTGGCTCGAGTAATTCCTTCGGCTTTGCTTGCGGAGTACGGTACCTGTGTAATTAGGGACATGTATGTCACGTCTTGTTCATACTTGAGTCTGAAACTTGTATTCGTAACTTATATCATGATTTCTGTTTCATTGTTTGAATAATTTCTGAACTTATATTTTGATTTAGAACTTGTTTTATGGTTTTAAATGGTTTGACAATTTGTTTTATCTGAAAATTTTAAAGTGGGTCGCTCCGATGACCTGAATGTGACACCTCAGATTGGATCGTGCAACCCGTATCATTTGGGTGTTACACTAGAGTTTAAAATTTTTTAATTTAATAACTTAACTTTCAAATTGTTCATATTTTGACTACTCTCAAATGACATGTTTATACAAATAGAAAAATTTAATTAATCCTTAAAAATTATTTTGGTTAATTGGTAAATTCCGATTACTCAATTCTCGATCATATGTTGTACCAATCAAATCAGATAATTGATTAACTAGTTAACCGAAATATTTGATTCTAGAAATGATTTTCTTTTTACTTTGTTTATTAAAATATCAAATATGATAACATGATAATATGATAAATTTAATATTTGCTCAGTTTGTGATAAAATTGTAAAAACAACTAGAAAGACATAAATTGAAAGTTCACAACTATTAATCTTACCCAGAGCCAAAACTTTTTTTTTTTTTTTTAAATTAGAAGGGTATCAAAATCACTATATTATAAGATATTGTAATGCATAAAATTTAAAAATATTGTATATAATAGATTAGACCGGTTAATTAGTTTTGCTTAAAACTGTGAACTGTAACCGAATCGAAATAATTCATTTTAAATTTTTTTACCGAAATCGGGTTCAACTAATCCTTAAAAACTTATTTTGCTTAATTGCTAAATTCAGATTATTCAATTCTCGGTCTTATATTGTACCAATTAAATCGAATAATCGATTGACTGGTTAATTGGAATATTTGATTCGAGTAATATTTTTTTTACTTTGCTTATTAAAATATCAAATATGGTAATATGGTAAATTTAATAAGCATAGTAAAAAAATCATTACCCGATTTTTTTAAGGATTAATCAAAATTTTCTATTGGCTAAAGGGATTATTTTGCGTTCGAGTTCGGCCTAAATTAGCAATGTTGCCCCTCGCGCGAAAACGCGTTTAATTAGATCCTTCAGTTCGCACATTGCAACATATTAACCCCTTGAATAACGCTGACCGACGGAACCGTTAATTTGACCTTTAATTTTCAACGCATCAGCCGTCTACGCCATATGGCATGCCATGTCAGTGTTGAAAGGTCAAAATGCTGAAATGGCTTAGGTGCTGGTGTGGAAAATAAATATATATATATTTTAATTTTTATCTTATTTTTATATTAAATTTTAACCAATCAGATGGTGGCACGTGGCATCATCTGATTGGTTTTAAAGTAAAGAGTTAAAATTACTCTTGATATGCAAGAGATAGGAATCAAACTCGAGCCTTGAGGGGAGAACAACTCGATGCTTTACCACCATACCAACCACTTAATCTCGTCAATAATCACCAAATGTAATATATAACCTCATCCAAATAACATGGTTATTGCTTCGTCCTCAATACCTTTGAGAATTATGCTGATGTTTCTTCTTCTTCTACACTGTCACTGATTTTGACACAAAATATGTTTGTCGAAGCTCTAGGAGCTCATTGTATGTTTGTCGAGGCCATTCCAACATATACATTCTTAGCCTCCAAAGCCATTCTAAGAGCATCCGCCTGCAACAAAATTTTTAAGTTATAAATACACTAATCAAATGCAAACAGCAAAAACTTCATCATAAAGCACTAATAAAAAACATGGTTCACTTTGGAACAAATGTCCATACAAAAAACATAATCTTCAAGCTATAAATACAGTTTTCAAATGCAAACAAACTTTCATGATATGATAAAAGTGTTCACTTTGTATCAAATATATCCATACAAAAGAAAAGGCAATCGTTTCAAATCCATACAACACTATCCCAGATAAAGAAAGTAACATGCCGATTTCTTCAAAGAAAGGAATTTATTTACCTGTTCATCGGTTATTTTACGCAGAGGCGAATCACCACCAATGGCAGCATACCCTTCTTTGCTCTTGGGAGCTCGAACAACAGATATCAACTTTGCCAATGGTCTTTGTAGAAACCTTAACAGCCGAGGCAGCCGTATAATATCCTACAAAAACAAACATTATCACCACCAGCACACCACTGGCACTTAACTTAAAACCCAGAAATATATCTTACATTAACTATTATTGCATTCAATACACTACAACTTTCTGTAACTGCTGGAATAACAAAATGAAAAATGCAAAGCTAGTCAAACGGGGAAAGGAGTCATTATTTGGTAGGAGTAGAGCAGATGAACCTCTAATTCTTCCAATTCTAGATCTGGCTCCACAATAGGGTGTACCGAAGTTAGCAGACCAGCTTTACTAATTTGTGTTAGAAAATTGGCGTTAATCCAAGAATAAATAATAAGATAAAATATTATTATTTAAACGAACAATACAAAATTACCGGCGATACAACAATATATAAATCAAACCGATTTGAAACGAAAAATCAAAGGAAACATGTTGAGGCCTGCACGAACACAATTTTCCTAAGATAGATTCGCCTGCTCCTATGGTGCTTGAGAAACGTCGGACGTCTATCTCTCAGGATACAACAACATAATGAGCACAACAGTAACACGTCTGCAGTGATCAACGAAACATAACCTCGCCTTCTCCTATCACCGAAAACCACTTGTAAAATCCACAGAGTAAAACAATAAAACTTTTCTGTGGTTTTGAGTTGTGTAAAACCTAGAAGGTTTACTCCCTATTTATAGGAGTTTCATGAGAGTATAAGTGAAAATTTAACCTTATGGAACATTTAATATTGAGAATCAATTGATTCTTCTATTGAGCAATTTCCAAAATTGCTATATGAATTAAAGGTAATTTTCAATATTTACCCTTTTAATTCCAAGATAAAATTTGGCAAATATGTGCTCTTATTTGAGGAAAAATTCATTTCAAATTTGGGTCAAAATATCTGCAAGCCCACGAAGGACCAGACCGGTTCAGACATTTGTGTTACCCATGTCGTGCACGTCTGCACATTTACAAAGCAACAATTGGTTCCACATTTTCCTCAACAACGTTTGAATCAATTTCTCATTCAAAGCTCCAAAATTATCGAATTTTCCAACAATTTCCCACATGAATGAAATTGATTTAATCAAAAACATTTTGACTCGATGTGGTGATAGATTCTACGATCGATAGCTGCATAGGATAGGTAGGTGTCCACCATTGAACCTTCCCTTGTGAAAGTATATTTACTTTATTGGTTGATCAGTAGACGTGATGTCCTTGAACTGTCTGATGTTTGTGTAAATGATGATGTACCTCACATAACTACCTCCCTGACGAGGTTGTTAGTTCTCATGGTTATGTTCATATGGGCGTGAATATATCTCTGGTTCTGCAAGAGTTTGAGAGAATTATGCTCCAATAGTCTTCTTGAAGTGGCCCCACTTAACTCTCACATAGGTGACTTATGTTGCTTGACTCACCAAAACACACAATGGTCATTAAAAGCATTGCTTAGCCTAAACCACTTTGATCACTGTTTACATCATAGGAATGGACTTGGGGATAAGAACCCCTACAATGACCGTACAGGTCTGTGCAATTAGGTTGTCCCTTTGAACATAGATCTTGGGATCTCCAGTCAACTAGGTAGGATTTTCCATCACATAGTGCCTTAAATTTTCCTGGGCTTTAGTCTCATTCCTTTTGATGTTTTCTCAACTTGATCTTGATTTAACCCTTTGGTTAGTGGATCCAAAACTTTATCCTTTGATTTCATAAAAACTAATAGAGATAACTTCATTTGAGATCGATTGTCTAACGGTATTATGTCGACGACGCATATGTATCGACTTACCATTATATACAAAGCTTTATGCTCTACCAATTTTCGCTTGGTCATCACAATGTATGCAATTGTGGGCACTGGCTTTGGCCGTTTAGGAATATCCACCAAGAAATTTTTAAAGCCATTCGACTTCTTCTCTAGACTTGCCTAGAACTACAAACTCAGATTCCATTATGGATCTGGTTGTAATCATTTGTCTTGGAGACTTCCATCCACTTGTGCCATTGATATCTTGAATATAAGATATTAAACTAGCATCAGAGTATCCTTCTAGGACAGCAGAATCTCTGGAATAATGCAATTCATAATTCTGAGTATATCAAAGATATCTCGGTACCCTCACAATCGCTTTCCAGTGATTTTCACCTGGATTGCTTGTGAATTTACTTAAAATGCTCACAGTAAAAGCAATATCTAGTCTAGTGCAGCTCATGAGGTACATTAGACTACCAATGACCCTTGCATATTCCACTTTGTTAACATTTTAACCTTTATTCTTGGATAGATCTTGGCTCGTGTCAATTGGAGTTCTAGCTATACCATAATCATCCTTGCCAAATTTCTCAAGAATTTGTCCACATAGTGTGACTAAGTCAATATGAGACATTCAAGTGACCATTTGATTTGGATGCCCAAAATCATATCGTCTAGTCTCATATCTTTCATGTCAAATCTTGAATTTAACATGTCTTTGATACGTTTTACCATTTCATTGTTACATATAACAATGAGTATGTTATCAACATAGGATCATATATCCTAATGTCGGTAGGTTTGACATCACACTTATTTGTCATTATGACAATATCGTAGTTTCAACGTTTTGTTGAACATTTGGACTATCTTCACTGATAGTCTCTAAAGTCCATTTCGTTGAACTTGGATCAACTTCCTTAGTTATATAAGAAAATATATTTTCAAAGAATGATACATTATTTGATTCCATTATCATATTCTTGTGAATCTCAGGGTTCTTTAATTTGCACACAAGAAACTGATATACGTTGCTATGTTTCATATAGCCAATACAATCCACCGTTTCTATTTCCATTTGCTTAAGTAATGAGGTCATTACCTTTGCAAGACACCCCACATTTTCAAGTAGTTGTAGGAAGATTTAATTACCTTCCATAACTCATATGGTGTCTTATCTCTTTAATTATGGGGAACCTTATTTAAAAGGCAATTAACTTATAGAACAGCTTCCCCCCACATGTTAGGCACATTATAGTACCGACATTACTCATATAGAGCTTCTCCCCATCTTAATCCTTCAATCAAGTTTGGGTTTCAACATCATGCTCATAGAGAACAATTTTCTCTATAGCTTCATCTTTGCTTTTAAGCAAATGCACATAACATTATTTTTGTGCTATCGTCAATGAAGGTAATAAACGTATTCCTTCAACCAATATATTGCCATATCAATTGTTATGCCAATAACATTTTCTATCGTTTGGAAGTTTATAGTCCGAAGACTTGTTCCATATCTTATGGCAATTGAAGCATTTCCCATGAAATTTTGCTTCTTAAACACACCACCTAATTTACGTTTTGAAGTCATTTTTAACTTCCAGTATGTTTGCCATGGTAATATTTGTCTTAACAATATTTACCTTAGTAATATTTAAAGGTGGTAACAATATTTACCTTATCCTCTCTAATCATAGGAGGATCATTATTAAGATATTTGACCAAGTTTATCATGATCAAATATGCAACATATTTTGTTGCCACGTTTGAAATTCTTTCTAATGAATTTCACTGGTTTTTTCATTGTGTCACATAGACACAATCCAAAACCAAAGTATTATAAATCTATTGAACGTCATGAATTTAGCCAAAAACTAAAAACCCCAAAATAATAATTCACATGGTCTTAATAGAAAGAACAATAATGAACACTGCACCATGTAGGTAACTTATGAAAGAGAGGTTGTGCACTAGGCACGCTTAAATACCAAGTCTTTCAAAGAACCAATCCTAGACATGCAATTTTAAATTGTCTTTCAATAATCCGTTTATGATCCAACGACCCTCACAATTCTTTAGCCATTCTTAAACACTATGCACTTCATAGCATGCATCAGAATAGGCTTTAAGAATTTATTTTGACATAGAGAACCAAGTTCTTCTATGCTTTGATTCGAGACCTCAGTCGGAATCAACGCTATGAATTTGGTAACCAATGTTACTTCCCGAAATAAATTCACCGATTTATTTCTAAAATAAAATTATATTTGATTCTTTAAGAAATAATAAATTTAAGTTATTTATTTTTCCAAAATAAATTCACCAATTTATTTCAAGATTGAATCATTCTAGATTCTCACGAAATTAAATCCAACGATTTATTTCCCTTAACAAGTTAGAATCAACGCATGATTTTAGCGTAGAAATAAATTTAAGATTTATTTCCTTTGTTATATCTTCTGTTAAACAAGAGAGATATCAATCCAACTTAATTCTGTTTAACCAACATAAATAAAAAGGAATTAATCCTTTGATTTTAATTCCATTGATTCTTGTTTGGAAGATCAAGTAAACCCGTTAAAACGGCGGAAATTAATTCCTGAAACGAATTATTTACGAGATATTGTTTCCAAAACAAATCAAGATTTCGCCGGGATATTCTATTGTCTCTATAAAATTTCTCAAAAGAAATTATTAGTACGAGAATAAATATTCACAGTATTTCTAAAATATAATTAACAATTATTATTATATTTAATAATAATAATTATTTAGGCCGAAAAATATAAGGTAATAGCACCAAAAATATTACCATAATAAAACCATAATTAATGGTTACATACACGATTATGGGTGAAATCTTACCATAATAAAATTATAATTTAAAGATTTTCCCACGTTAATAAGGGTAAAATTCAAGAGCTGCGTGAATTTTGGCCAAATTCCATAGCTGTGATGAATGCAATCACATGGATTCCTTGCATGTTTATCCACTGTGCTCTCGTTAGGGTATAAACCACGGTCTTAGATATGGTCATCTATTCATCTTCGATCAAAATTAGCGTTAATCTAAGAATAAATAATAAGATAAAATATTATTATTTAAACGAACAATATAAAATTACTGACGATACAACATTATGTAAATCAAAATGATTTGAAACGAAAAACCAAAGGAAAATGTTGAGGCCTGTACGAACACAATTTTCTTAAGATAGATTCGCCCGCTCCGATGATGCTTGAGAAACGTCGAATGTCTATCTCCCAGGATACAACAACATAATGAGCACAACAATAGCACGTCTGCAGTGATCAACGAACCGTAGCATCGCCTTCTCATATCACCGAAAACCACTTGTAAAATCTACAGAGTAAAACAACAAAATTTTTCTGTGGTTTTGAGTTGTGTAAAACCTAGAAGGTTTACTCCCTATTTATAGGAGTATCATGAGGGTATACGTGAAAATTTGACCTAATGGAGCATTTAATATTGAGAATCAATTAATTCTTCTATAGAGCAATTTCCAAATTGCTATATGAATTAAAGATAACTTTCAATATTTACCCTTTTAATTCCAAGATAAAATTTGACAAATATATGCTCTTATTTGAGGAAAAATTCATTTCAAATTTGGGTCAAAATATCTGCAAGCCCACGAAGGACCATACCAGTTTAGACATTTGCGTTACCCATGTCGTGCACGTCTGCACATTTACAAAGCAACAATTGGTTCCACATTTTCCTCAATAACGTTTGAATCAATTTCTCATTCAAAGCTCTAAAATTATTGAATTTTTCCAACAATTTGATCTTTGAAGAAACAACATAAGAATTCTCAAAGGTAATAAAGCAACAACCATGCTATTTGGATGAGATTATATATTACATTTGGTGATTAATGATAACGTTAAGTGGTTGGTCTGGTGGTAAAGCACATAGTTGTTTTCCCCCAAGACCTAGGTTTGATTCTCACCTTTTGCATATCAAGAGTAATTTTAACTCTTAACTTTAAAACCAATCAGATGATGCCACATGTCATCAACTGATTGGTTAAAATTTAATATAAAAATAAATATGAAAAATAAGATAAAAAATTAAATTAAATTTTTTATTTATTTGTCACGTCAGCATTTTGACTTTTCAACTAACATGACATGTCATGTGGCGAAGACGATTGATGAGTTTAAAATTAACGATAAGATTAACGGTTCCATCGGTCAACGTTAGTCAAGGGGCTAATTTGCTGCAATGTGCGAACTGAAGGACCTAATTGAACGCGTTTTCGCGCAAGGAGCAATATTGCTATTTATGTATTTTACCCATAACTATAAGAACGTGTCATGTTATTATTGGACCTCGATAATTTTTAGATAGGACAAAAATGATAATTTAGGTTCTAAAGTGAAAATAAAATAGTTTTAAGTACCAAAATGAAAAGCTGGTATAATTTAGGACTATAAAGAGTATTAGGTAATCTTTTAGGAGAAAGAAAAGGAGTTATCAACAACGCTGTGATGGAAATGGGCATTGGGTAGAGGATTGGATCTGGTCAATCGGTTTCTATTTGGAATGTCTTCTTGTTGCCATCGACTTCATCCATCAAAGTTACATCTGCGCGTGTTGATAATTTGCACTATGTCTCTGACCATTTTCCCCAGGACACAATGGAATGGAATGCCCCTCTCATCCGGTCTTTTTTTTTTTACTCCTGATGAAGAAGACAGAATCAATGTCGACGCTGGGTACCTATCAGCAGAAAAGAAGTCATGTTCCGAGATTATCATTAGAAATGTAACACCCTAAACTCGAATACTATATTTGAGCCTTAAGCCCAACCTGTTTCTATAAAAAAATTCTCAATTCGGTTTAGCCCAAACAAGATATTTTCTAAAAACATTAAATCCAACAGTTGAAAATATAGATACACAATTTAAATCATTACAAAGGAGCTCTACTTTAATTTAAAATATTTAAACATTCGACTTGATCGATACAATTCTAAAATAAGAGGTACAGACTCAACCACGTAAGGTCCTATGAATACTCAGCCCACTAAATACAAGTACCGTACTCTGACAACCATTGCTTGCTGGAATCCCATACTGATAATGCTCCTCGATCCCGCGATCTAACGATCAACATACACACTGAAATAACGATTCCGAGCGCTGAGCTTACAAAGCTTAATGATACACATCTAGTCTGCTATACTTCATGCTAATCATAAACATAAACATACAAGTTAGTACGAGCAATAAGGATAGATAAAATAAACACATGGCGCTACTACTAGTCGCCTAAACACATGCTCTCATCATAAAAACATCATATGTAGCACACAAGGCACAACCATACTCGAGATCTCACAAGATCATCCGAGCAAAAACACACAACATCATAACCACAAACCTAGAGTGAGGCCCGTCGTCACACAGCCTCGAGAACGTACACTTTGAGTTAGGCCCGGTGTCACACAACCTTGGGAACATACACACACTCTCTCTGGGTGAGGCTTGGTGTAATGACCCGGATTTCAGAATCTTATGGTTGGCTTAACCTGAAGCGTGGGCTTCATGTTTGGACCTTTGTAAGCCTTGGTGGGCTAGCTTTTTGGTTGTGGGCTTGAGTTTTTGGTTTGGTGTTGGGTTGGTGAGATGATGGGAGGGTAGGATGGTAAATTCCCTCTTTTTGAAGAAAGAAAGTGTTGGGGTTCTTAATGTTTCTGTAGAAAAGTGAAGAAGGTGATATCACCTTGTCTCTTTACTTTCCCCATCTCTCTCATTTTCATCTTCCACCTAGTGTTAAAGGCTCAACCTTTTTCCGTTTGAGTTAGAATTTCAGAATTAAATTTGAAGGTAATGTATTCTCCTTCCAAGGATCTATATTTTGAGGTAAAAATCATCAAGTTTGGTGGAGGATGGGTTTTGGTGGGGGATTGAAGATAAGGAACAAGAATGAGGGTTTTGACTCCATTCCTTGTAGATAAATCATCCCTTTAGTCTCTTTTAATCTTCCAACAATGTTGTAATTTGTTTTACAACGTTTCCTTGTAGTTAAAGAAGTGGGGAATTCTTCCAAGGAGCTTGGGAAAAAGAAAGCTTGAAGGGCTTTGGTTGGAGGCTCCCCCTTCAGCTTAGAGATCAAGGTTAGTACACAACTAACTTCTTTGTGTTCTTATAAATCATGAATTTGATTTTTTTGTGGTTTGGTTGACATTTTTTGGTTGCTTGAGTGCTTGAAACCTCTAAAATGGTAAATCTCAAGATTGATGTTATCATGGCTTAAAAATGGTAGGAAACCACCTAAACAACTTCCCATAATATGTAGGTTCGATTTGGGGTCTTGCCTTTGGGTTTTAGGGGATGGGGAAAGTATTTTTAAAGTCCAGAAATTGAATTCTGAGTACGGGTATCGATACGGGTTGAACGCGTATCGATACCCATTGTTAAAAACGACTAAAACCAAGTAAATTGTGAAGGCGTATCGATACACATGGAAGGGGTATCGATACCCCTTGTTCTTTGTGAATTCCAGTAGCTAAATTGCGTTCCGGTACGCTTGAGGGCGTATCGGTACCTATAGGGTATCGATACACGGCTCGTGTACCGGTACAAGGTGTTGGTTTTCCCTTTCTCCCGTGAAGCCGTGTATCGATACGCGAAGGGTGAGTATCAGTACCCGCTGTACCGTATCGGTACACGAAGGCGTGTATTGATACTCACTGGGTAATATGCCCGAAAAACAAGATTTTAGTTTGAAGGACCTATAATTTGAGGACTAAGGCCCAATGGGTTTCTAAAGTGGTAAAATGAATAGTAAAAATCAAGAAACTGAGGTTTAAAATCACATATGAGCTTAATGTGTGATAACTAAATTAAAACCTTGGGTACCTTGTTATGTTGTATGGCTTAAGATCCTTAGTGGATCGAATAATGATTTCATGCCACGTAAGGGCATTATTATGGTTGGGTCATCTTGTTTGATGGGGTTCTGGATACCCATGAGGATGGAGAGTGTTGCAACACCATGGTCAAGATTCTGAATGTATGAACCCGAGGATTAGTAGGACTAGGACTCATTCGAAGGCTCGATGAGAGATTTCGAGCTTGAGTGTGCGTACCCGATGCTTAGTGGAACTGGGCCTTACTCAGAGTGTGTGTACCCGACGCTTAGTGAAACTGGGCCTCACTCCAGGTTTGTTGATATTATGCATATGGCTGCTATGTGAGACTATTTACCTTCTATTGTTGATATATGTTAGGACGGCTTGAGATAGTGCCACATTGTTATGATATGATTGCCATATTGTGATCTTTATCTGCATGCTCTTATTTAGTATTTGCATGAAGCATGGTTGAGTGGAATTGTATCCACTGAGCTTTGTTAGCTCAATGTTCGGAACTGTTGTTTCCATTTGCAGAATAGTAGGTTGGCGTGCATCGTTGGAGCACCATCGAAGTAGGACTTTGGCATCAACTTGTGTCAGAGTACAATACTTAGATTTATTTGGGATATGTATTTGTAGGACCCTATGTTGTATTGTAACTCTTATTTTGGATTTCAAATTAAGTGTCAAATGCTTTAACTATGTAATTTTAAATGGAGCTCCCCTTGTAAAGTTTTAACTATGTTTCTAATTTGAAATGTTTCAAACTTAATGACTTTTATGAATGATATGTGATTCAGCTAAATCTAGTTGCGCTATCGTATGGTTTGGGTTGGGCTTGAGGCCCAAATATGATATCTGGGTCGAGGATGTTACACTCGGTGTCACACAACCTCGGGAATTGTAATACCCGAATTTCGTCCGGGTATACCTATATATAAATATATACTATATTTTCACCATAAATAAAACAAAAAATAATAATAAATAATAAATCCAAAAGTCAGTCCAATAGTCCAAGTAAACCCAATGTCCATAAATAAGTGTCTATTTTACATTCTAAATATATAATGCCCAATTAAAGCCCAAAACAAAATCTGATAGCTCATTTACAGCTCTTTAACCCCAAACAAACACAAGTCTCCCAAAAAGAAACACAAATCTGATCTTAAAGCTAAGATTCCCGCCCAAATAACATAAAGATCTGCCCAAGAAACACAAAAGCTCAAGTTGTGCTTCTTTTTCCTGCCCAAGGACGCCACGTGTCAAACCCGGATTGGCCAACAACTCCTCACACAGATTGACTCCCTTAGCTGGATCCAGCTGGCATCGTCGACATTAAAGATGATGTTAGCATCCACTCAAATATAAATAGAGAGAGAAACAATTATGGCAATGATTGCACAATTATTGAAGCCTTAATTGAGGAGAGGGAGAATGAACAAAAAATTCTCAACAGAAGTTGAAGAGACGCGGGAATCGGACGCTGTCACCGTTGATCGGAGCACCGTGCCGTCGCCAGGGCTCACCAGAAGGTAGCTCCTCTTTTCTCCTTTCATATACCTACATAGAATCACAAAATAAATCAAATATAAACCTAAAAAGTAGGAAAAATAGTAGCTAACCTAGATTTAAAACTAAACACAAAGCCGAAAACAGAGTTTCGAGTCCTCATCTAGCTTTGAGTGTCACCGGTGTCGTGAATGAGAAGATGAAGAGGAAGCTGATGTCCCTGAGAAATTATCAAGACTGATCAGAAATGAGGAAAATAGATTCTGCCTCACAAACGAGAAATTGAGATTCTAAATTTAGGGACTTGAGACGAAAAGTGAGAAACAAAGATCCGTTCAACTTTCTTAGCAAAATCCAAGTGTGATTTGAATGGTTGTAAGAATTCAAAGACATCTTCGTGTGGTTATACCAGGATATACTGTGGGTTGGATTCAAACAATGTTATGCACATGTCATTCATAAGACCTGCAAGCAAAACTATTCAGCAAAAGCTTGGAAGAATGAGTCCAGAAATGTTGCAAAGGCAATTTGATGATGACTTCCTCAAGATGGCCGAGACATTATAATGGACCAGAAAGATAATCTTCTTTTGATCCGAATGAGGCAGAGAAAACAACATTTACAATCATATGAGATTCAATTCACTACAAGCTAATGTCACTAGGCAATATGTCAGAGGGCCATGGTAACCGAAATAAAGATGGGTGCAAAATTCAAGAATGACTCTCCGTGGATTGCGAAGGTATAAGTTGAGGTCCAATTCGTCAAAACATACTTTTGGAAGTCACATTTTGGAAACTAATGGGTCAGCAAAAGTGGAACTGAAATTTATCCTGAAAAAGTGAAAGTTGTTCAAAATCTTCTCCCTTCAGGCAAAAAAAGAAGAATGTAAACTCCTCGATCCGGCCTAGGTGGTAGACCGAACCGAATGGGTCACACGAGGAATATTGAAGTAAACCGGGAAGGTTTACCTCAATAAACAACCCTATTTTTTCTTTTTATCTTGTCTAGATGTTCATTAGAATCCTAAGTGTTTAACATCGCAGCGGAACATACATTACTCAATCAGACATCGATTAAGACTCGATTGCATTCAATTACGATTTTAGGGACCATTTTGTAATTTTACCAAACTATAGAGAATTATGCCAGTTTTACGTTACCAACCCTTAATTAGTCACATTACATGCATCTCTATCGAAACACAGCTCAAAATAACCATTCATGCACATTTAATTGCATCCACAACATCTAGGGACCAAAACACAAAGAATCAGAACTTCAGAATATTCCATCAACTAACTTACCAGCCTGTCGTTTCGGTACAGTCTAGCCCTGTATCGAAACAAGCGTACCGAATCAAGTTCATAGAGCTCGGAACACGGGCCCGTACCGAAACACCCTTTGAGGTGTTTCGGAATAATGGTTTCCAGTGGCAAAACGTCTAGAACAAACTATCCCTATTTTGAAACCCTTAGGCCATTTCGGGCTCACTGTTTCGGTACAAGTGTAGAGCGTTTGGGTGTTCTCTATTTATGAGTGCAAGTGCACACTCTTGTTAAGTTATAGTATAAAAGATATCGTCTCCCACAGGGATTGGAGCAGCTTCTATGAATGGTTTCCTGCACAAAGATTTAGTAAATTGCACAATTAAATCTCTAAATGTGGAAATATAAAAACACAAGTAAAATAAAGATAGTGATGATAGAGATGATAGGGATAGATAAGGTCGATAGATTGGGTAAGGTAATTGCAACTCAATATCGTGTAAACTACATTGTAAAGCCTAAGTGTGTTTTACGCTGCCATGATCTGCTGCCTCGGCGGGTAACGACGGACGACAGCTACGACCCTGTCACGCGGCCGCAGCGGGTCTCTGCCTCTGCAACTTTCGCTGTCTCGGCAGGTGGAATAGAAATAAGTTGTAACGCCCCAATTTTGGGCTTAGGAGTTTTGGGATTCGGATCGGTTCGGTCGGATCGCGGTTCGAATATATAAGAGTGAATTTAGGAAAACCTAGTTCGGGTTGCATTAAAAAATGGAAAAATGTCTTAAAATCCTTTTTTATTATATATAAGAGTTTGATGAAATCAATTTTACAAAATGAGGTTTGGAAGTGTGACATTTTGGTTAGTGACCAAAATGTAATTTTCGAAAACTGTGAGACTGTTTTAAAAAGGATTGAAACTTTGAATCTTTAAGGAGCTATTTACCCAATGGGAGTTTCTCCAGATTTTTCTAAAATATTAAAGGTTTAATAAATGGATTCTAAATAAAAGAAAAGGGAGGGAAGATATTTTCCTAAATTTCCAACTAACTTTCCACATTTTCTATTTTCATTTTCTCTCATCTTTTCTCTCAAACCAAACACATTTCTCCAGAGCTTTTCCCTCTGAGTTTGCCATCTAAATATCTCATTTCAATTCTCTTTTGATCTTCAATCATCTCTTCAACAAAACCTTTGCATTTGCTAAGTGGATTTTCAAGAATTTGGTTCCAAAAAGGGAGAAAACTCAAGTTTGGAGGTAAGAAAGTCCTTCTCCTCTAAACTCTCAGTTCTTTACTGAAATTCCCAAGTTCTCAATCCTTGATTTATGTTTTATAAAAGGTTTTATAGATGTGTTCTTGATTTTGGCTTTTAAATGCAAGATTTGGTTGATTTTGATGAAATTTCGTATGATCTGATTGGGCAGTGTTTTGAGGTGTCAATTTGATGTTAGATGAATGTTAAATTGATGTGAAATTGAGGTTTAATTAATGCAATCCCGGATAGGTTGAATTTCCTAAGTTTAGCTTGTGTTCTTGGTTGTTTTTGGAGTGATCTTGATGATCTGTTATAGCTGGAGGTATAAGGACGTGGTAGGATCCTTTTTGGATGTTAATTGATGTTTAGGGATGTTTAGATTTGATGGATCTTGGCTGGGTAGTGTTGTGGAGTTGTTTGGATGCATTTTCGGTTGTGTTTGGTAGCCGAAAATGGAGTGTGGATGAGAGCAGCGGGTTTAGGTGCTTTCATTGAGGATATTAATGCATGATGATGCATTAATCTACTGTTTTGATGTGTTTAAAACAGAGGAGTCATCTTTGGATCCTAGTGGTGTTGATCCGAAAGCTTGATTGGTGTTTCGGCAAGAGGCGAAACGGAATCGGTGAGTGGATTTTGGATTTCAGCTATGAAACCAATGTTTTGAAGGTTTGGGAGCTTAGTTTAAGTCTAAGCAACTTAGCTAAGCTCAAGAGTAAGTTTTCGGAAAAACTCTCTTGATGATGAACCATGGATTGGTTGTATGCAATGTGGTTTGTTTGCATGTTTTAAATCCTGTTTTGAAAGCATATTTAGTTTTATTTGCTGAGATTGTAAGCCATGTGTTGAAGGATGCTCAAGGTAAGAGATCCTTGTTTTTGAACATTGTTTTAATGTGGTTTGATGCTTAAAGATGCATGATGTTTATGGCTTTGTTAAATGCTTTAAAACAGTGGAATATTGTTGTTAATGATGCATATTGGCAAGTGATGGTTAAGGTCACAAAGGTGGTTAAAAGTCCTTGTGTGAGCCTTGTTTATTTAAGAACAACATGGTGTTTAAAAGTCCATGGTTGGTTCTTAGTTAAGATCACAAAGGTGTTTAAAAGTCCTTGTGTGGATCTTGTGTATTTTAAGAACAACATGGTGTTTAAAAGTCCATGGTTGGTTCTTGGTTAAGGTTCAAGGTGGTTAAAATTCCTTGTGTAAGCCTTGTTATTTAAGAACACCAAGGTGTTTAAAAGTCCTTGGGTGATTCTTGTTAAGGACACAAAGGTGTTTAAAAGTCCTTGTGTGGTCCTTGTCATGGTGTTTTAAAGTCCATGGATGATTTTTGTTAAGGACACAATGGTGTTTAAAAGTCCATGTGTGGTCCTTGGAAAATTGTAAGATCACAATGGTGTTTAAAAGTCCATGTGTGGATCTTATGTTGATTGTATCACTTGTGGCCAATATGACATGTTATGATCTTGAAGCATGGTTTGCTTGTTTTAAATGCTTATGAGCATGTATATTGTGGTTTTGAACAATGATTTATAAAGGTGTTTTATAAATGCATTATTGTGTGGTTTTAACGAGCATTCCTCACTAAGCTTTTGCTTACGCTCTCTCTTTTTCTTAAACCAATAATGCAGAGCATTAAAGTGCATTGAGGACAGCAAGGTGGACAAGAATCCAAGTGGTGAACAAAGCTCATGTATGGTGAAGGTTTCTTAAACACTATTAGCTTATGGGCATTTGGCAATGGGGGACCTATGTTGTTGTTTTGGGAGATGTTTTGGACTCCCTAAGTTGGTATTATGTTGTTAATGTTGTTGGAACTTGTATTTGGCCATTATGTGTTTGGATTGATGTTTTGATGCTTGAATGGATTGCTAAGTAGGATGCATGCCTATAGAATTGGGGATTTTCATAATTGATGCCATGTTGATGAATGGTTGATGCAATTATGTTCTTTGTATGTTGAATGACTTGCTGGTAAAGCATGGTTGCCTTTGGAGCATGTTTGATAGGCCAATTGTGTGTTAAACCAGCAATTTTTCTGCAATCTGGGCAGCCTGTTTCAGAACAGGTGCTACCGTATCGGAACGGGGGCCTGAAATAGCCTGGGCGTTCCGAAACGGAAGCAACCGTTCCGGAACGGATATGCCACTGCCAGGCACTGTTTTGGAACCAGTTGCGGAACGGTCCCGCGTTTCGGAACGGGTCTTCCCTGTTCCGAAACACTTGACCGTTGGGCACTGAAATTGTTGGTTAAATGTTTTCCATTGTTTGCGTTTTGGTCCTGAATCTTATTTATGCAATTAAATGAGTTTGTGATGTCCGTTTGAGCTGAAATTTGACAGACAAGCATGAATTACGACTAATTTCATATTGGTAACTTAAAGGTGGGTTAAGTCCTTGTAATTTCCAGAATTTACATTTTGGTCCCTAAGTTTGTGTTTTGTTCAATCAAGTCCCTGAACGTTTTCCGTTTGCGCTGATCTTTGAGTATGATGTTTGTATGAACATAACTAGGGTTAACGTGCATCTAGATAAGATTAAAAAAAAGGGTCGTTAATCAAGGTTGACTTTCGGGTTGACTTTGGTTTTCCCCGTGTAAACTTCTTAATTCGGTTCAACCGTCTGGGCCGGGTTAAGGGGGTTACATTTGGTGGTATCAGAGCTGAGTTCTCGAGTAATTGGGAATGGTTGTGTGTGTGATTAAAGTATGTATGCTTTGTATGCTTGTTGAGTGAAAGCATGATGTGTGAATTGTAAGTATGTTACAATTGTAGTGTATGCTGTGGTGAAGCATGTTGTGGGTACCCATTGCCAAATCAAAGCTAATGAAATGATATTGTTTTTAATTGAAAATGAGCTTGAGTACTTGGATTGCTTACCTTGCTGGGCCTGACTTTGTTTATTTGCATTGTGATTGCATTGTTAGAGTATGGCACCTCGTAGAGAGTTAAGGAGTAATGTGCGAGCTACGGCTCAGAATGAGAATGAGAATGATGAGAATGTTGAGAGTGCGGTGGATTTACCTCCTCCACCTGGTGGTGGTGGTGCTGGGGGTGAAGGAGCTGGAGCTGCAGCTGGTGCTGGGGTCGCTGGACCTGAGGCTGGTCAGGGGCAAGCTGTTCCTGACATGACAGTGTTGATACAAGCTATTGCTGGAGCTTTTCCAGCAGCAGTAGCTGGAGCTCAAGGAGCTGTGCATCAGGGAGATGCTGGAGTTAGACTACCTTTGGAACGTTTGCGCAGTCTAGGAGGGACTAAGTTCAGAGGGTCGTCTGCTGAAGGTTCGGAGTCTTGGATAGAGGGTACCAAGAGAATCTTGGGTCAGATGAGTTGCACTGATGTGCAGAAGTTGGGCTGTGTAGTATCCTTGCTACAGGATGATGCTTACACGTGGTGGACAACCACTATCGCTGGGATGGCTGAAGCTGACGTAACTTGGACGTTCTTTCAGAACGCGTTCAAGAGAAGGTATCTAGGTGTGAGGTACATAGATGAGAAGAAAAGGGAGTTCATGTCTCTTACCCAGGGGAGCATGTCCGTGGCTGAGTATGAAGTACAGTTTGTTCGACTCAGTCAATACGCACCTGAGCTTGTTCCGAATGAGCGAGCTAGGTGTGAAAGGTTCCGTTATGGTTTGGTGACGGATGTAAAGATGTATGTGCTGGCTACCGAGTATGATGATTTTGATGTGCTGGTGGGCTGAGCAAAGGATATTGAGATGAACTTGGGTTTATCTTCTAAAAGTGCTGGTTCTGGGAAGCGAGCTGCTGAATATAGTTCCGGTGGTGGACGGAACAAGAGGGGACGTGATCAGAAGTATCAGTCCTCAGCTAAGCGAGGTGGTGGTGCGCCTGCTCGGGGAGGCAACGCTAGAGTTGATCCGAGTGCTTGTTGGACATGTGGTTCGTGTGGCCATATGAAACGTGATTGTCCTCGTGCTGTGAGGGAGGTGCAAGCTCCTGTTGTGGCAGCTGGTAATGCGTGCTGGAATTGTGGATCTACGGATCACATGAGGAGAGAGTGCCCTATGTTGGCTGGTGGCCAAGTGCGTGCTCCTGTTGTTGCTGCACCACAGAGAGGTCGTGGGCGCGACCGTGGTAACTTCCATCGGAGAGAGGAAGGTGGTCGGGGTGTGGCTCATGTTGTGGCTATTCAGCCTGAGGGTGGCGGCCAAGCCAGGGTGTATGCTCAGCGAGAGGGAAGGAATGACGCGGATGTGATCGCAGGTACTTTTACTTTGCAATCCTTGTCATTACTTTCCTTGATTGATTCTGGATCTACGCACTCATACATATTGCGTGAGCATGCTGAATTGCTTGGTTTGCATGTTGAGTCTTTGGATGTTGGTGTGCGTGTCACTAGTTCTTTTGGTGAGACTGTTGTGACTCGAAAGCTTTATAGAAGATGTCCTTTGGTCGTGCAAGATCATGTTTTTCATGTTGACCTTATGGAGTTACCTTTCTATGGTTTTGATGTAATCCTTGGTATGGATTGGCTTGCTGAGCATCGTGCTGTTGTGGATTGTGAGAATAAGCGAGTTTCGTTGAAGCTTGCGGATGATTATGAGGTTGTTGTGGTTGGTGAGAATGTGAAGTTTCTTGCCAATGTGGTGTCTTCTTTGGAGGCGAGCCGGATGCTGAGGCAGGGTTGTGAAGCTTACCTAGCTTTTGTGATGAATCCTAGTTCTAAGGAGTTGCATGTGCAAGATATCAGGATTGTGCGAGAGTTTCCTGGTGTGTTTCCTGAGGAGTTGCCTGGTTTACCTCCTAATTGCGAGGTGGAGTTTGGGATTGAGCTGTATGAGAATACAACTCCTGTGTCCATTACCCCTTATCGAATGGCACCTAAGGAGCTGAAAGAGCTGAAGACGCAGTTGCAAGAGTTGCTTGATCGTGGTTTCATTCGGCCGAGTGTGTCGCCTTGGGGTGCACCGGTCTTGTTTGTGAAGAAGAAGGATGGCACTATGAGAATGTGCATTGATTATCGTCAGCTAAACAAGTTGACTATCAAGAATCGGTATCCTTTGCCGAGGATTGATGATCTCTTTGATCAATTTCGGGGAGCAGCTGTGTTCTCTAAGATTGACTTGAGGTCAGGGTATTACCAGTTGAAGGTAAAGGATGTGGATGTGCCTAAGATAGCTTTCAGGACGAGGTATGGGCATTATGAGTTCCTTGTGATGCTGTTTGGTTTGACAAATGCTCCTGCAGCTTTCATGGACATGATGAATCGTGTGTTTCATGAATACCTGGATAAGTTTGTTGTGGTATTCATTGATGATATCCTCGTGTACTCGCGTACTGAGGAGGAGCATGAAGAGCATTTGAGGATTGTATTGCAAGCTTTGTTGGAGAATCAGCTTTATGCTAAGCTGAGCAAGTGTGAGTTCTGGTTAAGTGAAATGGTGTTTCTTGGGCATGTGGTTTCTGCCGAAGGGATTCGTGTCGATCCTCAGAAGATTGAGGCGGTGATGAATTGGAAGGTTCCTAAGTCTGTTCATGAGGTTCGTAGTTTCCTTGGTTTGGCGGGATACTACCGGAGGTTTGTGGATGGGTTTTCTAAGATTGCTGCACCTTTGACGAAGTTGTTGCAGAAAGATGTTAAGTATGAGTGGACGGAAGCGAGACAGCAGGCTTTTGAGAAGCTTAAGGCAGCTTTGACGCAAGCTCCTATCTTGGTTCAACCTGAATCAGGGAAAGAGTTTGTGGTGTATAGCGATGCGTCCTATGTTGGTTTGGGATGTGTGTTGATGCAAGAGGGTAAGGTGGTGGCTTATGCATCGCGGCAGCTGAAGGTGCATGAGCGCAACTATCCTACGCATGATATAGAGTTGGCTGCGGTGGTTTTTGCTTTGAAAATCTGGAGACATTACCTGTATGGTGAGAAGTGTACTGTGTACACGGATCACAAGAGTTTGAAGTATCTGATGTCTCAGAAGGAGTTGAATCTTAGGCAGCGGCGTTGGGTGGAGTTGCTCAAGGATTATGATTTGACGATTGAGTATCACCCTGGGAAGGCTAATGTTGTAGCGGATGCCTTGAGTAGGAAGGTAGCTGTTGAGTTGAGGGCTATGTTTGCCAGTTTGAGTATTTCACGTGATGGTGGTCTTGTGGCTGAGTTGCAAGTGAAACCATCTTTGGTTCAGTTGATCAAGGAAAAGCAGTTGCTGGATGATTCCTTGGTATCTCATGTTCAGGATATTGCGGAGGGTAGGCCTTCGGATTTCTGTTTTAATGATGATGGTGTGTTGTGTTTTGGGAGTCGGATAGTAGTGCCCAATGATGCTGAGTTGAGGCGTGCTATTCTGACTGAAGGTCATAGTAGTCCTTTTGCTATGCACCCAGGTAGTACTAAGATGTATCGAGATCTTCGTGATGAGTACTATTGGGTGGGTTTGAAGAAGGATGTTGCTGAGTTTGTGAGCAAGTGCATGGTGTGTCAGCGAGTTAAGGCTGAGCATCAGGTTCCTTCAGGGTTGTTGCAACCGTTGAGAATCCCTGAATGGAAGTGGGAAAGGATTACCATGGATTTTGTATCTGGTTTACCCTTGTCACCAATGAAGAAGAATTCGGTGTGGGTGATTGTGGATCGCCTGACGAAGTGTGCGCATTTCTTGCCTGTGCATACTACGTACTCCTTGGATAAGCTTGCGGAGCTGTACATTGCTGAGATTGTGTGGCTGCATGGTGTGCCAAAGTCGATTGTGTCGGATAGGGATCCGAGGTTTACATCGCGGTTCTGGCAGTGTTTGCATCAAGCTTTGGGTACACGGTTGAATTTCAGTACATCTTATCATCCTCAGTCGGATGGTCAGTCCGAGCGTGTTATCCAGATTTTGGAGGATATGTTGAGGTGCTGCGTGATTGAGTTTCAGGGCTCTTGGGAGAAACATTTGCCTTTGGCGGAGTTTGCCTATAACAATAGTTATCAGGCGAGCATTCAAATGGCACCTTATGAGGCTTTGTACGGGAGGAAGTGTAGGACTCCTTTGTGTTGGGCTGAAACGGGTCAGAAGTTGGTTTCGATGCCGGCTTTGTTGAAAGGAACCACCGAGAAGGTGAAGCTCATTTGTGAGCGTTTGAAGGCAGCTTCTGATCGGCAAAAGTCTTACGCGGATTTGAAGCGTAAGGAGATTGAGTATACGGTGGGTGACCGTGTGTTTTTGAAGGTTTCGCCTTGGAAAAAGGTGATGAGGTTTGGCCGTAAGGGTAAGTTGAGCCCTAGATACATTGGACCGTACGAGGTGGTTGAGTGTGTGGGTCCTGTTGCGTACAAGTTGAGGTTACCTCAAGAGTTGGAGAAGATTCATGATGTGTTTCATGTTTCTATGCTTCGGAAGTATAGATCGGATCCTTCGCATGTGATGCCTGTGGAAGAAGTGGAATTGAATCCGGATTTGACCTATGATGAGGAACCGGTGAGGATTCTGGATTCGGATAGTAAGGTTCTTCGTGGCAAGACCATTGAGCTGGTAAAGGTGTTGTGGAAACATCGTGGTGTTGAGGAAGCCACGTGGGAACAGAAGGATGACATGCTGAAGCAGTTCCCGTATCTCTTTCCTTCAGGTAAATTTCGAGGACGAAATTTCTTAAGGGGGGGAGAGTTGTAACGCCCCAATTTTGGGCTTAGGAGTTTTGGGATTCGGACCGGTTCGGTCGGATCGCAGTTCGAATATATAAGAGTGAATTTAGGAAAACCTAGTTCGGGTTGCATTAAAAATATGGAAAAATGTCTTAAAATCCTCTTTTATTATATATAAGAGTTTGGTGAAATCAATTTTACAAAATGAGGTTTGGAAGTGTGACATTTTGGTTAGTGACCAAAATGTAATTTTCGAAAACTGTGAGACTGTTTTAAAAAGGATTGAAACTTTGAATCTTTAAGGAGCTATTTACCCAATGGGAGTTTCTCCAGATTTTTCTAAAATATTAAAGGTTTAATAAATGGATTTTAAATAAAAGAAAAGGGAGGGAAGATATTTTCCTAAATTTCCAACTAACTTTCCACATTTTCTATTTTCATTTTCTCTCATCTTTTCTCTCAAACCAAACACATTTCTCCAGAGCTTTTCCCTCTGATTTTTCCATCTAAATATCTCATTTCAATTCCCTTTTGATCTTCAATCATCTCTTCAACAAAACCTTTGCATTTGCTAAGTGGATTTTCAAGAATTTGGTTCCAAAAAGGGAGAAAACTCAAGTTTGGAGGTAAGAACGTCCTTCTCCTCTAAACTCTCAGTTCTTTAATGAAATTCCCAAGTTCTCAATCCTTGATTTATGTTTTATAAAAGGTTTTATAGATGTGTTCTTGATTTTTGCTTTTAAATGCAAGATTTGGTTGATTTTGATGAAATTTCGTATGATCTGATTGGGCAGTGTTTTGAGGTGTCAATTTGATGTTAGATGAATGTTAAATTGATGTGAAATTGAGGTTTAATTAATGCAATCCCGGATAGGTTGAATTTCCTAAGTTTAGCTTGTGTTCTTGGTTGTTTTTGGAGTGATCTTGATGATCTGTTATAGCTGGAGGTATAAGGACGTGGTAGGATCCTTTTTGGATGTTAATTGATGTTTAGGGATGTTTAGATTTGATGGATCTTGGCTGGGTAGTGTTGTGGAGTTGTTTGGATGCATTTTCGGTTGTGTTTGGTAGCCGAAAATGGAGTGTGGATGAGAGCAGCGGGTTTAGGTGCTTTCATTGAGGATATTAATGCATGATGATGCATTAATCTACTGTTTTGATGTGTTTAAAACAGAGGAGTCATCTTTGGATCCTAGTGGTGTTGATCCGGAAGCTTGATTGGTGTTTCGGCAAGAGGCAAAACGGAATCGGTGAGTGGATTTTGGATTTCAGCTATGAAACCAATGTTTTGAAGGTTTGGGAGCTTAGTTTAAGTCTAAGCAACTTAGCTAAGCTCAAGAGTAAGTTTTTGGAAAAACTCTCTTGATGATGAACCATGGATTGGTTGTATGCAATGTGGTTTGTTTGCATGTTTTAAATCCTGTTTTGAAAGCATATTTAGCATGTTTATTTGCTGAGATTGTAAGCCATGTGTTGAAGGATGCTCAAGGTAAGAGATCCTTGTTTTTGAACATTGTTTTAATGTGGTTTGATGCTTAAAGATGCATGATGTTTATGGCTTTGTTAAATGCTTTAAAACAGTGGAATATTGTTGTTAATGATGCATATTGGCAAGTGATGGTTAAGGTCACAAAGGTGGTTAAAAGTCCTTGTGTGAGCCTTGTTTATTTAAGAACAACATGGTGTTTAAAAGTCCATGGTTGGTTCTTAGTTAAGATCACAAAGGTGTTTAAAAGTCCTTGTGTGGATCTTGTGTATTTTAAGAACAACATGGTGTTTAAAAGTCCATGGTTGGTTCTTGGTTAAGGTTCAAGGTGGTTAAAATTCCTTGTGTAAGCCTTGTTATTTAAGAACACCAAGGTGTTTAAAAGTCCTTGGGTGATTCTTGTTAAGGACACAAAGGTGTTTAAAAGTCCTTGTGTGGTCCTTGTCATGGTGTTTTAAAGTCCATGGATGATTTTTGTTAAGGACACAATGGTGTTTAAAAGTCCATGTGTGGTCCTTGGAAAATTGTAAGATCACAATGGTGTTTAAAAGTCCATGTGTGGATCTTATGTTGATTGTATCACTTGTGGCCAATATGACATGTTATGATCTTGAAGCATGGTTTGCTTGTTTTAAATGCTTATGAGCATGTATATTGTGGTTTTGAACAATGATTTATAAAGGTGTTTTATAAATGCATTATTGTGTGGTTTTAACGAGCATTCCTCACTAAGCTTTTGCTTACGCTCTCTCTTTTTCTTAAACCAATAATGCAGAGCATTAAAGTGCATTGAGGACAGCAAAGTGGACAAGAATCCAAGTGGTGAACAAAGCTCATGTATGGTGAAGGTTTCTTAAACACTATTAGCTTATGGGCATTTGGCAATGGGGGACCTATGTTGTTGTTTTGGGAGATGTTTTGGACTCCCTAAGTTGGTATTATGTTGTTAATGTTGTTGGAACTTGTATTTGGCCATTATGTGTTTGGATTGATGTTTTGATGCTTGAATGGATTGCTAAGTAGGATGCATGCCTATAGAATTGGGGATTTTCATAATTGATGCCATGTTGATGAATGGTTGATGCAATTATGTTCTTTGTATGTTGAATGACTTGCTGGTAAAGTATGGTTGCCTTTGGAGCATGTTTGATAGGCCAATTGTGTGTTAAACCATCAATTTTTCTGCAATCTGGGCAGCCTGTTTCGGAACAGGTGCTACCGTATCGGAACGGGGGCCTGAAATGGCCTGGGCGTTCCGAAACGGAAGCAACCGTTCCGGAACGGATATGCCACTGCCAGGCACTGTTTCGGAACCAGTTGCGGAACGGTCCCGCGTTTCGGAACGGGTATTCCCTGTTCCGAAACACTCGACCGTTGGGCACTGAAATTGTTGGTTAAATGTTTTGCATTGTTTGCGTTTTGGTCCTGAATCTTGTTTATGCAATTAAATGAGTTTGTGATGTCCGTTTGAGCTGAAATTTGACAGACAAGCATGAATTACGACTAATTTCATATCGGTAACTTAAAGGTGGGTTAAGTCCTTGTAATTTCCAGAATTTACATTTTGGTCCCTAAGTTTGTGTTTTGTTCAATCAAGTCCCTGAACGTTTTCCGTTTGCGCTGATCTTTGAGTATGATGTTTGTATGAACATAACTAGGGTTAACGTGCATCTAGATAAGATTAAAAGAAAAAAAAGGGGTCGTTAATGAAGGTTGACTTTCGGGTTGACTTTGGTTTTCCCCGTGTAAACTTCTTAATTCGGTTCAACCGTCTGGGCCGGGTTAAGGGGGTTACATAAGTCATGGCGGCAAGTATGGCAGATACTCCAAGTTCGACAGAGTAATTCTGAAGTGATCCTCCCTATGTCTAGGCAAGGATTCCGTCATCACGTGATGTAGGCAATACCTAGCAATCTCAGCGTAAACCTAACACAGGCAGTCGACGTTTGGTTGCCCCTTTTAGCCGCTGAAATCCGTACTTTTGTCTAAGCCGAATTAGTCAACACCTCGACATGATGAGACCGTGCTTAATCCTTTCTTGAGCCTTACACTCTCGTGCCCAACAAATGGAGTTCTTCAACTGGACTTTTAGAACTAATTGAAGAAGTGAAGAACATGAATTAAGCAAACTTGAGAATATTTTATTGAAAACACACTTAAACTATTACAACCGTTTCTCACAACTACTTTACATACAAAAACCTAAACCCTAGGAGAGTTGGGTCGCGACCTCCAACACCTCCCATCTATCTAGCTACCTCTCAGCTATACATCCATCTATCCGTGCGTCTAAGCATAAGCATACGCATCCGCATATGCCTCTGCCTGCCCCTATACCCCCACATACATTGGGTATATAGAGGGCTCATGGCTTATGTTTGAGTCCTCCTTGAAGTAGAAGTCCTTAAAGTAACTTTACATTAAATGCGGACTCCTTTTTGACTTGAATGTGGACTCTTTGGACGTTGCCTTCTCCCGCAAGTAAGGATAAGTACTCTTACTTATCAATCTTGGATCAGCTATACCGGCCGCTACAGGCTTCAGAGAATTGCAAGACTTGGCTCATTGGGATCAGGGAATTTTCCTCTTTCAACCGCAACCCATCTTGACTAAGTCGGTGTAACTCCTGCCTTGGCGGCACTTGGCGGCAACATCCTTGGCGACACCTGGAACTGCTTCAATACAACTCCTTTTGTTCCCAGCTTTCCTGTCTTCTCATGTCTTCTCCTCCTCTACACAACTACATCATCTGGAAATAAAAACTAAACTAAAACAGTATCTTTTCTTAACCAAACACAAAATATTCAATGAAAGCATGGTAAAAGAGAAAATACTGTTATTATGCATGCAATGCACCTAAATATGCATAAATGAGCTTAAGAATAGCAATAATAAGGGCATGAATGTACACAAAATATAGAACTCGTGGACACTCTACACACCCCAAACTCGAACTATTGCTTGTCCTCAAGCAATGCAACCTAACTAGTAAACCTGCCCCTTGCACAAAATTAGTAGAAACTTAGCCTTTAACTTGATTTCTTACCTCAAGGCCGTGACACCTATTTAATTTTAGTGATAGGGAATGACATGAAATAACTTAGATTTTAATTTTCTTAGTGCCAGTGCAGTGTGTGCAGGTCTGTGTTCATGCTAAACATGCTGAGTATACTAAGTTAACAGAGAATGCTGAACATAATTAAATTACTAAAAAGGATAGGAGTTGCTGCCTTGGCAGCACATTTAGGCACTTTTTTCCTCTTTTTCTGATCATGGCTTTAAGGGCTTCAGCTCATCACAACTATTCTCTAGGTTTGAAGCTAAGATAGGTGCACTCTACGAAACTCCGAACCCTTCGAATAGAGTCATCCCGTGAAGGCTTTCATTCACTCTTGCTAATTTGTCCGTCACTTGGTTTAGATACTTGGAGTTTGACAGCAGCGGAGTGTCCTTGCTCATGATCCTTCGTAGAGCCTGTTTCGGGCACCTCTAGGGTATTAAACACCCTTCCTTAAGCATGTTTTGGGCACCTCTAGGGTTTTCACCATCTTCGTGCTGCTGCCCTGTGCTGCCGCAGCGACAAACCTGTATTCAATTAAGAAATTTTTATTAAGTACAGCAGACAGTGTTAAACTTAGAACTTCATCAAAAATTCAGCATTTAACAGACAATGGAAGAATAGTTGGCAAAAAGAAAAATTTTCTAAGTGTTTTTCATGCTTCTTCCCATAGTTAAGTCAATAATTTTTTAAGTATGGTGCGCATATAAGTAGTCGGCTAACTATCATAGGCACAGGTTTTTGAACTAAGAGTTTCTACTTCATTAAGTGTTAGGGCGGAATTTACATACGCTCCTATATGCTACTAAATGAACTTAAAACAATGAGGACTATTCCCCCCAAACTCAAGGTTGGCATTGTCCTCAATGCCTTACAAAATATAAAATAAAGAAAAAAAGAAATAAAACATAAAAAGAAAAACAGATAAAATAAAAGAAAACATAAAAATAAAGAAAAATAAAAAAAGAAAAGGTGCTATAGACTAGGGGATTTCCCCTCTGTTGCTGCTGCGTCGGAGAAGGATTCTGAGGAGGCGGGTAGGACAAGGCGGCGTGTGGCAGATGGTCTAGCGGCTGGGCTCTTCTTCGTGCTACATGGCGACTAGATGCTGCTGGGAGTGGGTCGTTTTGCTGATGCTTCAGGGTCAGACCCTTCACCTGGAGGCTTGGTCGCATCAGTGGGCCGCTTCCTTTTACCTGCTGCCTCTACCGGTTCATCGTCGAAGGAATCAGATATCTCCATGTCTGAGTCCTCGGTTTCTTTAGCAGCTGCCTCCTTTGCTGTTGGGGAGGCGGTGGTAGTTTCCTCCTCTTTCTCCAATTCTGATGAGGAGGTGAGTTCGTACGGCTGGATGGGAGTGGGTGAGGTTCTTCGCTTAGGGCGGATGTGCGACCCTTCGTTGTCAGCGGCAACTGGAGTAGTAGCTGGTTTGGGTGTGATATGGGTCAGTTTGGATGCTGCTAACTCCGATGGGAAGGCGGGCAACTTTGGGCCGTCGTCATGATACTTATCTAGCAAGTAGGCCACAAAGGCCTCTTGCACCTCCGCAATATATTTGGTGAAGATCACCTATTTGTGCTCGATCCTTTGACTGCTTTCAACGAGGCTGCGCAGCAGGGGGATCACGGCGGAGAGGAGGGCAGCTTCAGTACTGCCCGCTGTGGCTGGGGTGGCGACAGGTTGGGATGGCGACTGGGTGGTTGACGGTGTTTCCGGCTCCGACTCTTGCATCATCTGGAGGCGCGCCTTTCTTGTCCACCCTTCATTGGCAGGAATGATTGTATCCTTGGGATACGGCGGCATGCGTAAGTTGGCGCATAGGCCTGTGATCAGTGCAGGGAAGATAAGAGGTCCCTTACCGTTGGGCTTGTCTACGTGGGCATAGATCTCCTCTAGAATTACTTCGCCAACATTGATTGGCCGCCCCTTCATAATGCTGTGGATAAGGGCCAGCCGCAGCCTGTTGACTGTTGATCTGTGCGAGGTGGGTATCAGGCGGCATTGGACGAAGTTGCTCTAGAAAACGGCCTCCGGTAGCAGATCGCGGCGGTTGACTGAACCATTGTTCTTGCCGGTTAGCCACTTGGTGTTGGGCCGATAGATGTCTTTCTTGATCTTTTCGTAGTCAACCGCCGTTAAATAGGACTTCCATTCTTCATGCGGATTCCCTCTGATTTCTATGTCGTAGAAGTTGTTGATTGTTTCCGCTGTGAGCTTGACTCCTTAGCCTTGGACATAGACAAAAGGGTTTCCTCGCGTAGGCTTGTGGGCATAGAACTATCGCACCTGATTGCTGTTTATCCCTTATGGTTGCCGTGCGAAAATGTCCCAACGCAAGATGTGAACCCTTTCGAATATGGTGGGTTCGAGGCCAAAATCCCCATCTGGCCTAATGTATTGGAACCCTATTTCCTCCCAGAGTTGTTGCTCTGTGAAGTGCTGCTTGTAAGTTGCCGTTACAGCAGAGTTTAAGAACCTCTGAAAGGTTGGCTTGGAGGTGGAGGCATTTTGTTTTGATATGGCCATAACTGTGAGAACGATTGTGTTTTCCTAAAGAAAGAAAAAGAAATTGCAAGAAAGTAAAGCAAGTGAAATCTTGAAAGCAAAGATTGAAAAGAATAATTGAGAGTAAAGGAGAGAGCAAAGTGAAGAACGGGGGGAGAATAGTTGGCTTTATATAGCCACTTCTCTCCATTCCCTTGGCGAGCACGCTCCCAACGGGCGACAATGATTGCAGCACGATTTCCGCGCTTCTAGTCGTTACGCAGATATCCGTTCCGCTAGCTGTTGCAAATATAGCCGTTGCGGCTAGCCGTTATGAAGCCGCTAGCCGTTATGCTCATCTGCCTTGGGCTGCCTTGGCTGTTGGATTGGGCTTCTCCTTTATTCTTTCATCCTTCTTGGTCTTGCCTTCATTCCTAACCTGAAATAAATTAAATGCAAAAAATTAAATAACTAAAAATTAAATCTAATCCTAATACATAAAAAATAAATTAAAGATAAAAATAAAAATTATGTTATGTTGGGTTGCGCATTTCTCAAACGTAACCACTTCCTGAGGGCTTTGCGTATGGCTTTTCGTCCGAGCATGTCCTTCCCTTCCTCAGGTGGATGTTGGCTGCTATCTTTACAACCTTGGCGGGACATACACTAAAGAAAAATAAGAGACATAAATATTTTTTTTTGAAAAATATAATAAACAGAGATTTAATGTGCAAAAACTAAAGTAGAAGTGAAGAAATTCAAACGCAGTTGCTGTTGCCAATCCCCGACAACGGCGCCAAAAACTTATAGAGCATTTGGGTGTTCTCTATTTATGAGCGCAAGTGCACACTCTTGTCAAGTTATAGTATAAAAGATATCATCTCCCACATGGATTGTAGCTGCTTCTATGAATGGTTTCCTGCACAAGGATTTACTAAATTGCACAATTAAATCTCTAAAATGTGGAAATATAGAAACACAAGTAAAATAAAGATAATGATGATAGGGAGAGATAAGGTCGATTGATTGGGTAAGGTAATTACAGCTCAATAGCGTGTAAACTACATTGTAAAGCCTAAGTGTGTTTTACGCTACAACGAACTGCTGCCTCGGCGAGTAACGGCAGACGACAGCTACGACCCTGTCACGTGGCCGCAGCGGGTCTCTGCCCTTGCAACTGTCGCTGTCTCGGCAGGTGGAATGGAAATAAGTCATGGCGGCAAGTCTAACAGATACTCCAAGTTCGGCAGAGTAATTCTGAAGTGATCCTCCCTATGTCTAGGCAAGGATTTTGTCACCATGTGATGTAGGCAATACCTAGCAATCTCAGCGTAAACCTAACACAAGTAGTCGACGTTTGGTTGCCCCTTTTAGCCACTGAAATCCGTACTTATGTCCAAGCCGAATTAGTCAACACCTCGACATGATGAGACCGTGCTTAATCCTTTCGTGAGCCTTACTCTCTCGTGCCCGACAAATGGATTTCTTCAACTGGACTTTTGGAACTAATTGAAGAAGTGAAGAACATGAATTAAGCAAACTTGAGAATATTTTATTGAAAACACACTTAAACTATTACAATCGTTTCTCGCAACTACTTTACATACAAAAACCTAAACCCTAGGAGAGTTGGGTCGCGACCTCCAACACCTCCCATCTATCTAGCTACCTCTCAGCTATACATTCATCTATCCGTTCGTCTACGCATAAGCATACGCATCCGCATATGCCTCTGCCTGCCCCTATACCCTCACATACATTGAGTATATATAGGGCTCATGGCCTATGTTTGAGTCCCCCTTGAAGTATAAGTCCTTAATGTAACTTTACATTAAATGCAGACTCCTTTTTTACTTGAATGTGGACTCTTTGGACGTTGCCTTCTCCCACAAGTAAGGATAAGTACTCTTACTTATCAATCTTGGATCAGCTATACCGACCGCCACAGGCTTCAGAGAATTGCAAGACTGGGCTCATTGGGCTCAGGGAATTGCCCTCTTTCAATCGCAACCCATCTTGACTAAGTCGGTGTAACTCCTGCATGGGCGGCACTTGGCGGCAATGCTGCTGCTGCGGCGTCCTTGGCGGCATCTGGAACTGCTTCAGTACAGCTCCTTTTGTTCCCAGCTTTCCTGTCCTCTCCTGCTCTACACAGCTACAACACCTGGAAATAAAAACTAAACTCAAACAATATCTTTTCTTAACCAAACACAAAATATTCAATGAAAGCATGGTAAAAGAGAAAATATTGTTATTATGCATGCAATGCACCTAAATATGCCTAAATGAGCTTAAGAATAGCAATAATAAGGGTAGGAATGTGCACAAAATATAGAACTCATGGACAATCTACAACAGGCCCGAGTTTACCGAAACACCCGGGCTTGTAATGACACTTTTTGCAGGTGTTTCACACTTAAATCCATCCTAAACCAATCCAACATGCATACATTATATTTAAACATCAATCCCCAATCATTCATGGCATATTCAACATCAAGTCATGGTAAATTGCATCAAAGGTAAACTATAGGAATGCAACCTCGCATACAAGCCAAGCAAGATACCAAAATGCATAACAAGGCACAAACCAATAACCAAAGGCCATTTACAAGTCTAAAACAACAATGAACACTTGCTCAAATAAGGAGTTTACACAAATCACCCAAAACACAACGGATCCCTCATTGCCTTTATTACGTATAGTCTAAACCGAAACATACATTCTCAAAAGAAGTCTCTTGCGATCCCTTGCTCCACACTGCCTTCAAAACCTCAATTATCTGCACCGATGGACAAATGAGAGCGTAAGCACACAAGGCTTAATGATGAGGCTCAAAAGCAAAACACCTTCAATGCATGAAAACCAGTTTCATGTTCACATTGAAATCTCATTTCAACTTACTAAACATCCTTTGAAAAGCCATCATGCCCTTTTTAAAACCATGCACTTCCCTCAATCAAAATAGCATATTAAACATCATGCATCATGTGTTACAAACTCAACAGGAAATCCATTGCTAACACTCAACTTAAGCCTTTTCATGCATAGCTACCATATGCAAGCTTAAATAGTAAAACATTCATTTACATATTATGCATCATTAACCAATTCATAATACATCATCAATTATATTGGCTCACAAGTGATCACAAACATGTTCATTTCTCAACCACATCGGATACACAGATTCACAAGTGTTGTCCCAACACTTCATACATTCTCACCGGCATCTCAAGGTTCACACACGGGAGCTACCCTCCATTGTTGTGACACCCGTGGTGGAGTATTCGGTACACCATATAAACCCCTCAACACCACTCATCAGTTGATGTATAACCCCACTAACGAGAGACGAGACACTATACAATTCCCGCAATCGTTAGGGTACTTGGATGGAGTATTCGGTACACCGTATAAACCCTTCAACATCCAAGGCGACTTTTTTATAGTGAACTCAATCCTATAGCCGGCTAACTATATCCGATTTCATTTATAAACCAATTTCACAACATCACTTGCCAATATAATTAGTATTTCACATAAACCTCATTGTTTTCAAGCATTACCAATAAACCACATTTCCAAGCAACAAACCATGCTTCATAATACAAGTATAAGCATATACTTACAAGGATCACTTAACATGTGCATCCTTCATCAATATAGCATCAAAAACAATAAATCGCTTACTTCAAGTCATGTTTTAAACAGTAGGTAACATACATTTAAAATCAAGTGCATCAACAATTCATAATAGGAAAATCCGAGGGAGAAAATCCTTTTAGTTACTTCCGAACTTAGTAAAGCATTTCAAGCTTACACTAAGTTCCCAAAACCACCTTTAAAGTGTTTCAAAGCTGGAAATCACGTTCTCACTCACCGACTCTTGAAACCAAGATTTGCCGACGCAAAATTAAGCGTACGAACCCCCCGGAACCTCATCGATTGCTTCCGATGTATTCTCCCCTGTTTATACCACACAAGAATAGAGGATTAATGCATCATAATGCATTAAAATCACCAGCAGCTTAAACAATCTCCCTGCTCTGCCCAAAACACCAAAGCACTCATCCGAAAACAACCGAAATCACCTTCAAACACGCTCTATACTCAGCCCAGCCATAATCTAACACTTCCACTCAATTTAATCATCAATCAACATCTAAAATCAACCTAATTACATCCTTATACCTCCAGCATCTCAGATTTCACACTAACACCTAAAAAACCCAAAATCTAACAATCTAACAACTAGAGATCCAACTCATTTCGGGACTACATTCATAAACCTTTATTTCCACACCATTTAACATCCAAATTATGATTAAAATCAGCCACAAATCAATCAAAACAGTACCATAATGAAAATCTTGAAAAATCATCTTATAAAGCTTAATTTAGCAATTTTCATCAATTAAATTACAAAATCTTGTTATTAAACAAAACTAGAAAGCTAAAGACTTGGGAATTTCAATAAAGAGTATTGATTAGAGGAGAGAAAAGAAAGATCACCTCTAACACAAGCTTTCCCTTTGATTTGCAATGATTTTGATGAAATCCTTCAAGAAAACTTGAGCTAGTTGTTGTAGAAATCTATGAGCATCACTTAGGAATCAAAATTAGATGAAATGAGATAATTTTCTGTAGATTTTAGTGATGAAAAGAGAGTTTGGCTTCTGGGAAAGTTGAGAGAAATTTTTTGGAGAAAAGTAGTTACATAAGAAAATGATTAGCCTTTTAAAATCTCTTTTAATAAAACTCTTTTATTAAAACATTTAATTAAATCATTTAAAACACAAAATCAAGGGGAATAGCTGATACCACATTGGTGTAATAGCTCCATAAGGATTCTAAGTTTTGCCTCTCTTCGATTTAGCCATTAAAACTAAACTTTCAATTTTTACATTTTAGTCACCAAACCGAAATGTCGACTTTCCAAAAATTATTTTCAAAAATTGGGTTCACTTTCCCTTAATATATATTTAATGAGGATTTTAGAAATTTTTCGCATGATTTTATCACATCCCGAACCAAGTTTTCCCTGAACCGACTCTAAATTGACCCAGATCTCTAATCTAGATTCATCGGACCCTAAATAGCCTTTAAAACATCTAGGCCCAAAACCGCGACCTTACAACTCTCCCCCACTTAGGAAATTTCGTCCTCGAAATTTTACCTAAAGGAAAAAGGTGTGGAAACTCATTCAACATGTCCGCCTTGCTTTCCCATGTCGCCTCCTCAACTCCTTGATGTCGCCACAACACCTTCACAAGTTCAATCATCTTACCACGAAGAACTTTCCTACTAGAATCAAGAATCCCAACTGGTTCCTCATATAACACAAATCCGGATTCAACTCAATCTCCTCAAGAGTCATAACATGAGATGGATCTGATCTATACCTTCGCAACATCGAAACATGAAACACATCATGAATTTTCTCCAACTCGGGAGGCAACCTCAACCGAGATGCAACATGACCAACACGCTCTACAACCTCATAAGGTCTAATAAACCTTGGACTAAGCTTACCCTTACGTCCAAACCTCATCACCTTCTTCCAAGGTGATACCTT
The DNA here is from genome assembly GCA_030270665.1 of Hibiscus trionum. Classification (NCBI taxonomy): domain Eukaryota; kingdom Viridiplantae; phylum Streptophyta; class Magnoliopsida; order Malvales; family Malvaceae; genus Hibiscus; species Hibiscus trionum. The sequence continues at coordinate 3,330,922 of BSYR01000050.1, forward strand.
CAAGAACACGCGATCACCAACCGCAAACTCAATCTCCTTACGCTTTAAATTCGTGTAATTTTTGATGATCCGATGCAGCTTTCAACTGATCACTAATAAGCTTTACCTTCCCAGTCGTTCCCTTAAGCAAATCCGGCAAGGAAACCAACTTTTGCACCACCTCCGCCCAACAAAGAGACGTTCTACACTTTCTCCCATACAAAGCTTCATATAGAGCATTTTGTATACTTGCTTGAACACTATTATTATAGGCAAACTCCACCAAAGGCAACTGTTTTTCCCAAGAACCTTGGAAATCTATAACAAAACACCTCAACATATCCTCAAGCACTTGGATAACTCGCTCAGACTGACCAACTGTCTGAGGATGATACGAGGTACTAAAATTAAGCCTTGTACCCAAAGCTCTATGCAAGCACTCCCAAAACCTTACTGTAAACCTCGGATCTCTATCCGACACTATAGATTTAGGTACACCATACAAACACACTATCTCAACAATTTACAATCACCCAAATGGAATTCTTCATTGACGGGGTCAAAGGAAACTCGGACAAAAAATCCATCGTAATCCTCTCCCATTTCGATTTCTGTATTCTCAAAGGTTGCAAAAACCCGGAAGGAAATTGATGCTCAGCTTTCACACGCTGACAAGCCATACACTTGCTTACAAATTCAGCAACATCCTTCTTCAACTCAACCCAATAGTACTCATCTTTCAATCCACGATACATCTTAGTACTACCAGGATGCATAGCAAAAGGATTTCTATGAGCCTTAGTCAAAGTAGTGCGCCTCAATTCAACATCCTTCAGCACGACTATTCAACTTTTAAAGCACAAAACACAATCATCATTGAAAAAAAAAATCTATTGCATTACCATCCGCTATATCTTGAACATGAGGCACCAAAGAATCATTAAGCAAATGCTTCTCCTTAATCAACTGAATCAAGGAAGGTTTCACTTGTAACTCAACTATCAATCCACCATCTCGCGATATACTCAATCGAGCAAACATAACCCTCAACTCTACATCCACCTTCCTACTCAAGGCATCGGCCAATACATTGGCCTTTCAAGGATGATACTCTATTGTCAAATCGTAATCTTTGAGCAACTCCAACCATCTTCGTTGCCTAAGATTCAACTCCTTCTAGGACATTAGATATTTCAAACTCTTATGATCCGTATAGACCACACACTTCTCACCGTAAAGGTAATGCCTCCAAATCTTCAAAGCAAACACAACTGCAGCAAGCTCTAGATCACAAGTGGGATAGTTGCTCTCATGCACCTTCAATTGCCTAGATGCATACGCTACAACCTTCCCACCTTGCATCAACACACAACTTAGTCTAACGTACGACGCATCACTATAAACTACAAACTCCTTACCCGATTTAGGTTGAAGCAAGACAAGAGCTTGCGTCAAAGCTTCCTTCAACCTCTCGAAAGCTTGTTGTCTAACATCCATCCACTCAATACGAACATTCTTTTGCAACAACTTGGTTAGCGGAGTAGAAATCTTAGAGAAACTCTCAACAAACCTTCGATAATATCCTGCCAAACCAAGGAAACTACGCACTTCAGTCACCAATTTTGGCATCTTCCAATTTATCACCGCCTCAATCTTATGTGGGTCAACTCGGATACCCTCCGCCAACACCACATGTCCAAGGAAGACAACTTTCTAAAACTCGCACTTGCTCAACTTAGCATAAAGCTGATTCTCCAACAACATTTGCAACACAATCCGCAAATGCTTATTATGATCCTCCTTGGTACGAGAGTACACGAGAATATCATCAATAAACACTACCACGATCTGATCCAAAAACTTATGGAACACACGATTCATCATGTCCATGAATGTAGCTGGTGCATTCGTCAAACCAAACGGCATCACCAAGAACTCATAATGCCCGTACCTTGTACGAAAAGCTGTCTTAGGCACATCTACATCCTTTACCTTCAATTGATAATATCCATACCTCAAATCAATCTTAGAAAACACTGAAGCACCTCGAAACTGATCAAACAAATCATCAATCCTTGACAAAGGATACTTGTTCTTAATCGACAACTTGTCTAGTTGCTGGTAATCTATATACATACGCATCGTGCCATCTTTCTTCTTCACAAACAAAATCGGTGCACCCCACGGTGAAACACTTGGCCTAATGAGCCCTCGATCTAGCAACTCCTGAAGTTGCGTTTTCAACTCCTTCAACTCCTTAGGTGCCATCCGATAAGGAGCAATAGACACTGGAGTCGTATTTTCATACAACTCAATGCCAAACTCAATTTCTCTGTTTGGTGGCAAACCATGCAACTCTTCTGGAAAGACACTCAGAAACTCACATATCGTTCGTATGTCTTGTACTCGCACCTCCTTTGTACCAGGGTTCATTACATAAGCTAAGAAAGCTTCACAACCCGATTCCATTATACGACTGGTTTCAAGAGCTGAAATTGCATTGGACAAGCATTTCACATTCTCGCCCATGATTACCACTTTGTAATCATCAGCAAGATTCAAGGTAACTCGCTTAATATCAAAATCGACCATAGCCTTATGCTCGGTCAACCAATCCATCCCAAGGATTACATAAAAACCATAGAAAGGCAACTCCATTAAATTAACTGCAAACACATGGCCTTGGACAGATAAAGGACATCGCTTATACAACCTTCTCGTTAAAACAGTTTCACCTAAGGAACTAGTTACTTGCATTCCCACATCTAACATCTCAACAGGGATATCAAGCAAATGTGCATTCTCACTCAAAATGTATGAATGCGTAGATCTAGAAACAATCAAAGATAACAATAACAAGGATTGCAAAGTGAAAGTACCTGCAATCACATCGGTGTCATTGCGTCCCCCGTGATGTGCATACACCCTCGTAGAGCCACCACCCTCAGGTTGAACAACCACAACATGTGCTACAACTCTCTGTCCATCCTCCCTACGCTGGAAATTACCACGACCACGCCCACGACCTCTCTGTGGCGCAACAACAAGTGCCCGACCCTGACCACCTCTAGCCAACAAAGGACAATCATGCCTCAAATGATTAGCCGATCCACAACTCCAACAAGAGTTAGCTGCCATAGCCACATGAGCCTGTCCTTCACGAACCAAATGAGGACAGTCCCGCCTCAAATGCTCACGCGATCCACAAACCCAACATGCATTTTTCTCAAACCTCACCCTATTACCTTGAACTGGCGCTCCACGCCTAAAATTACCTCACCTCGCCTCAGGCCAGTACCTACGATCACGATGCCTCCTATACTGTCCACCACTACAACCAAAATCCGCAGCTCTCTTACCCGAGCTAGAGCCACCCACGCGAGAGGACAAGCCCAAACTCTGCTCGATATCCTTAGCTCGCGTCACCAACACATCAAAATCTGTATAATCTGAGGCCATCATGAAAGTCTTCACTTCCTGCACCAAGCAATAATGGAAGCGATCACAATGATGCCTATCACTCACAACCAAGTCAGGAGCATACTGGATCAAACGAACGAACTGAACCTCATACTCAGCCACTGTCATGCTACCTTAAACCAATGACATAAACTCGCGCTTCTTTTCATCCAAGTATCTAACTCCTAGATACTTCTTCTTAAAGGCAGCTTGGAAGATCTCACAATCCACCTCATTGGGCTCCATAGCCGCAGTTACAGTCGTCAACCAACTGTAAATATCACCTTGCAGCAACGAAACAACACATCCTAGCTTACGTGCATCATTGCACCCCATTTGATCCAAAATTTGGATCGTATTGGCCATCCAAGCCTCGGATGCCTCAGGAGACAAACCACAATACTCAACGCCTCCCAAACTTCGCAAGTGTTCCAACGGAAAACCCAATTGCCCAGCAACAGGTGCTTGTACTTGTACTCCAGCAACAACAGCCAGGAATGCCCCAATCATCGCCTGAACCAAAGGTGTCAAATCACCTAACAGAGGCCCAGCTTGCCCATGCTCCTCACCCCCAGGTGGAGGCGATGGAGGAGGTAAATTCCCACCAGGAAGAACCTTGTTCTCATGATTTCCTTGCTTACCAGCAGGAGCAATCGCACCCGGACGTAGATCTCTCCTCGGTCCCATTGTGCTATTATAATTAAGGCATGATAATAAAACAAAACAAGAAATCAGGCCAGCTTCAAGTAATATCCAAGACTTCGAATTCAATTTCAAAACACTTTACTATAGTAATAAGGCAATGGACATCCCAATTTCCCCCAAGCATAGCATAAGACAAGCAACATACGTATCACAAGCATCATGCATAGTAATCTATCAAATTCAGCCCACAACATCAACATGTATATAACATCTCACACATATATCACAATCATCATGTTGGACGTCCATATCATTTGGTCATCATCAACATGATTATAACAATCACAGTGCAAAGCAAACATCATCAATCTCTTGGAATCACATCACATCAACTTACCATCATCCCATTCTTTTATAACCTAGCTCTGATACCACCAAATGTAACCCCCTCGACCCAGCCTAAGTGGTAGACCGAACTGAACGGGTCACACGGGGAATATTGAAGTAAACCGAAAAGGTTTACCTCAATAAACAACCCTATTTTTTTTCTTTTTATCTTGCCTAGATGCTCATTAGAATCCTAAGTGTTTAGCATCGCAGCGGAACATACATTACTCAATCAGACATCGATTAAAACTTGATTGCATTCAATTACGATTTTAGGGACCATTTTGTAATTATACCAAACTATAGAGAATTATGCCATTTTTATGTTAGCAACCCTTAATTAGTCACATTACATGCACCTCTATCAAAACTCAACTCAAAATAATCATTCATGCTCATTTAATTGCATCCACAACATTCAGGGACCAAAACACAAAGAATCAGAACTTAAGAATATTCCATCAACTAACTTACCAGCCTGTTGTTTCGGTATAGGCTAGCCATGTAACGAAACAGGTTCACAGAGCTCGGAGCACGGGCTCGTATCGAAACACCCTTTGAGGTGTTTTGGAACAGTGGTTTCTAGTGGCAAAACGTATCGGAACAGACCATCCCTATTTCAAAACCCTTAGGCCATTTCAGGCTCACTGTTTCCATACATGCTCGAGTGTACCGAAACACCTGGGCTTGTAATGACACTTTTTGCTGGTTTTCACACTTAAATCAATCCTAAACCAATCCAACATGCTTCCAACATGCATACATTATATTTAAACATCAATCCCCAATCATTCACGGCATATTCAACATCAAGTCATGACAAATTGCATCAAAGGTAAACTATAGGCATGCAACCTAGCATACAAGCCAAGCAAGATACCAAAATGCATAACAAGGCACAAACCAATAACCAAAGGCCATTTACAAGTCTAAAACAACAATGAACACTTGCTCAAATAGGGAGTTTACACAAATCACCCAAAACACAACGGATCCCCCATTGCCCTTATTACATATATTCTAAATCGAAACATACATTCTCAAAAGAAGTCTCTTGTGATCCCTTGCTACACGCTGTCTCCAAAACATCAATTATCTGTGTTGATCGAAAAATGAGAGCGTAAGCACACAAAGCTTAGTGAGGAGGCTCAAAAGTAAAACACCCTCAATGCATGAAAACCATTTTCATGTTCACATTGAAATCTCATTTCAACTTACTAAACATCCTTTGAAAAGCCATCATGCCCTTTTTAAAACCATGCACTTCCATCAATCAAAACAACATATTAAACATCATGCATCATGTTTTACAAACTCAACAGCAAATCCATTGCTATCACTCAACTTAAGCTTTTCATGCATAGCTACCATATGCAAGCTTAAAGAGTAAAACATGCATTTAGATATTATGCATCATTAACCATTTCATAATACATCATCAATTATATTGGCTCACAAGTGATCATCAACATGTTCATTTCTCAAACACAAAAGATACACGGATTCACAAGTGTTGTCCCAACACTTCATACATTCTCACCGGCATCTCAAGGTTCATACACGGGAGCTACCCTCCATTGTTGTGACACCCATGGTGGAGTATTCGGTACCCCATATAAACCCCTCAACACCACTCATCAGTAGATGTATAACCCCACTAACGTGAAACGGGACACTATACACTTTCCTCAATCGTTAGGGTACTTGGATGGAGTATTCAGTACACTGTATAAACCCCTCAACATCCAAGGTGACTTGTTTATAGTGCACTGAATCCTATAGCCGGCTAACTATATCCGATTTTATTTATAATCCAATTTCACTACATCACTTGCCAAAATAATTAGTATTTCACATAAGCCTCTCTGTTTTCAAGCATTGCCAATAAACCACATTTCCAAGCATCAAACCACACTTCATAATACAAGTATAAGCATAAGGATCACTTACCATGTGCATCCTTCATCAATATAGCATCAAAAACAGTAAATTGCTGTAACCCCCTTAACCCGGCCTAGACGGTTGACCCGAATTAAGAAAGTCACACGGGGAAAACCAAAGTCAACCCGAAAGTCAACCTTGATTAACGACCTTTTTTTTCTTTTAAGACTTGTCTAAATGCACATTAACCCTAATTGTGATCACACAAACATCATACACAATGATCATAAACATCTGAGACCAAACAGGGACCCAATTGAACAAATTGCAACTTTAGGGACCAAATTGTAAATTCTGATAATTATAAGGACTTAACCCAAATTAAAGTTACCAACCTTTAGTTAGTCAGGTTTCATGCTTCATTGTCAAATTTAAGCTCAAACGGACATCCCAAACTCATACAATTGTACAAACAAGATTCAGGACCAAAATGCAAACATTACAAAACATATAACTGCCATTGTCAGCCCCCAACAGTCACCCGTTCCGAAACAGGCAGAGCCCGTTTCGAAACGCGAGGCCGTTCCGCAACACGTACCGAAACGCGGGCTGGCAGTGGCCTTTCCGTTTCAGAACGGTGTCCCCCGTTTCGGACGCCTGGGCTGCTGCAAGGCACCCGTTCCGAAACGGCAACCCCCTGTTCCGAAACAACCTGCTCGAAATGCAACAAAATGCATGCTCAAACATACAATTGATCAACCATTCATGCTCCAAAAGCTACCAAACTTTACCAGCATGCAATTAAACATATAAGGGACATAAAAGCAACATCAATTCAACATATTAACAACATATGAGAAAAGCCCCAAATCTATAGGCATGCTTCTTACACAAGCAAGCCATTCAAGCATAAACTTCCAATTCAAATATGTAATGGCCAATTACAAGAACCAGCATTAAACACAACATTAAAACATACTTAGGGAGTTCCAAAACATCTCCCAAAACATCTCATTGGTCCCCCATTGCCAAATTAACAAAGCTAAGTGTACTTAAGAAAACCTTTCATACTTTGAGCTTTACTACCACTTGATTGCTTGCCTTCCTTGCTGCCCTCAAAGCACCTTAACGTTCTGCATTATTGGTTTAAGAAAACGAAAGAGAGCGTAAGCAATAGCTTAGTGAGGAATGCTCATAAAACCATTCAATAATGCATTTATAAAACACTTTATAAACCATGCTTCAAACCATCATATAAAACATGCTCTTAGCATTCTTAAACAAGCAAATCATGCTTCACACCATAACATGTCATATTGGCCACAAGTGATAAGTTTCATCTTTTAAAAACAAGATCAACATAAGACTCACACATGGACTTTTAAACACCATTGTGATCTTATAAAGCACAAGAACCACGCAAGGACTTTTAACCACCTTCGTGTTCTTCCCAAGGACTTTTAAACACCTTGGCCCATGGACTTTTAAACACCATGGAAAGGACCACACAAGGACTTTTAAACACCTTTGTGTCCGTATCAAGTTTCACCCCAAGGACTTTTAACCACCTTGGCCCCAAGGACTTTTAAACACCTTGGCCCCATGGACTTTTAAACACCATGGAAAGGACCACACAAGGACTTTTAAACACCTTTGTGTCCGTATCAAGTTTCACCCCAAGGACTTTTAACCACCTTGGCCCCAAGGACTTTTAAACACCTTGGCCCCATGGACTTTTAAACACCATGGAAAGGACCACACAAGGACTTTTAAACACCTTTGTGTCCGTAACAAGAATCATCCAAGGACATTTAACCACCTTGATGTTCTCAAATAAACTAGGCTCACTCAAGGACTTTTAACCACCTTAGTGACCTTAACCTTTTCAAAACATCACTTGCCAATATACATCATTATCATCAAATAATCCACTGTTTTAAAGCATTAACCCAAGCCATATTCATCATGCATTTTAAAGCATCAAACCACATTTAATCAATGTTCAAAAACAAAGAACTCTTACCTTGAGCTTCCTTCAACATATGGCTTACAAAAACAACAATAATCATGCTAAATCATGCTTTCAAAACAGTATTTAAAACATGCAATTAAACCACATTGCACCTCAAATCAACCATGGCCACCACTAGAGAGTATTTCCGAAAACTTACACTTGAGCTTAGCAAAGTTGTTTAGACTTAAACTAAGCTCCCAAGACATTGGTTTCAAAGCCGAAAACCCAATTTCACTCACCGATTCCACTTCGCCTCAAGCCGAAGCACCAAAACAAGCCTCCGGATCACCAACGCTTGGATCCAAAGAAGACTCCCCTGATTAAACACATTAAAGCAGAGGATTAATGCATCATCATGCATTAAAAGCTTCAATGAAAGCACCTAAACTCGCTGCTCTCATCCACACTCCAATTTCGGCCACCAAACACAACCAAAAATGCCTCCAAACAACTTCTCAACAAAGCCCAGCCATAAACCATCAAAACCAAACATCCTTTAACATCATTTAACATCTAAAAAGAACCTATTAACATCCTTATATCTCCAGCAACATCAGATCCACAAGATCACCTCAAAAACAACCAAGAATCATAAGCTAAACTTAGGAAATTCAACCTATCCGGGATTGCATTAATCAAAACTCAATTCCTTATCAAATTAACATTCATTAATCATCATTTTAACACCTTAAAACACTGCTTAAATAGATCCAACGAAATTTCATCAAAAACACACCAAATCTTGCATTTTAAGCCAAGATCCATTAAACAATCTTAAAAGCCATTTATCAAACATCAATTAAGGATTGAGAACTTGGGAATTTCAGTAAAGAACTGAGAGTTTAGAGGAGAAGGACGTTCTTACCTCCAAACTTGAGTTTCTCCTCTTTTAGAGCCAAAAAGCTTGAAGAATCAACTTGCAAATTGAGAGGTTTTGTAGATATGATGATTAGAAATCAAAAGAGAGTTGAAAGGAGAGATTTAGGTAACAAAATCAGAAGAAACTCTCTGGAGAGAAAGTGTTTGGGTTGAGAGAAAATGAGAGAAAAGAAAATGAGAAGTTAGTTACAAAATAGCCAAAATGACTTTCCCTCCTCTTTTCTTATGTTTAAAAATCAGAATAAAACCTTAAAATATCTTAGAAAAATCTGGAGAAACTACTTTTGGAATAATAGCTCCTTAAAGATTCAAAGTTTCAATCCTTTATAAAACAGTCACGCAACTTTCAAAAATTACATTTTGGTCACTAGCCAAAATGTCACCCTTCCAAACCTCATTTTTCAAAATTGATTTCACAGTTCACTTATATATATTAAAAGATGATTTTAGAACATTTTTCCATATTTTTAATGCAACCCGAACTAGGCTTTCCTAATTTCACCTTATTAGATTCGAACAGCACTTTGACCAAACCGGTCAACGTCCATAACTTCTAAGCCCAAAACCGGGGCGTTACAACTCTCCCCCCCTTAAGAAATTTCGTCCTCGAAATTTACCTAAAGGAAAGAGATAAGGAAACTGCTTCAGCATGTCTTCCTTCCGCTCCCACGTGGCTTCCTCAACACCTCGATGCTTCCACAACACCTTCACCAACTCAATGGTCTTGCCACGAAGAACCTTGCTATCCGAATCCAGTACCTTCACCGGTTCCTCATCATAGGTCAAATCCGGATTCAATGCCACTTCCTCCACAGGCATCACATGCGAAGGATCAGATCTATACTTCCGGAGCATAGAGACATGAAACACATCATGAATCTTCTCCAACTCCTGAGGTAACCTCAACCTGTACGCAACAGGACCCACACGCTCAACCACCTCGTATGGTCCAATGTACCTAGGGCTCAACTTGCCCTTCCGGCCAAACCGCATCACCTTCTTCCAAGGCGAAACCTTCAAAAACACACGGTCACCCACCGCTGACACACCAAACACTTGCTTACAAACTCCGCAACATCCTTTTTCAAACCCACCCAATAGTACTCATCACGAAGATCACGATACATCTTAGTACTACCTGGGTGCATAGCAAAAGGACTACTATGACCTTCAGTCAGAATAGCACGCCTCAACTCAACATCAGCAGGCACTACTATTCGACTCCCAAAACACAACACACCATCATCATTAAAGCAGAAATCCGAAGGTCTACCCTCCGCGATATCCTGAACATGAGACACCAAGGAATCATCCAGCAACTGCTTTTCCTTGATCAACTGAACCAACGATGGCTTCACTTGCAACTCAGCAACAAGACCACCATCACGCGAAATGCTCAAGCAGGCAAACATAGCCCTCAGCTCAACAGCTACCTTCCTACTCAAGGCATCCGCAACAACATTAGCCTTTCCAGGATGGTACTCAATCGTCAGATCATAATCCTTGAGCAACTCCAACCAACGCCGCTGCCTAAGATTCAACTCCTTCTGAGACATCAGATACATCAAACTCTTGTGATCCGTGTACACCGTACACTTCTCACCATACAGGTAATGTCTCCAGATCTTCAGAACAAAAACCACTGCAGCCAGCTCAATGTCCTGCGTAGGATAATTGCGCTCATGCACCTTCAACTGCCGCGATGCATAAGCCACAACCTTACCCTTCTGCATCAACACACATCCCAAACCAACATAGGACGCATCACTGTACACCACAAACTCTTTCCCTGATTCAGGCTGAACCAAGATAGGAGCTTGCGTCAAAGCCACCTTAAGCTTCTCAAAAGCCTGCTGTCTCGCTTCTGTCCACTCGCACTTAACATCCTTCTGCAACAGCTTCGTCAGAGGTGCAGCGATCTTAGAGAACCCATCCACAAACCTTCGGTAGTATCCAGCCAAACCAAGGAAACTACGGACCTCATGAACAGACTTAGGAACCTTCCAGTTCATCACCGCCTCAACCTTCTGAGGATCAACACGAATCCCCTCGGCAGAAACTACATGCCCAAGAAACACCACCTCCTTAAGCCAGAACTCAAACTTGCTCAGCTTAGCATAAAGCTGATTCTCCAACAAAGCTTGCAGCACAATCCTCAAATGCTCTTCATGCTCCTCCTCAGTACGCGAGTACACGAGGATATCATCAATGAATACCACCACGAACTTGTCCAGGTATTCATGAAACACACGATTCATCATGTCCATGAAAGCAGCAGGAGAATTTGTCAACCCAAACGGCATCACAAGGAACTCATAATGCCCATACCTTGTCCTGAAAGCTGTCTTAGGCACATCCCCATCCTTCACCGTCAACTGATAATACCCTGACCTCAAGTCAATCTTAGAGAACACAGCTGCTCCCCAAAATTGATCAAAGAGATCATCAATCCTCGGCAAAGGATACTGATTCTTGATAGTCAACCTGTTCAGCTGACGGTAATCAATGCACATTCTCATAGTGCCATCCTTCTTCTTCACAAACAAGACCGGTGCTCCCCAAGGCGACACACTCGGCCGGATGAAACCACGATCAAGCAGCTCTTGCAACTGCGTCTTCAACTCTTTCAGCTCCTTAGGTGGCATCCGATAAGGGGTAATGGACACAGGAGTTGTATTTTCATACAGCTCAATTCCAAACTCCACCTCGCGGTTAGGAGGTAAACCAGGCAATTCCTCAGGAAAAACACCAGGAAACTCCTTCACAACCCTGATATCTTGCACCCGCAACTCCTTAGAGCTAGGATTCATCACAAAAGCTAGATAAGCTTCACAACCTTGCCTCAGCATCCTGCTCGCCTCCAAGGTAGACACCACATTGGCAAGAAACTTCACATTCTCACCAACCACCACAACTTCGTAATCATCCGCAAGCCTAAGCGAAACTCGTTTGTTTTCACAATCCACCACGGCATGATGCTCAGCAAGCCAATCCATACCAAGGATTACATCAAAACCATAGAAAGGCAATTCCATAAGATCAACATGAAAGACATGTTCTTGAACAACCAAGGGACACCTTCTATAAAGCTTTCTAGTCACAACAGTATCACCAAAAGAACTAGTGACTCGAACACCAACATCCAAAGATTCAACAGGCAAACCAAGCAATTCAGCATGCTCACGCAGGATATATGAATGCGTAGATCCAGAATCTATCAAAGAAAGCAATGACAAGGACTGCAAAGTAAATGTACCTGTAATCACATCTGCATCATTCCTCCCTTCCCTCTGAGCATACACCCTTGCTTGTCCTCCACCTTCCGGCTGAATAGCCACAACATGAGCTAATCCTCGGCCACCCTCCTCCCTCCTCTGGAAATTACCACAGCCGCGCCCAGGACCTCTCTGCGGTGCAGCAACAACAGGAGCACGCACCTGGCCTCCAGCAAACGTAGGACAATCTCGCCTCAGGTGGTCCGCAGAACCACAATTCCAGCACCCGTTACCAGCTGCCGCAACAGGAGCTTGCACCTCTCTCTCAGCACGAGGACAGTCACGCTTCATGTGACCACGTGAACCACAAATCCAACAAGCATTAGGATCAGCTCTGGCATTGCCACCCCTAGCAGGTACACCACCACCCCTCTTGGCTGAGGACAGATACTTCTGATCACGTCCCCTCTTGTTTCGTCCACCTCCGGAACTAAACTCAGCAGCTCGCTTTCCAGCACCAGAACCAGCACTTTTAACAGATAAACCCAGGTTCATCTCAATATCCTTGGCTCGGCCCACCAGCACATCAAAATCATCATACTCCGTGGCCAGCACATACATCTTCACATCCGTCACTAGACCGTAACGGAACCTTTCGCACCTCGCCTGCTCATCAGGTACCAGCTCAGGTGCATACTGACTGAGTCGTACAAACTGCACTTCGTACTCAGCCACACTCATGCTCCCTTGGGCAAGAGACATGAATTCACGCTTCTTTTCATCAAGATATCTCACACCAAGATATCTCCTCTTGAACACATTCTGAAAGAATGTCCAAGTGATGTCAGCTTCAGCCATCCCAGCTATAGTGGTCGTCCACCACGTATAAGCATCGCCCTGCAGCAAGGACACAACGCAACCCAACTTTTGCACATCCGTGCAGCTCATCTGACCCAAGATTCGCTTGGTACTCTCTAACCAAACCTCAGAACGCTCAGCCGACATACCCCTAAACTCAGTCCCACCAAGACTGCGCAGACGCTCCAAAGGTAGTCTAACACCAGCATCTCCCTGATGCCCAGCTCCTTGAGCTCCAGCTACTGCTGCTCGAAAAGCACCCGCAATACCTTGTACCAACATCGTCATGTCAGGCATAGCTTGCCCCTGACCAGCCTCAGGTCCAGCAGCTCCAGCATCAGCTGCAGCATCAGCTTCATCTCCCTCAGCACCACCACCACCAGGTGGAGGAGGAGGTAACACCGCACTTTCCTCATTCTCATTCTCGTTCAGAGCCGTAGCTCGCACATTACTCCTTAACTCTCTACGTGGTGCCATACTTTTACCATGCAATCACAATATAAATAAAACAAAGTTAAGCCCAGCAAGGTAAGCAATCCAAGTATTCAAGCTCAATTCATTCAAAATCAACATCATTTCATTAGCTTTGATCTGGCAATGGGTACCCACAACATGCTACATCACAGCATACATTCCAATTGCATCAAAATCACATACCACTTATCATGCTTTCACTCAACAAGCATACATAACATACTCACTTCAATCATGCACACATACATTCCCAATTACTCGAGAACTCAGCTCTGATACCACCAAATGTAACCCCCTTAACCCGGCCTAGACGGTTGACCCGAATTAAGAAAGTCACACGGGGAAAACCAAAGTCAACCCGAAAGTCAACCTTGATTAACGACCCTTTTTTTCTTTTAAGACTTGTCTAAATGCACATTAACCCTAATTGTGATCACACAAACATCATACACAATGATCATAAACATCTGAGACCAAACAGGGACCCAATTGAACAAATTGCAACTTTAGGGACCAAATTGTAAATTCTGATAATTATAAGGACTTAACCCAAATTAAAGTTACCAACCTTTAATTAGTCAGGTTTCATGCTTCACTGTCAAATTTCAGCTCAAACGGACATCCCAAACTCATACAATTGTACAAACAAGATTCAGGACCAAAATGCAAACATTACAAAACATATAACTGCCATTGTCAGCCCCCAACGGTCACCCGTTCCGAAACTGGCAGAGCCCGTTTCGAAACGCGGGGCCGTTCCGCAACACGTAACGAAACGCGGGCTGGCAGTGGCCTTTCCGTTTCGGAACGGTGTCCCCCGTTTCGGACGCCTGGGCTGCTGCAAGGCACCCGTTCCGAAATGGCAACCCCCTGTTCCGAAACAACCTGCTCGAAATGCAACAAAATGCATGCTCAAACATACAATTGATCAACCATTCATGCTCCAAAAGCTACCAAACTTTACCAGCATGCAATTAAACATATAAGGGACATAAAAGCAACATCAATTCAACATATTAACAACATATGAGAAAAGCCTCAAATCTATAGGCATGCTTCTTACACAAGCAAGCCATTCAAGCATAAACTTCCAATTCAAATATGTAATGGCCAATTACAAGAACCAGCATTAAACACAACATTAAAACATACTTAGGGAGTTCCAAAACATCTCCCAAAACATCTCATTGGTCCCCCATTGCCAAATTAACAAAGCTAAGTGTACTTAAGAAAACCTTTCATACTTTGAGCTTTACTACCACTTGATTGCTTGCCTTCCTTGCTGCCCTCAAAGCACCTTAACGTTCTGCATTATTGGTTTAAGAAAACGAAAGAGAGCGTAAGCAATAGCTTAGTGAGGAATGCTCATAAAACCATTCAATAATGCATTTATAAAACACTTTATAAACCATGCTTCAAACCATCATATAAAACATGCTCTTAGCATTCTTAAACAAGCAAATCATGCTTCACACCATAACATGTCATATTGGACACAAGTGATAAGTTTCATCTTTTAAAAACAAGATCAACATAAGACTCACACATGGACTTTTAAACACCATTGTGATCTTATAAAGCACAAGAACCACGCAAGGACTTTTAACCACCTTCGTGTTCTTCCCAAGGACTTTTAAACACCTTGGCCCCAAGGACTTTTAAACACCTTGGCCCATGGACTTTTAAACACCATGGAAAGGACCACACAAGGACTTTTAAACACCTTTGTGTCCGTATCAAGTTTCACCCCAAGGACTTTTAACCACCTTGGCCCCAAGGACTTTTAAACACCTTGGCCCCATGGACTTTTAAACACCTTGGCCCCATGGACTTTTAAACACCATGGAAAGGACCACACAAGGACTTTTAAACACCTTTGTGTCCGTATCAAGTTTCACCCCAAGGACTTTTAAACACCTTGGCCCCATGGACTTTTAAACACCATGGAAAGGACCACACAAGGACTTTTAAACACCTTTGTGTCCGTAACAAGAATCATCCAAGGACTTTTAACCACCTTGATGTTCTCAAATAAACTAGGCTCACTCAAGGACTTTTAACCACCTTAGTGACCTTAACCTTTTCAAAACATCACTTGCCAATATACATCATTATCATCAAATAATCCACTGTTTTAAAGCATTAACCCAAGCCATATTCATCATGCATTTTAAAGCATCAAACCACATTTAATCAATGTTCAAAAACAAGGAACTCTTACCTTGAGCTTCCTTCAACATATGGCTTACAAAAACAGCAATAATCATGCTAAATCATGCTTTCAAAACAGTATTTAAAACATGCAATTAAACCACATTGCACCTCAAATCAACCATGGCCACCACTAGAGAGTATTTCCGAAAACTTACACTTGAGCTTAGCAAAGTTGTTTAGACTTAAACTAAGCTCCCAAGACATTGGTTTCAAAGCCGAAAACCCAATTTCACTCACCGATTCCACTTCGCCTCAAGCCGAAGCACCAAAACAAGCCTCCGGATCACCAACGCTTGGATCCAAAGAAGACTCCCCTGATTAAACACATTAAAGCAGAGGATTAATGCATCATCATGCATTAAAAGCTTCAATGAAAGCACCTAAACTCGCTGCTCTCATCCACACTACAATTTCGGCCACCAAACACAACCGAAAATGCCTCCAAACAACTTCTCAACAAAGCCCAGCCATAAACCATCAAAACCAAACATCCTTTAACATCATTTAACATCTAAAAAGAACCTATTAGCATCCTTATATCTCCAGCAACATCAGATCCACAAGATCACCTCAAAAACAACCAAGAATCATAAGCTAAACTTAGGAAATTCAACCTATCCGGGATTGCATTAATCAAAACTCAATTCCTTATCAAATTAACATTCATTAATCATCATTTTAACACCTTAAAACACTGCTTAAACAGATCCAACGAAATTTCATCAAAAACACACCAAATCTTGCATTTTAAGCCAAGATCCATTAAACAATCTTAAAAGCCATTTATCAAACATCAATTAAGGATTGAGAACTTGGGAATTTCAGTAAAGAACTGAGAGTTTAGAGGAGAAGGACGTTCTTACCTCCAAACTTGAGTTTCTCCTCTTTTAGAGCCAAAAAGCTTGAAGAATCAACTTGCAAATTGAGAGGTTTTGTAGATATGATGATTAGAAATCAAAAGAGAGTTGAAAGGAGAGATTTAGGTAACAAAATCAGAAGAAACTCTCTGGAGAGAAAGTGTTTGGGTTGAGAGAAAATGAGAGAAAAGAAAATGAGAAGTTAGTTACAAAATAGCCAAAATGACTTTCCCTCCTCTTTTCTTATGTTTAAAAATCAGAATAAAACCTTAAAATATCTTAGAAAAATCTGGAGAAACTACTTTTGGAATAATAGCTCCTTAAAGATTCAAAGTTTCAATCCTTTATAAAACAGTCACGCAACTTTCAAAAATTACATTTTGGTCACTAGCCAAAATGTCACCCTTCCAAACCTCATTTTTCAAAATTGATTTCACAGTTCACTTATATATATTAAAAGATGATTTTAGAACATTTTTCCATATTTTTAATGCAACCCGAACTAGGCTTTCCTAATTTCACCTTATTAGATTCGAACAGCACTTTGACCAAACCGGTCAACGTCCATAACTTCTAAGCCCAAAACCGGGGCGTTACAACTCTCCCCCCCTTAAGAAATTTCGTCCTCGAAATTTACCTAAAGGAAAGAGATAAGGAAACTGCTTCAGCATGTCTTCCTTCCGCTCCCACGTGGCTTCCTCAACACCTCGATGCTTCCACAACACCTTCACCAACTCAATGGTCTTGCCACGAAGAACCTTGCTATCCGAATCCAGTACCTTCACCGGTTCCTCATCATAGGTCAAATCCGGATTCAATGCCACTTCCTCCACAGGCATCACATGCGAAGGATCAGATCTATACTTCCGGAGCATAGAGACATGAAACACATCATGAATCTTCTCCAACTCCTGAGGTAACCTCAACCTGTACGCAACAGGACCCACACGCTCAACCACCTCGTATGGTCCAATGTACCTAGGGCTCAACTTGCCCTTCTGGCCAAACCGCATCACCTTCTTCCAAGGCGAAACCTTCAAAAACACACGGTCACCCACCGCATACTCTATCTCCTTACGCTTCAAATCCGCGTAAGACTTCTGCCGATCAGAGGCTGCCTTCAACCGCTCACAAACGAGCTTTACCTTCTCGGTGGTTCCTTTCAACAAAGCTGGCATCGAAACCAACTTCTGACCCGCCTCAGCCCAACAAAGAGGAGTCCTACACTTCCTCCCGTACAAAGCCTCATAAGGTGCCATCTGTATACTTGCCTGGTAGCTGTTGTTATAAGAAAACTCAACCAAAGGCAGATGCTTCTCCCAAGAACCCTGAAACTCAATCACGCAGCACCTCAACATATCCTCCAAAATCTGGATAACACGCTCAGACTGACCATCCGACTGAGGATGATAGGATGTACTGAAATGCAACCTTGTACCCAGAGCTTGATGCAAACACTGCCAGAAACGCGATGTGAACCTCGGATCCCTATCCGACACAATCGACTTAGGCACACCATGCAGCCGCACAATCTCAGCAATGTACAGCTCCGCAAGCTTATCCAACGAAAACGTAGTATGCACAGGCAAGAAATGCGCACACTTCGTCAGGCGATCCACAATCACCCAGACCGAATTCTTCTTCGATGGAGACAAAGGTAAACCAGATACGAAATCCATGGTAACCCTTTCCCACTTCCACTCAGGGATTTTCAACGGTTGCAACAACCCAGAAGGAACCTGATGCTCAGCCTTAACTCGCTGACACACCAAACACTTGCTTACAAACTCCGCAACATCCTTTTTCAAACCCACCCAATAGTACTCATCACGAAGATCACGATACATCTTAGTACTACCAGAGTGCATAGCAAAAGGACTACTATGACCTTCAGTCAGAATAGCACGCCTCAACTCAACATCAGCAGGCACTACTATTCGACTCCCAAAACACAACACACCATCATCATTAAAGGAGAAATCCGAAGGTCTACCCTCCGCGATATCCTGAACATGAGACACCAAGGAATCATCCAGCAACTGCTTTTCCTTGATCAACTGAACCAACGATGGCTTCACTTGCAACTCAGCAACAAGACCACCATCACGCGAAATGCTCAAGCAGGAAAACATAGCCCTCAGCTCAACAGCTACCTTCCTACTCAAGGCATCCGCAACAACATTAGCCTTTCCAGGATGGTACTCAATCGTCAGATCATAATCCTTGAGCAACTCCAACCAACGCCGCTGCCTAAGATTCAACTCCTTCTGAGACATCAGATACCTCAAACTCTTGTGATCCGTGTACACCGTACACTTCTCACCATACAGGTAATGTCTCCAGATCTTCAGAGCAAAAACCACTGCAGCCAGCTCAATGTCCTGCGTAGGATAATTGCGCTCATGCACCTTCAACTGCCGCGATGCATAAGCCACAACCTTACCCTCCTGCATCAACACACATCCCAAACCAACATAGGACACATCACTGTACACCACAAACTCTTTCCCTGATTCAGGCTGAACCAAGATAGGAGCTTGCGTCAAAGCCGCCTTAAGCTTCTCAAAAGCCTGCTGTCTCGCTTCTGTCCACTCGTACTTAACATCCTTCTGCAACAGCTTCGTCAGAGGTGCAGCGATCTTAGAGAACCCATCCACAAACCTCCGGTAGTATCCAGCCAAACCAAGGAAACTACGGACCTCATGAACAGACTTAGGAACCTTCCAGTTCATCACCGCCTCAACCTTCTGAGGATCAACACGAATCCCCTCGGCAGAAACTACATGCCCAAGAAACACGACCTCCTTAAGCCAGAACTCAAACTTGCTCAGCTTAGCATAAAGCTGATTCTCCAACAAAGCTTGCAGCACAATCCTCAAATGCTCTTCATGCTCCTCCTCAGTACGCGAGTACACGAGGATATCATCAATGAATACCACCACGAACTTGTCCAGGTATTCATGAAACACACGATTCATCATGTCCATGAAAGCAGCAGGAGCATTTGTCAACCCAAACGGCATCACAAGGAACTCATAATGCCCATACCTTGTCCTGAAAGCTATCTTAGGCACATCCCCATCCTTCACCTTCAACTGATAATACCCTGACCTCAAGTCAATCTTAGAGAACACAGCTGCTCCCAAAAATTGATCAAAGAGATCATCAATCCTCGGCAAAGGATACCGATTCTTGATAGTCAACCTGTTCAGCTGACGGTAATCAATGCACATTCTCATAGTGCCATCCTTCTTCTTCACAAACAAGACCGGTGCTCCCCAAGGCGACACACTCGGCCGGATGAAACCACGATCAAGCAGCTCTTGCAACTGCGTCTTCAACTCTTTCAGCTCCTTAGGTGGCATCCGATAAGGGGTAATGGACACAGGAGTTGTATTTTCATACAGCTCAATTCCAAACTCCACCTCGCGGTTAGGAGGTAAACCAGGCAATTCCTCAGGAAAAACACCAGGAAACTCCTTCACAACCCTGATATCTTGCACCCGCAACTCCTTAGAGCTAGGATTCATCACAAAAGCTAGATAAGCTTCACAACCTTGCCTCAGCATCCTGCTCGCCTCCAAGGTAGACACCACATTGGCAAGAAACTTCACATTCTCACCAACCACCACAACTTCGTAATCATCCGCAAGCCTAAGCGAAACTCGTTTGTTTTCACAATCCACCACGGCACGATGCTCAGCAAGCCAATCCATACCAAGGATTACATCAAAACCATAGAAAGGAAATTCCATAAGATCAACATGAAAGACATGTTCTTGAACAACCAAGGGACACCTTCTATAAAGCTTTCTAGTCACAACAGTATCACCAAAAGAACTAGTGACTCGAACACCAACATCCAAAGATTCAACAGGCAAACCAAACAATTCAGCATGCTCACGCAGGATATATGAATGCGTAGATCCAGAATCTATCAAAGAAAGCAATGACAAGGACTGCAAAGTAAATGTACCTGCAATCACATCTGCATCATTCCTCCCTTCCCTCTGAGCATACACCCTTGCTTGTCATCCACCTTCCGGCTGAATAGCCACAACATGAGCTACTCCTCGGCCACCCTCCTCCCTCCTCTGGAAATTACCACGGCCGCGCCCACGACCTCTCTGCGGTGCAGCAACAACATGAGCACGCACCTGGCCTCCAGCAAACGTAGGACAATCTCGCCTCAGGTGGTCCGCAGAACCACAATTCCAGCACCCGTTACCAGCTGCCGCAACAGGAGCTTGCACCTCTCTCTCAGCACGAGGACAGTCACGCTTCATGTGACCACGTGAACCACAAATCCAACAAGCATTAGGATCAGCTCTGGCATTGCCACCCCTAGCAGGTACACCACCACCCCTCTTGGCTGAGGACTGATACTTCTGATCACGTCCCCTCTTGTTCCGTCCACCTCTGGAACTAAACTCAGCAGCTCGCTTTCCAGCACCAGAACCAGCACTTTTAACAGATAAACCCAGGTTCATCTCAATATCCTTGGCTCGGCCCACCAGCACATCAAAATCATCATACTCCGTGGCCAGCACATACATCTTCACATCCGTCACTAGACCGTAACGGAACCTTTCGCACCTCGCCCGCTCATCAGGTACCAGCTCAGGTGCATACTGACTGAGTCGTACAAACTGCACTTCGTACTCAGCCACACTCATGCTCCCTTGGGCAAGAGACATGAATTCACGTTTCTTTTCATCAAGATATCTCACACCAAGATATCTCCTCTTGAACACATTCTGAAAGAATGTCCAAGTGATGCCAGCTTCAGCCATCCCAGCTATAGTGGTCGTCCACCACGTATAAGCATCGCCCTGCAGCAAGGACACAACGCAACCCAACTTTTGCACATCCGTGCAGCTCATCTGACTCAAGATTCGCTTGGTACTCTCTAACCAAACCTCAGAACGCTCAGCCGACATACCCCTGAACTCAGTCCCACCAAGACTGCACAGACGCTCCAAAGGTAGTCTAACACCACCATCTCCCTGATGCCCAGCTCCTTGAGCTCCAGCTACTGCTGCTCGAAAAGCACCCGCAATAGCTTGTACCAACATCGTCATGTCAGGCATAGCTTGCCCCTGACCAGCCTCAGGTCCAGCAGCTCCAGCATCAGCTGCAGCATCAGCTCCATCTCCCTCAGCACCACCACCACCAGGTGGAGGAGGAGGTAACACCGCACTTTCCTCATTATCATTCTCGTTCGGAGCCGTAGCTCGCACATTACTCCTTAACTCTCTACGTGGTGCCATACTTTTACCATGCAATCACAATATAAATAAAACAAAGTTAGGCCCAGCAAGGTAAGCAATCCAAGTATTCAAGCTCAATTCATTCAAAATCAACATCATTTCATTAGCTTTGATCTGGCAATGGGTACCCACAACATGCTACATCACAGCATACATTCCAATTGCATCAAAATCACATACCACTTATCATGCTTTCACTCAACAAGCATACATAACATACTCACTTCAATCATGCACACATACATTCCCAATTACTCGAGAACTCAGCTCTGATACCACCAAATGTAACCCCCTTAACCCGGCCTAGACGGTTGACCCGAATTAAGAAAGTCACACGGGGAAAACCAAAGTCAACCCGAAAGTCAACCTTGATTAACGACCCTTTTTTTCTTTTAAGACTTGTCTAAATGCACATTAGCCCTAATTGTGATCACACAAACATCATACACAATGATCGTAAACATCTGAGACCAAACAGGGACCCAATTGAACAGATTGCAACTTTAGGGACCAAATTGTAAATTCTGATAATTATAAGGACTTAACCCAAATTAAAGTTACCAACCTTTAATTAGTCAGGTTTCATGCTTCACTGTCAAATTTCAGCTCAAACGGACATCCCAAACTCATACAATTGTACAAACAAGATTCAGGACCAAAATGCAAACATTACAAAACATATAACTGCCATTGTCAGCCCCCAACGGTCACCCGTTCCGAAACTGGCAGAGCCCGTTTCGAAACGCGGGGCCGTTCCACAACACGTACCGAAACGCGGGCTGGCAGTGGCCTTTCCGTTTCGGAACGGTGTCCCCCGTTTCGGACGCCTGGGCTGCTGCAAGGCACCCGTTCCGAAACGGTAACCCCCTGTTCCGAAACAACCTGCTCGAAATGCAACAAAATGCATGCTCAAACATACAATTGATCAACCATTCATGCTCCAAAAGCTACCAAACTTTACCAGCATGCAATTAAACATATAAGGGACATAAAAGCAACATCAATTCAACATATTAACAACATATAAGAAAAGCCCCAAATCTATAGGCATGCTTCTTACACAAGCAAGCCATTCAAGCATAAACTTCCAATTCAAATATGTAATGGCCAATTACAAGAACCAGCATTAAACACAACATTAAAACATACTTAGGGAGTTCCAAAACATCTCCCAAAACATCTCATTGGTCCCCCATTGCCAAATTAACAAAGCTAAGTGTACTTAAGAAAACCTTTCATACTTTGAGCTTTACTACCACTTGATTGCTTGCCTTCCTTGCTGCCCTCAAAGCACCTTAACGTTCTGCATTATTGGTTTAAGAAAACGAAAGAGAGCGTAAGCAATAGCTTAGTAAGGAATGCTCATAAAACCATTCAATAATGCATTTATAAAACACTTTATAAACCATGCTTCAAACCATCATATAAAACATGCTCTTAGCATTCTTAAACAAGCAAATCATGCTTCACACCATAACATGTCATATTGGCCACAAGTGATAAGTTTTATCTTTTAAAAACAAGATCAACATAAGACTCACACATGGACTTTTAAACACCATTGTGATCTTATAAAGCACAAGAACCACGCAAGGACTTTTAACCACCTTCGTGTTCTTCCCAAGGACTTTTAAACACCTTGGCCCCAAGGACTTTTAAACACCTTGGCCCATGGACTTTTAAACAACATGGAAAGGACCACACAAGGACTTTTAAACACCTTTGTGTCCGTATCAAGTTTCACCCCAAGGACTTTTAACCACCTTGGCCCCAAGGACTTTTAAACACCTTGGCCCCATGGACTTTTAAACACCATGGAAAGGACCACACAAGGACTTTTAAACACCTTTGTGTCCGTATCAAGTTTCACCCCAAGGACTTTTAACCACCTTGGCCCCAAGGACTTTTAAACACCTTGGCCCCATGGACTTTTAAACACCATGGAAAGGACCACACAAGGACTTTTAAACACCTTTGTGTCCGTAACAAGAATCATCCAAGGACTTTTAACCACCTTGATGTTCTCAAATAAACTAGGCTCACTCAAGGACTTTTAACCACCTTAGTGACCTTAACCTTTTCAAAACATCACTTGCCAATATACATCATTATCATCAAATAATCCACTGTTTTAAAGCATTAACCCAAGCCATATTCATCATGCATTTTAAAGCATCAAACCACATTTAATCAATGTTCAAAAACAAGGAACTCTTACCTTGAGCTTCCTTCAACATATGGCTTACAAAAACAGCAATAATCATGCTAAATCATGCTTTCAAAACAGTATTTAAAACATGCAATTAAACCACATTGCACCTCAAATCAACCATGGCCACCACTAGAGAGTATTTCCGAAAACTTACACTTGAGCTTAGCAAAGTTGTTTAGACTTAAACTAAGCTCCCAAGACATTGGTTTCAAAGCCGAAAACCCAATTTCACTCACCGATTCCACTTCGCCTCAAGCCGAAGCACCAAAACAAGCCTCCGGATCACCAACGCTTGGATCCAAAGAAGACTCCCCTGATTAAACACATTAAAGCAGAGGATTAATGCATCATCATGCATTAAAAGCTTCAATGAAAGCACCTAAACTCGCTTCTCTCATCCACACTCCAATTTCGGCCACCAAACACAACCGAAAATGCCTCCAAACAACTTCTCAACAAAGCCCAGCCATAAACCATCAAAACCAAACATCCTTTAACATCATTTAACATCTAAAAAGAACCTATTAACATCCTTATATCTCCAGCAACATTAGATCCACAAGATCACCTCAAAAACAACCAAGAATCATAAGCTAAACTTAGGAAATTCAACCTATCCGGGATTGCATTAATCAAAACTCAATTCCTTATCAAATTAACATTCATTAATCATCATTTTAACACCTTAAAACACTGCTTAAACAGATCCAACGAAATTTCATCAAAAACACACCAAATCTTGCATTTTAAGCCAAGATCCATTAAACAATCTTAAAAGCCATTTATCAAACATCAATTAAGGATTGAGAACTTGGGAATTTCAGTAAAGAACTGAGAGTTTAGAGGAGAAGGACGTTCTTACCTCCAAACTTGAGTTTCTCCTCTTTTAGAGCCAAAAAGCTTGAAGAATCAACTTGCAAATTGAGAGGTTTTGTAGATATGATGATTAGAAATCAAAAGAGAGTTGAAAGGAGAGATTTAGGTAACAAAATCAGAAGAAACTCTCTGGAGAGAAAGTGTTTGGGTTGAGAGAAAATGAGAGAAAAGAAAATGAGAAGTTAGTTACAAAATAGCCAAAATGACTTTCCCTCCTCTTTTCTTATGTTTAAAAATCAGAATAAAACCTTAAAATATCTTAGAAAAATCTGGAGAAACTACTTTTGGAATAATAGCTCCTTAAAGATTCAAAGTTTCAATCCTTTATAAAACAGTCACGCAACTTTCAAAAATTACATTTTGGTCACTAGCCAAAATGTCACCCATCCAAACCTCATTTTTCAAAATTGATTTCACAGTTCACTTATATATATTAAAAGATGATTTTAGAACATTTTTCCATATTTTTAATGCAACCCGAACTAGGTTTTCCTAATTTCACCTTATTAGATTCGAACAGCACTTTGACCAAACCGGTCAACGTCCAGAACTTCTAAGCCCAAAACTGGGGCGTTACAATTGCTTACTTCAAATCATGCTTTAAACAATAAGTAACATGCATTTAAAATCAAGTGCATCAACAATTCATAATAGCACAATCCGAGGGAGAAAATCCATTTACTTACTTCCAAACTTAGTAAAGTGTTTCAAGCTTACACTAAGTTCCCAAAATCACCTTTAAAGTGTTTCAAAGCTGGAAATCACGTTCTCACTCACCGACTCGCAAAACCAAGATTCGCCGATGCAAAATTAAGCGTACGAAGACCCTTCCGGAACCTCACCGATTGCTTCTGATGTATTCTCCCATGTTTATACCATACAAGAACAGAGGATTAATGCATCATAATGCATTAAAATCACCAGCAACTTAAACAATCTCGCTACTCTTCCCAAAACACTAAAACACCCATTTGAAAACAACTGAAATCAGCTTCAAACACTCTTTATACTCAGCCCAGCCATAATCTAACATTTCCACCCAATTTAATCATCAATAAACATCTAAAATCAACCTAATTACATCCTTATACCTCCAGCATCTCAGATTTCACGCTAACACCTCAAAAACCCAAAATCTAACAATCTAACAATTAGAGATCCAACTTATTTCGGGATTACATTCATAAAACCTTTATTTCCACATCATTTAACATCCAGCTTATGATTGAAATTAACCTCAAATCAATCAAAACAGTATCATAACGTAAATCTTGAAAACTCATCTTACAAAGCTTAATTTAGCAATTTTCATCAATTAAATTACAAAATCTTGTTATTAAACAAAACTAGAGATCCAAAGACTTGAGAATTTCAGTAAAGAAACTTGATTAGAGGAGTGAAAAGAAAGATCACCTCTAACACAAGCTTTCCCCTTGATTTGCAATGTTTTTGAAGAAATCCTTCAAGAAAACTTTAGCTAGTTGTTGTAGAAATCCATGGGCATCACTTAGGAATCAAAATTAGATGAAATAAGATAATTTTCTGGAGATTTTAGTGATGAAAAGAGAGTTTTTCTACTGGGAAAGTTGAGAGAAAAGTTTTGGAGAAAAGTAGTTATGTGAGAAAATGATTAGCCTTTTAAAATCTCTTTTAATAAAACTCTTTTATTAAAACATTTAATTAAATTATTTAAAACACAAATTCAAGGGAAAAAGCTGATACCACCTTGGTGTAATAGCTCCCTAATGATTTTATGTTTTGACTCTCTTCGATTTAGCCATTAAAACAGAACTTTCAATTTTTACATTTTAGTTACTAAACCGAAATGTAGATTTTCCAAAAATCATTTTCCAAAACTAGTTTCACTTTCCCTCGATATATATTTAAAGAGGATTTTAGAATTTTTTTGCATTATTTTATCACATCCCGAACCAAGTTTTCCCTGAACCGACTATAAATTGACATGGATCTCTAATCTAGATTCATCAAACCCTAAGCCTCCTTTAAAACCTCTAGGCCCAAAACCGGGGCGTTACAAAGAAAAAGAAAAAAAAAACAAGAAAGCAAAAAAGAAAAGTGAAAAAAAGAAAGAAAAAAAAGGAAGAAGCCCAGAGAGATTGAATTATTCATTGTAACAAACAGACAAAATGTGATTCAATGTTCAAGTTGCTGACAGAGACTGCTCCAAGAGTATGACATGAAGAATACCAAAAAGCCCTAGAAAGATCAAGAAGCATTTTTCAAAAGTGCAAAATTCTGACAACACCTGTTCCAATTTGGTCATTGACTCTTTAACATCTTATAAAACTCAATAGGGTGCATTGGGCCAACATGATGAGACATGATGGAAAGAGCCTTTTATTATCTGAGCAAACAATCATCAGTTACAAAATGCGCTATCCACCAAATCAAAAGTCATGTTGTTTCGGTAGCTTGAGGGCTCAGAAAAAATATGTTACGTCAGTCTGCTTGCTCGTTCTTAAGAATCGATCCTTTGAAACTCTTGATGGAAACACTAGCATTGACTAGAGAATGGCTCGTTGGCAAATATTATTATCAGAGTTCGATATTGGGTTCCTCGACGAGATGTGCTTCAGATGATTAAGGATCCTTGAACTTTAGTCTCCCAGATAAGGATTTGATGTGCATAACAGAAGGAAAAAGAAAGTGAACCCCTGGGAAGATTATGCTTAAGAGAACATACAATGCCTTTTGCTGTATAAGGCTGATTTATTCAAAAACCTCCAAAGACACTGTGTTATCCTGGTTGCGATTGACCACCTTACCAAGTGGATAAAAGTTGCTTTCTATGTCGGTAATGCCACCTTACCAAGTGGATAAAAGTTACTTCCTATGTCAGTATTACAAGAATAACAACTTGCAAGATGCTGAACAAAGATTATTTGTCGATCTGGTTTCCCAGAGAGAGTTGTCATTGATGGCGCCTCTAATATGAAAAACAAGATGATATTAGAAGTTTGGTGAACAGTTCAAGACAAATCATTGTAATTCTGTGATTAATTGCTCAGAGACAAATGGGGCAATAGATTCGGCAAACATAAACACCGAAGAACTGTCTCAAAGACTTGGGAAGACCGAAATAAGAAATTACCATCAACCTTGAATGTATTTCGATCCACAGTGCGCATCTCAACAGGGGCAACATAGTATTTTTTGGACTATGGATAGAAGCAGCACGACTAATTGGGATTCAGATTCCGTCGTCGAGTATTGATAGATGTGAAGTTGGACGATGCAAAACAAGTAAAAGCTCGATAAGGTCAGTCGAATCTCATTGAAGAGGGCAGATTAAAAGTAATTTGACATGTTTAGAGATGTATGATGCGAGCTCACAACAACTAAAGTTCGTCCAAAAGAATTCCAAGAAGGGGATCTAGTGCTTGAAAAGATCTTGCCAATTCATAGAGATTTCCGTGGGAAATGGATGCCTAATTGTAAAGGGTTACACATCAAGGAGACCTCTTTCTAAATGAGCGTTGATTTTAACCAGAGATGATCGGAGATGAGCTAAGCAATTCAATAAACTTAGACTCGTTCAAGAGGTGTTGCGCTCAAAGAATTAAAAAGAGATTGAAAAAGGAAAATAAAGAAAAAAAGCGGAGTGAAAACCCAAAAAGGGCGCCTTAGATATAAAAAAATCAAAAGAAAAAGAATAAAAAAAAAGATAAAAATCAAAAGAAAATGGGGGTTCAAGATGAAAATCCGCAATGGGCGTCTTGAAACCAAAGGAGGATTTGAGCTGAAAATGTGACACCCCAAAATCGGGGCTAGTCGGAATTGGATTCCGATGATTGGGTATTGATATTAAAATGTTCAAATATCATATCTACCTAAATTATAGATTATATTGTTAAGAGATCCTAAATGAACTTATTCTTAGTTTAGGACCTCCTTGGAAATGCCTAAGTTGATGTTTTTGAGCTAGGCGTTTTGATACAGTAAGATCCGTATCGAAATGGCCTAGGTAAGGCGTTTCAGAACGATTATAGAATGTTTCGATACAATTCCAACGGTATTAACTAACTTTTATACTTTTTCTTAGCCGTTTCGATACTGCTTCACGTGTTTTGAAACGGGTCCCCTGATTCGAATCTATTTAAAGGTTAAATCGAAAGGAAATGGAGTGGTGATGAATCACCTGCTTATTGCTGTCCCTCCCAACGTGGAAATAATTTAAAAAGATAACTTATAGTCATCTTTATTGAAAAGATATATAAAATATAGATAATATATATATATATATATATGTATGTATATATATTAAGCTTACCCTTGGATGAGGGAAACCTTTTCATTGGCCATAAGGGAGGTGAGAAATGATTAAGCTTGGAAAATGAATTAAAGAAAGCTCTCATCTTTGTTTTGCTTCACCGAGACCAATTTCATCTTCTTGTTTTGAAAGAACAAGCACACACCTCCATTGTCTTCAACCTTGAGCTCTTAAGCATACACCTCTCAAATTGTGATCCTTAAGCTTAAGCTTTCCTTAATTTAAGAACATCAATTCATGGCTACCGATCGGGTAAGTGGAAGCCCTAAGTTAATCATTGCTTCTCTTGATCATTGAATGTCTAGTTTCAAGCTTTAAGATAAGCCTTGTCTAATAGCTAATGGCTATTCAAGTATCAATATTTTCATATTGATTATAATAATCCCTTATTGCTTTTCCTAGTACAAGAATTGGAAAAGATTAATCCATCGTCTCCATCAAAAGCTAGGAATAAAGGGATAGCCATCCGGGAGCCGTAGAAGCTTCGAATTATCGAGGTGAGTGTAGTCGGAGTCTCGGGATTAGGCGAAGAGTCTTTCTGAATTCATCGTTATTGATTTTGTGTTATTTACTAACCATTGAATTAAAGGGGATTTGCATAAAGCATTGTTGAAAGCCATATTGGTAAGTTGTGGTAAGTATTGCATCGAATCATCATCCGTAGCATTTTTGTTGTTGTCATCAAAGTCATTGAAACATTTCTAAAGGAATCATTGAGCATCAATCATTGATTGTTGCTTATTGGATATTACATATTGCTATTGAGATATTGGTGTTGATATATGCATATTGTTATCAACTCATTGTTATTGAATCACTATTGTTGAACTATTGATTGTTGAACCTTGGGATCGAAGTATTGGATACAATTGGCATGCTATAGAATTCATGAGCTCAGTGTACGGGTGGACTACGGTCCTAGGGCTACGGCCTATATTGATTTGGTGAGGCGGAGAGATGTATTGTGTATTGGTCTTATTGGCAATGTCGGCGGTTGATCATTCATTGATTTGGTGAGGAGGTGGAATTCATGTATCCATTACCGTGAATCGATCCAAGGGAATTATTGATTGTTGATATTGCTTTGCTATGAAACTATGATATTGTCATTGAGGAGTGATACTATGCTATTAATATAAAAGAGAAGCATGCCATGTCTATTTATATAATTGATATTATGATTGTCATCAAAGCATGATAAATGGCATACCATGTTCATTCATTTTTATTGACTACCTCACTTAGACTATATAAGTCTAATGCATTCATTGTCCATACATTTCAGGTTTAGAGTTATCGTTTCAAGATCGGAGCTAGTTGGTAAAGCGACATGTCACCTCGCGCCTAAAGTAAATTATTTTGTCTCTATGAACTCCTAGAATGGTGGCAAAGTAGTTAAAATAGTCGATCTTGATGTTTTGTCTATGTTTATAAAGGCTATGCATTACATGTGGTTTAAGTGCCTTAAATGACTTGTTAAGTTTGCTTGAAAATGGCTTAATATGCATATTTGGCTTAAAAAAGTTAAAACATAGTAAATGGATTTGAATGATCATAAATTTTGACATGTCAATAGTTTAAAGCATTGAAATGTTGTGTGTAAAGTTTCATTGCATTTGGATACTGTTTAATAAGTCAGCACGATTAAAAACCAGCAAAAATCTGTCATTACAGGTCAGGCCGTATCGATACAGGTCATGGCGTATCGATACGGTTAAGCATAATTGAACCTAAGGATCAGGGTGTATCGAAATGATCTAGAGTCGTACCGGAACATTTTGCTATTGGAATTCGCTGTTTCGATATAGGTCTATGGAGTATCGAAACGGTCAAAGTCAAGGTCAAAGGAGCCAACCCGTACCGATACAAGGCTTGCCCGTATCGATACGGTTTAACGAACAAGTCAAATTAAGTTGAACATCGTACATCTGTATCGAAACAGCCTTGATCGTTCCGATACATGGTTAGTTAAGTTGGTTAAAAAGGGTTAATCTGGCAGTTTGCATTATTTACAAAATGGTCACTGAATTTAGGATGGTTAAATTGATTGAGTAAAGGAATACCGAATGGCATGAAAATTTGCAGGCTAGTTAATATTGCATTGAATTTTAGTGTGGTATGGTTAATTGCATCGAAAGACCTATAATTAATTATATTTACAGTTTAGTCCCTAAAACTTGTCATAATTACAATTTGGTCCTAAATGATTAAATATTTCTTTATAAGGGATTAATCGGATTAAAATGCATTTTGTTAATGTATTATTGCATGACATTATTCAAGTGTTGGCTATAAAACGAAATTATATTGCACCGTTCACCGTATCGTTCATCGGTAGCACCTTCCGACCCGGTTCTCGACCAGGCCGGGAAAGGGGTTGTTAAGTGTGAAAAAGTAATAGATTGTAGCCCTAGGATAGCTCAATTATTGTTAGGCTTAAGCCCATTTTAGTTGCATAATTAGGTAAACATACTAAAAAACTGCATAAATTAGATACTCTACCCTACTTGATGAATTTCACTGTTTTTATCTATAAAAGATACTGCTCAGGTATATGTTTCACTCTCTCGCAGATACCCGCCCAGATAGACGATGTTGCGGCAGCAAGGAGGGCAGAAAGAAAGATTTGAACATTCGATAGATGATGCTGGTGTACCTGCTGGAGATGCTGATAAGACTAAGCTACAGAGGAAAAAACCAGACTAAGGAGCCCTACTGATGCAGACCTCTGCCGAGGCAGCATATGGTATGCCACCGAGGTAGCATCCCAAGGCAGCTGAAATGAAGCAAAGTGGTGTGCGACTAGAAGAACACATCAAGCCCGATTTTTAGAGACCACTTGCATGCAGATCGGAGCCCAAAAGCCCAAGAAAAGCCACAGTCAAAGCTCAAGGAGTTTAAAGTCAACCGGGAGTCAAGCTTGGATTAAAAGAAGATTTAATTAGAGTTTAATATTTTTTAGGAGATCCAATTTAATTCCAACTTGTACTCTAGTCGTTTAACCAACTTCGAGTAGGCCAAAGCTTATATATAAGGCCTCTTAGTCGACTAGTAAAGGATATCGAGAGTTCCTAGACCAAAACCCTAGTGTTTCCATTCATCCATCATGTTCTAAATGTTTCCTAGGGTTAAGGGTTGGATTTGTTGAGTAGTTGTGAGAGATTGTTTGTATTTGTTTAGGTTTTTAAGTGTTGCAATAAAATTTTAAAGTTTGTTTACTCTTGGCATTGTTCTTGTTTGCAATAAAATCGGGACATGAGAGAGCAATCATCAATTTGTCTAATATCTATATAGTTAGACTCACGAAACGAGTGAACACGATTTTATCCAACTTGGGGTGAAGTTACTTCAGCTTAGGGATAAGTTAGAAGTTCATCGGCTAAAGGAGGCTTAAGAATTGGTTGGTGTTCATCATTAGATTCACGCCGGGAGGTATTATCAAGACGTGTTTTCCAATAGTACTTCAACTTAGGGATAAGGAGGAGTCATTGAAGGAAGCCTTGTCGAACTTTGAAGCATCACTCAGCTGCCCGGGCAGCACAACACGTTCTGCCGCGGCGGGTCATCTACCAAGGCATTACCTCGGTAGTGGAGTCGGTTTTTGCAGCACTTGAACCAAGACGAAACATTCAAAATCCACACTACAAAGCATTCCAATACCGGCCCAATCTCTCAATCTGAATTCCCAATCAGTTAAATTATTTTTTTAAAATTTTCATCAAGTCAATTCAAATCCCAACTCAAATTGTGTTTTTACTTTTCGTTGTGCAGGAATTTAATCATTGAAGCAGCTTCCAATCCCTATAGAGACGATATCTTAATTACTACAACTTGGCAGCAGTGTACACTTGCACTCTAATTAGAGGACACCTTAACGCTTTACAAGTTTTTGGCGCCGTTGCCGGGGATTGGGAATAGCAACTTCGTCTTTACTTTCTTGCACTTTTTCTTTATTGCATTTAATTTCCAATTTTAGTTTTTCTTTATTATCATAAAAAATTACAGCTTCTTTGTTCTAGTTTATGACCAGAGCAAATTCGTCATCTAAACACATGTTTATTGACGAGATCGAACGAGAAGCAAGAAAAATCAGAAGAGATGCACGTGAGGCATTAGTAGCAGCGAAAGTAGCAGGAGCAGCAAAAGCAGCAATGCATAACGTCAATGATGCCAATAATGTCGTCGTGGCAGATCCTGCGGCAGATGGTGAGCGGCGAGATCAACAACCACCTCTTCCTCCTAGCCAGCAAAGACGAGTCCGTACCACTTGAGACTACATGGAGGAAGACATAGACAACCTTGACTTTGCAGTCATAGAACTAGACATCAATACCAATCATTTTGAACTCAAGCTAGTTATGTTCAATATGATTGATAAACTGGGACAGTTTGGGGGCACATCAAATGAGGATGCTCGGCAGCACATGAAGTCATTCTTAGAGATTTGCAAATCTTTTAGAATTCAAGGACTACCCCCTGACGTTTTGAAGTTGCGATTATTCCCCTATTCACTGAGGGATAGGGCAAAAACTTGGTTAAATGGCCAGACTGCTGGTTCTATTGAGTCCTGGACAGACCTGTGTCGAGATTTTCTGGCTCGTTTCAATCCTTCAAATGTCACTGATCGTATACGAAGCGAGATTACCTCTTTCCGACAGACTGATGACGAGGCAATGTACGAAGCATGTGAACGCTACCGAGAACTTCTGCACAAATGCCCGCTACATGGACTGCCACTTTGGACGCAAGTATCTCTGTTCTACAATGGTGTTAATCAACCCACCGGGATGATGCTAGATGCATCAGCGAATGGCATACTCCTTGATAAGGCACAAGAGGAGGGAATGAGGATTCTGAACCAGTTGGCCAAAATGATTATCAGTTTCCATCCGCCCGCCGAGGCGGCATTAGACGACATACCACTGTGAATGAGTTGGAAGCATCAGAGTCCGTTAATACCCGTATGGACAAGTTAACCAGATTGGTTGAAAACATGATCAAAGCAACAGGAAAATCATATGAGATAAAAGCAGTGGAAGCTTTCTGCGATGAATGTGGTGGAGACCATGACTCTACATAATGTACAGTCTGGAAATTTCATTGGAACCTAAAACTGGAATAGTACTCCCAATACAAACACATACAATCCGGGTTGGAGGAAACATCCAAACTTCTCATGAAGTAACCCTAACACTGCAGAAAATCCTACCAATCAGAATACGAGCTATCAAAGGAACCTGCCTCGGCAGCAGATGCAACAACATCAACCTACAACAAACAAATCTCTAGAGGCCACTTTAAATACTTTTATGTCCCATACTAGTGCCTATATTGCTAATTCTGATAAGTTTGTTAACAAAGTTAATGCTTTCATGGACAAGACTGAAATTCGGATGCAGAACCAAGAAGCATCATTGAAAACACTGGAAACTCAAGTGGGTCAATTTGCAGAGATCTTAAATACACGACCAGTTGGGGGTTTACCTAGTGATACTGAGGTCGCTACAGGAAAAACCCATGAGCATTGTCAAGAAATCACCACCAGAAGTGGAATTAGCTTACAAGAACCAAAGGGTCAGGCAACAAAGGGGAAAGCACCAGTGGAGCAACCGAACCAATCTTCAATGCCTGCCGAGAAGGATGCCGTGGTAGGTCCTGATACTGCGATAACTCCTAACACATCTGAATCGACCAAAGATGAGGAAAATCATCATGAGGAAATTCCCACCCCTCAGATCAAATTTCCCTGCAAAGAGAGAATTGAAGACATCAAACTACCACCACCATTCCCACAAAGGCTGAAAAGGCAGAAGCAAGATTACCAGTTCAAGAAATTTCTCGATATCTTGAAACAGGTCCATATCAACCTGCCTTTGGTGGAACTCATCGAACAGATACCTAACTATGCCAAGTTCCTCAAGGACATAGTTTCTAAGAGAACACGAATCAGTGAGTTTGAAACAGTGGCAGTTACAGAGGGATGCATGGCCATGATGCACAACAGAGCCCCACTAAAGAGAAAAGATCCGGGCGGTTTTATCATTCCCTGTAAAACTAGCAGCAATTATACTGGGCAAACATTATGTGATATTGGGGCAAGTATCAACTTAATGCCAAAATTTGTTTTCCAGAAACTAGGGATAGGAAGGGCCCGCCCTACTACTGTCATGCTCCAACTGGCGGACAACTCTTACGTTCAACCAGAGGGGAAAATCGAAGACATACTGGTAAAAGTTGATAAGTTTATTTTCCATGTAGATTTTTTGGTTTTAGACTGTGAAGCAGATGAATGGGAACCTATTATACTTGGAAGACCGTTCCTAGCTACTGGAAGGAAGCTGATCGACGTCAAAAAAAGGAGAGCTTACAATGAGGGTAAACGATCAGGAGATAAAACTGAATGTTTTCCAAACCCTAAAACATAATGATGACTTAGAAGAATGCAAAATGCTTCATGCCACATCTAAGTTTGAGTTTGACGTAGATAAACCATCCCTGGGCAAGTACTGCCTCGGCAGTGTTTCTGGTGAATGCCTTGGCAGTCACTTGGAGAGCTGCCCTGATACCCGCCTTGGCGGCCATAGTACATAAGCTGAAGATGAGGAAGAGACAGAGGAGCATAATGAAGTACAGTGGATGGAAACAAGGCCAAGTAAGTACTTTGAACCCTTAGATTACACTGATAAGGGAGGTCAAATTTATAAACCATCTATTGAAAAACCCCTATCCTTGAGTTGAAACCCTTACCTGAGCAACTTAAATATGTTTTCTTGTGACCCAATGATACGTTGCCCGTAATTTTCTCTTCCAAGTTGCAGGTTGAACAGGAACTCAAGCTGATAGACCTGCTACGGCGGCATAAGAGGGCAGTGGGATGGACCATCGCCGATCTCAAGGGAATTAACCCAGCAGTGTGCATGCACAAGATCTTGTTAGAAGAATGTTGTAAATCCACTGTCGATGCTCAAAGAAGGCTGAATGAGGTGATGCAAGAAGTTGTCAAAAAGGAAATCATCAAGTGGCTCGACACATGCCTCATTTATCCTATATCCGACAGTGAATGGGTAAGCCCGGTACAATGTGTACCCAATAAAGGAGGGATCACAGTGGTCAGTAACGAAAATAATTAACTGATCCCAACCAGGACTGTGACCGGTTGGAGGGTTTGCATGGACTACCGCAAGTTAAACAAGGCAACTAAGAAGGATCATTTTCCATTACCTTTTATTGATCAAATG
The DNA here is from genome assembly GCA_030270665.1 of Hibiscus trionum. NCBI lineage: Eukaryota > Viridiplantae > Streptophyta > Magnoliopsida > Malvales > Malvaceae > Hibiscus > Hibiscus trionum. The sequence continues at coordinate 3,367,671 of BSYR01000050.1, forward strand.
CTTGACCGCTTTGCTGGCAAACCCTTCTATTGTTTTCTTGATGGCTATTTAGGGTATAATTAGATTGCCATAGACCCCCAAGATTAAGAAAAGACCACCTTCACCTGCCCTTATGACATATATGCATTCAGGAGGATGCCGTTCGGGTTGTGTAATGCACCAACAATGTTCCAACGCTGCATGATGGCCACATTTTCTGACATGGTCGAAGAATTCATGGAAATCTTCATGGATGATTTCTCTATCTTCGGCAGCAACTTCGACAGCTGCCTCGACAACTTAGAGAAGGTGCTAACGAGATGTGAGGAATCTGACTTAGTGCTAAATTGGGAGAAGTGCCATTTTACGATGGATGAAGGGATAGTCCTGGGTCACAAAATATCTGCCAAGGGGATTGAGCTTGACAAAGCCAAATTCAAAGTTATTGAAAAACTACCGCCGCTGACCTCTATCAAGGGCATCAGAAGCTTCTTAGGACACACATGTTTTTATAGACAATTTATTGAAATATTTTTAAAGATCACTAAACCTTTGTGTACCTTGCTTGAACAGGATAAAACCTTCAGGTTCGATGACTCATGCACTGAAGCATTTGAGACACTAAAGAAGAAGCTAGTTTCTACCCCCATTGTAGTCCTACCCGATTGGACCCTACCTTTCGAATTAATGTGCGATGCAGTGACACTACTGTAGGAGCCGTCCTTGGGAAGAGAAAGGGAAGGACATTCCATGTGATTTACTATGCCAGTAAAACCCTGAATCCTACCCAAGTCAACTACACCACCACTGAAAAAGAACTGCAGTGGTTTTTGCCTTTGACAAATTTCGACCATACTTAATAGGAACAAAGGTAATTGTCCACACATATCACTCAGCTCTGAAGTACCTATTCGCAAAGAAATATGCCAAGCCACGATTGATCCGTTGGATTCTATTACTACAAGAGTTTGATGTTGATATCAAAGATAGAAAGGGTACAGAGAATCAAGTTGCCGATCACCTGTCACGCCTAGAACAGGGCGGCAGCACCTCCATCAGTACAGAAATCCAAGATGTATTTCCAGATGAGAAGCTGCTGATGAGTGCCTAAAAGTCCTATATTTTACCCCTCATTTATCCTTATTTTTGTTGCACTCAAGCATGTTTAATTGCATTTTAGGTTAAGTTTTGCATCAACATCACATTTAGATAAAACTGCGCAGATACTGCTAAATTTGGTTACTTTTGCAGGTATCTGCCATGGCAGAATCCAGGGCAGCAGAGGAACAGAAGATAACTGTTGTGGAAGAATCCAGGGCAGCAGAGGAACATAAGAGCTGGAGTAAAGAAAACTGCCTCATACATCACTGTCGTGACAGTGATGCCGTGACAGTGATGCCGTGACAGAAGTGGCGACAGTGTTGAAGCAAATAGCCTTATAACTCGCTGCCGTGACATATTCCGTGACAAAGGTGGCGACAGTGAATAAGAAGAGATGGAAAATGCAAAGTGGAGTTCGACTGATAGAGGATTTCAAACCTAATTTTTAGAGACCACTCGCATAATTTTTGGAGCCCAGAAGCACAAGAAAGGCCTTGCCCAAAGTTTGAAGAGAAAGTCAAAGTAAGAAGATAGGGTGAACTAAAGGACGTTTATTCAGAGATTTAGTCTTTAATGAATTGTACTTTAATTCGAACTAGTATTCTTGGCCATTAAGAAAACTTGTACACAAGGCCTATATATATGCTTGTAATTCGACCTAGAGATATAACCTAGTTCCTAGCCGTTTTCCATCACAAACCCTAGCTTCCCCCTTCTCCATCATGTTCTAAACTTTCCCCAGGGCTAAGGGTTGATCTTGTAAAGTAGTTGTAAGTGTTAAACTGTTTCTTAGGCATTTTTCTGTTCAAATCAATAAAACTTCAAGTTTATTCATTATGGTCTCAACATCTTGCAAGAGTATCGGGAGAGCATTGTAAGATTATCTATTTACTTAATATAGGGAGAGTTAAGTATACGAAAGGAGTGAGTACAGGTTCTCCAGTTTATGGTTGAACTATCTCGGGCCTAGGGATAAGAGGAGGTTCAGTGGCTAATAAAGAATTCACAAACATTGGTGTTCATCCTTTGATTCACGCCGGGAGGTATCATCCAAGACGTGTTCATCGACAGACTTGGACCTAGGGATAGGACAAGTCACTCCAGGGATTCTTGCCAAACTTGAAGTACAGAGTTGTTGATCGCTGCCACGACAGGCTCGACGACAGACACAACAAAAGACCTTTGAACAGTGCAACACCTGCACTACTGAGCAAATCAATACCATCCTATTTTCTCAATCTGATTCATTTACCTATTTTAGTTTATATTCAAGAATTTTCACAACTCTTTATTAATTTATCTTTTCCGTTGTGCAGGAAAATTAATTCTGAAGTTGTCCCAATCCCTGTGGAGACGATATCCGATACTCCGTATCACTTTATTACTTGCGACGTGTACACTTGCACTACATTGCGATAGACTATTTTACACGCAACAAGTTTTTGGCGCCATTACCGGGGATTGGCGCACAACTTCGTATTTTTTTCTTGCACTTATATTTATTTTTTGCTTTATTTTATTCGTTTTTTTGTAAAAAAAACTCAGGTGCAATACAGGTTCAAGGGCATCAACATGTCAAGAAAAACCATTCGAGAGCTGATGTGGGAAAGCTCTTGCAATTACCGTGAAGGGAATCATGCACTCAAAAGTAGTCCCCATTTTTTCGGTGAATATATGGACAACCAACAAGAACAAGATATGCCGCCACAGCAGCAACATAGACAACAGATGCCGCTGCCGCAGTAGCAAAATTTTTTATGGTATGATCAAAACCTGCAAATTTTTTTGTACCATAACAGTTTTGCTGCAGAACCCGACATACCATGACAATGTCATCATTCTCAAGAGCAGTCAAAATCCTTAAAAGACACACTGCAAGCCTTCATGGCACTCACTCAAGAATTGTCGGCTTCTACGGACGCAAGTATCACCAAGATGGATGCACTCTTGAGCAGACCGGTCCTCATTCATGCCACGACTGAACCTGAAATCCCGAGGTAAGATGACGAGGATGCCCATGTGAAGGAATACCCAACACGTGATGAGTCTGAGCAACAACTTGCCATGGCAATGATCGAGGAGCCGGAATGGAGCAACACCGCAACAACGCTGAGTGAAATTCAAGAGAATGTCACTGCGGCAACCACATCTGAGGCAAATTCTCAACCCACTACCTCGGTTATGCCCGAACAATATTGCACACATCCATCCCTGTCATGGAACTCGCACGACCACCTAGAAGAGCTACCCAATGACAATGCCTCACAAATGGAATACGAGCAGGTAATAAACGAACATTTTGAATTCATTAAAAACTCACAAATTCTATTGCAGGTATTAGAGGAACCAAAGACGGTGGACTCAGAATCATTGAAGTCTCTACTGATGGAGACCTACGAGTGGCCAACAGAAATTGTTCTGGGGAGTCATGGCACTTTCCAATGTCCTATTGACCTGCAAAGCAACCTGACAAAGGACTGTCAAAATAACTGGCTGCCGCAGCAGCAGACACGACAACAAAGGCTACTTTCCACCATAATAAACTTCGACGAGAATGAGGACTTTATGGACTACAAAGGGAAGAGAAAGAAAGGAGCGTCCACCATGAGAATAATCACCAGATGGAGGATACGGATGGACTTCAAGAAGTACCAGAAATGACCCCTCAAGCATCAATAGAACATGGAGTAGTTACTTTAGGAGATGCCCCTCAAGGCACTCCTAATTTAACTTATTTTATTTTAATCTTATTTTATCTTTATTATTTTAGGAATTAGAAATTTGATATTGGTTTTTAGTTTGTTTGTGTTATTAGGTAAACAGAGAGAACCTTTGCAATGACGATACAAGCAACCCGAGGAAGCTCTGCCTCCACCCCTGCCGTGACAGCACTCATACTCCCTGAGATGAATTCCAAAATGATTGCCGCTAACAACAGTGAAGATAGTGACGCAAGGAAGATGGCAGCCTCCGCGTCTCCAACTCCTAGGGCAGCACCCACAGCTCCTCCGACAAAGTCCAAGGAGACTGCCCGCTGACAGCTCCTCATCCAAAGCTCCAGCAGCAATGACGACAGCCGCACAACTTAAGTTTTTTTTCTTTTTCTCTGCCGCCTGCTGTATATATTATCTTTTTGTGATGTTTATTTTTTGTTTTTCATTTTTATGTCTTGTGTCATGCATTGAGGACAATGCAAACTTTGCGTTTGGGGGTAGGTAGTCCTCCTAATTATTAATATAATATTGCATTTAGTTTTAATTGTGTCGCATTTATTTTTTTATGCTAAAAAAATTTGGCTTAATTTATTGAACTTTTATTATCTGCTGCTGCCATCTCTGTCGTGACAGGCCCTTAAAAATATTTTAGGAAGTAAGTAGAGCCATAGTATAGTTCTGAGAAACTGAAACACTTTGTGACTTACTTGATAAAAGACTTTCTCTAGCACACTTAGAATAGAAAAACTTTTCCACTAGAGCAGAAAAAGACTTGAAGTCAGGTTAGTCCTAGAGGTGCCTATCACTGGCTCTAGGAAAATAACTAGAGAAACTTCTAGAGGTGCCTATCACCGGCTCTAGTAAAAGTAGAAAAAGAAAAATTTCTAGAGGTGCCTATCACCGACTCTAGAAATTAACTAGAGGTGCCCAAAACTGGCTCTAGTAAGATTAAAACTCTAAATAAGCTAAGTATAATATTCTAGTTGCTAGGGAAGTCTATGTTCATGTATGTTCACAATAAATGCACACAGTTGCACGAGAACTATACTTTTGCTCTAAGTAGATCCTTAAATATTTGAACATGTGCTAAACATGATAGGGATGGTGCTGTGGGTAAGGATTGTTCATTGACTTAAGCCAAGAAAAAAAAAATATGTATGTATGCATGCATGTTAGTTAGGTTGCATTTGCTTTAGGACAAGCAAGAACTTGAGTTTGGGGGTGTGATGAGTGCCTAAAAGTCCTATATTTTACCCCTCATTTATCCTTATTTTTGCTACACTCAAGCATGTTTAACTGCATTTTAGGTTAAGTTTTGCATCAACATCACATTTAGATAAAACTGCGCAGATACTGCTAAATTTGGTTACTTTTGCAGGTATCTGTCGTGGCAGAATCCAGGGCAGCAGAGGAACAGAAGATAACTGTCGTGGCAGAATCCAGGGCAGCAGAGGATCGAAAGAACTGGAGTAAAGAAAACTGCCTCATACATCACTATTGTGACAGTGATGCCGTGACAGAAGTGGCGATAGTGTTGAAGCAAACTGCCTTATAACTCGCTGCCGTGACATATGCCGTGACAGAGGTGGCGACGGTGAAAAAGAAGAGATGGAAAATGCGAAGTGGAGTTCGACTGATAGAGGATTTTGAGCCTAATTTTTAGAGACCACTCGCATAATTTTTGGATCCCAGAAGCACAAGAAAGGTCTTGCCCAAAGTTTGAGGAGAAAGTCAAAGCAAGAAGATAGGGCAAACTAAAGGACATTTATTCAGAGATTTAGTCTTTAATGAATTGTACTTTAATTCGAACTAGTATTCTTGGCCAGTTGCTACTAGCAACCACCATTATAGAGAGCATTGTCGCGACATTGACTAATGCACATGCCGTCGTGGCAGACACATCGGCAGCAGCTATTCCCTCAGCACCTTGGTATGTTGATATTGTGAATTATTTAGTTACTGGTGTGTTACCTTATACCCTAAACTATCAAGGCAAGAAGCAGTTCCAATATGATGCTAAGCATTATTTTTGGGACGAGCCTCTTTTGTTCAAACATTGCGCAGATCAGGTTAGAAGAAGGTGTATCCTAGAGGAAGAACAACATGCAGTGCTCTACCAATGCCATGCTACCCCTTTTGGAGGCACACGAACAGTAGAAAAAGTACTCCAATTCGGTTTCTATTGGCCCACTCTTTACATAGATTCCCAAGCTTTTTACAAGCAATGTGATATTTGTCAAAGAACCGGGAATATCTCAAGGAGGAATGAGATGCCCCTACAACTTATTCTGGAGGTTGAGCTATTTGATGTTTGGGGGATAGATTTCATGGGACCTTTCCCATTATCCTGTGGTAACTTATACATCCTCTTTGCTATGGATTACGTGTCCAAATGGGTTGAAGCTGTGGCAACTCCAAAGAATGATTCCAAGACCGTCCATCGATTCCTTTATAAGTACATATTCACCAGGTTTTAAATCCTCAGGGCGATAATTAGTTATGAAGGTAAACATTTTGATAACAGGCTCATCGCTAAAGCTTTAAAAAGACTTGGTGTTTGTCACAAGATTGCCGCAGCGTACCATCCACAGACTAATAGGCAAGCCGAAATTTCAAACAAGGAATTGAAGAACATCCTAGAAAAGGTAGTCAGCCCAACTAGGAAAGACTGGTCCCTTAGACTGGATGATGCACTGTGGGCATATCGGACAACATTCAAAACCCCTCTAGGTATGTCACCCTATAGACTTGTGTATGGAAAAGCTTGTCACCTACCAGTCGAGATCGAACACAAGGCCTATTGGGCGATAAAAGCTGTCATTATGGATTGGGACAAAGCTAGGGAAAAAAGACTTCTAGATCTTAATGAGATGGAAGAATTCAGAAGGGAAGCGTACGAGAATGCCAAGCTTTACAAAGAAAAAATAAAAAAATGGCACGACAATAAGATTCTGCTGCGGCAGTACCTGCCAGGGCAGCTAGTCTTATTGTTCAACTCTTGTCTAAAGCTATTCCCTGGAAAACTTAAGTCCAGATGGTCTGGGCCCTTTGAAGTCGTTAAAGCATTCCCACATGGTGCAGTCACGATCAAATCTACCAAGGATGGGCATGAGTTTAAAGTGAATAGGCAGAGGTTAAAGCACTACACAAGACCTCATGTTCCAAGAAACAAGGAAGTGATCATGCTAGGGGATGCATCCAAATGCACCCCTAACTTAGCATAAAAATTTTCTTTTATGATTTTCATTCTTAGGAATTAGATTTAATTTTCATGCATTTATTTTTCAACCACGGTATTTTTAATTTTCTTTTTTTAGGTTTTAGATTTAATTTTAGCATGCCTTTAATTTTTTAGCACTAATAATTTTATTTCAGTTTATTTTAGAAGAAACAAAGCCCAAGGGAAGATAGAAGAATCAAGCCCAACTCATCAACCATTCAAACCGCCCGTTGAAGCCCGCCGTGGCAGACACATACATTGTTTCCTGCCTGAATTAGCCGTTGCAGAACTAGTCGTTCCACCCAACGACTCTCTACCTAGGCAACGGCTGCCTCGACGGACGAAACGGCAAAACCCATCACTAAGCACCTCTTCACCCCTATTTAAACCCCTCATTATTTTTACTATTCACTCTTCTTTACTCTCTTTTGCATTTTGTTTCACAATATTTTCTCTATTTTCAGACTACTCTCACAACTATCTCAACGTCCAAAACCCTCTCCTTAAACCAAGAATGGCAAGAACTCCACGCCGCCGCGCCGCCCAGGCAGAGTCCGAGGCATCTCTCCAACACTTCGCTTCACCGGAAATAAAAGCTCGCCACAACGAGAAATTCAAGGAGAGATCGGTGTAGGAGGAACAAGGCTTCTACTACGAGACGAGGCAAAGGAATTTTAGGTTCGAGCAATTCATATACACAAAAATCTCACATCAAAAATGGCAAATCTTTGCCCAGCAACCGAAGCCAGCAAACCAGACGATAGTGCGAGAATTTTATGCCCATGGGATGACAGCAAAAAACCCGACGGTGAATGTCTGAGGGCGGCCAGTGTTGATAGATGCTGATAAGGTCAACCTCTTCTATGGCCTTCACATTCAACAAGATCAACACAAGGAATGTAGGCAAAAATAGGGGCACTATCAACCGGCGGAACCTACTGCCCGAAGCCAAGCTGTGGAATATTTGTAAAGAGGAGGCTGCTGCCCACATCCCACAACTCGACGGTCGACAAACCGCGATTGGCACTCATCCACTCGATCATGCACAAAAGGTATATAAATGTGGGTGAGATTATTGCTGATGAAATCTTTGAATGTGGGTAGAAATCAAAAGGCCAACTCTAGTTTCCCAGCCTCATCACTGCCTTGTGCGAGAAGGCATTTGTCCTGGTATAACCAACCGGCAGCTTAACACCGAAACGAACTGGGCAGACAAAGGAGGTCATTCTGAGCAAAATGGAAATCACAACTGCCACCCCAGAAAACTATGTCGAGGCATCAGAATTGGGCAGCCAGCAACCTTATCAACAGCCTGCCTCGGCAACCACAATAGGCGGCATGGCAGCACAGCTGGACAGAATGGAACGTTGCCAGCTGACCTTCATGGCCTACATTCGGGACTTCAAACGCCACAATCAATACTCTCCAGAAGAAATTCCCGATGGCCCAGTTCCCGGAGTTCCCTGCCGAGATCTTTGCCTAGGGCGCACAAGACATGTCTGTCATGGCCTCTACCTCGGCAACCCATGCAGCCAACTCCGCAACTCCAACCGCCCCAATCTCAACAGAGCCTCAAGCTTCTTCAGCAGCCACAGCCACCGAACTTCTCTCCATCTCCGATGACCGCGTTGACATCGCAGCCGCCCCAATCAAAGAAAAATGTCAGACATCACGGGCAGCAGCTGATGCACCAGCACCATCTGATTCTTCCTACCTCAACTCCCTATCATCAGATTCGGTATGGAAAGACATGGTCTGGTCCGTCACAAAAAAGCTGGACACCACATACTCCCCAGCCAAAGAATAAAAAAACCTCCAACACCAAGGAAATATGCCTAGACAGCGAGGACGGCAGCGAGAATGAAGTTACAAAACCAAACCAACCGAAACCAGCATCACGCAAGTAGCCGCTGAGGGCGGCCAAAAGACTCAAAGCAGGAGCACAAAGGCGGATGATACTTAGTGACGATGAAGAAGACGAGACCTCTTCCGATTCGCCACAAATCTAAGCTATCATTTTTCTTCTTTATTTATTTAATCTATGTTTTATTTTGAGTATGTATGCATGCATTGAGGACAATGTTCCTCTCGAGTTTGGGGGGAAAATGTGTTCTATTTTTTTTCTTTCTTTTCTTTTTATTTATTTTCTATTTTCATTATGTAGTTGCATAGTTAGAAGCATTTAGGAACCATAGTGTAACTGCCCTTATTTAACATGGAAGGAAAAGTTTAGTTTGAAAAAGAATTTTTTGAGTATTCTTTACCTACCTAGGCAGACTACCCGTCGAAACAGCAACCTTAGCATAACTTTGGAAGTATTTAGAATACAACAATGTTCTGAACTTAAAGAAACACCCTTTGTGTCTGGTTTGATTTTAGGTTATAAGGAGCATTTATTTAAACATTGCGTAGATCAGGTTATAAGGAGGTGTATCCCAGAGGAAGAACAACAGACAGTGCTCTACCAATACCATGCCGCCCCTTCTAGAGGACATTTTGGAGGCACACGGACAGCAGCAAAAGTACTTCAATCCGGTTTCTATTGGCCCACTCTTTACAAGGATGCCCAAGCTTATTACAAGCAATGTGATAGATGTCAAAGAACTGGGAATATCTCAAGGAGGAATGAGATGCCCCTACAACCCATTCTGGAGGTTGAGCTATTTGATGTTTGGGGGATAGATTTCATGGGACCTTTCCCATCATCCTGTGGTAATTTATATATCCTCCTTGTTCTTGATTACGTGTCCAAATAGGTTGAAGTTGTGGCAACTCCGAAGAATGATGCCAAGACCATCCACCGATTCCTTCACAAGCACATATTCACCAGGTTTGGAATCCCAAGGGCGATAATTAGTGATGAAGGCAAACATTTTGATAACAGGCTAATGGCTAAAGCTTTAAAAAGACTTGGTGTCTGTCATAAGATTGTCGCGGCGTACCATCCACAGACTAATGGGCATGTCGAAATTTCAAACAAGGAATTGAAGAACATCCTATAAAAGGTAGTCAGCCCAACTAGGAAAGACTGGTCCCTTAGACTGGATGATGCACTATGGGTATATCGGACAACATTCAAAACCCCTCTAGGTATGTCACCCTATCGACTTGTGTATGGGAAAGCATGTCACCTACCAGTCGAGATCGAACACAAGGCCTATTGGGCGATAAAAGCTGTCAATATGGATTGGGACCAAGCTGGGAAAAAAATGGCACGACAACAAGATTCTGCCGCGACAGTACCTGCCAGGGCAGCTAGTCTTATTGTTCAACTCCCGTATGAAGCTATTCCCTGGAAAACTAAAGTCCAGATGGTCCGAGCCCTTTGAAGTTGTTAAAGCATTCCCACATGGTACAGTCACGATCAAATCTACCAAGGATGGGCATGAATTTAAAGTGAATAGGCAGATGTTAAAGCACTACACAAGACCTCATGTTCCAAGAAACAAGGAAATGATCATGTTAGGGGATGCATCCAAATGCACCCCTAACTCAGCCTAAAAATTTTCTTTTCTGTTTTTCATTCTTAGGGTTTAATATTTTTTAGGAGATCCAATTTAATTCCAACTTGTACTATAGTCGTTTAACCAACTTCAAGTAGGCCAAAGCTTATATATAAGGCCTCTTAGTCGTCTAGTAAAGGATATCGAGAGTTCCTAGACCAAAACCCTAGTGTTTACATTTATCCATCTTGTTCTAAACGTTTCCTAGGGTTAAGGGTTGGATTTGTTGAGTAGTTGTGAGAGATTGTTTGTATTTGTTTAGGTTTTTAAGTGTTGCAATAAAATTTCAAGGTTTGTTTACTCTTGGCATTGTTCTTGTTTGCAATCAAGTCGGGGGAGGAGAGAGAAATCATCAATTTGTCTAATATCAAGAGAGTTAGACTCACGAAACTAGTGAAGTGGAATTTCTACTTCAATTCCTTTTGATGAGATCTTGTGGTCGAGCACTATGCCCTCATCCACCATGAAGTGGCATTTCTCCCAATTTAGGACTAGATTGGATTCCTCACATCGTTTGAGTACCCTCTCCAAATTGCTGAGGCAATTGTCGAAGTCATCACCAAATACTGAGAAATCATCCATTAAGATCTCCAAAAAGTCTTCTACCATGTCGGAGAAAATTTCCATCGTGCATCATTGGAATGTTGTCGGGGCATTGCAAAGCCCGAACGACATCCTCCTAAATGCATATATGTCGTATGGGCATGTGAAGGTGGTCTTTGCCTGGTCGTCTGTTGCTATGTCGATCTGGTTATAACCTGAGTAACCATCAAGAAAACAGTAAAATGGTTTACCAGCAAGTCTATCAAGCATTTGATCAATAAAGGGCAAAGGGAAGTGATCATTTCTAGTTGCTTTATTTAACTCGCGATAATCCATACTAACCCTCCAACCGGTTACAATCCTGGTTGGGATTAACTCGTTGTTCTCATTGGTTATCACGGTCATTCCACCTTTCTTTGGTACACAATATACCAGGCTTACCCACGTGCTGTCATAGATGGGATAGATGATTCTAGCATCAAGCCATTTGATGATTTCTTTTCTTACCACCTCCTTCATGGCATGGTTAAGCCTTCTTTGAGCCTCAATAGTCGGTTTATGATCATCCTCCAAGAGGATTTTGTGCATACATACCGTGATCCCGCTGGGCTTATCCCCTTAAAATCGGCAATCGTCTACCCTATTTCCCTCCTGTGCTGCCGCATCATATTGATCAAACTTTGTTCCTGTTTGGGCTACAACTTAGAAGAAATAATTACGGGCAATGTGTCATTGGTTCCCAAATAAACATATTTTAATTTATCAGGTAATTTTTTTAGTTCAAGAAGCGGTGGTTGCTCGATTGACGGTTTTTCAACCTTTCGTTCCTCTCTAGAATAATTGAGGGTTTGAAATACTTACCTAGACGAGAGACCATCCAGTGGGCTTCCTCAATTTCCGCCTCTTCAGTTTCTTTAGGGTCGAAAAGGCTATCCAGAACATTGTCGAGGCAGTCGTCAGAGTGCATGCTGAGGCAATGGTCCGACTCAATGTCGAGACAGTGTATTCCGAGGTAGGGTGCATCAAGGTCAAAGTTGAATTTAGTGGTGGCTTGCATCATTTGTCATTCCTCTTGATCATCGGCACGTTTGAGGGTCTGGAAAACATTGAGCTTGACTTGTTGGTCATTTACTCTCATTGTTAGCTCACTTTTTTCCATATCGATCAAGGTCCTCCCAATGGCCAAGAATGGTCACCCAAGTATGATTGGTGCATGTTCATCTGCCTCAAAATCAAGAACAAGGAAATCATTAGGAAAAATAAACTTATCGACTCTTACCAGTATGTTCTCTATTTTTCCTTCTGGTTGTACATATGAACGATCGGCCAGCTAGAGTATGACTGTGTTGGGTCTACCTTTTCCTATACCTAACTTCTGGAAGACGAATTTGGGCATCAAGTTTATGCTTGCCCCCAAGTCACACAATGCCTTTCCCATATAATGATTCCCGATTTCACATGGTATTGTGAAACTCTCACGATCTTTAAGTTTAGGTGGTGTTCAGTTGTGTAACATGGCCATACACCCTTCCATTGCGGTAACTATTTCAAACTCCCTTATTCTTGTTCGCCTTGACACCATGTCTTTAAGGAACTTGGTATAATTCAACATTTTCTCTATTGCTTCCACGAAGGGTATGTTGATGTGGACCTACTTCAAGATGTCTAAGAACTTCTTGAACTGGTACTCTTGTTTCTACCGTTTAAGCCTTTGTAGGAATGGTGGTCGGAGTCGAATGTCCTCGATCTAATCTTTATATGAAAATTTAATTTGGGGCATCGGATTTAGTTTTTCAGTATCCTTCTAATTTTCCTCAACGTTATTTTCAGGCCTTGGTGTGGCGGCTTGGTCAGGTTTTGCCGTGGCAGTGGGATCACGTAATGCCGAGGCAGGTTCTGCCGCGGGAGAGGCCTCTTTTCTTTGGTCTCCTCTTCTTCACTGGCTCGAGGTTCCTTCAGCTGTTTGTCACTCCTAGTGTTGATTGCTTTGCATTGTTTATGACTTGTTCCCTTAGTGACTTCAGTATCGCTTAGAAATCCTCCCCTCAGTCTGGAGTTTAGGATTTCTGCAAACCGCCCAACTTGAGTTTACAAGGATTTCAATGTCGGGTTGTAGCCATATAAGCGTCAGTTTTCTTTATGAACTTATCAGTATTAGCCATATATGCACTACTTTGAGACATAAAAGCATTAAGAAAGTTTTCTAAAGAACTAGTTGGCATAGGTTGTTGCGACGGCAGAGACTGCTGTTGCGGCATAGTCTGCCGAGGCATGTTCTGTTGAAATCCCGCTACTGGAGCATTCTGATTATTCGGATTGAGTGCGTTGTTGGGGTTGCTCCATGAGAAATTTGGGTGTTTCTTCTAGGCCGGGTTGTAGTTGTTGGACATCATGTTATTGTTCCGATTGTAGTTTCCAATGTAACATCTCGACTCTGTATTCTGTGGACATTCAGAAGAAACATGGTTACCTCCACAGTTTTCACAAAATAAATCCATTACCTTGACCTCCTGGCGATTATTCTGCGTTTGCATGTTCATGACCAACTTTGTCAAGGTGGCGATTTAGGCTGAAATTGAGTCCGAAGACCCTATTTCTTTTACTGTGGGTTGGCGTCTGATTCCCCCTCTTTTGGCCGTTGGGAATTGATAGTCGTTTTTGGCCGTCATATTCAGGATCTCCATTGCTTCCTTCGATTCCTTGTCTAGAAGTATACCATTTTCCGAGGCATCAAACATCATCCTTGTTGCCGTGTTGAGCAGCATTGTAGAACATTGTCACTTGTGTCCACAATGAGAATCGTGTAAAGGGCATTTATGTAACAGCTCTTTGTATCGTCCCCAAGCCTCGTACATGGATTCGTCATCAGCCTGTCAAAAAGAAGTGATTTCGTTACGCAATTTATTAGTTAAATTCGTAGGATTAAAACGTGCAAGGAAATCATGACATAAGTCACTCCAAGATCCAATTGATCCTGCTGGAATGCTATTTAGCCAGGTTTTTGCCCTATCCCTCAGTGAAAAGAGAAATAATTTCACCCACAAAATATCCTTATGTACTCCCTGTATTTTGAATGAATTGCAAATCTACAGGAAGGATTTGAGGTGTTGTCTGGAATCTTCAGTTGTTGAGCCGCCAAATTGCCCCATAGTATTGATCATGTTGAACATAACGGGCTTCAGTTCAAAGTGGGTAGCTTCAATCTCAGGTGTGACAACTCCCGGATTTAGTCCGTTCAGATCTTCTTCTAGGTAGTCTCGGATGGTTGGGTTTCGTACTGGAGCAAATTGTATTTGCGGATTTTCTCCATCTCCTGTCGGGGCATCTTGAGCACCGTCGACAACTTGCTGCCCTTCGGCATTCCTATTGTTATTGCCAACTTGATGTGTCATCTCTTGTCTTATCCTTTGCTTGAGTGTTTGGCAACTACGATCGATTTCAAGATCAAGGTCGTAGAATGGATACTTTGGGTTCGCCCTGGTCATACACCAATGCAAAACCAAAGTTGATTAGTGCTTGAGAAAATAAAAATAAAAGTGCAAGAAAATAAAATTGAAAGTTGCTATTGCCAATCCCCGACAACGGTGCCAAAAACTTGTTGCGTGTGTAAAGGGCCCCGCAATTATGAAAGTGTACACGTCTCAAGTAATAAAGTGATGAAGAATTGAGTATCGTCTCCACAGGGATTGTTGAAACCTTCAACTTTTATAGCCTCACACTAAAAAGGAAGTAAAAACACAAGTGATTGATTTGGGTTTTATGAATAATCTAATAAACTGAAAATAAAATAAGCCAATAATTAAAAAGTAGAGTAATCAAGATGAGAGATTGGGCCGGATTAGATTGCGTCGTAGTATGGAAATCAAATTGACTCTTCTCGGTCTTTGAATGCAATAAACACCAAACTGCCTCGGCAATGACTTAAGTCCCTATCGCGGCAATAAGTTGTGCTGACTCGGCAATCCCTTGCTGGTCGACAGACGATGTCAAGGTTCAGCAAAGCGTCCTTTGATGGCTCCTCCTTATCCCTAAGTTGAAGCACTGTTGATGAATGGGCCTTGATAATACCTCCCGACGTGAACCAAGGATGAACACCAACCAATCTCACGCTTCTTTTAGCCGTTGGAACTCTAACTTATCCCTAAGCCGAGTTAGCTTCCACCATTGGGATGAAAACCATGCTTATTCATTTCTTGAGTTTAATTCTTCTGATGTTAAACAAATGAATAACCTCACAATACTCTCTCTCGATAAGATTGCAAGAATAGAATCAATGCCAAGAATAAGCAAACCTCGAACTAAATTGCATTAACAAAAACTTAAACAAAATACAAATGTTTTCTCACAACTACTAAACAAAATAATCCTAACCCTAAGAGAATTTAGAACATGATGAACATGGAAAACACACAACTAAACCTTATCTCAAGCTCTCAATACTCAACTCCCTTTGATGTGTGTGGCAATCCTTGTTTAAATAGGAAAAGGTGTAGGGCAAGGTCCTTCTTGGATAGGAATTTAAGTTGGACTTAGACTTGTCTTCATTAAAGAGGTGAATCTCTTTAATTTAATGCTTTTTTATCCTCTTGGCCGAATTCCATCTTTACCCTTCCTTCTATGCTTTCGTCATCTTCCCGAACTCTAATTGCCACGCAAAGTATGTAGAAACATTCGGCGTTTTATGCTCTTCAAATCGCCTACCACTTTGCTTATGCCCTCCGGCAAGTTGGTCTGTGCACTACCTCGGCGACGGCTATCTGCTGCCTCGGCAATAGTCTGTCACTGATTCTGCTCCATAAGGCTTTATCTTCATGCTTCAGCTTCCTTCAGTAGAAAGTGTTATCTTTGGCTTGACTTGATCTAGACCTATCTAGAGCTCGTTCTGCATCATCCTCCCTTTTCTTCATTGATGCTCGGCATCGCCTGCCCCGACAGTGGGTAAATCTGCACAAGCACCAAACATGCATTAAAACATCACCTTTTTTATTAGATAAACCAAATATAAAGATCAAAGCTAAAAACCCTATAATTAATGCATGGAGGGCCATTATGCAGCTCGACTGGATGTAGGTTAAGCAATAATTGCCACGTAAAAAGGGTGAAAACATAGTACTTTTGGACACTTATCAGGCATCGTGATTTCAAATCTTCCAGACATCTTCAGAGATGATGAGAACTTTCTGGATGGCACCACAGTAAGACAGTTGAGGCATTGTACCGACAAAAATATTAACCTTTTGGGTTACCAGTTAAAAAGAGAGAATAGAAAACAAGATAGATCGACTTTGAGCTCAAATGAAGAGAATTCGCAGTTTAACTGGTCAAAAGTTTTAACGTTTCTCATTGGAACACTTGAAGTTTCTTAATGATATACCCAAGTTGTACATTTGCTTTACAGTTATGATGTGAGATTAATGATAGATTTGACTTTTGCAGTTCATGCAATTTTTGAGTATATAAAGAGATAGACTAATAAAGAAAGCAATAAGGGATCTTATACGAGTTTCAGATTGAAAGATCAAGACGCCATAAGCAGAAAAGCGGCGACTTTAAATATTTTAGTGCTTCAAGCGAAAAATTGAAGGTATCTCATATTACACCAAGAAGAATACTTATTAATTGAAGATATTTCTTTCTGCGGGAATGATGAGCTCCTAATGAGAAGAGTTCGCCCAGCAAAGAAAGATTCCTAATGAGAAGAGTCCGTCCCAACAAATATAGATCTTCTAATGAGAAGAGTTCACCTAGCAAAGAAGGATTCCTAATGAGAAGAGTCTGCCCCAGTAAAGAAGGATTCCTAATGAGAAGAGTCCACCCCAGCAAAGATAGAGCTCCTAATGAGAAGAGTTCACCCAGCAAAGAAGGATTCCTAATGAGAAGAGTCTGCCCCAGCAAAGATAGAGCTCCTAATGAGAAGAGTTCGCCCAATAAAGAATGATTCCTAATGAGAAGAGTCCGCCCTAGCAAAGATAGAGCTCCTAATGAGAAGAGTTCGCCAACAAAGAAGGATTCCTAATGAGAAGAGTCCGCCCTAGCAAAGACAAGATTCCTAAGGAAAAGAGTCCACCCCGCAAAGAAGGATTCCCAATAAGAAGAATTCGCCAGCAAAGAAGATCTCATACTGAGAAGAGTTTGCCAGCAAAGAAGAATTCCTAATGAGAAGAGTTTGCCCGCAAAGAAGGATTCCTAATGAGAAGAGTCCGCCTTGACAAAGACTAAATTCCTAATGAGAAGAATTCGTCTAGCAAAGAAGAAGAATTCGAACTCTATGGTTTGATAGAAGATTGAAGAATTTCATAATAAGAACAAATTCAAACTTCGATGGTCAGACAGTTTGGACAAAATCCGTGTATTTTCAGTCTTTGCCCTATTCCTGTTCCACAACAATGAGCAAAGAGGGGCAGCTGTAATACCCGTATTTTGTCTGGGTACCCATATATATTAGTAATTCGATATAAATAAAACCAAACATAAATAAATAATAAGCCCAATATTAAATAAGTAAAAACAATCCAAAATCCATCATATTATCCACTTTATACACTTAAAGCCCAAATAAAATACAAAAATCCCAAATTCCCATTACATTCAATTTTCCCGCTCATTTTTGGGTATGATACTACTCAATAAACACAAATCTGACTAAAAAAACAACTTTCCCCCTAAAATATGCTACATGGCAGACACCGATTGGCCCAAACACCCTTCACTTGGATCGTGGTTTTGTTACTCACTGATGTCAGCTTCGTGACGTCATCCCTCGCGTCACTTTCCACTACCACTATAAAAGCATGAGAGAGAAATGGTAGGCACAATTAATACCCATAATAAATGCCTCTTAAAAAAATTAAATTGTTGTGAATAAAATAAAGAAGAACAAGAATAAGAACAAGAAGAACAAAGAGATGAGAGAAAGAGGGAGATTTGTATTATTCTCAAATATAGACTTGTGTATACAAAGCCTTCAATGAATCATCTATTTATAGGCATAAGAAGTACATAATACATTAAACTCTAATTAATAGAGATAATATTCCTAATAATAAATAAATCAAACTCCTTAGATAAAGTTCTAATCATGATAGACATCCACATAGATAAATATTCATAACACTCCCCCTTGGATGTCTATGAAGATAATGTGCCTCGTTAAAACCTTACTAAGATAAAAACCCAGTGGGAAAAAAAATTCATTAGTGAAGGAAAAAGAGTACACACATCTTTAATACGCATAACATGTTGCCTCATTAAAAACCTTACCAGGAAAACCCATTGTTGGGACAAAACCTTGGTTAAGGGGAAAAGAGTGCAACGCGTATTTACTCCCCCTCATGAAAACATCACAGAAGATCTTTGAATCTTCATAATTCAATCTTGAATATTATTTTTCTAAAGATCGCGAGGGATGAAACTTTGGAGTAATATGTTCCATGATGTATCCACTTTCAAACTGAGATATACATCTTACATTATCTTCACACAATGTAGCTTTTACCATATCTTGTAAAAGTAAATCCACGTATCTTTTGGATATGTTAGGTCAATGATCTTAGCCAAACATACTTTTGGCTTGCCTCGTGCATAATAATTATTTCTACGACATTTGAGAAGGCATCAACGAATGTTTGAAGATCTAAATGTAATGATCTTTGTATATCTATGGATATTGCTTGACCAACTAATATATGGTGCTTCAAAACCAAGAAAAGATATAATTATCTTTATTCACATCCAACAATCTTACAACTATTGGGATACTCAATAGATATGCTTTATTTATATTGAATCTTCTTTAAGATTCTTTCAGCTTATGTCTATTCATAGACAAAAGAAATATATAAAAATGCTCGATCTTTAGGTCGAGATAAACTTGATGTCAAGATTCAAGTACTTGTATTGAAAGTACTTCACGAGTTTCCAATTTGAAGCTCTTTAGGAGTTTTAAAATTATCATAATGGATCTTGATCCAAACTCCTTTATAAAATACATAAGGAAATCTAATCATTCTTATAGTATTTTCTCAATTAGTATTCATTAAGGCGATTATACCAAATGCGCCAAAATATTCATGAGACATGTCTAAATAAATTTCCTCAGAAATTTCCAAATGCTTATAGCATTTTAGATCCTTCAAGGATAAATATGGATCCACAAATAATTAGACGCATGTAAAATTTTCAAAACTGCCAAAGTAATTGCATCCACCATGAAGTAATTAAAACTTTTCATAAATCATAGTTCAAGTCGTATTTACGACTACTTATTTGTGCCTCACTTGCATTACACCTTTAGGTGTTTGGACTGCTGGTCCAAATACTTCTATTTTAGAAGTTCAAAGCGTCTTTCAACATTGGCCAATTCAATATCTATACTTCTGGATAGATTTTATACAAGATCCTCTATTTCTTTCTTTACTTCTATAGAAGTATTTTATGTAAAATTGTTTGTAAAATCGTTGTTGACAACTTTCTAATTTTCTGGTTCCATTCTCGTAATGACATAACTCATCGAGATCTCTTCAAGATTTCAATCTTTATTTCAGGTACCTGAAACTCTTATAGAGTTTTATTATTTGTTATGTCTTGGGTCTCTTCAGGAGCACCCGCCTCCAATATATGACCATCTCATATTACTTTCTATTTACGAGAATTTTGATCATTGGAACCATTTCAACTATCATGCTTCAGGCATGATTTACATTCTCTCGCTCTAACATGTAATTTAAACTTAGAGCATTTCAGCTGGTATATGAGACTTAATTACTCTCATTGGGTCAGTAAATATGTCTGGCAGTTGACATGTAATAACATGAATTATCTTATGAACTTCTAGTTCATATACGAGGATCTAGATAATGATAATTCATTTTCCTCTATCCAGTTGACTATTATCTCCCCCTGATGTTGAGAAAAATTATGTCATAAATGATTCTCCAATTAATGTTTAAGAATTTAAACATAAAAGGAGACTCTTACCCAATACATATTCTCAACCCTTTTTATTTACCCATTTTGTGCGTTGTGGTGGAGCAATTCATATCGCACATTCAAGAATCATAAAATGGGAAATGTATGGTTTCTGACCAAAAACCAATCATAACGGGGAGTTTATTATAACTCGTTGGCTTGATGTGTATAAGTGTTGCTATATGGAAACACCATATAAATAATAACTCTTTTGTTCTCATAGTTTAGCTATTAAATAGGAGGCATCCAATTGAAATTTTGTTAAACCGTATTTTTCATAATCAATAGGCTTTGTAACAATCGATATAGCCTAAAATATAAACCCACTAGCTTTTCAAGACGAATAGTCTAAGTGTATAATCTGAATCTTTTTAGAATCAATCTCACAAACTTCTGGTTGTAAGTCGATAAAACAATGTAGATGCATCTACTAAAATCATATAAAACTTTCCACATTTGTGGATATATGGGCCCATATTTCGTTCAGATATGCAAGACATACAGTCTTAACTTCAGTACAAGAACTTTAAGTTCTAATTCTTTTGGTAAGTGGGATCATCTATATCCTTTGAGAACAAACAACACAAGAACTTCATGTTCTTTTAGTAAGTGGAATTTAATCAATTCCTTTAAGCAACACAAGAACTTCACGTTCTTTAATAAGTGGAATTTAATTCATTCCTTTGAGAATAAGCACCACAAGAACTACAGGTTCTTTTAATACATGTGCATATAAATCTCAATAATTTCTGCACCATTATTGATCAGGATGGTCTAACCGATCATGCTAACTATATATATGTGTGTATATATCTCTGAATTTGTAAACTTCTTGTTTACCATAACATGTAATTCAATCTTACTCGTATATGTCTAGTACGACCATCAAAATTGTTCCTTTAAATATGAATATATTTAGCTCTTTCGGAGCTTCCAATTGAAATTATCTTTTGGTAGCAATATATAGCTCTCCTAGAGCTTTCAACTGACTTTTTGGCTACCAGAACTTATATCCATATTGGCTTATTTCAAATGTCAATTGATAACATATGTTATCTATAATTTCCATGGGGATATTTTGCGAACTCATATTGCTCTCTTTATGACTTTGACGAGTATAACGCACTGTGAATATGGAATAAAGTTCCATTTGACAATAACATATTTGCTCAACCAGAGCCTTTTGTGATATTAGTACTTCCGGATATAGTACTCACATTATTCCCTTGTACTTTAATCGAGAAATGCATAATTGTGCACCTTTCAAAATGTGCTTTGTTTCATTTACTTCAGGTAATGAAAATATGTACTTTGTATCATTCACTTCGAGGAATGAAAAATATAAAATATAGCACATCATATCAAGTCGATTATCTATCAGAGATAAACTTTCAAGTGCTCTTCCGAAGTATTGATATTTTAGTACTTTGAGAAATACTACTCATATTTTCCCTTGCATTTAAATGGGAAAAATATTTCTTATGCTTAAGTACAATATGAGTACTTGCATTATCTGCTAGGCATAAATAGCCACAATTCTAGGCATAAATAGCCACAATTCATTGTATATTTTATTCCGGAAGTAATCATATTCTTCAAATAATAAATTAACATAAATCGTAAATAAATAATATGTGAAATAAATAAACATAAAGCAAACTAACATAAATAAATAATAAATAAAACGAATTAACATAAAAAAAACAATTATTCCTGTTAGAGGTTATAAGGGAAATAAAATAAATGGTAAATTATTCCCTTCAAGGGTTATGAGAAAATTAACAATATCCAATGGAGTTGGACCAATAACGCCATAATTATTTTCGCCATAAACAAATTTTGTTTATATTTTATTTCATTTATCATTCATGATTATGGATAAAGTCCATAATACTTTGGCGTTTGACAAGTACGAAACCAATGGTTTATAACATCACATTGGTAAAAGGATTTCACTTCCTTAGAATGATCTTTATCACTCTTGTCATCCTTATAACTTCGCTACCAGCGGGTAGAAGTATTCTTAAAACGACTATATTTTTCATGTGTATATTCATAGCCTCGACCACGACCACAACTTTTAATGTGATTTTTTATTCCTT
The DNA here is from genome assembly GCA_030270665.1 of Hibiscus trionum. Taxonomy (NCBI): domain Eukaryota; kingdom Viridiplantae; phylum Streptophyta; class Magnoliopsida; order Malvales; family Malvaceae; genus Hibiscus; species Hibiscus trionum. The sequence continues at coordinate 3,389,800 of BSYR01000050.1, forward strand.
CCATAATATAATCTCACATTCACTTCAGGGAATGGAGTAGAGCCAGTGGGCCTTTAAAACCTTTTTCACATATCCTTATCACAGAGAACAAAGATTTAATCCTCGTTCGCGGCATTGTTAAACCTGTCCACAAGGTCCTTTAAAAACCTCCTTTGAGACCAGTAGCCTCGCAGAACGGGATGTCCAGCCAATTATACTTGGATTATATCGAAATTATGTCTCTAATTGAATAATGATTTACCATGTTTGCATTCACTTCAGGGAATGAAACAGATCCAATAATCGCATGGAATAAACATCATGCTTGCATTCACTTCAGGGAATGCCCCATCATTGATAATTGCATGGAATAAACATCATGCTTGCATTCACTTCAAGGAATGCCTCCCATAAAACTTTTTGGATCAAGAAGAATTTTCGTAACTTGAAATTGGGAGAAGTCTATGGTCGAGTTTTTCGACAAAGAAGAAAAATTGCTTTCGAGCAAATATAGACTTTATAACAATCTTTTTATAGATTGAAATTCACCATGATTTATCGCACATTAAAATCATAATTTAAAGAATAAAAATAAAATCAGAATTTACCGATATTAGTTTTCCTCTCGAGGAAAATGGAGACGTAGCAAATGACCAAAACATCTTCTCATAATGTCGTGTCTCTTTCCAAGTCATTTAAATACATGTAAAACTCAATACATGGTTAAAATATCAATATCATCAAATAAAATATTATAAACACATATTGATCTTAATACAAAGTTTAACCATTGTGTCAAAAATAAACATATATGAAACCATAATAATAAGATCTATATGTATGGGCTGAATTGAATATATTAGAAATCAGAGGATCTATGTCATAATTCTCTCTTTAAAAAAAACTAAACCAACAAAGGTGTTTCATTAATGTACAGATCTTTGTTACTAAAAAAAACCTTAAACCTAGAGTACGTATTTTAATGAAATTATATGAAAGACTACCATAGTTCTACGTACATAACTTTGTTATTCATGATTACAAAGTATAGTCAGTAAATCGAACATGCTTTACATGCACCATCATCAAACTTCATGAATTTACAAATATACAAACACAAATAATAATAATTAAGTATGAAAAGCATAAGCAGTTGAGTACCAAAAATGAAAACCCACAAATACTTTCACTCAACAAACCTTAATCGATTCCATCGTTCCCTGCTTTAAAAGTCGAGGAGGCAGGTAAGGAAAACAGCGCGACATTATCGACTTTTTCCGCTAATTAACCCTTTTAGGAACAAGAGAAAACACACGTAATTTACACCAAACGCAACCTCTTCGTCTCTGTCGATTCGTCTTTTGGTTTGTGAGAAGCCACAAATTTATCTCTTCCCAATGTTCGAATAAAATCAAACATACTTCCAAAATTTTCAAAAATTAAAACAAAGTTAAAATATAAAGAGAAAGACAATCGGTAACTAAAAAAAATAAGGAGAAAAAAAACTTATCTTTGATTTATTCTATAATCGAATTCTTCCCGGTAACTTCTTTTGAATTATAACGATGAAGACCTCAGTTGATTAGAGTCTCGTGCTAATAACGTGTTGTGAATAAAATAAAGAAGAACAAGAATAAGAACAAGAAGAACAAAGAGATGAGAGAAAGAGGGAGATTTGTATTATTCTCAAATATAGACTTGTGTATACAATGCCTTCAATGAATCATCTATTTATAGGCAAAAGAAGTACATAATACATTAAACTCTAATTAATAGAGATAATATTCCTAATAATAAATAAATCAAACTCCTTAGATAAAGTTCTAATCATGATAGACATCCGCATAGATAAATATTCATAACAATAACAGTAATAATTAAAAAAGGAGAGAGAGGAGTTACCTCGGGAACCGCCTCTCGGGAGTTGAATGGTCGCCGGCCACTAAAGGAACCGCCAGAAAGCTCAAGCGTCGTCGGGAATATGATTGGGCAGCCCGCTGGAAACACCAAACGTGTCACCGAAAGGTATATTTTCCACGTTCTTTTATTATTCTGCAAAATTAACACAAAAATTGTGTTAGATCGGGTCTTTAAATTGAAAAAACAATGATTAAAGAAAAAATGAGCTTCGCCAGAGTTTGTCTCCGTTTAGTGGGTGGTGGTCGGAGTTGAAGAGGTGTGGGTACGAGTAGGTAGCTTTAGGGGTCAGAGATGGGCGGCTCTGATGAGCCAAGATTAGATTTAGGGTTTAGGCTCGAAATTTAGGGTTTTTTGGTTTTTTTAAGGTTTCGGCCAGCAACCGACACGACGGCCGGCCGAATGGTGCGATGGTCGAAGTTGAGTGACCGGTGGCCGGATAACATGATTGCATGATCGGAGTGATATGTTTTTGAATCAAAAGGTGAAAAAAGTGAAGAACACGTTTGAATTTAGGAAAAATAAGGGAGTTTGATCCATTTGGGGCTTGTTTTTTTAGATATTATGTGTTTGTGTTCAGAGAAAAAGAGAGAGGAGGAAATGTAGAGAGAGGGTGCAACTCGGCCAAATGACCGAGTCAGACTCGGTTCGGGCCTTATATAGGGAAAGTTGTACGACGTCGTTTAGGGACCCGGGTATGTGGGATCCGCGTGCGAGTTAGGTCGGGTCAAAGAGGGATCTGCGCCCTTCTTTTTATTTTTCATGCTTTGGGCTTTGTATTCTGTAATTAGTTCAATTTCGTCACATTTCCCTTGTAATTTGGCTCTCAAGTTTTAATAGAAGCTCAATTTAGCCCATGTTTTTGTTAGTTGTTTAATTTATTTAATTGCTTTTAATTGTTTGTATGTTGCATGATTTTTAAAATAAGTATATAGTATATTTGTTTAGGGGATTTTAATCACTTAAAATAATTAAATTAAAGTATTTTAGGACTAAGTTCTTTAATTAAATTTAATTAATTTGCTAGGTGAGATCAATATAGAAAATAAATGAGTATTAAATGAACATTTTAACACTCTAATTTGATTAGTATCTTATTGCAATAAAATGTCAATCAATGGAGTATTTTAGTGAAATATTTAATATGTCATTTGAACTTAGAAAATATAAATTATTACTTTTGGGCCGAATATAGGTAGTATCCAAATTATTTGGGTGTATCATTAAAACCCAAAAACTAATAATATTCATAGTATTTTAATTAATTAAATCAATGGAGCCCTAATTAGGATTTCACTTAAAAATGACAAGACAATAATTGGACATGCATTAAACTTTTTAGGGTAAACTACACAGATGACCACTGAACTATGGGTTTGGTGTTAAAATGACCACTATATTATTTTTCGTCGCAAATGCACCACACAACTATTTAAATGGTTCCATTTTAGCCACACGTCGTTAAAAAAACGAAAAAGTTGACAGAACTGTTAAAAAAATTGGTATAATTACACATTTGGTCCTCTATATTTATACAATATATCAATTTAGTCCTAATTTTAATCTAATAAAATAAATTAATTATTCAATAAGATGGTGACACCTGTCACCACCTTATTGGAAGTCTTTAATTATTTTTATTTAATTAATTTTCCACCTCCAATCAGGTGGTGACACGTGTCACCCAATTGGAGGTGGAAAAATGAAAGGAACAAAATCCCCCTTACCAGGACTCAAACTCAGGACCTCTGGGTACACAAGATGTGTGCTTGCCACTGAACCAAGCACACTTTCATGCTATGGGGTCATTAATCTATGTATTTAATGATTGTTAATGCCCAGAAAAATTAAAGAGAAGAAAATACAATTGCAAGGATTCGAACCAAGGACCTTATGGTCCAAAGCACAAGTGCTTGCCACTGCACCAAGTGTATGTCTTGTAGAGGTGGCAATCGGGTCATTCGGTTCGGGTTCGGTTCGAGTCGTTTCGGTTCGGGTCATTTCGGATCTATCTAGAATCGGTTTAGATTCGGTTCGGGTCGGTTTGGTTCGGGTTCGGGTCTAATTCGGGTCTGTGATGAGTCGGATTCGGTTCGGGTATTGGATCGGGTCAAAATCGGATCGGTTGTTTTCGGGTTGGGTCAATATCGGATCGGTCGCTTTCGGTTCGGGTCAAAATCGGGTCGTTCGGGTCGCTTTCGGTTCGGGTCAATTTCGGGTCGGGTCAACATTTAAATTTTCGGGTCAATTCAATTTGAGTTGGGTTAAAGGTTTGAGGTTTAGTATTTATGGTTTAGTTTAGAGTTATTGGTGTATGAGATTAATTCTGATTCAACTTGTTAATCTATGCATTTGAATTTGATTAAATATTTAAGTCAAAGCTTCATGTATCCATATAAATTTTTTTTGTATAATTATATTAAATCAAAGTTTATAATAATAATAATAATAATAATAATAATAATAATAATAATAATAATAATGTCTGAAATGAATTAATTTATTAAACTTAGGATCTAATTGAACTAACTAAAATCTAAAAGCATAAATCACGGACATAATTAAAATAATTTTAAAACTAAATGTGAAATTTCAATTAAATTAATCTAAATTGAAACTCAATTAAATTAAGAAAAATAGAAAGACAATTGGTAAAAATAGAGAGGGAAAAAACAAAATTTTGGAGGGAAATAAGCCACCAATTTTTTAAGCTAGATTGAAAAAAAAAGAAAAAGACAATTGGAAAAAATAGAGAGAGAAAAGACAAAATTTTGGAGGGAAATAAGCCACAAATTTTTTAAGCTAGAGATTAATTATTTTTTAGGTCATGTTGCATTTAAAATGTTACATTTTAGTCAACTTTAAGTTTTAGTTTAATTTAATTTAGTCACAAGTATTCTCACGGTTCAGACTTCGGATATAGAAATCCCCTCCCCGTAGTGATATTTAGTCTCTAAAAATTTACTTTTAGTTGAAATTAATTAATCTTTATAATTTAGTCTATTAATTTAATATATTGATATTTTCGTTCATTTTAATTTCAAAGATTTAATTTTTAGCCAAAATTAACCCCTATTTATTTATATGGTATAATTACAAAATTGGTCATTGGACTCTCAAATTTCTCCACTTCCAAATTGTCAATTTAGTCTACAATTTCAATTTCATGCTATATTTTATGATGAAATTATAAAATTGGTCACCAAGATCTCAAATTTCTATACTTCATTTTATTATTTGTTATATTGTTAAAAATAGATATTCGGGTCAAAATCGGGTCAAAATCGGGTCGATATTCGGTTCAGCTTTCGGTTCAGCTTTCGGTTCAGCTTTCGGTTCGGGTCCATTCGGTTCGGGTCTATTCGGTTCGGGTCCATTTCGGTTCGGGTCCATTTCGGTTCAACAAAAAATTTCGGTTCGGTTCGGTTCGGTTCGATTCGGTTCGGGTTTCGGGTCAACTTCGAATCATCATGTTCGGGTCAAAATCGGATTTCGGTTCGGGTTTCGGGTCTCGGGTCAAGTTTGCCAGGTCTAATGTCTTGTGATATAAAGTACAACATTTAATATATGTCTTATATAGATTTTAATGCTTGAGAAAAGGAATGAAATGTGGTTTTAAGAAATTCGAATGTAATATTTTTATGATGCATAAAAAAAATATAACCCAATTAAATAAATCTAATAACTAAATTAAAGTTAACAATATTTTGTATATATTTTAAACTATAGTTAGTGCACGATTTAAAATAAAAAAAATTAATATTATTTTCAATATAAATATCATTTTAAAATTTTTATATTTTAAACTAAATTTAATATATTTTTCAATTTTAGATTTATTTTTATAATTCCACGTATATAATCGTTGAATTGATTTTTTTACTTAATTAATAATTTTAATATTTATTAAAAATTAAATTAAATTATTATATATAATTATCTTAAACTACTCCAAATTATATTAAATTCATTTAGCGAATTCAAACTCACAAACATAATTTAATATTGTTAACTTTAATTTAGTTATTAGATTTATTTAATTGGGTTAGATTTTTTATGGATCATAAAAATATTACATTCGAATTTCTTAAAACCACATTTCATTCCTTTTCTCAAGCATTAAAATCTATATAAGACATATATTAAATGTTGTACTTTATATCACAAGACATACACTTGGTGCAGTGGCAATCACATGTGCTTTGGACCATGAGGTCCTTGGTTCGAATCCTTACAATTGCATTTTCTTCTCTTTAATTTTTCTGGGCATTAACAATCATTAAATACATAGATTAATGACCCTATAGCATGAAAGTGTGCTTGGTTCAGTGGCAAGCACATAGCTTGTGTACCTAGAGGTTCTGAGTTTGAGTCCTGGTAGGGGGATTTTGTTCCTTTCATTTTTCCACCTCCAATTGGGTGACACGTGTCACCATCTTATTGAATAATTAATTTATTTTATTAGATTAAAATTAGGACCAAATTGATATATTGTATAAATATAGAGGACCAAATGTGTAATTATACCAATTTTTTTAACAGTTCCGTCAACTTTTTCGTTTTTAACGGCGTGTGGCTAAAATGGAACCATTTAAATAGTTGTGTGGTGCATTTGCGACGAAAAATAATATAGTGGTCATTTTGACACCAAACTCATAGTTCAGTGGTCATCTGTGTAGTTTACCCAACTTTTTATGTTGAGATACATTTTGAATATAAATTGAAGTTTCCTAATGTATTTGGACGTTTCAAAACCTATATTCGTCCAAAATGTATTTTCTTGTAAAAAGATATTCACATTCAAAATGGAATACTTTTAACAATTAAAGATTTAATTAAATTCATATTAATGTTCAAAATGCCACGTGGAATTAATGAGGTACTGATAACGGGCGTTGTAGGGGTGCTAACCCTTCCCTACACGTAACTGACTCCTGAATCGAGTTTTATTAAAAGAGTCTTTGGTCCGCCTTTTATGGTGTCCGGTCTACCAAAGTGACCGGTGGCGACTCCAAAACGACTTTTAAGCAAATAAAAGAAATTTGATTAAGATGGAAAAACCCCTAATTTCAAAATCAAATTAATTAAGAAACCCGATTTCCAAAACCCTAATGTCATGTTGTTTTTCCACAAACAAAATTTAAAAACAGTCGCGACACAATCTCAAACCCCAAATCAACCAATGGCGGATCCAGAATTTTTTTTGAGGGTGGGCACAAATCAAAACATTTTTTAAGATGGATACAAATCATAAAAATCTCAAAATTTCAGGGTGGACACAAATCATAAAATTTAAGGACTAATTCATAAAAATTATCAAAATTAAATCCAAATGTGTAAGGTTTAGAAAATTCAGGGTGGGCACAGGCCCACCCAAGGGACCATATAGATCCGCCACTGAAATCAACTACCCAAACCTCAAATCAAATGAAACCCCCAAAAGCTTAAACGACACTTCCTTTCCTGCCACCCTCCATCCACATGAACAACGCTTACAAACTGATAAAATTACATGGATTACGACTCAATCAAGCAGTAAAATGATGCCCATTCCAGCTCGTTGATTCACTGTCACATATCTTGGAAATTGATTGAATTGAACATTCCTTGGCTGTTGAGGTAATTCTGGGATTTTATCCAAAGTTTGATCCCAAAACAGAAACAAAAACATGTAGAGCAAATTAGAAGAACAAAGAAAAAAACAATGGATCTCGACTGATCCATGAACCAATCAATCCAAAAATCAGAAAAAAGAAGAAGCAAACCCCAAAATCACAAATCCAAAAACAAGTCTGGGATTTCAAAGATGGAAATTTTGGTGAATCCTAAAACATGGGGTACAGTGAAAATGTAAGCTAATGAACAAGTAACATAAACAAATTCTGGGTTTTCAAAGATGAAAACTTTTGGAAGTCTTGGGGAAATGATGTTTCGGTAGAAAAACGTAAAACTTGAACTGAAAATGGACGAAGGGTGGTTGTAAAGGAAAGGGTATTTAGGGTTTTTATTTGGGGTTTAGGGTTTAATAATTTTATTTTTTTGAAGGATTTTATTTTTTTGAAGTATTTTATATTTATTTTAAACCTAACATGACAATAAAATACTAATAAAATATATCATGTCATACGAAAATATTAATAAAATAAGATTAAAGGGTTAAATTTGCGCATGTAGTAATCTGAAATCAGCAATGTTGTCCATACTTTTTTTCCACGTAATTTTGCCCTCAAAGTCATTCAATTGTAATAATTTTGTCCTTTGACCGATGTTGACCGTTAAAGTGCTGACGTGGCAGTTAACGATGCTAACGGAACAATTTTGCCCTCGAAGTCATTCATGCAATTTTGCCCTTGGTTTATTTAATTTTTGAATAAAATTAGATAAATAATTTAGTTTTTTGACTTGAACTTTAACAAATAGAATATATGAAAAATTAATTGACAATTTGGTGTAAATATCCTTTGGGTCTCTGGTAACTTTAAAATAAGTAAAGTGAGAACTCTCGCAAAAATCAAAATATTCTTCAATTTTTAAAAAAATCCATAAGCTTAATAAAAATAAATAAGATATTAAAAAATTATTGAAAATAAAAACTAATACAAATATTAAAATGTATTAGAAATTATAAACGGATAAAATATAAATGTAAAAATTAAAATTATTTATAAAATATAAAAAAATTGAACAATTTCATCCATTTTTCTTTTGTTTTTCTACATCAAACTGATGCTGATTAATATTTGATAAGTTTTATTACTACTTTAATGGGAGGAGGATTTCATTGAAAATATGTTCAAGGAATATTAGTTGGCTTAGCATAACCAAAAACAGTCGAATACTTTTTCAATGATTTTTATAAATATTTTGATTTTTTTGTATTTATAACTTTATATTTATATTTTATCCTTTGATGAAATTGTATTTTTAATACTTTATAAATACTTTTTAATATTTATATTTTTATTATTTTATAATTCTAAATATAATTTAATATTTATATTAGTTTTTATTTTCAATAATTTTTAAATATCTTATTTATTTTTATTAATTTTATGGATTTTTTTAAAAGTTGAAGAATATTTGATTTTTTGTGAGAGTTTTCACTTTCCTTATTTTTAAAATTACCATGGACCCAAATGATATTTACACCAATTTGTTAATCGGTTTTTCATATATTCTGTTTGTTAAAGTTCAACTTGAAAAACTAAATTATTTATCCAATTTTATTCAAAAACTAAATAAACCAAGGGAAAGAATAACTTCGAGGGAAATTTTACATGAATGACTTCGAGGGAAAAATTGCTCTGTTAGTACCATTAACTGCCACGTTAGCACTTTAACGGTCAACATCGGTCAAAGGGCAAAATTGCTGCAATTGAATGACTTCGAGGACAAAATTATAGAAAAAAAAAGTAGGGGCAACATTGCTGGTTTCTGATTACGACATGGGCAAAATTGACCCTTTAGCCATAAAATAAGACATGTCACCCAAGAGTGCCCAAAATTGGAGCAATTTAAAAATTGAGTGATTAATTTGAAGATTTTTAAACTTCAATGATCAAAATTGGAGTGAGGAAAAAATTGAGTGATGAACGGTGTAATTTACCCTTATTTTATTCCATGTCATAACTGTGCTAAAAAGTTAACAAAGGAATGATGAATAAAAAATCATTGTATAAAATTTAGTGAGTAAATTGAACGTTTTGAAATTTAATTTACTAAAATAGGTCATAGAGCAAAGTTCAGTGATGATTTACGTATTTTACTCTTTTCAAAATTCAAAAGCACGAGTGATGAAAAAATAACAATGTATAAAGTTCAATGAGTAAATTGAGCGTTTTGAAACTTCAATGACTAAAATAGGTCATAAAGCAAAGCTCAGTGATGATTTACGTATTTTACCCTTTTTAAATTTCAAAAAGCATGAAATTAAAAAAAATTACGTGTCGAGCAAGCACATTTGGTTAGGTTGTAACCGGCGTGTTGTATTATTTAATATGTCTCTATTACTAAACTTACTTTTATATATGCGTTTGGTAGATGTGAAATTTAATGTGGCATATTAATTTATACGCAAGTTGGGTGATATTTATCACGAGGTAGAGGTAGTGTTTATTTAACACTCAAGTTTTACACAAGTTTTGTCAATTATACACTCAAACTATTTTTCACATATTTACACCATTGTAATTATACTAACCCTAAAGAATGATTCCCAACCCTAAAAACCTAAACCATAAACCTCAAACACTAAACCCAAAATACTAAATACTAAACCCTAAAATCTTAACTCCTCAATATAAACCATAAACATTAAATACTAAACCTCAAGCCATAAACATAAACCTCAAACTCCAAATCCTAAACCATAGAACTAAAAAATGAATCCTAAACCTTAAACCCATAAACCACAACCATAACAACAACTCTAAACTATAAACCCTAAAGTATTAAATCACAACCCAAAACCCAAAACCCTAAACACCAAACACTAAACCATTAACTCTAAACCATAAATCATGAACCCTAAACCTTAAACCTTAAACTATGAACCTCGAACTATAAACCCTAACCCCAAAACACCAAACCATAAACTCTAGACCCTAAATAATGAACCATAAAACCCCTAACCACAACCTTAAACCCCTAAACCACAACACAAACTCTAAAAAATAAACCTCAAACACTAAACCCTAAACTATAAACTCAAAACACTTAACTCTACACCATAAAACATAAACCTTAAATCATGAACCATAAACGCTACACCCCATAGCATGAACCTCGAACCTTAAACCCTAAACAATAGACTATAAACCCTAAACCATATACCATAAATCATGGACACTAAACACTAAGCCTAAACTCCAAACCCTAAACCTAAAACCATAAACCACAAAACACAAACCTTAGACCATAAATCATGAACCCTAAACCTTAACCCTTAAAACTCAAACAAAAACCCTAAACCCTAAATAATGAACACAAAACCTTAAAACTCAAACAAAAACCCTAAACCCTAAAACTTAAACTCTAAACTATAAACCCTAAAAGTAATATAATAATAAAATTCAAAACAAAGGGAAAATATAAAGTTATAATTTTAAGGGTAAAAGGGTACATTTATACATAACACTTTTTTTGAAAGGTAAATGGGCCTCGTTAAAAAACCCCTCTAATCCTAAATAAGGGGAAAAGAGTGCCCAAATTTATTAATAAGGATAAGATTACATGACCAATGTATCAAACCGAGATACCTTACATCTTAATCAAGTGAATCACAACCGGACAAGAAAAAAAATACTAACTTACCCCACCAAAGGCTACAATCGCTTAAATCATTCTATCCTATACCAGCCTTTGCCAATGAATCAGCAAAAGAATTACAGCTGCGAGGAAGCCACCTTAACATACACCCCAACAGCCTAATAGAGCCTTTGAGATCCTCGGTAATGTTCACCAAATGAGCTGGAGTTTCCAAGACCTGCAAAATCATCTCCATCCCAGTCTTACAATCCGTTTCTATAACCAGCCTTGCCTTATTGCTCCACTCCGACTCCAAGAACCTATCTATTCCCACTTTGATCACAAAACATTCAATCATAAGAAGGGGACCCAATGGACATGGTTCCGAGAACTGAAATGAGAAGCACCCTTAGAGTCCCTCAGACTACCACCTACTCCGCACTTATCACCAAGGACATCTACAACTCTATCCACATTCAATTTAACCCAGCCAACGAGAAGAGGTTGCCACGATACAGAGACATCAGTTTGCTTACCACGAAGAAGGCAGTTATCAGCCACCAATGGATCTGCCAAGATGTTATCAAAGAAGATGATGCATTCACTAAATTTAGCGTTGATCTAAGTCCCTACTCTCAATCAAACCAAGGGTAATAATTGATTCACATCTAACTTTTTATTGTTGAACACCATCTCTTTCTTAAACAACCAAATAGACCAAATGATCGCGAATGGGATAAGAGACCATACCTCACTTACCAAAGGTTTTCCCAGGGCTCCCTAGGCATCCAAAAACTCCAATGGTTCGTATGGCATAACAGTAATCTTCCCCAACAACGAGCAGGAGAAAGACTAGATTCTCCAACTTATTTGGCAGTGGTGTTAAGTAATAAAGAGCTTCTTGGGCTTCTACTGATGTGATGGGCTTTAGCCGGTTGGATTCTTTTGTATCTGTTACAACAAATATAACAAATGCCCTAACTGACTGTTGTAACCAACTACTATTTAGTTGCTGGTTTATCAGTTGGGCTATAAAAACCCTCAATGGGTACTGGCCCAAACTAATCTTTGGCCTACATTGTAAATCCATCTCTTCCCCTCCCCGTTCTGTTTGGCTCGTGTTTCAGAGAGCCTAGGTCATCGTCTTTTCCCCTTTCTCTTTTCTGTTCATCTCCTTTTTCTTTTCCGTTCACTTCACTGTCACCGGTGTAGCTTCATTATGGTATCAGAGCTATGGATTCAAGCCTAAGCTGACTGATGTGTCGTTGTTCTTGTGGTCTTGTGAAGATTGGTGGTGGTTTGTGTCTTATCGTGGTGGTTCGAAATTTTCCGTTCATATCACAGTGTTGATTTCGCATCGTCTGTGTGTTTGCTTCCACAGTGGTTCGTCTATTCTCCTTGAGATCTTGCTATTGCTTCTGATGGCACCGGAGGTCGTTGATGTCACGAATTTGGTAGATGAGATTGAAGCGGTTTAGATTGGCACCGACTCCAATAGTCCGGCGTTTGCAAATAAGCAAGTAAGTGTCAAGCTTGATGACATGAACTTTCTGCTTTGGAAACAGCAAGTCATCCTGATGATTCGAGGTAATGAACTTGAACATTACTTGGATTCTGATACTCCAGTCCCACCAAAGATTGTCAAGGATTCAACTGGGAAATTAATCTTGAATCCTGACTTTAGACGATTCAAAAAAGAAGATAATGCTTTAGCATTATTGCTCCTCTCCACCATAAGCCCTCGAGTTTTACCTCAACTCGTAGGAGCTGAAACGTCTGCAACCATCTGATCTTCGGTTCTGAATCTCTATTCGAAGTTTTCAACTACAAAAGTCATGATCCTACACTTTCGATTGAGAGCATTGAAGAAGGGCACCTTATCGATTCGTGAGTACACAACACAAACCAAGGAGATTTGTGATCTGTTGGCTACAAGTGGGAGCCCTGTTGCTGAAGTCGAGCAGATTGCAACAGTTCTGAATGGGCTTACTCCTAAGTTTGATACGTTCGTTGCAGCCATCACTATGAGCCGAGAGCCATACATACTGGAGTCTGTCGTTTCTGGTTTGATAGATGCGGAGTCAAGGTTAATTGATACCGTTCGTGTCCCTATTTGTATCAATTTAACTCAAGCTAATGAAGATCGATCTCGTGAGAGTTATGGAGCTGGCAGAGATGGTGTTCGTTAAGTATACATCCAAACAGCCTCGGAATAATTTTCAGCCAGGAGGACGATTCAGAGGTGGACGTCCTAGGCCTCAATGCCAATTGTGTGGAAAACTAGGGAATTTAGTTGACCGTTGCTGGCACCGGTTCGATCAGAGCTTTAAAGGTGTTTTGTCCCAGCAGCCGAAAGAGTCCAGTGATACTCAAGTCAATTTGTGTCGATATGCGGATGCTACTGATGATGTGTGTTACAATCCGTTCGTGGGAGTTGCATCTGGCTCCAGTGAGGAGAAACTGGAAGACACAGCTGACACGGCTCAAGTCAACTCCCTGATAGCAAAAGGAGTTCTCACACTTGATGACAAATGGTTTCCAGACTTAGGTGCTACGCACCATGTCACCAGGAGCTTCAATTTGACTCAGAATGGCCAGCCGTACTCAGGAAATGGTAAGGTTTACTTAGGTGATGGTTCTACCCTTGCTATTTCACATATTGGTGCATGCTCTATTGCTGCATCTGCTAGACCTTTATTTCTTGAACGTTTGTTGTGTGTGCCTAAAATTACAAGAAACCTTCTGTCTATGTCTCGGTTTACTGGTGATAATGATGTCTTTCTTGAGTTTCATGCTGACAGATGTTTTGTCAAGGATGAGGTGACTGGTGCTGTGTTGCTACAAGGTACCCTAGATGAAGGTTTATATAGTTTCACCCTTACTCCATCTACAACTGCACATGATTCTGTTTGCAATAATGTTTCTGCTCAACATATTCCTGCTAATAACACTGTTGTTCAATCTGCCTACTGGTTGTGGCATCAAAGATTGGGGCATCTTGCTCATCACATTGTCAGTAGTGCCTTGAATAAGACTTTTACCGTTGATAAAAGTATACTTTGTCATGCATGTCAGTTAGGGAAAAGTACTAGACTTCCTTTTACTTTGTCTGATACAGTTTACACTAGGCCTTTTGAACTGGTTGAGGCAGATGTTTGGGGTCATTCACCTGTTAAATCTGTAGGATATCAGTATTATGTTTCCTTTGTTGACATGTATAAACGTAATTGCTGATTATTTCTGTTGAAGCATAAGTCTGAGGTTTGAACTTCTTTTAATTTGTTTGCTGCTATAGTTGAAAATCAATTTTCTGCATATATCTTAGCTCTTTAAACTGATGGTGGGGGTGAATTTGTTGCTTTGGCTAGTGATTTAGCTAAGAAGGGTATTCAGCATCGTTTTACTTGTCCTCATACTTCAGCTCAAAATGGAACTGTGGAAAGGAAACATAGGCACATCATAGACATAACTCTCACCTTGTTAGCCACTGCTTCTGTACCTTTTCAGTATTGGTCATTTGCTGCGTTAAGTGTTGTTTATCTCATTAATAGGTTACCCACAGATAGTTTAGGGGGTCTATCACCTCATGAAAAACTATATGGAAAGAAACCTGATTATCAGTTTCTTAGTCTTTGGTTCACAATGCTTTCCATGTCTAAGGGACTACAATAAGCATAAATTTGACTATCGCTCTAAAGCTTGTGTCTTTTTGGTTTACTCTCCCAAACATCGAGGTTATCAATGCATAGAATCCACTGGTCGTATCTATGTCTCAAGGCATGTCAAATTTAATGAGCAAGTTTTTCCTTTTGCTCATAGTTCAATGTCTACTAGTTCAGCTACATCTGGTCATTCTGCTTCTGGTTTTCAACCCTCAGCTCCTCTTGATATTCCAACTTCATACCATCCAAACCAATATGAAGTTGTCCCTAATGATCGGTTAGAATCACCTAGTGGTCAGGATGATGCACCTTGTTGTTGCCCTGACAATCAAACTCAGAATCTTTCTTCTGCTTCCCCTCCTATGCATTCATCTAATGTTGCTAAAAACAATCAAGATGAGCATGAGCATGTTGTTGATCCTATAGGAACTTTGGAGTCAGCAACAGAAGCAGGTGTTAATTTCTCAAACCCACCTGTTGCTGTGATCTACTGCAGCTGTTAATGGAAATGAAGATGTTGCAGTACCTCTGAATGTTGCTCTGCAACAAGCTGATGGCTCTGATGATATACAAGATGTGTCTTCTGCTGATACTTCATATGAGTACTAAGGATGCTCTCAGTAATGTTGAAGAGTCCATATGAGTACTAAGGATGCTCTCAGTAATGATGAAGGTGACATGAATATGGTTCCTGACCACATAGGGTCTACTGAAGCTACTGACTCTGGTGTTCCAGTTTCTCAACCTGCAGCTACTGACCCTGATGTTCCAGTTTCGCAACGTACAACTTTTGAATTTGTTGCTCATAGTTCTAAGTCAGGACACTCTGAATTCAATGATGTTACTCATGTGTCTACTGAGGATACAGCTCCTGCCTTGGCCTCAAGTTCTTCATGTGACCCTCCTCTAGTTACTAACACTCATCATATGACTACCCGCAGCAAGGCAGGCATCTTTAAACCCAAAGTGTACACCACTGAACTGCATTTTACACCTACCACTGTGCACCAGGCTCTTGCTCATCCCAAATGGAGAGAAGTTGTTCACTCAGAATATAATGCTCTGCTGGAAAATCAGACTTGGGATCTGGTACCCTTACCACCTGACTGAAAGCCAATTGGTTCTAAGTGGCTCTTCAAAATTAAACTTAATTCAGATGGTACTGTGAGTCGATACAAAGCTCGACTAGTGGCAAAAGGATACTCGCAAATTCCAGGGTATGACTTTGGTGAAACATTTAGTCATGTTGTTAAGTTCTTCACAGTCAATATTCTTTTATCTTTGGTTGTCTCAAATTGTTGGCATGTGCATCAAGTCGATGTAAACAACGCTTTCTTGAAGGGAGATCTTATGGAAGATGTGTACATGGCTCAGCCAGATGGATTTGTTCAGCATTGTGATGGTGGTGGCCCTTTAGTGTGTAAGCTCAAGAAAGCCTTGTATGGTCTTAGGCAGGCTCCTAGGAATTGGTTTAGTAAACTTAGAGATTTCTTGTGTGGTCTTGGTTTTCACTACTCTAGTGCTGACAATTCTTTGTTTATCAAACTTGATTCTTCTGCCGTGACATATATAGTGGTGTATATTGACGATATCCTCATTACGGGTGCCTCAGAGGTGTACATTCAACATATTATACAAGAACTTGATACAAAGTTTTCTCTTAAAGATCTTGGTTTCATTCAGTATTTTCTGGGTATTGAAGCTATTCACTGTGGCAGTGGGATCTTTCTTAGTCAGAAGAAGTTTGTTGAAGAACTTCTCTGTAAAACAAATATGTCCAACACTAGGATGGTTGATACACCTATGGTTCCATTGCCTAAACTAAGTAAAGATGAAGGTGTCTTGTTTGTGGATCCGCAATTGTACAGAAGCATTGTGGGAGCCTTGCTATACATTTTTCATACTCGTCCTGACGTGTCTTTTGCTGTGAATAAAGTATCACAGTATGTGCAACGATCAACTGATACTCATTGGGCAGCTGTGAAGCGAATTCTTCGCTATCTAAAGGGTACAATTGATTATGGGGTGTGGTTTTCTCCTCAGCCTCAACCACAGTTACTTCAAGTGTTCACTGATTCTGACTGGGCAGGGGATGTTGATGATCAACGATCTATCTCAGGACATTGTGTTTGTCTTGGTTCTCATGTCATCTGCTGGAGCTCAAGGAAGCAACGATATGTATCGCGTTCGACCGCTGAAGCCGAATATCGTAGTCTTGCAGATGCTACAAGTGAACTTCTATGGGTTCAAGCTGTGTTGACAGACATGGGTGTTGATCTTCTTGATATTGCTAAAGTGTGGTGTGACAACACTAGTACCGTAGCTATGGCAGCTAACCCAGTTTTGCATGCTAAAACCAAGCATGTAGAGCTTGATTTACATTTTGTTCGTGAGAAAGTCCTTTGTCGGCAACTTGAGGTTAATTATATTCTGGCTCACATTCAAGTTGCAGATATATTAACCAAGCCATTGTCTGTGAGTAGGTTTCATGATTTGCATCGTCTTCTTCATGTTTGGATGTTCAGCATATTCAAGAAAGGTTAGAAAAGTCAGAAAGTGGGGTGAATGTTAAGTAATGAAGAGCTTCTTGGGCTTCTATTGATGTGATGGGCTTTAGCCGGCTGGATTCTTTTGTATCCGTTACAACAAATATAACAAATATAACAAATGCCCTAACTGACTATTGTAACCAACTACTATTTAGTTGCTGGTTTATCAGTTGGGCTATAAAAACCCTCAATGGGTACTGGCCCAAACTAATCTTTGGCCTACATTGTAAATCCATCTCTTCCCATCCCCGTTCTGTTTGGCTCGTGTTTCAGAGAGCCTAGGTCATCGTCTTTTCTCCTTTCTCTTTTCTGTTCATCTCCCTTTTCTTTTCCGTTCACTTTACTGTCACCGGTGTAGCTTCATTAAGTGGAAAAGAGATGCTTCAAGGATTCCGAATAGGCATTGCACAGAGGACAAACTAGATCATTGATAGAACAACCTCTTATAGAGATTTCCACCTTCACTGGCACTCTATTTCTCATGACAAGCCACCCGAATAACTCCACCTTAGGAGGAGCAAAGTCGATCCACACAAACTGTTTCCAGAAAGCTTTTAGCAGGAAGAGGACCAATGTAGATTTGTTTCAATGATTTAACAATGAAAGATCCATCGCTAGAACCCGACCATCATACCCGGTTCGAATCTGCCCCATTTGACTTAAAGTTATTAAGACAAGCCAAAAATTCCTCTCGAATTTGGAGTTCACGCTCCAGTAGATTCCTGCAAAGAGAAATATTCCAAGACCACCCAAGAGTAGACTTCACTTCAAAATCTGATATAGAGCCAATTCTATTAAAGCAAGAGCGAAGATACGAGGGAACTTGGATTTCAGAGAGCACTCCCCCAACCAAACTTCTTCCCAAAAGGAAATGTTCTTACCATCCCCGACTTGTAATGAAATATTAGCCCCGACACAGCCACCAAAGATGTCATCATGATGAAACGTTTTTAATATGTCATTCCAAACCCAAGAGAAATTGCGATACGCAGCTTTTGGTGGAAGTAGTCCAAACGGAGCAATCAAGGATTTGTAGGACAACACCCGACGCCAAAGAGAGTCCTCATTACCATATCTCACACCCCACTTGCACAGCAACGCTCGGTTTGTAATAGATAAGTCAGAAATACCAAGGCCACCAAGTTGTATTGGTTGCAACATTGATCCCATCTTACATAGTGTATCTTGGATTTATCAAACGTGCCTCCCCATAAGAAATTGGCCATAAGTTTATTCAACTAATTTAAGACTGAGACCGACATGTGGAAAAGAGATAGGAAATACATGGAAAGACTCGAAAGGATTGACTTGATTAAGGAAAGTCTACCCCCATAAGATAAGAGTTTTGGTTGCCACATTTCCAAGCATTTGGTGAACTTAGAGATCATCGGCTCCCATATCGCAACCGAATTTCGTTTGGCGCCCTAATGCAGACCTAAACAACCAACAGAATCAGCCCAATTCTGAAGCTAAGATTCATCAACGTTAATACCCAATACTTTACTCTTTTTTAGATTCAACTTAAGACCAGAAGCCAATTCAAAAACTATTAGCACTCGCTTAACATTTCGAATCTGAATCTATAAAGCCTCACAACAGATCAGCAAGTCGTCGACGAATTGGAGGTGAGACACTTCGATACACTCCGACCTTCTACTCACAGAAACGCCAGAAAACAGCCCAAGCTCAACTGCTTTCTTGATCATCAAATTCAAAGCCTCCCCAACAAGATTAAAACACAAGGGAGATAAAGAACAACCTTGTCTAAGGCCCCTCGAGATAGAAAAAGCTTTTGTGGGAGCCCCGTTAACCAACACAGAAATGTTAGTCGAAGAAATACACTGATATATCTAACGACACCATTTTCACTAAAACCATACTTCTTCATGATCAGAATAAAAAAAACCCAGCACACTGTGTCGTAGGCTTTCCTGAAATCAATCTTAAAGGCAATACCACTATTACCCGATTTTGAAACAAAGTCAATAGTCTCGTTGGCAATCAACGAACAATCCAAAATATGCCTGCCAGTTATGAAGGCGAATTGGGAATCCCCAATAAGCTATCCTATCACCAACCGAAGCCTATTAGACAACAGTTTGGATAGGATTTTATATACTCCCCCAACTAGACTGACAGGGCGATAATCCTCCAGTGACTCGGGATTAACCAGCTTAGGAATCAACGTAATAAAAGAATGATTAATGCTTGCTTCCCAAACACGACCAGCTTCAAAGTCTTCGAAGAAACGCCTTAGGTCATCTTTTAGTTGCGGCCAAAACTTTTTATAAAATCCGAGATTAAATCCATCCGGACCAGGGGCACGGTTACCATCAACCATATATATTACATTCCAAACTTCACTCTCCGAGAATTTTCGATCCAACATCTTAGTTTGATCCTCATTAAGCATTTTGAAATCAAGCTTAAAATCAATAAGCTCCAAAGCAGTAGTATTATTATAAGCATCCTTAAAAAACTAAAATATATTTTCTTTGATCACGACCGACTCAGATACTAACGAGTTACCAACCTTGAGCACATTAATTGCTTAACCTTCTCCTAGCCGAGGCAGCTAGATGAAAAAAAGGTATTCCTATCCTCTTCTTGAAACCAGCGGAGTCTCGACCTTTGTAACCAAGCGCTCTCCTCCTTGCGATATTCATTCCATAAGTCGGCCTTGAGAAGGCTCCATCTATTAATAGAAGTTGAATTGATATGGCCAAGCTGCAGACTAGTTTCAAGTGAAGAAAGTTCCTTTTCAAGATGAACTATCCTATTAACCGATCCACCCGAAAAACCCTCAGACCAACCTCTCAAAGAGATTTCACTGCCTTGAGTACCCCTTCAATCCTAATCTGCGATTTATTCCTTTTCACCTTATCGACGGCCGAGATAACATCTTCAAATCCCTCCTCATTCAGCCAAAAATTAAAGCATTTAAACGGCTTTGGGCCCCATTTGACCAACGATTCCGATAAGAATACGACATTATGATCGAATAAAGATTTATCCACAAGCTTCTAAATAATATTCGGGAAGGCTATCTCAAAATCAGCTAAAACTAAGAACCGATCTAGACAAACGAAAGTCGGATGGTCTCTATGGTTACTCAATGTGTACCTCCCACTTTGTAAAGGAAAATCTTTCAAACCAGCTTCAAACACAAAATTCTGAAACAACTCTACCATAGTCATATTCAGCAAAAAACCAACCTTCTCATCCGGGTAAAGGAAAAGATTGAAATCCCCACCGATACACCACAGAATAGGCCAACTCTTCAGAAAATCCAACAAATTTTTAGAAACTCCATTTTATCTGCATCAACGGGCAGACCATACACATTCATCATCCCGCAACACAGATTAGTAGATTTAATACAACCAATTTATGCTACAAAATTTGCAGATATCACTTGATTTGTGACATGGAAAAATTCAAAGTTCCACATACACAACAAACCCCCCAAAGGAAATCACATGATTAATGTTAGAACCAGGCCACATTTTACCAATCAGTTTGTTACTCATAATCTCTAGCTTAGTTTCCTGAATAAAAACCAAATTTGGTTTGAGTTTTCGGATAACTCCTTTTACCGCACACAACTTTTCCTTCCTCTTAATACCTCTAATGTTCCAAGTAAGTATTGATAGCTTCATCATGATCGACAGAGATAATTACCCGGAATACCTCAATGGCTTCTTCGAAGTTCCTTCTCGAGCTCACAGACCTTTACGATAATAGCTTCCTTACCACCTTTGAAGGAGAATTCGGGCATATTGCTAATCTCCCACACTGCCTCTGCTTCTAATAAACCAACTGAGACATTCTCATCCAAATTGGAAAGGCGAACAGAATCTCCATGTACCCTTGGAACTTCTTCCAACGATTCCCTTACCCTTTGTCTTAATACCCGCTGGATGTTTGCTCGATAAAAACCTTTGGTCAAGGGCTTCGAAGAAATTGGGAGGGACTCGGCGAATCTACCCTCCCTTCCATTGCAATTACTCGATATTTCGAGCCCGTCCAAGCTACCAGGAACCACATCAATGGAGAGACCACTTTTAATTCTAAGTAAAACAAAGATGGTTCCAAGATTTTCTGAATCTGATAAATCTTTGTTAATTTCGACTCTCATCCTCCTCAATCCCAAGAGGTCAGAACTCAGAAGATAAATCTCTATTATCTATCACACCCTTGACTAGAGAGTTTTTACCAGATGGGTTATTGTATATTGGGTCCATGCAAGAATTTACAGATTTGGAAAGCCCAATGCTCAGACCCAAATTCTCAGGGCGGTCCACAACATTAGCATCTGCCAAGCCGGTCTGGACCGGGGAATTGACACCAAGAGATGGTTCATGCATGGGGAAATGAGGTACTTCTGCCAACCCTGTCATCCATCTGCTCCATTGGATCCTGAGGCCAAACATCTGCATAGTTTTCCACTCTTACATCTGAATTCAAGTCTATCTCCTGATCAACCAAGCACCCTAACATGATCGAGATTTTGAACGAATGCCCCATAGATTTTACCATAATATGATTAGGAATATCATAAGGACTAATCATTCTCACTATGAAACTGGCCGAATCTAGCATGATCTTCTTAATTGTAGTCTCGTTAATGCAAACATGAATTCCCCAACGATTTCCAAGACACCTAAAGAAATCTTCATGCCAACAGGTTAGGGGAACACCGAAAAGAAGAATGCGATAGTATCCATAAGGGATACCATTAACAAGAAGGAGGTCTAACTTCTCAAACTAGAAACTCATCTCTTCTTTCTTGTTATCCCATGAGTTCCTCATCTCTGTAACAGACTCAAATCTCAGAATATAAACTCTTTGCTCCCCACCCCATTTAACAATTCTAGCATTAATCCCATCATGAGATAACCAAACTATCGTCAAATGAACTCTTGATAATGCCTACCAAGCAACATTGCATCCACTCGTAATCCGTCGCATGAATACTTATATCGGATTGCAAGATGCCTTTGTCTTCCTGGATAATCACCGAAGGAAAGTTAATGACCTCATCAATCCTCCGACCAGAATTTATATTGCGTAGTAAGGCCTCTCTGTAAGACATATTTTCTGACCTTCTGGCATCACCGGGATTGTGCACCCCTTTTGAACCGAGAGAACTAATAGGATTGGGACCATTGGGATTTTCCTTACGTTTTATCAATGGGTTGATTCTTGGTTTAGGATATTTTTCCTTCGAGGCCTTGATAGCTCTCCCATCAATCAGAGTGTTATCAAGTTTTTGAATCAACTTTTCCATAACCAATCTACTCTCCACCGTCACATATGCGAAAGTCGATTCCTTGTACCTGTCCCTCCGATTAATTATTGGGATGAAAACTCTGACAACCTTCCCATGATAGCTAATAAGCTCCTTCAACGCCGATCTTAAAACTCTCTTGCTCAAATTGTTGATGAAGATGGTCCAACCCTTCGAACTAGAAGAGACGCCAATCGGATTAACCCCCTGACCATGTGAGGCGTTAATATCCCCCAGGCCACTCGGGCTACCACCAGTATAATCACTCTTCTCACCAGCCGCTGTCGGACCACCATGAACCACCAGAATCCCATTGAAAATTGATGTCGTCTCTCCTTGCAACGCTTCTGCTCCCTTCGCCATCGGTCAGTGTTTTTATACATAACACTTATCTTTTAAGTATCACAAATTTCACAACCAAACACCACGATATAATAGCAATCACATTTCATTCATTTTTTAATACACACGTGTTATTTAATACAACATACCTCTTTTACATTCGTTGTACCAAACGAGGCGTAAAAGTACATCTTCCTTCCCTTAGAGTCTTCCTTTCCGCTTCCCCTTCCCACTAGGTAGGATTAAGATTAAAATTAAATATGTCAAAAAATCGTTACATGTCTTTAATTGATATTTTGAAAAACAAAAACAAAATAAATTTGACATGTAACGGTTTTTCAATCTCAATTATGAATTTAGAAAAAAAATCATCACCAATATTGTTAAGGAGGCAACAAAAACAAAGAAACACTGTCTAATTACTCGAGTTAGATTGAATGATAATAAATTTGAGATTTTATTAAGAAAAAAAAATATAATTAATAGTGTTGTTATTATATTCTCGGATTATTATTCCATTGAAAAAAATATTTTACAAGTGGGATTCTAATAATGTCATGCGTCTTATTTAAGGATTAGTATTTAGGTTTTAAATGTTTTACTCTATAAGTTAATGTTAAAAATAAGTGCACATATAAATCATGAGATGTGATGTAGTGGTTGCTCACTTCATCCATTAACCATGAGGCCAGGAGTTCGATTTCTACCCATAAGAATGGAACACATTTCATGACTAGTCGTTTACCTCTTAGTGAGAGCACCCGCGGCGAGGGGATTAGTTACTAATATCGGTGGTGGATACCTTGACTCAAACCAAGAAAATTAAGCGCACCTATAAAATATTATTTTCACCGCCAAAATTATTTGTAATTACACAAATGTAGTGTGACATGTTTCGAACTAGCCATAATTAACTTGAACCTATATTTTTTAATACTCTAAAGGTGTTAACAATGTAGTATCTGTTTATACATATTTTTAACCTTTTTGACAATGCGCACACACTTTGCAGGCAAAGCGATTGAACATGAATCTCTTAAGACGAACATCATCTGTTTGGAAAATTCTGCTACGCTCGACAAGCACCGACGAGCACCACTAACGACGAGCACCGATGAGCATTATTAATTTAATTTATAAAGATTAAAAATCTTAATGACTCACCGTATAATTATAAATTATTTAAAAATCAAAAGGTAAATTAATTAAAATATATTGTTTTTCTAATTTTCTTTTAAACATAAATCAAAATACTTATTTACCCCTAAATTACAAAACTCTAATTTTTATTTATTTGAAATTTAAGCCGCTACTGACGTTTTTGCCTCCTAATCTTTAGATTTTGCCGACATGAAAGTTATTTGAACCCTAATTGTGTGTAAATATGCTCGCCGAATTATGCATGTCTCCCCACTTTTCCCACATTATTCAAACCCTAATCGTTTTCATTGCAGTGTGGGAATTTGAATAGCCTAATTTTGATAATTAACAAATTAATTGTTTCCAACATGTTTGAATAAATGCCAGTGTGGGGGATTGAAACCGGAAAGCTATTCAAAGAGTTGTTTCTTTTCCATTATTCTTTGAAGAAAATTAGGGAGCGAAAGATGTGCGAGGGCAGCGGCGACTAGGGCTGGAAAAAATACTCGACCCGGTTGACTTGACTTGACGGCTCGAATTTAAAAATATCAGGTACCAACCCGAGAATTTTCCCGAGACACGGGCCGGGATTTTTAAGTTACTGGGTACCTGACCCGACCCGATAATATTTAATATATATTTTTTTATATTTTCAATTATATTTTTATTTTAAGTTTCTTAATATTTTTACTCTAAAACTAAATTTAAATCCCTAATTCTTTTTATGTTTGTATTATATACTTTTAAGTTTTAAGTTTAAAATTTTTTAAAATATTTTTGTGTTTAATATGTAATTTTTTTAAATTTTAGAATTAAAAAAATAAAAAATAGGCGGGTACTCGGTACCCGAGTACCCGGATGTTTTGGGTACCCGAAACTCGGGTACCCAGATGAGATGGGCCAGGACACGGGCCGAAGATTGAGGTACCCGGATGAATCGGGTACCCGAAAAACCAGGTACCCGTCAATTCTCACCCCTAGCGGCGGCGACAACTTAAATTTCAAATGAACAAAAATTAGAGTTTTGTAATTTAGGGGTAGATAAGTATTTTGATCTATATTTAAAAGAATATTAAAAATAAAATCATATATTTTAATTAATTTATCTTTTGATTTTTAAATAATTTATAATTATATGCTGAGTCCTTAAAATTTTAAATCTTCATAAATTAAAGGGTAAAATACTGAAAACATCACTCAACTTTGGTCATTTGACCTATTTTAGTCACTCAACTTTAAAAACGCTCAATTTACTCATTAAACTTTATCTTTTGACATATTTTGGTCACTTTAGATTATTTTATTAATATTTAAGTATGACATGGCATATTTTATTATTATTAAATATAAAAATAATTTAAAATAAAAATAAATTATATTATATTTATTAATAAATAAAAAGTAATTTAAAATAAAAACCCTAACCCCAAATATCCTAAATATCTCAAATCCTAACCACCCAAACTCTCAACCCCCCCCCCCCCCCCCCCGGCGGCCACCACCCCCTCTGCTACCTTTGTATACGTTCCTGAAACCCCCTCCACCCAGTAACCGGTCTTGCCGGAAATTCGCAGTGATGGTTTTTAATTCTTCGAATGTGAACGCTATCAATGGATTCGCCGCCGAATCTCCGCCGCGGAGGTCTTCCACTTCCTTCGGATTCGACGGCAGCTTATTGTCTTCCCTCTTTACTTTCGGTTGCTCTTTCGATGAATCTGAAAAACAAACATATTTGTACATATAAGAAAACATAGCAAAACAGAGTATACGAGGCTAGAAATTTATGAGTTCTGAACTCGTTTTAGCATTTGACGAGACTCTGTAAATGGAAGACTCCCACTTACACAAGCAATTCCCCATCACGGAAAAAAACCCAAAAAGAACCAAAACTAAAAACCCATATCAAAAAAGATAAAAATAAAAATGAAAAGGCTCTGTTATCATGAAAACAAAGAGAGAAGTAGTGTGAGGTGGGGGATAGTGCTTGGCCATGAAAATGGGACCACGAAGTTGTTGGTGGCAGCATAGGGGGTAGTGGCCGCCGGGGGTTGAGAGTTTGGGTGGTTGAGATTTGAGATATTTAAGATATTTGGGGTGTTTGGGGTTAGGGTTTTTATTTTAAATTATTTTTTATTTATTAATAAATAACATATAATTTATTTTTATTTTAACTTATTTTTTATATTTAATAATAATAAAATATGTCATGTCATATTTAAATATTAATAAAATAATTTAAAGTGACCAAAATAGGTCAAAAAATAAAGTTTAATGAGTAAATTGAGCGTTTTAAAAGTTGAGTGACTAAAATAGGTCAAATGACCAAAGTTGAGTGATGTTTTCAGTATTTTACCCTAAATTAAATTAATGGTGCTCATCGGTGCTCGTCGTTAGTGGTGCTCATCGGTGCTCGTCGAGCGTGGCAAACTCATCCCATCTGTTTTTACACCGGGACCACTTATTTGGTTTTTAAGCCTATATTTTACTTTTTTTAATAGTCTAAAGGTGCTTAGAAGGTATAGTTTGTTCATCGATATTCTTAACCCTTTGACAATACACATATATCATATAGACATATCGATTTAAACTTGTGTCTCTTAAGATAAACATCATCCGCTTTTCTACTAGTACACTTGTTAGGTTCTTTTTATTATCATTTAGTTTACGAATCACACTAAATTATGTAAAATTATACTTTACCAACCAAACAATAAATTTATTAAAAGCACAATACCAAACCTATTGTGGCCTGTGGGGCCTACCAAATTTTCAATCAAAGTGCTAGTCTAGACACAAATGACTTGCATTGTTTCCAAGTTTTTTATTGACATCTGATTTTCTTGCTTATTATAGGTGTTTATAGATTAAGTCAAATCATGATCAAATCAAATATATGTAAAAAATTAATACACTTCATGTTTAGTCAAATTCGATCGGATCTGAAGTACGAGTTATAAATTTTATACACTTATAAAATATAAAAACGAAATAATATAATATATTATAAAATTAAAAAACGGGTCTTGGGAGTTGTTGGATGGTGGTTGATTCAAAGGGTGGAAATCGTTTATCACCTAATCATGCTTCCATTTATGCTTCTATAATAAAATATTTTACAAGTGGGATTCTAATAATGTCATGTGTCTTATTTAAGGATTAGTATTTAGGGTTTAAAATTTTTTAGTCTAGAAGTTAATGTTAAAAATAAGTGCACATATAAACCATGAGATGTGGTGTAGAGGTTGCTCACTTCATCCATTAACCATGAGGCCAGGAGTTCGATTTCTACCCATAAGAATGGAACACATTTCATGGCTAGTCGTTTACTTCTTAGTGAGAGCACTTGTGGCGAGGGGATTAGTTACTAATATCGGTGGTGGATACATTGACTCAAACCAAGAAAATTAAGCGTACCTATAAAATATTATTTTCACCGCCAAAATTATTTGTAATTACACAAATGTAGTGTGACATGTTTCGAACTAGACATAATTAACTTGAACCTATATTTTTTAATAGTCTAAAGGTGTTAACAATGTAGTATCTGTTTATACATATTTTTAACCTTTTTGACAATGCGCACACACTTTGCAGGCAAAGCGATTGAACCCGAATCTCTTAAGATGAACATCATCTGTTTGGAAAATTCTGCTACGCTCGACAAGCACCGATGAGCACCACTAACGACGAGCGCCGATGAGCATTATTAATTTAATTTATAAAGATTAAAAATCTTAATGACTCACCGTATAATTATAAATTATTTAAAAATCAAAAGGTAAATTAATTAAAATATATTATTTTTTAATTTTCTTTTAAACATAAATCAAAATACCTATTTACCCCTAAATTACAAAACTCTAATTGTTGTTTATTTGAAATTTAAGCCGCCGCCGCTGCTGACGTTTTTGCCTCCTAATCTTTGGATTTTGCCGACATGAAAGTTATTTGAACCCTAATTGTGTGTAAATATGCTCGTCGAATTATGCATGTCTCCCCACTTTTCCCACATTATTCAAACCCTAATCCTTTTCATTGCAGTGTGGGAATTTGAATAGCCTAATTTTGATAATTAACAAATTAATTGTTTTCAACATGTTTGAATAAATGCCAATGTGGGGGATTGAAACCGGAAAGCTATTCAAAGAGTTGTTTCTTTTCCATTATTCTTTGAAGAAAATTAGGGAGTGAAAGATGTGCCAGGGCAGCCGCGACTAGGGCTGGGAAAAATACTCGACCTGGTTGACTTGACTCGACGGCTCGAATTTAAAAATATTGGGTAATTCTTTTAAAAAAATTACCGGATCGGGCCGGGTACCCAACCCGAGAATTTTCTCGAGACACGGGCCGAGATTTTTAAGTTATCGGGTACCCGACCCAACCCGATAATATTTAATATATATTTTTTATATTTTCAATTATATTTTTATTTTAAGTTTTTTAATATTTTTACTTTAAAACTAAATTTAAATCTCTAAATTCTTTTTATGTTTGTATTATATACTTTTAAGTTTAAAATTTTTTAAAAATATTTTTGTGTTTAATATGTGATTTTTTTAAATTTTAGAATTAAAAAAAATAAAAAATAGGCGGGTACTCGGTACCCGATTACCCGAGTACCCGGTACCCGATTACCCGAGTACCCGGTACCCGATTACCCGAGTACCCAGGTGTTTTGGGTACCCGAAACTCGGCTACCCAGATGAGATGGGCCAGGACACGGGCCGAAGATTGAGGTACCCGGATGAACCGGGTACCCGAAAAACCAGGTACCCAGCAATTCTCACCCCTAGCGGCGGTGACAGCTTAAATTTCAAATGAACAAAAATTAGAGTTTTGTAATTTAGGGGTAGATAGGTATTTTGATCTATATTTATAAGAAAATTAAAAATAAAATAATATATTTTAATTAATTTATCTTTTGATTTTTAAATAATTTATAATTATATGGTGAGTCCTTAAAATTTTTAATCTTCATAAATTAAATTAATGGTGCTCATCGGTGCTCGTCGTTAGCGGTGCTCATCGGTGCTCGTCGTTCGGTGCTCGTCGAGCGTGGCAAACTCATCCCATTTGTTTTTGCACTGGGACCACTTATTTGGTTTTTAAGCCTATATTTTACTTTTTTTTAATAGTCTAAAGGTGCTTAGAAGTTAGAATTTGTTCATCGATATTCTTAACCCTTTGACAATACACATATACTTTGTAGACATAGCGATTTAAACTTGTGTCTCTTAAGATAAACATCATCCGCTTTTCTACTAGGACACTTATTTTGTTTTTTTTATTATCATTTAGTTTACGAATCACACTAAATTATGTAAAATTATACTTTACCAACCAAACAATAAATTTATTAAAAGAACAATACCAAACCTATTGTGGCCTGTGGGGCCTACCAAAATTTCAATCAAAGTGCTAGTCTAGACACAAATGAGGCTAATTGGTTTGGATATTCTTTTTAGGGAAATTAATGGGAAAAGTACCCCTCAGTTTGTTACTTGGAAAAATACCCCCCTTTCACGCCATGCAGGACAAATTCGCGTCCTGGAAAACGCGAATTCAAAATTCGCGTTACACAGAACGCGAGTTTCAGTCCCTTTTCAGAATCCAATCATTGGCGGGACGGATGAATATTCGAAACTAGAATTCGCGTCCTGTAGGACGCGAATTCAACGTTTTATTACACCCCGCACACGAGAAATTCAGGAGGAAGATGCATTCAAACCAAGAAAAAATGATTGGGTAGCTATATTTTTGATCGAATAACGGGTTATCTGGGGATCCCATTATAATTTTTGAACTATAACGGTGTCGTACTGAAACATATCTTTAAGATGGTGTGAAGATACGAGCGTATACAACATCCTAAGATGTTTGAAAATGGCCTGCAAATGGGCAAGTAACAATGTTTTAGAAGGAAACATTATTGTATAGGCATGTTTAAATGCATTTTACGGTGTGTTTCGACCTTTTTTTTGGTTTTTCCTAAGTGTGGAGACAAAGATGTGTAGCTTAATTTTACAGTGGTGCTAAAGTTCAGAGGAAGACGGTGTCCGAAAATGTGAGAAAATTGTGTTAAAAATGCTATCAAAGTAACATTTTCGAAGCAAAAATGTGTCCATAGGCATGTTTTTTTTAAAGGTAAAGGGCCTCGTTAAAAACCCCCTCTAAGCCTATGTAGGGGGGAAAAGAGTACCCATAAGATTTATTAAATTAGCAGATAATACAAGTTCACAAAGCAGAAAAGAGTACACAGAAGACATCACACATAGGTTGATCTAGTTAATTCGGGGGTCGGTCCTAAGAGGACATTTCCTAATATCATGTCCAGTGTTCCCACATTTACTGCACCGCTTAGGTTGTCCAGTCTTTTCTCGAGGAACCATATCCTCGGCACAGTGAATCCTTGTTGATTTTGGTCGGCCTATTTTCTTTCGTCGTAGGGAGGGATCTGGGCATATCTTTGGTTCGTTGTTGATTATACGAAGGTCACGTGCATTTCTGATTGGAGGGAACTCGTTTCAGTAAACCTTGAAAACGATTTCGAGCCTGTAGACGAAATCAATGAGTGTCGTTGCATCAAAATGAACCAATGCACATGCTGTGAAAGCATGCGAACACGGGAACTTGAACGTCTAGAACACCCCGCAATCCCACGTTCTTTTTTGCAAATCAACCACGTAGGTGTATTGTGTTATTCCTTGCAGCGGTTGGGAAAATTCCGTGACCTCAAACACGTGTTCCCGACGAGAGAAGCACAGCGCACCCATCGAGTTTGCTTGCGCAATGGACGCTTGGATTTTTTCCTGGAGATCTGGATGAAATATGTGGCCACCTGCCATCCAGTTCATTGCTTGTTTCCCGAGGGTTGCGAAAAGGGTTGCGAAAAGGGTTGCCAATCGGTAATACGTTGCTTTGACAACGGACGCGATAGGTAAATGGCGCGTTCCCTTAAGAGACGAATTGATCGCCTCAACCAAGTTTGTTGTCATATGGTCGTATCGACGACCCCCGTCATAATATCGTAACCATTTCTCCTTCGGGATATCCATAAGATAGTTATACCCGTGTGGATTCCTTAATTGCAACTCATCCAGCAGCTCTTCAACTTGATTAACCCGGTGTGTGTTGCCTGTTGAATAAGACATGCAATAGTTAATTGGTAATAATATGAAAATAGTGGACGTAGAATACCAAAATGGAATGGTTGCATACCCATATAGAGAACCATTATACGTTCATCGTCGTTCTTGAACCTCTAATAGTAGTTTGCTACTATATGCCGCAAACAGTACCGGTGATGTATATATGGGGGTTTCCATGAATCTCCCAAACGTTGAATTGCTCCCCAAATCCCTACGCCTCTATCTGAAATAATAGCGATGCCATCTTCACGTGTGCGTAAAACCCGGCGCAGGACATACTTGCGGAGGTTGTAAAGGAAAAACTCCCAAGAAGGGATATTTTCCTTTTCAACAATCACAAAAGCAACTGGGATACATTTTCTGTTGCCATCCTGGGCAACTGCAATTAGTAAAATCTATGTGTACATGCCATATAAAAATGTACCGTCGATCTGGAGCATAGGTTTGCAGTGACGGAAAGCCTTTACGCATTGGGGGAACGTCCAGAAAAGGTGATGAAATTCGACCTCCCCTGGTACAACACGATCGTTGTAGTACTTTAGAACAGTTTCCAATTCCAGAATTGTCCCTGGATTGTATTCCTGCATAACTTGAAGCCATGATCGCAGATCGTTGTATGATAGCTCTCATTGCCCGTACAGTGTTTCGATGGCTCGATATCTTGCATACCATGCCTTATCGTATTTGACGGTGTACTTGTAAATGGATTTGATGGCAGCTATACACACTGACACGGATACACGTGGGTTTGCTTTCACGAGTGGAAGGATTGCGTCAGAAAGCACGTGTACATCCAAGTTAGGATGGTCTCGGCTCAGGCTCCCAACGGAGCATGTATGAGGCCCTGTATATCTCGTTATTTTCCACAGGTCATTCAGCCTTTTCAATTGCGACACACAAACCCTTCATTTACATCCTGCGGACTTGTGAGGGCACTCTACACTATATTTCCTGGCCTCGGTCTTCGAAACAGTGGACGTAACTGAGCGCTCTATGTTGTAATGCTTGATGGCAGCCTCTGCGAGTTTTTTTGTCCTGAAGACCATTCCAACATGTAGCTCAGTCGAACCCACATTCCATTGGTTGAAATGATCTAATTGTGGATATTCTGGGAATTCAGTATCGAAGAAGCCATCCATATCCACTGTTGTGAAGTGCGAAGGTGGCTCGTAGTACGTTGCGCAACTGCTTGGTCCATGCAGATTAGTCGAACGAACATCAGCGTCCTCACCATCCTCAGAAGAGTTTTCTGCGCTCTCCTCTGATTCGACCGGCTCGTCAAGGTCAGATGGTTCAGGAGGAAATAGACCCATCTCGTCACCATCGGGCCCAACCTGTGTACGCGGCTCTTCATCGGAAAGAGCCTCATCAAACTGGTAAAGTTCTGCTTCATCATTAACTTGTGCGTGAACAGGTTCTGAAGTCATAACCCGATCGATAGTAGCGGCGGTTGAATGTCTCCCCACGGATAACATATCATCTACATTTCGGTGACTTGGGATGTATGTTGAGTGGTGCCCGGTAGAGAAAGCATCGAACGAGTTAAACTCTTCATTGTACGTTGAAGACGCCGTGTATGGAATGTATGTTGAGTGGCGCCCGGTAGAGAAATCACCGTTTCTTGGAATATATGGATTGTATGACGACTCTTGGGTTAGGGGCAAGTTAAGGTAAAATTCGAACCTTGGAACGGAAGAATGTCGTTACCGCGAAGATGAAGACGATGAAGCTTCAGCATTGCTCGTATGTAGAAGGTTGAAGTCACGTCGTAAACTCGATGTTGGACTAATAGCATTTGGATTGAACTCAAGATTTTCTCGTAACCAATTCGGTACCACATTATGACCGCCAACGTGAACTTCAAAAAATGTTGCAAACAGCTCAATGGCCCATCCCATTGAGTACTGACGATGTGTATCTATCATCAATTCTACAAAACTGTCATCTTCAACATCGAATATTGTGTAATACAGTGGATCTATCGACGTTGGACATCGATACTTCAAAGACTGCAACTCCCTCCCCGAGCGATTGGGAACCTTCCTGGATATTGAGGTCCTAAGCGACTGGAATGTGGTTGATCGCCTCGGAATGTTGATCTTAACAGTATTTTCAGATTGAAATATGATCTCAATGTATGAATCGGGGACCATCTGACCATCGTAGTATACTATAGCCTCAATTCGCGGTGCCATTTTTGAAAATCGATGAGCTTTGTGATTCTAAGTTTTGTTAGGGTGCATCTAGAAATTCTGCGCCCCCTCATTTATAAATAGAATTGCGTGTGTTGAAGTAGCATACCAATAATTTAGAATTCTGATAGAATTGTGCAGGAATTCAGCACCATAATACAATTGTCAGCCCAAAGCCTGGTAAAGTAACAAATTGGAATTTACGTTGTGTATAACGTGAATTCTATAGGATTCTTTGGAATTCGTGTTCTACAGAACACGAATTGTGCAGGAATCTAAGGAATTCGCGTTCTGTGAAACACGAATTCTGTACGAATACCAATTTTCGCGTTCTGCATAATGCGAATTCCAAAATAATTTCTGACATTTCAGATGAATCCGCGTTTTCTAAAACGCAAATATGATCCCTGCATGCCTACCACCACCAAAGATAAATAGGCTGCATTTCTGCCTTAGGCATCCCATCAAATTTCTTACTTTCGTATCATCACGAAATTTCTGCATTTCTGCCTTAGGCATCCCATCAAACTTCTGCCTTTCTGCACGCGAGTATGGCTCGATATTCAGCTACTGTATTTTTTCGTGGAACATACTTCTACACATCTTTTAGTGAAACGATCACAAGAAATGAATTATTTGAGTTGATCTCAAAACGGGTTAAAGAGTCGACGAGCGCAAAAATAGAGGCCTTGCGTGTCAAAGTACCAGTCAATGAGCCCGGCCCCAAGGAGCATTATATGCTCACACTATCAGATAAGAAAGATATGCGGAAGATGTTTCAGGCATACAAACGTGCTGGGGGAACAAACATCGAGTTTAGCGTGAAAATTTGATGACTGGTCAAGTTCTTCAACAAATACGTTAGCTGGCCAAGACGAGAATGTGTTAGCTGGCCAAGACAAGAATGTGTTAGCTAGCCAAGACGAGAATGACGTGTTCTTACAAATCTATCAGAGACGGCGGGAGAAAGAACAAATAATTGAGGAACTAAACTTAACGTCCGACATAAGTACCGAATACGATTAGTAATGTAATTTTGATGAAGTTATGTAAGTTATTTATCTTGCGTACTTGTATTTTGTGAACTCAGTCCTTTCGATGTAGTTTTCAGAATTGTAAGTTTTTAAATATGAAAGTATCAATTACTAATTTCGAATATATAGTACTTCAATTAAGAAAAATATAAATTAACATTACTTAAAAAAACTAACATTAAAAAAAACATAATAGTTTGCAGGAACTAATTTCGAAAAACATAGAAAAAACATGACTATTGCCTATGTCCGTCGGTACCACAATTTGGTGGATGTCGAGTTCGAGCGGGATTGCGTCGTCCACGTTGAACCATAACTTGCTGCGAACCATCATCGATGTCGTCTCCAACAGTACCACTAGGTCCGACATGCCCACTAGAATAGAACAACGACTGTGGAGGTGTTTGCTGAACAAACCCAGCGCCCGAAATATCATAAGGCCTAGCATGAAACGAGTATGGGATAAAAGCAGAGGGAATAGTTGTCGTCGAAGATCTGCCGGTCATGCCAGGAAATGAACCGTACGCAGTCGGCATCGAAGATCCACCCATCATTCCCACAATAGGAGTGAAAAAGCCTTTCGTCGGACTCGGGGGCCGCGGCTGAATCATCAACTGGGTGGGGCCCTGGGGGCGAATCGGATTGATAGCATCAGCTGCCCCCGTGCTCTGGAGGATGAAGCATTTCTTTGATGTTGCGACCCACTTGCTCCCCTCGTACGATGAGTCCGGGGGCAGTTGCGCTGCACAGGCTCCACGACAACTGCTTGTTCATCCGGAGTGAGGAGATACGGTTTCCCATTGCCAAAGTACCATGCAAAGTAGTCATTGGTCACCATAGGCTCATCAAACATTCTGTACTTATTCAGTGCCTGCCGCTGATGCCTCTCCTGTAGCTGTGCAATGTACTGTACATGTTTCACCAACCAGTCCACCTACCACAAAACATCAACAAAATTATTGTTTATAAATTGTAAAGTATGTATAAATCGATAACTATTAAACCAAATTTAATTATTGTACCTCAAGTTTCCCTTATCGGGTCATCCTATGTAATTCGTCGAAAATGGGAGGATCTAACAGAATAGTTTGAAGACGACCGAACTGGCGTTGGACGCGATCGACCGGATGCTACTCAACTATAGCGTACCAGATGAGAGGTACCACGACCGTCTAAACGGACACCGTCTCAGGCGAAAAAATCGGCAGACACTCGTTGATCTCCGAATCCGAATACGGGGTCCACAAAAACTGTAAATTAAATATAGAAATGATTAAAAATAAGTAAACTAAACTATATTCATATTAAACTTAATATAAAAAATTAAAATATTGACCTCATTTGCAGATTTTTGTCAATATGTTGCCTAATAGAATGCATCATACTAGGAAGTCCAACATGACTTAAAGCATTGAACCACCTACATAACATCAAAATATAACTTTAATATTTTAAAAAATATATTAGGAAAATAACCAATTTATAAATAAAATTTAGTTAAGATTATGTTCCTTACCGCAAACATAGTGGATAGGCATAGGCAACTGGCGCAGACAACTCAGGGCGTAAAAATGGCATTCTAAACCACGCCCAAGCCTGAAGCAGCAAAAGACAACCTCCGATGTCGTGTCTATCAGCACGCGCGGCCCTGCACATCTCCCTATACAGAAATGCAAGTACCGCCGAACCCCAACTTAATTTACCGGCCTCTTCGAAATCCCGCAAGTGCCGCAACCACAACATGTGAAGTTTATTGCAAGTTTTGTCGGCCACCAATATTCCCCCAATGATCTGTAAGATATGCGCCCGAGCATATGCCTACAATATGAAAAAATATTAAAATATAATAAATTTATAATTTCATTACTACTAACAAAAAATTAATTTTTTTACCTTCTTAACTTCTTCATTGGCGTCATTCGATAAATTAGAGAATTTCTCACGCAACCACCGCAGATTCACACATCCGCCCTCTAGTTTGTTTGGCGGTACCCCTAACAACTCTAGACACAAGCCCTCCCAGTCGTCATTGGCGGAACCGGTGATAGCCTCCCCATCTACAGGCAAGCCAAGAATATGCGACACATCTTCTAATGCTATGGTCGCCTCACCATAGGGTAAGTGAAAGGTATGTGTATCTGGCCTCCACCTCTCTACAAGCGCGTTGATTAAATCAACATCTAATTTCGCATCTCCTCCAACAATCCTCGACACATACCCAAATTCGGCTTGAGCTATGTAATCTGCTAGACGAGGATCCAGTTCCGTCCTCATCCGAGTGATAAAAACCTTCAACCGACGTTCTTCACCATTCTACAAATAATTAAAGACGCACACAAATTAATAATCACATATTTGAATGTCACAATTTTTTATAGTGTACAATAAAATACTAAACACATATTCAAATGTACATTATTTTTATGTCTAAAATTAAATACTAAAAAGGAGTCGAAATGTTCACTATTCTACAATTAAATACTAACAATATATTCGAATCAACATTATTTTTTATGTCTAAAATTAACTATTTTTTGTCTATAAAATTAAATACTAAACACATATTCGAATGCACACTACATTTTTTATGTCTAAAAGTTGATACTAAGTACATATTCGAATGTTCACTCATTGTCTTACTCTAAAAGTAAATACTAATCACATATTCTACTGTAGCAATAATTTTTTTAGTCTAAAAGTAAATACCAAAGATATATTCCAATTTAACTAATTTTCTTAGTCTAAAAATAAAATCTAAAGACATATTCGAATTTTACTAATTTTTTTACTCTAAAAATAAATACTATTTGCATATTCAAATCATGCCGGCAACACTAAATTAAATTTACATATTCGAATTAAAGTAACAAATAAAAATACTTACATTATTTCGACGATAATTGCATGCTTGTCCTTCATCTAACCTCAGCAAACCCGTCATTATCGCACCAATAGAATATGTGAAGCAGTAAAATTTGGGAGAGAATTTTCAGGGGTGAAAATTCTCTCCCGAACAACCCTAATTTATAGGGAAAACGCGTTCTGGAGGGAGAGAATTCAAACCGAATTCGCGTCCTAGAGAACGCGAATTCCCTATAATAACGCAAATTCGCGTTATGCAGAACGCAAATTCGCGTTATGCAGAACGCGAATTCGATTCCCCAACCGTCCTAATTTACTACGAATTTACTGCGAGAAATCGGGGGTAAATATCGTTGAATTCGCGTCACGCAGGACGCGAATTTTGTTTTACTGACATGGCACAGAAATTCGCATTCTGTGTAACGCGAATTCTGAATTCGCATTTTTCAGGACGCAAATTTGTCCTACATGGCGTCAAAGGGAGTATTTTTCCAAGTAACAAACTGAGAGGTACTTTTCCCATTAATTTCCCTAAAAGAATATCCAAACCAATTAGCCCACAAATGACTTGCATTGTTTCCAAGTTTTTTATTGACATCTGATTTTCTTGCTTATTATAGGTGTTTATAGATTAAGTCAAATCATGATCAAATCAAATATATGTAAAAAATTAATACACTTCATGTTTAGTCAAATTCGATCGGATCTGAAGTATGAGTTATAAATTTTATACACTTATAAAATGTAAAAACGAAATAATATAATATATTATAAAATTAAAAAACGGGTCTTGGGAGTTGTTGGATGGTGGTTGGTTCAAATGGTGGAAATCGTTTACCTCCTAATCATGCCTCCATTTATGCCTCCATAATAAAATTAGGGGTTTAGGGTTTAAGGTTAGGGCTTAGGGTATATGAAATTTAGGATATGGCGTATTTTTTCGAGTGTAGGGTATAGGGTTTAGGATTTGGAATTTAGGGTTAGAGTTCCTAATTTAATTTTAAGTGTTTTTAACAGGAAGCATAAATGGAGGCATGGTTAGGGGGCAAAGGATTTTTCCTCTGGCTCAAATATGTGAATTCATATGAAATATGTACCTACAATATTCATTGCATGCGAACAAGAGTAAAAATTTTCTGCCCCTTAATTATGCCTCCTTATATGCTCCTATTAAAAAACACCTAAAAATTAAATTTTAAGCCTTAACCCTAATTTTTATATCCTAAACTCTAAACTCTAAAAAATACACCATACTCCTAATTCCCTACACCATAACCCTAAACCCTAACCTTAAATCCTAAAGTCTAAATTTTAAACCCGCTATTTTAAAATAAAGACACTAATAAAGACATAATTAAGGGTAAACGATTGCGAACATCCGAGCAACCTTCTATGTATGTAATAAATTGGACACAGATGAAACACATGCCTTTTAAACAATGATCATTGCATGCGAACTACCCTGCAGCAATGTAATAAATTGGACAAAGAGAGAAGAGAGTATAACCACTCATTTAGTTTTAACGTGTCTTTGACTGAATAACTCTTGACAAATAATTGATGAATAAGTGTAAATGTGCTAAAAAAAATAATGTTAAGTATAAATTTTTGCATGCAAGTATACACGAACAGCAAGTAATACAACAGTAAGCTAAGTATCGTATCTACAAAAATTGACCAGAAATTTTATGTCACGATTTTACTTGTGAAATGGAATAAATGTGTTTGAATTGAATTTTAAATTTTAGATTGAAGAAAAATAACTAAGAAAAATGCAATAGAAATTTAGATAGTTTGGCAAACAAATGTATTTAGATGGTGAAAAGCATTGGCAGGGTATACTTAGATTCCACACTAGCTATGTCAGCAGTTAATAACTTTCAGCTTTGGTTTTAATGCCGAGCAGATTTAGAATGGTAATGCCTCTGTCGATAGCATTACTCTAAGCTAATTAAGATTAACCCCTATATGTCTATAGTGGTGTTATTTAATAACTAACTTGATTAAGTTTCAATCTTTACTCCTAAGAGGTAGATTCACTCCCGAAGTAAGCTCTTCTACTTGAACATCTTCCGTCGAAGCCTCTCAACTTAGCACTTTTGCAATTAATCGTGCCCCTAAGTCTGTTAAGATATCATGGGATAATATGCATGCAATGCCAATTGACGTATGAAAAACAATTGAAGAAATTAAGCAATAGCAAGATAGACAAAAATGCCAACACATTCAACTATTAAAAGTTGATAATAACTGAGTGTTTCATCGCAAAAATATCCTCAACCAACTTAAAGAATTTGATTCATGGTTGGGGGAACCATCAACGTTTCATCGCAAAAACATTCTTCAACCAACTTAAAGAATTTAGTTCATGGTTGGAAGAACCATCAAAATCAAATCGTTTTCTAAAAACATCACCATCAAATCATATCTAAAATAAAGAGAAATGTGCAAAGAAGGGGGTCTGTCGATGCAGCCCTTCAATGGATCCAGAGCTCTCAGTCTTAGCCTAGTCAAACCACAGTCGCCTTCCTCCTTCACCACGGTGCAACCTCTTCGATCTCGTCTCTCATCTCTCTTTTTGGCTCATCATCGGCCTCCTTTAAATAGGCACTCGTGAAAATTTTAGATTGGGTTTGAATTCAAAAGTTTGTTACACCTTTGAGATAAGCGTGTTATCCTCTTTATCTCCTTATCCTGTTTTTGAATTTAAGGCTGACTGAATATTTGACCAACGGCTAGTAAACCTGTCATCGTCGTCCATCTTTTGCCAACTAAGCCTGACAATCTTCGTCCTTCTTATGCCAGCTCGACTTGATATTTTTTTTGGTTCTCTGGCTCTGCTCTGCCAACTACTCATATCATGTTCTTGTCCTGCTCCTGCTCTTACCCTATCCTGCACACCAAAACAAAAAAAATACACCTTTACTCTGAAAAAAGAAACGTTCCCTAACTACTTAATGAAAACGCAAAATTTTACTGACTAAATGCATGCATATATACTCAAAGGCAAATAAAAGCATGACCATATGTATAGAAAAAATAGTATTTTTGAGGAGTTAACAATTACATCTACTCATTTAATTACAACATATCTAAAACACTCTAAGTAATTTCAGTGAAAAGTAAAATATTGTTGTTTTTAAGAGATTTGAGTTCGAATAACTTGTCTACAATATATTGTGCGTTATCATAAAACTAAAAAAATTAACATATATTATCATAAGATTATACCGGATGCTCAAAAATTTTAATGATATATCTACCTCACAACCACACCAAAATATACCATATCTCTTTGCACCGAAATCTAAATCAAGCCTCCACCCGTTTCCTTCAAGCTACTTGTGTGTATGTATCCACTGCCCATATGAATATTTCGAGTGGTTCAAAATTTTAAAGAGTTATGTATAATTTATTAAAATAAAATCTTTAATTTATAATTTAAAAAAATTCAAGACCCTAATTTTTTAGTACAAAAAGTAAGAAATTTGGGTGCAATAACATTTTACTTTCTCCGTGAATAAAAAATGAGTTTAATAAAACTCGAACTCATGAAGTACAATAGTATTTTGGGACATTTTTTTCGTTTCCCTAGTCCATAAAACCAATCTTTTGTTTTCCCTTTAAGCATTTAACTTATTCATTTTGACATTTTTTGGTCATGCACTGTTGCTTTTATATGAAATTTTTCGAGTCAAGTTTATGAAATTCGAGTCGAGTTGTTCAAGTTTATATTAAAATTTAATTGTAAATGTTTATAACGTTATAGTACTGATTGATTCTAATTTAAACGATTTTTTTATAACCATATATGATATACGTATATATTTCTTCATTTTTTTTCATATGTGATGTGCATATACTAGGCAAAGCCGAGGGACTCGACTCGAACTTGAAAACTGATCAACTAATTACTAAAAATTACGAGTTATTTGAACCCATTTTTAACTCAAATTTTATTTGAATTTTTTATTCGAGTTGAGTTTATGAAATTACAATTCAACTCAAGTCGAGTCGAGTCGAGTTTTGCTCACTTCTAGGATCATGTATTGTAGATGTCCATTACGGGACGACCTCCTAACCTATTTTGCTTCATTTACAGCACCGGAATTCGAACTCATAATCTTACTTAACGGATGGAACTCAATTTTTTTAAACATAACTAAATAGATATTTTATTTAGAATGGAGGGGATAAACAAACCAAGCCACATGATAAAAAAAAACATAAACAGCACCAACATGACCAAAGCAACTCGCATTGCATTGGGAAACTTTTATTGCGACAGAAAGAAATAAAAAGGCAACAAGTGCACTAGGAGGCGGAGGTGGTGCAGAAGTACCAAATAGGAATAGGCGGAATGAGACATTTGTCACAACATTCTCTACAGGTAGAGGCGTGCCCATGGGATACACAGTTTTCAGCTGGTTTGTCAACCAAGAAAACTTTGGCGAAAGGGTTCCGGTTATCGGCATTGCGAATGATAGAGAATGGCATAGCTTCGTTGCGAGCCGCCGTCACGGTTGGAGTCGTAGCAGTCGAAAGCACCACAACCATTGCAACCATAAGTAATGCAAACTTCCTGCATTCCATTTCTTGTAGTAACAAACTGATTAGATTTGTTGTTATAGAATAGGGTATTGATGAATCTGTGTTGTCACCCAATACTCCTTTATATAGTCGAGGTGATGGGCCTAAATCTGTGAACTCACATGAGACATTTGTCTTTAGAACAATATTGCATGCCAACAACCTTGTACGAATGTAATTAAATTGGACAAAGAGATAAGAAATTACAACCACTCATTTTTTATTGAGTACAATGTAATATATGTACATACTTTTACATATTTACCCCAAAAAATATTTGTTCCTACTTTCTTTTAGCTATTTGATAAGATAAGGTAGCTTGAACCCGGATGTTCTAGGATGAACATCATCATCTTTTCCAATGGGACAATTCATTGGGTTCATCCACTTATTTGGTTAAGGCA
Organism: Hibiscus trionum; assembly: GCA_030270665.1. Lineage (NCBI taxonomy): Eukaryota > Viridiplantae > Streptophyta > Magnoliopsida > Malvales > Malvaceae > Hibiscus > Hibiscus trionum. The sequence goes on from BSYR01000050.1 coordinate 3,432,155, forward strand.
TATCTACAAAACAACCAGTCACAACTACTCATTTAATTATGATGTTTCTCTGAGTATTATGGATGGAATGATGGGGCTAGAGGGGGCAGTCGTATCCCTGGAAACTTAAAATTTGTATATGATTTAAATTATTTTTAGAAAATTTCTATGTATTTTCTATTAAAAATTTATATTCGCCTCCTAAAATTTTATAAGTTCGCCCCTTAAAATTTTATAAATTCGCCCCCTAATATAAAGTCCTGCGTCCGTCTGTGCCAAGTAACCTTACTAAAAAAGAGAATGTTGTTATCAGGAGATGTTAGAAAGCAGCTCAATTAGCTGAGTCAACTTCATAAGTTAGAACGGTTTAGCTGTTAGTGACACATTAGCCCTAGTTGTTAAATCTGTTAGTAACTAATCCATGCAGTTATCACCTTGTAAACTGCCTTAGTCAGGTTATAAATAGAGAGGCTTATCAGCTTTGTAAAATCACCTCTTTGATCAATGAAACTTAATATTGCCATCATCTTCTCTCTATAATTCCTGTTCATGTTCATTGTTTAACAGGAGACTCAGTTCGAGTAATTTATCTGCAAGATTTAAATACATTATTAAAGAGTTAAGAAACAATTAACCGATACTACTTTAAGATTGCACTATATGTTTAAAAATATGCATTACAGCCACACACAAATATGTAATCTCTCTTTGCAGCGAGATTTCAATACAAGGCTTCACCCGTTTCCTTCAAGTTACTTGTGCGTATGTATCTGTCACACATATGAATATTCAAAGCGGTTCAGAGATTTAAAGAATTTTCTTTAATTTATTTAAAACATGTATATAATAAATTGGAGAAAGATGAAACATGTGCCTTTCAAACAATGATCATTGAATGCGAACAACCCTGTAGCAATGTAATAAATTGGATAAAGAGAGAAGAAATTATATTAATTCGTTTAGTTACGACTTATTTATAACACAACTACTCATTTAAGTAAAATGTATCGATATTACAACCACTCATTTAATTATGATGTAGTTCGAATGATTTCAGTGTAGAAAAAAATATTGTCATCTTTAACAAATTCGAATTCAAACAGTTTATCTTCAAGGGATGTATGTACGTTATCAAAAAATTAAGAAAAAAATTAACAAATAATACTATAAGATTATACCAAATGATAAAAAATTATTACACCCAAATATACAATCTCTCTCTGCAGCGAGATTTCAATATAAGGCTCCACCCGTTTCTTCAAGCTACCTGTGTGTATGTATTCGTTGCCCATATGGATTTTCAGAGCGGTACAAATATTTAAAGAATTTTGTGTAATTTATTAAAAATGAAGTAGTTAATTTATAACTTAAAAAAAGAATCCAAGGGGCCTTTAATTTGGGAGTAAAAAAATGGAAAATTTGGGTACAATAACATTTTATTTTTCTTGTGATTAAAAAAATGAGTCTAACAAGACTCAAACTCATAAAGTATAAAAATATTTTTATTAAAAAATATATATTATGCAATTAAATTTTAAATAAATATTAATTATGGTATATAAGTTTCTATTCAAAGCTTCATTATTCAGATATTTAGACTATTCTAATACAAATATTTCAAAATTTGGTTTCAAATTTATATAAATATATAGATAAGTAAAATATTTTAAATATGTAAATAGATTATCATTTTGGTAAAACAAAAAATATAATTTTTAGCATTCTAATTTAATTACAAGACAATGTCTTAGTCCGATTTTTTTTTTTGAAAAATGACGGGCCTCATTAAAAACCCCCTCTAAGCCTAGATAGGGGGAAAAGAGTGCCCAGTTTATTAATATATCAACGAGATACAAGTTTGACCATACAACGAAAGGTAACTACAAAACCATAGCAATAACCTCAACTAGCAGCCATATACTGTTTACAAACGATCTAAACAAAACCATGGGGCCAAACCAGACAGTTCTCCTACTAAGCACCAGCAACCGAATCGAAGTATACACGCCCCCTGCATTCTTCACTTCCTCAACCTCTCCAATCGAATCCAACACCAACGCCACTGCCTTAGTTCCCTGGTTATTGAGCGATGTTGACTAGGCTGGGAAATCTCATGAAGTCCAGCAAATTCGGCAAAGACTCCGGCCATTTACTTTTTGCCCAAGACCCAATCCTCAACATCAGTGTATCTTGAACCGATTTTTCGCTCATACTTTTTTTATTAAACACAACCTCATTCCTCTCCAGCCATATGGTCCACACGATCCCGAAGAACGCCAGCGACCATACCGGTTTCGCGCGTCTTCTAATAGGGACACAGCTCCAAAGCAACAGTAGCTCTTTTAGATTAGCCGGTAACACAAGCTGTACATTCCATTTCGACGCCCAGAACTGCCATAATTTCCATGAAACGCGGCAATGGCAAAGGAGATGAGCACATGTTTCCTCCTTCTCTCCACACAGCCCACATAATCCGTGGCCACTAATCCCCAAACCCCTTCTTTTAAGTGCAAATACCGTTGGAATTCTTTCCAAAATTGCTCTCCAAACGAAAACTTCCACCTTCGGGGGGGCTAATTTTGCCCAAACAAGCTGCCACAACTTATCCGAGGAGCCATCCTTCACGGCAATTACATCACAAAAAGACTTTGAACTATAAACACCATTATGGGAGCCATGCCAACCGATTGTATCCTTACGATTAACCTCCGGTTTGAACTGATTAAGCACCCTAAGGAGGTCAGACCACACCTCTTCTTCCCACGATCGCAACTCACGCCTTAGATCAATTTTCCATGTCCACATGCCTTCATTGAAGAAGCCAAAATCCCGAACCACACCCACTTTTTTGAGGGCCAAATTGAATATTCTGGGAAACGCAGATTTTAACGGTTGGGGTTGGATCCAACAATCCTCCCAAAATTTAATCGAACTGCCATCTCCTAATCTATAGTAAATGTTCTGCGCGAAAACATCATCCGAGTTGTGTATTACCTTCGTTATATTCTGCCAAACCCAGGAAAGTTTTCTCAGGACTGCTTGCAACGGGAGCAAGGCATTAGGATCATACCCGTACTTCGCATCGATAACATCCCTCCAAAGACTTTTAGATTCGCTGCTATACCGCCACACCCACTTGTTCAACATTGCCCTGTTTTTTATCTTCACTTCTACAAGACCCAAGCCACCAGCATCTCTTGGTTTCGCAATATTCTCCCATTTCACCCAATGGATAGAACGCACGTCATTAGAGCCCCATATGAATTGTGCTGATAATTTATTCAGCTCCTTAGCTACCCCGGCTGGTAATTCAAAAAGACTCAGAAAGTAGATTGGAAGATTATTGATTACCGATCTTACCAAACAAATTCTGCCGGCTATCGAAAGATATTTACCCTTCCACCCCGCCAATTTTTTCTTCACTTTATCAATAATCGGCTTCCACAGCATTAAAGAATTCCTGTTCGCTCCCAACGGTAACCCCAAGTACGACGACGGGAGTGTACTCGATCCACAACCGAGATCCTTAGCCCATTCCTCAACACAGCAGTTATCCACTGAAATTCCAAACAAACATGTTTTTTTCATATTCAAACTCAAACCAGTCGCTACCTCAAATACCCGCAACAATCTTTTGATATTAACCACATTCGCCTTGGAAGCTTTTGCGAAAATAATCAGGTCGTCTGCGAACTGCAAATGCGACATCGGGAGTCCAGTAACACCAACCTTAACCCCCTCGATAAGACCGATGTTCGCAGCTTTGCTAATGAGACAACTTAACGCCTCCCCGACAATATTAAACAGCAGGGGTAAGAGCGGACACCCCTGCCTTAAGCCTCTCTTAATCTGAAATGGTTTGGATACATTACCATTCACAATCAGAGAAATAACAGCTGTAGAAACACAATTCGATATCCATAGTCCGATTTTAAATTTAAATAATTTCACACACACTTACGCTGTTTGAACTCGGGTCTCTTAGGAGGAACATGTCATCTTTTACTATTGGAACCACTTAATGAGTTCTAAACCAACCATGATTCAATATGAATAAGTTATGAGTCAAAGAACATTAAAAACAAACATTTTCTGGAAACAATAGAAACATACAATCCTTTATCAATAGTGGAACCATTTAATGAATTCTAAACCAAGATTGATTTAATTTGGATAGTTAGGAGTCAAAGAACATTAAAAACAAATATTGTCACGGAAGCAATAGAAACAAAGAAGCTAAATTATAACATCTAATCGAGTAGGTTGGATTGAATGATAAAAAATTCGATACTTTATTAAAAAAAAGTCCCCACTTTCAAGTTTGTGACATTGGAATCCTTTCAATATTGGCCCAATTGCAATTGCATTTTTAATAAGTAGGCCGAACATGTTGATCAAGTAAAGCTCAATTTGAGATGCCTAACCCAATCACTATTTTGTGAGCCATCTCATATGTGGCATATTATTGATTCATCAGTCTTCTGGGTTTAACAATTTTTGATGTTGGGTCTTCATTCTAGGCCTAAGGGGCTTAAAAAGTATTTAAACTTTTGTAAAAGAAATCAATTAAGTTTATGAAATATTTTATTTTTTGAATCCAATTAAATCTTTGAATCAAGAAATTAAATCAATTAAGCCTTTTGACTATTTTGATCATTAAATATTTGACAATTTTTCTTTAGATATTATTGACACATGATACATTATTGTTCTATCATGTGACATTTACAGATTTTTTATAAAATAATTTTTTATAAACTTTATAAGTTTTTTAGAAATTTTAAAACTTTTAAAGAAATGTTTAAATAAAATAAAATAAAATTATGAAAACGTCAAGTGACAACATTGTGACATGATACACTGCACCAACAGATCTAAAAAATCTGCTAGATTCAACGGTCAATGTTGGTCAAAAGGCATAATTAATTCAATTATTGGTTTAAAGATTTAATTGAGTGAAAAAAATCTTAGGAACTTAATTATTTTTTAAACTTCAAGAGCTTCTTACACCCTTAAAATTCTATTCTATTATGTGTAAAAGTAGCTTTTTCACAACTGGAGTTCTAATGATGTCATATAATTTATTTCATATAATTTTTTAAACTTCAAGAGCTTCTTACACCCTTACAAGTATATTATGTGTAAAACTTCAAGACAATATTATATTCTTGGATTATTATTTCATATAATAGTAGTGAAAAAGCATTTCACAACTGGAGTTCTAATGATGTCATATAATTTATTTGAGGGTTAGAGTTTAATATTTAGATTTAGACTTTAAAGTTTATAGTTTATGGATTAGGGTTGAAAATAAGTACACTTGTAGAACTTTTTCACCACTAATGCATGGAATAATAATCCTTATATTCTCGTATAACTATAAGGTTTCAAAATTTTTAAAGGTGTATTTGGAAAGTCATCAAGTAATTGATGTCATATAACTATAGGGTTTCATACTATAAGGCTTTAAAGTCAATCTTTAATTCATGTCTAAACCTCTTACACCTCAACTATTCGGTGGCAACTAACTCAGGGGCATAACAGTTCAACCGCAGAAAATCTTGCTCATACTCAAATATTGTCCGGTCCCCCTGGACTAGATGTAGAAACTGATCTCTCAACTCATCCATGTGGACCTCACTGATGTACTTCTTCCTGAACTCGTCCAAGAAGACATCCCAGGTTGGAAGTGCAGGCTGCAGTCCTAACTCAACAGTTGCCCATCACTCATGTGTTGGGAAACGTTGGTACACCCCATGGCGTAGCGAAAAATTATCCGGAGAATTTCGCCATTGATCCATGTACAAGGGACGAATTCAGGGTGAATAGGGATGAAATATTACCTTAATAAATATGGTATCTTGATATCCTTAGGGAGTTAGGATAAACCAAATCGAATCCGAGTCGTTACAATAGCGGTCCGACCTCTACGCAATCCACCTGAACGAAACGAACAATATTTTCTCTTCTCTAATTGTTAGAGTGGTTTTCCGAAAAGCATACTATGGGCACGGGTCGGGTAGAGTCGGGTTTTTGGTCCACCCGGACCCGACCCGAAAATAAACACCCTAAACCTGTACCCGACCCGACATTATTCTTTAAAAAATCCGACCCGACCCAAAAATAAATATACTAAATCCGACCCCGACCCGACCCGACCTTTATAAAATAAATTAATTTTAGGGACCTAATTGTAAAAAATAATAATTTTAAGGGACTTAATTGTAAAAAATTATAATTTAAAGGACTAAATTATAAATAAAAATTCAATTTTAAGGACTTAATTATAATATATATATATAAAGGGGTATTATTGTAAATATCTCTAAAAAATTTAGTAGAAAATTACACTATTAGTCCCGGGTCGGATATTTTTCACCCTAAACCCGACCCGACCCGAGTTTACCCTTAACAAAAACCCGACCCGATCGAGCCGGGTCGTGTCGGAACCCGTCGGGTCCGGGTAAAATGCCCATCCCTAGCTGTTAGACCTTATGCCTTCATATAGTATTACAAAACCTAATTCTAATTAAATTCGAATTCATTAAATATACAATATATTTAACCGAATATGATTAAATATGTAGAATCTGATTCTACTTTAATTCAAATTCATTAAATATACAATATATTTAACTGAATACAATTAAATATGTAGAATCTGATTTTACTTTAATTAGGTTTATTTAGGGATATATATATTTTAATAGTGTTTGATGATTACAATAATTATCTAGTATTAAAATATATATAATCTGTAACACCCCCTTCCTGGTCTGGTTGATAACCGGGTCGGAAGGTGATACCAATGAATAATATAGTGATCGGTGCAATAAAATTTCATTTTAATATCAAAATTTAAAACAATAATATACAATATCACATTATCACAATGCATATTAGTCCAATAAATCCGCATGAAGCCATAATTAATCATTTAGGGCCAATTCTTAACTAATATAAGTTTTAGGGACCAAACTATAAATCTGATAAATTAGAGGTCCTCTGTTGCAATTGATTATACTACATTGAAATTCAATACAATATTAACAAGCCTGTAAAATTTCATACAATTTGAAGTTCATTTACTCATTCAATTGATTCGCTCTAAATTCAGTGGTCAAATTGTAACCTTTGCAAACTGCCAAATTATGCCTTTTAACTAACTTAACTAACCCTGTATCGAAACACCTTAAGGCTGTTTCGAAATGGGTGTACGATGGTCAACCTAATTTGACTTGTCCTTTAAATCGTATCGATACGGGCAATCCCTATATCGGTACGAGTTGACTCCATTTGACCTTGACTTCGACCCGTTTCGATACGCTATAAACCCGTATCGAAATAGTGAATTCCAGTAGCAAAATGTTCCGATACGGCTTCAAACCGTATCGATACGCCATTACCCCGCATCGATACGGCCTGACCTGTAATGACAGATTTTTGCTGGTTTTTAATCGAATTGACTTACCAAACACTGTTCAAATGCAATGAAACTTTACACACAGTATTTTAATACCATAAACTACTGGCATGCCAAATTTCGTCATCATTCAAATACGTTTACTAGGTTTTGACCTATGTGAGCCAAATATGCAATTTTTAACCATTTTTAGCCAAACCAAAAGTCAATTTAGGGCCTTTAACCATATTAAACATATCAAAATAGGCACAAGAGACTAGTTCAACTACTTTGCTACCTTCCTAGGAGTTCATAAGGTCAAAATACATTACTTTAGTTTTGCAGTGACTTGTCTTGCCTCGACTATCCGACCTTCAAGCGCGGTGATCTTTCAACCTGAAATGCATAAGATGAGACCCGTTAGTCATACGTTGCCTAGTGAGGTAGTCATATGCAAAATAATATCAATGAACAATGCAAACACATATTCTCATGCTTTTCAATATCAATACAATGCTTCAATATAAAATGTTTAATATATATCAATTTCATTATTAACCCTTGGATTGAATCAAGATAATGGGTACGCGAATTCCTACGCCTCGCCAAATCAATGAATGGTCTAATCCCTCCGCCTCGCCAATATGACCAATATTAAAACATATCCCTCCGCCTCACCAAATCAATATAGGTCGTAGCCTTAGGACTGTAGTCCACCCGTACACTGAGCTCATGAATTCTATGGCATGCCAATTGTATCCAAAGTCCATTCAAATCCAAGGTTTCAATACCGATATCAATATTTCAATAATCAATAATAACTCCAATAACCAATGTCTTTAAAGTTACCAATAGTGAACATGTCTCAATATCAATAATTCATAAATTCAATACCAATGTCATTATCCGATGGTTCATTCACAATGCTTCAATATCAATAGTTATATCGATAACAAGGCACGATGACAGTACCAATGACTATGTCTGATGTTCAATACTAACTTACTGATACTTACCAATGGATCCGACTATCATTCCAATGCAACTTCCTTAAAAGGAATGTTAGCTATTAAACCGAAATCAATAATAATAGATTTGGGAAGGCTCCTCGCATATTCCCGAGAATCCGACTACACTCACCTTGACAATCCGAAGCTTTCAAGGCTCTCGGATGATAATTCCCTTGTTCCTAGCCTTTGATGAATTCGATGGACACTTCTTTTCGTTATCTTGAGCTAGGAAAACAATAAGGAGATTATTAGGGTCGATAATACGATATCAAAATCAATATAACAATATCAAAATCGATATCTGATTTCAATATAGATGACAACGATGAATTATCCATGGATGGTCGAAACCCTAGCTTAAGATTAAGCTCGATTTATCCATGGAACCATTAATCAATTAAGGAATAGAGCTTACCCGATCGATAACAACGTTTGATATCAATAAATCGAAGAAAAAACTAAACTAAAGCTTGCTCTCCAATAGAGGTATTAGCTTGGAGGAAGATTGTTGAGTTGAGAGGAGCTCGATTCGTTCAACCGATCTTGCTCACCAAGTGGTGGAGAGGTGAAATTTTGGGTGGATTTGGTGTGGAAGCTAAAAGGTAAAAGACACAATGAATTTAGAGTGGTTCAATCTTCTAACCAAGGTCTACATCCACTACCTTAGCTTCCCACTAAGGATTTCCAATTAATCCACTATTGATTCGTCCCCTTTTCTAGGCTTAGGAGAAAACCCTTTACACCGATCAAGCTTTCTACCCAAAGCCTTGATCAAACCCTCTTTACAAGAGAAAACAAATATGCAAACTTAAATCCCTCTAATAGGTATTTGTTTGCTCAATAATGCACTCACCCAAAACCTAAAACACTTGAGCAATTTTGACAATTTTGGCTCACTAGTGTTTGTCTATACAAGAATTGACAATTTAAGTACAAAGACACTTTTTGATCATTTGTTGATTGAAAATTGAAGCATTAACCATATCTTGATGCTTGAAGGTCCCTCTTATACTCCTTGATGAGTTTATAGCCATTACTAGCCGTTGGGGTTGAATTGGAGCCGTTGAGGACTTTAATTCCCACCATAAATGCAGTTCTGCTGCTACCCGTATCGAAACGCTTGAACCCGTTTCGATACGCTCTTTAAGTAGAAAGAGGCATTGCAATCTGACAAGCATCCGCATCGAAACGCCATGGGCCGTATTGAAACGCCCGTATCGAAACGCTAGGCAACGTATCGAAATGCTCTGCATTTAAAAGTTAGTTGGAAGATAGCCGTTGGGGTTTATGACCGTTATGGTCGATGCCACGTAGGCGTATCGAAACGGCATAACCAGTATCGAAATGCTGGGCAAAAATATCATCCAGGGAAAGCCCGTTTCGATACCCGTATCGAAATGTTTTTGCTACTGGAATACACCGTATCGAAATTCCCTAAGGTGTTTCGAAACGCCTGGAAGGTTTTGTGAAGTTTGGCTTTGAAAAACATGTTAAACCCTTTTAAAACATCCCCTAAACATAGTTTCAAGTTATTTGGACTTTGGAAATAGTTTTGAATTCTTTTTAAACCAGTCCAAAACATTTTTCAATTATTATATCAAAACATTAGTTTTACAATCTCCCCCCTTTTGATATAATAAAACTAACTTGAAAAATTGTTTGGGATACTCCCCCTTTAACTTTAAAATTATGAATAAGAGATTAAAAATATGAAATCAAGTAAAGCTTCCCCTTATTCATTTGAAAATTCAAATTTTCAAACCATTTCTCCCACTTTTTGTTATATCAAAAAGAATTTAAAACATTAAGTTCAAAATAACTATAGAGGAATAATTTGACAAAAATAAGAATTTGGTTTTAAAATGGCTCCCCCTTACTCAAAGCATCATAAAAAGTGTTAGTCCAACATATATGATCATCTAGTTGACATAAATGAAAATAAATCAAATAAAAGCAAAAACAACTAGATTTTTACCAACACTTGAACCCAAGGGAGGATGTGAAGCCTTCCTTGTTCAAGTGTCTTTCTTGTGTGCATGGAGCTCTCCCTCAAGATTTGACTTGTTGATCACTCTCCATCACACCTAGCAAAAAACAATCAAGTAATTTTTGGTATCCAAATTGCTTTGGATCCATGAACGTTAGTAGCACAAATTTTAGTCCCCTTAGGAATCCATTTTTCAATGTCATCCTTTTTAATTGAAGTGCTAAGTCCTTTTGGGACCCAAACACTTCTAAAACATTTTCCTTTTACAAATCTAGGAGCACTAGATTGTCTTACATAAAAATTTGATTTTCCAAAACTATTTTTCTTTTCAAGCTCTTTGGAAATCAAATCTTTTTCTTCTTGAACTTTTTGAAGAAAATTTTGTAAATCAAAACACTTTAGTTCAAACTCTTCGAGTTTTGCTTCAAGTTCAAGTTTGGTTTTAGAAATCAAATCATTTTGAATTTTTAACTTTGAAATCAATTTATTGTTTTTCAAAATGTGATTTTTAAACTCTAAAACCAAATCATCGTAGGCATCTTGTAATTCATCAAAAGAGTAAGAACATGAAGTAGATGAATTAGAAGTTACCCTTGAATCTTCTTCGATGTCCATAAGGCAAAGGTTGGCTTGTTCATCGTCGGTGGAGTCCTCATCACTCCAAGTAGCCACATGTGCCTTCTTCTTATTGCTTGAAGTGCTTTCCCTCTCCTTTTTCATAGATTCTCGTTCAAGCTCTCTCAAGGCTTTCTTCATGAACGAGACATACTTCTTGAAGAGATGAACTATCTCTTCTTCTTCATCCCCCTCTTCACTTGAATAAACATGATGGCAAGTGGAGGACTTGAGAGAAATGGCATTGGTGTTGATGCCAAGCCCCTTGAGCTTCTTCTCTCCCATAGCTCTAATTTCTTCCCTCTTCTTCTCATCTTCTTTGTTATTCTTCATGATTTGATGAGTAAGGAGTTACCCCATGAGTTCATCAAGCTTCAAAATCTTCAAATTTTTGGCTTCGATGATGGCGGTCCTCTTTGAGTCCCAAGACTCGGAAAGTGAGTAGATGAGCTTTCGGACAAGTTTCTCCTCCAGAATGACTTCTCCATAGCCCTTGAGACCATTGGTGATGGTGGAGAACATATCAAACATCTTCTCGATGTTCTCTTCCGGATCCATCTTGAAGTTCTCATACTCTAAGGTGAGGAGCCCAATCTTGGTCTCCTTAACTTCATCGGTTCCCTCGTATGTGACTTCAAGCTTGTCCCATACCTCATTGGCACTCTCACAAGAAGACATCTTCTCATAGATGGATGGGCCAAATACACAAAAGAGGATGTGCAAGGCTTTGCAATTTAGCTCCATCTTCTTGCGATCGTCGGCACTCCACTCCGCTTTGATTCATTGAGGCACGAACGGACCATCTTCAACTATGTCCCATAGTTTGTAGTCTCTTGAATTTATAAAAAATTTCATCTTTGTCTTCTAATGAGCATAGTAGGTTCCGTCGAAGAATGGCGGTTTGTCGATGGATTGCGCCATTTGAGTCGGTTGGTGAAATGATGATCGAGCTTGACGGATCTTCTCAATAGGATGTTAATCCTCCTCAATTGAGCCAAGCTCTGATACCAATTGTTAATTTGAGAGGATCTCGATTCGTTCAACCGATCTTGCTCACCAAGTGGTGGAGAGGTGGAATTTTGGGTGGATTTGGTGTGGAAGCTAAAAGGTAAAAGACACAATGATTTTAGAGTGGTTCAACCTTCTAACCAAGGTCTACATCCACTACCTTAGCTTCCCACTAAGGATTTCCAATCAATCCACTATTGATACGTCCCCTTTTCTAGGCTTAGTAGGAAACCCTTTACACCGATCAAGCTTTCTACCCAAAGCCTTGATCAAACCCTCTTTACAAGAGAAAACAAATATGCAAACTTAAATCCCTCTAATAGGTATTTGTTTGCTCAATAATGCACTCACCCAAAACCTAAAACACTTGAGCAATTTTGACAATTTTGGCTCACTAGTGTTTGTCTATACAAGAATTGACAATTTAAGTACAAAGACACTTTTTGATCATTTGTTGATTGAAAATTGAAGCATTAACCATATCTTGATGCTTGGAGGTCCCTCTTATACTCCTTGATGAGTTTATAGCCGTTACTAGCCGTTGGGGTTGAATTGGAGCCGTTGAGGACTTTAATTCCCACCATAAATGCAGTTCTGCTGCCATCCGTATCGAAACGCTCGAACTCGTTTCGATACGCTCTTTAAGTAGAAAGAGCCGTTGTAGTCCGACAAGCATCCGTATAGGAACGCTATGGGCCGTATCGAAACGCCCATATCGAAACGCTAGGCACCGTATCGAAACGCTCTATTGTAGTATGGCCAAAGACCAATCATATGATGATTGAATAGACATACTATTTTACTAAATTTATCAAGTAATGACATTGCCGTTATTATCATTTGGTATGTTTTTATGCATCAAACTAACCATTGGATAATAATGTCCATACAATAATACGATTATTGTTAAATAGGATCCTTAGTCGAATATTATTACGGGTATGGACAGTGATAATATATAAAAACTAATATGTGGTTGATGACAAGCGTTGTCAATGACATAGAGATGTCAAAATCAACACATAAGTATTTGTTAGAGAACAACATACTGGATTGACCCGCTATGAGCATGTTTCTTGGGTAATTATGTGACAGTCACAACACTGCTCATGATAAACATATGTATAATCCTCAGACTTGAGATCAACATGATTTCAACATAAAGATTTACGTATTTTGACATAGTCAAACGTGTGTCGTAACTAACTACATTATAAAGACTGATGATTGGATACGTGATGACCTATGTAGTGAAATATGGTTGATCAAGAAAGGATTTGTCCCTCCTACATAATGGGAGAAATATCTTCGGCCACTTGATTGAGTGAGATTAAAAAATGCATGGCCATGCTCGAATATTTTGATATGAGATATCATAGAGATTCGTTTATCATAATCTACTCAAGACATCAAGAAACACAAGATGGACAACGCAAGTGTGACTAACCCATGACTTGTGTTCATCTAAGATATAAAGGACAAAAGGATGAAATACATAAAGGAAGTTTATTCAGGAATTAGGAAAGTCAAACCATGACTTCATGCAACTTAGGTAGCAATGATGTATTGCTAGATGCCACTCATTGTTTGTAAAATTAGAACAGTTCTAATTTTGTTGCTAACGTTGCATGATCCTACAAGGGTCACACCCTTCGAATAAAACAAACAAAAATTGGAAACCATACTCCCTATTTTAGGAAGGTTGCCGAAAATCTCCTATGGGATAGGGGAAATCGACAACTCCCTTAAATGAGAATAATATTGGATAAATATTGTATTTATCAAATATTATTTAGAGTATGGAAAATATTTAGAGACTTAAATATTATAGAATAAGATTCTAGAAATTTAAATATATATTTGGAATTTATATAATGTATATTTAATTCCAAGTTTATGTAGAATTAGATTCTACATAATTAACAAATATATATTTAAATATATTTAAATCCAAGTAAAGATAGAATGAGATTCTATATAATAAAAAATATATATATATTTCGATTAAATATAATGTATATTTAAATCCATGTTTTATGTAGAATAAGATTCTACATAATTAAATATATATATATTTCATTTAATATTATTAAATATAATGTATATTTAATATAAACCAATTTCAAGTAGAATTAGATTCTATGAATTTTGGTTGAACTTGGATTTAAGATATTCAACTAGAATTAAGTCTCTGAATACTATTTAAAGGGACAAGGGCTAGCAACCAAATCATCTCTATTCCTCCTTGCAAATTTCGACATATCCCTAGAAATTTCCCTCTGGAATTTTCGACAAGTCCCAGATTTCTTCTGAGAAGCTGTTCGATATTTTTCTGGTGTTCCTCTTGCCCCCTGGCAAATTCCTGGCGATTTCCTAGTTCTAATCGAAGTCCCGGTAGAACCCCTGGTCGATTTCAGACTCCCTCAGGAATCCTTGAAGGGATTTCGACTTCTCCCTGGAAGGTGTTCAAACCTGTCGAAATTTATCCCTAAGTGTTAGGGAGGCGGAAACTTTGTTCGTTTTGTTCGGCTGGACTCCGTAGAGGTCATTGCGAACATGTGACGATTCCGGTTTTACTTGACGTGGTTATTCCGACATACCGTCGGTTTTCCAGTTTCTAGAGTTTTAAAAGGTAACTCTTCATCTTTTATCCCCAGATTCGTTCCTGTACATGGATCCTGGCTGGATTACGCCGGATTAATTTTTCCGCTGCGCCACGGGGCGTGCCGACGTGATCCAACAGTGGTATCAGAGCCACTTGTATCATACGAATTCAGACTTAAATTCTTGGGTGATGTTTATGTTTGAGATGCATGCTGTTTGATTCGATTTAGATATTTATCGTTTATCGTATCACACCTAATAAAGACTTATTTCGATTATCATTGAATGATTAAGAGTTAATCATAAGTATGTTAGGTTGCTTCAATGTTAAATGTTAACATGTTGAGACTAATAGTTAGTCTAGAGAACAAGTAGTTGTTCGTAGTTTCATAGATTTATAAAATCTTTGAAAGGGCTTCTAATTTGATAAAAGTTATCAAACTATCTTTCACGGTGAATCCATAAGAGTTATGGTTAGACGTTATGAAAAATGCATGTCTAGGATTGGCATCATCAAAGACCTGGTACTTAAGTGTGCCTAGGGCGCCACCTCTCTTTCATGTTAACCTACCTAGTGCATTTGTTCGTTAACACAAATGGTTTATGAAACCTCGTGATCCTTCTTTGGCCCATTAACCGCAACATAGGGATAATCAGTTTAAAACCCCGTAAACACGTCGTTACTTTGTTCGCACGATGTTTGAAATGTATGTTAGATTGCACGGTGTTTGTTTTACATGGTTATAGCCCATAGCCTTTATAGTTTTGGTTTTTATAAATACGACCTGCGTGTCGTGCCTTTCTCTATCTTCTATTGTACTTCTCTTCTCATCTCACTCCCTCGCATGTAACGCGAGTTTCTGAAAATTGTAAATACTCATGGAGATAAAAGCAAGAACCAAGGTAGCAGTGTGGTGGGCCTTCCCTGATGGACTGGATGTTTCAGAAGCAGATTCTATCTTCAGTAGAATGGTCCTCCCATTGGCTTGGGACGGGTTGCCTTAGGTTAAGAAGGGCTATAATCATTGCATATTTATTTACCGCTTATATTTACCTTGTATGTGATGCAATGGATGTTTTATAAGCATGATTAAACATAGTTCTATTGATAGGATCAATGTTAATATGATGAGATAATTAAGTAAATCCCTTACTATAATTCTAAGTCTGTTTTAACCATCCAATATTTACCCTCGTTAAAGATTCGATCGATATAATGCGAGATTTGCCAAAGCAATATCACATTTATCTATCTTAGTTAAACGCGAAGAATAAGCTAGTGATATTCACCGGTTGAGATATTGGTATTAACTTAGCTGGGTTGTTCTAATAGCATTAGAAAACCTAGTGGTTAAAAGTTTTGGATAATCATAAGATGATTTAAAGAACAAGAGTTGTTCTCCAAAAGAAGAGGAATTACATGAGATGTAATTAGTAAGGTGTTACTTACCTAAATAACCATTTCCTAAAAGACTGACCAATGCTAATTTAGGAATGGTGAAATACGGATCCTCACTCACTAGAAAAACTATCGAAACGTTTTTCCGAAATTAAAACTAGAGGGTTTTTAATTTTGAAGAAAATAGTGGGAGTAAATTTATAGTAAAGACCTATCTATAAATTTTAAAATTTAGTAAAACTTATGTAGCATATTTTCTTTGTTGTAGAATTAATGGCAAATAATACTCTATCTCTGCGATCTATCCTTGAGAAGGATAAGCTCAATGGCATAAACTTCCTTGACTGGTTCCGCAATTTGAGAATTGTTCTCAAACAGGAAAAGAAGGAATATGTCATTGAAGAACCTGTTCCTGATGAACCGATTGCCACTGCTTCCAGAGCTGACAAAGACAAGTTTAAGAAACACATGGATGACATGCTGGATGTCGGTTGTCTTATGCTTGCCTCCATGACCCCTGAGCTTCAAAAGTAACATGAGGACATGGTAGCTTATGATATGATTCAAAATCCCAAGGAGATTTATGAAGGGCAAGCTCGTCAAGAGAGGTACGAGACCTCTAAAACTCTGTTTCAATGCAAGATGAGTGAGGGATCTCCCGTAGGAGCTCACGTCATCAAAATGATGGGCTACATCCAAACGTTGGAGAAGCTCGGCTTTCCGCTGAAAGACGAATTAGCTACTGATGTCATCCTGCAATCGTTGCCGGATAGTTTCAATCAGTTCGTCCTTAATTTCAATATGAATGAAATTAACAAGACGCTGCCACAGTTGCTCGGCATGTTGAGAACTGCTGAAATCAACCTAAAGAAGGTAGGACCTAAACCTGTTCTGATGGTCCGCAAGGGCAAGAAGAAAGGTAAATTGGCAGCAAAGTCTAAAGGTGACAGTAAGACCAAAACCGATGGAAAGTAGGCATTGAAACCTAAGAAGGGAATCAAGAAGGATGGAAAATGTTTCCATTGCGGCAAGACCGGACATTGGAAGAGAAACTGCCCCACACACCTACAAGAAGTCAAGAAAGCAAAAACGAGTGAGGCATCAACCTCAGAGGCTTCTAAAGAGAAGGCATCAGAATAGACATGGACCTGCGAATGGAAATAAAGCAAGAGTTGCTACATCATCCATTAGGACATGTGTTTTTGCTTAAATAGATTTGTTTTAGTTTTTAAGATTATTATTTTGTGCCTAAGTTTTAGTTATCTTGTAAGGACAAGATATTTTAATTTTGAGATTATTTAAATAAATGTTATTCTTTTAATCTCTTATGGCACAACGAATCAATGATCTTTAAACTAATCAAATCAATAATATTTATAAGATAAATAAAACAAATGACTAATCTCAAACTCATAAAAGTATTAAGGTAATTTGATGAGATCAAATTCAAGAATATTTAAAGTTTGATGAACTTTCAAAGAATATGGGATTTTCCCATAATTAAATCCCACAAGTGGAACGAAAAGTCTTTGAAAGAGAATCAAATATGTTAGACATGTTTTGATTCAGAACAAGTCATTTTCGACTTTTTCACACACTAGAAAAACACCTCTCATACTTAATCATGTTTTTTTTCGAAACATCATATAAGATATGGACTAAGAATTGTTCTAGAATACATTTAAAGTTTTAAGGTTACTTACATATTAAAATGTTTACAAAGTTCGAACCTTAAAAACTCAATTTGTTGTTTATCCTAGCGAGAACAAAGTGTTTGTTTCTCAAACGAGAGTTTATCTTGAAAGAGATTAATTCTCACAAAGGGATATTATTTCTTCAACTTTAACGAGAACAAAATATTTGTTGCTCAAACGATAGTTTATCTCGAAAGAGAATACTTATCACTAAGGGATTTCATTTTTCAACGAGAACAAATGTTTGTTGCTCAAATGAGAGTTTCTCTCGAAAGAGATTACCTATCACAAAAGAAAAAAATGGAATTTGGAATGTGAAGAAATTTTAGACAACAAATTTATGAACCAAAGATTGAGAATGTTCCACAAATGATCAAGGAACATTGGAAAAAAAACACAACCATTATATTGATCCTTAAGAGAATACCATATACTTGAGAAATATGGATTTCTCACTATCCGTACATGGAAACACTCTTCTTTTCGAATCAAGATAAAGACTAGGTCTTATCAGAAAGCAATGGTGAGCCCAAAATTCGAGAAATGGCTAAGAGCCATGAGATATGAGATGGAATCCATGTCTAAAACCAAGTATAGACTTTGGTTACCTAAAAGGGTAAAACCTAAGAGGTATGGATGAGTTTTTCAAAAAGGAAAAACCGACATGGATGATAAAACATACAAAGGATGATTCGTCGCTAAAAGTTTTTGATAAACTTCATAGTATAGACTATGATAAAGCATCTTCCTTGTAGCTATGTTTAATCCATCTTAATCTCACTTGCAAGTAGTTATATACGATGATTATGGAATCAAATAAAGGAATGTCAAAACCACTTTCCTAAGGGAAAACTTGAAACAAATGTGTACATGACACATCCAGAAGGTTTTGTCACTCCAGTAAACACTTGGAAGGTATGTAAGCTACAAAGGTCTATCCGTAGACTAAGGCAAGCTTCTCGAAGTTGGGATATTTGTTTCAGAAGATACAATCAAAAGGTTTGGTTTATCTAGAAACAAAGGGGAGTCTTGTTTTCAAAAGAGCTAGTGGGAGCATTGTTACTTTCCTAAGTATTGTATGTAGATGACATACTCATCAAAAGGAACTAAAGATCGCAATTCGTTTTGCATTAATAAAAGATACTGCGAGTTAGTAACATGAGACAATATCTAACTCTACAACATAGGCTGAATATATTACAGTCGACATAGTAATAAAGAAGGATGTTTGGATCTAAAGGGTTCACTTCTGAACTAAGGGTTGTTCCCAGCATATTAGATGCTACATAACTTTGTTATGATGGAACCTTTGCGTAAGCAAATAAAACCCAGATCTCATCAATAAATCCAAACATATTCTAAAGTACTTACATCTTGGAGATGTGAAAGTATGCAACATACGCACAAAGTTGATAACTTTGTCCACTCCCTAACAAAGCTTTTGACACAGCATAAGCATGTCAGTTACACTAAGCCATATCGTATTAGATACGAGAATGATTGGTCTTAGTGCTAGTGGGAGATTGTTGGAGTATGCCCAAAGACCAATCATATGATGATTGAATATACATACTATTTTACTAGATTTATCAAGTAATGGCATTGCCGTTATTATCATTTGGTATGTTTCTGTGCATCAAACTAACCATTGGATAATAATGTCCATACAATAATACGATTATTGTTAAATAGGATCCTTAGTCGAATATTATTACGGGTATGGACAATGATAATATATAAAGACTAATATGTGGTTGATGACAAGCGTTGTCATTGACAAAGAGATGTCAAAATCAACACATAAGTATTTGTTAGAGAACAACATACTGGATTGACCCGCTATGAGCATGTTTCTTGGGTAATTATGTGACAGTCACAACATTGCTCATGATAAACATATGTATAATCCTCAGACTTGAGATCAACATGATTTCAACATAAAGATTTACGTATTTTGACGTAGTCAAATGTGTTCGTAACTGACTACATTATAAAGACTGATAATTGGATACATAATGACCTATGTAGTGAAATATGGTTGATCAAGAAAGGATTTGTCCATCCTATATAATGGGAGAAATATCTTCGGCCACTTGATTGAGTGAGATTAGAAAATGCATGGCCATGCTCAAATATTATGATATGAGATATCATAGAGATTCGTTTATCATAATCTACTCAAGACATCAAGAAGCACAAGATGGACAACGCAAGTGTGACTAACCCATGACTTGTGTTCATCTAAGGTATAAAGGACAAAAAGGATGAAATACATAAATGAAGTTTATTCAGGAATTAGGAAAGTCAAACCATGACTTCATGCAACTTAGGTAGCAATGATGTATTGCTAGGTGCCACTCATTGTTTGTAAAATTAGAACAATTCTAATTTTGCTGCTAACGTTGCATGAACCTACAAGGGTCACACCCTTCGAATAAAACGAACAAAAATTGGAAACCATACTCCTTATTTTAGGGAGGTTGCCGAAAATCCCCTATGGGATTAAGGAAATCGGCAACTCCCTTAATTGGGAATAATATTGGATAAATATTGTATTTATCAAATATTATTTAGAGTATGGAAAATATTTAGAGACTTAAATATTATAGAATAAGATTCTAGAAATTTAAATATATATTTGGAATTTATATAATGTATATTTAATTCCAAGTTTATGTAGAAGTAGATTCTACATAATTAAAAAAATATATATTTAAATATATTTAAATCCAAGTAAAGATAGAATGAGATTCTATATAATAAAAATATATATATTTGGATTAAATATAATGTATATTTAAATCCATGTTTTATGTAGAATAAGTCTCTGAATACTATTTAAAGGGACAAGGGCTAGCAACCAAATCATCCCTATTCCTCCTTGCAAATTTCGACATATCCTTGGAAATTTCCCTCTGGAATTTTCGACAAGTCCCAGATTTCTTCTGAGAAGCTGTTCGATATTTTTCTGGTGTTCCTCTTGCCCCCTGGAAAATTCCTGGCAATTTCCTAGTTTGAATCCAAGTCCCGGTAGAACCCCTGGTCGATTTCAGACTCCCTTAAGAATCCCTGAAGGGATTTCGACTTCTCCCTGGAAGGTGTTCAAACCTGTCGAAATTTATCGCTAAGTGTTAGGGAGGTAGAAACTTTGTTCGTTTTGTTTGGGTGGACTCCGTAGAGGTCGTTGCGAACCTGTGACGATTCCGGTTTTACTTGACGTGGTTATTCCGACATACCATCGGTTTTCCAGTTTCCAGAGTTTTAAAAGGTAACTCTTCATCTTTTCTCCCCGGATTCGTTATTGTACATGGATTCTGGCTGGATTACGTCAGATTAATTTTTCCACTGCGCCACGGGGCGTGTCGACGTGATCCAAGACGCTCTGCATTTAAAAGTTAGTTGGAAGATAGCCGTTGGGGTTTATGACCGTTGTGGTCGATGCCATGTAGGCGTATCGAAATGGCATAGCCCGTATCGAAACGCTAGGCAAAAATCTCATCTAGGAAAGGTCTGTTTCGATACCCATATTGAAACGTTTTTGCTACTGGAATACACCGTATCGAAACGCCCTAAGGTGTTTCGAAACGCCTGGAGGGTTTTGTGAAGTTTGGCTTTGAAAAACATGTTAAACCCTTTTAAAACATCCCCTAAACATAGTTTCGAGTTATTTGGACTTTGGAAATAGTTTTGAATTCTTTTTAAATCAGTCCAAAACATTTTTCAATTATTATATCAAAACATTAGTTTTACAAAGATGATGAAGATGATAAAAGGAGAGGTGCTTGCTTAAGAAACTCTCGGTAAGCTTTCTATTCCTTTTCCTTTGTTTTTGTGTAAAATATATATTCATATCCATTTAGCTTCCCTTTAGGTGAAGTAACTTCAACAGATTATCCCATGTTGGGATATTAGAAATTGAGGAGGGGCTAATCGCAAGGTTAGTCCCTCAACTCTCACTATACTATGGTCTTGCCCTCCAACTTTCAATTTTCTCAATTAAACCACGAATTAGGTTTCACTATTATTCGATAGGGTTCAATGACGTTTCACTATTATTCGATAGGGTTCAATGACATTAATTTTTATCAATATGAGATTTCCTGTAACCCCCTTAACCTGGCCTAGACGGTTAACCCAAATTAAGAAAGTCACACGGGGAAAACCAAAGTCAACCCGAAAGTCAACCTTGATTAACGACCCTTTTTTTTCCTTTTAAAACTTGTCTAGATGTAAATTAATCCTTAGATATGATCATACAACAGCATACTCAAAGATCATAAACATCAGAGATCAAACAGGGACTCAATTGAACAAAATACAACTTTAGGGACCAAATTGGAAATTCAGATAATTATAAGGACTTAACCCAAATTGAAGTTACCATCTTGAAATTAATCATGTTTCATGCTTCTCTGTAAAATTTCAGCTCAAAAGGACTTCCCAAACTCATACAATTGCACAAACAAGTTTCAGGACCAAAACGCAAACATTCCAAAACATATAACTGCCAATGTCAGCCCCCAACGGTTACCCGTTCCGAAACAGGCATAGCCCGTTTCGAAACTCGGGGCCGTTCCGCAACGC
Organism: Hibiscus trionum; assembly: GCA_030270665.1. Lineage (NCBI taxonomy): Eukaryota > Viridiplantae > Streptophyta > Magnoliopsida > Malvales > Malvaceae > Hibiscus > Hibiscus trionum. Next base: position 3,454,437 of record BSYR01000050.1, read on the forward strand.
GTACCGAAACGGGGGTCTGGCAGTGGCCTTTCCGTTTCGGAATGGCCCCTCCCGTTTCGGACGCCTGGGCACAAATAAGGCACCCGTTCCGAAACGGTAGGTGCTGTTCCGAAACACCCTGCACAGATTGCCTAAAAATGCATACTTAAACATGCAATTGACCAACCAATCATGCTCCAAATGCCACCAAACTTTGCCAACATGCAATTCAACATATATGAGACATACTTGCATCAACAATTCATCAAAACATCCACATATATGAAAAGCCCCAAATCTATAGGCATGCTTCCTACACAAGTAAGCCATTCAAGCATAAACTTCCAATTCAAGCATATAAAGGCCAACCACAAAAACTAGCATTCTCAACAACATTCAACATACTTAGGGAGTTCAAAACATCTCCCAAAACATACACATAGGTCCCCCATTGCCAAATTACCAAAAGCTAAAATGTACTTAGAAAACTTTCCATACTTAGAGCTTTGTTTCCACTTGGATGCTTGCCCTCCTTGCTGCCCTCAAGTACTCTAATGTTCTGCATTATTGAATTAAGAAAACGGAAGAGAGCGTAAGCAAAAGCTTAGTGAGGAATGCTCAATTAAACCATCCAATAATGCATTAACAAAACATTTATAAATCATGCTTCAAATCATCATTTACACATGCTCAAAAGCATACTTTTACAAGCATCTCATGCTTCATTTCATTACATGTCATATTGGCCACAAGTGATACAATTCATTTCTTTGAAAACAAGTTCATCAACTTTCACCCCAAGGACTTTTAAACACCTTGGACCCCAAGGACTTTTAAACACCTTGGCCATGGACTTTTAAACACCATGATATAAGTTACCTCAAGGACTTTTAAACACCTTGACCCCAAGGACTTTTAAACACCTTGGCCATGGACTTTTAAACACCATGAATTGAATCACCTCAAGGACTTTTAAACTCCTTGAGCCCAAGGACTTTTAAACACCTTGGCCTATGGACTTTTAAACACCATAGAAAGGACCACACAAGGACTTCTAAACACCTTTGTGTCCGTAACAAGAATCATCCAAGGACTTTTAACCACCTTGATGTTCTTAAGTAACAAGGCTCACTCAAGGACTTTTAACCACCTTAGTGACCTCAACCTTTTCAAAACATCACTTGCCAATATACATCATTTTCATCAATTAATCCACTGTTTTAAAGCATTAAACCAAGCCATATTCATCATGCACTTAAAAGCATCAAACCACATTTAATCAATGTTCAAAAACAAGGAACTCTTACCTTGAGCTTCCTTTAACATATGGCTTATCAAATCAGCAAATACCATGCTAAATCATGCTTTCAAAATAGTAATCAAAACATGCAAATAACCACATTACATCACAACAAAATCATGGCCACCACTAGAGAGAATTTCCGAAAACTTACACTAGAGCTTAGCAAAGTTGTTTAGACTTAAACTAAGCTCCCAAGATATTGGTTTCAAAGCCGAAAACCCAATTTCACTCACCGATTCCACTTCGCCTCAAGCCAAAGCACCAAAACAAGCCTCCGGATCAACAACTCTTGGATCTAAAGATGCCTCCCCTCCAAACTTGTGTTTCTCCACTTTTTGGAATCAAAAACCTTGTTGAATCAACTTGCAAATGATGAGGTTTTGAAGATATGTTGATTAGGAATCAAAAGAATATTGAAAGGAGGATTTTAGGTGAGAAAATCAGAAACAACTCTCTGGAAAACAAGTGTTTGGATTGAGAGAAAATGAGAGAAAGAAAATAGAGAAGTTAGTTAAGAAAATAGCCAAATGGCCTTTCCCTCCACTTTTGATATGTTTTAAAATCAGAATAAATCTCAAAATATCTTAGAAAAATCTGGAGAAACTACTTTTGGAATAATAGCTCCTTAAAGATTCAAAGTTTCAACTCTTTATAAAACAGTCACAAAACTTTCAAAAATTACATTTTGGTCACTAGCCGAAATGTCACTCTTCCAAAACCCATTTTTCAAAATTGATTTCACAGTTCACTTAATTATATTAAAAGATGATTTTAGAACATTTTTCCATATTTTTAATGCAACCCGAACTAGGCTTTCCTAATTTCACCTCTTTAGATTCGAACAGCACTTTGACCAAACCGGTCAACGCCCAAAACTTCTAAGCCCAAAACCGAGGCGTTACATTTCCGATCATCGGAACCCATTTCCGACTAGACCGGATTTTGGGGTGTTACAACTCTCCCCTCTTGAGAAAAATTCGTCCTCAAATTTTTACCTGAACCGAAGAGATGTGGATATTGCTGTTTCATGGTCTCTTCAAGTTCCCAGGTAGCTTCTTCAATGGTGTCGATCCTCCGGAGCACTTTAACTAACGGTACAATTTTGTTGCTAAGCCTCTTGATTTCTCTTGCAAGAATCTGAACCGGTTCCTCTTCGTAGGATAGGTTTGATCGTTTCTACAGATTCAGGCTCAACAGTGTGTGAAGGATCAGAACGATACTTTCAGAGCATCAATACATGAAAAACATCGTAGATTTTACTCAATTCAGAGGGCAACAATAGTCGATATGCCACAGGGCCAACTCTTTCAATGACTTCAAAGGGTCCAATGAATCGGGGGCTCAATTTTCCCTTCTTGCCAAACTTTAAAATCTTTTTCCACGGTGATACCTTAAGGAAGTCTTTTTCACCAACTTCATACGCAATGTCTCGTCTTTTAAGATCATCATAAGCCTTTTGTCGATCAAAAGTAGCCTTTAAATGATCATGAATAATGGCAACCCTCTCTTCAGTTTCCCAGAGTAAGTCAGGACCCAACATCTTGCCCTCACCAAGCTCAGACCAACACAATGGGGTTCGACATCGTCTACCATACAATGCTTCATATGGGGTCGTTTGGATTGATGCCTGATAACTATTATTGTAGGCAAACTCAACAAGGGGTAGAGATTTCTCCCAAGTTTCACCAAAGTCAATGATGCATGCCCGAAGCATATCTTCCAAGATTTGTATAGGAAGGTTCAATAAAAATACAAATTCCAAGGGTTCAATAGGAGAGTCTTTTGATAATTACCTGAATTACCCTTTCTGACTAATCGTTAGATGAGGGTGAAAGGCTGTGCTAATAAGATTAACTCTAGTGCCAAGAGCTTCTTGTATGGTTCTCCAAAACTGAGATGCAAATTAGGGATCTCGATCAGAGATAATAGACTTAGGTACTCTATGGACTCAGATTACTTCTTTGATGTACAAGTCAGCTAATTTAGGGAGACTGTAGTCCATTCTAACCGGTATGAAATGAGCTGACTTTGTGAAACGGTCTACAATGACCCATATAGCATCATGCTTTGCGGGAGTTAAAGGTAGACCACTAACAAAATCCATAGTGATCTTCTCCCACTTCCATTTCGGTGGGTCGATAGGTTGCAATAATCCGGTAGGAGCACAATGTTCTGCTTTAACACGTTGACACGTGAGGCATTTGGAAATGTAGTCGACTATGGCCTGCTTCATGCCCAGCCACCAATAGAGTTCACATAGGTCCTTATACATCTTCACAGACCCGGGGTGAACAGAAAAAGGACTCGAATGAACTTCAGAGAGATTATTAGTGCGAAGAGATTCATCATTAGGTACAAGGACCAGGTCATGAAAAAACAAGAGCCCTTCAGAATTAATTATGAAGTCGGGGTTATCCGATAGCTTAGAAACAATGGATTGAAGCTCAGGATCTTATTCGTGCAAATCCTTGATTCAAGACACGATGGTAGACTGAACTTGAAGTTCAGGTATAAGACAACGATGCTTCCGTAACAGGAAGTGAGCATTAATTGCTCGAGAGGCTACAATATAGCAATATTACAATGAGTTAATGTACTCTATAATACATATAACTCTATATTCACTGTAGATACTTACCAGGCAAAGGTTTGCGGCTGAGTGCATCAACTACAACATTGGCTTTGCCCAGATGATAATCAATGAGAAGATCATAATCTTTAATGAGTTCCATTCACCTCCTTTGTCGAAGATTCAACATCTTTTGGGTCAATAGGTACTTAAGGCTTTTATGATCGGTAAAGAGATAACATTTTTCTCCGTAGAGATAATGTCTCCAGATTTTCAATGCAAAAACAACTGCAGCCAATTCAAGGTCATGGGTGGGATAATTCATTTCATGCGACTTACGTTGTCTCGAAGCATAAGCAATGAATTTGCCTTCTTGCATCAATACACATCCTAACCCGAGGTGCGATGCATCACTGTAAACTGTGTAGTCCTTTCCGGACTTGGGTTGGGTTAGGACTGGTGCATGGGTAAATATTTTCTTCAACTGATCGAAACTCTGTTGTTGTTCCTCCGTCCAAACAAAAGGAGATTCTTTCCTCAATAACTTCGTTAATGGAGCGGCTATCATAGAGAACCCTTTCACGAATCTCCTATAATAGCCAGCAAGCCCAAGGAAGCTTCTAACTTCACCAATGTTCTTTAGTGGGTGCCAATCTACAATAGCTTGAATTTTTTCGGGTCCACTTGAATACCCGAAGCCGACACATTGTGTCCAAGAAATGTAACTTCGGTAAGCCAGAACTCACACTTAGAAAATTTCGAATACAACTACTTCTCCCGTAAGGTCTGAAGCACGATACGAAGATGATCTCGGTGTTCCGCTACATTCTTGGAATAGATCAATATGTCATTTATAAACACTACTACAAACTTGTCGAGATAGGGTCGAAAGACCCGATTTATCAAATCCATAAAGGCTTCCGGTGCATTGGTTAACCCAAAGGGCATTACCAAAAATTTTTAGTGTCCATATCTTGTACGGAAAGCAGTCTTCGGTACATCACATTCTTTAACTCTCATTTGGTAATAGCCCGACCTTAAATCAATCTTGGAAAACACGGAGGCATCCTTTAGTTGATCGAACATGTCGTCTGTTCTAGGCAATGGATACTTGTTCTTGATGGTTACCTTGTTCAACTGTCGGTAGTCAATGTACAATCGCATAGAACCATCCTTATTCTTTACAAAGAGAACCGGTGCTCCCCAAGGCGAAGAGCTCGGTTGAATGAAACCTTGGCTCATTAATTCCTGAATTTGAGCTTTCAATTCCTTTAATTCAACAATTGCCATACGATATGGTGCAATAGAAACTGGGGCAGTCCCAGGTTGTACTTCAATGCCAAACTCTACTTCACGGGTTGGGGGTAATCCCAGAAGTTCACCAGGGAAGACATCAGGGAATTAACTTACAATCAATGTCTCGCAATTGTGATTCATCTTTAGCTTCTAACGTCAATGCACACAATGAATGATTTCTAGCGTTCATCAAAACAACACTTTCTTTGCCGAGACCTCAAAGGTACAACTTCCTTTTACAACAGTCTACCCAGGCTTGATGCTCACTAAGCCAATCTAAGCCTAGGATAACATCGAAATCATGGATCGGTAAGGCCAACAGATTGGCCGAGAAAGGAATCCCTTGGATCAATAAGGGGCAGTTCTTGCACACTACACTTACGGTGACACAATCTCCTAAGGGATTGGTTATAGAGATTCTTGATGCTATGGGTTCGGAAGACATACTATACTTCTTAAATACAATGGTGCTTATAAAAGAGTGAGTAGAACCAGGGTCAATCAATGCATATAAAGGATGAGAATATAGCTCAATGGTACCTGCAATGACATCAGGTTCATCCCCCTCTTCCCTTCTCCTCACGTGATACATTTGGGCAGGGGCTTTAGAATCTTGCTTATTGAATGGTTTTCCCGAACCACTCGATCTTCTATAGGTTCCTGATGATCCTTGCTTCAATCCTTTACCTCAAAAGGATTGAGCATGAGAGACAACAATAGTCGGTGTAGTAGTAGATTTGGTTGTATCCAAAGGGCAGTCACGGATAAAGTGATCCTACTCACCACAGTAGTAACAAGCTTCAGTCTGCTTACGACATTGACCCGATATGTGCCTATTCTGACAATAATTGCAAACTGGATGTTGGTTGCCTCGATTTGAACCTCCAATGCCATCAACAGACGATGCCTTAGCAAAGGACTGCGTTATAAACTGAGGGCTCTCAATATTTCTAGAACGGGAGGGCTGTGGATAGACATTCTGCTTGGGGCCTTGATATCTCCCTTTCTTATTCCATTTTGGAGGTCGAGAATCATCCCTGAACCTCTTCTCAGACTTTCTGGACCCAGAAGCTCATTGAGTCCTCTATGCAGCTTCAGTGGCCTTAACTCGGTTCACCAAGTCTTGGAAATAAAAAATTCTCAATGCATAAACATAGGGTGTAATTTATCATTGAGCCCCGCAATGAACATTCTACACTTCTCTTCCTCCTTCTTAATATAATTAGCACCGTATCTATAGTACTTGCAGAAGTCATAGATGTACTGCTCGATCGGTCGCGCACCTTGTTTGAGGTGGAGGAAGATACTTCGTCTCTCAGCGAGATAAAACTCACTGATGTACTTCTTGCGGAATTCTTTAAGGAAGAACTCTCAAGTTACAGTGTCCTCGAAGACCGTCAATATAGTAATCTCCCACCAATGGAATGCCTCATCATCCATCAATGCTATGGCACACTCGAGTTTGTTCTTGTCCGAGCACTAAAGTTGCTTGTTTAAAATCTGTAGGGTGTTGTCCAACCAATACTCAATAACTTCTGGATTGTCGTCATCTTGTCCAGTAAAAGTGTAAGCTCGATACTGTGAGAGCTTATCGATAGGAGCTCGGGTGTGTTAGACAGCAGGAGCGATGGGTTGCACAACTTGCTCCGCCCTCATAGCAGTCATAAACTACTTGAACATGTCAACCATGTTCTTGTAACACTCAGCCTGAGCGGTAGGTGCTATAGGCTCGGTATTCTGAGCAAGAGGATCCTGTGGGTGCGGTGGATTCGGAGGATTTCCTCCTCTAATCTCCTCGCCAATATGAGCTTTGTTAGTTTCATCCACATCTATATAAAAAGATCGGATTAGTCAAAAAGTCACAATATACACAATATATAACTCCTACGTGGAAAAGTAACATAACATTAATGCAACAAGCTTCGATTTAGTCCTAGAATCGACTAAACTCTAGCTTTGATACCACAAATGTAACACCCCCTTCTCGGTCTGGTCGAGAACCAGGACGGAAGGTAATACTGATGAACAATACAATGTACGATGGTCCACTTCTGAGTCCAATTAATCCTTATGAAGCCATAATTAATCATTTAAGGCCAATTTTTAACTAATACAAGTTTTAGGGACCAAACTATAAATCCGATAAATTAGAGGTCCTCCGTTGCAATTGATTATACTACATTGAAATTCAATACAATATTACCAAGCCTGTAAAATTTCATACAACTTGGAGTTCATTTACTCATTCAATTGATTTGCTTTAAATTCAGTGATCAAACTGTAACCTTTGCAAGCTGCCAGATTATGCCTTTTAACTAACCTAACTAACCATGTATCGAAACACCTTAAGGATATTTCGAAACATGTGTACGATGGTCAACCTAAGTTGATTTGTACTTTAAACCGTATCGATACGGGCAAGCTCTGTATCGGTACACGTTGACTCTCTTTGACCTTGACTTCGACCCGTTTTGATACGCTATAGACCCATATCGAAACAGTGAATTCTAGTAGCAAAATGTTCCGATAAGGCCTCAAACCGTATGGATACACCTTATTCCTAGGGTCCAATTATGCTTAATCGTATCGATACGCCATTACCCCGTATCGATACATCTTGACATGCAATGACAGATTTTTGTTGATTTTTAATTGAATTGACTTACCAAATAGTGTTCAAATGCAATGAAACTTTACACACAATATTTCAATACCATAAATTACTGGCATGCCAAATTTCGTCATCATTCGATTATGTTTACTAGGTTTTGACCTATGCGAGCCAAATATGCCATTTTAACCATTTTTAGCCAAACCAAAAGTCAGTTTAGGGCCTTTAACCATATTATAACTTACACACATTACAAACATATCAAAATAAGCACAAGATACTAGTTCAACTACTTGTCTTGCCTTGACTATCCGACCTTCAAGCGCGGTGATCTTTCAACCTGAAATGCATAAGATGAGACACGTTAGGCATACATTGCCTAGTGAGGTAGTCATATGCAACATAATATTAATGAACAATGCAAAAACATATTCTCATTCTTTTCAATATCAATACCATGCTTCAATATATAATGTTTAATATATATCGATTTCATTATTAACCGTTGGATTGAATAAAGATAGTGGATACACGAATTCCTACGCCTCGCCAAATTAAAGAATGGTCTAATCCCTCCGCCTTGCCAATATCACCAATATCAAAACACATCCCTCTGCCTCGCCAAATCAATATAGGCCGTAGCCCTAGGACCGTAGTCCACCCGTACACTGAGCTCATGAATTCTATGGCATGCCAATTGTATCCAAAGTCCATTCAAATCCAAGGTTACAATACAAATATCAATATTTCAATAATCAATAATAACTCTAATAAGCAATGTCTTTAAAGTTACCAATAATGAACATATCTCAATATCAATAATTCATAAATTCAATGTCAATGCCATTATCTGATGGTTCATTCACAATGTGTAACACCCTAAAACTATCCTAGTTAAAAATCCCTAAGTTAGTTAATAAAGAAGGCAAAAATAGGTTGTAACCTAAAATTTAGTACGAAAATAGGTTGTAACCTATAATGTCGTGCGAGAATAGTGCAACCTGAAATATGGTGTAAAAGATAGGTTGTAACCTAAAATGTAGTACGAGTATTGTTTAACCTGAAATGTAGTGTAAATATGGGTTGCAACCTAAAATATGGTGCGAGTGAAGTGTAACCTGAAATATGTACAAAAGAGGTTGTAGCCTAAAATGTGAAATGACTTTGAGAAGTTAAAGGACCAAGAAAATAGGTTATTAGTGGGAGTCAAAATATAATATAATAAGGCCCTAATGGGATTTTAGTGGATAAATATGTGGCGAGAAACTTATCCAAGTGTCCTTTATTCAAGTAAGAAGCAACCAACTAAGATTAAAAATAAAACATGTGTAAACAAATTGTTTACACTTCATTTGCTTCATCTTTTCCACCACACAATGTGTGTGAGAGAGAGAGAGAGAGAGAGAGAGAGAGAGAGAGAGAGAGAGAGAGAGAGAGAGAGAGAGAGAGCTGAGAAACAAGTAAAATCTGGAAATCTAGTGTGAGAAATCTCATGCATGTGAAGGAAAATTAAGTGGGATAGCTTAAAGTATTCATGCATGTATATACGTAAGTATCGATTCTATCCAACATTATTGTTTGATGTTTTTGATGATTTTTGGCTGAATTATTGGTTTAATTATGTTGAAATCCATGTTTAGAAATGTTTAATGATGTGTTATAAGCATTTAGAACATGTTAGATTAATTAGAAATTTGGAAATTTGCATGCATGAAACTTAGAACTTGAATATGTCCAGTTTCGTACTAAAAGGAGCACCTAGGTTAAAACAGATTTTTGGCCATGTTAGAGTTCGAATTAGAAAAACTTCTGAAGAGAAAAGTTGTAGAGGATGAAAAATAATATAGTGTAGAGGTCTCACATGTCTAAAAATGTTGCTAGAATGTCTGGAAATTTTGTTAGAAGTAAACGGGTTATGTTTGAATTGAAACTGGAGACTGCCTGGGTTAAAACACAATTATGGAAATGTTTAATGGCTAATTTGATGTTTAAAAGATCTGGTAAAATTGTTAAGAAACCGGGGAATATAGTAATGTTTGATTAGTAACATGTTTAAGGTGATTAATAACTTGGAATTAGTGTTTAAAGTTAACAATATGATTAAATGACTAGTTTGGACTAATATGGAAAAATGGTTAATTAAGGGACGTTAATGCCCTGTTTTAGAAGATATTGGAACTTGATAATAATGATATTAGATGTGTTTAATAGTGGTTAAAAAATCAGAACCAAATGTGTAATGGATCATAGGTCAAATGGTCACTAAAGTTACATGTTGCAAACAATGGACAGATTAGGCCACTGTAAATGCCCTTTATTAAAGTAGTAAACTACATTGATGTAGGAATGGGAAAAATATGAGCCATACATAGAATTAAATCTGTGTAAATAAGTTTCTAGAATGGTAAAGAACTCCTGATTTGGAGTTTTGTGTAAAACGCTATGGACAGATTAGTGTAAGGTGCTCAAAACTGCCAAAATAGGGGCAGTTTCATGTTGCATTGTGTATATACTTACTAATGTGATTGGATATGATTTGAATTGATTTTTAATGCATGTTTCATGTTGTTTACTGGTTGTTTAAGACCAACTTGGAGAAGAATTTTTGGAGGAATCGAGGCTTGATCAAGCTGGCAAGAGGGGGAAAGGCTTTCTAATCAAGGATTCCAACTAAGCTTTGGAGTATTGTGAGTGTGGTTGCCTTTAGGTTAAGAATAGTGTCTTAACCACTTCTTTATGTTATAGGATGACACATTTTATGTATGAAATGAATCTAAATTATAGTTGGTAAATTAAAATGGAATTGGAAGAGGGATTAAAAGGAAATGAATTTAGATGATAATGCTTGATGCCAGTGTTAGCTACTAGTGTACATTGTAATCCGTATGGATCGATGCTGATTGTGGCCATGGAAATGGATGATCATATGCTGATATGCTATTGTTATGAAGCATGGAGTGAATGATATGGATGACATATGTTTGCTGGAAATGAAATGATAAGCGAGCTTGAATGATATTGATGAAATGACTACATGATATGTCTATATGACCTTGTTTGGTGGTTGTAAGACTCTTACTTGAATTGAATGAAAATTTAAAAGGCATTACAAGTCCTTGGTTGACTAGTGGTCCTTAGGTAGAAGGCATGCCTTAGAGTCTGAGCTCTACTGATTTAAAGTTGGTTAGTCACCTACTGATGCTTTGAGCATCTACTGTTACAAGTTACAAGTTGAATGGTGTAGTTAGACACCTCAAAACATGTGTATCTACTGATCTTTGGTGCTTTGAGCATCTACTATTATATGTTGGTACTTGGTACCTATTGAATTGATTACCTAGTCCACTTAATCATCCAAGGCAAAACTTAATAAACTCACAATAAGACGTTATATGATCAATGAAATGGTGAAATGATACATGGTTACATGCTATATGAAATGATATGATTGATATGGGTAATGACCCTATTTGAATGATATGAAAACGTGATCAATAGTATGATATGATTGTTGCGTGTAAAAGTGTCTATCGCAATGTAGTGCAAGTGTACACGACGCAAGTAGTAAAGTGATACTGGAGTATCGGATATCGTCTCCACAGGGACTGGGCTAACCCTTTCCTTCGCTATCTGCACAAGGGGAAAAGAAGAGATTTAATAGTTTGTCACGAAAATAATAAAAAGAACTAGAAATAAGAGTAAAGAAATAGAGATAGAGAGAATGGGCTGGTATTGAATTGCTCAGTAGTGCAGGTATTGAATTGCTTAGGATCTCCAGTTCTGTCGTCGCGCCCGTCGCCGACAGCACCTGTCGCGGCGGCTGTCCGTTAGCTGTCGCGGCAGCGAACGCTAACTCCGTACTTCAAGCATGGTAAGAATCCCAGATTTGCCTTGCCCTATCCCTAGGCACAAGTCTGTTGATGATCACATCTTTGATGATACCTCCCGGCGTGAATCGAAGGATGAACACCGATGTGTATGAATTCTTCCTTAGCCACTTAACCTCGCCCTATCCCTAGGCACAAGATGGTTCAACTATAAACTAGAGAACGCGCTCTTATCTCTTTCGTATACTTAACTCTCCCGATGCTAAGTAAATGGATAACCTCACAATGCTCTCCCGATGCTCTTGCAAGATATTAAAACCAAGATAAAAGAACTTGAAGTTTATTTTATTGAACTTGAAAAATCCTTAAACAAAGCAACCCTTGCAACTACTTTACAAAACAACCCGTAGCCCTAGAGGGAATTTAGAACATGTCGGCAACGGCGCCAAAAACTTGTTGCGTGTAAAAGAGTCTATCGCAATTGAGTGCAAGTGTACACGACGCAAGTAATAAAGTGATACGAAGTATCGGATATCGTCTCCACAGGGATTGGGCTAATGACTTCACCTTGTTTACTGCACGAAAGTAAAGGAAATAATTAAGAGTTGTCACGAGAATAATAAGGTAAAAACGTAAAATAAAGGATTGAGAAATCAAGATAGAGAGAATGGGCTGGTGTTGAGTTGCTTAGTAGTGCAAGTATTGAATTGCTTAGGATCTCCAGTTCTGTCGTTGCGCCCGTCGCCGACAGCACCTGTCGCGGCGGCTGTCCGTTAGCTGTCGCGGCAGCGAACACTAACTCCGTACTTCAAGCTTGGCAAGAACCCCAGATCTGCCTTGCCCTATCCCTAGGCACAAGTCTGTCGATGATCACGTCTTTGATGATACCTCCCGGCGTGAATCGAAGGATGAACACCGATGTGTATGAATTCTTCCTTAGCCACTTAACCTCGCCCTATCCCTAGGCACGAGATGGTTCAACTATAAACTAGAGAACGCGCTCTTATCTCTTTCGTATAGTTAACTCTCCCGATGCTAAGTAAATGGATAACCTCACAATGCTCTCCCGATGCTCTTGCAAGATATTAAAACCAAGATAAAAGAACTTGAAGTTTATTTTATTGAACTTGAAAAATACTAAAACAAAGCAACCCTTGCAACTACTTTACAAAACAACCCGTAGCCCTAGGGGGAATTTAGAACATGTCGGTGACGGGTGGACGACAGGGGGGTTTAGGTTTCGGTTATGGGGTAATCGGTTCTGCCCTAGGTTTAATTTATGCCCTTATATAAGCTTTGGGCTCAAGTTATCTAAGGTAACAAGGATTACAACTTTAATTAAAAGTAAGATTCTAATAAAGACTAAATCTCTAAAGTCTCCTACTTTCCAGCCGCATCCTTGTTTCTAGGAATTTCTTCTCCTTGAGCTTTGGCTTGACATATCTTTTGATCCGGGGCTTGGAAAAATATTTGGCTTCCACACGACAGACGAGCAGATTTTTCTCTATCTATCGAGATCCACTTTACTTTTCCTCTTCATAAGTCTGCTGTCACCTTGCTGTCACGACAGGTCCATGACAGGTTCGTCTTCTTCGGCTGCTTGTCCAGTTCAGCTCTTCTGCTTATCTGCCCTGGGCCTGCCTTCATCGTCAACCATGGCAGATACCTACAAAAACAGCCATTTTTAGTAGAATCTGTGCCTTTTAATATATTTGTGATGTTTTGCTGTAAACTGACCTAAATGCAATGAATAATGCTTGAATGCAGCAGAAATATGGGTTAAAAAGGGTGTAAATAATAGAACTTTTAAACACTCATCACACCCCCAAACTCAAGTTTTTGCTTGTCCTCAAGCAATTAAGACTTAAAAGAAAAATGAAAATTTTTGTGTTGGCCTTCAAACAGTGAACTGTCCCTTACCCGTCGCTCATTCTCTATGGCGGCAGCAACCTGTCGGAAAGATTAGGATCTGCCCGGAATCTCCCTATAGTCCTCGTGCAGTGTGTGCATGCTTGTGAACAGTTATATGCCAAGACTCTCTTAGTTTCACTAGAAAATTTCAGCTCTTAACTCGAATTTTTATGCCAAGTTTATCTTTTGAAGGCACTTCTTATGCTCCTTTGATTTTCTGTTTTGGCTCGATTTCAAATTTCTTTTTTTTAAGCTAAAGTTTCACTAGAGCCGGTTTCGGGCACCTCTAGCTAACTTCCTAGAGCCGGTTTCGGGCACCTCTAGGGCTATTGATTTTCTTTTGCTAAACTTCTTTCCTAGAGCCAGTGTTAGGCACCTCTAGGGGCTATTCAAGTACTAAGCATCCTGTTCTAGTTTGGCTAAAAGACATCTAAGCAGTATAACAGTCACAAAAGTGTTTAAGTTTTCAGAACTATAGAAAGGCTCTAAACTTCTCCTTAACCTGTCCTAAAGATGTTGCCACGACAGAGCCGTCATGACAGGTAAGTTAACTTCACAGTTTTAAGCCAACAGTTTTATATTTTCTGATTTTTTTAGAGAACTTAAATAAATAAAAGACACAACAATTAATAAAAAGACTTAAGACTCCATTAATGATGGAGGGTTGCCACCCCCAAACTCAAGGGTTGCATTGCCCTCAATGCAAAATGATATGAAAAATAAAATAAAGAAAAAGTACATCACAAAATATAAAGGCAGGCAGCAATAAGAGGTAAAAACTTAAATTTTAGTCGCTGCCTCGCTGCTGCTGCTGACACGGATCTGATGGGGGCGTCTGGGCTGTGGAGGAGGCTGGGCAGGTTCAGGGGCAGGTTGCTCCACGACCTGGATGTCGGAGCTGCTGCCTCTGAGAAAGTAGAAGCAGCATTGCGTCGGGTTTTCCTATAAGACATATTAGTGCAAGGGTTGTGAAAAGTAAATGAAAGCAAATGAAAACTAAAAAGGGAGAACAAGTAAGAAAGACAGAAGTGAGTGAAAATGAAAATGAAACGGGGTTTTATAGTGGTCGAGGTGCTGCCCGTTAATGCTGTAACGGTAGGCGTGAATAATGGAGCGGCAGAATGGATTTAGCGTGTCTGACGCGTCTGACACGCATTTATTCGTCTGTTACGCGTCTGCCGCACGCTTCTGCGTCTGCCGTGTCAGTCTGTTGACAGCCTGTCATATCCGTCCGCGGCGGCAGCCGAAACGACAGGTTTCCATAAATGGGCTTCAATGGGCTGATGGATGGGCGGTGGGCTTGGGTCACTTCTCATTTTCTTCTTGACTCCTTTATTTCCTAAAAACATAAAAATAGAAAAACATTATTCGAATAAAATAAACCTTATTTCCTAATAATAAATAAGTAATAAAAATACTCCATGTTCTATCGATGCTTGAGGGGTCGTTTCCGGTACTTCTTGAAGTCCATCTGTACCCTCCATCTGGTGATTTTTCTCATGGTGGGGGCTCCTTTCTTTCTCTTCCCTTTGTAGTCCATGAAGTCCTCCCTTCTTGGTAATGTTTCTGAGGGCATGAACATATGATTAGAAAAAATCAAATTGACATTCGACCACAAACTTACCTTGTTTTCATTGAATGTTGTTGCGGTTGAATGTAGCCCTTGCTGTCGTGTCTGCTGCTGTGACAGGCAGTTATTTTGACAGCCTGTTGTCAGGTTACTTTGTAGGTCAATGGGACATTGGTAAGTGCCATCACTCTCTATACCAAATTCTGTTGACCACTCGTAGATCTCCATCAGTAGAGACTTTGATGATTCTATGTCCACCGGCTTTGGTTCCTCTAATACCTGCAATGGAATTGGTGAGTTTTCATATAATTCAAAAGGTTTGTTTATTACCTGCTCATATTCCATCGGCGAGGCATTGTCATTGGGTAACTCTTCTAGGTGGTCGTGCGAGTGCCATGACAGGGATGGATGTGTGCAATCTTGGTTAGGCATAATTGAGGTAGTGGGTTGAGAATTTGCCTCTGATGTGGTTGCTGCTGCATCATCAGTTGCTGCCGAGGCGGCAGTTGCTGTCGAGGCGGCAGTTGCTGTCGGGGCGGCAGTTTCTGTCGAGGCGGCAGTTGCTGTCGAGGCGGCAGTTTCTGTCGAGGCGGCAGTTTCTGTCGAGGCGGCAGTTGCTGTCAAGGCGGCAGTTTCTGTCGAGGCGGCAGTTTCTGTCGAGGCGGCAGTTTCCGCTTTGACTGGAGTTTCTGCCTCAAAAGTTGTTGCTGCCGTGACATTCTCTTGAATTTCACTCAGCATTGTCGCGGTGTTGCTCCATTCCGGCTCCTCGGTCATTGCCATGGCAGGTTGTTGCTCAGACTCATCATATGTTGGGTATTCCTTCACATGGGCATCCTCGTCGTCTTGCCTCAGGATTTCAGGTTCATCTGTGGCATGAATGAGGACTGGTCTGCTCAAGAGTTCATCCATCTTGGCGATACTTGCGTTCGTAGAGGTTGACACTTTTTGAGTGATTGCCAAAAAGGCTTGCAGTGTGTCTTCTAAGGATTTTGACTGCTCTTGAGGATGATGAAATTGCCAGGGCAGGTCGGGTTCTGCAGCAAAACTGTTATGGTATAAAAAAATTTGTGGGTTTTGATCGTACCATAAAAAATTTTGCTGCTGCGGCATCGGCATTTGCTGCCCCTGTTGCTGCCACGGCTGCTGCCCTGGCAGCATGTCTTTACGGTAATTGCAAGAACTTTCCCACATCAACTCTCGTATGGTTTTTCCTGGCATGTTGATGCCCTTGAACCTGTATTTTCACCTGAGTTTTTTTTTAAAAATAAAATAATAAAATAAAATAAAATAAAAAGAATAAAAGAAAAGTGCATAAGCTAGGGTAAGAGTGTGTTGCCAGTCCTCGACAACGGCGCCAAAAAC
Organism: Hibiscus trionum; assembly: GCA_030270665.1. NCBI lineage: Eukaryota > Viridiplantae > Streptophyta > Magnoliopsida > Malvales > Malvaceae > Hibiscus > Hibiscus trionum. Next base: position 3,470,868 of record BSYR01000050.1, read on the forward strand.
TTGTTGCGTGTAAAAGAGTCTATCGCAATTGAGTGCAAGTGTACACGACGCAAGTAGTAAAGTGATATGAAGTATCGGATATCGTCTCCACAGGGATTGGGCTAATGACTTCACCTTGTTTACTGCACGAAAGTAAAAGAAATAATTAAGAGTTGTCACGAGAATAATAAGGTAAAAACGTAAAATAAAGGATTGAGAAATCAAGATAGAGAGAATGGGCTGGTGTTGAGTTGCTCAGTAGTGCAGGTATTGAATTGCTTAGGATCTCCAGTTCTGTCGTTGCGCCCGTCGCCGACAGCACCTGTCGCGGCGGCTGTCCGTTAGCTGTCGCGGTAGCGAACACTAACTCCGTACTTCAAGCTTGGCAAGAACCCCAAATCTGCCTTGCCCTATCCCTAGGCACAAGTCTGTCGATGATCACGTCTTTGATGATACCTCCCGGCGTGAATCGAAGGATGAACACCAATGTGTATGAATTCTTCCTTAGCCACTTAACCTCACCCTATCCCTAGGCACGAGATGGTTCAACTATAAACTAGAGAACGCGCTCTTATCTCTTTCGTATACTTAACTCTCCCGATGCTAAGTAAATGGATAACCTCACAATGCTCTCCCGATGCTCTTGCAAGATATTAAAACCAAGATAAAAGAACTTGAAGTTTATTTTATTGAACTTGAAAAATACTAAAACAAAGCAACCCTTGCAACTACTTTACAAAACAACCCGTAGCCCTAGGGGGAATTTAGAACATGTCGGTGACGGGTGGACGACAGGGGGGTTTAGGTTTCGGTTATGGGGTAATCGGTTCTGCCCTAGGTTTAATCTATGCCCTTATATAAGCTTTGGGCTAGTGTTATCTAAGGTAACAAGGATTACAACTTTAATTAAAAGTAAGATTCTAATAAAGACTAAATCTCTAAAGTCTCCTACTTTCCAGCCGCATCCTTGTTTCTAGGAATTTCTTCTCCTTGAGCTTTGGCTTGACATATCTTTTGATCCGGGGCTTGGAAAAATATTTGGCTTCCACACGTCAGACGAGCAGATTTTTCTCTATCTATCGAGATCCACTTTACTTTTCCTCTTCATAAGTCTGCTGTCACCTTGCTGTCACGACAGGTCCATGACAGGTTCGTCTTCTTCGGCTGCTTGTCCAGTTCAGCTCTTCTGCTTATCTGCCCTGGGCCTGCCTTCATCGTCAACCATGGCAGATACCTACAAAAACAACCATTTTTAGTAGAATATGTGCCTTTTAATATATTTGTGATGTTTTGCTGTAAACTGACCTAAATGCAATGAATAATGCTTGAATGCAGTAGAAATATGGGTTAAAAAGGGTGTAAATAATAGAACTTTTAAACACTCATCAATGATCTTGTACTTTACATGACAACATGAATTGAACATGATATTGCGGAAGAATATCTATTCAAATTGTACAAATGACATGATACTATGTTTGAATGACTTGACTCATGAATGAATATGACATTGATATATGATTCTTGTTCTTTGGCGGTGTTATACATTGGTATGTTTGTTTGACATTGAATGTGAGTATGTTTATATGACTTGACGATATGATATGAATGGAACTAGCTAAGTCTACTTGAGCATGAGATAAGCTAGCTAGGAGTGACTTGTTAGTGTTAAGCCTAGCTAGGTAACCTTAATGGTATGAATAACATATTAAAAGATTGAATTAGTAAATTATAGAAACTACCTCACTAAGTACATAACGTACTTACCACCTCTTGTTTCCTTCTTCCAAAATAACAGGTCTCTGATATCCGAAAGCTATCTATTTTGATCTGGGAGTAGTCACAAGCCAAGACACAAGCATGATATTGTTTTGCTTAGACTCCTAGATGGTGGCATAGTTACATGTTAGAATGTCACCTGCATTTTGGGTATTTGGATATGCTAGTTTGGATTGTAATTATATAAGATATGTTAAAGCATGATGTTTGATATGTTAATAGTAAACAAGTTGTATGACCATGTTTTGGATGATGTTTATATATGAGTATGGTTGATTATGACTTAAAGTAAACCTTGGAAAATGTTACATGTTGTTTAAGTATATGGTGTATTAAAATGGTTTATGATGATATAGCTTGTATATGTTAGGGTGTTATAAACTTAGGATCATATATGTATCTAGATGTTGAATTGAAATGAATTAATATGGTTGATATGTTTCATTTGAATGCCTATGTGGTTTCGTTATAGTTCGAACATAATCTCTATATGAATAGGTTGATTGTTAATGAATATGAATGTATACATGGTTAAAAGTTATAATATGCTACGATAAGTGATTTCTTGATTGTATATGTTATGTAATATGTTAGCTGAATGCTTATTATGTATGAATTGGTTCAAATTGGTTCTTAGATGATTGTTTTGATTTCTAAACATGTTTTAATATGATTAGTAAGTTAGCCCAAGTTGGTAATGTTTTGTGTTTAAAATGATAGAATTATAAAGTTGATATGTCAAAGTGGTTAACATGATATGTTTTGATAGATTAAAAGAAAGTTTTTTTTAGCCCACCTACATGTAATGTTATGTATGTTAGTATGGTTTTATATGTTCACATGTTCCATTCTCTGATTACATGTTTATATATGTTATGTGTTATTTGTTCTGTTTGCGTAACGCCTCTCGCTCCTAACCCGGACGTGGGGTCTTGCACAATGCTTCAATATCAATATTTATATCGATAATAATGCACGATGACAATAACAATAACTATGTCTGGTGTTCAATACTAACTGATCGATACTTACCAATGGATCCGACTATCATTCCAATGCAACTTCCTTAAAAGGATTGTTAGCTATTAAACCGAAATCACTAATAATAGATTCGAGAAGGCTCATCGTCTATTCACGAGACTCCGACTACACTCACCTTGACAATCTGAAGCTTTCAAGGCTCCCGGATGATAACTCCCTTGTTCCTAGCCTTTGGTGAATTTGATGGACACTTCTTTTCGTTATCTTGAGCTAGGAAAACAATAAGGATATTATTAGGGTCGATAACACGATATCAAAATCAATATAACAATATCAAAATCGATATCTGATTTCAATATAGATGAAAACGATGAAATATTTATGGATGGTCAAAACCCTAGCTTAATGTTGCATGCAAAAGTGATGTGCAATTAGCGTGCAAGTGTACACGGTGCCAAGTTATAGTATTTAAGATATCGTCTCCACAGGGATTGTGACAACCTTTAGAGTTCACCTTTCTGCACAAGTAAAAGTAAAAACACAAATATTAGGAGTTGGTTTGATTAAAACTGGGACTAAAGCAAATAAAGTAATTGATATATCAGAGTGAGAGAATAGGCCGGTATTGGATGTTTCGTAGTGTGGAGAATTTATGTACTGTCTCGGCACAATTTTGCTGATCAACTTAACAACTTCAGCCACCACCCACAGGTATGCCTTGGTAGAGATGTGTGAGATTGCCTGGGCTGTTAAGCGATGATTCAAGGTTTGGCAAGGCTCCCTTCTATGACTCCCTCTTCTCCCGAAGCTTGAAGTACTATTGGTGAACACGTTTTAGATGATACCTCCCGGCATGAATCTAAGGGCGAACACCAACCGATTGTGGATCCTCTTTTAGCCGCTGAACTTCTTAACTTATCCCTAAGCCGAAGTAGCTTTACCCTATGGTTGGATAAAGCCGTGTTTACTCGTTTCGTGAGTTCAACTTTCCCGATATTGAACAAATAGATTACCACCCTCTTCTCTCCCGATAAAGATTGCGATAATGAAGAACAAGGTGTAAACAAACCTTGAATTTTATTACAAAAACTAAAATCCTAAACGAATACAACAAGACTTTCACAACTACTACACAACCAACCCTTAGCCCTAGGGAAGGTTTAGAACATGGTGGGTTTGGACGACATTAGTGTTTTGACAAGAAGGAGTTTCTCTCTAATCTTAAATTGTCTTCTCTCCAACTTGTCGATTACATATATATAGGGGAGGAGCTTAGGCCTAAGTCGGTTTAGGGTAGGAATACTAGTTAGAATATGATTACAACTCATTAAAAGATCATTAAATCCTCCTAGATTCCCGTTTGACTTTTCTTCAACTTGACTTTGACCCAACTTTTCTTTGTCTGATGGGCTCTAATGCACGTGCAAGTGGTCTCTAAAAATCAGGCTTCATGAGCTCTTTCTATCGGTACCACTTTGCATTTTTCCACTCTTCCTTGAAGTGCTGCCTCGACGACAAGTAGTTGAATGCCTCGGCGGGGGTATGGACTGGTGTGCAGGGGTTGGCACAACTCTACATTTTGGTTCTTTCCTCCTTGACTATCTCTCCTGATGATATGAACAGCTTCTTCCTTCAGTTTCTAGCTTTCTCTTCTTCCGCCCTCTTTGCTGCCTCGACGATATCTGCCTGGGCGGGTACCCACGCACAGAGAGAAAACATATTTGAGCAATATCATATATATATATAATCAATTAAATTCATCACATAAGGCAGAGTATCTAATCTATGCTATTTTGTGTATTTTACCTAATAAATGCAACCTAAACTATACTTAAGAACAACAATAATTGAGCTAAACTAGGGTATAAATATAGGAGTTTTGCACACTTAACACACCCCCAAACTCGAACTATTGCTTGTCCTCAAGCAATGCAATCTAATAATAACATGCCAAAACTTAAAATCATATGCTAACTAAGTCGAGAAAGCATCTTGAGCAACCTTTACATACCGTGTAGATTTATGCCTAATTAGCAACCCTTTAAAAGAAAAAAGATTTACCCGGAACCGAACTATGTATCTCATGAGTGTGTGTGTTCCTCGTGATAAGCATGATTCTTCGGCTTCTAAGTAAACCTTCGATAAACACCTTAACTCCCTTGGGTTTCCCTCTAAGTTCCTTTTCAATTTAACCACTAGTTGCCGGTAATAGGCTTTTCTAATGATTGAATTTTTTTTCTTTTTTTCTCTAGAGCCAGTTTCTGGCACCTCTAGCTTATCCTATAGCCAGTTTTGGGCACCTCTAGGACGTCTTTCTTTTTTTTTTTTTTCCAAACTTCAAGTTCTACCCAAGTTTACTAGGTGAAATACCTAAGTTTCCTAGAAGTCCTAAAATCAAACTAGTCATAAAGAGTGTTTTCTTTTAAGTTCAGACCATAGTAGAATTATAAGCTAACCTAAAGTCATGCTAAGGTTGCCGCCTAGGCGGGCCATTTGCCGCGGCGGGTAAAGGATATTTAAGAATTTTTCTCAAACTAAGAGTTCATTAGGCTTTAAATAAAGGCATATTACAATTAGGACCTAAAAAAGAGAAAAAAATTTAAAAAAACTAGATAATACAAGAAAAAGAAAAACAAAAAAACAATTAGAGGACTAATTCCCCCCCCAAACTCGAGAGGAGCATTGTCCTCAATGCATTCCTACATACACAAAATTTATGCATAGATTAGATAAAAATAAAAGAGAAGAAGGGGAGAGAAGCTTAGATTGGTTGTGATTCGGAGGAGCTGTCGTCGTTGCCAATGATCACCCTCTTTTGTGCTGCCATCCTGAAGCGCTTGGCTGCCCTCGGCGGCTGTTGGCGGGAAGGCAGACTGGGTTGAGCCTTTTGTGTCACCTCTCGTTCGTCGCCGTCTTCACTGTCTGAGCAGACTTCGGTGGCAGTGTGTGTTTGCTTTCCTCCTAGGGTGAAGGACGACTCGAGCTTCTAAGTAATGGATCGAACCGTGTCCGCCCATACAGAGTCGTCAGAGAGGAAGTCCTTGAGGTAGCCGGAGTCGAATGGTCCTGGTGTGTCGGCTGTTGCCCTGGACGTCTGCCCTTGTTCTCTGACTGGGGCTACCGCTGTGTCTCCTTGGTTGTCGGAGCTGGAGAGGACCTCAGTGGCCGTGGCTGCTCTAGAGGCTTGAGGCTTGCTTGATATGGGGGAGGTCGAAGTTGCGGAGGCTGCCAGATGTGTTATCGAGGCAGAAGGTGCGGCGATTATGTCTGGTGCTGCCGGGGTGTTTGCGCGTGTGATGTACTATAAATGATACGCAAATATGGTGCAAGTATACACATCAAACAAGTAATACAGTGATAAGTGAGTATCGTCTCCATAACGATTGGAGGTGTTTCGAGGTATGTTTAAGCACACAAGTGTCACAAAACGTAAATAGAGAATGATATGGCAAATCAAGATAGAGTTATGAATGTTGTAGCAAATCAGAACAGAGTTATAAATGTTGTAGCAAATAAAGGTAAAAATAGCGTGCTGAAATCAGTAGACAAACAGGTCCTCTTACGCGTGTGAAACTCACTTGGGAATGACTGGCTGGGTTGTTTGGTTAACCTATGTTTTAGCTCTCTACTAGGGTTTACCTCTCTAACTTAGTCTATACTTGGCAGGATTTACTCAAGGTGCTCCTTAACTATCTCTAGCAAGGAAACTGGGAGTAGGAAATGCTACAGCGAAACCTCTCAGCGTAAACTCTATCACTCCCCCTACCCATAAAGATCTATCCTTCTTAGCCGTTGAAACCCAACACTAATCTCTAAGGTGGATTAGAGCTGTGCCTCTCAACATCCAACTCCATTGTCTATACAGGTTAAAGAAAGCTCTCTCGACCACTAACCTTAACTCACACCTAAGGAAAGGCCAACTCTCGAAGGCTCTTACAACCCTAAGCATTTAACAACATAGACAAAGCATAGATACGAGCAAGAGATAAATAAACATTCATAAAAGAAACAAAAACATAGTTCATCCAAATAGCCCTAGCCACCTAAATCAATTCATGGCTGGGCAAATATCATACGAAGTATCTTCGTTCATACAACCCATTTTCCAGATATAAAATAAATGCTAAAGCAACAAAAAGGGAAGATGAGACTCCCAATCCGCGATGGGCTTGCAGCACCACGAACCGCCCTAGGCTTCTCGCCTCTCTCAAGGTCAGCAAGGTCAGACCCTTGGAGCTTCTACGATAGAGGACACCAAGTGGATGAAGAAGAAAAGAAAAGAACCGCCTTTGCTTTCTCTCCTTAGCCTTTTTTGTCACCTTTTCACGCTCACCCTTTAATAAGGGTCTCGTGTCCCTTATATAGTGGAGGCTCCTAGGGTTTTGTGCCCTAATATTCTGTGTCGTCCTAGGAATATTCCTTATACATGTGGGGGCACAATCAGATAAAAGGGGGCTCGCACATGTGGGCTATCAGCGTGTGTGCTTTACTTTGTATTTTTCTGCACCCAGAATCGCTGTCTAATTTGCTATAGCATTTTCCTTCCTTGCCCTGCTTCATACCACCTTCACCTGCATAACACCACACCAGCAAATACCCTTCAAGCAACATCTAGTCTCATGAAATAAAGCCAAACCACCAAAAAGTAAAGATACATGCAACTATACGCTCTAAATGCACCTACATGCTATGAGATGACCTTGAGAACAAACAATTACTTTCAAACCTAAAATATGCAGTGTCCCTCTAAAATATGCCGTAGCATTTATTCATATTTTGATATATTCTATTAAGCACAAAAGAGATTAACCAAGCCTTTGCTGCTTCATTTTTTCTTTATATAAGCTCAATTCAGTTCAATTTCACAAATATAAGCATAAGCTCTAAAAAATTTCTCTAACACTTTCAAACCTAAAGAGCATACAATCGTGTATCAAAATAAAGATTAAGCATCAAACTCTAAAATTAATTCTACCAATCTCAATAGTCATACATTAATCCATATCCATTAAAATTTGTTCATCATCGGGTATCAATAACTTATTCATACAACTATCATGGAGCTAAACAAAATGCCATATCAGAATTTTTTTTCTACATATTAATGAAATACAAATGACTAACTAAAGGGAACTAACACACCCAAACATAAAGAGTGCAGTGTCCTCAATGCAACAAAATAAAATGATATGCAACTAACTAAATGCAATGCAAGGTTAAGAAATACCTCCATTCTTGGTGGTAGTGGTCTTCGTGGCTTTGTGCTTGACTCCGGAGGACTTAAATAAGGTGATCGGAGGTTCAGCCTCGTCTTCTTCTGGTGGAGGGGTTTGTTTTGGTTTAGTTGGGGTTCCTTGGTTGGTGGAACTTGTGTCAGATTCATTTCCCTCGGCTGGTGTACTCCAGACTCTTCCGGCAGTGCACTTGCTTCTTGTTCTCGTAGATGGGGTAGCGCATGGAGTTTGTGCCGGTGATTGCGCTGGCATAGAATGTGCAGGCTCGTCATCCTCTGATCCAACTGTCACGAGATTGATAGGCTCAACAGATGGCTCCTTTGCTGGGACAACTTTGGTAGGTTTTGCTGTTCTCTTTCTTTTCTTGGGCAGCGGGCTTGCTGTAGCATTTGTGTCCTGGTTCTGTGAGGAAGACTGAGTCGTAGTAGGGCTCTTGTTGGGGACTGACGTCTTTTGGGTGCTGGGAGGAGGTTCTTTTGCGTGGGCCTTTAGAGATTCCAGAAAGGATGGGAAGTCTATGCTGATATGAGGTAGGATCTCCTTGAAATAGACATTCATAAAAATATCTCTCTCCTTAACATACCCATAGAAAACGGCCTGGTCTTCATGCATCTTGTCCACATCCTCTCAGAGACGATTGGTGGAGGCAATTAATGCAACAATTATTGCTGCAACAAATGTTTTCGCTCCTCCAGCTATTGTCTCTGCTGGAGCATCCTCATCGTATCCTTTGATAGAGGGGACCATTTCAAGTGTGATAGGACCTTTCCCTGAGTTTTTTGCATCAACAATGGGATCTTTAAACACTCCTTTCTCTCGACAGAGGGTCGTGATGAGGTTGGGAAAGATGAGTGGACAAGACTTCCTTTTCAAGCAAACATATACCACATCCACAATAATTTTCCCCACATCAATGGACCGACCATTGAGAATAGAATGAAGGAGGAGGATCGTTGGAATATTCACCATTGTCATGTGAGAAGTTGGCATGAGCCTATTCTTGACAAAGTGGATCCGAAGTTTTGCCTCTGGCTTGAGTCGAACACGCTCCACTGCTTTGCTTGATGCGTGTAACACCCCAAAATTTGGTCTAGTAGGAATCTAGTTCTGGTGATCGGAAATCCTACATTGATAAAGTCTAAATATTGTATTGACCAGTTAATTATTGATATCGAACCCTAATTGGACTTAAAACATCGTCATCGGACTCTATTGAATAATATTGAACCTATATAGTGACTTAATTGAAGATAATGCAAGATATGGAGTGAAATCATAGTATGGTGTAAGTTGAGGGACTAATCTTGCGATTAGCCCCTCCTCAATTTAATGAGGCCTACGTGGGTTATCAGGAGAGCTTTCATTCAATTGAAGGAAAGCCAAATAGCCAAGTTATATTCTTAAAATAAAAGGAATTAGGGAATTGGAACTTACCCGAGAGATATAAGCAAGCACCTTTATCCTCTTCATCTTCTTCTTTGAAGCAAGCACCTCCATTGGAGGAAGTTTAGAACTTCACCTATTCTTCATTTTATCGATATCGAATTGTTACTATCGGTCGGGTAAGCTATAATCCTCAATCGATTATTGAATTTCATGGATAAAACATGATTAATCTTAAGCTAGGGTTTTGACTATCCATGGATATCTCATCGTTGTCATCTTTATTGAGATCGGTTATCGATTTTGATGTTATTATATTGATTTTGATATCGTAATATCGACCCTAATGGTCTCATATTGATTTCCTAGCTCAAGACATTGATAAAGAACATCCATCGTCTCCATCCAAAGCTAGGAACAAGGGGATTGTCATCTGGGAGCCTTAAAAGCTTCGAAGTGTTAACGTGAGTGTAGTCAGAGTCTCGGGTTTAGGCGAAAGGCCTTCCCAGATCATTATTTGATAATTTAGATTACGTCGCTAACATTGTTGTTGAGAAAAATTTCTTTGGATGGCTAATCGGACACTTTGGTAAGTGTCGGTAAGTTGTTATTGAACATTGGATATATTCATTGTTATTGTCTTGGTGCATTGTCATTGATATAGTCACTGTCATCGAATTATTGTATTGAGATCATTGGATATTGTTATTGGCATTGAATTATGAAATATTGATGATGAGATACATATATTTTTCATTGGTAATATTGAAATCATCGGGCATCGAAATACTATTGTTTATTGAAATGGATATGAATATTGCAACCTTGGATTGGAATGGACATTCGATACAATTGGCATGTCATAGAATTCATGAGCTCAGTGTACGGGTGGACTACGGTCCTAAGGCTACGACCTATATTGATTTGGCGAGGTGGAGGTATGTGTATGGATATTGGTCATATTGGTGAGGCGGAGGGACTAGACCATTCATTGACTTCGCGAGGCATAGGAATTCGCGTATCCACGATCTTTATTCAATACAAGGATTAAGAATGAAATGAACATGTTTATACATTGCATATTATTATATAACATTGATATTGTTTGCATGAGAAATTGATTAAGAAGATTCATGGCATTGTTGTTATTCATATTGTTTATGACTACCTCACTAGGAAAAGTATGCCTAATGTGTCTCATCTCATGCATATTTCAGGTTAAGAAGGTTTGTGTGTCGGAGGATTGGATCGACAAGCAAGACAAGTCACTACCAGCCCCAAGTAATGTGTTTTTGTCTTATAAACTCCTAGGAAGGTGGCAAAGTAGTCAAACTAGTCATTTGTGCCTATTTTGATATGTTGGTGTATTGCTTAAGTTGTAATAAGTTAAGTAGCTTAAAATGGCTTTTTAGTAAAGTCTAAAATGGATGAAAATTGCATATATGGCTCAAAAAGGTAAAAACATAGTAAACATATTCATATTGTCATGAAATTTTGCATACTAGTAGTTTATACAATTGAAATATTGCATGTAAAGTTTCGTTGCATTTGGACATCGTTCAACAGGTCATATCGAATAAAAACCAGCAAATATTTGTCATTACAGGTCAGGCTGTATCGAAACGGGTGATGGCGTTTCGATACGGGTGTACAATATTGAACCTAAGGTTAAGGGAGTATCGAAATAGAATTGAACCTTTTCGGAACATTTTTTCTCTGGAGACCAACGTTTCGATACGAGTTCATGGCGTATCGAAATGAGTTAAAGTCAAAGTCAAAGATAGTCAATCCGTTTCGATACAGGTCAAGCCTGTATCGATACAGTCAAAAAGGAAAAGTCAATAAAAGATGATCAACGTCCACCTATTTCGAAACAACTAAGGGTGTTTTGATACGGGGTTAGGTAAGTTAGTTAAGGACTCATTGAACAGATTACTAGTTCCACATTTTATTCACAGAATATCGTAAGATTAAATTGGATGGGATAATGATCTCCAAATTGTATGAAAATTTATAGGCTAGTTAATAATGCATTGAATTACATTGTGTTATTGTCTGTTACATCAAGAGACCTTTCATTTGTCACTTTTACAGATTAGCCCCTAAAACTTGTAAAAGTTATAAATTTGTCCTAAATGGTTTAATGTGGCCTTCTTGTGAATGAATTGGATTGAATGTATATTGGTAAAGTTTTGTTTGGTGTAATTTTGACCGAGTGTTGAAAACGGAATGGAATTTATCGCACCGATCACCTAATCTCTCATCGATAACACGTTCCGACCCGGTTCACGTCTAGACTGGGAAGGGGGTGTTATACTTGTGGTATTAGAGCTAGAGTTTAGTCGATTCTAGGACTAAACCGAAGCTTATTGCATCGCTATTGTTTTATTTTGCCACCTAGGAGATTTATATTGTGACTTGTCGACTAATCCGATCTTTCATATAGACATGTCTGAGACAAACAAAGCTCATATTGACGAGCTCACTACTGGCTCCTCGACACATAGCGAGGAGGTTAGAGGAGGAAATCCTCAGAACCCACAGCAACCACAGAACCCTCTTATTCCAGATACTGAGCCTGCAACACCTACTGCTCAGGCTGAATGCTATCAGAACATGGCTGACATGTTCAAACAGTTTATGGCTACGATGCAAGCAACACCACCAGTTCAGCTTACCCCTCCCGTTGTCCAGTATGTTAGAGCCCTTGTGAACAAGCTAGCTTCGCTCTGAGCCTATTCTTTCACCGGAAAGGATGATGATAATCCTGAAGTTGCGGAATATTGGCTAGACAACATGCTACGTATCTTGATTAAACAACTGCAATGTTCGGATGAACACAACTTGGAATGTGCTATTGCATTGTTGACCGATGAAGCTCTTATGTGGTGGGAAACTACTATTCTGACAACTCTTGAAGAGTTGGTTACCTGGGAGTTCTTTCTCCGAGAATTTCGGAATAAATACATCGATGAGTATTATCTCGTGGAAAGGCGAAACACTTTCCTTCACTTGAGGCAAGGAGGGCGACCTATCGAGCAATATATCCATGATTTCTCTAAATATTGCTGATACGAAGCAGAGTTTATAAAGAAAGAGGGAGATAAGTGCAGAATGTTCATTGATGGCCTTAGCGATGAGTTACGACCTATGTTTACGGCCCTTGGTATCACCAACTTTCAGGATTTGGTGAACTGAGTCAAGGCAACTGAAGCTGCCAAGAGAGCTCAACGAGCTGGTGGGTTTGGAAAATTTGAGAAGAGGTTCAAGGATGATTCACGACCTCCGAGATGGAACAAGAAGGGGAGATATCAAGGCCCCAAGCAGAATGTCTATCCAAAGCCTTCCCGTTCCGGGAATATTGAGAGACCTCAATCTGTGACGCAGTCTTTTGCCAAAGCAGCGTCCGTTGATAGTATTGGAGGTTCAAACCGAGGCAACCAACATCCGCTGTGTAATTATTGTTAAATCAAGCATCAGGTGGGACAATGTCGTAAGTAAACTTGAGCTTGTTATTACTGTGGTGAGCAAGGTCACTTTATTCGTGACTATCCTATGAATGCAACCAAATCTGTGGTTACACCGGCTACTACCGCTTCTCCCGCTCAATCCTTCCGAGGTAAGGGAATGAAGGAGGGATCATCGGGGACTTTTGGACGATCAAGTGGTCCAGGGAAGCCCTTCAACAAACAAGATTCGAAGGCTCCTGCTCAAATGTACCATGTGAGGAGCAGGGAAGAAGAGGATTAACCTGGCGTTATTGCAGGTACCATTGAGTTATATTCGTATCCTTTATATGCATTGATTGACCCTGGCTCTACTCATTCTTTCATATGCACCAATGTAGTTAAAAAGTATAAAATGTCTTCTGAACCAATAGCATCGATAATTTCTGTAACCAATCCCCTAGGAGATTGTGTCACCGAGAGGGTAGTATGCAAGAATTGTCCCTTAATGATTCAAGGATTCCTTTTCTGGCCAATTTGTTGGCTTTACCGATCCATGAATTTGGCGCTATCCTTGGTTTATATTGGCTTAGTGAACATCAAGCCTGGGTAGATGGTTGTAAAAGAAAATTGTATCGTAGGGGTTTGGGTAAGGAAAGTGTTGTACTAATGAATGCGACGAATCCATCCTTGTATGCTTTGTCATTGGAAACTAAAGGTGAGCCGCAACTACTAGAAATTGACACTGTATGTGAATTTCCTGATGTTTTTCCTGATGAACTTTCGGGATTGCCCCCAACCCGTGAATTAGAATTTGGCATTAAGGTGCAACCTGGGACTTCTCCAGTTTCCATTGCACCATATCGGATGGCAGATGTGGAGTTGAAAGAATTAAAGGCTTAGATCCAAGACCTATCGAGCAAAGGTTTCATTCAACCGATCTCTTCACCCTGGGGAGCTCCGGTTCTCTTTGTTAAGAAGAAGGATGGTTCTATACGATTGTGCATCGACTACAGACAGTTGAATAAAGTAACCATCAAGAACAAATATCCATTACTTAGAATGAAGATATGTTCGATCAACTAAAAGATGCCTCTGTATTTTCAAAGATCGATTTAAGGTCGGGATACTATCAAATGAGAGATAAGGAGTCTGATGTGCCAAAGACTGCCTTCCGTATAAGATATGGACACTACGAATTCTTGGTGATGCCTTTTGGGCTAACCAATGTACCGGCCGCTTTTATGGATTTGATGAATCGGGTCTTTCGGCCCTATCTTGACAAGTTCGTAGTGCTGTTTATAGATGATATATTGATCTATTACAAGAATGAAGCGGAACATCGAGATCATCTTCGTATTGTACTTCAGAGCATGACAGAGAAGCAGTTGTATGCGAAGTCCTCTAAGTGTGAGTTTTGTCTCACTAAAGTTGCCTTTCTGGGGCATATAGTATCGGCTTCGGGTATTCATGTTGTAATGCCCTGGTTTTGGGCCTAGATGTTTTAGATGTTGAATCGGGCCGGTCGGGAACGGTTCGAACCCTTGGGGTGGTCTAGGAAAAACCTAGTTCGGGATGTTTTAAAAATATAGGAAAATATCTGAAAATACTCATTTATTATATAAATGATTATGGTAAAAACAATTTTACAAAATAAGCTTTGAAAATATTACATTTTGGTATAGTGACCAAAATGTAGTTTTTGCAAAAGTTGGTTAGTGACTGTTTTGTAAAGGATTGAAACTTTGAATCTTTAAGGAGCTAATTTTACCATTTGTTTTCCATCAGATTTCTCTTTAATTTTGGAGTTTTTAATAGTGATTTTATTAAAGAAATAAAAGGAGATTAAAAAGGAAATCAAAGGTTGACTTTTCATAACCAACTTTACGATAGATTTTCTCTTTTCATTTTCTCTCAACTTTCAATCAGCCAAACACTTTTCTCTCATCAAAGAACCTCTGATTTCCATCTTGTTTGCTGAGATTTCATATTCCAAAAGATTTCTTATCTTTGTTTCATCAAATCCTTTTGATTTTACTTTGGATTTTCAAGGAAACTTACCCAAATTAAGGAGAGATCAACCATTAGAGGTAAGCTTCGTCCTTCTCCTCTAATGATCAGTTCTTTACTGAAATTCCCAAGTTATCAATCCTTTGTTCATGGTTTTTGAGTTGTTTTAATGTTATAAACATGAAATAGTTGTCTAATTCAAGATTCTTGATGAAATCTTGGTGATTTTCGTATTTCTATGACAAGCTCTGATTTGAGGTTGATTTCTAACATATTTTGGGTGTTATTTGATGTTGAGAATGAGGTTTTAACAAATTAATCCCGAATAGGTTTGGGTTCTTAAGTTTGAGATGATAGATTTGTGGTTTTTGAGGTGTTTATGGTGATATGCTATTACTGGAGGTATAAGGTCGTGTTTATGTTGATTTTTGGTGCTGATTGAGGTTTAGAAGAGATTAGAATTTATAGATCTTGGTTGGGATTTGATTTGAGAAAGTTTGGAAGTGATTTCGGATAGCCGAAATGCTAGTTTTGAGTAGAGCAGCGAGTTAGAATGAGTGGCTGGAGATTTTAATGCATGATATTACATTAATCCTCTGCTCTTATGTGTAATGGACAGGGGAGACATCTTCGGACGCGTTTGGTGTTGATCTGGAAGTGCCGGAAGCTTAGAAATCGTTTCGGCAAGCAAGCGAAACGTTATCGGTGAGTGCAAATGGTTTTAGAAGTCCTTGAGGGACAAGGAAACAAGTTTTAGGGATTTAGGATTGGTTTGAAACACCATCCTAAGTCCGAAAGTAAGTATGTTTAGATTTGCTCACGAAATGTGGATGATGCCCTAAATGCTTTTGACATGCTCTTGATTTGAGATAGACAAATTCCTACTGCTTTATTCATGGTTTATGACATGAAGTGATGTTTTATATTGATCCCATGAGATAGAATAACATTGCAAAGTGTTTTGAGAATTTTATTAAATGCTATGCATGAATTATGGTTTTGAAATGGGATGAGATTGATTTAGAAATGTTGCATTAAAACAGTAGGTGAGATGATGATTTTAATGTAATATATTGGAATAAATGATGAGATAATTACCGGATATAATTGGTCGATCAATAGGATGTAAAGTGCACTATAATCTAAAATTCGTACGTGCTCTTTGGAGTCGGGCAATAGGGGTAGTGCCATCCCGATCCAAAGTGATAGTCCGATGATGGGAGATACCATCAGGGTAGGTCTTGGTGAAACACCCAAGCTTTGGGGCGAAGGTAGATACCGTCATGAGAGTCCAGTGGCGAGATCCCACCGGGGTAGGACTTGGCCTCGAGTCAAGCTATCCGCATATCCGAGTAAAGATAGAATATGAAATGTAACACCCCAATTTTGGGTTTAGAAGCTTAGGGTCTGAACCGGATCGGTCTGATAAACGGTTCGAATATAAAAGGAGGTTTTAGGGAAAACCTAGTTCGGGATGCTTTAAAAATATAGAAAAATATCTAAAAATCCTATTTTAATATATATAAGAGAGTGGTGAAATCAATTTTACAAAATAAGGTTTGGAAATACTACATTTCGGTGTAGTGACCAAAATGCGATTTTTGCAAAGTTTAGTAATGACTGTTTTGTAAAGGATTGAAACTTTGAATCTTTAAGGAGCTAATTTACCCAAAATGTTTTCTCCAGATTTTTCCTTAATTTGGGTGATTTAATTAATGTTTTAATTAAATAAAAGAAAGGTGAAAACTAAATTTTGACTTTCATAACTACTTTTTCCTAATTTTCTCTCATTCCTTTTTTCTCTCAAAATCCCATCATCCAAACACATTTTCTCCAGCAAAATTCACATTGATCTTCACTTCAATTGATGAGATTTTCATCATCTATTGGTTCCTAATCAATCTTGCATCAAATCCTTTTGATTTCCACATTGCATTTTCATGGAATTTTGCCCAAATCAAGGAGAAATCATCATTTAGAGGTAAGAATGTTCTTCTCCTCTAAATACTCAGTTCTTTACTGAAATTCCCAAGTTGTCAATCCTTTATTAACATTTTATAAATGATTTTAATGTTAGAAACATGATTTTGGCTTAAAACTCAAGATTTTGGAAGAGATCTTGAAGATTTTCGTTGTAATTGATTGGGCTCTATTTTGAGATAGTTCTTTAATGTATTTTGGATGTTTAATGATGTTAGAAATGAGGTTTTATCAATCTAATTTTGAATAGGTTGTATTTCCTAAGTTTTTGCTTATGAAAATGGTGGTTTTTGGGGTGATTTTGGTGTTCTACTATAGCTGGAGGTATAAGAACGAGGTGAGAGTTGTTTTTGATGTTGATTGATGTTTAGAAATGATTAGAAATGATGGATTTTGGCTGGGTTAAGTTTTGGGAGAGTTTGGAGGTGATTTTGGTTGTGTTTGGTAGCCGAAATGTTGAGTTTAGGTGGTGCAACGAGTTTAGGAGAAGTGGCTGATGATTTTAATGCATGATGATGCATTAATCCTCTGCTCTTATGTGTTGTAAACAGGGGAGACACCTTCGGACACTTTTGGTGTTGGTTCGGGAGTACCGGAGGCATAGTTAGAGTTTCAGCGAGCAAGGCGAAACGTAATTGGTGAGTGGATCTGGTTTTCCAGCTTTGAAACAATTATTTGGAGGTTTTGGGAGCTTAGTTTAAGTCTAAACAACTTAGCTAAGCTCAAGAGTAAGTTTTCGGAAAAACTCCCTCGGATGTGCTAAGTTATGGTTTGATGCATTAGTTATGAAATGCATGTTTAATTACTGTTTTGAAAGCATGTTTTAGCATGATTAATGCTGGTTTTGAAAGCCATGTATTGAAGGATGCTCAAGGTAAGAGATCTTTGGTTTGACATGTTATTAATATGGTTATGATGCATGGAGATGCATGATGATAAGTGGCTTTGATTAATGCTTAGAACAATGAATTGATGATGGTATTTGATGTATATTGACAAGTGATGAAATGGTTTTTAAGTACTTGAATCGGATATAGTTAGCCGGCTATAGGATTGGGTGCACCGTAAGTAAAGTTGCCTTGGATGTTGAGGGGTTGTGAATTATACAACGGTGGTTGTAAATTCCGTGTGTGGATCTTGTGTTATGTGTCCCTTACTCTCGTTAGTGGAATTATACAACTATCGATGAGTGGTGTTGAGGGGTTGAGATTGTACCGTTATAATCCACCATAGGTGTCACATCAATGGAGGGACTGCTCTTGAGTGTGAACCTTGTGTAGTCTGGTAGTGTGTATGAAGCGTGTGTGACAACGCTTGTAATCCGCGTATCCGATTGTGTCTTGTGCCGAAATGGTTATGAACTATCACTTGAAGCCAATATAATGTATTTGATTGTAACGAAGCGTGAGATGCTTGAAAATGTTGCAAGGTAGCATGAGGAAGTGATGAGCATGTGGTTTAAAAGTTTTGTTGAAAGTATTTTCTAAAAATGCATTATTGTATTGGTTTTATTTAGAGCATGCCTCACTAAGCATTTGTGCTTACGCTCTCTTTTACCAATAATGCAGATAATTGAGGTGCTTTGGGCATCAAGGAAGCTAAGTTCATCCAAGGAAGTCCAAGCTCATGTATGGTGAAGTTTCATACACTATTAGTTTTGATAAATTGGCAAAGGGAACCTAAGTTTTATTTTTGGGAGATGTATTAAACTTCTTAAGGTTGAGGCATGTTTGCCTTGGTTTGTTTGAATTGTAAATGGCCTTTAAATGCTTGATTTGAAGTTTGATTGTCGATTTGGTTTTGATAATAGGAAGCATGCCTCTAGACTTGTGAGATTACGTGTTTGATGATATGAATGTGTTAGGGTGACCTAAATGTGTACCATGTATGTACGTGGTCTTGTTGACATGTTTAGAGAGTCATTAGGATGTGTTTGAATGTGTTTATGCATGAAAAACCAGCATTTGCTGCTGTTTCTGGGCAAACCGTATCGAAACACCCTTTAGTGTTTCGAAACGGGGGCCTGAAATGGCCTTCGTGTTTCGAAACGCCAAGGGATGTTTCGAAACGATTTGGCTACTAGAAGGCCTCGTTTCGGAACTAGTCTCGGAACCAACCCGTGTATCGGAACGGTCATCGCCGTTTCGATCCTCGTTTCGATACAGCAGGTGGAAGTTCCGAAACAGGTGACCGTTGGGCACTGATTTGAATGGTGCTGAAGTTTGCAACCTTTACATTTTATTCTCGAAAGTTGAAGTTGAAATTCCTTGAGTTTGAGATTTTCTTTTAAGATGGAATTTGACAGAGAAGCATGTAAAATGAATAATTTCATCTTGGTAACATTAAAATCAGTAAAGGCCTTCTAATTTACAGAAATTACATTTTGGTCCCTAAACTTATTTAAGTACAATTGAGTCCCTGTTTGTTATCCGATCGCTGTGCCTTTCTCAAATAAGTTTTATGAGCACTCAATTAGGGTTAATGTGCATCTAGACAAGATTAAAAAGAAAAAAAGGGTCGTGAATCAAGGTTGACTTTCAGGTTGACTTTGGTTTTCCCCGTGTAAACTTCGTAGTTCGGGTCAACCGTCTAGGCCGGGATAAGGGGGTTACATGAAATGCCAATATATGAGAATGAACTTTGATTCACATGTACCAATGTTAAAATTATTTTATGCTATGAGAAATGCATATGCGATTTTGAGATTTATGAAATGCTTTTGAATATCAAGCATGTGTGGCTTTGCCATGAGATTTGCATTGGTTGAATGCATGAGATAGATAGATAGATAGATGGTACATGTGATTTTCAAATGGTGATTTGCTTTAAATGGTTTTCAAGCATGAGATAGAAAGAACATGGTTGTAGAAATGGTTTTCAAGATAGAGTTTTAATGCTTGCATTGTTGTGTTGGTGTTTCTAGAGCATGCCTCACTAAGCTTTTATGCTTACGCTCTCTTTTACCAACAATGCAGATAATTGACACATTTTGGGCAGCAAGGAGGCTTAAGAAGTTCAAGGATTGTTAAGCTCAAGTATGGTGTTATACTTTCACTTTAGTAATGGTATATGGCAATGGGATTGTATTGATTGTTTGGGAGATGTGTTTTGGACTCCCTGTTGTTGATGAAAGTTTTATGTGGTTTATTTGGTTTGTAGAAGGCCTTTATATTGGTTTTGATGCTTTATCTTGCCTTTTGGTATGCTAATGCTTTGTGGTTCAAGCATGCTCTATTATATGCCTTGCTATGCTTGTGATGATCAATCAAATGTTACTATGTGCTTAGACAAATGGAGAGTGTTTTTTCCCCTGTGCAAAAAGGCACAAGTTTGTGGGACACTTCTGGTATGCTTATCGATATGCATAAGCCAAACTTGTGCCTTTTTGCACAGGGGTATCGGTACGAATGGAGAGTGTTTCGATACGGGTAGGCCAAGTTTGAAGGGCGTATCGATACGCGGGAGAGCGTATCGATACCCTTTCTGCAAGATTGGTCACTGCCTTCCCGCGTATCGATACGGTCCCTAGGTGTACCGATACGCGACCATTAATTTCAGTTAATGGCATCTTTTGAAGTTTTGAAATGTTATATTTTCGTCCCTGAACTTCATGTATGCAATTGGATGAGTTTGGTAGGTCTGATTGTGATGAAAATTTACAGAGAAGCATGAATCATGATTAATTGAATAATGGTAACTTTAAAATCAGAAATGTCCTTGTAATTTGCAGAAATTACATTTTGGTCCCTAAATGTCCAATTTGTGTAATTAAACCCCTAAACAAGTTCCGATCGTTGTGCCATTTCTTGCTATGCTCTTTGGTGATCACATAAGATTTAATTTACATCTAGAAAAGATAAAAAGAAAAAAGGGTCATCAATCGGAGTCGGCTTTAACGAGTTGGCTTCGGTTTTCCCTGTGTAATCACCTCGGTTCGGGTCAACCGTCTAGACCGTGCTAAGGGGGTTACACACGTGGACCCGAAGAAAATCCAAGCCATTGTAGAATGGCATCCACCGAATAACATTGGTGAAGTTAGAAGCTTCCTTCGGCTTGTTGGCTATTACCGCAGATTCGTGAAAGGATTTTCTATGATAGCCGCTCTTTTAACCAAATTGTTGAGGAAAGAAACTCCTTTTGTTTGGATTGAGGCCCAACAACGAAGTTTTGATCAGTTGAAACAAGTTGTGACCCATGCACCTGACGTGATCCAGCCTGAGTCTGGAAAGGACTATACAGTATACAGTATTGCATCACATATTGGGTTAGGATGTGTTTTGATGCAAGAAGGCAAAGTTATTGCTTATGATTCGAGACAACTTAAGCCACACGAAATGAATTATCCTACCCATGACCTTGAATTGGCTGCAGTTGTCTTCACATTGAAAATCTGGAGACATTACCTTTACGAAGAGAAATGCTATCTTTTCACCGACCATAAAAGCCTCAAATATTTGTTAACCTAAAAGGAGTTGAACCTTCAACAACGGAGGTTGATGGAACTTCTTAAAGATTACGACTTGATCATTGATTACCATCCGGGCAAGGCCAATGTTATAGCAGATGCGCTCGGCTGCAAACCTTCGCCTGGTAAGCATTGATAATAAATTTGAAGTTTTGTGTATTGTGAAGTACATTAACTCATTGCAAGTTTGCTATATTGTAGCCCCTCGAGCAATTAATGCTCACTTCCGACTTCAGAAGCATCGTTGTCTTGTAGCTGAACTCCAAGTTCAATCTACCATCGTTTCACGAATCAAGGAATTGCAAGAGCAAGATCCTGAGCTTCAAGCCATTGTCTCTAAGCTATCGGACTACCCTGACTTCAGAATTAATTCTGAAGGACTCTTATGCTTCCATGATCGAGTTTGTGTACCTAATGCTGAATCTCTTGGCACTGACATCCTTTCAGAAGCACATTCGAGTTATTTTTCCGTTCACCCCAGTTCAGTAAAGATGTATAAAGATCTACGTGAACTCTATTGGTGGCCTCGCATGAAGCAGGCCATAGTTGATTACATCTCTAAATGCCTCACGTTCAAACGTGTTAAGGCAGAACATTGTGCTCCTACTAGACTATTACAACCTATCGATCCACCGAAATGGAAACGGGAAAAGATAACTATGGACTTTGTTAGGGGTTTACCGTTGACTCCTGCAAAGCATGACGCTATATGGGTCATTGTAGATCGTTTCACAAAGTCAGCTCATTTTGTACCGGTTAGAATGTTGGGTCACGTCGGCACGCCCCGTGGCACATCGGAAAAATTAATCCGGCGTAATCTAGCCAGGATCCATGTACAGGAACGAATCTGGGGTGAAAAGATGAAGATTTACCTTTTAAAACTCTGCAAACTGGAAAACTGATGGTATGTCAGAATAACCACATCAAGTAAAACCGGAATCGTCACAGGTTCGCAACAACCTCTACGGAGTCAACCCGAACAAAACGAACAAAGTTTCCGCCTCCCTAACACTTAGGGATAAATTTCGACAGGTTTGAACACCTTCCAGAGAGAAGTCAAAATCCCTCCAGGGATTCCTGAGGGAGTATGAAATCGACTAGGAGTTCAACCAGGACTTGCAATCGAGCAAGGGAACCTTCAGGGATTTGCCAGGGGGCAAGTAGAACACTAGAAAAATATCGAACATCTTCTCGGAGAGCTTTCTGGGATATGTCGAATTCCAGTGGGGAATCCCTAGGGGAGTTGTCGATATCTTCAAGAGGAGGAAGAGGGATGATTTGGTTGCTAGCCCTTCTCCCTTTAAATAGTATTTAGAGACTTAATTCTAGTTGAATATCTTAAATCCAAGTTCAACCAAAATTCATAGAATCAAATTCTACTTGAAATTGGTTTATATTAAATATACATTATATTTAATAATATTAAATGAAATATATATATATTTAATTATGTAGAATCTTATTCTACATAAAACATGGATTTAAATATACATTATATTTAATCCATATATATATTTTTATTATATAGAATCTCATTCTATCTTTACTTGGATTTAAATATATTTAAATATATATTTTTAATTATGTAGAATCTAATTCAACATAAACTTGGAATTAAATATACATTATATAAATTCCAAATATATATTTAAATTTCTAGAATCTTATTCTATAATATGGAAGTCTCTAAATATTTTCCATACTTTAAATAATATTTGATAAATACAATATTTATCCAATATTATTCCCATTTAAGGGAGTTGCCGATTTCCCCTATCCCATAGGGGATTTTCGGCAACATCCCTAAAATAGGGAGTATGGTTTCCAATTTTTGTTCGTTTCATTCGAAGGGTGTGACCCTTGTAGGTTCATGCAACGTTAGCAGCAAAATTAGAACTGTTCTAATTCTATAAACAATGAGTAGCATCTAGCAATACATCATTGCTATCTAAGTTGCATGAAGTCATGGTTTGACTTTCCTAATTCCTGAATAAACTTCCTTTATGTATTTCATCATTTTGCCCTTTATATCTTAGATGAACACAAGTCATGGGTTAGTCACACTTGCGTTGTCCATCTTTTGTTTCTTGATGTCTTGAGTAGATTATGATAAACGAATCTCTATGATATCTCATATCATAATATTCGAGCATGGCCATGCATTTTCTAATCTCACTCAATCAAGTGGTCGAAAATATTTCTCCCATTATGTAAGAGAGACAAATCCTTTCTTGATCAACCATATTTCACTACATAGGTCATCGCGTATCCAATCATCAGTCTTTATAATGTAGTCAGTTACGACACACGTTTTACTATGTCAAAATACGTAAATCTTTATGTTGAAATCATGTTGATCTCAAGTCTGAGGATTATACATATGTTTATCATGAGCAATGTTGTGACTGTCACATAATTACCCAAGAAACATGCTCATAGCGGGTCAATCCAGTATGTTGTTCTCTAACAAATACTTATGTGTTGATTTTGACATCTCCATGTCAATGACAACGCTTGTCATCAACCACATATTAGTCTTTATATATTATCACTGTCCATACCCGTAATAATATTCGACTAAGGATCCTATTTAACAATAAGCGTATTATTGTATGGACATTATTATCCAATGGTTAGTTTGATGCACAGAAACATACCAAATGATAGTAACGACAATGCCATTACTTGATAAATCTAGTAAAATAGTATGCCTATTCAATCATCATATGATTGGTCTTTGGGCATACTCCAACAATCTCCCATTAGCACTAAGACCAATCATTCTCGTATCTAATACGATATGGCTTAGTGTAACTGACATGCTTATGCCGTGTCAAAAGCTTTGTCAGGTAGTGTACAAAGTTATCAACTTTGTGCGTATGTTGCATACTTTCACATCTCCAAGATGTAAATACTTTAGAATATGTTTGGATTTATTGATGAGATCTGGGTTTTATTTGCTTACGCAAAGGTTCCATCATAACAGAGTTATGTAGCATCTAATATGCTGGGAACAACTCTTAGTTCAGAAGTGAACCCATTAGATCCAAACATCCTTCTTTATTACTATGTCGACTGTAATATATTCAGCCTATGTTGTAGAGTTAGATACTGTCTCATGTGGCTAACTCGCATTATCTTTTATTAATGCAGAACGGATTACGATCTTTAGTTCCTTTTGATCAGTATGTCATCTACATACAATACTTAGGAAAGTAACAATGCTCCCACTAGCTCTTTTGAAAACAAGACTCCCTTTTGTTTCTAGATAAACCAAACCTTTTGATTGTATATTCTAAAACGAATATCCCAACTTCGAGAAGCTTGCCTTAGTCTACGGATAGAGCTTCCTAGCTTACATACCTTCCAAGTGTTTACTGGAGTGACAAAACCTTTTGGATGTGTCATATACATATGTGTTTCTAGTTTTCCCTTTGGAAAGTGGTTTTGACATTCCTTTATTTGATTCCATAATCATCGTATGTAACTACTTTCAAGTGAGATTAAGATGGATTAAACATAGTTACAAGGAAGATGCTTTATCATAGTCTATACTATGAAGTTTGTCGAAAACTTTTAGCGACGAATCATCATTTGTATGTTTTATCATCCATGTTGATTTTTCCTTTTTGAAAAACTCATTCATACCTCTCAGGTTTTACCCTTTTAGGTAACCAAAGTCTATACTTGGTTTTAGACATGGATTCCATCTCATATCTCATGGCTCTTAGCCATTTCTCGAATTTTGGGCTCACCATTGCTTTCTGATAAGACCTAGTCTTTATCTTGATCCGAAAAGAAGAGTGTTTCCATGTACGGATAGTGAGAAATCCATATTTCTCAAGTATACGGTATTCTCTTAAGGATCAACACAATGGTTGTGTTTTGTTCCAATGTTCCTTGATCATTTGTGGAACATTCTCAATCTTTGGTTCATAAATTTGTTGTCTAAAATTTCTTCACATTCCAAATTCCATTTTTTTTCTTTTGTGAGAGGTAATCTCTTTCGAGAGAAACTCTCGTTTGAGCAACAAACATTTTGTTCTCGTTGAAAAATGAAATCCCTTAGTGATATGTATTCTCTTTCGCGATAAACTATCGTTTGAGCAACAAAAATTTTGTTCTCGTTAAAGTTGAAGAAATAATATCCCTTTGTGAGAATTAATCTCTTTCAAGATAAACTCTCGTTTGAGAAACAAACACTTTGTTCTCGTTAGGATAAACAACAAATGGAGTTTTTAAGGTTCGAACTTTGTAAACATTTTAACATGTAAGTAACCTTAAAACTTCAAAGGTATTCTAGAACAATTCTTAGTCCATATCTTATATGACGTTTCGAGAAAAAAACACGATTAAGTATGAGAGTTGTTTTTCTAGTGTGTAAAGAAGTCGAAAATGACTTTTTCTGAATCAAAACATGTCTAACATATTTGATTCTCTTTCAAAGACTTTTCGTTCCACTTGTGGGATTTAATTATGGGACAATCCCATATTCTTTGAAAGTTCATCAAACTTTATATATTCTTGAATTTGATCTCATCAAATTACCTTAATACTTTTTATGAGTTTGAGATTAGTCATTTATTTTATTTATCTTATAAATATTATTGATTTGATTAGTTTAAAGATCATTGATTCGTTGTGCCATAAGAGATTAAAAGAATAACATTTATTTAAATAATCTCAAAATTAAAATATCTTGTCCTTACAAGATAACTAAAACTTAGGCACAAAATAATAATCTTAAAAACTAAAACAAATCTATTTAAGCAAAAACACATGTCCTAATGGATGATGTAGCAACTCTTGCTTTATTTCCATTCGCAGGTCCATGTCTATTCTGATGCCTTCTCTTTAGAAGCCTTTCAGGTTGATGCGTCACCCGTTTTTGCTTTCTTGACTTCTTATAGGTGTGTGGGGAAGTTTCTCTTCCAATGTTCGGTCTTGCCGCAATGGAAACATTTTCCATCCTTCTTGATTCCCTTCTTAGGTTTCAATGCCTCCTTTCCATCGGTTTTGGTCTTACCATCACCTTTAGACTTTGCTGCCGATTTACCTTTCTTCTTGCCCTTGCGGACCATCAGAACAGGTTTAGGTCCTACCTTCTTCAGGTTGATTTTAGCAGTTCTCAACATGCCGAGCAACTGTGGCAGCATCTTGTTAATTTCATTCATATTGAAATTAAGGACGAACTGATTGAAACTATCCGGCAACGATTGCAGGATGACATCAGTAGCTAATTCGTCTTTCAGCGGAAAGCCGAGCTTCTCCAACATTTGGATGTAGCCCATCATTTTGATGACGTGAGCTCCTACGGGAGATCCCTCACTCATCTTGCGTTGAAACAGAGCTTTAGAGGTCTCGTACCTCTCTTGACGAGCTTGCCCTTCATAAATCTCCTTGAGATTTTGAATCATATCATAAGCTACTATGTCCTCATGTTGCTTCTGAAGCTCAGGGGTCATGGTGGCAAGCATAAGACAACCGACATCCAGCATGTCGTCCATGTGTTTCTTAAACTTGTCTTTGTCAGCTCTGGAAGCAGTGGCAACCGGTTCATCAGGAACATGTTCTTCAATGACATATTCCTTCTTTTCATGTTTGAGAACAATTCTCAAATTGCGGAACCAGTCACGGAAGTTTATGCCATTGAGCTTATCCTTCTCAAGGATAGATCGCAGAGAGAGTATTATTTGCCATTAATTCTACAACAAAGAAAATATGCTACATAAGTTTTACTAAATTTTAAAATTTATAGATAGGTCTTTAATATATATTTACTCCCACTATTTTCTTCAAAATTAAAAACCATCTAGTTTTAATTTCGAAAAAACGTTTCGATAGTTTTTCTAGTGAGTGAGGATCCGTATTTCACCATTCCTAAATCAGCTTTGGCCAGTCTTTTAGGAAATGGTTATTTAGGTAAGTAACACCTTACTAATTACATCTCATGTAATTCCTCATCTTTTGGCGAACAACTCTTGTTCTTTAAAGAATCTTATGATTATCCAAAACTTTTAACCACTAGGTTTTCTAATCCTATTAGAACAACCCAACTTATTCTTCGCGTTTAACTAAGATAGATAAATGTGACATTGCTTTGGCAAAGCTCGCATTATACCGATCGAAGCTTTAATGAGGTAAATATTGGATGGTTAAAACAAACTTAGAATTATAGTGAGGGATTTACTTAATTATCTCATCATATTAACATTGATCCTATCAATAGAACTATGTTTAATCATGCTTATAAAACATTCATTGCATCACATACAAGGTAAATATAAGCGGTAAATAAATATGCAATGATTATAGCCCTTCTTAACCTAAGGCGACCCGTCCCAAGCCAATGGGAGGACCATTCTACTGAAGATAGAATCTGCTTCTGAAACGCCCGGTCCACCAGGGAAGGCCCACCACGCTGCTACCTTGGTTCTTGCTTTATCTCCACGAGTATTTACAATTTTCAGAAACTCGCGTTACATGCGAGGGAGTGAGATGAGAAGAGAAGTACAATAGAATTTATAAAAACCAAAACTATAAAGGCTATGGGCTATAACCATGCAAAACAAACACCGTGCAATCTAACATGCATTTCAAACATCGTGCGAACAAAGTAACGATGTGTTTACGGAGTTTTAAACTGATTATCCCTATGTTGCGGTTAATGGGCCAAAGAAGGATCACGAGGTTTCATAAACCATTTGCGTTAACGAACAAATACACCAGGTAGGTCAACATGAAAGAGAGGTGGCGCACTAGGGACACTTAAGTACCAGGTCTTTGATGATGCCAATCCTAGACATGCATTTTTTCATAACGTCTAACCATAACTCTTATGGATTCACCGTGAAAGATAGTTTGATAACTTTTATCAAATTAGAAGCCCTTTCAGAGATTTCATAAATCTATGAAACTACGAACAACTACTTGTTCTCTAGACTAACTATTAGTCTCAACATGTTAACATTTAACATTGAAGCAACCTAACATAGTTATGATTAACTCTTAATCATTCAGTGATAATCGAAATAAGTCTTTATTAGGTGTGATACGATAAACGATAAATATCTAAATCGAATCAAACAGCATGCATCTCATACATAAACATCACCCAAGAATTTAAGTCCGAATTTGTATGATACAAGTGGCTCTGATACCACTGTTGGGTCACGTCGGCACGCCCCGTGGCGCAGGGGAAAAATTAATCCGACGTAATCCAGCCAGGATCCAAGTACATGAATGAATCCAGGGTGAAAAGATGAAGAGTTACCTTTTAAAACTCTGAAAACTGGAAAACCGACGGTATGTCAGAATAACCACGTCAAGTAAAACCGGAATCGTCACAGGTTCGCAACGACCTCTACGGAGTCCACCCGAACAAAACGAACAAAGTTTCCGCCTCGATAACACTTAGGGATAAATTTCGACAGGTTTGAACACCTTCCAGGGAGAAGTCGAAATCCCTCCAGGGATTCCTGAGGGAGTCTGAAATCGACCAGGAGTTCAACCGGGACTTGCAATCGAGCAAGGGAACCTTCTGGGATTTGCCAGGGGCCAGTAGAACACCAGAAAAATATCGAACAGCTTCTCAGAGAGCTTTCTGGGATATGTCGAATTCCAGTGGGGAATCCCAAGGGGTGTTGTCGAAATCTTCAAGAGGAGGAAGAGGGATGATTTGGTTGCTAGCCCTTGTCCCTTTAAATAGTATTTAGAGACATAATTCTAGTTGAATATCTTAAATCCAAGTTCAACCAAAATTCATAGAATCTAATTCTACTTGAAATTGGTTTATATTAAATATACATTATATTTAATAATATTAAATGAAATATATATATTTAATTATGTAGAATCTTATTCTACATAAAACATGGATTTAAATATACATTATATTTAATCCAAATATATATATTTTTATTATATAGAATCTCATTCTATCTTTGTAACCCCCTTAACCCGGCCTAGACGGCTGACCCGAATTAAGAAAGTCACACGGGGAAAACCAAAGTCAACCCGGATTAACGACCCTTTTTTTTTTCTTTTTAAACTTGTCTAGATGCATATTAATCCTTAGATATGATCATACAACAGCATACTCAAAGATCATAAACATCAGAGATCAAACAGGGACCCCATTGAACAATTTACAACTTTAGGGACCAAATTGTAAATTCTGATAAATATAAGGACTTAACCCAAATTGAAGTTACCATCTTGAAATTAATCATGTTTCATGCTTCTCTGTGAAATTTCAGTTCAAAAGGACATCCCAAACTCATACAATTGCACAAACAAGATTCAGGACCAAAATGCAAACATTTCAAAACATTTAACTGCCAATGTCAGCCCCCAACGGTCACCCGTTCCGAAACGGGAGACAGCCCGTTTCGAAACACGGGGCCGTTCCGCAACGCGTACCGAAACGGGGGTCGGGCAGTAGCCTTTCCGTTTGGGAACGGTCCCTCCCATTTCGGACGCCTGGGCTTGTTTAAGGCACCCGTTCCGAAACGGTAGGTGCTGTTCCGAAACACCCTGCACAGATTGCCCAAAAAATGCATACTTAAACATGCAATTGACCAACCAATCATGCTCCAAATGCCACCAAACTTTGCCAACATGCAATTCAACATATATGAGACATACTTGCATCAACAATTCATCAAAACATCCGCATATATGAAAAGCCCCAAATCTATAGGCATGCTTCCTACACAAGCAACCATTCAAGCATAAACTTCCAAATTCAAGCATATAAAGGCCAACCACAAAAACCAGCATTCTCAACAACATTCAACATACTTAGGGAGTTCAAAACATCTCCCGAAACATACACATAGGTCCCCCATTGCCAAATTACCAAAAGCTAAGTGTACTTAAGAAAACCTTCCATACTTTGAGCTTTACTACCACTTGAATGCTTGCCTTCCTTGCTGCCCTCAAAGTACTTTAATGCTCTGCAATATTGGTTTGAGAAAACAAAGAGAGCGTAAGCAAAAGCTTAGTGAGGAATGCTCAATAAAACCATCCAATAATGCATTTATAAAACACTTTATAAATCATGCTTCAAATCATCATTTACACATGCTCTAAAGCATCTTTAAACAAGCATCTCATGCTTCATATCATTACATGTCATATTGGCCACAAGTGATACATTTCATTTCTTTGAAAACAAGTTCATCAACATTCACCCCAAGGACTTTTAAACACCTTGGACCCCAAGGACTTTTAAACACCTTGGCCATGGACTTTTAAACACCATGATATAAATTACCTCAAGGACTTTTAAACACCTTGACCCCAAGGACTTTTAAACACCTTGGCCTATGTACTTTTAAACACCATAGAAAGGACCACACAAGGACTTTTAAACACCTTTGTGTCCGTAACGAGAATCATCCAAGGACTTTTAACCACCTTGATGTTCTTAAGTAACAAGGCTCACTCAAGGACTTTTAACCACCTTAGTGACCTCAACCTTTTTAAAACATCACTTGCCAATATACATCATTATCATCAAATTATCCACTGTTCTAAAGCATTAAACCAAGCCATATTCATCATGCATTTAAAAGCATCAACCACATTTGATCAATGTTCAAAAACAAGGAACTCTTACCTTGAGCTTCCTTCAACATATGGCTTACAAAAACAGCATTAACCATGCTAAATCATGCTTTCAAAACAGAATTTAAAACATGCAATAAACCACATTGCACAACAATCAAATCATGGCCACCACTAGAGAGTATTTCCGAAAACTTACACTTGAGCTTAGCAAAGTTGTTTAGACTTAAACTAAGCTCCCATGACATTGGTTTCAAAGCCGAAAACCCAATTTCACTCACCGATTCCACTTCGCCTCTTGCCGAAGTACCAAATCAAGCCTCCGGATCACCACCACTTGGATCCAAAAATGACTCCCCTGTTTTAACACATTAAAACAGTAGATTAATGCATCATCATGCATTAATAACTTCAATGAAAGCACCTAAACTCACTGCTCTCATCCACACTCCATTTTCGGCCACCAAACACAACCGAAAATGCATCCAAACCACTTCTCAACTAAGCCCAGCCATTAACCATCAAAACCTAACATCCTTTAACATCTTTCAACATCTAAAAAGAACCTAACAACATCCTTATACCTCCAGCAACACCAGATCCACAAGATCACCTCAAAAACAACCAAGAATCATAAGCTAAACTTAGGAAATTCAACCTATCCGGGATTGCATTAATCAAAACTCAATTCCTTATCAAATTAACATTCATTAATCATCATTTTAACACCTTAAAACACTGCTTAAACAGATCCAACGAAAATTCATCAAAAACTCACCAAATCTTGCATTTTAAGCCAAGATCCATTAAACAATCTTAAAAGCCATTTATAAAACATCAATTAAGGATTGAGAACTTAGGAATTTCATTAAAGAACTTGAAGTTCAGAGGAGAAGGACGTTCTTACCTCCAAACTTGAATTTCTCCTCTTTTGGAACCAAAAAGCTTGATGAATCAAGTAGCAATTACAAAGGTTTTGATGATGAGATGATTAGGAATCAAAAGAGGATTGAAAAGAAGTATTTAGGTGATAAAAATCAGAGGAAAAGATCTGGAGAGAATGTGTTTGGTTTGAGAGAAAAGATGAGAGAAAATGGGAAATGGAAAATTTAGAAAGTTAGTTAAAAATGACTAAAATATCTTTCCCTCCTTTTACTTTTATTTAAAACCATTATTAAATCATTTAATATTCTAGAAAATCTGGAGAAACTCCCTTTGGGTAAAATAGCTCCTTAAAGATTCAAAGTTTCAATCCTTTTTAAAACAGTCACAAAACTTTCAAAAATTACATTTTGGTCACTAGCCAAAATGTCACCCTTCCGAAACTCATTTTCCAAAATTGATTTCACAGTTCACTTAAATATATTAAAAGATGATTTTAGAACATTTTTCCATATTTTTAATGCAACCCGAACTAAGCTTTCCTAAATTCACTCTCTTAGATTCGAACAGCACTTTGACCAAACCGGTCAACGCCCAAAACTTCCAAGCCCAAAACCGGGGCGTTACAACTCTCTCCCCCTTAAGAAATTTCGTCCCCGAAATTTACCTGAAGGAAAGAGATAAGGAAACTGCTTCAGCATGTCTTCCTTCCGCTCCCACGTGGCTTCCTCAACACCTCGATGCTTCCACAGCACCTTCACCAACTCAATGGTCTTGCCACGAAGAACCTTGCTATCCGAATCAAGAACCTTCACCGGTTCCTCATCATAGGTCAAATCCGGATTCAAAACCACTTCCTCCACAGGCATCACATGCGAAGGATCAGATCTATACCTCCGGAGCATAGAGACATGGAACACATCATGAATCTTCTCCAACTCCTGAGGTAACCTCAACCGATACGCAACAGGACCCACACGCTCAACCACCTCATATGGTCCAATGTACCTAGGGCTCAACTTGCCCTTCCGGCCAAACCTCATCACCTTCTTCCAAGGCGAAACCTTCAAGAACACACGGTCACCCACCGCATACTCTATCTCCTTACGCTTCAAATCCGCGTAAGACTTCTGCCGATCAGAAGCAGCCTTCAACCGCTCACAAATGAGCTTTACCTTCTCTGTGGTCCCTTTCAACAAAGCCGGCATCGAAACCAACTTTTGACCAGTTTCAGCCCAACAAAGAGGAGTCCTACACTTCCTCCCGTACAAAGCCTCATAAGGTGCCATCTGTATACTTGCCTGATAACTATTGTTATAAGAAAACTCAACCAAAGGCAGATGCTTCTCCCAAGAACCTTGGAACTCAATCACGCAGCACCTCAACATATCCTCCAAAATCTGGATAACTCGCTCAGACTGACCATCCGACTGAGGATGATAGGATGTACTGAAATGCAACCTTGTACCCAGAGCTTGATGCAAACACTGCCAGAACCGCGATGTGAACCTCGGATCCCTATCCGACACAATCGACTTAGGCACACCATGCAGCCGCACAATCTCAGCAATGTACAGCTCTGCCAACTTATCCAAAGAAAACGTGGTATGCACAGGCAAGAAATGCGCACACTTCGTTAGGCGATCCACAATCACCCACACCGAATTCTTCTTCGAGGGAGACAAAGGTAAACCAGATACAAAATCCATGGTAACCCGTCCCCACTTCCACTCAGGGATTTTCAACGGTTGCAACAACCCTGAAGGAAACTGATGTTCAGCCTTAACTCGCTGACATACCAAACACTTGCTAACAAACTCCGCAACATCTTTCTTCAAACCCACCCAATAGTACTCATCACGAAGATCACGGTACATCTTAGTACTACCAGGGTGCATAGCAAAAGGACTACTATGACCTTCAGTCAGAATAGCACGCCTCAACTCAGCATCAGCAGGCACTACTATCCGACTCCCAAAACACAACACACCATCATCATTAAAACAGAAATCCGAAGGTCTACCCTCCGCGATATCCTGAACATGCGACACCAAGGAATCATCCAGCAACTGCTTATCCTTGATCAACTGAACCAAAGAGGGTTTCACTTGCAACTCAGCAACGAGACCACCATCTTGCGATATGCTCAAGCTAGCAAACATAGCCCTCAGCTCAACAGCTACTTTCCTACTCAAGGCATCCGCAACAACATTAGCTTTTCCAGGATGATACTCAATCGTCAGATCATAATCCTTGAGCAACTCCAACCAACGCCGCTGCCTAAGATTCAACTCCTTCTGAGACATCAGATACCTCAAACTCTTGTGATCTGTGTACACAGTACACTTCTCACCATACAGATAATGTCTCCAGATCTTCAGAGTAAAAACCACTACAGCCAGCTCAATATCATGCGTAGGGTAATTGCGCTCATGCACTTTCAACTGCCGCGATGCATAAGCCACCACCTTACCCTCTTGCATCAGCACACACCCCAACCCAACATAGGATGCATCACTGTAAACCACAAACTCTTTCCCTGATTCAGGCTGAATCAAGATAGGAGCTTGCGTCAAAGCCGCCTTAAGCTTCTCAAAAGCCTGCTGTCTCGCTTCCGTCCACTCATACTTAACATCCTTTTGCAACAGCTTCGTCAAAGGAGCAGCAATCTTGGAAAAACCATCCACAAACCTTCGGTAGTATCCCGCCAAACCAAGGAAACTACGGACCTCATGAACAGACTTAGGAACTTTCCAATTCATCACCGCCTCAATCTTCTGAGGATCAACACAAATCCCCTCAGCTGAGACCACATGCCCAAGAAACACCACCTCCCTTAACCAGAACTCACACTTGCTCAGCTTAGCATAAAGCTGATTCTCCAACAAAGCTTGCAAAACAATCCTCAAATGCTCTTCATGCTCCTTCTCAGTACGCGAGTACACGAGGATATCATCAATGAACACCACAACAAACTTGTCCAGGTATTCATGAAACACACGATTCATCATGTCCATGAAAGCAGCAGGAGCATTTGTCAACCCAAACGGCATCACAAGGAACTCATAATGCCCATACCTTGTCCTGAAAGCTGTCTTAGGCACATCCACATCCTTCACCTTCAACTGATAATACCCTGACCTCAAGTCAATCTTAGAGAACACAGCAGCTCCCCGAAATTGATCAAAGAGATCATCAATCCTCGGCAAAAGATACCGATTCTTGATAGTCAACTTATTCAGCTGACGGTAATCAATGCACATTCTCATAGTGCCATCCTTCTTCTTCACAAACAAGACCGGTGCTCCCCAAGGTGACACACTCGGCCGGATGAAACCACGATCAAGCAACTCTTGCAACTGCGTCTTCAGCTCCTTCAGCTCCTTAGGTGCCATTCTATAGGGAGTAATGGACACATGAGTTGTATTCTCATACAGCTCAATTCCAAACTCCACCTCGCGATTAGGAGGTAAACCAGGCAACTCCTCAGGAAAAACACCAGGAAACTCCTTCACAACTCTGATATCTTGCACCCTCAACTCTTTAGAGCTAGGATTCATCACAAAAGCTAGATAGGCTTCGCAACCTTGCCTCAGCATCCTGCTCGCCTCCAAGGTAGACACCACATTGGCAAGAAACTTCACGTTCTCACCAACCACAACAACTTCATAATCATCCGCAAGCTTAAGCGAAACTCGCTTGTTTTCACAATCCACAACAGCGCGATGCTCAGCAAGCCAATCCATACCAAGGATTACATCAAAGCCATAAAAAGGTAACTCCATAAGATCAACATGAAAAACATGTTCTTGAACAACCAAGGGACACCTTCTATAAAGCTTACGAGTCACAACAGTCTCACCAAAAGAACTAGTGACACGAACACCAACATCCAAAGACTCAACAGGCAAACCAAGCAATTCAGCATGCTCACGCAAAATGTATGAATGCGTAGATCCAGAATCTATCAAAGAAAGCAATGACAAGGATTGCAAAGTAAAGGTACCTGCAATCACATCCGCATCATTCCTTCCCTCACGCTGAGCATACACCCTCTCTTGGCCTCCACCTTCAGGCTGAATAGCCACAACATGGGCCACTCCACGACCACCTTCCTCTCTCCTCTGGAAATTACCACGGCCGCGCCCACGACCTCTCTGCGGTGCAGCAACAACAGGAGCACGCACCTGATCACCAGCCAACCTAGGACAATCACGCCTCAAATGGTCTGCGGATCCACAATTCCAGCACCCATTACCGGCTGCCGCAACAGGAGCTTGCACCTCTCTCACAGCATGGGGACAGTCACGTTTCATGTGACCACGTGAACCACAGATCCAACAAACACTCGGATCAGCTCTAGCATTACCTCCTCTAGCAGGTGCACCACCACCTCTCTTAGCAGAAGACTGATACTTCTGATCACGTCCCCTCTTGTTCCGTCCACCTCCAGAACTATACTCAGCAGCTCGCTTGCCAGCACCCTTAGCAGATAAACTCAAGTTCATCTCAACGTCCTTGGCTCGGCCCACCAACACATCAAAATCATCATACTCGGCGGCCAGCAAATACATTTTCACATCCGTCTCTAAGCCGTAACGGAACCTCTCGCACCTTGCCCGCTCATCAGGTACCAGCTCAGGTGCATACTGACTGAGTCGCACAAACTGCACTTCATACTCAGCCACACTCATGCTCCCTTGGGTAAGAGACATGAATTCACGCTTCTTCTCATCAAGATATCTCACACCAAGATATCTCCGCTTGAACACATTCTGAAAGAATGTCCAAGTCACATAAGCTTCTGCCATCCCAGCAATAGTGGTTGTCCACCACGTATACGCATCCTTCTGCAGCAAGGACACAACACAACCCAGCTTTTGCACATCCGTGCAGCTCATCTGACCCAAGATTCGCTTGGTACTCTCAAGTCAAGCTTCAGAACTCTCAGCAGACATACCCCTGAACTCAGTCCCACCAAGACTGCGCAGACGCTCCAAAGGTAGTCTGACTCCAGCATCTTCCTGATGCCCCGCTCCACGAGCCCCAGCTACTGCTGCTTGAAAAGCACCAGCAATAGCTTGTACTAACATCGTCATATCAGGCATAGCTTGCCCCTGACCAGCCCCAGGTCCAGCAGCTCCAGCGCCAGCTGCAGCTCCAGCTTCCTCAGCCTCAGCACCACCACCACCAGGTGGAGGAGGAGGTAACACCGCACTACCCGTGTTTTCCTCATTCTCGTTCTCATTAGGAGCCGTAGCTCGCACATTACCTCGTAACTCTCTACGTGGTGCCATACTTTTACCATGCAATCACAACACAAATAAAACAAAGTCAGGCCCAGCAAGGTAAGCAATCCAAGTATTCAAGCTCAATTTCATTCAAAATCAACACCATTTCACTAGCTTTTATTTGGCAATGGGTACCCACAACATGCTACATCTCCACATACATCTCAAATGCAACATACATGCAATTCACTCAACATGCTTCCACTCAACAAGCATACATAGCATACACACTTCAATCATGCACACATTCATTCCCAATTACTCGAGAACTCAGCTCTGATACCACCAAATGTAACCCCCTTAACCCGGCCTAGACGGCTGACCCGAATTAAGAAAGTCACACGGGGAAAACCAAAGTCAACCCGAAAGTCAACCTTGATTAACGACCCTTTTTTTTTCTTTATAAACTTGTCTAGATGCATATTAATCCTTAGATATGATCATACAACAGCATACTCAAAGATCATAAACATTAGAGATCAAACAGGGACCCTATTGAACAATTTACAACTTTAGGGACCAAATTGTAAATTCTGATAAATATAAGAACTTAACCCAAATTGAAGTTACCATCTTGAAATTAATCATGTTTCATGCTTCTCTGTGAAATTTGAGTTCAAAAGGACATCCCAAACTCATACAATTGCACAAACAAGATTCAGGACCAAAATGCAAACATTTCAAAACATTTAACTGCCAATGTCAGCCCCCAACGGTCACCCGTTCCGAAACGGGAGACAGCCCGTTTCGAAACACGGGGCCGTTCCGCAACGCGTACCGAAACGGGGGTCGGGCAGTAGCCTTTCCGTTTCGGAACGGTCCCTCCCGTTTCGGACGCCTGGGCTTGTTTAAGGCACCCGTTCCGAAATGGTAGGTGCTGTTCCGAAACACCTTGCACATATTGCCCAAAAAATGCATACTTAAACATGCAATTGACCAACCAATCATGCTCCAAATGCCACCAAACTTTGCCAACATGCAATTCAACATATATGAGACATACTTGCATCAACAATTCATCAAAACATCCGCATATATGAAAAGCCCCAAATCTATAGGCATGCTTCCTACACAAGCAACCATTCAAGCATAAACTTCCAAATTCAAGCATATAAAGGCCAACCACAAAAACCAGCATTCTCAACAACATTCAACATACTTAGGGAGTTCAAAACATCTCCCGAAACATACACATAGGTCCCCCATTGCCAAATTACCAAAAGCTAAGTGTACTTAAGAAAACCTTCCATACTTTGAGCTTTACTACCACTTGAATGCTTGCCTTCCTTGCTGCCCTCAAAGTACTTTAATGCTCTGCAATATTGGTTTGAGAAAACAAAGAGAGCGTAAGCAAAAGCTTAGTGAGGAATGCTCAATAAAACCATCCAATAATGCATTTATAAAACACTTTATAAATCATGCTTCAAATCATCATTTACACATGCTCTAAAGCATCTTTAAACAAGCATCTCATGCTTCATATCATTACATGTCATATTGGCCACAAGTGATACATTTCATTTCTTTGAAAACAAGTTCATCAACATTCACCCCAAGGACTTTTAAACACCTTGGACCCCAAGGACTTTTAAACACCTTGGCCATGGACTTTTAAACACCATGATATAAATTACCTCAAGGACTTTTAAACACCTTGACCCCAAGGACTTTTAAACACATTGGCCTATGGACTTTTAAACACCATAGAAAGGACCACACAAGGACTTTTAAACACCTTTGTGTCCGTAACGAGAATCATCCAAGGACTTTTAACCACCTTGATGTTCTTAAGTAACAAGGCTCACTCAAGGACTTTTAACCACCTTAGTGACCTCAACCTTTTTAAAACATCACTTGCCAATATACATCATTATCATCAAATTATCCACTGTTCTAAAGCATTAAACCAAGCCATATTCATCATGCATTTAAAAGCATCAACCACATTTGATCAATGTTCAAAAACAAGGAACTCTTACCTTGAGCTTCCTTCAACATATGGCTTACAAAAACAGCATTAACCATGCTAAATCATGCTTTCAAAACAGAATTTAAAACATGCAATAAACCACATTGCACAACAATCAAATCATGGCCACCACTAGAGAGTATTTCCGAAAACTTACACTTGAGCTTAGCAAAGTTGTTTAGACTTAAACTAAGCTCCCATGACATTGGTTTCAAAGCCGAAAACCCAATTTCACTCACCGATTCCACTTCGCCTCTTGCCGAAGTACCAAATCAAGCCTCCGGATCACCACCACTTGGATCCAAAAATGACTCCCCTGTTTTAACACATTAAAACAGTAGATTAATGCATCATCATGCATTAATAACTTCAATGAAAGCACCTAAACTCACTGCTCTCATCCACACTCCATTTTCGGCCACCAAACACAACCGAAAATGCATCCAAACCACTTCTCAACTAAGCCCAGCCATTAACCATCAAAACCTAACATCCTTTAACATCTTTCAACATCTAAAAAGAACCTAACAACATCCTTATACCTCCAGCAACACCAGATCCACAAGATCACCTCAAAAACAACCAAGAATCATAAGCTAAACTTAGGAAATTCAACCTATCCGGGATTGCATTAATCAAAACTCAATTCCTTATCAAATTAACATTCATTAATCATCATTTTAACACCTTAAAACACTGCTTAAACAGATCCAACGAAAATTCATCAAAAACTCACCAAATCTTGCATTTTAAGCCAAGATCCATTAAACAATCTTAAAAGCCATTTATAAAACATCAATTAAGGACTGAGAACTTAGGAATTTCATTAAAGAACTTGAAGTTCAGAGGAGAAGGACGTTCTTACCTCCAAACTTGAATTTCTCCTCTTTTGGAACCAAAAAGCTTGATGAATCAAGTAGCAATTACAAAGGTTTTGATGATGAGATGATTAGGAATCAAAAGAGGATTGAAAAGAAGTATTTAGGTGATAAAAATCAGAGGAAAAGATCTGGAGAGAATGTGTTTGGTTTGAGAGAAAAGATGAGAGAAAATGGGAAATGGAAAATTTAGAAAGTTAGTTAAAAATGACTAAAATATCTTTCCCTCCTTTTACTTTTATTTAAAACCATTATTAAATCATTTAATATTCTAGAAAATCTGGAGAAACTCCCTTTGGGTAAAATAGCTCCTTAAAGATTCAAAGTTTCAATCCTTTTTAAAACAGTCACAAAACTTTCAAAAATTACATTTTGGTCACTAGCCAAAATGTCACCCTTCCGAAACTCATTTTCCAAAATTGATTTCACAGTTCACTTAAATATATTAAAAGATGATTTTAGAACATTTTCCCATATTTTTAATGCAACCCGAACTAAGCTTTCCTAAATTCACTCTCTTAGATTCGAACAGCACTTTGACCAAACCGGTCAACGCCCAAAACTTCCAAGCCCAAAACCGGGGCGTTACAATCTTTACTTGGATTTAAATATATTTAAATATATATTTTTAATCATGTAGAATCTAATTCTACATAAACTTGGAATTAAATATACATTATATAAATTCCAAATATATATTTAAATTTCTAGAATCTTATTCTATAATATTTAAGTCTCTAAATATTTTCCATACTCTAAATAATATTTGATAAATACAATATTTATCTAATATTATTCCCATTTAAGGGAGTTGCCGATTTCCCCTATCCCATAGGGGATTTTCGGCAACCTCCCTAAAATAGGGAGTATGGTTTCCAATTTTTGTTCGTTTCATTCAAAGGGTGTGACCCTTGTAGGTTCATGCAACGTTAGTAGCAAAATTAGAATTGTTCTAATTTTACAAACAATGAGTGGCATCTAGCAATACATCATTGCTATCTAAGTTGCATGAAGTCATGGTTTGACTTTCCTAAATCCTGAATAAACTTTATTTATGTATTTCATCGTTTTGTCCTTTATATCTTAGATGAACACAAGTCATGGGTTTGTCACACTTGCGTTGTCCATCTTGTGTTTCTTGATGTCTTGAGTAGATTATGATAAACGAATCTCTATGAAATCTCATATCATAATATTCGAGCATGGCCATGCATTTTCTAATTTCACTCAATCAAGTGGCCGAAGATATTTCTCCCATTATGAAGGAGGGACAAATCCTTTCTTGATCAACCATATTTCACTACATAGGTCATCCGTATCCAATCATCAGTCTTTATAATGTAGTCAGTTACGACACACGTTTGACTATGTCAAAATATGTAAATCTTTATGTTGAAATCATGTTGATCTAAAGTCTGAGGATTATACATATGTTTATCATGAGCAATGTTGTGACTGTCACATAATTACCCAAGAAACATGCTCATAGCGGGTCAATCCAGTATGTTGTTCTCTAAAAAATACTTATGTGTTGATTTTGACATCTCAATGTCAATGACAACGCTTGTCATCAACCACATATTAGTCTTTATATATTATCAATGTCCATACCCGTAATAATATTCGACTAAGGATCCTATTTAACAATAATCGTATTATTGTATGGACATTATTATCCAATGGTTAGTTTGATGCACAAAAACATACCAAATGATAATAACGGCAATTCCATTACTTGATAAATCTAGTAAAATAGTATGTCTATTCAATCATCATATGATTGGTCTTTGGGCATACTCAAACATAGAATGGATTACGGTCTTCCTATGCTAGCTGACTTGTATATCAAGAAAGTAATCTGACTCCACGGAGTACCTAAGTCTATTATCTCCGATCGAGATCCCCGATTTGCATCTCGGTTTCGGAGAACCTTACAAGGAGCTCTGGGCACCAGAGTTAATCTTTGCATGGTCTTTCACCCTCAAACTGACGGTCAGTCAGAAAGGGTAATTCAGATCTTAGAAGACATGCTTCGGGCATGCATCATTGACTTTGGTGGAACTTGGGAGAAATAATTGCCTCTTGTTGAATTTGCCTACAATAATAGCTACCAAGCATCCATCCAAATGGCCATGTATGGGGCATTGTATGGTAGACGATGTAGAACTCCATTGTGTTGGTCAGAGTTTGGCGAGGGCAAGATGTTAGGCCCTGACTTGCTCCGAGAGATTGAAGAACGGGTCACCATTATCCATGATCGTTTAAAGGCTGCTTTTCATCGACAAAAAGCTTACGCTGTTCTTAAAAGAAGAGACATTGAATATGAAGTTGGTGAAAGGGCCTTCCTCAAAGTGTCACCGTGGAAGAAAGTCTTAAAATTTGGCAAAAATGGGAAATTGAGTCCCCGATTCATTGGACCCTTTGAAATGATTGAAAGGATTGGCCCAGTGGCATATCAGCTCTTGCTACCCTCAGAATTAAGTAAAATCCACGATGTCTTTCATGTATCGATGCTTCAGAAGTATCGATCTGATCCCTCACACGTTGTGGAACCTGAATCTGTAGAACTTCGACCAAATTTATCCTACGAGGAAGAACCGGTTCAGATTCGTGTAAGGGAGGTTAAGAGACTTCACAATAAAATAGTATCGTTGGTTAAAGTGCTCTGGAGGAGCCACACCGTTGAGGAAGCCACTTGGGAACCTGAAGAGACCATGAAACAGTAGTACCCGAATCTCTTCGGTTCAGGTCAAATTCGAGGACGAATTTTCTTAAGGGGGAGAGTTGTAACACCCCAAAATCCGGTCTAATAGGAATTTAGTTTCAGTGATCGGAAATCCTACATTGATAAAGTCTAAATATTGTATCGACCAGTTAATTATTGATATCGAACCCTAACTGGACTTAAAACATCATCATCAGACTCTATTGAATAATATTGAACCTATATAGTGACTTAATTGAAGATAATGCGAGATAAGGAGTGAAATCATAGTATGGTGCAAGTTGAGGGACTAATCTTACGATTAACCCCTCCTCAATTTAATGAGGCCTACGTGGGTTATCAGGAGAGTTTTCCTTCAATTGAAGGAAAGCCAAATAGCCAAGTTATATTCTTAAAACAAAAGGAATTAGGGAATTGGAACTTACCCGAGAGATACAAGCAAGCACCTTTATCCTCTTCATCTTCTTCCTTGAAGCAAGCACCTCCATTGGAGGAAGTATTGAACTTCACCTTTTCTTCGTTTGATCGATATCGAATTGTTACTATTGGTTGGGTAAGCTATAATCCTCAATCGATTATTGAATTCCATGGATAAAACATGATTAATCTTAAGCTAGGGTTTTGACTATCCATGGATATCTCATCGTTTTCATCTGTATTGAGATTGATTATCGATTTTGATGTTATTATATTGATTTTGATATCGTAATATCGACCCTAATGGTCTCATATTGATTTCCTAGCTCAAGACATTGATAAAGAACATCCATCGTCTCCATCCAAAGCTAGGAACAAGGGGATTGTCATCCGGGAGCCTTGAAAGCTTTGGAGTGTTAAGGTGAGTGTAGTCGGAGTCTCGGGTTTAGGCGAAAGGCCTTCTCGCATCATTATTTGATAATTTAGATTACGTCGCTAACATTGTTGTTGAGGAAAATTTCATTGGATGGTTAATCGGACACTTTGGTAAGTGTCGGTAAGTTGTTATTGAACATTGGACATAGTCATTGTTATTGTCTTGGTGCATTGTCATTGATATAGTCATTGTCATCGAATTATTGTATTGAGATCATTTGATATTGTTATTGGAATTGAATTATGAAATATTGATGATGAGATACATATATTTGTCATTGGTAATATTGAAATCATCGGACATCGGAATACTATTGGTTATTGAAATGGATATGAATATTGCAACTTGGATTGGAACGGACATTGGATACAATTGGCATGCCATAGAATTCATGAGCTCAATGTACGGGTGGAATACGGTCCTAAGGTTACGACCTATATTGATTTGGCGAGGCGGGGGATATGTATGAATATTGGTCATATTGGTGAGGCGGAGGGACTAGACTATTCATTGACTTTGCGAGGCGTAGGAATTCGCGTATCCACGATCTTTATTCAATCCAAGGATTAAGAATGAAATGAACATGTTTATACATTGCTTATTATTGTATAACATTGATATTGTTGGCATGAGATATTGATTAAGAAGATTCATGACATTGTTGTTATTCATATTGTTTATGACTACCTCACTAGGCAAAGTATGCCTAATGTGTCTCATCTCATGCATATTTCAGGTTAAGAAGGTTTGTGTGTCGGGGGATCAGATCGACAAGCAAGACAAGTCACCACTAGCCCCAAGTAATGTGTTTTTTTCTTATAAACTCCTAAGATGGTGGCAAAGTAGTCGAACTAGTCATTTGTGCCTATTTTGATATGTTGGTGTATTGCTTAAGTTGTAATAAGTTAAATAGCTTAAAATGACTTTTTGGTAAAGTCTAAAATGGATGGAAATTACATACATGGCTCAAAAAGGTAAAAACATAGTAAACGTATTCATATGCTCATGAAATTTTGCATGCTAGTATTTTATACCATTGAAATATTGCATGTAAAGTTTTGTTGCATTGGACATAGTTCAACAAGTCAAATCGAATAAAAACCAGCAAAAATTTATCATTACAGGTCAGGCCGTATCGAAACGGGTGATGGCGTTTCGATACGAGTGTACAATATTGAACCTAAGGGTAAGGGAGTATCGAAATGGAATTGAACCATTTCAGAACATTGTATCTCTGGAGACCAACGTTTCGATACGAGTTCATGGCGTATCAAAACGAGTTAAAGTCAAAGTCAAAGATAGTCAATCCGTTTCGATACAGGTCAAGCATGTATCGATACGGTCAAAAGGGAAAAGTCAATAAAAGATGATCAACGTCCACCTATTTCGAAACAACTAAGGGTGTTTCGATACGGGGTTAGGTAAGTCAGTTAAGGGCTCATTGAACAGATTACTAGTTTCACATTTTAGACACAGAATATCGTAAGATTAAATTGGATAGGATAATGATCTCCAA
This sequence comes from Hibiscus trionum, assembly GCA_030270665.1. Taxonomy (NCBI): domain Eukaryota; kingdom Viridiplantae; phylum Streptophyta; class Magnoliopsida; order Malvales; family Malvaceae; genus Hibiscus; species Hibiscus trionum. The sequence continues at coordinate 3,515,809 of BSYR01000050.1, forward strand.
ATTGTATGAAAATTTACAGGCTAGTTAATAGTGCATTGAATTACATTGTGTTATTGTTTGTTGCATCAAGAGACCTTTCATTTGTCACTTTTACAGATTAGTCCCTAAAACTTGTAAAAGTTATAAATTTGTCCTAAATGGTTTAATGTGGCCATCTTGTGAGTGAATTGGATTAAATGTATATTGGTAAAGTTTTGTTTGGTGTAATTTTGATCAAGTGTTGAAAACGTAATGGAATTTATCGCACCGATCACCTAATCTCTCATCGGTAACATGCTCCGACCCGGTTCACGTCTAGACTGGGAAGGGGGTGTTACAATGCGTCCAAGTTGGTGCCTTCAAAGCACAAGTCTTCCAACACTTCCTTAACAGTTTGTGGGTCGGCATTCTCGGTGAAAAATGTGTGGTGGTCCTCTGAATTTTTCAAGCCAAAGAACTTGTTGATCTTGGCTGCAGTGAACTTGATTTGATCTCCACGCACGTAAACACCAGACTGTGTAGGACTGGTAAGATGGGCATAGAACTCTTGAACAATGTGTATGCAAAAGTTGACAGGGTGAGGAATGAAGGTAGCACATTTGTGGTTTGCAACGACATCCAAGATGTCCTTATCAAACCTTGGTTCTCCTTCAGTTGAGAACTTGAAGCCTTGCTCTGGAAGCAATTTCCGATCTTACAGACCTTGGAATCGCTCATTGGCCTTGTCGTCTAAGAACTTCTTTATGAGCACGAGCTTGGGTTTGCCACTGCCAGACACATCTTCTGATCGCTTGCAACGCACGATCGTTAGGAAAAAAAGAGGGTTCAGAATGGTGAGATGGGAGAAAAGGTTTGGTTAGGGTTTTTTGAGTTTTGAACGAGTTCGAGAAGATGAAGTGGGGGGGGGTCTTTTGGTTTTCTTTGTGTCGATGTGATGAGAGAGGGAGTTAGTGGGAGTTGAGGGGAGGTAACTGACATGAATTGAAAGAGAGAGAGTCTTGGGGGTTTTTAAGCAGCGTGTGTTTAAGGTAAGGACAAAGGGGTATTAAATGAAAAGGTGAAAAGTAGGAAAGATAAAAGACCTAGGCAATAATTGCTAGGGTTTTCTTTAAATGAAAAGGTGAAAGGGTTCATTAATCCACCCTCTTTTTGCCATTTTTGAGCCGGCCTCCTCTCATGTCGGAAAAGCTTAATTGCTCATTCCTTATACCCTTATAAAACAAAGGTGATATGAATCTTGTTGTGTTGTGACCGAATTTGTATGTGTGTTTGCCCGATTGTGACTCAAGTAAGTGTTTCAAAAAAATGCAGAAATGGGTTTTTTTAAAGGATAGGTGATGGTGAATTTTGGTATGATGGCAGATACTTAAGATATGATATGAAGGGGGAAATGATAAGATGAATGGGTGAAAATGATATGTGTAAATGAAATTATAGTGTAAGTGTGTTGGGGTGAAACAAAGCTGAACCAACACTAAAAAGTGATGACCCGAACTTTATAAAATTCACAAACCAGAATTCGGGTGGAAGGAGGTAGATTGTGACCCACTAGTTATTAGCAACTAGGAACCAACAATATAACAAAATGAGATGGGTAGAATGCCACAAGAGTCCACTTGAAGCCGATAAAGTTTTTGTAGAACAAGAAAAAGAGAACACTCTGAAAGTTTATAATATGATCCAAAAGTCCCTTAAATAGAAAATGGCTGCCTATTTATAGGTGTAAGGCAACAGCAAATTGAATGGGCTAGACAAGGATTAAAGACTCATTATGCTGGTGTTAAAGGCATATAAAGCTTAGGTTACTCCTTCTCCAATTGATAGCTGAAAAGTTGGTGTTGGATGAGGATGAATGTGGACAACCATGTCGTCCAAAGACTGAAACCCATGAGCTGCCAACTTGAGTAACTTGCCATTCATTCTCCTTTAATGGGATGGTGATGTTAAAGAGGCAAAATGAAAAAAGGATTGCTTGAAGAATGAATCAACAACATTGAATTCAGCTTTGAATGGCCTCTTGAATTTGAATGATGTTTATTCCCGTATTGAAATTCCAGCCTGCACTGTCTTCAGAAAAACAATCATATCTCAAGATCCCGATATTGGATTATGGTGATTCTAGAGGCGTTAGAAAGGTAAAAATTAGGGGAATAAGTTTAATGAAGACATAAAAACCCAAATCTTCCTGGATCCAAACCAAAAATGGCGAACAAGTTGGCTGATGTTTGATCTTGTAAAGAAACAGCTTCAAACATGTCTTAAGTGGTCATTGAATTCCATTCTTAAGTGTTGTCCCTTAAATGCTGTTTTAACCCATGCCATTGCTCTCCCTTAAAGGATGACAATGAAGGCCTTAATGGTGTGTCTTCCTTGAGCCAATAACCGATCAGCTTTAAGAAGGCTTAAAGTAGCTCTTTAAGTGGTGTTAAAGCCTTCAAGTGTGGAAATTTGTTCTCTCCAATTGCATGATAACCGATCAGCCTTGATGTGTCTTCAAGTGCGTTCAATTGGTGGTTAAAGCCTTGTCTATCTTGAGAAGACGATCAGCCATTTGTCAATTGAATTCTCTAATTACAACACATTAAACAACCATTAGATAACAACTTTGCTTAAAAAACGAAAGTAAATGCCAAAACAATTTTAATGAGATAGTTAAATTAATGAAACTAGTTGCATATAATGAACTAATTTAGTTAAATAACCAGCACACTAAATGACTCGCAATCATAAGAAAACTAACATGAATTAAGAAACTGAAACACATTAAGTAAACTAACATGCTTAAATGTTCCAGACAAGCATAAACGAATCAAAATGCTTAGTTGGACATTAAGCCTTATTTATTCATGCACACATGCTGAAATTATATATATATATATATAACTTAAGAAAAACTCATGCAAACTCATGCACGAGTAGGATGTTGCATTGTTCAATCAAAGCTGGTGTTTCTCCCTTCAAGTTCAAGCTTCGACTTAACAAATTTCCCATAGCTTCTTGGAACTTCTTGGACCTAGCACGAGTCATAGGTCCACTAGGAAATTCCCTCGGGTCCTTGCAGGTTGTGATCACATCAATCCCTCCCTCTTGAAAGCGATTTGTCCCCAAATCGTCTCTTACATCAAAAGGAGATAAATCAGCCACATTGAAAGTTGCACTGGCATTATACTCACCCGGGAGGTCTAATTGATAGGCGTTGTCATTGACACCCTTGATTACTTGGAAAGGTCCATCCCCTCTAGGCATCAATTTTTACTTGCGTTGGGCTGGGAACCTTTCTTTCCTCATGTGCAGCCAAACCCAATCCCCGGGTTCAAAGGTTACTCATTTTCGTCCCTTGTTAGCTTGCTGCTCATATTGCATGGTTCTCTTTTTGATATTGTCCCGCACTTGTTGATGGAGCTTCTTGACGAATTCGAGCTTTGTTTCTTCCATCTTTATTCACAATTTGATCATCAGGCAAAGGTAATAAATCCAATGGGGTCAAATGATTGAAACCATACACTATTTCAAATGGTGACATTTTAGTGGCAGAATGAATTGACTGGTTGTAAGCAAACTCCACGTGTGGAAAGCTTTCCTCCCAAGTCCTCAAATTCTTCTTGATGATTGTCCTCAACAACATGGACAATACCCGGTTCACCACTTCAGTTTGACCATCCGTTTGTGGATGACAAGTTGTGGAAAACAGCAACTTGGTTCCAATCTTTTTCCATAATGTTCTCCAAAAATGGCTTAAGAACTTTACATCTCGATCAGATACGATAGTTCTTGGAACACCATGCAATCTCATAATTTCCCTGAAAAACAAATTAGCAACATGTGAAGCGTCATTAGTCTTATTACAAGGAATAAAATGAGCCATTTTAGAGAATCGATCCACTACTACAAAGATGGAATCTTTTCTATTCTTCATACGAGGCAGCCCAAGTACAAAATCCATGGATATATCCATCCAAGGTGTATTAGGAATAGGTAATGGAGTATATAGGCTGTGGGGCATCACTTTCGACTTGGCCTTTCTACACGTGATACAACGCTCACATAGTCTCTCAATATCTTGTTTCATCTTCGGCCAATACAAGTGTTCTTGAAGCATACTCAAGGTCTTATCTACTCCAAAATGTCCCATTAATCTACCACCATGTGCTTCATTGAGAAGTAACTCTCGAATGGTTCCTTGTGGGATGCAAAGCTTCCCTTCCTTGAATAGGTATCCATTGTCCCTACAGAACTTATTATGTGCACCTTTTTCACAAAGCTTATATACTTCACCAAAATCAGGGTCAGACTCGTATAATTTCTTAATGAAAGCAAAACCCAATAATTTAGAGTCTAAAGTGTTAAGAAAGGCATACCTACGTGATAGTGCATCAACAACAATGTTTTCCTTACCCTTTTTATACTTGATCACATAGGGAAAGGCTTCAAGAAACTCAACCCACTTGGCGTGCCTCTTGTTTATCTTATGTTGTCCCCTAATGTGCTTTAATGCCTCATGATCAGTATAGATGATAAACTCTTTTGACCAAAGCTAGTGCTGCCATGTTTCTAGGGCCCGAATTAGTGCATACTTTTTTTTATCATAGGTTGGGTAGTTAAGTGTAGCTCCACTCAACTTCTCGCTGAAGTAGGCGATAGGACGTCCTTCTTGAGATAAAACTGCTCCAATTCCTAAACCTGATGCATCACATTCAACCTCAAAAACCTTGTTAAAATCAGGCAGAGTTAACAAGGGTGTGTTAATTAAACAATCCTTAATCATTTTAAAGGATTCCTCTTGTTCTTCACCCCAAAAGAAATTAGAGTTCTTTTTAATGACTCCTGTTAATGGGGCGGCTAAGGTGCTGAAGTTTGGCACAAATCGACGCTAGAAGCTTGCTAAACCATGGAAGCTTCTAACTTGGCTAATGCTTGATGGTCCAGGTCATTCCTCAATTGCCTTAATATTCTCTCTATCAACCTCCAAACCATCTGCACTCATAACAAAACATAGGAAACAACCTTATTAGTGCAAAATGTGCATTTTTGTATATTAGCATAAAGTTTTTCATTTCTCAATACATCTAATACAAACCTTAAATGCTGAACATGATCATTCAAGCTCTTGCTATAAATCAGAATATCATCAGAATACACTACACAAAATTTACCCAAGAATTGTCTAAAGATGTGATCCATTAACCTCATGAAAGTGCTCGGAGAATTAGTTAGGCCGAATGGCATAACCAACCACTCATATAATCCTTGCTTAGTCTTGAATGCAGTTTTCCACTCATCCCCTTCTCGCATACGAATTTGGTGATAACCACTTTTAAGATAAATCTTAGAAAAGACATTAGAACCACTAAGCTCATCTAACATATCATCTAAACGTCGAATGGGATGGAGATACTTTACCGTTATTTTGTTCACCGCACGACAGTCCACACACATGCGCCATGTACCATCTTTCTTAGGCACAAGTAGAACCGGTACTGCACAAGGACTAAGACTCTCTTTAACATAACCCTTTTCCATTAAATCCGAAACTTTCCTTTATAACTCTTTGGTCTCCTCGGGGTTACTTCGGTAAGCTGGCCGATTAGGGATGATAGCAGTGAGAACAAAGTCTATATGGTGCTCTATTTCACGAATTGGAGGCGGTCCACATGGAATTTCCTCCGAAAATAGGTATTCGTATTCCTGCAGCAATGAAACGATAAAAGATGACAAATTTGGGTCAAGATCATTAGTGCTTAATAAACTCTCCTTGTATATGAGAACAAGAACCATCTTTTCTGACAATAGGCACTTTCTGATTTCTTTCTCTCTCGCAAAGATGCTCACTTTTTTCTCTCTTCTTTTTCACTCTCTTTTGATTTTTCCTCGAATGTTACCCCACTCTCAAAATTTTTGTCACTCTTTTTGGCTTTTTCAAAGCTTTCTCTCAAATGTATTTGATCTTTTTGAACTTGCTTTGGTGAAAGCGGGGTTAGGGTGATCTTTCTAGCTTCATGGGTGAGGGTATACCGATTGGTATAACCATCATGTATGACTCTCCTATTGAACTGCCATGACCGCCCTAATAGGAGATGACCAACATGCATTGGCACGACATCACGTAGCACCTCATCTTTATATTTGCCAATGGAAAATGGCAAAATGACTTGTTTGGTCACTTTGAGTTCTCCACCATCATTAAGCCACTGCAACTTGTAGGGATGTGGATGTTTTGTTGTTGCTAAACTGAGCTTTTCTACCATCAAAGTACTAGCAACGTTAGTGCAACTACCACCATCTATTATGACAAAGCATACCTTTCCCTTAATATGGCACCGAGTATAGAATATGTTCTCGGGTTGCTGATCCCCCTCAATTGCTTGCATGCTTAGGCTCCTTTTAACAACAAGGACCTCTCCATCAACGGAATGTTCTAACTCTTTTTCCCTTTCAAATTCTTTGTCTTCATCTTCTTCCTCTTCTTGGTCAGTTTCGATCTCTCCATCATCTCGGATGAACATTTTGTTGCGGTTAGGGCATTGACTAGCAATGTGACCTCGCCCCAAACACTTGAAGCATTGGACATCACGAGATCGAACTGGCATAGTTGTGCTTTTTCCATTACTGGTTTCGGCAATGGGTTTGGCACTCTTTATTGGAACGCTTCGTTCATTAGGCGTAAAGGATGCCTTCTGTTTGTAGGTACCTTGCCCCCATTTAGAAGAGGAGCCTCCATAGGCACGGGTTGTGCCCTTCCTTTTGAGTTGCCTCTCGACCTTCATGGCCATATGAACCATGTCTTCGATCTCCACATAATGTTGCAACTCAACGGTGGCCGTAATATTAGGATCAAGGCCAGATAGAAATATAGCCATGGTGGCTTCTCGATCCTCATCAATGTTGGCTCGGATCATGGCTACATCCATCTCTTTAAAGTAGTCATCAACACTATGGTTGCCTTGGGTGAGATTTTGAAGCTTGTTGAACAACTCCCTATGATAGTGAGTTGGAATGAACCTCCTATGCATAACGACTTTCATCTCATTCCAAGTAAAAATTGGATGTTCACCATTGCGTCTCCTGCTAGATGTCAACTGATCCCACCATATTAGTGCATAATCTGTAAATTCAATGGCTGCAAGTTTGACCTTCTTAAGCTCAGAGTAGTTGTGGCACTCAAAGATGTGCTCAACTTTCTTTTCCCATACAAGATAGGCTTCAGGATCCGTTCTTCCTTGGAAAGGAGGAATGGTAATTTTGATGTTGCTAAGATTATCATCATCTCTTGGGCGAGCTCATTGGTACCTAGGCTCTTGACACCTCGAACCTTGCTGGGAGGCTCACTCGTCTACTTGTTCATCATCCACTTTGTCATCATAGTCTTCCTCGTGCTCTGAATTATGCCTCCTTTGAGATCTTTCCTCCAATTGTTCTAGTCGCACTTGCATTGGCCCTAACCTTTATTGCAACAACTTGTCCATTTCTCGGATAATATCTTGAAGATTGGAATTAGTTACATCCACATTAACATTAGGGTAAAGTACACAGACGGTCACTGAACTTTGATGCAAAAAACAAAATGGTAACCAACCTTTCAAAAATCACGAAGTAGCAATTAAACTTTAGATTTTGAAACAAAATTGTAACGCCCCAATTTTGGGCTTAGGAGTTTTGGAATTCGGACCGGTTCGGTCGGATCGCGGTTCGAATATATAAGAGTGAATTTAGGAAAACCTAGTTCGGGTTGCATTAAAAATATGGAAAAATGTCTTAAAATCCTCTTTTATTATATATAAGAGTTTGGTGAAATCAATTTTACAAAATGAGGTTTGGAAGTGTGACATTTTGGTTAGTGACCAAAATGTAATTTTCGAAAACTGTGAGACTGTTTTAAAAAGGATTGAAACTTTGAATCTTTAAGGAGCTATTTACCCAATGGGAGTTTCTCCAGATTTTTCTAAAATATTAAAGGTTTAATAAATGGATTTAAAATAAAAGAAAAGGGAGGGAAGATATTTTCCTAAATTTCCAACTAACTTTCCACATTTTCTATTTTCATTTTCTCTCATCTTTTCTCTCAAACCAAACACATTTCTCCAGAGCTTTTCCCTCTGATTTTGCCATCTAAATATCTCATTTCAATTCTCTTTTGATCTTCAATCATCTCTTCAACAAAACCTTTGCATTTGCTAAGTGGATTTTTAAGAATTTGGTTCCAAAAAGGGAGAAAACTCAAGTTTGGAGGTAAGAACGTCCTTCTCCTCTAAACTCTCAATTCTTTACTGAAATTCCTAAGTTCTCAATCCTTGATTTATGTTTTATAAAAGGTTTTATAGATGTGTTCTTGATTTTGGCTTTTAAATGCAAGATTTGATTGATTTTGATGAAATTTCGTATGATCTGATTGGGCAGTGCTTTGAGGTGTCAATTTGATGCTAGATGAATGTTAAATTGATGTGAAATTGATGTTTAATTAATGCAATCCCGGATAGGTTGAATTTCCTAAGTTTAGCTTGTGTTCTTGGTTGTTTTTGGAGTGATCTTGATGATCTGTTATAGCTGGAGGTATAAGGACGTGGTAGGATCCTTTTTGGATGTTAATTGATGTTTAAGGATGTTTAGATTTGATGGATCTTGGCTGGGTAGTGTTGTGGAGTTGTTTGGATGCATTTTCGGTTGTGTTTGGTAGCCGAAAATGGAGTGTGGATGAGAGCAGCGAGTTTAGGTGCTTTCATTGAGGATATTAATGCATGATGATGCATTAATCTACTGTTTTGATGTGTTTAAAACATGGGAGTCATCTTTGGATCCTAGTGGTGTTGATCCGGAAGCTTGATTGGTGTTTCGGCAAGAGGCGAAACGGAATCGGTGAGTGGATTTTGGATTTCAGCTATGAAACCAATGTTTTGAAGGTTTGGGAGCTTAGTTTAAGTCTAAGCAACTTAGCTAAGCTCAAGAGTAAGTTTTCGGAAAAACTCTCTTGATGATGAACCATGGATTGGTTGTATGCAATGTGGTTTGTTTGCATGTTTTAAATCCTGTTTTGAAAGCATATTTAGCATGTTTATTTGCTGAGATTGTAAGCCATGTGTTGAAGGATGCTCAAGGTAAGAGATCCTTGTTTTTGAACATTGTTTTAATGTGGTTTGATGCTTAAAGATGCATGATGTTTATGGCTTTGTTAAATGCTTTAAAACAGTGGAATAGTGTTGTTAATGATGCATATTGGCAAGTGATGGTTAAGGTCACAAAGGTGGTTAAAAGTCCTTGTGTGAGCCTTGTTTATTTAAGAACAACATGGTGTTTAAAAGTCCATGGTTGGTTCTTGGTTAAGGTTCAAGGTGGTTAAAATTCCTTGTGTAAGCCTTGTTATTTAAGAACACCAAGGTGTTTAAAAGTCCTTGGGTGATTCTTGTTAAGGACACAAAGGTGTTTAAAAGTCCTTGTGTGGTCCTTGTCATGGTGTTTAAAAGTCCATGGATGATTCTTGTTAAGGACGCAATGGTGTTTAAAAGTCCATGTGTGGTCCTTGGAAAATTGTAAGATCACAATGGTGTTTAAAAGTCCATGTGTGGATCTTATGTTGATTGTATCACTTGTGGCCAATATGACATGTTATGATCTTGAAGCATGGTTTGCTTGTTTTAAATGCTTATGAGCATGTATATTGTGGTTTTGAACAATGATTTATAAAGGTGTTTTATAAATGCATTATTGTGTGGTTTTAACGAGCATTCCTCACTAAGCTTTTGCTTACACTCTCTCTTTTCTTAAACCAATAATGCAGAGCCTTAAAGTGCATTGAGGACAGCAAGGTGGACAAGAATCCAAGTGGTGAACAAAGCTCATGTATGGTGAAGGTTTCTTAAACACTATTAGCTTATGGGCATTTGGCAATGGGGGACCTATGTTGTTGTTTTGGGAGATGTTTTGGACTCCCTAAGTTGGTATTATGTTGTTAATGTCGTTGGAACTTGTATTTGGCCATTATGTGTTTGGATTGATGTTTTGATGCTTGAATGGATTGCTAAGTAGGACGCATGCCTATAGAATTGGGGATTTTCATAATAGATGCCATGTTGATGAATGGTTGATGCAATTATGTTCTTTGTATGTTGAATGACTTGCTGGTAAAGTATGGTTGCCTTTGGAGCATGTTTGATAGGCCAATTGTGTGTTAAACCAGCAATTTTTCTGCAATCTGGGCAGCCTGTTTCGGAACAGGTGCTACCGTATCGGAACGGGGGCCTGAAATGGCCTGGGCGTTCCGAAACGGAAGCAACCGTTCCGAAACGGATATGCCACTGCCAGGCACTGTTTCGGAACCAGTTGCGGAACGGTCCCGCATTTCGGAACGGGTCTTCCCTGTTCCGAAACACTCGACCGTTGGGCACTGAAATTGTTGGTTAAATGTTTTGCATTGTTTGCGTTTTGGTCCTGAATCTTGTTTATGCAATTAAATGAGTTTGTGATGTCCGTTTGAGCTGAAATTTGACAGACAAGCATGAATTACGACTAATTTCATATTGGTAATTTAAAGGTGGGTTAAGTCCTTGTAATTTCCAGAATTTACATTTTGGTCCCTAAGTTTGTGTTTTGTTCAATTAAGTCCCTGAACGTTTTCCGTTTGCGCTGATCTTTGAGTATGATGTTTGTATGAACATAACTAGGGTTAACGTGCATCTAGATAAGATTAAAAAAAGGGGTCGTTAATCAAGGTTGACTTTTGGGTTGACTTTGGTTTTCCCCGTGTAAACTTCTTAATTCGGTTCAACCGTCTGGGCCGGGTTAAGGGGGTTACAAAAATGGTAACTAGGGCGTTAAACCCCGTTAACCCCTAACGGAAATTTGACGTGTATGCCACATCCCACCCAGTTTTCCACATCCCCATAGTCCACTCTCCAAGTCAACTCCTTCCTCAACCTCTACCACGGCGTTTGCACCGCCAACCCCGTCAACGTACACCACCTCCTCGGTGCCAACTTCCAAAACTACGTCAAAGGCTCCCAGTTCTGCGACCACCTCCTCGTTTGCACCGCCAACCCCGATAAAATAGCCGTTAAAGTTGCGGATTTCACTAACATCCCCATTGATGAAAACCAAATGGCAACAAATCTAGTCCATCGCGGCCCTTTAGCCAGTGAGTTAACTCGAACTTAGGCATTGTAATTTGTAATTTGTATAACATATCTTAACTTGATCTCGTATCTGCTCGCATGTTGTAGTGGGGTTGAATTCCATCTTCATGCAAACATACATAGGTGGTGTATCATGCCCGATAATATGTGGGAAGAGAGGTGTGAACCATGGAGTATTGGTGGTGGGTTATGGTGCAAAGGGGTTTTCCATTTTGAGATTCGGAAACCAGCCGTATTGGATCGTAAAAAACTCATGGGGCACAACCTGGGGAGAGCATGGTTATTATCGGCTTTGTCGAGGCCATGCCATGTGCGGGATCAACACAATGGTCTCGGCAGTGGCAACCCAAGTCTACTGAAATATTAATATTGCTTCGGCAGTGGCAACCCAAGTCTACTGAAATATTATTGCTTCATATCATATGAACCTTAATTACTTAAAGCACTTATCTTCAATTCTGTTACCTAGAAAGAAAAGAATTCAAGTATAATTGTTTTGTTAGATACCCACTACTGGAGCTCTCTTAGCGATTACCATTGGACTATGAAGGTGCTTAGTTTTTATGCAAGTATGGGGATCATGTGTGCTGCGTTTGTCTGTCCCTTCTCCTTTGGGATGTTATCTTCAATTCAACTGGCTGGTTTTATTGATAATAAAAAATATACAGAAAAGTTCAAAACAATCTACCTAGTAGTTTCCAGCAGTAAAGCAGAAAAAAAATATTAAAATCAGTCATCAGAGTGCATCTAGACATGCATATAAGAAAGATAAGCGCCACTTGTGGGAATATGATAATCTCTACCAATAACATGTGCAAAAGTAAAAGAAATGCTTCCAAAATCCCGAATATCATGAATAATAGGAGCCATTAATCCTCTTGATCACAGCTACAGAATCACACTCTCCTGAAACTCAAATCCCTGTAAACATGCAGCCACAATAGCATCCATCACAACACAAGATGCCATTATGTTACCAGCACTGTCTCTCCCTATTACCTCTGAGATGTTAGTGAAATCCGCCAATCCGCAAGTTAAAATAGCTCTGCTTTTCAGCTTTTAATTTCCTGAGATGCAGAATACATATTGTTAGAAGAAACTCTCACCAAACAGGGCCTCCAATCATTGTCCACTGAATACATACCAAGCAAGCATCAATATCCTCACATCGGTGTATTATTATTGTCCACTGAATGCATACCACCACCGTCCAGAGATCGCCGTCGACGCCGAAGATGCCGTGGCCGAGGAGTTCATGGAGGTGGTCGCAGAACTGGGAGCCTTTGACGTAGTTTTGGAAGTTGGCAACAAGGAGGTGGTGTACGTTGACGGGGTTGGCGGTGCAAACGCAGTGGGAGAGGTTGAGGAAGGAGTTGACTTGGAGAGTGGACTATGAGGATGTGAAAAACTGGGTGGGATGTGGCATACACGCAAATTTCCGTTAGGGGTTAACGGGGTTTAACGCCCTAGTTACCATTTTGTTTCAAAATCTAAAGTTTAATTGCTACTTCGTGATTTTTGAAAGGTTGGTTACCATTTTGTTTTTTGCATCAAAGTTCAGTGACCGTCTGTGTACTTTACCCTTAACATTATTACTAGCACCAATAGTGTTTCTCACGGAATCTTGAGACATGACTAACTAATAAACCTCACTAGCACAAATTCTCACTGTTACACTCCAAGAAAAACACTCACACCTGTGTTTCACTCGGGATGACTTTTACCCTTGATGTGCGCTCTTGCCTTTTACCGCTCTTGTTCTCCTTTCAAAGTCCTTAGAGAACTTACTCAAGGCTCAACAAGTTTTTCTTGTAGAATTCGGCTGAAACAAAATGGTTAGAATAGGATAACAAGGAAATTCTAACAAACTGGGTGGTTAAATATGAAATAACAATTTTGAGAAAAAAATGGAATAGCAAGAATCTCAACCAATCCTCTTTTTTTGTAACATAAGATTGATCCCACCCTCTTGATCTATTCTTTTTTTTCAATTTTTTTCAATATTCAAGGAGATGATTCGAACAGCTTATTGAATCGCAAACGCTCTGATACTAATTGATACGAATCCGGCTGTGTTGTGACCGAATTTGTATGTGTGTTTGCCCGATCGTGACTCAAGTAAGTGTTTCAAAAAAAATAAAATGCAGAAATGGGTTTTTTAAAGGATAGATGATGGTGACTTTTGGTATGATGGCGGATAATTAAGATATGATATGAAGGGGAAATGATAAGATGAATGGGTGAAAATGATATGTGTAAATGGAAGATGGAGTGATGGATGGTGAAATGAAATGATAGTGTAAGTGTGCTGGCGTGAAACAAAGATGAACCACCACTAAAAAGTGATGACCCGAACTTTATAAAATTCACAAACCAGAATTTGGGTGGAAGGAGATGGATTGTGACCCACTAGTTATTAACATCTAGGAACAAAAAATATAACAAAATGAGATGGGTGGAATGCGACAAGAGTCCACTTGAAGCTGATCAAATTCTTGTAGAACAAGAAAAAGAGAACACTCTCAAAGTTTATAATATGATCCAAAAGTCCCTTACAATAGAAAATGGCTGCCTATTTATACGTGTAAGGAAACAACAAATTGAATGGGCTAGACAAGGATTAAAGACTCATTATGCTTGTGTTGAAGGCATATAAAGCTTAGGTTACTCCTTCTCCAGTTGATAGCTGAAAAGTTGGTGTTGGATAAGGATGAATGTGGACAACCATGTCGTCCAAAGAAAGAAACCTATGAGCTGCCAACTTGAGTAACTTGCCATTCATTCTCCTTTAATGGGCTGGTGATGTTAAAGAGCAAAAATGAAAAAGTATTTGCTTGAAGATTGAATCAACAACATTGAATTCAGCTTTGAATGGCCTCTTGAATTTGAATGATGTTTATTCCCGTATTGAAATTCCAGCCTGCACCGTCTTCAGAAAAACAATCATATCTCAAGCTCCCGAGATCAGATTAAGGTGATTTAAAAGGCGTTAGAAAGGTAAGAAATAGGCGAATAATTTTATTGAAGACATAAAAACCCAAATCTGCCTGGATACAAACCAAAAATGGCGAACATATTGATGTTTGATCTTGTAAAGAAACATCTTCAAACATGTCTTAAGTGGCCATTCAATTCCATCCTTAAGTGTTGTCCCTTGCATGCTGTTTTAATCCATGTCATTATTCTCCCTTAAAGGATGACAATGAAGGCCTTAATGGTGTGTCTTCCTTGAACCAATAACCGATCAACTTTAAGAAGGCTTAAAGTAGCTCTTTAAGTGGTGTTAAAGCCTTCAAGTGTGGAAACTTGTTCTCTTCAATTGCATGCTAACCGATCAGCCTTGATGTGTCTTCAAGTGCCTTCAATTGGTGGTAATAGCCTTGCCTATATTGAGAAGATGATCAGCCATTTTTCAATTGAATTCTCTAATTATAACACATTAAACAACCATTAGATAACAACTTTGCTTAAAAAACGAAAGTAAATGCCAAAACAATTTTAATGAGCTGGTTAAATTAATGAAACTAGTTGCATAGAATGAACTAATTTAGTTAAATAACCAGCACACTAAATGACTCACAATCATAAGAAAACTAATATGAATTAAGAAACTGACACACATTAAGTAAACTAACATGCTTAAATGTTCTGGACAAGCATAAACGAATCAGAATGCTTAGTTGAACATTAAGCCTTATTTATTCATGCACACATGCTGAAATTATATATAACTTAAGAAAAACTCATGCAAACTGATGCACGAGTAGGATGTTGCATTGTTGAATCAAAGCTGATGTTTCTCCCTTCAAGTTCAAGCTTTGACTGAACAAATTTCCCATAGCTTCTTGGAACTTCTTGGACCTAGCATGAGTCATAGGTTCACTAGGAAATTCCTCCGGGTTATTGCGGGTTGTGATCACATCAAAAGGCCTGACATGCCGTTGCACCCTGACCTGCCACTTGCGTCCCTGGGGTGCTCAGATGCAAACAAACAAACCTGACATTAAGGCATAATGGAGCAAAAGGAGAAATGGGATTAAAAACCTAGAGTACGAAATAAAAATCAAGATTAAACTACATTATTTATGAACATGAAAACATAAAAATGTTGTAGCAAAATAGAAAAGAGAAGGAGGTGGTTCAAACCCTTAAGCATCATGGAGGATGAAGGATGACTTATCGCGCAGGACTGGGGCTCCATTGTACAGCTTCAGACATTGTCCATTGACCTTGAGCACCGTATCATCATCAAGCTTTTTAATGTCCACCGCACCATGGGCATAGACCTTGTGAACTAGGAAAGGTCCTGACCATCGTGACTTTAGTTTGCCTGGAAAAAGCTTAAGTCTGGAGGTAAAAAGGAGCACTTGATGCGCTTCTGAGAAATGCCGCGGAAAAAGATGTTTGTCATGCCACTTCTTTGTTTTCTCCTTGTATAGGCGTGCATTCTCATTGGCCTGCGATCTAAACTCTTCCATTTCATTCAATTCTAACAACCTTCTTTCTCCAGCCAGTTGTGCATCCATGTTAAGCTTCTTAATGGCCCAATAGGCCTTGTGCTCAAGTTCCATAGGTAGATGACAAGCTTTCCCATAAACAAGCTTGAATGGTGACAATCCCAAAGGTGTTTTGTAAGCAGTACGGTAGGCCCAAAGTGCTTCATCAAGCTTAGGAGACCAATCCTTCCTTTTTGGGTTGACCACTTTCTCAAGAATCTGCTTGATTTCTCTATTCGAAACTTCAACTTGACCATTAGTCTGAGGATGATATACTGTAGCAATCCTATGACTCACACTATACCTCTGTAATTCTTTAGCAATCAGCTTGTTGTCAAAGTGGGTTCCTTCATCGTTGATAATTGCTCTTGGTGGCCCAAATCTTATAAAGATATTTTTGTGAAGGAACTTCATTAAGGTCTTGGAGTCATTCCTTGGAGTAGCACTTGCTTCAACCCATTTAGAGACGTAGTCCACAGCCAAGAGAATGTACAAGTCTCCATAAGATCGGGGAAACAGTCCCATGAAGTCTATTACCCATACATCAAAGAGTTCGACCTCCAAGATTCCTTGCAATGGTATTTCATGCCTCCTAGAAATATTACACGTCCTTTGGCAACGATCACATGATTGACAAAATGCGTGCGCATCCTTGAAGATAGTGGTCCAATAGAATCCCGATTGTAGGACCTTTGCAGCAGTCCTAGCTCCTCCAAAATGTCCACCACAAGGAGAAGAGTGACAATGGAAAAGTATCTCCTTGTGCTATTCTTCAGGGAAACACCTTCTAATGATCTGGTCAGGGCCTTGCTTGAACAAATATGGTTCATCCCAAAAGTAGGATCTTGTGTCATGTCTGAATTTTCTTTGTCCCTGTCTATTCAAATCAGGAGGCAAAATACCACTAACGAGAAAGTTAACTATATCAGCATACCATGGAATTGCTGCAGCATATACTATTTTCTTATCAGGGAATTCCTCCTTAATTTCCATTTTATCTTGCTTTTCCTTATTGTTTTCTAGCCTAAAAAGATGGTCGGCTACTTGGTTTTCACACCCTTTTCTATCCCTAACTTCCAAATCGATTTCTTGTAAGAGTAATATCCACCTAATAAGTCTAGGTTTAGCATCCTTTTTGGTAACTAAGTATTTAATAGCCGAGTGATCGGTATGAACAATAACTTTAGTGCCTATTAGATATGACCTAAACTTATCAAAGGCAAATACAACAACCAACAATTCTTTTTTAGTTGTGGTGTAATTAATTTGTGCATCATTCAATGTGCGACTAGCATAATAAATAACATGAAAAGTTTACCTCGGCGTTGTCCAAGAGCTGCTTCTATTGCGTAGTCACTTGCGTCACACATCAACTAAAAAGGTGAGCTCCAATAAGGTGGAACAATAATAGGTGCTGAGGTAAGTTTCTCCTTCAGTTCTTCGAAAGCGCTACGACATTTTTCATCGAATATGAAGGGCTGATTTTGCTGTAGCAAATTACACAGAGGCTTGGAGATCTTGGAGAAGTCCTTGATGAACCTTCTATAGAAGCCAGCATGGCCCAAGAAACTATTGATGCTCTTCACAGTGGTGGGAGGAGGAAGCTTCTCAATCACCTCAATCTTTGTTCTATCCACCTCAATGCCATTCTTCGATATCTTGTGACCCAAAACCGTTCCTTCGGTCACCATAAAATGACATTTTCCCAATGGAGCACCAAATTAGCTTCTTCACATCGCTTTAGCACTTTAGCCAAATTTCACAGGCATGAATCAAAATCTTCCCTGGAGACTGAAAAATCGTCCAAGAAGACTTCCAAAAATTCCTCAACCATATCTGAGAAAATAGCAAGCATACACCTCTGAAAAGTTGTTGGGACATTGCAGAGCCCAAAAGGCATTCTTCTGAAAGCATAGGTACCATACAGACATGTGAATGTCATCTTTTCTTGGTCCTCAGGTGCTATAGCAATCTGATTGTACCCTGAGTATTCATCAAGGAAACAATAGAATGCTTTGCCCGCCAATCTATCTAGCATTTGATCGATGAATGGGAGAGGGAAATAGTCCTTCTTGGTCGCTTTGTTGAGCTTCCTATAGTCTATGCAAATCCTCCACCCCGTTACCGTCCTTGTTGGCAATAATTCATTCTCATCATTACTCACCACGGTGGTGCATTCCTTCTTAGACAAAGCCCATTTTGAAGCCCACTTTTAAAGTTAAAAAAAAGGAAAAGAAAAAGAAAAGAGAAAAAAATAATTCTAATAATAAATGGAGAAGAAAAAAGGAAATAATATTAATTGTGATGAAATAATAAAAAAACAGCAAAAAACAAAAGGAAAAAAAAGAAAAGAAAAGGAAGAGCCCGCGCGCTCGAATCCCAACGCAGCAAACCCTTGCCGCGATCTTCCTGGTGGCCGGCCGGCTTCTACCGGCCACGGCTGCCGACGCAGCTGGTACAGGCCGGTCCACCTTGCCACCACCACCTCAACGCCACCAACCCCGCTTGCCGCCGCCGCCTGTGCTCGCCAGAATCTGCAAAAAACTGAGAAAGGTTGTCAAACCTTAGGCTCGAATCAAGGGGAAATTTCAGCTTGAATATTCAACCAAATCGGATATGGTTTGAGGGGTTTTTCCTAGAATCAAGTTCCATGTCTGATTTTAGCTTCAATTCGGGGATTGAAATCCGAATTTGGCTTGAATTTGAAGCTAAAATTCAAGTATAAATACCCCCTTTTCATTTGTTCAACACACACCAATTTGAGAGAAAAACCACCAGAAAAGGTTCAAGAAAAATCTGAAAAAAAAAATCTCTGATTTTTTCAAGAGTTAGCAGGAAATTTTTTGAAGAAAAAGTTCGAGTTTGGAGCAATTTTCCGGAGGCGGTATGGCATTTCGAGAAGCTTGAATTGGAGTTTATCGTTCGTCGATTTCTCGGTAAAATTTCCAACTTTTCTTTGTTTATTTTTTATGTTAATCATATGTTTGTTCTTGGTTGAATTTTGGTGTTTTTGTTTGTGTTGTTTGTGATTTTTAGGTTGCTTTTTCGAAGTCGGAAAATCGTTCACGATTCCGGTAACTTTTTTTGTTTTAAATTTTAGTTTGATCTTAAAATGTTTGCATGCTTTTAAAAAATTTTGTTAAGGTGATTTTGATCTTTAAAAATGTAGAAAATAAATTTTAAGGTGTTTAGATTTTAAATGCATGAATAAATTAAATAAATATGGTTAATTTGAAAAACTTGAATTTAGGGATTTAATTACAAGAAATAATAATGTGAGGTGTTAGATAATAAAGGGCTTGATATTAAAAAAATAAAAAAGGAGATTTTTATGATTTGTTTTAAATAATTGGTGGGCAAAAATGATTTTAAAAGAAAATGTTTTTTTATAAAAAAAATAAAAAGAAATAAGTTTTCAAGAAAAAGAAAATAAAAATGGTTTTAAAGTAAAAATTAGGGTCTAGGATATTTAAATAAATTCTTGAAAAGGTAAAAACTTAAAAAAAGAGTTCTTTAGGAAAAATAAAGTTTATTCTAAAAAGAGGTCGTTTTAAAAGTAAAAAACTTAAAAATAGAAAAAAATAAAAATCAATTTAAAAAGAGTGAAAATTCTTTTGAAAAAAGAAAACACAAAATGGTTAAAAAAACATAAAGAATAAAAAAAGTAAAAAGTGTAAAAAGAGTTTTAGCTTAGAAAATAATAAAAAGAAATAAAAAGCAATAAAGGCTTTTAAAAGGAATAATAAAAAGGGTAAAAATCAAAAGAAGAAAAGTTTGCTTGCTTGTTTTTAGAAATAGGTGAAAACTTAGGATTAGGGACTAAAGCTTAGATAGAGACTTGTTTTGTTGAAAAATGTTCTTCATAAAAATAAAATACACTTAACCAAACTTAAACTCTTAACTAGGAATAAAAGACTTAGACGTTTTTTAGGGCTTTTAATTATCGAACTTAGAATTAAATAAAATGCTCAACACACTATATTTCTTGGTTGCTTGAAAAGTGAAAACTTAATTTAATGCGGTGTCTTATTAAATGGGAATGACGGGTTAGTGCTAGAAATATTGGCGGTGATTAAAGTTCATTTCCCAGGAGATAAGGCCGTTAAAATAGACTAATATTCCTTAAACCGGACAAGTAAAGTCGAACCTTTTTGAACTTGCAAATTTTAGTTTTGAAAACGATTTTAAAACCAATTAGGTACCAATTTTGGGCGTTGTGGGGGTGCTAACCCTTCCCCATGTGTAACCGACCCCCGAACATGTTTTCTGATTTTCGCAGACCAAAATCGTTGTTTTATTAAAACAAAAAAATGTTTTATTAAATAACCCTATTTTTAAAAGTGATCCAATAAAACTTTTTTCAAAAAGATTGGTGGCGACTCTGTTGATTTTTAAAAGTGTTTTCAAAAATAGTCGAAGCCTCCCTTAAAAAGGCGGTTGCGATAGCTTGACGACTCTGCTGGGGACGTGTTTTTGTTTTTTTTTAAAATATATAAAAACAAATAGCAGGCCACAAATTGGGTTTCAATGGTTTTAAAAATAACATTTTTTTAAATATGGAATTTGCAAGTTCACCATAGGTTCTATTTATTTGCCCGTTTAAATGAATATGGCTCTATTTGACGCATTTAAAACTTAATTCCAAGCTCTATTATCGAGCTTTGTCCCGTTCGTTTTAAGTGGGGGAACACGCTTTGCTCATGTAAGAATACTGATTCTTGGTATGACCATCGCAAAGTACCTTCGGGACTCAACCCCTTTGCCTTCGTAAGGATATTGATTCTTCGAGAAGGCTTCGGTGGTGAGTTCTCCTGAGTTGAACTCGATTCGTTTGTAGCCTATAAAGGGTGCGAATCGAGGGCCTTGCTACTCTTAGTAGAGGACAGCAAGGACAACTTGGTGCCTTTTTAGAACCAAACCAAGTTTTAGAATTTAGAGCCTACCCCTAATAGAGCCATGCGGAAAGCCTAGGGTATTGAGTCGTAGGAATAATTCACGGAAAGCCAGAATTATTATGTAATTGAATTATTTTGGATCTTTTAGGTTTTGTTTCTGTTTTTTTACCAACCTTTGTGTATATGAGTTTTGTTTTGTAGCATGCTTATTTGTTACTAACCTTTTTGTGTGTGAGTTTTGTTTTGTTTTTGTAGCATATTTATTTGTTACTAACATTTTTGTGTGTGGGTTGTTTTGTAGCATGTTTATTACTAATCTTTTGTGTGTGAATAGTATATATATTTATTGCATGCATCCCATATTTAGAAGGGGTTGATTCTGGAAAATTGTTCAAATTATGAATGGAAAGCTCTTTAAAAAGGAGGAGAACCAAGCACGTGACAATATTGGCTACTGAAGCTGCAACCCTTCGTCAGTACATCAAGCCCGTTGAAGAAGTTGGACCAAGGCTCATGTGGCTAGTTGAAGAAATCAAGGAGTTAGGCGTTCAAGCAGAAAAATATTTGTAATTAAAAAACACAGATGTAATAAAAGTTTTCGAATTTAATAAAGAGTTTCCTTTCATGAGCAGATTTTCAATGGAATTGATGGACCTTAGACTGCATTCATGCATTTGCACTGTTTTGCTTGCTTCGTTGTTTGCTTTTGTGAATTCGTTTGTGCACACATATATTTGCTTCCATGCATTTGTTTTTTTTTTGTTTGCTTTAAATAATGTTTCAATCATTGCATTCATTCATGTATAATAAAAAGATTAATTTTTGAAAATTCCATTTAAGTAATAAAGATCCCGCACAAACACGACTCGAGTTATGAGCACTAAGGAAAGATTGACAACTCTGGAAGCAAATCAAAAAAGCATTTGTGACAAGCTTGAGAAGATGGTAAAAAATCTGAAAAAAGAGATTGAGATATCACACCAGAAAATAGTCAGCCAACTCACAGCCATGCTTGGGTTCAAAGACCCATAAGCGAGAGAAGACACCAACACTTTGCCGGGGATGGCTTTTGTACAAAAGCAAGTAGCTTCACCTAATGTCAAGATCTCATAATCTTTTGTTCGTACTGAAGACAACACCGATGAGGTTCGCAGCCCCGAGATGCCTGACCTCAATGAAAAAACTGACATGGCAAAGGTCGAGAAGAAATGGGAAGACCGCTACAAGAAGCTGGCGGAAATGTTTAAAGTTTATCAAGAAAGAAGCATTTATGGTGGCAAGGATGCTATAGACTTGAGTCTAGTTTCGGACTTGGTGGCACCTCCAAAGTTCAAGGCCCCTGACTTCGAGAAGTATAATGGAACTGCATGCCCATTGGCACATTTGACCATGTACTATAGGAAAATGTCACCACATTTGGAAAACGAGAAATTATTGATTCATTGCTTCCAAGATAGTTTATCTGGGTCTGCTATCTGATGGTATTGTAACACCCGGGTTTGGGTTTTGGGTGAAATTAAAATTATAAAATATTATTTTGGGCTCGTGTTTTCAAAACAAATAATTTTATGTTGGGCTTGTTTTGATTTAAAACCCAAATTCCTTGGATTTTAGAATTTGGAGATAGCCATCTCATTAATGGCAATTTTGTAAATATTTGGACTTGTAAAATAAAACCATTTCTTTTATTTTCAAACACCAAAAATGCTATCATCTTCTACCTCCAAACACTCCAACGTGAAAACTCCCCCTTCCCCTTGAGTTACTATTCCATCACCCGTCTTGCTTGTTTTTAAAGGTTTTTCAAAGGTAAACTCGTTTTCATATTACCCTCATCTTCCTCTTTCTTGCCATGTAATTTGTTTTCAATGAAGCTCACTATTTTGCATTTTGGAGTTTTGGGATTTTGAATTAAAAATGCTAACTTTGTTAGCTTTAACTTAAGTTTTTGATTTGTTGATGTTAGATAAGTTGTTTGCTATCTAAAAGGCCCAACATACTCGATTTTTACATGGTTTTATGATGATTCACGAATTTGGGTTTGTTGGGGGGTTTTTAGAGGGGTTTAAGGTTGGTTTTGGGTGAAATCTTGAGGGTTGATGGTTGGTTTCTGTTTAAGGGTTGTTTTGGAAGCTTTTAGGTGCGTTAAAAGTTTTGAAATCAGTGGGTTTTGGCTGTGCTATAGGGCTGCTCGGAAATCAATGTTTTGGGAGTGTTCTTGGCTAGTTTAATTGCTTGAATGGTAATCCGGGTTTGTTCCAGTGTTTGATGTTGTTTGTGGTTGCTTTTGTTTGTGTTTGGATGACTAGAACCAAGGCTTTGTGTTGGAAAATCATCGGGAACCAATCCGAGAAGTTTGGGCGTTTGATTTGGCTTTGGTTGGTTGATCGGCTAGAGTTGTTGAGCTTGGAATAGTCGGTGAGTGGTTCAACGTTTTTAAATGGTTTCTAAACATTTTGGTTTGAGCATGTGGACCTAGTTCGGGCTTGGTAAACCCACCTAGAGTTGGGATTAGATTGGTAGTCTAATCTCAAGCTTAGTTTAGAAGACTTTGGTTGAACTTCTAAGTGTTATGTTATGCCTCTTGATTCATATTCATTGTGATTAATGTGGTTATGTATATTGTGATAAACATGTGTGTTGAGGCATGATGTTTGATGCATTGTTATATGCATGTGGTTTTGGAATGTGGTTTGTGCATGATGGTAAATCATGGTGAGTACGTGCTAAGCACGGAAAATGGTAAGAAGTTGTGTTGTGGAAGGTTGTGAAATGTGTTAGTATTTGCACTAGTATGCTTGAGTACAAATGATCGATCATTAGGATGTTTAGTGTGCACACGAGAGTCAAAATGCACGCGTGGTCTTGGTGATGGTAGTCATCAAGATGGAGTACGGGTACGCCCGTAAACCTTCTTATATATGTTAGTCGGTGATGAGTGGAATCCCATCGAAGGGGCGTGAGGATGAGTGGAATCCCCTCCGCATGAAACGGTGATGAGTGTAATCCCACCGTAACGTAATGGATGTGTTGTTGGATGTGAGTTCCAACGGTTATCCGTGTATTCGGGTCATAGCTAGGTGCCAATACGGATTGTGGAATGTGTTGCTAATACGTTTGATATATGTGTTTCCATATGGTTGTGTTTTAGACTTGTGAGCATGG
The DNA here is from genome assembly GCA_030270665.1 of Hibiscus trionum. Lineage (NCBI taxonomy): Eukaryota > Viridiplantae > Streptophyta > Magnoliopsida > Malvales > Malvaceae > Hibiscus > Hibiscus trionum. Next base: position 3,539,464 of record BSYR01000050.1, read on the forward strand.
CATGATATTGATATTATGTTCATGCATTATTTTTATTTGACTCATGTGGTTCGAAGGTAAGATCATGCATTCTTCCTTGGTTGAGTTGTTCGTGCTTGGACCCTGCATTGTCGAGGTTTGTTTTATGAGCTTACCATCACTAAGCTTTACGCTTACACTCTCTTTTGTCCGACAATGCAGATCCGTAGTCCTTGGGTTGCTTGTGCAAGGAGAGGGCCTCCAAGTGTGCTAGTTGAGATTTTGCTATCCTCAAGTATGAATTTCTAAGTTATGGATGTAATAGACAAGCAATGGGTTTTGAGTATTTGGATTTATGTTGTTGATTTGTGTTAGGAGCTTGTTTAGACTCCTTGATATGTGGATGCTTTGGTATGGCTTGTTGATGCCTTATTTTGGATTGTAAACCATGTTTTAATGCTTATCATGAATGCTTAAGTGTATGTTGGTTCTAAGGCATGAACCCTTAAAATGCTATGTATGCTCCTTTTTATGGTGAATGTGTTGGAGTATGCCCAAAGACCAATCATATGATGATTGAATAGACATACTATTTTACTAGATTTGTCAAGTAATGGCATTGCCGTTATTAGCATTTGGTATGGTGATGTGCATCAAACTAACCATTGGATAATAATGTCCATACAATAATACGATTATTGTTAAATATGATCCTTAGTCGAATATTATTACGGGTATGGACAATGATAATATATAAAGACTAGTATGTGGTTGATTGATAACAAGTGTTGTCATTGACATAGAGATGTCAAAATCAACACATAAGTATTTGTTAGAGAACAACATACTAGATTGACCCGCTATGAGCATGTTTCTTGGGTAATTATGTGACAGTCACAACATTGCTCATGATAAACATATGTATAATCCTCAGACATGAGATCAACATGATTTCAACATAAAGATTTACGTATTTTGACATAGTCAAATGTGTGTCGTAACTGACTACATTATAAAGACTAATGATTGGATACATGATGACCTATGTAGTGAAATATGGTTGATCAAGAAAGGATTTGTCCCTCCTACATATTGGGAGAAATATCTTCGGCCATTTGATTGAGTGAGATTAGAAAATGCATGGCCATGCTCGAAAATTATGATATTAGATATGAATATTATGATGTGAGATATCATAGAGATTTGTTTATCATAATCTACTCAAGACATCAAGAAACACTAGATGGACAACGCAAGTGTGACTAACCCATGACTTGTATTCATCTAAGATATAAAGGACAAAAGGATGAAATACATAAAGGAAGTTTATTCAGGAATTAGGAAAGTCAAACCATGACTTCATACAACTTAGGTAGCAATGATGTATTGTTAGATGCCACTAATTGTTTGTAAAATTAGAACAGTTCTAATTTTACTGCTAACGTTGCATGAACCTACAAGGGTCACACCCTTCGAATGAAACGAACAAAAATTGGAAACCATACTCCCTATTTTAGGGAGGTTGCCGAAAATCCCCTATGAGATAGGGGAAATCGGCAACTCCCTTAAATTGGAATAATATTGGATAAATATTGTATTTATCAAATATTATTTAGAGTTTGGAAAATATTTAGAGATTTAAATATTATAGAATAAGATTCTAGAAATTTAAATATATATTTGGAATTTATATAATGTATATTTAATTCCAAGTTTATGTAGAATTAGATTCTACATAATTAAAAATATATATTTAAATATATTTAAATCCAAGTAAAGATAGAATGAGATTCTATATAATAAAAAATATATATTTGGATTAAATATAATGTATATTTAAATTCATGTTTTATGTAGAATAAGATTCTACACAATTAAATATATATATATTTCATTTAATATTATTAAATATAATGTATATTTAATATAAACCAATTTCAAGTTAAATTAGATTCTATGAATTTTGGTTGAACTTGGATTTAAGGAATTCAACTAGAATTAAGTCTCTGAATACTATTTAAAGGGACAAGGGCTAGCAACCAAATCATCCCTATTCCTCCTTGCAAATTTCGACATATCCCTGGAAATTTCCCTCTGGAATTTTCGACGAGTCTCAGATTTCTTCTGAGAAGCTGTTCGATATTTTTCTGGTGTTCCTCTTGCCCCCTGACAAATTCCTGGCGATTTCCTAGTTCGAATCCATGTCCCGATAGAACTCCTGGTCAATTTCAGACTCCCTCAGGAATCCCTGGAGGGATTTCGACTTCTCCCTGAAAGGTGTTCAAACATGTCGAAATTTATCCCTAAGTGTTAGGGAGGCTGAAACTTTGTTCATTTTGTTTGGGTGGACTCCGTAGAGGTCGTTGCGAACCTGTGACGATTCCGGTTTTACATGACGTGGTTATTCCGACATACCGTCGGTTTTCCAGTTACCAGAGTTTTAAAAGGTAACTCTTCATCTTTTCTCCCCAGATTCGTTCCTGTACATGGATCCTGGCTGGATTACATCGGATTAATTTTTCCGCTGCGCCACGGGGCGTGCCGACGTGACCCAACAGAATGCATGATCCTTTTAATTGAATGGCATTCACATGTATCTTTGTGTGTTTTGAGCATATTTGTATTAGGGTGTATGCCTCCAGAGTTTATGTGTGCATGTTGTGTTTACTTCTTGAAGTCGTTGAGGGCATTTGGGATCGTTTAGAGATGATTAAAGCTGGTTTTGGAAACTCACAGACTGCAGGTGTTTCAGAACGGTTCAGGCTGTTTCGGAATGGGTGTGGTTCTAGGGCCCCCCGTATCGGAATGCATTCCGGTACAGTTTGGCTACTGTGAGCCCCTGTTTCGATACGAGTTTCGAAACACTTTGGCCACTGTGAATGCATGTTCCGGAACGTGTTTCGGAACGCCTAGGCGAGATGGGATCCTGTTCCGAAACAGGGTGGATGCGTTTCGGTACGGGTGTCTGGCTTTTTAAACTGGAGCCCGTGTTTTGAACCGGGCAAAACCTGTTTCGAAACATAGGCCTGAAAATGGGCTTTTGACATCTCTAAAGGGGTCTCAAGGGTTGGGCTTAGGCCCGGTTTGATGTTGGTCTTCTCGTGAGTCTTGTTTTCGCTGTCGCTTCACACATAGGCTTAATTAAATCCATCTAGACAAGATAATAAATGAAAATGTTTTCTCGGGTTGTTAACCGAAGTGGAGCCTTAAAGGGTTTCGCCTCAGTTATCCCCGTGTAACCCACTCGAACCGGTCAGTCACCCGGACCGGGACGAGGGGGTTACACTTGTTGGTATCATAGCCTGAGGTTTTAGATACCTCGAGCTGGTAAGTGAGGTAAGTTAAATTCTTGTATTTCAATTGCATGATATTTGCTTGCCATGTAAGTATGTTTGCTTGTTTAACAAGTATGCTTGATGTTTGCTTATTTGATCGCTTGTGTATGTTGTTTGAAGCATGCTGAGTAGAGTCCCATTGCTTCTATTACATCGGAAAAAGGATTTTTAAGTGAGGGAAACATACTTGAGCCACTTGGACCCTTTCCCTTGCTAACCATATCTTGTATGTTGTTGTTTTTGTAGTTTTTATCTGTGAGCTGGTATGTCGAGGCCTAGAGGTAGACCCCGGTTGGTTCGCCAGGAACCCCGTGTTGCGGCTCCTGTTAATGACCCGGTGGTTAGAGTAGAGGCTCCTGTGGAAGAGCCTGCTCTTGGAGTCGGAGCTCCACCACCACCACTTCCTCAGCCTGAAGTGGGAGGCGAGGCTGGAGCAGAGGGGGCGGGACCTCAGGTTGGTCAGGGTGGCCAAGGTTCTGCTGGGATAGACATGGCTCCGCTAGTTCAAGCTATAGCGGGAGCGTTTCAGGCCGTAGTTGCTGGAGCTCAGGCTGCAGCTCAGCCGAGAGGTGATGATGCTAGCTTACCTTTAAAGAGGCTTCGTAGCCTAGGAGTAGAGGAGTTCAGAGGATCTACGCCTGAGAGATCAGAGTTGTGGCTAGATAAGAAGGTCCGTATTCTAGCTCAGATGGGATGTGTTGGGGCTCGTAAGTTGGGCTGTGTAGTTCCGTTGCTTCAGGGTAATGCCTACACCTGGTGGGTCATCATTACTACCGGCGTGCCTGAGGCCGAGATCAGTTGGAACTTCTTTGAGACTGCTTTCAGAAAGAGGTATTTGGGCCCGAGATACTTAGATGAGAAGAAGCAGGAGTTCATGGCTCTTGTTCAGGGAGACGCCTCAGTGACAGATTATGAGATCCGCTTTGTCCGACTGAGTCAGTATGCTCTAGAGTTGGTTCTTACTCAGAGGGACCGTTGTAATCGGTTCAGGTATGGACTCCATGAGGAGGTCAAGAGGTATACCTTGGCTTCTGATTATTCTGATTTTGATGTCTTGGTCGCTATGGCCAAGGACGTCGAACATAGCTTGGGGTTGATCAAGCGTTCAGGAGGATCCAGTTCAGGGAAGAGGCATAACAACTTTGATCGTGCTGATTCCAAGAGGCATCGGGGCAGTAGACATCAGTTTGATCATAGGCGTGGCGGTGGCCACCATGGTAGAGGCCACCAGGGCCATAGAGCTGGAGGGCGTTTGCCCGAGTGTGCCCGTTGTGGGAGACAACATTCAGGAGAGTGTTGGGGCGACACAGGCACCGAATCTAGCACAGGCTCCTGCGAGAGCGATCGATTATCAGAGAGGTCGTGGGCGCGGTCGTGGTTACTTCCAGTCGAGGGCTGATGCACCTAGGATAGAGGCACCAAGGAATCTTGCTCATGTTGTGGCAGTTCAGCCAGAGGCCGGTGGACTAGCTAGTGTTTACGCACAGAGAGAGGCAGGGAATGACACAGATGTGATAGCAGGTAATTTTGAGTTACAGTCCATATCTTTGCTTTCCTTAGTTGATTCGGGTTCCACGCATTCTTACATTTTGAGTGAGCATGTGAAGAAGCTAGACTTACCTGTTGAGATCTTAGATGTAGGTATGCATGTGACTAGTTCCTTTGGAGAGACAGTTGTAGTTAGACGAATGTATAGGAGGTGTCCGCTGAAGATTCAGGGTCATGTGTTTCCTGTTGATATGATGGAACTTCCGTTCTATGGTTTTGATATTATTTTGGGTATGGATTGGTTGGTTGAGAACAGAGCTAGTGTAGATTTTGAGACAAAGAGGATTTCGTTGAAGCTTTCCGATGACTACGAGGTAGTGGTAGTAGGCGAGAACATTAAGTTCTTGTCGAATGTTGTGTCAGCTTTAGAGGTTCATAGGTTGATGGATTCCGGTTGTGAGGCTTATTTAGCGTATGTGATGAATCCGAATATGAGTTAGGTTAGATCGAAACATATCAGAACAGTTTGTGATTTTCCGGATGTGTTTCTAGAAGAGTTACCGGGTTTGCCTCCTGACAGAGATGTAGAGTTTGTGATTGAGACGGTTTCAGGGTCTACTCCAGTTTCTATTGCTCCGTACCGTATGGCTCCGAAAGAGTTGAAAGAGTTGAAAAGTCAGCTTCAGGAGTTGTTAGACCGTGTTTTTATTAGGCATAGTAGTTCGCCTTGAGGTGCTCCTGTGTTGTTTGTGAAGAAGAAGGATGGAAGTATGAGTATGTGTATCGACTATAGACAGTGGAACCAGTTGACAGTAAAGAACAAGTATTTGTTGCCTCGTATTGATGACTTGTTTGATTAGTTGAGGGGTGCCTCAGTGTTTTTGAAGATAGATTTGAGATCAGGGTACTATCAATTGAAGGTAAAAGAGTGTGATGTTTCGAAGACGGCTTTTATGACTAGATACGGTCATTATAAGTTCCTTGTGTTGCCGTTTGGGCTCACGAATGCGCCAGCAGCTTTCATGGATATGATGAACAGGGTTTTCCGAGACTATCTAGACCGATTTGTAGTTGTTTTCATAGACGATATCCTTGTATAATCGAGATCAGAAGAAGAACATGATGAGCACTTGAGACTTGTTTTGCAGAGATTGATGAGTAATCAGTTGTATGTTAAACTGAGTATGTAACACCCCAATTTTGGGCTTAGAAGTTTTGGGTTTCGGACCGGTTCGGTCGGAGTGCGGTTCGAATATATATAAAGGTGAAATTAGGAAAGCGTAGTTCGGGTTGCATTAAAAATATGGAAAAATGTCCTAAAATCCTCTTTTATTATATATAAGAGAAAGGTGAAACCAATTTTACAAAATGAGGTTTGGAAGAGTGACATTTTGGGTTAGTGACTAAAATGTAATTTTTGAAAACTGGGTGACTGTTTTAGAAAGGATTGAAACTTTGAATCTTTAAGGAGCTATTTACCCAATGGGAGTTTCTCCAGATTTTTTCTATGATATTAAATGATTAATTAAAGGTTTTTAAATAAAACTAAAAAGGAGGGAAGATATTTTGGCATTTTCCAACTAACTTTTCCTAAAGTTTCATTTCCATTTATCTCTCATCTTTCTCTCAAACCAAACACATTTTCTCCAGAGCATTTCCTTCTGATTTTGATGTCCAAGCATGAGGTTTTAATCCTCTTTTGATCTCTAATCATCTCTTCAACAAAACCTCACCATTTGCTAATTGGATTTTCAAGATTTTGGTTCTAAAAAGGGAGAAACTCAAGTTTGGAGGTAAGAACGTCCTTCTCCTCTAAACTCTCAGTTCTTTACTGAAATTCCCAAGTTCTCAATCCTTAATTTATGTTTTATAAAAGGTTTTAAGGTTGTGTTCTTGATCTTGGCTTTTAAATGCAAGATTTGCTTGATTTTGATGAAATTTCGTATGATCTGATTGGGCAGTGTTTTGAGGTGTCAATTTGATGTTAAATGAATGTTAAATTGATGAGAAGTTGAGGTTTAATCAATGCAATCCCGGATAGGTTGATTTTCCTAAGTTTAGCTTGAGTTTTTGGTTGTTTTTGGAGTGTTTTTGATGATCTGTTATAGCTGGAGGTATAAGGACGTGTTTGGGATCATTTTGAATGCTAATTGATGTTTATAAATGGTTAGAAGTGATGGATCTTGGCTGGGTTAAGTTTTGGAAGTGTTTGGAGGTGATTTCGGTTGTGTTTGGTAGCCGAAATGTTGGATTTGTGTAGAGCAGCGAGTTGAGTTGTGTGGCTGGTATTTTTAATGCATAATGATGCATTAATCCTCTGTTGTTGTGTGTTTGAAACAGGGGAGATTGATCCGTGAGCATTAGAGGTGGTGTGGAGGTTTCGGATGCTTGGAAGGCTTGTTGGCTAGCCTTGTTTTGTGTATCAGTGAGTGAAGTTGGGTTTTCAGCTTTTTAACCAAGGTTTGAAGGTTTTGGGAGCTTAGTTTAAGTCTAAACAACTTAGCTAAGCTCAAGAGTAAGTAAATGGAATTTCTCTCTTGGTTGTGTTATTAAATGGTTTTTAAAAGCACTTGTGATTGTTGGTTGCAATGCATGTGATTTGCATGTTTTAAATTCTGTTTTGGAAGCATTTAATAGCATGGTTTAATGCTGGATTTGAAAGTCATGTGTGAAGGATGCTCAAGGTAAGAGTTCCTTGGTTTTGTACATTGGAATTATGGAATTGATGCATAGTGTTGCATGATGTTTAATGGCTTTGTGTAATGCTTCAAAAACAGTGGATTGATGATGGTAAATGGTGGTTTTTGCATTTTGGTTATGCTTGTAAAAAAATGGATTAATGTGGTAAGATGGTTATATTGGCAAGTGATGTAAGTGGTTCTTGGTTACTTTAATCGGATATAGTTAGCCGGCTATAGGATTGGGTGCACCGTGAATAAAGTCGCCTTGGATGTGGAGTGGTTGTGAGTGAACCGGTAACTCCATCCAAGTACACTAACGAGATGGTTAAGAACACCATGGTGGTTAAAATTCCATGGGTGGGTCTTGTGTTAAGGTCATAATGGTGGTTAAAATTCCATTTGAGGACCTTGTGCTAGTTAAGATCACAATGGTGGTGTAAAGTCCATGTGTGGATCTTGTGAAGTATGTCCCGGATCTCGTTAGTGATGTTATACAACTACCAATGGTTGATGCTAAGGTTATATGGTGGTTAAAATTCCATATGGGGACCTTGTGCATGTTAAGGTCATATGGTGGTTAAAATTCCATATGAGGATCTTGTGAGTATTAAGGTTATATGGTGGTTAAAATTCCATATGAGAACCTTGTGAATGTTAAGGCCATATGGTGGTTAAAATTCCATATGAGGGTCTTGTGTATGGTAAGGTCAAATGGTGGTTAAAATTCCATTTGGGGACCTTGAGATTGGTAGTGTGTATGAAGCGTGGGGACAACGCTTGTGATCCGCGTATCCGATTGGTTGTTGAGTTGAAAAGTGGATATGGTTTATCACTTGGAAGCCAATATAAGGTTCTTGATTATAATGAAGCATGAGATGCTTGAAATGATGTATGGTTGCATGAGAAGTGTATAATGCTTAATGAATGCATGTATTACTTGTTAGCTTGAACAAGTGTTTATCTTCTATTGTGAATGTTGCATTGTGTGCATGGAATCTCTTCAATGCATTGTAGTTTTGTGAAGGCTTGTTTAAAAGGCATGTAATGCAAATGTTGAGTTTGTGGTTCATGTGTTGCACTTGTTTAATGCATGTGATTAATTGGTTGAGTAAGTGGTTTTTTTAAAAGGTTTCTTGCTTGAAATGATTTTCAAGGTATGAGAAAAGTATGATGTGAAGTGGAAGTGTTTTCCAAGGTTCTTGTATTTAACTTTGCATGTGATGTTCATGCATGGAATGGTTTAAGTGTTGGTTTTGCAAGTTTATGCTTTGAGAAGGGTTACTTAGCTTTCTAAGCTAAGGGTTGGTTTTCATGTTTGAGCAATGCATGATTTTGAGCATGTTGTTGAAAAGGGTTTTCCAAACATTGCTTTGGTTTATCAAATTACGATGCTTTTGAAAGTGGTTTATGATTCGCTGCATTGATGGTGTTTTGGTTTTGAGCATTCCTCACTAAGCATTATGTGCTTACGCTCCTTTTTGTCCATCAATGCAGATAGTTGATGTTGGAACAGCGAGAAGCAAAGGATTCAAGGAAAGCTCCACTTGAGATGTATGTCTCGGTAATAGCTATAGATAATAAAGGCAATGGGGGGTGAAACTCTTATGTTGATGTCAATGAGATTGTGTATGTTGGACAAGATTGGTTTTATGTTGTTGATAATGCTAGAACTTGTAATTGGCCTCTTGGTATGTGGTTTGGTGATTTGAGGATTTTATGGTTTGCCTAATAGGATGCTTGCCTATAGAATTGGGTATTTCTTATTTTGATGCCATGTTGATGTTTGGTTGATGCAATTATGTTCCTTGTATGTTGGATGACTTGCTGGTAAAGTTTGGATGCATTTGGAGCATGTTTGATGGGTCAATTGTATGATAAACCAGCAATTTTTCTGCAATCTGGGCAACCTGTTTCGGAACAGGTGTTACCGTATCGGAACGGGGGCCTGAAATGGCCTGGGCGTTCCGAAACGGAAGGCACTGTTCCGGAACGGATTGGCCACTGCCAAGCCCTATTTCGGTATCAGTTTCGGAACGGTCCCGCGTTTCGGAACGGGTCTTCCCTGTTCTGAAACACTCGACCGTTGGGCACTGAAATTGATGGTTTAATGTTTTGAAACTTTGCGTTTTGGTCCTGAACCTTGTTGTTGCAATTGGTTTCGTTTGAGATGTTCGTTTGAGCTGAATTTTGGCAGTGAAGCATGAAACATGACTAATTTCATATTGGTAACTTTCAATTGGGCTAAGTCCTTAAAATTTTCAGATTTTACAAATTGGTCCCTAAAGTTGTATTTTGTGCAATTGAGTCCCTGAATGATCTTTGATTGGTGTAATCTTTGAGTATGCTGTTCTTGTGATCATGTCTAGGGTTAATGTGCATTTACATAAGATTAAAAAGAAAAAAAAGGGTTGTTAATCAAAGTTGACTTTCGGGTTGACTTTGGTTTTCCCCGTGTAAACTTCTTAATTCGGTTCAACCGTCTGGGCCGGGTTAAGGGGGTTACAGAGTAAATGTGAGTTCTGGATTAGAGAGGTTGTGTTTCTTGGCCATGTAGTATCCGCTAAAGGTATACGTGTTGATCCGACGAAGATTAAAGCTATTCTTGAGTGGAAACAACCTAAGTCAGTGACTGAGATTAGGAGTTTCCTAGGATTAGCTGGTTACTATAGGAGGTTCGTTGATGGTTTCTCTAGAGTAGCTGCTCCGTTGACTAAATTGTTGCATAAGGGAGTGAAGTTTGAGTGGTCTGATTAGAGACAAAAGGCTTTTGAGAAATTAAAAGAAGCTTTGACGAATGCTCCAGTGTTAGTACAACCAGTTTCAGGGAAAGAGTTTGTGATCTATAGTGATGCTTCCTACGTAGGTTTAGGTTGTGTTCTGATGCAAGAAAGGAGAGTTGTTGCTTATGCTTCGAGATAGTTGAAGGTGCACGAGAAGAACTACCCTACGCACGACATTGAGTTAGCAGCAGTTGTGTTTGCGTTGAAGATTTGCCGTCACTACTTGTATGGTGAGAAGTGTACGGTTTACACTGATCATAAAAGCTTGAAGTATCTGATGACTCAGAGAGAGTTGAACTTGAGACAGAGAAGATGGCTTGAACTATTGAAAGACTATGCTTTGACTATTGAGTATCATCCGGGTAAGGTAAATGTAGTGGCCGATGCGTTGAGCAGAAAAGTTGCAGTTGAGTTGCGAGCTATGTTTGCTAGGTTGAGTGTATCAGGGGATGGTGGTTTGATTACAGAATTGCAAGTGAAGCCTTCGTTGATTCAGATGATTAGAGAGAAACAGTTGCAAGACGTATCTCTAGCTTCACATGTTCAGGACATTGCCGAAGGTAGACCGACAAAGTACAATTTCAGTGATGAGAATGTGTTGTGTTTTAGAGACAAAGTTGTAGTACCTGAAGATGTTGAGTTGAGACGTATGATTCTGAGCGAAGCACATTCGAGTCCTTTTTCGATGCATCCGGGTAGTACTAAGATGTATCGAGATTTGAAGAATGAGTATTTCTGGGTTGGTTTGAAGAAAGATGTAGCCGAGTATGTGAGCCGTTGCATGGTTTGTCAGAGGGTAAAGGCAGAACATCAGGTTCCTTCAGGTTTGTTACAGCCTTTGAAGATTTCGGAATGGAAATAGGAGAGAATCACTATGGACTTTGTGTCAGGGTTGCCGTTGTCTCATTCGAAGAAGAATTCTATTTGGGTGATAGTTGATAGATTGAACAAGTGTGCTCATTTCTTAGCAGTGAACACCACAGATTCTTTAGACAAGTTGGCGAACTTGTACATCCGCGAGATTGTGAGACTTCACGGAGTTTCAAAGTCTATAGTATCAAACAAAGATCTGAGATTCACAGCGAGGTTCTGGAGTTGTTTGCATAGTGCCCTAGGTAGTCGTTTGCATTTCAGTACTTCGTATCATCCGCAGTCAGATGGTCAGTCAGAGCGTGTGATACATTTGTTAGAGGATATGCTCCGTTGTTGTGTGATTGACTTCCAGGGTTCTTGGGAGAAGCATTTGCCCTTAGTTGAGTTTGCTTACAACAACAGTTACCAGGCTAGTATCCAGATGGCTCCTTATGAGGCTTTGTATGGTAGACGGTGTAGGACTCTGATCTGTTGGGCTGAAACGGGTCAAAAGTTGTTACCCATGCCAGATTTGCTTAAGGGGACTATCGACTAAGTGAAGTTGATTTGTGACCGTTTGAAGGCATCTTCCGATCGTCAGAAATCTTACGCAGATTCAAAGAGAAAAGATATTCAGTTCTCAGTGGGTGAGAAAGTGTTTCTGAAAGTATCTCCGTGGAAGAAGGAAATGGATATGGCCGGAAAGGCAAGTTGAGTCCGAGGTTTATTGGTCCGTATGAGATAGTTGAGCGGATTGGGTCAGTAGCTTACCGTTTGAGATTGCCTTCAGAGTTAGAGAAGATCCATGATGTCTTTCATGTGTCGATGCTTAGGAGATATAGATCAAATCCGTCTCATGTTATGTCCGTGGAAGAGATAGAACTGAATCCGAATTTGTCTTACAATGAAGAACCAGTTGAGATACTTGCTTCTGATAGCAAGGTATTGCGTGGCAAGACCATAGAGTTGGTCAAGGTTTTGTGGAGACATAGAAGTGTGGAAGAGGCCACGTGGGAGAGGAAAGCTGATATGCTTGAGCAGTTTCCGTATCTGTTTTCGTCAGGTAATTTCGGGGACGAAATTCCTTAAGTGGGTGAGAGTTGTAACACCCGAGTTTGGGGGTCGGGTGAAATTAAAATAATAAAATATTATTTTGGGCTTGTGTTTTCAAAACAAATAATTTTATGTTGGCCTTGTTTTGATTTAAAACCCAAATTCCTTGGATTTTAGAATTTGGAGATAGCCATCTCATTAATGGCAATTTTTTAAATATTTGGACTTGTAAAATAAAACCCTTTCTTTTATTTTCAAACACCAAAAATGATATCATCTTCTACCTCGAAACACTCCAACGTGAAAACTCCCCCTTCCCCTTGAGTTACTATTCCATCACCCGTCTTGCTTGTTTTTGAAGGTTTTTCAAAGGTAAACTCGTTTTCATATTACCCTCATCTTCCTCTTTCTTCCCATGTAATTTGTTTTCAATGAAGCTCACTATTTTGCATTTTGGAGTTTTGGGATTTTGAAATAAAAATTCTAACTTTGTTAGCTTTAACTTAAGTTTTTGATTTGTTGATGTTAGATAAGTTGTTTGCTATCTAAAAGGTCCAACGTACTCGATTTTTATATGGTTTTATGATGATTCACGAATTTGGGTTTGTTGGGGGGTTTTTAGAGGGGTTTAAGGTTGGTTTTGGGGCTGTTTTGGGTGAAATCTTGAGGGCTGATGGTTGGTTGATGTTTAAGGGTTGTTTTGGAAGCTTTTAGGTGTGTTAAAAGTGTTGAAATCAGTGGGTTTTGGCTGTGCTATAGGGCTGCTCGGAAATCAATGTTTTGGGAGTGTTCTTGGCTAGTTTAATTGCTTGAATGGTAATCCGGGTTTGTTCTAGTGTTTGATGTTGTTTGTGGTTGCTTTTGTTTGGATGACTAGAACCAAGGCTTTGTGTTGGAGAATCATCGGGAACTAATCCGGGAAGTTCGGGCGTTTGATTTGGCTTTGGTTGGTTGATCGGCTAGAGTTGTTGAGCTTTGAATAGTCGGTGAGTGGTTCTACGTTTTTAAATGGTTTCTAAACATTTTGGTTCGAGCATGTGGACCTTGGTCGGGCTTGGTAAACCCACCTACAGTTGGGATTAGATTGGTAGTCTAATCTCAAGCTTAGTTTAGAAGACTTTGGTTGAACTTCTAAGTGTTGTGTTATGCCTATTGATTCATATTCATTGTGATTAATGTGGTTATGTATATTGTGATATACATGTGTGTTGAGGCATGATGTTTGATGCATTGTTATATGCATGTGGTTTGGGAATGTGGTTTGTGCATGATGGTAAATCATGGTGAGTACGTGCTAATCACGGAAAATGGTAAGAAGTTGTGTTGTGGAAGGTTGTGAAATGTGTTAGTATTGGCACTAGTATGCTTGAGTACAAATGATCGATCATTAGGATGTTTAGTGTGCACACGAGAGTCGAAATGCGCGCGTGGTCTTGGTGATGGTAGTCATCAAGATGGAGTACGGGTACGCCCGAAAACCTTCTTATATATGTTAGTCAGTGATGAGTAAAATCCCATCAACGGGGTGTGAGGATGAGTGGAATCCCCTCCGCGTGAAACAATGATGAGTGTAATCCCATCGTAAGGTAATGGATGTGTTGTTGGATGTGAGTTCCAATGGTTATCCGTGTATTCGGTTCATAGCTAGGTGCCAATACGGATTGCGGAATGTGTTGCTAATACGTTTGATATATGTGTTTCCATATGGTTGTGTTATGGACTTGTGAGCATGGCATGATATTGATATTACGTTCATGCATTATTTATATTTGACTCATGTGGTTCAAAGGTAAGATCGTTCATTCTTCCTTGGTTGAGTTGTTCGTGCTTGGACCCTGCATTGTCGAGGTTTGTTTTATGAGCTTACCCTCACTAAGTTTTACGCTTACGCTCTCTTTTATTCGATAATGCAGATCTGTAGTCCGTTTGTTTCTTGTGCAAGGAGAGGGCCTCCAAGTGTGCTAATTGAGCTTTTTTCTATCCTCAAGTACGAATTTCTAAGTTATGGATTTAATAGACAAGCAATGTGTTTTGATTATTTGGATTTATGTTTTTGATTTGTGTTAGGAGCTTGTTTAGACTCCTTGATATGTGGATGCTTTGGTATGGCTTGTTGATGCCTTATTTTGGATTGTAAACCATGTTTTAATGCTTATCATGAATGCTTAAGTGTATGTTGGTTCTAAGGCATGAAACCTTAAAATGCTATGTATGCTCCTTTTTATGGTGAATGCATGATCCTTTTAATTGTATGGCCTTCACATGTATCTTTGTGTGTTTTGAGCGTGTTTGTATTAGGGTGTATGCCTCCAGAGTTTATGTGTGCATGTTGTGTTTGCTTCTTGAAGTCGTTGAGGGCGTTTGGGATTGTTTAGAGATGATTAAAGCTGGTTTTGGAAAATCACGGACTGCAGGTGTTTCGGAACGGTTCAGGCTGTTTCGGAACGGGTGTGGTTCCAGGGCCCACCCGTATCGGAACGCGTTCTGGTACGGTTTGGCTACTGTGAGCCCCTGTTCCGATACGACTTTCGAAACACTTTGGCCACTGTGAATGTCTGTTCCGGAACGTGTTTCGGAACGCCTAGGCGAGATGGGATCCTGTTCCCAAAAGGGGTGGATGCGTTTCTGTACGGGCGTCTGGCTTTTTAAACTGGAGCCCGTGTTTCGAAACGGGCAAAACCTGTTTCGAAACACATGCCTTAAAATGGGCTTTTGACATCTCTAAAGGGGTCTCAAGGGTTGGGCTTAGTCCCGGTTTGATGTTGGTCTTCTCGTGAGTCTTGTTTCCGCTGTCGCTTCACACATAGGCTTAATTAAATCCATCTAGACAAGATAATAAATGAAAAGGTTTTATCGGGTTGTTAACCAAAGTGGAGTCTTAACGGTTTTCACCTCAGTTATCCCCGTGTAACCCACTCGGACCGGTTAGTCGCCCGGACCAGGACGAGGGGGTTACAGGTATGCTCAACTGAGTCGGGCCAACATACGCACTTGGAGAGATTTGTCAAAAGCTTTCCTCAAATAGTGCGATTATGTAACAAATATGGCCTCAAGCAGGATTGTGCTACAGAATATGGAACAAAAGCCCAACGAGAGCTTCCGCCAGTACGCTCAGATGTGGCGAGATGTGGCAGCCCAAGTTCAACCTCCACTGTCAGAAAATGAGGTTACCCTATTAGGGGTGTTCAAATCCGGGTACCCGGGTGTTCGGGTACCCGAAGTACCGGGTACCCGGATCGTCGGGTATCTATAAAATCGGCCCATGTCCCGACCCGGAAATTACGGGTACCCGGTAATCGGGTACCCGGGCGTTGCGGGTACCCGAAAAATTAGGTACCGGGTACCCGGATTTTTACCAATTTTCAAATCATTAAATTAAAAAAAATATACACAAATTTAAAAGTTCGAATTACATAATCCAACATCCAAACATATAATTTTAAAATCCTAATTACAAGTTACATTGTATTTTATATTTTTATTTATTACGGTAGATTACCATAAATTCAAAACCTCAAGTTTTATTTTTTTCGATGTGAAATCCTTATAACTGTAAATATATATATATATATATATATATATATATATATATATATATATATATATGTGTGTGTGTGTGTGTGTGTGTGTGTGTGTGTGTGTGGATTGAGAATATTGTAAATTGTAATATACATATACATAGTTACATACACTGTAATACTTATACATACAACTAATACTATAAATTGTAATGTATTGTAATATATTGTAATATATATGAAGTGTGAATACTGTAATTTATAATATATTGTATATACATATACTGTAATACTCTAAATTGTAATATATATATGGAGTGCGGTGAAATTGAGAGAGAAGATTAGTGCGAATTGTGAAGGGAGAGTATTTGAGGGATCGAGATTTAAAAATTAGGTTGTTTGATTTAGAAATATAGTGAATATAAGGATATTTTGTTTAAAAATTATAATTATATTTAAAATAAAATATAAAAAAATTAGGAACCGGGTACCCGAAATTTTCTACTTTTGTGACCCGGGCCCGACCCGACCCGGGAAATGGCGGGCCGGGTACCCGACCCGGGTAAAAAAAATTTCTGGATAATTACCCGGTTATTTGTATTCGGGTAGTCGGGTCGGGTAATTCGGGTCGGGTAATTTTGAACACCCCTAACCCTAATGTTTGTGAAAACCTTGAATGGTCCCTTCTATCACTACATGTTAAATCACGCCACCGAAGGTTTTACAGACATGGTCATGAATGGAGAGTTAATATTGGCAACCATCAGAAATGGAAGACTTGAGAGAGAAGAAGATGACGAGGACGAGCGTGCTTAGAGTTTTGTCACGAAGTCATTGGAGGCAAGATTGGCCGGGATTCGTGCTTTCATGGAATAAAACTAAGTTTTCTCTCGACAGTTGGGACCATGCTTAGAACCAACCCTCTTTCTTTTGCCTGCGAGCATTAGGGATCTCTTGTAAGGGCTTCTATGTCAGTTTATTTGTTTAAAGATGCATTTTTTTTCTTCAAATGGCAAACGTTTCTCATTTTTTTTTTCTTTTTCCCTACTTTGCATTTTTTATCCATTTTAAGCATACATCTTCTTTGCAGAGTCCCAATTATTGATTGTATGAATGATTCTTGAAACTAATCTCGAGATAGAGGGGCAAAATGTGTGTTCAGGTTTAATATACAGATTATAAGTGCATTTTCCTCTCAGACATTGCTGTTAGGGGCCTTGAATGAAGTGATAACTCTAAAACATCTACCAACTGAAGACTGCTTTTCTTCGACGATATTTATGTGTGAAATGACATTTGGCATTCCTTCATTTCCCTTCACGAATAAGAAAAATCCATTTGTTGTCCCCCTTTGAGCCTGATATTATTTTTCTTATGATTTAACCCTAACCAAGGATCACTCCCCACACCGGGGGCATAAAAAATGAAAAACTGTTTGAAAGAAACATGTTAGATTAAGTTGAATGTCCTAAACTCTAAATGAAAATGACACAAAAAGGAAAAACAAGAAAAGAAGAAAAGAAAAAGAAGGAAGAAAAATAAAAGAGAAAGAAAAAGAAAAGAAGAAAAAAGAAGAAAAGAGAAGAGAAAAGAAAAATAAATGAAGAAAAGAAGAAATGCGAAGAAAATTTTGAAATCCTTTAAACGAGATTGTACCAGAAAAGGAAATGAACTCTAGGGTGAAAACCTAAAATGGGCAGTCTAGAGTGATCAAAAGGATAAAAGAAGAAGCACATAAATTTTATCAGGAAAGTTGATCCTTGGTTTAATCACCTTTAAAATTTGAATCTGAGCCTTTATATCCTTTCTTTGGCAACTCGAGCCTAGCCTACATTACAAGCCTTAAAATACCATTTGGATCATACATGAATATTTGAGAAAAGGAGTTTGTCTTCAAAATACATTCTGCCTAATTGAGTTAACCTTTCTTCAAGGACCTCGAGCTTCTAATGTCTGATTGAGATTAGAAAAGTGGGAAAATTAAAAATTGGGGAGTGTGTGAGTAAAAGAGAGCCACCAAAGGTGGGGCACTATCCGGTAGATGGATTCTTGAATCATTCATGCTTTGAATTTTGGGGCATCTGACTTTGCCCTTTTCTTGTGTTAGCCATGATTTTTTCTTGAGATCCTCATTTCTAGCCTTTTCTTGTGTTTGTTATGACTTTTTCATTTGAACCATCATTTCTAGCCCTTTCTTGCATCTTATAAGTAGGCTGACATAGATTAATAAAAAGCAAAATATTTCTTGGTATTGATCTCAACTGTAGGAGACCATGAACGAATCATTTCGTCACTACAGAAAACAATTAAACCTTAGTATGAATGGGGCATCACCTTGCATGAGAAGGCAAAGAGGAAAAGAAGAAGCAGATGTGATGAAGAGTTTGAAGTAGGTCGTGTTGTCAAGAAAAGATCCACATACAAGATGAAGAAGCGCAAAATCATGAGAAGATAAATAATTGCACTTCATAAGCAAACGATGTCGTCATATTGGGGCAATCTACATTGGCTAATGAATTAAGGCCCTTAGTATTAATAGGCGTGAGAAGAAGAGATTAAAGCGCCAACGTCATTCAAAGATATTCAAGGTAGAAATAAGCTTTGCTGCAAGGATTTAAACCAAGCAATGCAAGGTGTCCTACAGGGGCAAGAATTTAAGAATTCACAAGAAGCATTGAAGATGCTTGATAAGGGGCATATGAAGACTTGAAGCATTCCAAAATACACAAGGAAGCCTTTCACTCAACCTTGATGTATTAACTACAATGATGGTAGATCTTGAGACGATCGCCTACGAAGATTGAATGTTTTCAATGAAGCAAAGAGATATGAAGAATGAAAATGGCGAAGCTATGGCAGTTGAAGAAATCCGTCTTTCCAACCAGGAGTACAAGATCACTGGATTAAGTGAGCAAAATTGCAAATGTCAAATGTTTTCCATGAGTCGAAAAAAAAAACAGTGAAAAAGTATGATTGCTTATCTAGAGTAAGCGAGTAAACGTCTGGGAAAAATTAATTTTGAGAATTCAAAAAGCAAAAGAAATGAGACATGCATTCATGTTTTCGGCATCCCTAGGGACATGCACATCATAATTGCATTAAGCATTGCATTTTTTTCAGGTACACGAAGGACCTTTCAGCAAAATAACTAGCCTATCCGTTCGGGCATTTGGAGAATGGAGTCCGCTTATTCATCCAAGCGTAAGGTGGATGAAACCCCTTTTGGAATCTGCTTATCTATTCGAGCGCAAGGAGAATAGAACCTGCTTATTCATCCAAGCGTAAGGTGAATGAAACACTTTTTTGGAACCTGCTTATTCATCCGAGTATGAGGAGGATGGAACCCCTATTAGAACCCGCTTATTCATCCGATCATGAGGATGGAACCCTTTTTTTAAAGCCTGCTCATTCATCCAAGCATAAGGTGGATGAACCATTGTTTAGAACCCGCTATTTCATCCAAGCGTAAGGTGGATGAAACACTTTTTTTTAACTTTCATCTGAGCATGAGGAGGATGGAACCCCTTTTTTAGAACTCGCTTATTCATCCAAGCATAAGGAGGATGAAGTTTTTCCAGAAGATTCGCCTAGCCAGTCGTAAGGAAAATGAAGGTTTCTTATTCATCCAAGCATAAGGAGGATGAAGTTTTTTTTCTTCGAAGATTTGCCTATCTGTTTGGGTGCAAAGGAAAATAGAGTCCGCTTCTTCATCCAAGCATAAGGAGGATGAAGTTTTCCAGAAGATCTGCTTATCTATTCGAGCACAAGGAGAATAGAATTAGCTTATTCATCCAAGCATAAGGAGGATGAAATTTTTCAGAGGTTTGCTTATTCATCCAAGTATAAGGAGGATGAAATTTTTCAGAGGTTTGCTTATTCATCCAAGCATAAGGAGGATGAAATTTTTAGAAGATTTTCTTATCAGTTCGGGCAAAAGGAGAATGGAGTTCGCTTAGTCATCCAAGCACAAGGAGGATGAAATTTTTTAGAAGACCCGCTTATTCATCCAAGCATAAGGAGGATGAAATTTTTCAAAAGTTTGCTTATTCATCAAAGCATAAGGAGGATGAAATTTTTTCAGAAGATTCACCTATTCGTTCAGGAGGAAAGAGAATGGTTGCTTATTCATCCAAGCATGCGGAGGATGAAATCTTTTGAAGTCTGTTTACTTATTCATCTGAGTGTAAAGAGGATGAAACCTTTTGAGGTTTTCCATATTCATCCAAGTATAAGGAGGATGAAATCGTTTGAAGTCTGTTTGCTTATTCATCCAAGCATAAGGAGGATGGAGTTTTCAGAAGAATTTACATGTTTGAGTATCTGGGAGAATAGAAACCAACTCAACAATTCGGGCACTTGGGAGAATAGAACCCAGCTCAACTATTCGAGCATAAGGAGAATAGAATTGGCCTATTTGTTTGAGCATGGAACCCAGCTCAACTATTCGGGCATTTGGGAGAATAGAACCCATCTTAGCTATTCGAGCGTAAGGAGAATAGAATCGGCCTATCCATTCGGGCGTTTGGAGATTGGAATTCGCTCATCTATTCGGGCAAAAGGAGAATAGAACAAGCCTATCCATTCGGGCGTTTGGAGATTGGAATCCGCTCATCTATTCGAGCAAAAGGAGAATAGAACAAGTCTATCCGTTCGGGCATTTGGAGAATGGAGCCAATTTGGAAAGTCAATGAAAATTAGTGCCTTTTCGGTCTTTGCTTTATTTCTATTGCACAGAGATAAGCAAAGAGGGGCAGCTCTTGTCACTAAATTTTCACCTCGGTGTTAAATAATTCGAAAAAAATAAAAAAATAAAATCATTTTGAAGCCCACCATTTAAATAAATAAAATCCTTTTAAAGCCAACATTTTAAAATAAAAATCCATTTTCAAAAGAGCTCATTTAAAAAGGCCCACTTTTAAAAAAAGAAGACAAAGCCCATTTTGAAGCCCACTTTTAAAGTTAAGAAAGGGAAAGAAAAGAAAAGAGAAAAAAGTAATTCTAATAATAAATGGAGAAGAAAAAAAGGAAATAAATAAAGTAAAGAAATGATATTAATTGTGATGAAATAAAAAAAAAGCAGCAAAAAGCAGCAACAAAAAACAAAAGAAAATAAAAAAAAAAGAAAAGGAAGAGCCCACGCGCGCGGCCACGCGCCTACTACGTGCGCTGCACGCGCTCGAATCCCAGCCCAGGAAACCCTTTTCGCGATCTTCCTGGTGGCCGGCCACGGCTGCCGACGCTGCTGGTATCGGCCGGTCCACCTCGCCGCCACTAACCCCGCTTGCTGCCGCCGCCTGTGCTCGCCGGAATCTGCAAAAAACCGAGAAAGGTAGTCAAACAGTAGGCTCGAATCAAGGGGAAAATTCAACTCGAATATTCAACCAAATCGGATATGGTTTGAGGGGTTTTTCCTAGAATCAAGTTTCTTGTCTGATTTTAGCTTTAATTCGGGGATTGAAATCCGAATTTGGCTTGAATTTGAAGCTAAAATTTAAGTATAAATACCATCCTTTTCATTTGTTCAACACACACCAATTTGAGAGAAAAACCACTAGAAAAGGGAGTAAGAAAAATCTAAAAAAATTCTCTGAATTTTTCAAGAGTTGGCTGGAAATTTTTTGAAGAAAAAGTTTGAGTTTGGAGCAATTTTCCGTAGGCTGTATGGCATTTCGAGAAGCTTGAATTCGAGTTCATCGTTCGTCGATTTCTCGGTAAAATTTCTAACTTTTCGTTGTTTATTTTTTATGTTAATCATATGTTTGTTCTTGGTTGAGTTTTGGTGTTTTTATTTGTGTTGTTTGTGATTTTTAGGTTGCTTTTTCGAAGTCGGAAAACCGTTCACGATTCCGGTAACTTTTTTGTTTTAAATTTCGTTTTAATTTTTAGTTTGATCTTAAAATGTTTGCATGCTTTTAAAAAAATTTGTTAAGGTGATTTTGATCTTTAAAAATGTAGAAAATAATTTTTAAGGTGTTTAGATTTTATATGCATGAATAAATTAAATAAATGTGGTTAATTTGAAAAACTTGAATTTAGGGATTTAATTAGAAGAAATAATAATGTGAGATGTTAGATAATAAAGGGCTTGATATTAAAAAAATAAAAAAGGAGATTTTTATGATTTATTTTAAATAATTGATGGGCAAAAATGATTTTAAAAGAAAAATGTTTTTTAGAAAAAAATAAAAAGAAATAAATTTTTAAGAAAAAGAAAATAAAAAGGATTTTGAAGTAAAAATTAGGGTCTAGGATATTTAAATAAATTTTTAGAAAGGGGAAAACTTAAAAAAGAGTTCTTTAGGAAAAATAAAGTTTATTTTGAAAAGAGGTCGTTTTAAAAGAAAAAAAAAACATAAAATAAAAAAATGAAAATGAATTTAAAAAGAGTGAAAATTAATATGAAAAAGAAAAACAGAAAATGGTAAAAAAACATAAAGAATAAAAAAAAAGTAAAAAGTGTAAAAAAGAGTTTTAGCTTAGAAAATAATAAAAAGAAATAAAGGCTTTTAAAAGGAATAATAAAAAGGGTAAAAATCAAAAGAATAAAAGTTTGCTTGCTTGTTTTTAGAAATAGGTAAAAACTTAGGTGTAACGCCCCGATTTTGGGCCTAGATGTTTTATAGTTCGAATCGGACCGGTTGAGAACGGTTCGAATCTTAAAGGGAGATTTAGGGAACACCTAGTTCGAGATGTTTTAAAAATATGGAAAAATATCTAAAAATCCTCATTTAATATATGAATGATTATGGTGAATTCAATTTTACAAAATAAGGTTTGGAAATACTACATTTCGGTGTAGTGACCAAATCGTAGTTTTTGCAAAAGTGGAATAGTGACTGTTTTGTAAAGGACTGAAACTTTGAATCTTTAAGGAGCTAATTTTACCTAAATGTTTTTCATTATATTTTTCCTTAATTTTGGTTATTTTAATAATGTTTTAATTAAAGAAAATAAAGGTTAATTAAAAGGAAACTACCTTTGACTTTTCATAACTACTTTTCATCAATTTTCTCTCATTTCATTTCCTCTCAAATTCTTTTCAGCCAAACACATTTTCTCCAGCAAATATCTTTTGATTTTCACTCCAATTGATGAGATTTTAATCTCCTTTTGATTCTTGATCATTTCCTCATCAAATCCTCTTGTTTTTACATTGGAATTTCAAGGAAAACTTACCCCATTCAAGGAGAAATCATCCATTAGAGGTAAGCTTCGTCCTTCTCCTCTAATGATCAGTTCTTTACTGAAATTCCCAAGTTATCAATCATTTGTTAATGGTTTTTGAGTGGTTTCAATGTTAGAGACAAGAAATTGTATTAAAACTCAAGATTTTTGAAGAGACATTGATGATTTTCGTGGTGAATGATTAGGATCTGTTTTGAGGTGGTTTTCTAATGTATTTTGGATGTTAATTGATGTTACAAATGAGGTTTTATCAATCAAATCCCGAATAGGCTTGGATTCCTAAGTTTTGTATGCTAGAATGATGGTTTTTTGGGTGATTTTAGTGTTATGTTATAGATGGAGGTATAAGGAAGAGTTTGTGGTGGTTTTTTATGTTAATTGATGTTTAGAATTGATTGGAGGTGATAGATCTTGGCTGGGCTTTGATTTGGGAGTGTTTGGATATGGTTTCGGTAGTGTTTGGTAACCGAAATGTGGTTTTTGAGTAGAGCAGCGAAATTAGATGTGTGGCTGATGATTTTAATGCATGACGATGCATTAATCCTCTGCTCTTATGTGTTATAAACAGGGGAGGCATCTTCGGACACATTTGGTGTTGATCCGGAATTGCCGAAAGGCTAGATAGTGTTTCAGCGAGCAAGGCGAAACGTAATCAGTGAGTAGAAAAGAGTTTTCCAGCTTAGAAACGTGTTGAACGTGGTTTTGGGAGCTTAGTGTAAGTTTGAAACACTTAGCTAAGCTCAAGAGTAAGTGAATTGAATTTCTCTTGGATTGTGCTACATTTTGGTTTTAAATGCACTTGAGATGGTTGTGTTATTAATTAATGTTTTAAGCATGTTTAAACCTGGTTTAAATGCTGGATTTTAATGTCATTACGTTAAGGGTGCACTAGGTAAGTGATCCTTGGTTTTCATATGAAAATGCATATGATGTTAAACATGTGTGCTTGTGTAAATAACATTGTGGTTGTGCTAAAAATCGTGGATTAATGTGGACGAATGATTATATTGGCAAGTGATGAAAATTGTTTTTGGTTACTTTAATCAGATATAGTTAGCCGACTATATGATTGGGTGCACCGTGAATAAAGTCACCTTGGATGTTGAGGGGTTGTGATTGTGCCGTAATCTCCATCCAAGTACCCTAACGATTGAGGTTAAGATCACAACGGTGAATGGTTAGTCTCGTGTGTAAGTCTTGTGTATGTTTCCCATACTCTCGTTAGTGGAATTATACAACTACCGATGAGTGATGTCGAGGGGTTGTGATTGTGCCATTAGTCTCCATCACGGGTGTTGAGGGGTTGTGATTGTGCCATGTGTCTCCACCTTGTGTAGTCCGGTAGTTTGTATGAAGCGTAAGGGACAACGCTCGTAATTCGCGTATCCGATTGTGTCTTGTGTTGAAAGGATTTGTGAACTATCACTTGAAAGCCAATATGATGTAAATGATCTAAGTGAAGCATGAGATGCTTGTAAATGATGCAAGAGTGCATGAGAAATATGTGTGTGATGCAAGAATGCATGTGATGCTTGTTAAAGCATGAGCAAAGGTTTATATTTGCTGTTTTATATTGATGCATATGTGCATGAGGTTTCAAAAGTGCATTGAAGTCTTGAGAAGGCTTGTTTTATAAAGGGCATGTGTTGCAAAGTGATGATTTTGTAAATTTGAGTTTTGCATTGATGAATGTGTTTAGCGATCCTCACTAAGCTTATTGCTTACGCTCGTTTGTTTCATCAAATGCAGAAAATTGAACATTTAGAGGCAGCTCAAGAGCAAGAGTAATCCAAGGTTTTTGTCAAAGAAATGTATGTGGTTCACCCTTAGTGTAATAAGAGGCAATGGGTGGGAATTTATACTTTGGAATGTTTGCAAATGTTTCTTTTAGCTTGAGCATGTTGGTTTGGTTATATTTGAATTGTAAATGGCCTTTGGAGTTTGTATTTTGGTTTATTTGGAGTTTTGACTTGATATGGTTTTGGGTGAGCTAGGAAGCATGCCTCTAGGGTCTTTGCCTAAGTATTTGTTGCTATGTTTGGGCTTTAGCTTCGATATGATGATTGTTGATATGTATCCTTGATGTATGCATGTTGTGGCATGTCTCGGAGTTGATTCGAGTATGAAAAAGCATGTAAAACCAGCAATTTCTGCTGTCACTGGGCAAGGTGTATCGAAACGCCTGCAACAGTTTCGAAACGGGGGCCTGTAATGGCCATAACGTTTCGAAACGAGTTGAGGCTGTTTCGAAACAATTTGGCCACCAGAGTGACCCGTTTCGATGCTGGTCTCGGAACACACCCGAGTACCAAATCGGTCAACATCGTTTTGATACGGGCGTTTTGGTACGATGGGTGGGTGTTCTGATACAGTTGACCGTTGGATTATGTTTGAATTGTTTTATGATTGCATGATTTACATTTAAGTCTTGAATGTTGTGGATGCAATTGCTCTAGCTTGAGATGTCCTTTTGAACTGAAATTTGACGGAGGAACATGTAATATGATAAATTAAATGTTGGTAAGCTTAAAATCCATTAAGTCCTTACAATTTCTAAAAATTACATTTTGGTCCCTAAAAGCGTAATTCTTTCAATTGAATCCTTAAATGACTTCTGTTTGCTGCGGCGTTTCCGCTGTAATGATTGTTAATCACCTAGGTTAATAATGAGCATCTAGAGAAGTTTAAAGTAAAAAAAGGGTCGTTAATCAAGGTTGACTTTGGTTTTCCCCGTGTAATCTTTGTAGTTTGGGTCTAGCGTCTAGGCTGGGCTAAGGGGGTTACATGGATCCTGTCTCTTAGAAGGCAATTTGCTCCACACAGAATAGCATTCATTTGCAGTAGCAACTGTCGCATACCGCTCAACCTTTCTTTTCTTGGTGACGATGTCATTGAGAAACTTAGCGTAAGTGGGCATCTGATCAATGGCTTCTAAAAACGGGACCTTAATATGCAGCTGGTCTAGAATAACAACGAATTTCTTGAACTGGAGATTCTCATTTTGTTTCTTCAATCGTTGAGGGAAGGGAGGTGGGAGTCTAACTTCTTCCTCTATCGATGCTGTAACGCCATGGTTTTGGGCCTAGATGTTTTGGACATCGGACCGGCCCGGTCGGGAACGGTTCGAATCGTTTTAGGTGATTTAAGGAATTAAGGATCGGGATAGGATAAAAATATGGTAAAAATTTTCTAAAATCCTCTAAAATCATGTTTAAGAGTTTGGTCGAATCAATTTTACAAAAAGAGTTTCGAAAGTAGTACATTTTGGGTAGTGACCAAAATGTAAAGTTTCAAAACTGTAGAAAACGTGATTTTAAAAGAGGAGCCAAAATCTTAGAATCTTTAGGGAGCTTTATGGCAATTTAGCCTTTCCTTAATATGACATGTGTTTTAAAAGGGATTTTAAAGTGATTTAATAAAAGCATTTTTATTAAATTAAAATTAATAAATTAGAAAAATGAGATTTCACTTGACCTTACTACCTTTCTCTTCTCATTTTCAGCCAAACACAATTCTAACTCATTTTTTCCAGAATTATTTTCTCCCAAACACTCTCTCA
The DNA here is from genome assembly GCA_030270665.1 of Hibiscus trionum. Classification (NCBI taxonomy): domain Eukaryota; kingdom Viridiplantae; phylum Streptophyta; class Magnoliopsida; order Malvales; family Malvaceae; genus Hibiscus; species Hibiscus trionum. The sequence goes on from BSYR01000050.1 coordinate 3,565,873, forward strand.
ATATTTTCTAAACAAATTTTAAGAGTTCTCTCAAGATCATCAAGATTTTTGCTAAGAAAAACTTGACATTCATTAAGGAAAGCAAGGATTGGAGGTAATTCTCGTTCTCAACCTTCAATCTAGGTTCTTTATTGAAATTCCCAAGATCTTTGGCTTCTAATTAATGTTTTTTTGTTGAGTTTTCAATATAGTATTGATTTGAGATTGAAATCTTGTAAAAATATGATGAAACTCTTGATTTTTGGACTTGTTTTGTTAAGCTCTGTTTTTAGATTGATTTTAATTGAGTTTTGAGATGGTTAATATGTTGAAAAGAGGTTTTTTTGATATAGATCGCGAAATCCTTGAGATCCTTGAGTTTCTTGATAGTTTTAGTTGGGTTTTGAGGTGAATTGTTGAAGTAATGCTTGCTGGAGGTGTAAGGATGGGTTTAGATTGATTTTAGATGTGTTTCGATGTTTATAATTGATTGGAAGTGATGTATGTTGGCTGGGCTTGGTTTAGGAAGCAATCGATTGAGTTTTCGGTTGTTTCAGATAGGTAAATTGGTGTAGTTTGGGTGAGCAACGAGTTTGTGGTTGGTTGCTGGTGTTGAAATGCATTTTAATGCATTTAGAACTCTGTTTTTGATGATGTGAAAATAGGGGATCTTGATCCGAGAGCAAAGGAGACGTTTTTGGAGGCTCCGGAAGAATGATTTTCGTGTCGGCGAGCAAGGCTTTGCGTATCGGTGAGTGGAAATGGATTTTCCAGCTTTGTAACGCTTTGAGCGTGGTCTTGGGAGCTTAGTGTAAGTTTGAAACACTTAGCTAAGCTCAAGAGTAAATGATTCGAAAGTCTTTCTCATAGAAATGTGGTATGTTTTGATGGAAATGCACTTGAGTTAAATGTGGTTTTGATTACTGTTTTTAAAGCATGTTTTAAGCATGGTTAATGCTGGATTTTAATGCCATTATGTTAAGGATGCACTAGGTAAGTGATCCTTGGTTTTATGTGATAAATGCACTTGATATTAAGCATGTTTATGCTTGTGAGAATGACATTGTGTTTATACTTGTAAAATAGTGGAATATTGATGTTAAATGATTATATTGGCAAGTGATGGAAATGGTTTTTGGTTATTTTAATCGGATATAGTTAGCAGGCTATAGGATTGGGTGCACCATGAATAAAGTCGCCTTGGATGTCGAGGGGTTGTGATTGTGCCGTAATCTCCACCCAAATACCCTAACGATTGAGGCTAAGATCAAAACGGTGAATGGTTTAATCCCTTGTGTGAGTCTTGTGGTATGTGTCCCGTACTCTCGTTAGTGGAATTATACAACTACCGATGAGTGATGTTGAGGGGTTGTGATTGTGCCATTAATCTCCATCACGAGTGTTGAGGGGTTGTGCTTATGCCATTGATCTCCACCTTGTGTAGTCTGGTAGTATGTATGAAGCGTGTGGGACAACGCTTGTAATCCGCGTATCCGGTTGTGTCATGTGTTTTGGTATGGTTTGAGAATTATCACTTGCGAGCCAATATAATGTTGATGATTAATGATTAAGCATGGGATGCTTGTGAGTGATGCAAGAATGCATGTGATGCTTGGTTTAAGCATGAGAAAAGGAATTTGTTGTTGTTTTAATGATGCAATAAGCATGTTGTTTTGAAAGTGCATTGATGCCTAAATGGGCATGTTTTAAAGAAAAGCATGAGTTTGCAAATGATGTTGAAATGGTTTTATGTGATGCATCGATGAATGTTGTTCTAGCGATCCTCGCTAAGCTTTATGCTTACGCTCATTTGATTCATCAGTGCAGAGAATTGAGCATTTCAAGGCAGCCCAATAGCAAGGGGATTCCAAGAGTTTTGCTGAAGCAATGTATGTGGTTCACCCTTAGTGTAATAAGAGGCAATGGGTGGGAATTCTTACTTTCTGGATTTGTTGGTGATGTTTGCTATCTTAAGCACGTTTGGTTTCTGATTTTGGATTTGTAATCGGCCTGTAATTGGTTTCATGTTTTGCTTATGGTGTTTTGACTGTGCTTTAGCTTGGTTTCTTAAGCATGCTTGAATAGCTAACATATCATCATGGTTTCATGAGTTTGATGAGTGTGATTTACTGTTTGTTGATGTTTACTTGTCTATTAGGTAGATTATAACTTGTATGCATGATTTAAGCATGTTTGGATATGATTAAGCATGTTTAAATACCTTTGGAATGTGTTTTTCTGGTATGCGTATCGATACACGGGGAAGTGTATCGATACACTAAGGCCAAATCCAAGCATTTCAGTACAGGGGTATCGGTATGGATTGCCCGCGTATCGATACGCCCAAGCCATGTTTGAAGGTTGTACCGATACACGGGGAAGCGTTTCAATACGCTCTTCCCATCTTTTGCTACTGCCTTCCCACGTATCGATTCATGCTCAGGTGTATCGATACGGGTAGTTAAAAATTCGGTTAAAAGTATCTTTGTAAGTCATGAAATGTTACGTTTTAGTCCTTGAATGTTATTTGATCAATTGGATGAGTTTGGATGATCGATTTGAGCTGAAATTTGACGTGGTAGCATGTTATATGACTAATTGAGGATTGGTAACTTTAAAATCTGAAAAGTTTCTGTAATTTCTGTAATTTGCATAATGGTCCCTAAAAGTCATAAGTATGCAATTGAACCCCTAATTGAACTCTGATCGCTGTGCCGTTTCTTCCTAATGGTCTTGCTGGACACATAGGTTAATATTATGCATATAGAGAAGATAAAAAGAAAAATGGGTCGTCAATCGAGGTTGACTTTTACGAGTTGACTTCGATTTTCTACGTGTAATCCTCTTAGTTCGGTTCGGGCATCTAGGCCGGGCTAAGAGGGTTACATTTGTTGGTATTAGAGCTAGGTTGCGAAAGAATTGGGGATGGTGGTATGTGAAATTGGTGTGTATTGATGTATGTTGATTGAAAAGCATGATTTTGGTTGAATTTTGGAGCTTATGCCATGCTTGATTGATATGAATCGCATGTGAGATGAATATGATTGTATGATGATGATGTGATATTGATATATGTGGGTTGTGGATGATGGAAGGCATGATGAGTTTGATATGCTCTTGTATGCTATGTTATGCTTGAGGGAAATCGGGGTACCAATTGGCTTATTACACTAGTTAAATATTTTTGTAAACTTGGATCCTTGCTTGAGGTTGGCCTAAATGGTTTGATTTGTTTTTTGTTGTTATGCCTTGTTAAAAATAGCACTATGGGTCCGAGGAGAGAGCTAAGGTCGAAAACGATAGTGCCTGCGGCTGAGCAGGGCGACCAGGGTGTACAAGGGGCTGATATCCCTCCTGGTGGAAATTTACCTCCTCCGCCACCACCTGGAGGTGGGGAGCAGCAACAACAAGGACACGCTGGTCTGGGTTCGAGTGATCAAACGCTGTTGGTTCAGGCGATCATCGGGGCGTTTCAGGCTGTAGTAGCCGGAGCGCATGTTCAGGCCCCTGCAGCTGGGCAGGCGGGTTTACCTTTGGAGAGGTTGAGGAGCCTAGGAGCTGTTGAATTCTTTGGTATGTCTCCTGAGGCGTCAGAAGCTTGGCTGGCCAGCATGATTCGTATCATGGATTAGATGGGCTGTAATGATGTGCGCAAGCTGGGGTGCGCTGTTTCACTTCTCCAGGGTGATTTGTATAGTTGGTGGACGACTACCACTACGGGAATGGAACCCAATGAAGTAGATTGGGAGTTTTTCAAGGGTGCCTTTAAGAGGGAGTATCTAGAAGTGAGACTTGGATGAAAAGAAACACGAGTTCATGTCGCTAGTTCAGGGAACCCTTTCTGTGTCTGAGCCAATATGCCCCTAAACTGATACCTAGCAAGAGGCATAGTTGTGATCGTTTCCAGTACGGGCTGGTACAAGAAGTCAAGACGTACATGTTGGATGCGGATTACACTGATTTCGATGTGCTTGTATGTCGAGCCAAAGACATAGAAAAGAACTTGGGTTTGTCGTCTCAAGGTGTTGGTTCTAGCTCTCGGAATAGAGCAACTAAATATATTTCCGGGGGTGGACGGAACAAAAGAGGTCGTGATAGGAGACATCAGCCTAAGGTGAGGTGAGGTGAGGTGCTCTGGGTCGAGGCGATCAGGTCCAAGAAGGCCGAGTGAGGTCCGAACAGCACACGTGCTGGACATGTAGACCGAGGGACCATCTGAGGAGAGATTTTCCTCGAGCAGCTAGAGAGGCTCAGGCTCCTATTGTGGTGACAAGGAATTCATGCTGGAAATGTGGTTCAACAGATCACATGAGGAGAGAGTGTCCTTTGTTGGCTGGTGGAGGCCATGGACGTGCTCCTGCTGTGGCTGAACCTCAGAGAGGCCCTGGGCGCGGCCGAGAGAACTTTCAGTGAAGAGACGAGGGTCAGCGAGGCATTGCACATGAGGTGCGGTCCTACGAGAGTTTATGCTCAGCGAGAGGAGCGCAACGATACAAATGTTATCGCAGGTACCTTTGTTCTTCAGTTTTTATCGTTGTTGGCTTTGATTGATTCTGGATCTACGCATTCTTATATCTTGAGTGAGCATGCGCATTTGCTTGATATACTTGTTGAGTTTCTTGAAGTAGGAATGCAAGTGACTAGTTCTTTTGGTGAGACTGTATTCACTAGGAAGTTGTTTAGGAGATGCCCTTTGTCTGTGCAAGGTCATGTTTGTGGATTTGATGGAATTACCCTTCTATGGTTTCGATGTGATCCTTGGTATGGATTGATTGTCTAAGAATAGAGCGGTGGTTGAATTTGATGTCAAGCGGGTCACCTTAAAGCTTGCCGATGATTATGAAGTGGTAATAGTAGGCGAGAATGTGAAATTCTTGTCGAATGTGATTTCAGCTTTGGAAGCAAGCTTTATGATGAGGTTGGGTTGTGAGGCTTACCTTGCCTATGTGATGAATCCTGACACAAGGGATGTACCTGTGCAGGACATCCGAACCATTTGCGATTTTCCGAGTGTCTTTCCGGAAGTATTGTATGGGTTTCCACCAAACAGAGAAGTTGAGTTTGGTATCGAGTTGTATGAGAATACAACTCCGGTGTCCATTGCTCCTTATCGCATGGCACCTAATGAGCTAAAAGAGTTGAAAACGCAGCTGCAGAAGTTGTTGGATCGAGGGTTCATCCGGTCGAGTGTGTCACCTTGGGGTGCACCGGTCCTGTTTGTAAAGAAGAAAGATAGGACGATGCGGATGTGCATAGATTATCGACAATTGAATAAGTTGACGATCAAGAACAAGTATCCCTTTCCAAGGATCGATGATCTTTTTGATCAGTTCCGGGGAGCATCAGTGTTTTCTAAGATAGACTTGAGGTCAGGGTATTACTAGCTGAAGGTGAAGGATGTGGATGTACCTAAGATATCTTTTCGGACAAGGTACGGGCATTACGAGTTCTTAGTGATGCCGTTTGGTTTGACCAACACACCTGCTGCTTTCATGGACATGATGAATCGTGTGTTCCATGAATTCTTGGATCAGTTTGTGGTGGTGTTCATCAATGATATCCTTGTGTATTCTCGTACTGGGGAGGATCATGATAGACATCTTAGAATAGTTTTGCAAGCGTTGATAGAGAACCAGTTGTATGCCAAGCTAAGTAAGTGTGAGTTTTGGCTTAAGGAGGTGGTCTTCCTTGGACATGTTGTATCAGCTGAGGGTATTCGCGTTTATCCGCACAAAGTAGAGGTTGTGATGGGCTGGAACGTACCTAAATCGGTAATAGAGGTACGGAGTTTCCTTGGTTTAGCTCGGTATTACCATAGGTTTGTCGAGGGTTTCTCGAAGATAGATACACCTTTGACCAAGTTGTTGCAGAAGAATGTTCGCTTTGAGTGGACAGATGCGAGGCAGCAAACTTTTGAGAAGGTGAAGGAAGCTTTGACGCAAGCTCCTGTCCTGATTCAACCAGAGTTTGGTAAGGAGTTTGTGGTCTATAGTGATGCGTCCATTGTTAGTTTAGGCTGTGTGTTGATGCAGGAGGGTAAAGTGGTAGCCTATGCATCTAGACAGTTGAAGGTTCATGAGCGTAACTACCCTACTCACGATCTTGAGCTTGCAGCCGTTGTGTTTGCTTTGAAAATCTGGAGGCATTATCTGTATGGTGAGAAGTGTGTAGTGTTCACAGATCATAAGAGCTTGAAGTATCTTATGTCTCAGAAGGAGTTGAATCTTAGGCAACGCCGTTGGGTGGAGTTGCTTCAAGATTATGATCTGACGATCGAGTATCACTCGGGCAAGGCTAATGTTCTAGCCGATGCTTTGAGCCGGAAAGTGGTCGTGGAGTTGAGGGTGATGTTTGCTCGCTTGAGCATATCGCGTGATGGTGGTCTTACCGCTGAGTTGCAAGTGAAACCATCTTTGATTCAGTTGATCAAGGACAAGCAGTTGCTTGATGAATCTCTTGTTCCTCATGTTAAGGACGTTGCGGAGGGTAGACCTTCGGATTTCAGTTTTAGTGATGATGGTGTTCTGTGTTTTGGGAGTCGGATAGTGGTGCCAGATGATGTTGAGTTGAGGCGCATTGTTTCAACTGAAGCTCATTGTAGTCCTTTTGTTATGCATCCTGGTAGTACGAAGATGTATCGTGATTTGAAGGATGATTACTACTGAGTGGGGTTGAAAAAGGATGTGGCTGAGTTCGTTAGTAAGTGCATGGTGTGTTGGCGGGTGAAAGCTGAACATCAGGTTCCTTCGGGGTTGTTGCAGCCTTTGAGAATCCCAGAATGGAAGTGGGAGAGGATTACCATGGATTTTGTGTATAGGTTGTCGTTATCACCGTCAAAGAAGAATTCGGTTTGGGTGATTGTTGATCGCCTTATGAAGTGTGTAGATTTCCTGCCTGTGCATACTACGTATACCCTGGATAAGTTGGCTAAGCTGTACATTGCTGAGATTGTGCGGTTGCACGGTGTGCCAAAGTCCATTGTGTCGGATAGGGATATGAGGTTTACAGCGTGAATTTGGGAATGTTTGCATCAAGCCTTGGGTACACAGTTGAATTTCAGTATTTCCTATCATCCTCGGACGGATGGACAGTTGGAACGTATGATCCAGGTGCTTGAGGACATGTTGAGATGCTGCGTGATATTTTTTTAGGGTTTTTGGGAGAAGCACTTGCCATTGGTTGAGTTTGCTTACAATAATAGCTACCAAGCAAGTATTCAAATGGCTCCATACGGGGCTTTATATGTGAGAAGAAGTAGAACCCCTCTTTGTTGTGCTAAAGCTGGGAAAAAGTTGATTTCGATGCTGGCTATGTTAAAGGGAACCACCGAGAAGGTAAAGCTCATTTGTGAACGTTTAAAGGCAGCATCGGATTGGCAAAAGTCTTACGCGGACCTGAAGCGTAAAGAGTTTGAGTTCGCGGTTGGCGAACGTGTGTTCTTGAAGGTATCGGCTTGGAAAAAGGTGATGATATTTGGGCGTAAGGGTAAGCTTAGCCCAAGGTTCATTGGACTTTACGAGGTTGTGTAATGTATTGGTCCTGTGGCATATCAGTTGAGGTTGCCTTCTGAGTTGAAAAATATACATGATGTTTTTCATGTCTCGATGTTGCGAAGGTACAGATCAGATCCTTCGCACGTGATGCCTGTTGAGAAGATATAGTTGAATTCGGATCTCTCATATGATGAGGAACCAATGAGGATTCTGGATGTGAGCAGCAAAGTTCTTCGTGGCAAGACGATAGAACTTGTGAAGGTGTTGTGGCGACATCGGGGAGTTGAGGAGGCTACGTGGGAAAGCAAGGCTGGACATGCTGAAGCAGTTTCGGCACCTTTTTCCCTCAAGTAAAATTTTGAGGACAAAATTTCCGGTCGGGAACGGTTCGAATTGCGTTAGGTGATTTAAGGAATCAAGGATCGGGATAGGATAAAATATGGTAAAAATTGCTAAAATCCTCTAAAATCATGTTTAAGAGTTTGGTCAAATCAATTTTACAAATAAAAGTTTCGGAAGTAGTACATTTTGGGTAATGACCAAAATGTAAAGTTTCAAAATTGTGGAAAAATGTGATTTTAAAAGAGGAGCCAAAATCTTAGAATCTTTAGGGAGCTTTATGGAAATTTAGCCTTTACTTAATGTGACATATGTTTAAAAGGGATTAAAAAGTGATTTAATAAAAGCATTTTTATTAAATTAAAATTAATAAATTAGAAAAATGAGATTTCACTTGTCATTCATTAAGGAAAGCAAGGATTGGAGGTAAATCTCGCTCTCAACCTTCAATCTAGGTTCTTTATGGAAATTCCCAAGATCTTTGGCTTCTAATTAATGTTTTTGGTTGAGTTTTCAATATAGTATTGATTTGAGATTGAAATCTTGTAAAAATATGATGAAACTCTTGATTTTCGGACTTGTTTTGTTAAACTCTGTTTTAGATTGATTTTAATTGAGTTTTGAGGTGATTAATACGTTGAAAAGAGGTTTTGTTGATATAGATGCCGAAATCCTTGAGATCATTGAGTTTCTTGATAGTTTTAGTTGGGTTTTGAGGTGAATTGTTGAAGTAATGCTTGCTGGAGGTATAAGGATGGGTTTAGATTGATTTTAGATGTGTTTTGATGTTTATAATTGATTGGAAGTGATGTATGTTAACTGGGCTTGGTTTAGGAAGCAATCGATTGAATTTCCAGTTGTTTCGGATGGGTAAATTAGTGTAGTTTTGGTGAGCAATGAGTTTGTGGTTGGTTGTTGGTGTTGAAATGCATTTTAATGCATTTAGATCTCCGTTTTGATGATGTGAAAATAGGGGATCTTAATCCGGGAGCAAACGAAACGTTTTTGGAGGCTCCAGAAGAGTGATTTTCTTGTCGACGAGCAAGGCTTCGCTTGTCGGTGAGTGGAAATGGATTTTCCGGCTTTGTAACGCTTTGAGCGTGGTCTTGGGAGCTTAGTGTAAGTTTGAAACACTTAGCTAAGCTCAAGAGTAAGTGATTCGAAAGTCTATCTCTCGGAAATGTGTTATGTTTTGATGGAAATGCACTTGAGTTAAATGTGGTTTTGATAGTTGTTTTTAAAGCATGTTTTAAGCATGGTTATTGCTGGATTTTAATGCCATTATGTTAAGGATGAACTAGGTAAGTGATCCTTGGTTTTATGTGATAAATGCACTTGATATTAAGCATGTTTATGCTTGTGAGAATGGCATTGTGTTTATGCTTGTAAAACAGTGGAATATTGATGTTAAATGATTATATTGGCAAGTGATGGAAATGATTTTTGGTTACTTTAATCGGATATAGTTAGCCGGCTATAGGATTGGGTGCACCGTGAATAAAGTCACCTTGGATGCTAAGGGGTTGTGATTGTGTCGTAATCTCCATCCAAGTGCCCTAACGATTGAGGCTAAGATCACAACGGTGAATGGTTTAATCTCGTGTGTGAGTCTTGTGGTATGTGTCCCGTACTCTCGTTAGTGGAATTATACAACTACCGATGAGTGATGTTGAGGGGTTAAAATTGTGCCATTAATCTCTATCACGGGTGTTGAGGGGTTGTGATTGTGCCGTTGATCTCCACCTTGTGTAGTCCGGTAGTATGTATGAAGCGTGTGGGACAATGCTTGTAATCCGCGTATCCAATTATATCATGTGTTTTGGTATGGTTTGAGAATTATCACTTGCGAGCCAATATAAATTTGATGATTAATGATTAAACATGGGATGCTTGTGAGTGATGCAAGAATGCATGTGATGCTTGGTTTAAGCATGAGCAAAGGAATTTGCTGTTGTTTTAATGATGCAATATGCATCTGGTTTTAAAAGTGCATTGATGCCTAAATGGGCATGTTTTAAAGAAAAGCATGAGTTTGCAAATGATGTTGCAATGGTTTTATGTAATGCATTGATGAATGTTGTTCTAGCGATCCTCGCTAAGCTTTATGCTTACGCTCATTTGTTTCATCAGTGCAGAGAATTGAGCATTTCAAGGCAGCCCAATAGCAAGGGGATTCCAAGAGTTTTGGTGAAGCAATGTATGTGGTTCACCCTTAGTGTAATAAGAGGCAATGGGTGGGAATTCTTACTTTCTGGATTTCTTGGTGTTGTTTGCTATCTTAAGCACGTTTGGTTTCTGATTTTGGACTTGTAATCGGCCTATAATTGGTTTCATGTTTTGCTTATGGTGTTTTGACCGTGCTTTAGCTTGGTTTCCTAAGCATGCTTGAATAGCTAACATATCATCATGGTTTCATGAGTTTGATGAGTGTGATTTACTGTTTGTTGATGTTTACTTGTCTATTAGGTCGATTATAACTTGTATGCATGATTTAAGCTTGTTTGGATATGGCTAAGCATGTTTAAATACCTTTGGAATGTGTTTTTCTCGTATGCGTATCGATACACGGGGAAGTGTATCGATACACTAAGGTCAAATCCAAGCATTTTAGTACAGGGGTATCGGTACCGATTGCCCGCGTATCGATATGCCCAAGCCATGTTTAAAGGCCGTACCGATACACGAGGAAGCGTTTCGATACGCTATTCCCATCTTTTGCTACAGCCTTCTCGCGTATCGATACATGCTCAGGTTTATCGATACGGGTAGTTAAAAATTCAGTTAAAAGTATCTTTGTAAGTTTTGAAATGTTACGTTTTAGTCCTTGAATGTTATTTGATCAATTGGATGAGTTTGGATGATCAGTTTCTAGCTGAAATTTGACGTGGTCGCATGTTATATGACTAATTGAGGATTGGTAACTTTAAAATCTGAAAAGTCCCTGTAATTTCTGTAATTTGCATAATGGTCCCTAAAAGTCATAAGTATGCAATTGAACCCCTAATTGAACTCCGATCACTGTTGTAACCCCCTCGTCCCGGTCTGGCCGAATGACCGGTCCAAGTGGGCCACACGGGGAAAACCGAGCGAAAACCAATTAAGGTTCCCCCTCGGTTAGCAACCCTATATTTTTTTTTTCTTTTCTAGATGCTTGTATTAAATCCTATGTGAGGGGACACGCAGCGAACAGACACTGACACAAAACTCACAAACCTGCAATTAAACAACCAATTTTTCCATTTTAAGTAAGACGTATCGATACACCTACATGGGGTATCGATACGCCTTGACCAAGGTCAACCCTCTCCTTGACTCAGGGAAGGCCGTATCGATACACCATTTAGCGTATCGATACGCACCTCTCGGTCAACATCACTTAGTCAACTAGTTTGAACCGTATCGATACACTTGACCCCGTATCGATACGCTTTGCACTCCACAACTCCCTCAGGATTCCAGAGAGTTTGGACCGTATCGATACACTACGTGTATCGATACGCTCAGCCTAATTTGGATCTCAGAGAGTTGAGGGTGTATCGATACACAGGGGTGTATCGATACGCCCTGCTTTACAATGCTCTGTTTTCAGCAAAGACATATAAGGTACACTACATAAATGCATAATTAGACCTCCCTAGACCCAACAACACACAAACAACCTTTAATAATCAAAATGTCAATACACATGGCATTCAAACACACAAGGATCATGCATCTCAAGAATTCATACAACAAGGCAACCTAAGCATCTACAACATACCATTCCCCCCTTAACCTTCAACAAAGTAATTCATGCTTTACAACCCAAAACATCATATATAACAAAGAGTTATAAAAAGCTTATACAACAACACTTTTGCCACATTGCTAACTAGTACAAAATTACCACCGTACTTGAGTTACAAAACTTGGAAGCCCTTCTTGCCTTGCTCCGAGCTAACGCCACACTAATGATCTGCATTGTTGAACATTGAGAGCGTAAGCTATAAGCTTAGTGAGGGTGCTCTAAAACGAAAACAACAACAATGCAGGGTTCAAGCATGAAATCCCTAAACCTCATATCTAACATGTATAGGCAACATCACAAGTAGTCCTAGCTAGTCCATCAAGTGGCATAATATGGCATATTACCTCATACTAAGCACCAAGCATCAATAACAATAATCATTTTTCAACACCATATATCACCATATATGAATAAGTTAATTGGCCACTTTAAATTACCCCGATTGTGCGGATTTAAAACTCAACAACACGTTACCTCGGTGGGATTACACTCATCACCGGCCTTGCATGGACGGGATTCCACTCATCGCCACATGCCCTACGGATGGGATTCCACTCATCATCACGTAGAAATGAATAAAAGCTTCCGGTAGAATATTACATTACCGTACTCCTCCTTGGTGCCTCAACGCCACCAAGGCCACGTACGTTTTGACTCAATTTGTGTGCACACTAATCCTAATGATCGATCATTTACAACCGGTAATTATTTAGTGCCAATTATCATTTTCCACAACACGTTTTCCATCAATCATAACTCATGCTCATCACATATATATACACCTCATGAATATACATGTACAAAACCACCAAGATCACAAAAGCATAGCTAAGTAAGCACAATAGCATATATGGATATCAACGGATAACTAACAACTCGAATTAACTATAAGTGGCCTACCAAGCACACTTTACACAAGCACACTTCACATACTCGAACCAACTTTAGGATAAGTTTAAAACCACTCACCGCCCTTCCTTTGTCAATCAAAACAATCAAAACAATACTCGAACCAAAGCTCCTTCAACGTTTCTTCTTGCTTCTAACCAAACAAAACACACTTATTACACCACAATTCAATGCTAAAACTTAACTAACAACTCACTTCACAAACATAAGCCATATTCTTCAATCTCTCAATCCACAATCATCCAAAAAAACTCAATTTTCGTACTCCCCAAACACCTTGCTGAAAACTCCACTTCCAAACACCAAAATGACCTCTAACACATCCCAAATCACTCTCATATCATACCCTAACCATCAGCCCTTAGTTTTCAACATAAACTTCACCAAAAACCAAATTTTAATACCTTAAAATTCAACATATGAACATAGTACGAATTTTCATCCAAATTTAACCAAATTGACATATAATGTGTATTTCATCATGATTAAGCTAAATCCCAACTCAAAACATTAAAACAATTTGGAAAACCACCTAAAATCCAAACTTTAACATAAAACCATAATTTCTCAAAGTCTCATGTTTTTAAATTTTAAGACCAAATATAGATAGAGAATAAGGAGGAGAGTCGGAAAACATAATTTACCTTTCAAAACGACGTTGAAATCAAGTAGCACAAGCAATGAAATAGTGAAAAGCTTGAGAGAGTTATAGAGATGGTGTTTAACGTTTGGAAAGAAATAGAAGAGAAGAAGAAGATGATGACTCTTATATTTTAAGAGTTATCTTACTTTTAATAAAAGTTTTGGGTAAAATCGCAACATAGGTCCCTCCCCTTTTATTAAAGCTCAATTACACCACAACTTAAGTTGAGTTGATTCTAATTAAATTTTATTAACTCGACTATAAACTCGGTTTACTCCTAGGCCCAAAACACGGTTGTTACAACTGTGCCGTTTCTTCCTAATGGTCTTGCTGGACAAATAGGTTAATATTATGCATCTAGAGAAGATAAAAAGAAAAAAGGTCGTCAATCGATGTTGTCTTTTATGAGTTGACTTTGATTTTCCCTATGTAATCCTCTTAGTTTGGTTTGGGTGTCTAGGTCGGGCTAAGGGGGTTACAGATGCAGGGTTCTTATTTTATGTAGCATTCTCCCTATCTTCGATAATTTCATTCACTAAATCTCCGTCCTTCTCCTTCTCACAACATGTTCCAGCTTGCAATTCTGGTTCCTCTTGCACTTCCTTAGGTATATAATCTTCTTTCTTGTTCCCCCAAAGTTATCTTCAGTGTTAAGCTAGGTACCACTCCTCAATGTGGGAGCACTACATTGCTCTGTACCATGCTTCTTAGTGACTTTAGTATCACTAGGCAGATTTTCTTGGGGTCGCACATGTAATGCTTGAGCAATTTGACCCACTTGCCTTTCCAACGATCGCAAGGATGAACTGTGACTTTGCAGCAAAGCTCCTTAATTTTTAATGGTCATTGAGTGATCTTGAAGCAATTTATTAGTAGATGCCATAAATTCCATAGTGGGTGTCATGAAATCATTGAGTGTAGCTGTAACCCCCCTTAACCCGGCCTAGACGGTTGACCCGAATTAAGAAAGTCACACGGGGAAAACCAAAGTCAACCCGAAAGTCAACCTTGATTAACGACCCTTTTTTTTCCTTTTTAACCTTGTCTAGATGCACTTTAGACCTAATTGTGATCACACAAACATCATACCAAAAGATCACAAACATCAGAGATCAAACAGGGACTCAATTGAACAAATTACAACTTTAGGGACCAAAATGTAAATTCTGATAAATATGAGGACTTAATCCAAATTAAAGTTACCAACTTGAAATTAATCAGGTTTCATGCTTCTCCGTCAAATTTCAGCTCAAAAGGACTTCCCAAACTCATAAAATTGCACAAACAAGTTTCAGGACCAAAACGCAAACATTCCAAAAACATATAACTGCCAATGTTAGCCCCCAACGGTCACCCGTTCAGAAACAGGCATAGCCCGTTTCGAAACTCGGGGCCGTTCCGCAACGCGTACCGAAACGGGGGTCTGGCAGTAGCCTTTCCGTTTCGGAACGGCCCCTCCCGTTTCGGACGCCTGGGCACAATTAAGGAACCCGTTCCGAAACGGTAGGTGCTGTTCCGAAACACCCTGCACAAATTGCCTCAAAAAGCATTATTAAACATGCAATTAAACATCCAATCATGCACCAAACGCCACCAAACTTTACCAGCATGCAATTAAACATAGAAGGGACATATAAGCATCTTCAATTCAACAAAATAACATCATAAGCAAAAAGCCCCAAATCTATAGGCATGCTTCCTACACAAGTAAGCCATTCAAGCATAAACTTCCAAAACAAGCATATAAAGGCCAACCACAAAAACCAGCATTCTTAACAACATTCAACATACTTAGGGAGTTCAAAACATCTCCCAAAACATATACATTGGTCCCCCATTGCCAAATTACCAAAAGCTAAAATGTACTTAGAAAACCTTCCATACTTAGAGCTTTGTTTCCACTTGGATGCTTGCCCTCCTTGCTGCCCTCAAGTACTCTAATGTTCTGCATTATTGAATTAAGAAAACGGAAGAGAGCGTAAGCAAAAGCTTAGTGAGGAATGCTCAATAAAACCATCCAATAATGCACTTATAAAACACTTATAAATCATGCTTCAAATCATCATTTACACATGCTCAAAAGCATACTTTAACAAGCATCTCATGCTTCATTTCATTACATGTCATATTGGCCACAAGTGATACAATTCATTTCTTTGAAAACAAGTTCATCAACTTTCACCCCAAGGACTTTTAAACACCTTGGACCCCAAGGACTTTTAAACACCTTGGCCATGGACTTTTAAACACCATGATATAATTTACCTCAAGGACTTTTAAACACCTTGACCCCAAGGACTTTTAAACACCTTGGCCATAGACTTTTAAACACCATGAATTAAATCACCTCAAGGACTTTTAAACACCTTGACCCCAAGGACTTTTAAACACCTTGGCCTATGGACTTTTAAACACCATAGAAAGGACCACACAAGGACTTTTAAACACCTTTGTGTCCGTAACAAGAATCATCCAAGGACTTTTAACCACCTTGATGTTCTTAAGTAACAAGGCTCACTCAAGGACTTTTAACCACCTTAGTGACCTCAACCTTTTCAAAACATCACTTGCCAATATTCATCATTATCATCAAATTATCCACTGTTCTAAAGCGTTAAACCAAGCCATATTCATCATACATTTAAAAGCATCAAACCACATTTGATCAATGTTCAAAAACAAGGAACTCTTACCTTGAGCTTCCTTCAACATATGGCTTACAAAAACAGCATTAACCATGCTAAATCATGCTTTCAAAACAGAATTTAAAACATGCAATAAACCACATTGCACAACAATCAAATCATGGCCCCCACTAGAGAGTATTTTCCGAAAACTTACACTTGAGCTTAGCAAAGTTGTTTAGACTTAAACTAAGCTCCCAAGACATTGGTTTCAAAGCCGAAAACCCAATTTCACTCACCGATTCCACTTCGCCTCTTGCCGAAGCACCAAATCAAGCCTCCGGATCACCACCACTTGGATCCAAAGATGACTCCCCTCCAAACTTGTGTTTCTCCACTTTTTGGAATCAAAAACCTTGTTGAATCAACTAGCAAATGACGAGGTTTTGAAGATATGTTGATTAGGAATCAAAAGAATGTTGAAAGGAGGATTTTAGGTGAGAAAATTAGAAACAACTCTCTGGAAAACAAGTGTTTGGATTGAGAGAAAATGAGAGAAAGAAAATAGAAAAGTTAGTTAAGAAAATAGCCAAATGGCCTTTCCCTCCACGTTTGATATGTTTTAAAATCAGAATAAATCTCAAAATATCTTAGAAAAATCTGGAGAAACTACTTTTGGAATAATAGCTCCTTAAAGATTCAAAGTTTCAACTCTTTATAAAACAGTCACAAAACTTTCAAAAATTACATTTTGGTCACTAGCCAAAATGTCACTCTTCCAAAACCCATTTTTCAAAATTGATTTCACAGTTCACTTAATTATATTAAAAGATGATTTTAGAACATTTTTCCATATTTTTAATGCAACCCGAACTAGGCTTTCCTAATTTCACCTCTTTAGATTCGAACAGCACTTTGACCAAACCGGTCAACGCCCAAAACTTCTAAGCCCAAAACCGGGGTGTTACAACTCTCCCCCCCTTAAGAAATTTCGTCCTCGAAATTTACCTGAAGGAAAGAGATAAGGAAACTGCTTCAGCATGTCTTCCTTCCGCTCCCACGTGGCTTCCTCAACACCGCGATGCTTCCACAGCACCTTCACCAACTCAATGGTCTTGCCACGAAGAACCTTGCTATCCGAATCCAGAACCTTCACCGGTTCCTCATCATAGGTCAAATCCGGATTCAGTTCCACTTCCTCCACAGGCATCACATGCGAAGGATCAGATCTATACTTCCGGAGCATAGAAACATGAAACACATCATGGATCTTCTCCAACTCCTGAGGTAACCTCAACCGATACGCAACAGGACCCACACGCTCAACCACCTCATATGGTCCAATGTACCTAGGGCTCAACTTACCCTTTCGGCCAAACCGCATCACCTTCTTCCAAGGCGAAACCTTCACGAACACACGGTCACCCACCGCATACTCCATCTCCTTACGCTTCAAATCCGCGTAAGACTTCTGCCGATCAGAAGCAGCCTTCAACCGCTCACAAATGAGCTTTACCTTCTCTGTGGTCCCTTTCAACAAAGACGGCATCAAAACCAACTTTTGACCAGTTTCAGCCCAACAAAGAGGAGTCATACACTTCCTCCCGTACAAAGCCTCATAAGGTGCCATCTGTATACTTGCCTGATAACTGTTGTTATAAGCAAACTCAACCAAGGGCAGATGCTTCTCCCAAGAACCTTGGAACTCAATCACGCAGCACCTCAACATATCCTCCAAAATCTGGATAACTCGCTCAGACTGACCATCCGACTGAGGATGATAGGATGTACTGAAATGCAACCTTGTACCCAGAGCTTGGTGCAAACACTGCCAGAACCGCGATGTGAACCTCGGATCCCTATCCGACACAATCGACTTAGGCACACCATGCAGCCACACAATCTCAGCAATGTACAACTCTGCCAACTTATCCAAAGAAAACGTGGTATGCACAGGCAAGAAATGCGCACACTTCGTTAGGCGATCCACAATCACCCACACCGAATTCTTCTTCGAGGGAGACAAAGGTAAACCAGATACAAAATCCATGGTAACCCGTTCCCACTTCCACTCAGGGATTTTCAACGGTTGCAACAACCCTGAAGGAAACTGATGCTCAGCCTTAACTCGCTGACATACCAAACACTTGCTAACAAACTCCGCAACATCTTTCTTCAAACCCACCCAATAGTACTCATCACGAAGATCACGGTACATCTTAGTACTACCAGGGTGCATAGCAAAAGGACTACTATGACCTTCAGTCAGAATAGCACGCCTCAACTCAGCATCAGCAGGCACTACTATCCGACTCCCAAAACACAACACACCATCATCATTAAAACAGAAATCCGAAGGTCTACCCTCCGCGATATCCTGAACAAGCGGCACCAAGGAATCATCCAACAACTGCTTATCCTTGATCAACTGAACCATAGACGGCTTCACTTGTAACTCAGCAACGAGACCACCATCTTGCGATATGCTCAAGCTAGCAAACATAGCCCTCAGCTCAACAGCTACTTTCCTACTCAAGGCATCCGCTACAACATTAGCCTTCCCCGGATGGTACTCAATCGTCAGATCATAATCCTTGAGCAACTCCAACCAACGCCGCTGCCTAAGATTCAACTCCTTCTGAGACATCAGATACCTCAAACTCTTGTGATCTGTGTACACAGTACACTTCTCACCATACAGATAATGTCTCCAGATCTTCAGAGCAAAAACCACTGCAGCCAGCTCAATATCATGCGTAGGGTAATTGCGCTCATGCACTTTCAACTGCCGCGATGCATAAGCCACCACCTTACCCTCCTGCATCAGCACACACCCCAACCCAACATAGGATGCATCACTGTAAACCACAAACTCTTTCCCTGATGCAGGCTGAATCAAGATAGGAGCTTGCGTCAAAGCCGCCTTAAGCTTTTCAAAAGCCTGCTGTCTCGCTTCCGTCCACTCATACTTAACATCCTTTTGCAACAGCTTCGTCAAAGGAGCAGCAATCTTGGAAAAACCATCCACAAACCTTCGGTAGTATCCCGCCAAACCAAGGAAACTACGGACCTCATGAACAGACTTAGGAACTTTCCAATTCATCACCGCCTCAATCTTCTGAGGATCAACACGAATCCCCTCAGCTGAGACCACATACCCAAGAAACACCACCTCCCTTAACCAGAACTCACACTTGCTCAGCTTAGCATAAAGCTGATTCTCCAACAAAGCTTGCAAAACAATCCTCAAATGCTCTTCATGCTCCTCCTCAGTACGCGAGTACACGAGGATATCATCAATGAACACCACAACAAACTTGTCCAGGTATTCATGAAACACACGATTCATCATGTCCATGAAAGCAGCAGGAGCATTTGTCAACCCAAACGGCATCACAAGGAACTCATAATGCCCATACCTTGTCCTGAAAGCTGTCTTAGGCACATCCACATCCTTCACCTTCAACTGATAATACCCTGACCTCAAGTCAATCTTAGAGAACACAGCAGCTCCCCGAAATTGATCAAAAAGATCATCAATCCTCGGCAAAGGATACCGATTCTTGATAGTCAACTTGGTCAGCTGACGGTAATCAATGCACATTCTCATAGTGCCATCCTTCTTCTTCACAAACAAGACCGGTGCTCCCCAAGGTGACACACTCGGCCGGATGAACCCACGATCAAGCAACTCTTGCAACTGCATCTTCAGCTCCTTAGGTGCCATTCTATAGGGAGTAATGGACACAGGAGTTGTATTCTCATACAGCTCAATTCCAAACTCCACCTCGCGGTTAGGAGGTAAACCAGGCAACTCCTCAGGAAAAACACCAGGAAACTCCTTCACAACTCTGATATCTTGCACCCTCAACTCTTTAGAGCTAGGATTCATCACAAAAGCTAGATAGGCTTCGCAACCTTGCCTCAGCATCCTGCTCGCCTCCAAGGTAGACACCACATTGGCAAGAAACTTCACATTCTCACCAACCACAACAACTTCATAATCATCCGCAAGCTTAAGTGAAACTCGCTTGTTTTCACAATCCACAACAGCGCGATGCTCAGCAAGCCAATCCATACCAAGGATTACATCAAAGCCATAAAAAGGTAACTCCATAAGATCAACATGGAAAACATACTCTTGAACAACCAAGGGACACCTTCTATAAAGCTTTCGAGTCACAACAGTCTCACCAAAAGAACTAGTGACACGAACACCAACATCCAAAAACTCAACAAGCAAACCAAGCAATTCAGCATGCTCACGCAAAATGTATGAATGCGTAGATCCAGAATCTATCAAAGAAAGCAATGACAAGGATTGCAAAGTAAAGGTACCTACAATCACATCCGCATCATTCCTTCCCTCACGCTGAGCATACACCCTCGCTTGACCTCCACCCTCAGGCTGAATAGCCACAACATGGGCCACTCCACGACCACCTTCCTCTCTCCTCTGGAAATTACCACGGCCGCGCCCACGACCTCTCTGCGGTGCAGCAACAACAGGAGCACGCACCTGATCACCAGCCAACCTAGGACAATCACGCCTCAAATGGTCTGCGGATCCACAATTCCAGCACCCATTACCAGCTGCCGCAACAGGAGCTTGGACCTCTCTCACAGCACGGGGACAGTCACGTTTCATGTGACCACGTGAACCACAGATCCAACAAGCACTCGGATCAGCTCTAGCATTGCCTCCTCTAGCAGGTGCACCACCACTTCTCTTAGCTGAAGACTGATACTTCTGATCACGTCCCCTCTTGTTCCGTCCACCTCCAAAACTATACTCAGCAGCTCTCTTGCCAGCACCCTTAGCAGATAAACTCAAGTTCATCTCAACGTCCTTGGCTCGGCCCACCAACACATCAAAATCATCATACTCAGCGGCCAGCAAATACATTTTCACATCCGTCTCTAAGCCGTAACGGAACCTCTCGCACCTTGCCCGCTCATCAGGTACCAGCTCAGGTGCATACTGACTGAGTCGCACAAACTGCACCTCATACTCAGCCACACTCATGCTCCCTTGGGTAAGAGACATGAATTCACGCTTCTTCTCATCTAGATATCTTACACCCAGATATCTCCTTTTGAACACACTCTGAAAGAATGTCCAAGTCACATCAGCTTCTGCCATCCCAGCAATAGTGGTTGTCCACCACGTATACGCATCCTTCTGCAGCAAGGACACAACACAACCCAGCTTCTGCACATCAGTGCAACTCATCTGGCCCAAGATTCGCTTGGTACTCTCTAGCCAAGCTTCAGAACTCTCAACAGACATACCACTGAACTCAGTCCCTCCAAGACTGCGCAGACGCTCCAAAGGTAGTCTGACACCAGCATCTTCCTGATGCCCCGCTCCACGAGCCCCAGCTACTGCTGCTTGAAAAGCACCAGCAATAGCTTGCACTAACATCGTCATATCAGGCATAGCTTGCCCCTGACCAGCCCCAGGTCCAGCAGCTCCAGCGCCAGCTCCAGCTTCCTCAGCCCCAGCACCACCACCACCAGGTGGAGGAGGAGGTAACACCGCACTACCCGTATTTTCCTCATTCTCGTTCTCATTAGGAGCCGTAGCTTGCACATTACCTCGTAACTCTCTACGTGGTGCCATACTATTACCATGCAATCACAACACAAATAAAACAAAGTCAGGCCCAGCAAGGTAAGCAATCCAAGTATTCAAGCTCAATTTCATTTCAAAACAACATCTTTCCTTTAGCTTTGATTTGGCAATGGGTACCCACTACATGCTACATCACAGCACATACTTCAATTGCATCAAAATCACAAGCCATTAAACATGCTTTCACTCAACAAGCATACAAGGCATACATACTTCAATAACCCGAGAGATTCTACCCCCATTGCCTTTATTAACTATAGCTATTCACCGAGACATACATCTCAATTGGAGTCCACCTTGAATCCCTTGCTCCTTGCTGTCCAAACTTCAAGAATCTGCATTGATGGACAAAAAGGAGCGTAAGCACATAATGCTTAGTGAGGAATGCTCAAAACCAAAACACCATCAATGCAGCGGGTCATAAATCACTTTTAAAACAACTCGATTTGTTTACCAAAGCCATGTTTGAAAACCCCTTTTCAACAACAAGCTCAAAACCATGCATTGCACATACATGAAAACCAACCCTTAGCTTAGCAAGCTAAGAAAACCTTTTCAAAGCACAACTTACAAAATCATCCATTTAGCCAAACCATGCATAAACACCACATGCAAGCTAAAACAAAACCTTGGAAAACACTCCCATTTCACAACATACCTTTCTTAAACTTGAAAGCCAATTCAAGCAAGAATCTTTTAAAACCATTTCACAAACCAACCAACACATGCATTAAACCAAAGGCAACATATATGAACCACAACATCATCATCACATGCCTTTAAAAACAAGTCTTAACAAGACTCCAATGCACTAAAGATATTTCATGCTCACATGCATCATTTTCCAAATGATAATCAACACTTGTTCAGCTTAACAAGTAAACATGCATTCACAAGCATTATACACTTTCCATGCAACCATGCATCTTTTCAAGCATCTCATGCTTCACATGCAATTATGCATCATTTCAAGCATCCCATGCTTCATCACAATCAAGAACATCATATTGGCCTTCAAGTGATCAATCACATTCACTTTTCAACTCAACACCCAATTGGATACGCGGATTCCGAGCGTTGTCCCTACGCTCCATACACCCTACCAATCCAAGGTCTCCCAAATGGACTTTTAAACACCATTTGACCTCAACATCCTAAGGTTCCCATGTATGGACTTTTAAACACCATACAACCTTAGCTTTCCCGAGGTTCCCATGTATGGACTTTCAAACACCATACAACCTCAACTTTTCCCCAAGGTTCCCATGTATGGACTTTCAAACACCATACAACCTTGACATGCACAAGGTTCCCATGTATGGACTTTCAAACACCATACAACCTTTGCATTCACCGATTGGTAGTTGTATAACATCACTAACGAGATCCGGGACACCCTACACAAGATCCACACATGGACTTAACACCGCCATTGTGATCTCAACAAGCACAAGGTTCCCACATATGGACTTTTAAACACCATATAACCTTTGCTCAACCAAGGTCCTCGAATGGGCAACACCTCCATTATGACCTCAACCATCTCGTTAGGATACTTGAAGGGAGTTTACCGGTCCACTCTTGACCACTCCACCTCCAAGGCGACTTAATTCACGGTGCACCCAATCCTATAGCCGGCTAACTATATCCGATCAAAGAACCAAGAACCACTTACATCACTTGCCAATATAACCAACTTACCACATTAGTCCAATGTTTCACATGCATAACCATAATGCAAAAACCATCATTTACCAACATTAATTCACTGTTTTAAAGCATTAATCAAAGCCATTGAACAACATGCAACACCATGCATCAAAACCACATTTTCAATGTATAAAACCAAGGATCTCTTACCTTGAGCATCCTTCACATATGGCTTTCAAAACCAGCATTAAACCATGCTAAAATATGCTTTCAAAACAGATTTAAACCATGCAAAACACATGCATTTCAATCATCAACCACAATTGCTTAAAAGCCAATTTGACAATCATAATTCAAGAGCGAAAACCCATTCACTTACTCTTGAGCTTAGCAAAGTTGTTTAGACTTACACTAAGCTCCCAAAAACCTTCAAACCTTGGTTTAAAAGCTGAAAACCCAACTTCACTCACCGATAACCAAAACAAGGCTAGCCAACAAGCCTTCCAAGCATCCGAAACCTTCTGCAACACCTCTAAAGCTCACGGATCAAACTCCCCTGTTTCAAGCACACAACAACAGAAGATCAATGCATCATTATGCATTAAAAACACCAGCAACACAACACAACTCGCTGCTCATCACAAATCCAACAATTCGGCTACCAAACACAACCGAAATCACCTCCAAACACTTCCAAAACTTAACCCAGCCAAGATCCATCACTTCTAACCACTTTTAAACATCAATTAACATCCAAAATAATCACAAACACGTCCTTATACCTCCAGGTATAACAGATCACCAAAACACTCCAAAAACAACCAAAAACTCAAGCAAAACTTAGGAAATTCAACCTATCCGGGATTGCATTAATTAAACCTCAACTTCTAATCAATTTAGCATTCATTTAACATCATTTTGACACTTCAAAACCATGCTTAAACAGATCATACGAAAATTCCACCAAAATCACCAAATCTTGCATTTTAGCCAAAATCAAGATTTCAATTAAAAAGCCTTTAACAAATCATAAATCAAGGATTGAGAACTTGGGAATTTCAATAAAGAACTTGAAGTTCAGAGGAGAAGGACGTTCTTACCTCCAAACTTGAGTTTCTCCTTTTTAGAGCCAAAAAGCTTGATGAAACAACTTGCAATTTGAGAGCTTTTGTTGATGAGATGATTAGGAATCAAATGAGAGTTGAAATGAGTGATTTAGATTGACAAAATCAAAGAAGAAAATCTGGAGAATGTGTTTGGGTTGAGAGAAAATGAGAGAAAAGGAAAATTGAGAGAAAATAGAAAAGTTAGTTATAAAATGATAAAATGATTTCCCTCCACATTTCATAAACTTTAAAATCAGAATAAAGCCTTAAAATATCTTAGAAAAATCTGGAGAAACTCTTTTTGGAATATTAGCTCCTTAAAGATTCAAAGTTTCAATCCTTTATAAAACTGTCACCGAACTTTCAAAAATTACATTTTGGTCACTAGCCAAAATGTCAACCTTACGAACCTCATTTTCCAAAATTGATTTCACAGTTCACTTAATTATATTAAAAGATGATTTTAGGACATTTTTCCATATTTTTAATGCAACCCGAACTAGGCTTTCCTAAATTCACTCTTATATATTCGATCAGCACTTTGACCAAACCGGTCAACGCCCAAAACTTCTGAGCCCAAAACCGGGGCGTTACAACTCTCCCCCCCTTAGGAAATTTCGTCCTCGAAATTTCAACCGGCGAAAAGAGAACCACAACCTTCTCAAATCACACACAAGGCAACACAAAAGCCTCAACCATCACTGGACACTTTCCACACAAAACTCCACCAACTTAGCACCACCACATGCTGTTCACAAAATCCAGAGCACACAAAGATAACCACAACTTAACCTTTCACATAACCGGACTGTACACAGCCCCAATATCAACCTGAAGAACTTCAGCTCTTACAGCACACATCACTGCAACACACAACTCCCAAGACCTGTTTACACAGAGACAACAACCAATCCAATTCAGCCACTATTCAACCTTCTCCGCTTCTAAAACTCTTGCAAACTCCCAAACCTCTTCCAAGAATTTCCCAACAAGCAAATATCCTTAAACATCAACTGCTTACCCAAACTCCTCAACGAATGCTGATAAACCCTCACAACTGTTGCTAACATTACCACAACATCTCACCAGGATCACTCACCCAGATTCCAAAAATCACATCACAACCCCAACTCGACTCCGCCAGCTGTTCCATACACCACCAGCTGACCTCAAAAGAAATTCACATACACACAACCAGCCAACCACTTCTCACAAGAACCCAAATAACCAACAAAAGCCTTCGATCTTTCATAACCCTTCCACTTCAAACTTCAACCATAACACTTGTCTTACCAGGACATCGCCCAACCTACCATACATACCAACTCCTCAACTCCTCAAAGGTTGCTAAGAACCAGCACTTACAAACACAACCCTTCCACAACAACCCAAATGCTAAGCTACCCCAGCACCTGGAAACACAACCGTTAAACTACAACATCACTTAGCATCAAGGTGCTACCCCTTCCACTTAGCTATCCAAACCACTAAACTCTCTTTAAGCAACAAACACTATCTTTCTACCATCAGACCATACCACTCTCACTATTACTAGCAACTAGCCTAATATACTCCATTACGTCTAACTCTCACCCAGCACCAAAACAACCTCTAAAAACCCATCATCCAACCTAACCCAACCACCACTCTAACAGATTCGATTA
The DNA here is from genome assembly GCA_030270665.1 of Hibiscus trionum. Taxonomy (NCBI): domain Eukaryota; kingdom Viridiplantae; phylum Streptophyta; class Magnoliopsida; order Malvales; family Malvaceae; genus Hibiscus; species Hibiscus trionum. The sequence goes on from BSYR01000050.1 coordinate 3,591,702, forward strand.
GTTATTAGCGAGTGTGAACATCGTATGCATGATCACCAACATGCCCTATCAATGCCTGATGTACATGTATGCAAAACCTCTAATGTCATGCCACATGTATGCATGGACCAACATATATAATATAGCATATAACAATGATTTTAACTGTGCATGAATGTCAGTTCACACCCTCCAATAACATCCTCAAATCCGTCTAAGAACAACCTCCTACCTCACTTCTAACTTATCTAACTCCATCATACCAACAATCATTAACCACAAGATTCTCACCTAAGCCTTCTTTACACCAAAGATGTTTCCAAACTACAACTATTACCCCAACAACTAGCAACAAGACTAAACTTACCACGCAAGGAAAACCAACAGAAACCAAACTAAGGTAACTAGAGCAAAGATTACTAAACAAGGTTACCTGAAAGCACAACACCACCCTGAAGCTTCATCAGACGAACTCTCTTCCTCGCGGAACCATCATCCTCCTGCCGCACCACTGCAGCACCAGCTAACACACCAGGGTCACCACCAACTCCTTGCGGTAAGGGACCTTGGCTGTTCCGAGCCAACATCAAACAATCACGTCTCATGTGTCCAGTAGACCCACATTTCCAGCAATTCTCCTTTCCCACACTCTTCACAACTTTCTGCTCTTTCTGCCACTTCTGAACCTTGCCTCGGCCGTGCCCACGACCTTTCTGAGACCCTTTGGCTAACACCAAAGCTGACTTCACTCCAAGAGGACAATCACGCTTAACATGCACTTTGGAACCACAGTTCCAGCAAGCACCCGCGCCCCAACAACCTCCAACATGGCGCCTTTCACAACGGTCACACACCGGTGGCTGAACTTCCACTCCTTGCCCAAGCAACACTTGCTCTATAACAGCACCACTGTCACATTGCTCAACCCTTGGGAACTTCCCTCCAAGATACCTTTCATAAAAGGCAGATACAAAGAAATCCCAATCAATATCAGGAATATGTGACGCCACAGCCACAGATGTCCACCAGACACAGGCATCCTCCAACATCAAAGAAACAACACTCCCCAGCTTACAAGTAAGATCACAGCCTTCCTGATCCAAGATCAGAACCACACTGGCCAACCAGGCCTCAAACATCTCCGGTGTAGAACCACGATATTCCACAGCACCCAAATCAAGCAAACGCTGCTTCGGCAAACCCACACATCCCACAGCCAGCACATCCACTGACTTTACCTTTACCACAGCCTGAGATGTTCCCAACACCTCCTGAACATCAGATGATGAACTCTTCACCACAGAACCAACATCTTTCCCTTGCCTTATCACCTCAACCCCAGGCACATAAAGCTGAGACAAAACACCTCTACCAAAGGGTGAATTCCACGCCTTAACAACCTGCCCCAAGGCAGCAACCATCTCACCCAACTGCCATTCTTTCATCGACTTAGCCATACTACTAACAACAACAAACATACAATCACAACAAACAAACAAACCAGTTAGACCAGCATTAAGCAAGGATTCAAACTCCAACTCCAAAATAACACAATAGCTATATTAATAAGGCAATGGGTATCCCGAATCCTCCCCTTTACATGACATAACAGTCAACACAACATGGATATCACAACATCAAGCATATCAATCAACATACTCGATCATGCTTACATCCAACAGCATCCATTTGCATCAGCATAATATCAACATAACATACTCATTACACAATCATCAAGCATAACACCAGCTCACAACATCAGCACATATCCACATTAATTCAACAATGATTCATAAACACAAAGCATGCTCGAAAACATCAGCAACTTGATCAGGAACATCAACAATTTGCTCAGAAACATCAGCATCATGCCCAGAAACACGTGTTTCAACCAACATTCAACCAACTTTCATCCACACAACAAGGTAAACATCAACACACATCACAACAACTTACCGTTTTCCCCAAGCATTCGCAACTCAGCTCTGATACCACCAAATGTAACCCCCTTAACCCGGCCTAGACGGTTGACCCGAATTAAGAAGATTACACGGGGAAAACCAAAGTCAACCCGAAAGTCAACCTTGATTAACGACCCTTTTTTTCTTATTAATCTTGTCTAGATGCTCATTAACCCTAGATGTGATCACACAAACATCATACTCAAAGACCACAAACATCAGAGATCAAACAGGGACCCAATTGAACAATTAACAACTTTAGGGACCAAATGTAACCCCCTCAACCCGGCCTAGACGGTTGACCCGAATTAAGAAGATTACACGGGGAAAACCAAAGTCAACCCGAAAGTCAACCTTGATTAACGACCCTTTTTTTCTTATTAATCTTGCCTAGATGCTCATTAACCCTAGATGTGATCACACAAACATCATACTCAAAGACCACAAACATCAGAGATCAAACAGGGACCCAATTGAACAATTAACAACTTTAGGGACCAAATTGTAAATTCTGAAAACCTTAAGGACTTAACCAGATTTTAAGTTACCAACTTAAAATTAATCATGTTTCATGCTTCTCTGCCAAATTTCAGCTCAAACGGACAACCCAAACTCATACAATTGCACAAACAAGTTTCAGGACCAAAATGCAAATATTCTGAAACATTTAACCGCCCATGTCAGTCCCCAACGGTCACCCGTTCCGAAACAGGCAGAGCCCGTTTCGAAACACGGGGCCGTTCCGCAACGCGTACCGCAACGGGGGACTGGCAGTAGCCAACCCGTTCCGGAACGGTGGCACCCGTTTCGGACGCCTGGGTTTATGCAGGGCACCCGTTCCGAAATGGTGTCAACTGTTCCGAAACGCCTTGCCCAGATTGCTGCATTTTGCTCACCCAAACACATAATTGGCCATCAGATCATACTCCTAAAGCCTCCAAACTTTACCAACATGCAACTCAACATAAATGGGACATACTTGCATCAACAATTCATCAATATAACATCATACATGAAAAGCCCCAATTCTAAAGGCATACTTCCTACACAAGCAACCATTTAGGCACAAACCTTCCAAATCAATCTTATTAAAACCGAAACATGATCCAACAACATCATCAACATAAAAACATCCTTGTCCAAACATAAACGAACACATACACAATAACCCGAGATATTCTACCCCCATTGCCTTTATTAACTATAGCTATTCGCCGAGACATACATCTCAATTGGAGTTCACCTTGAATCCCTTGCTCCTTGCTGTCCAAACTTCAAGAATCTGCATTGATGGACAAAAAGGAGCGTAAGCACATAATGCTTAGTGAGGAATGCTCAAAACCAAAACACCATCAATGCAGCGGGTCATAAATCACTTTTAAAACAACTCGATTTGTTTACCAAAGCCATGTTTGAAAACCCCTTTTCAACAACAAGCTCAAAACCATGCATTGCACATACATGAAAACCAACCCTTAGCTTAGCAAGCTAAGAAAACCTTTTCAAAGCACAACTTACAAAATCATCCATTTAGCCAAACCATGCATAAACACCATATGCAAGCTAAAACAAAACCTTGGAAAACACTCCCATTTCACAACATACCTTTCTTAAACTTGAAAGCCAATTCAAGCAAGAATCTTTTAAAACCATTTCACAAACCAACCAACACATGCATTAAACCAAAGGCAACATATATGAACCACAACATCATCATCACATGCCTTTAAAAACAAGTCTTAACAAGACTCCAATGCACTAAAGATATTTCATGCTCACATGCATCATTTTCCAAATGATAATCAACACTTGTTCAACTTAACAAGTAAACATGCATTCACAAGCATTATACACTTTCCATGCAACCATGCATCTTTTCAAGCATCTCATGCTTCACATGCAATTATGCATCATTTCAAGCATCCCATGCTTCATCACAATCAAGAACATCATATTGGCCTTCAAGTGATCAACCACATTCACTTTTCAACTCAACACCCAATCGGATACGCGGATTCCGAGCGTTGTCCCTACGCTCCATACACCCTACCAATCCAAGGTCTCCCAAATGGACTTTTAAACACCATTTGACCTCAACATCCTAAGGTTCCCATGTATGGACTTTTAAACACCATACAACCTTAGCTTTCCCGAGGTTCCCATGTATGGACTTTCAAACACCATACAACCTCAACTTTTCCCCAAGGTTCCCATGTATGGACTTTCAAACACCATACAACCTTGACATGCACAAGGTTCCCATGTATGGACTTTCAAACACCATACAACCTTTGCATTCACCGAATGGTAGTTGTATAACATCACTAACGAGATCCGGGACACCCTACACAAGATCCACACATGGACTTAACACCGCCATTGTGATCTCAACAAGCACAAGGTTCCCACATATGGACTTTTAAACACCATATAACCTTTGTTCAACCAAGGTCCTCGAATGGGCAACACCTCCATTATGACCTCAACCATCTCGTTAGGATACTTGAAGGGAGTTTACCGGTCCACTCTTGACCACTCCACCTCCAAGGCGACTTAATTCACGGTGCACCCAATCCTATAGCCGGCTAACTATATCCGATCAAAGAACCAAGAACCACTTACATCACTTGCCAATATAACCACCTTACCACATTAGTCCAATGTTTCACATGCATAACCATAATGAAAAAACCATCATTTACCAACATTAATTCACTATTTTAAAGCATTAATCAAAGCCATTGAACAACATGCAACACCATGCATCAAAACCACATTTTCAATGTATAAAACCAAGGATCTCTTACCTTGAGCATCCTTCACATATGGCTTTCAAAACCAGCATTAAACCATGCTAAAATATGCTTTCAAAACAGATTTAAACCATGCAAAACACATGCATTTCAATCATCAACCACAATTGCTTAAAAGCCAATTTGACAATCATAATTCAAGAGCGAAAATCCATTCACTTACTCTTGAGCTTAGCAAAGTTATTTAGACTTACACTAAGCTCCCAAAAACCTTCAAACCTTGGTTTAAAAGCTGAAAACCCAACTTCACTCACCGATAACCAAAACAAGGCTAGCCAACAAGCCTTCCAAGCATCCGAAACCTTCTGCAACACCTCTAAAGCTCACGGATCAAACTCCCCTGTTTCAAGCACACAACAACAGAAGATCAATGCATCATTATGCATTAAAAACACCAGCAACACAACACAACTCGCTGCTCATCACAAATCCAACAATTCGGCTACCAAACACAACCGAAATCACCTCCAAACACTTCCAAAACTTAACCCAGCCAAGATCCATCACTTCTAACCACTTTTAAACATCAATTAACATCCAAAATAATCATAAACACGTCCTTATACCTCCAGGTATAACAGATCACCAAAACACTCCAAAAACAACCAAAAACTCAAGCAAAACTTAGGAAATTCAACCTATCCGGGATTGCATTAATTAAACCTCAACTTCTAATCAATTTAGCATTCATTTAACATCATTTTGACACTTCAAAACCCTGCTTAAACAGATCATACGAAAATTCCACCAAAATCACCAAATCTTGCATTTTAGCCAAAATCAAGATTTCAATTGAAAAGCCTTTAACAAATCATAAATCAAGGATTGAGAACTTGGGAATTTCAATAAAGAACTTGAAGTTCAGAGGAGAAGGACGTTCTTACCTCCAAACTTGAGTTTCTCCTTTTTAGAGCCAAAAAGCTTGATGAAACAACTTGCAAATTGAGAGGTTTTGTTGATGAGATGATTAGGAATCAAATGAGAGTTGAAATGAGTGATTTAGATTGACAAAATCAAAGAAGAAAATCTGGAGAATGTGTTTGGGTTGAGAGAAAATGAGAGAAAAGGAAAATTGAGAGAAAATAGAAAAGTTAGTTATAAAATGATAAAATGATTTCCCTCCACATTTCATAAACTTTAAAATCAGAATAAAGCCTTAAAACATCTTAGAAAAATCTGGAGAAACTCTTTTTGGAATATTAGCTCCTTAAAGATTCAAAGTTTCAATCCTTTATAAAACTGTCACCGAACTTTCAAAAATTACATTTTGGTCACTAGCCAAAATGTCAACCTTACGAACTTCATTTTCCAAAATTGATTTCACAGTTCACTTAATTATATTAAAAGATGATTTTAGGACATTTTTCCATATTTTTAATGCAACCCGAACTAGGCTTTCCTAAATTCACTCTTATATATTCGATCAGCACTTTGACCAAACCGGTCAACGCCCAAAACTTCTGAGCCCAAAACCGGGGCGTTACAATCATTCCTCAACTGAGTGTTCCTATTTGGTGGATTATACCGTTGCAAAAAGCTCTTGCACAAATATGTCCATGTTTCCAATGATCCGGCTGGCACACCACTCAACCATTCTCGATCTCGATCGCGCAAAGAATAAGGAAAGGGTTTGAGTTTCAACACATCCTCGTGCACCCCTTGTTGACGGAAAGAGTCACACACTTCTAAGAAATCACATATGTGTTTTCTAGCATCTTCATGAGGCGAGCCTCCAAACTAACCAATTGAGTTTAACATGTTGAACATTACAGGTTTAAGCTCAAAGTGGGCTGCCTGAATTTTGGGAGCAACAATTCCTGGATTAAGATTTTCCAAGACAAGATTTAGGTGATCTCTAATAGCTCTGGGTCTTGCTGCAGCATTTTGACCTTGGTCTCCAATTACTATAGCAGGTTCCCCTTGATGCCGAGCTCCGTTCATGATTCTAATTGCTTCTTGTATACGTCTCCACTGACGAAATAGATGTTCAATTTCATGAATATAAGGTAGTATAGGCTCTCGATGTCTCCTTCGGCGCATGCAATAGCACAATACCTAAAAAGACAAACAAAAACAAGTTAAAAAATATATAAAAAAACAAAATAAACTGGTGCAAAGACTAAACCTAAAACAACCAATTGCCAATCCCTAGCAACGGCGCCAAAAACTTGTTTGCACGTGTGATGTACTATAAATGATACGTAAATATGGTTCAAGTATTCACGTCGAACAAGTAATACAGTGATAAGTGAGTATCGTCTCCATAAGGATTGGAGGTGTTTCGAGGTAAGTTTAAGCACACAAGTGTCACAAAATGTAAATGGAGAATGTTGTGGCAAATCAAGATTGAGTTATGAATGTTGTAGCAAATCAGAACAAAGATATAAATGTTGTAGCAAATAAAGGTAGAAGATAGCGTGCTAAAATCAGTAGACAAATAGGTCCTCTTACGCGTGTGAAACTCACTTGCGAATGACTGGCTGGGTTGCCTGGTTAACCTATGTTTTAGCTCTCTACTAGGGTTTACCTCTCTAACTTAGTCTATGCTCAGAAGGATTTACTCAAGGTGCTCCTTAACTATCTCTAGCAAGGAATCTGGGAGTAGGAAATGCTACAGCAATACCTCTCAGCGTAAACTCTATCACTCCCCCTACCCATAAAGATCTATCCTTCTTAGCCGTTGAAACTCAACACTTATCTCTAAGGTGGATTAGAGATGTGCCTCTCAGCATCCAACTCCATTGTCTATACAGGTTAAAGAAAGCTCTCTCGACCACTAACCTCAACTCACACCTAAGGAAGACCAACTCTCGAAGGCTCTTACAACCCTAAGAATTTAACAACATAGACAAAGCATAGATATGAGCAAGAGATAAATAAACATTCATAAAAGAAACTAAAACATAGTTCATCCAAACAACCCAAGCCGCCTAAATCAGTTCATGGTTGGGAAAATATCATCCGAAGTATCTTCGTTCATACAACCCATTTTTCAGATATTAAATAAATGCTAAAGCAACAGAAAGGGAAGAGGAGATTCCCAATATGCGATGGACCTTCAGTGCCATGAACCGCCCTAGGCTTGCCGCCTTTCTCAAGGTCAGCAAGGTCAGAACCTTGGAGATTCTACGATGGAGGACACCAAGTGGAGGAAGAAGAAAAGAAAAGAGCCGCCTTTGCTTTCTCTCCCTAGCCTTTTTTGTCACCTTTTCACGCTCTCCCTTTAATGAGGGTCTCGTGTCCCTTATATAGTGGAGGCGCCTAAGGTTTTGTGCCCTAATATTTTGTGTTGTCCTGGGAATATTCCCTATACATGTGGGGCACAATCAGACAAAAGGGGGCTCGCACATGTGGGCTATCAGCGTGTGCGCATTACTTTGTCTTTTTCTGTGCCCAGAATCGCTGTCCAATTTGCTATAGCATTTTCCTTCCTTACCCTGCTTCATACCAGCTTCACATGCACAACAACACACAAGCAAATACCCTTCAAGCAACATCTACTCTCATGAAATAAAGCCAAACCACCAAAAAGTAAAGATACATGCAACTATATGCTCTAAATGCACCTACATGCAATGAGATGACCTCGAGAACAAACAAATACTTAAGCAAAAAAGGTGTAAAATATAAGCATTTTGGCAAGTCTTCACGGGGAAAATATCTCGGCAGGGAACTCAGGAAAGTTGGCCGCCGGGAACATTTCCTTGATGGTGGTGGCGGTGGCGTTGTTGAAGTCCCGGATGTAGGCCATAAACTTCAACTGGTGGCGTTCCATCCTATCCAATTGTGCTGCCAAGCCGCCGATGGTGGTTGCCAGGGAAGGTTGCTGAAAATGTTGCTGGCTGCCGATCTCTGATGTCGGGGCATAGTTCTCCGGGGTGGCTGATATCGGTCGGGGCAGCAGCAACATGTGCCTTCTCGCACAATGCCGTTATGAGGCTGGGGAAGTAGAGTTGCCACTTTGTTTTCTGCCCACACTTATAAATTTCATTAGCAATAATCGAACCCATATTTAAATACCTCTTGTTAATGATGGAATGGATGAGCGCTAATCTTGGTTTGTCGATGGTGGAGTTGTGGGTTGTGGGCAGCAAACGCCTCTTCACAAATGTGTTCCAAAGTTTCGCCTCGGGCAGCAAATTCTGCCGATTGACGGTGCCTCTGTTTCTACCCTAGTTCCAAACCGTCCCCGGTTTGCAAAGTTCTTCCTTCATTACCTCATAACTATCCATTGTGAGGGAGGCAAGGAACTCCACGTGCTGATCTTCGCGAATGCGGAGGCTATAGTATAAGTTGATTTTGTCTTCATCGATTAAAACTTGCCGCCTGCGGACATTCATTGTTGGCACATCCTCCGTCGAACCATGGGCATAATACTCGCACACCATAGTTTGATTTGCTGGTTTTGGTTGTTGGGCAAAGATTTGCCACTGTTGGTGAGCGATTTTGGAGTAGATGAACTGTTCGAGCCCTATATTTCTCTTCCCTGTTTCGTAATAAAATCCTTGCTCTTCCCACGCCGATCTTTCGTTGAATTTCTCGTTGTAGTGGGCTTTAATCTCTGGTGTGGCGAAACGGTTGAGAGATTCCTCTGATCCTGCCTGGACAGTGCGGCGGCGGGGGGTTCTTGCCATTCTTGGTGTGGGCTTTAGGGTTTGTGTGGAGAGAGTTGTGAGAGTTTGAAGAATCTGTGGAAAAAGAAATAGACTGAAAGCAAAAGAAATCTTTGAAACAATAAGCAAGAGAGAGTAAAGAAGAGTGAATAGTGAAAAAATAAGGGGGTTTAAATGGAGAAAGAGTGATGCCGTTTCATCTGCCGAGGCAGCCGTTGCCCGGGCAGAGAGCCGCTGGAACAGAACATGCTTCTCACGAACGGCTAGTCTGCAACGGCTAGTTCTGGCGGGAAGCAACGTCTGTCTACCACGGCGGACATGGCAGGCGGGTTGGAGCGGTTGATGGATTTGGGCTTTCTTCTTCTCCCTTCTCTTGGGCCATTGTCTCACCTAAAAAACTAAAATATTTTTTTTTAGAAAATAAACAAATAGTGAAATTAAATCTATTTCCTAAGAACTGAAAAATGCAAGAAAGTAAAATCTAAATCCTAAAACATAAAATAAAATACGATAAAGAAAATTTAAGTTATGTTAGGAATGCATTTGGATGCACTTCCCAACATAACCACTTCCTAGGTTGCTGCAGCATCTGCTTCACCCTCTGCCAAGGTGGGTCTTTGTGTTTTTCTTGATCATTAGTATTGCCAGGTTGCCCGCCCAGGCGGCTGTGGTTGGAATGCTCTATCACTGTTCTGGGTTTGGTGTCTGTTGAGGCATGAATGTCCTGGCATTCTTCTTTGTTGTTAACCTTTTCCAAAGGTTGCAAGACATTCAGCTTGATTTTTTGATCATCCACCCTCATTGTAAGCTCCCATTCTCCACATCTATTAAGTTTTTGCTCGTGGCTAGGAATGGTCTTCCTAGGATGATGGGTGCTTTGTTGTCTGCCTCACATTCCAGAATTAGGAAATCCGCTGGAAAATCAGATTGTCCACTCTCACTAGGATGTCTTCAATTTTTCCTTCTGATTGCACGTAAGAGTGGTCGGATAACTGGAGCATGATAGTGGTGGGTCTAGCTTTTCCAATCCTCAGTTTTCAAACACCGACTTGGGCATTACATTGATGCTTGCCCCAAGGTCGCATAAGGATTTCCCCTCATAATAGTTCCCAATAGCGCATTGTATAAGGAAGCTGACATGGTCTTTCTGCTTGGGCAGTGTTTTATTGTGCAGTATAGCCATGCACTCTTCCATCATGGCGATCGTTTCAAATTCCCTAATTCTTTTTTTCTTGGAAACCATATCTCTCAAAAATTTGGCATAGTTAGGTATTTGTTGTATGGCTTTCACCCGGGGAATGTTGTATGCACTTGCTTGAGAATATCGAGGAATTTTTGGAACTGATGGTCCTGCTTCTGGTATTTTGGCTTCTGTGGTATAGGTGGGTGTGCATGTACCTCACGTTTCTCAGAAGGATCAGTAGGGTCTGCCGAGGCAGAGTGTCATGGGTCTGTTGCGACGGGTTTGCTTGCTTCAGTCTGGGCAAATGCTTTGATGGCCTTGCACTGCTCGTACGTGGGTTTCCTTGCGACTTCAGTATCACTGGGTAATCCTCCCATAGGTCTAGTATTCAAGACTTGAGCAAATTGTCCCACTTGAGTTTCCAGTGACTTTAAAGTTGCTTCATGATTCTGCATTCTCATCTCGTTCCTGTCCATGAAGGCTTCCGTTTTCTTGACAAATAAATCCATATTGGACATATAGGTACATGTCTGAGTCATGAAGGCACTGGGTGCTGCCTGTTGCGGTAGCTGCTACCGCGGCATTGTCTGCTGAAATCCTTGCGATTGATTTGTCTGATTAGCTGGATTCAAAGTGTTGTTGGGGTTACTCCACGAGAAATTAGGGTTCCTCTTCGATGTAGGGTTGTTATTTTTGTTGAAGTTCCCTACAAAGCAGCTGGTCTCTGTCCCTTGTTGGCACTCAGATGACTCATGGTCTCCCCCACATTGGTCGCAAAAGGCATCAATTGCTTTGACTTGCTATGTATTATTCTGCCCTTGCATCACTTTTACCGTCTTTTTCAACCAGGCAACTTGTGCTACGAGTGCTTCTGATGTTCTTAGCTCGTTTGTTGTGGCCTGGCTTCTTACGCCGCCTCGGCGAGAATTAGGAAACTGATAATCATTTTTGGTCATCATGTTCAGAATTTGAATTGCTTCGGCGGGATCCTTATCGAATAATGTACCATTGGCAGAGGAATCCAGAATCATCCTTGTTGGTGTGTTCACACCGTTGTAGAATATGGATACTAGTGTCTATTCTGGAAAAGGGAGGGGCATTTATTCAACAATTTGCAGTATCTCTCCCATGCCTCGTACATTGGTTCATCATCTACCTGTCGAAACGTAGTGATGACAATCCGCAGTTTATTAGTTAGATTGACAGGATTAAATCGATCTAAGAAATCTCTGCATAATTCTGTCCAAGATTCAATGGACTCTGATGGTAGTCTGTTAAACCAAGTCTTTGCCCTACTCCTCAGTGAATAGGGAAATAATCTGAGAAGCAGCACGTCCAGATGAACTCCATAGATTTTGAAGGACTTGTAGATGTCCAGGAAAGACTTCATATGCTGGTGGGCATTTTCAGTGGCGGAACCTCCAAACTGTCCAAGCGTATTTAGCATGTTGAACTTGACGAGTTTGATCTCAAAGTGGCCCGCTTCTTTTTTCAGGATCGATCACGCCAGAGTTCAACCTTCTGAGGTCCTCATCCAGGTAGTCTCTTACTAACCGCCGAGCAACAAGAGGTTGCCTGCCAATGCCCACTACGGCATTGTAAACTGGGGGCGGTGGTGGTAAGTTCTGGTTGTCTTCTGGATCAACCATTGTTTCCTTGTTTGCTTGTCTTAATCTGCGTGCAGTACGTTCATGCTCTGGATCGTATTCTCGCAATGATGATTTTTGGTTGGCTCTTGTCATAAACCAAAGAAAACCAATGAGTTAAACGAAAAAATTAAAAGTGCAGAAAAATAAAAACAAAAAGTTGTACGCCAATCGCCGGCAACGGCGCCAAAAACTTGTTGTGTGCAAAAGTGATGCGCAATTAGCGTGCAAGTGTACACGGTGCTAAATTATAGTATTTAAGATATCGTCTCCATAGGGATTGTGACAACCTTTGGAATTCACCTTTCTGCACAAATAAAAGTAAAAACACATATATTAGGAGTTGGTTTGATTAAAACTTGGACTAAAGCAGATAAAGTAATTGAGATATCAGAGTGATATAATGGATCAGTATTGGATGTTTCGCAGTGTGAAGAATTGATATACTGTCTCGGCACAATTTTGTTGATAAACTTAACAACTTCAGCCACCGCCCACAGGTATGCCTCGGTAGGCGCCCGCCCCGGCAGAGATGTGTGAGATCGCCTGGGCAGTTAAGCAATGATTCAAGGTTTGGCAAGGCTCCCTTCTATGACTCCCTCTTCTCCCGAAGCTTGAAGTACGATTGGCGAACACGTCTTGGATGATACCTTCTGACGTGAATCTAAGGGCGAACACAAACCAATTGTGGATCCCCTTTTAGCCGCTGTGTAATGCTCCAATTTTGGGCTTAGGTGTTTTGGTGAGTCGGGTTGGGCCGGTGGAACCGGTGTCGGTTGTTCGAACCGTTAAAAGGTGGTTTAGGGAAATCAAGGTTCGGGATGGGATAAAAATATGATAAAAATTTCTAAAATCCTCTAAAATGGTGTTTAAGAGGTTGGTCAAATCAATTTTACAAAACGGGTTTCTAAGGTGTATATTTTGGGCAGTGACCACAATGTAAAGATTTAAAAGTTGGAAAAATGTGTTTTTCAAGAAGAGTAAAAAAACTTAGAATCTTTAGGGAGCTACTTGGAAATTATGCCTTTTCCCTAATTTGACATGTGTTTTAAATTTTTATTAAATAATTAAAATTTTTTTATTTAATTAATTAATGAAAGTTAGATAATCGGTTAATGAAATTTTTGACGAGCTTTTCATTTTTCACTTTAACTTCAGCCAAACACTCTCCCTTCTCTCTATTTTCCAAAAACCCTTTTCTCTCAATTCCTCTCTTGATTCCTATCTTTTCTTTATTGATTTCTTCCATTTTCCTTCAAGTTTCTTCAAGCTAATCTTGCCAAATTAGAGGAGAAGTAAGGATTGGAGGTAATTTTTGTGATATCCCTCTAATCTAAGTTCTTTAATGAAATTCCAAAGATATTTGACTCTTTAATACTGATTTTGATTAGGGTTTTGTTGTTAGATTGTTAAACTCTTGAAATCTTGATTGAAAAATAGATTTTAAGGTGATTTTCGGAGTTTGATTTAAATGGCTGGTTTGAGATTGTTTCTAAATGTGTTTTGAAAGGTTTTGGTGTTGAAGTGGAGTCTTAATCATATAGATCCCGAAATCCTTGAGATCCTTAGTTTTTGAAGTGCTTTTGGGTGAGTTTTTGAGGTGTTCTTGAGGAATTTGAGTTGCTGGTGCTATAAGGATGGTTTTGGGTTATTTTTGGATGTTGATTAATGCCTAAAATGCTTTGGATTAGTTGGGTAATGTCTGGGTTGAAGTTTGAGGTCTATCGATTGAGTTTTCGGTTGTTTCGGATGGGTGTTTTGGTGCTTTAGAGAAAGGCTGCGGGATTTCTTGTGTGTGCTGGAGTTTTGGATGCATTTTAAAACATTGAACCTCTATTTTGATGTGTTAAAAAGAGGGGATAGTAATCCAGAAACAAACAAAGTGTTTTTGGAGGCTTCGGAAGATCGGTAGTCGCGTCAGCAAGCGTGGTTTCGCGAGTCGGTGAGTGGAATTTGGTTTTCCAGTGTGGAAACATTTTAGAAAAGGTTTTGGGAACTTAATAAGATCTTGAAACGCTTTATTAAGTTCGGAAGTAAATCAAAATTTCTCCCTCGGTTGTGCTAGTTTTGAGCCTTTGGTTGCACTTTGACAAGTCGTCGTTTACCCGTCAAAATAAATAAATAAATTAACATCTTTCGACTAACAATAAAATAAAGAAATTAAGTAGATATAGGGAAAGAGGGTCGATCCACAAGGAGATTTTTCAGTTTAGTGACTTGATCCTGTTAGCCTTTTTGTCCAGGAATATCTGCAAGTAGGCGTTAAAAGGAAAAGGGGGGAATGTTTGAAATGTTGAGCAAGAAAATAAATAAAGTGCGGATAATAATAAAGAAAATTCAAGAATGCAAAATAGCCTCGAACCAGCTCCTTCAATTCTTTCGATCACTGAAATAGATTTTTATTTCGGGGATCATGTCGGTTACAGTCTACGAGGCCCAACCCATCGTAACTTGTTTCTCTCTCGAGTAACCAATCCTCCCAAGTCTATCTTCGAAAGATGGTTCTTAAATAGATCAACCACGTCTATCGCCGTTAAAATATTTAGAATAAAAGTAGGAAAAACCCGACTCAGAAATTTTCTAAAATAGAATCACTTCTGATTTTATCTTTCCTTAGCGGACCGCCGCTAAGAGTGTTCACAGGAAGTCGAAATTTGCCACAGGCCGATCCTTCCTCCCAACTATGTTTTTAAACGATTCCAGACCAACGAGCTCTTTTTGATTTGAAAACGGTTAAAAACCTTTAGTAAGGCCGATTGCCAAACTATCTAAGCAGAAAGATAAAAATGATTTCCCAAAAGAATTTAAGCAAAGTTCAATTCTCACGAATCGAATTGACTTGGCTGGTTCTTGGCTTAAAAGACTTAGCTAAGCATGATATTAATTATCATACTTAACTTGGTTTTTAGAAAAGTAATTAAATAACATAAAATAAACGGAACAAGGAAAAATAAAGGAAAATAACTTTTATTAAAGCTAAAAACTATTTACAAAGGAAAAGCTAAAAAAATACTCAAAGCTAAGAGATGATCTTAAGCCTTCACCAAAGGTTGGTATTTATAGGCTTAGATTACAAGGATAAGAGATAGGAAAATTTAAAATAATAAAGTAAAGATAAAACAATTCAAATGTTTTGAAATTTAAATGCAGGAAATCTAAACGGATAAGCTGATAAGATCTCTCAGAACGTTCAAGAAGCTTCTAGAAGTCGCAACGCAACTGCCACGTCAGACGCGTCGTGCCCAGTGTCGTGCCCATGATGCCAGTCATGACAGAATTATAATAAAAACTGTAGAAATGCCCTCTTTTGCTGTTGTTTTCCAGAATTAGATCTCTTGCATAAAATATAGCATAATGAAATGGATTAGGTAGCAAGAAATCCTAAAAACTTGGAAAATAGCAATTAAAAAGTGTCATATTTGAGAGCTTATCACACATGATTTTACTTGCACTAACCTACTGTTTTAAAGCATGTTTTGAATGTATAAAATGAGTATGATGATGCCATGTGGTTTAAGGATGCACTAGGTAAGTGATCCTTGTATGCATATTGATGCATAAGATTTGAAGCATGGTTTAATGCTAGATTTATGGCTTATCATGAATGCTTTGTAAAAACAGTGAGTTATGCATGAGTTATTGGTTATATTGGCAAGTGATGTTGAATAAAATGTTTTATAAATGAAATCGAATATAGTTAGCCGTCTATAGGATTGAGTGCACTATAAACAAGTCGCCTTGGATGTTGAGGGGTTGTGATTGTACCAAATACACCATCCAAGTACCCTAACGATTGAGGATTGTTTAAGGTTGCAACTGTTGAGGGTAGCTCCCGGGTGCGAACCTTATGTGTGTCCGATCTCTCGTTAGTGGATTATACATCTACCGATGAGTGGTGTTGAGGTGTTGTGATTGTATCGAATACTCCACCACGGGTGTCACAACGATGGATGGTCGCTCTCGTGTGTGAACCTTGAAATGCCAATAGAGTGTATAAAGGGTTTGGGACAACCCTTGGTAATCCGTGTATTCGATATATGTTTTTGATATTGTTGTTTATCACTTGTGAGCCAATATAATGAAATGAAACATTGTGGAAAATGTTGTTAATGCATAATTTGAAAGATGCATGTTTTGGTTTAAGCTTAGCATAAAGGTATTATTCTTGGAAGGCTTGTATTATGAGTAGCAATGGTTTAATTGCTGGATTTATATGTATCATGTTACGTGATGTTTATTACAATGGATTTTAGGATAAGGTTCATGTTTTGTTAATGGAAGCTTGATGGTTTTGAAAAGAGTAAAAAATGGTTTTGTGCATTGATGATGTTTTTGGTTTGAGCAATCCTCACTAAGCTTGTGTGCGTATGCTCTCTTTGTTCATCAATGCAGTCAATTTAAGCTTTGGACGCGTCACTTGCAAGCGGATCGGTGGAAGACTTTGATTGAAGGTAAGCTTTAGTTTTGGTCTAGTGTAATAAAGGCAATTTTGGTGTCCAATGTTATGCATGTGGTTTGTTTGGTATTTTCTGGTTTTGTACAAGTTTGAGATGCATATTTGGACATGTAAATGGCCTCTAAGTTTTGGTTTATGCACTAAATTGGATTTTGGTCTTTTGGTGCTTTTAACTTCTAGGAAGCATGCCTTTAGTTCCGTATCTTAGGAGAATGATGCTATGATGTTGCTTATGCTTCGTATATGTGGTCATTGATGAGTAATTAAGTTGCCAATATGTTAGGGCATGTGTCGGGATGGTTTCAGAGGGCATAAAGTGACTTAATCCAGCTTTTTAGAACATTGCAGGCCCAGGTATTTCGAAACACCCTTGCCCGTTTCGAAACGATGGCCTGAAATGGCCTTGGTGTTTCGGAACAGTGAGGCTTGTTTCGGAACATTTTGCCTCTATGAACCATCGTACCGAAACGTGTCTTGAGGAGTTTCAAAAAGAACCCGCGTATCGAAACGGCCGTTTCGATACTGGTATTATGTTCCGAAACATTTGACCATTGGACCTGTTTTTGAATTGTTCTGAGTTTCTGTTTCTTACGTTTTGATCCATGTTTACCTTGTATGCAATTGGATGAGTTTTATATATCATTTTGAGCTGAGATTTCACCGAGAAGCATGAAATGAACCTTCTTAAAGGTTGGTGACTCGATTTTGCTAATAACCCTAATAATTTATGAAAATTACAAAATGGTCCCTAAATCTTAATCGGCTTTAATCGAAGGGTGATTACGTTGGTCTTTTATTCGCTGCTTGTGAACGAACACATAGGAACCTAAGTTGCATCTAGACAAGAAATAAAGAAAAAAGGGTCATTTATTGAAGTAAACCTTCCTAGTTTACTTCAATACTCCCCGTATGATCTGCTCGGTTCGGTCTATCGGCTAGGCCAGGTCGAGGGGGTTACATTTAGTGGTATCAGAGCCAGGTTACGAAAAGTTGGGATGATGGTAAGTTGTTGGTAAGTGATGTTATTGTAATCATGTATGTTTTGGTGATGTTTTCTTTGATCGGTGAATGTTAAAGCATGTTAAGGTTAAGTATGTGATAGTGATGCGATTTATATGAAGATTGAACATATATACAAAATGTTATGATGTTTGATTGGGCTGAATCTTGATGCTTGAGTTGCATGATGGTTGAGATATGCATGTAGTATGCTTGTGCTATGCTGGGGGTAAATTGGGATGCTCGTTGCCTTATTACCTAGTGAAATGTTTTAAGTTGAAATCAAATTCTTGGATCCTTGCTTGGAGCTGACCTGAGCAATTTGTTTTGTTTCCTTTGTAAGTTGTTATCATGCATTAAAATAATAGCACAATAAACCGAGGAGAGAGTGGCGATTTGGTATGATTGTTGTTGCCTTTGGGCAAGGAATATAGAAGTGTTTAAAGTCTCCTGGGGGCTAGACGCTGCGATGTGCCTCGATGTAAGTACAACCTGTGTTGGTTGGGTAAGTGTTGGATTGTATGGCGCCAGGCATATAGGCAATGTTTAGGGCTTGTGAAGGTGTTAATGCTAAGGTGCATGTGACTGCACTAGCTGGTGGATGTTTGTGAGTTGCAGTTAGCGCTTACGCAAGTCAAGTCAAGTAGAAGTTGAGCTCGAAGGTTGGCACCGGAGGTATCTAGGGAGTGGATGGCTTGTATGAATCAGATTATGGAATAAATGAAGTGTAGTGATGCCCATAGTGTAAAGATGGGTTGTATCCTGATTATATAGAGATGTGTTTAGTTGGTGGGCAACTGTGGTTGTGGGCATAAAACCTGATGTTGTGTTCTGAGAGTTATTTTGAACAGTTAAAAGGAGAAGTATCTGGGGGTTAGATACTTGAACGACGAAAAATGTGAATTTGTTGTTTGGGGTTCAAAATCGTGAGTTGTACTTGAGTTAGGGTACAGATTGTGTAGTTTGAGCATGTGTGATCCTTAATTAGAATTGGATGTGAGACATCATTGTGTTGGCACCTTTTTGGATTGGTGCCTGTTAATAAGCCATAATTGTTGATTTATTGGCTACATTGTTTTTGACGTGTTGGTAACACGGGAGAAGTATTCTTGCGAAACCTGAGTTTAATAGCTTGTGCGAGAGGTTCAAGCGCTAGGAAGTGAGTTGTGAACTCTAGTTTAGTGGTAGCCGGTGTACGAATGGTCATGTTTTAAGAGTATTGCCTGGGTTGAGGTGAGGCTGTAGTACTGTTGGACGTGTGGTTCGCGAGAGCACTTGAGGAGAGATTGCCCTCCTACGGCTCGTGAGGTGCAGGCTCCTGTTGCTGGAGCTAGTTCATGTTGGAACTGTGGGTCCGCTGACCATATGAGGCTTTAGTAACGTTTGGTACCTATTAAGTAGGTGGATCGTATGACTATGATAGGCAACTTTTCGCGCCTGTTGTTGTAAGTTGCTTTGGAAGTTGTGACTCGAATGTTTGTTGCGGAGGTGTTAGATGTGGTGGTAAGAGTGGTTAGTTTCTTTGGTGAAACTGTTGGTTTAAGAAAATTGGATAGGGGATGTCCATTACCTATTCACGGTCATGAGTTTTAAGTTGACTTGATGTAATTACCTTTTTATGGCTTTGATGTGATTCTTGGGATGGATTGGTTGGATAAGCACCGAGCTGTGGTAGATTTTGATGTTAAGCGTGTTACCTTGAAGCTTGCGGATGATTATGAGGTAGTAATCGTAGTTGAGAACGCGAAGTTCTTGTCTAACACAATTTTGGCTTTGGAAGCGAGTCGGATGATGGAGTTAGGATGCGAAGCGTTCTTGGCATATATGATGAATCCTGGTACGAAGGAAGTTCGTGTGCAAGACATACGAATCGTATGTGAGTTTCCGGGTGTCTTTCCGGAGGAGTTGCCTGGGTTGCCACCAAACCGAGAGGTTGAGTTTGGTATAGAGTTGTACGAGAATACGACTCTGGTGTCCATTGCTCCTTATCGCATGGCACCTAAGGAGTTGAAAGAGTTGAAGACGCAACTTAAGGAGCTGCTTGACCGAGGGTTTATAAGGCCCAATATTTCACCTTGGGGTGCGCCAGTCTTATTTGTGAAGAAGAAGGATGGTACCTTGCGTATGTGCATTGATTATCGACAACTGAACAAGTTGACGAATAAGAACAAGTACCCTTTGCCGAGGATCGATGATTTGTTCGATCAGTTTCGTGGTGCTTCGGTGTTTTCAAAGATAGATTTGAGGTCTGGGTATTATCAACTTAAGGTGAAGGATGTGGATGTTCCTAAGACAGCTTTTCAGAATAGGTACGACCATTATGAGTTTTTGGTGATGCTGTTTGGCTTGACAAATGCACCTGCTGCTTTTATGGATATGATGAATAGGGTGTTCCATGAGTTTCTAGATCCGTTTGTGGTTGTGTTTATTGATGATATTCTTGTGTACTCACGCACCGAGGAGGATCATGATAAGCACTTGAGGATTGTTTTATAAGTGCTGTTGCAGAATCAACTTTATGCTAAGCTGAACAAGTGCAAGTTTTGGCTCAAGGAAGCGGTTTTCTTTGGACATGTGATGTCAGCCGAAGGTATCCGGGTTGATCCACACAAGGTTGAGGCGGTGATGAGTTGGAAGACGCCTAAGTCGGTGACAGAAGTGCGTAGTTTGCTTGGGTTGGCTGGTTCTACCGAAGGTTTGTCAAAGGTTTCTCTAAGATTTCTACTCCTTTGACCAAGTGGCTGCAAAAGAATGTTCGTTTCGAGTGGAAGCAAGCGTTCGAGAAGTTGAAGGAAGCTTTGACGCAAGCTCATGTCTTGATTCAGCCAGAATCGAGTAAGGAGTTTGTAGTCTATAATGATGCATCTTATGTTGGTTTGGGTTGCGTGCTGATGCAAGGTGGGAAGGTTGTATCTTATGCGTCTAGACAGTTGAAGGTGTATGAGGGCAATTACCCTACGCATGATCTTGAGTTCGCGGGAGTGGTTTTTGCTTTGAAGATTTGGAGACATTACCTTTATGGTGAAAGGTGTGTGGTTTAAACTGACCCTAAGAGTTTGAAGTATCTTATGTCGCAGTGGGAGTTGAATCTTAGGCAACGAAGGTGGTTAGAGCTGCTTAAGGATTACGATCTGACCATTGAGTGTCATCCAGCAAAGGCCAATGTTGTGGCTGATGCTTTGGGTAGGAAGGTAGCTGTTGAGCTGAGAGCTATGTTGCTCGTTTAAGTATATCAGGTGATGGTGGCTTGATAGTCGAGTCGCAAGTGAAACCTTCTTTAATTCTGTTGATTAGGGAAAAACAGTTGTTAGATGATCCGTTGGTGTCTTATGTTTAGGACATAAATGATGGTAAGGCTACGAATTTCTGCTTTAATGATGTTGGAGTTCTATGTTTCAAAAGTCGGATAGTGGTGCCGAAAGATGTTGAGTTAAGGCGCACAATTTTGACTGAGGCTCATAGTAGTCCTTTTGCTATGCACCCGGATAGTACTAAGATGTATCGAGGCTTGAAGGATGAGTACTATTGGGTGGGTTTGAAAAAGGACGTGGCTGATTTTGTAAGCAAGTGTATGGTTCGCCAATGGGTGAAGGCTGAGCATTAGTTTCCTTCCGGTTTGTTACAACATTTGAGGATACCAGAGTGGAAATGGGAAAGGATTACGATGGATTTCGTATATGGGTTACCTTTGACACCATCAAAGAACAATTCTGTGTGGGTGATTGTGGATCGTCTTACGAAGTGTGCACATTTCTTAGCTGTGCATACTACGTATACGTTGGATAAGTTGGCAGAGTTGTATATTGCTGAGATTGTGCGTTTGCACGATGTGCCCAAGTCCATAGTGTCAGATAGATATTTGAGGTTCACAGTGAGATTTTGGGAGTGTTTACATCAGACGTTGGGTACGCAATTGAATTTCATCACATTATATCATCCTCAATCAGATGGGCAGTCGGAATGAGTTATCCAGGTGCTGGTGGATATGTTGTGATGATGTGTGATTGATTTCCAATGTTCTTGAGAAAAGCATCTTCTGTTGGTTGAGTTTGCTTATAACAACAGTTTTCAGGCAAGTATACAGATGGCACCGTACGAGGCCTTGTATGGAAGGAAGTGTCGAACGCCTCTTTGTTGGGCTGAGGCGGGGCAAAAGTTACTTTCTTTGCCAGATATGCTCAAGGGAACAATTGAGAAGGTGAAGCTCATTTGTGAGCGGTTAAAGGTTTCATCGGATCGCCAGAAGTCTTACGCGGATTTAAAGCGTAAAGAGATTGAGTTCGCAGTTGGGGATCGCATGTTCTTTAAGGTACCGCCTTGGAAGAAGGTGATGGGGTTTGGACGTAAAGGAAAGCTTAGTCCGAGGTTTATTGGACCTTATGAGGTTGTGGAGCGAGTTGGTTCTGTGGCTTATGGGTTGAGGTTGCCTTCCGAGTTGGAAAAGATCCATGATGTGTTTCATGTATCTATGTTGCGGAGGTATAGATCGGATCCCTCGCATGTGATGTCGGTTAAGGAGATTGAGGTGAATCCAGAATTGTCCTATGATGAGGAACCAGTGGGAATTCTGGATTCGAGTAGTAAGGTTCTTCGTGGGAAGACGATTGAGCTTGTGAAGGTGTTATGGTGGCACTGAGGAGTTGAGGATGCTACGTGGGAAAGCAAGGCGGACATGTTGAGGCAATTCCCGCATCTTTTTCCTTCAGGTAAAATTTCAAGGACGAAATTTCCTAAGTGGGGAGAGTTGTAACACCTCGATTTTGGGCTTAGGTGTTTTGGTGAGTCAGGTTGGGCTGGTGGAACTAGTGTCGGTTGTTCGAACCATTAAAGGTGGTTTAAGGAAATCAAGGTCCGGGATGGGATAAAAATATGATAATTTTTTTCTAAAATCCTCTAAAATGGTGATTCAGAGGTTGGTCAAATCAATTTTACAAAACGGGTTTTCTAAAGTGTACATTTTGGGTAGTGACCAAAATGTAAAGATTTAAAAGTTGGAAAACTGTGTTTTTCAAGAAGAGTAAAAAATCTTAAAATCTTCAGGGAGCTACTTGGCAATTATGTCTTTTCCCTAATTTGGCATGTGTTTTAAATGTTTATTAAATAATTAAAAAGGTTTTATTTAATTAATTAAGGAAAGTAAGTTAATCGGTTAATGAAATTTTTGACGAGCTTTTCATTTCTCACTTTCACTTCAGCCAAACACTCTCCCTTTTCTGTCAATTTTTTCCAGAAATTCTTTTCTCTCAAATCCTCTCTTGATTCCTATCTTCTCTCTATTGATTTCTTCCATTTTCCTTCAAGTTTCTTCAAGCTAATCTTGCAAAATTAGAGGAAAGCAAGGATTGGATGTAATTTCCGTGTTATCCCTCAAATCTAAGTTCTTTAGTGAAATTCCAAAGATATTTGACTCTTTAATACTAATTTTGATTGAGGTTTTGTTTTTAGACTGTTAAACTCTTGAAATCTTGATTGAAAAATAGATTTTAAGGTGATTTTCAGAGTTTGATTTAAATGGTTGGTTTGAGATTGTTTCTAAATAAGTTTTGAAATGATTTTGGTGTTGAAGTGGATTCTTAATCATATAGATCCCGAAATCCTTGAGATCCTTAGTTTTTGAAGTGCTTTTGGGTGAGTTTTTTAGGTGTTCTTGAGGAATTTGAGTTGCCTGAGGTATAACGATGGTTTTGTGTTGTTTTTGGATGTTGATTAAAGCCTAAAATGCTTTGGAGTAGTTTGGTAATGGCTGGGTTGAAGTTTGAGGTCTATCGATTGAGTTTTCGGTTGTTTCAGATGGGTGTTTTGGTGCTTTAGAGCAGGGCTGCAGGATTTCTTGTGTGTGCTGGAGTTTTGGATGCATTTTAATGCATTGAACCTCTGTTTTAATGTGTTGAAAACAGGGGATAGTAATCTGAAAACAAAAGAAGTGTTTTTGAAGGCTTCGGAAGATCGGTAGTCACGTCGGCGAGCATGGTTTCGCGAGTCGGTGTGTGGAATTTGGTTTTTCAGCGTGGAAACATTTTAGAAAATGGTTTTGGGAACTTAATAAGAGCTTGAAACGCTTTATTAAGTTCGGAAGTAAGTAAATCGAAATTTCTCCCTCGGTTGTGCTAGTTTTGAGCCTTTGGTTGCACTTGATTTTACTTGCATTAACCTACTGTTTTAAAGCATGTTTTGAATGTATAAAATGGGTATGATGATGCCATGTGGTTTAAGGATGCACTAGGTTAGTGATCCTTGTATGCATATGTTGATGCATGAGATTTGAAGCATGGTTTAATGCTTGATTTATGGCTTATCACGAATGCTTTGTAAAAACAGTGAGTTATGCATGAGTTATGGGTTATATTGGCAAGTGATGTTGAAGAAAATGTTTTATAAATGAAATCGGATATAGTTAGCCGGCTATAGGATTGAGTGCACTATAAACAAGTCGCCTTTGATGTTGAGAGGTTGTGATTGTACCGAATACTCCATCCAAGTACCCTAACGATTGAGGATTGTTTAAGGTTGCAATAGTTGAGGGTATCTCTCAGATGTGAACCTTGTGTGTATCTCGTCTCTCGTTAGTGGATTATACATCTACCATTGAGTGGTGTTGAGGGGTTGTGACTGTATCGAATACTCCACCATGGGTGTCACAACGATGGAGGGTCGCTCTTGTGTGTGAACCTTGAAATATCGGTAGAGTGTATGAAGGGTGTGGGACAACCCTTGGTAATCCGTGTATCCGATATATGTTTTTGAGATTGTACCAAATACACCATCCAAGTACCCTAACGATTGAGGATTGTTTAAGGTTGCAACTGTTGAGGGTAGCTCCCGGGTGCGAACCTTGTGTGTGTCCGATCTCTCGTTAGTGGATTATACATCTACCGATGAGTGGTGTTGAGGGGTTGTGATTGTATCGAATACTCCACCACGGGTGTCACAATGATGGATGGTCGCTCTCGTGTGTGAACCTTGAAATTCCAATAGAGTGTAAGAAGGGTTTGGGACAACCCTTGGTAATCCGTGTATTCGATATATGTTTTTGATATTGTTGTTTATCACTTGTGAGCCAATATAATGAAATGAAACATTGTGGAAAATGTTGTTAATGCATAATTTGAAAGATGCATGTTTTGGTTTAAGCTTAGCAGAAAGGTGATTATGCTTGGAAGGCTTGTATTATGAGTAGCAATGGTTTAATTGCTGGATTTACATGTATCATGTTACGTGATGTTTATTACAATGGTTTTGAGGATAAGGTGCATGTTTTGTCAAAGGATGCTTGATGGTTTTGAAAAGAGTGAAAAATGGTTTTGTGCATTGATGATGTTTTTGGTTTGAGCAATCCTCACTAAGCTTGTATGCTTATGCTCTCTTTGTTCATCAATGCAGTCAATTTAAGCTTTGGAGGCAGCACTTGCAAGGGGACCGGTGGAAGACTTTGATTGAAGGTAAGCTTTGGTTTTGGACTAGTGTAATAAAGGCAATGGGGGTGTCCAATGTTATGCATGTGGTTTGTTTGGTATTTTCTGGTTTTGTACAAGTTTGAGATGCATATCTGGACATGTAAATGGCCTCTAAGTTTTGGTTTATGCACTAAATTGGATTTTGGTCATTTGGTGCTTTAACTTCTAGGAAGCATGTCTTTAGTTTCGTAGCTTAGGAGAATGATGTTATGATGTTGCTTATGCTTCGTATATGTGGTCAAGTTGCCAATATATTAGGGCATGTGTTAGGATGGTTTCGGGGGGGGGGGCATAAAGTGACTTAAACTAGCTTTTTATAACATTCTAGGCCCATGTGTTTCAAAACACCCTTGATCATTTCGAAACGGTGGCCTGAAAAGGCCTTGGTGTTTCGAAACAATGAGACATGTTTCGGAACATTTTGCCTCTATGAACCATCGTACCGAAACGTGTATTGAGGATTTTCGAAATGAACCCGCGTATCGAAACGACCGTTTCGATAGTGGGTATTTTGTTCTGAAATGTTTGACCGTTGCACCTGTTTTTGAATTGTTCTGAGTTCTATTTCTTACGTTTTGGTCCCTGTTTGCCTTGTATGCAATTGAATGAGTTCTAAATGTCATTTTGAGCTGAGATTTCACCGAGAAGCATGAAATGAACCTAATTAAAGGTTGGTGACTCGATTTTGCGAACAACCCTTATAATTTATGAAAAATACAAAATGGTCCCTAAATCTTAATCGGCTTTAATCGTGGGGCAATTACATTGGTGTTTTATCCGCTGCTTGTGAACGAACACATAGGAACCTAAGTTGCATCTAGATAAGAAAAAAAAGAAAAAAAGGGTCATTTATTAAAGTAAACCTTCTCGATTTACTTCAATACTCCCCGTGTGATCTGCTCGGTTTGGTCTATCGGCCAGGCCGGGTCGAGGGGGTTACACGCTGAACTTTTTAACTTATTCCTAAGCCGAAGTAGCTTTACCCTATGGTTGGATAAAACAGTGTTTACTCGTTTCGTGAGTTCAACACTCCCGATATTGAACAATTAGATTGTCGCCCTCTTCTCCCCCGATAAAGATTACGACAATGAAGAACCAAGAGTAAACAAACCTTGAATTTTATTGCAAGAACTGAAATCCTAAACAAAATCAACTAGACTATCACAACTACTATACAACCAACCCTTAGCCCTAGGGAAGGTTTAGAACATGGTGGGTTTGGACGACACTAGGGTTTCGACAAGAAGGAGTTTCTCTCTAATCTCAAATTGTCTTCTCTCCAACTTGTCGATTATATATATATATATATAGGGGAGGAGCTTAGGCCTAAGTCGGTTTAGGGTAGGAATACTAGTTAGAATATGATTACAATTCATTAAAAGATCATTAAATCCTCCTAGATTCCTATTTGAATTTTATTCAACTTGACTTTGACTCGGCTTTTCTTTGTCTACTGGGCTCCAATGCACGTGCAAGTGGTCTCTAAAAATCAGGCTTGATGAGCTCTTTATATCGCGCACCATTGCATTTTTCCGCTCTACCTTGAAGTCATGTCTCGGCGGCAAGTAGTTGACTGCCTCAGCGGGGGTATAGACTGGTGTGCAGGGGTTGGCAGAGCTCTACATTCTGGTTCTTTCCTCCTCGATTAGCTCTCTTGATGATCAAACAGCTTCCTACTTCAGTTTCCAGCTTTCTCTTCTTCTGCCCTCTTTGCTGCCTCGGCGGTATCTGCCTGGGCGGGTACCTACGCACAGGGAGAAAACACACTTGAGCAGTATCATATATATAAAATCAATTAAATTCATCAAATAAGGCAGAATATCTAATCTATGCTATTTTGTGTATGTTACCTAATAAATGCAACCTAAACTATACTTAAGAACAACAATAATTGAGCTAAATTAGGGTATAAATATAGGACTTTTGCACACTTACACTTATGATGAAGCTCGATTTATCCATGGAACCCATTAATCAATTGAGGAATAAAGCTTACCCGATCGATAACAATATTTTGATATCAATAAATCGAAGAAAAACTAAACTAAAGCTTGCTCTCCAATAGAGGTGCTAGCTTGGAGGAAGATGATGAAGATGATAAAAGGGGAGGTGCTTGCTTAAGAATCTCTCGGTAAGCTTTCTATATTTTTCCTTTGTTTTTGTGTAAAATATAAATTCATATATGATAAGTGCTCAAAAGTTCTATATTATGGCCTTTCATGCATAGATTTCATCATGTATGCCTTTGAGCCTTATATTCTGTTTATTCTATAAAAAAGCTATTATTTGATGCATGTTTGGCCTTTGCAGATTTGCACGATTCAAGGGCAAGTTGATGCTGCCACATAACAGAAAGTAGGAGGGAAGATGAGGCAGAATTAGTAGACAACAGACCCTGATCGAGCCAAGCCACATGATAGCTTCTACTGAGGGAAGCTGATGAAGCCTTGCGGAGCAGAGCGGGCTGATTCCGAGGCAGCAAAAGCCAGGCCGCGACAGCATTCTGCCAGAGGAAAAAATGGGCAAAGTGGTGGCCGACTTGTAGAGCTTTTAACATCAGATTTTTCTACACACTTTGCGTGGCAGCTGGAGCTCGAGAAGAGGACGAAAACATGGAAGGAAGGATAAAGTTGGACTTTTGGCCAAAAATGTTTATTGTAATAAATTAAAGAGATTTACCTCTTTAATAAAGTCTAGTCCAAGTCTAACTTAATTTCCTCTCCAAGAAGGATTTGTGCCTACACCTTCCCCTATATACGGGGCTTGCTGTCATGGAGAAACGAGATAATCAAAGGGGGAATCTTGGAGAGATCGCCAGAGATAGATTGAGCTTAGGATTAGTTTAATTATGTTCTAAATTTCTTAGGGTTAGGATTAGTTTGTTTAATAGTTATGTGAAAACTCTTTTTACTTAGTTTTTGTTTTTAATGTAATAAAAGTTAAGGTTTGCTTATTCTAGTTTTAATCATTCTTGCATTCTACTCGGGAGAGGTTTTGTGAGATCATCCATTTGTTCAATATCGGGAGAGTTGAGCTCACAAAAGGAATAAGTACGGTTTTCACCCCACGTGGTGTTAACTAACTCGGCCTAGGGATAGATTAGAGTTTCAGCGGCTAAAAGAAGTGTATGAACAGTTGGTGTTTGCCCTTTGATTCACGTCGGGATGTATCATCATAGTTCAGCCATCAACCATTGTTCTGTGCTTAGGGATAAGGCGGAACCACCCAATGACGCTTTGTCGAGCCTTAACTGCATCTGCCCACGAGCAAGGGATTGTTGCGGCAGGGATTCATCCATTGCGGCCGCGACAGGGATTTAGGTCACTGCCACGATAGTAGTGTGTTGCTGCATTCAAGAATAGAAACTAAGTAAAGAGGATTCCACATTATGACACACTTTAATCCGGCCCACCTTCTCATCTTGATTACTTCTTTATTTTATTTACTTGATTTTCTTAGTTTAGTTATTTTTAGATTATCTCAAATCACCCAATTAATTTGTGTTTTTACTATATTTATTTTGTAGTACGAGGGAGTAGACCGAAGGTTGAGTACTAATCCCTATGGAGACGATACTCATATACTTATCCCTATATTACTTGCGTTGTGTATACTTGCACAATTGCGGAGCACTATTTACACGTAACAAGTTTTTGGCGCCGTTGCCGGGGATTGACAACTTTTATTTTTATTTTCTTACACTTTTTATTTTATTTAGTTTATTTATTTTTATTTTATTTTATTACTAATAAAATTTGGTTTTTTCTTGGTGCATGACCAGAGCAAACCCAGGAAGCCCATTGCAAGATCCAGATCAAGATATTGAACGTACTTACCGAAGGCTTAGACGAGAAAACGAAACCGCAATGCAACAACCTGAGGACCAACCTCGAGGTCGCGGCTGAGGCATTAACCAAGTGCCCCCAGCACACAATGTCATAGGGCAGCATCCTACCAATGGGAAGCCACTTGTTGATGGGCAGCAAATCCAGGTAGGAGATGGAGCAAATCTCCAAGCTCCATTCATACCAGTTCGACACCTAACAGTCCAAGACTACCTTGAAGAGGACTTGAACGGACTAACCCCTGGAGTTGTTACCCTAGAAATCGATGTCGCCCACTTTGAGTTAAAGCCCGTGATGTTTAACATGATCAACTCAATGGGGCAATTTGGCGGCTCCGCAACTAAAGATGCCAGACAACACATCAAGTCCTTCCTCCAGATTTGCAACTCATTTAAAATTTATGGAGTACATGAGGATATTCTAAGATTGAAATTGTTCCCCTATTCACTGAGGGATAGGGCGAAAACCTGGCTCAACAGTATCCAGTAGGATCGATTGGATCCTAGAGTGATCTTTGTCATGATTTCTTAGCTCATTTTAATCCTACAAATTTAACTGACAGATTACGTAACAAGATCACTTCTTTTCGACAGGTTGATGACGAGTCCATGCATGAGGCTTGGGAGCGGTATAGAGAGCTATTACACAAATGCCCCTTGCACGGATTCCCAGTATGGATGTAGGTGACCATGTTCTACAATGCGGTTAACACGACAACTAGGATGATGTTCGATGCCTCGGCAAACGACATATTCTTGGACAAAGAGCCAGAAGAAACCATGGAGATTCTAAACAGGATGGCAAAAATTGACTATCAATTCCCCACGGCCAGAAGGGGGGAATCCATCGTCAACCCACAGTTAACGAAATACGGTCTTTAGGCTCAATTTCATCTTAGATCGCCACCTTGACGAAGTTGGTTCTGAACTTATAGTCGCAAAACAATCAAGAGGAAGTCAAGGTAATGGATTTATTTTGCGAAAACTATGGAGGTAACCATGCTTTTTCTGAATGCCCGTATAACCAAAGTCATCCTTCTATGTTGGAAACTTCAACCGCAACAATCAAATGTCCAACAACTACAATACAACCTGGAAAAAGCACCCCCAACTTTTCCTGGAGCAACCCCAACAATGCACTGAACCCACAAAATTAGAATGCTCCATGTAACACCCCAAACTTGGGCCTAGATATATTAGAGTTCGAATCGGACCGGTCGGGAACGGTTCGAATCTTAAAGGGAGGTTTAGGGAACACCTAGTTCAGGATGCTTTAAAAATATGGAAAAATATCTAAAAATCCTCAATTATTATATGAATGATTATGGTGAAATCAATTTTACGAAATAAGGTTTGGAAATACTACATTTCGGTGTAGTGACCAAATCACAGTTTTTGCAAAAGTTAAATAGTGACTGTTTTGTAAAGGATTGAAACTTTGAATCTTTAAGGAGCTAATTTTACCAAAATATTTTTAATTAGATTTCTTCTTAATTTGGGTGAATTAATTAATGTTTTAATTAAAGGGAAATAAAGATTTATTAAAAGGAAACTACCTTTGACTTTTCATAACTACTTTACATCAATTTTCTCTCATCCTATTTTCTCTCAAATTCTTTTCAGCCAAACACTCTTTATCCATCAATTGGCTACTGATTTTCATTCCTTTTGATTGGATATTAATTCCTTTTTGATTCCTAATCTTCTCCTCATCAAAACTCTTGTTTCTACATTGGATTTTCAAGAAAACTTGCCCAAATCAAGGAGAAATCATCAATTAGAGGTAAGCTTCATCCTTCTCCTCTAATGATCAGTTCTTTACTGAAATTCCCAACTTATCAATCCTTTGTTAATGATTTTTGAGTTGCTTTAATGTTAGAAACAAGAAATTGTATTAAAACTCAAGGTTTTTGGAGGAATCTTGATGATTTTCGTGCTTGATGGTTAGGCTCTGTTTTGAGGTTGTTTTCTAATGTATTTTGGATGTTAATTGAAGTTATAAATGAGGTTTTATCAAACAAATCCCGAATAGGCTTGGATTCTCAAGTTTTACTTGCTAGAATGGTGGTTTTGGGGTGGTTTTGGTGTTCTGTCATAGATGGAGGTATAAGGACGAGTTTGTGGTGGTTTTTGATGTTGATTGATGTTTAGAAATGATTAGAAGTGGTAGATATTGGATGGGCTTTGTTTTTGAAGAGTTTGGAGATGATTTCGGTTGTGTTTGGTAGCCGAAATGTGATTTTTGAGTAGAGCTGCGAGTTTAGGTGTGTGGCTGATGATTTCAATGCATGATGATGGGCATTCCATCTCGTAGGACGCCTTTGGTGTTGAATCCGGGAGCCTAGATAGCGTTTTTGCAAGCAAGCGAAACGTAATCGGTGAGTGCGTATGGTGTTAGAAGTCCTTGAGGGACAAAGAAACAAGGTTTGGGGATTTGGGAAAGGTTTGAAACACCTTCCCAAGTCCGAAAGTAAGTTTTGGCTAGATTGCTCTCTCATATGTGGTGGATTGCCCCTAAAATGCTTTTACATGCTCATGGTTTGAGATAGATAAATTCCTATTGTTTTTATGCATGTTTTGTAGCATGAGATGATGCTTGAAATGGTTTCATGAAAAAACATGTTGCATTGTTGAGATTTGAGGTTTTGTTTAAAGCATGGCAAATGTTATGGTTTGAAATGTATGTGAAAGATTTGAGAATTGTTGCATGAAAAACAATAGGTGAGATGATGTTTTAACATACTATATTGGCATAGAAGATGAGATACTTACTGGATATAATTGATAGATCAATAGGATGAGAGTGCACTATAAACTAAAAATTCGTACGTGCTCTTTGGTTATTCCAAAGGGAGAGAACCGATGATGGGCATTCCATCTCGTAGGACTTGGTGAAATACCCAAGCTTTGTGGCGATGAGAGATACCGCCATGTGAGTACGGTGATGGTAGATGCCACCGGAAATTATGTTACTAGACGAGTGAGTACGGTGATGATAGATGCCACCGGAAGTGTCTAGTGAGTTGTCCGCATATCCGAGTAATAATGAGATGTGAAATGCCAATATAATATATGAAAATGCTTTTGATTCACATGTTCCTTTGTTGAGATGATTTATGCTATGAGAAATGCATATGAGATTGATATATGAAATGCTTCGGTTTTACAAGCATGAGTTTGGCTTTGCCATGAGATTTGCATTAGTTTAAATGCATGAGATAGAATTGAGGTACATGTGTTTTCAATGAGAAGTTGCTTTGAATGGTTTTCAAGCATGCGATAGAATGAGCATGTTGTAGAAAAAGGCTTTTGAGAAAGTGTTTTAAAGAATGCATTATTGTGTTGGTTTTTTAGAGCATGCCTCATTAAGCAATTGTGCTTACGCTCTCTTTTACCAATAATGCAGATAATTGAAGTGTCTTTGGGCAGCGAGAAGGTTAAGAACATCCAAGGAAGTGCAAAGCTCATGTATGGTGATGTTTTTACACACTTTAGTTTTGATAATTGGCAATGGGACTTCATGATTGTATTTGGGAGATGTGTTTTGAACTCCCTAAGTTTGTGGCATGTTGGTGTTGGCATTTATGAGTTGTAAATGGTCCTTATGGTTGTTTGAGGTTTGGAAGCTCATATTTGGATTTGTGACTTGGAAGCATGCCTTTAGATTGTGTGTTTTGGTGTTTGATGCCATGCTTTAGTCTAAGGGTCTTAAATATGTTCCTTAGTGTCAAAATGAGTTGTTGGTATGATTTGGAGGTCTTTGAGGCATGTTTGATTGGGTTAAAAGGTGAAAAACCAGCAAATTCTGCTGTCACTGGGGAAGGTGTATCGAAACACCCTCCACTGATTCGAAACGGGGGCCTGCAATGGCCATAATGTTTCGGAACGACTAAAGGGGGTTTCGAAACAGTTTGGCTACTAGTGAAGCCTGTTTCGATACCGGTCTCGGAACATGCCCGAGTACCGAAACGGTCAACACCGTTTCGATTCGGGCGTTTCGGTATGAAGAGTAGGCGTTCCGATACAGTTGATCGTTGGATGCTGATTTGAATTGTTTTAAGTTTCCATGCTTTACATTCTAGTCCTAAATGTTGTGGATGCAATTGCTTGAGCTTGAGATGTCATTTTAAGCTGAAACTTGATAGTGAAGCATGTAACATGATTAATTTCAATTTGGTAAACCTTAAATCAGCTAAGTCCTTCTAATTTCCAAAAATTACATATTTGATCCCTAAACGCGTAATTTGTGCAATTGAATCCCTAAATGTTTTCCTATCGTTGTGCCTCTCTCATCCATGGTTTGTGAGTATTCACATATGCTTAATGCGCATCTAGATAAGATTAAAATAAAAAAGGGTTGTTAATCAAGGTTGACTTTCGGGTTGACTTTGGTTTTCCCCGTGTAATCTTCGTAGTTTGGATCAAGCGTCTAGAACGGGCTAAGGGGGTTACATTTGTTGTTATCAGTGCCAGGTTATCGAATAATTGGGGCTTGGTATGTAGTTGTTGTATGTGATTATGCTCGATGGTGGCTTTTTGATGAAAGTATGATGTATGAATAGTTATGCATGATTTAATTGAGATGATTTTGTGATGCTATGCTATGTTTGGAGTATAGTTGGGGGTCCCATTGCCATATCATTACTAATGAGAAGAAATGGTTTCAAAAATGAGCTTGAGTACTTGGATTACTTACCTTGCTAGGCCTAATTGTGTTTATTGCATTGTTTTTATTATGGGGCCATGTAGAGAGCTGAGAATCAATACTAAATCTACGGCCGAGAATGAAAACATAGAGAATGCTGAGGATTTACCTCCTCCTCCCCCTGGTGGTGGCGGAGCTGGGGATGGTGCTGTTGGAGTTGGTGTTGGGGTTGCTGGACTTGAGGGTGTGCAGGGGCAAGCTGGTCCTGATATGGCCGTGTTAATTCAAGCTATTGCTGGAGCTTTTCAGGCAGCAGTAGCTGGGGCACATGGAGTTGCACCTCTGGATGGTGCTAATGTAAGATTTCCGTTGGAGCGTCTCCGCAGTCTGGGTGGGACTGAGTTCAGAGGTTTGTCACTGGAAGGTTCTGAATCTTGGTTGGAGAGCGCCAAAAGGATTCTTGGTCAGTTGAACTGCAACAATATGCAGAAGATGGGGTGTATTGTGTCACTACTGCATGGTGATGCTTACACGTGGTGGACGACCACTATCTCCAGAATGGAGGATGATGAGGTGACTTGGACATTCTTCTTGAATGCGTTCAAGCGGAAATATCTGGGAGTTCGCTACCTCGACGAAAAGAAGAGGGAGTTTATGTCTCTTATGCAAGGGAACATGTATGTAGCTGAATATGAGATTCAGTTTGTTCGCCTTAGCCAGTATGCACCTGAGCTAATTCCTAACTAGAGGAAAAGGTGTGAACGATTCCGTTATGGGCTGGTAGCGGATGTAAAGACATATATGCTTGCAGCTGATTACACTGATTTCGATGTCTTGGTCACTAGAGCCAAGGACATTGAATTGAATCTTGGTTTGTCGAGCCGAGCAGGTGGATCTAGATCGGGAAAGCGAGCTACGAAACGCAATTATGGTAGAGATCGCAACAAGAGGCATATGGATAGGAAGCCACACCATGATGCTAGACGTGGGGGTGGTAACCCTAGTAGAGGTCAGCAAGGACCTAATGCTTTCCAAAGGACTCCTGGGTGTAACCGTTGTGGTAGGAGACACGGTGGTGATTGTTGGGGTAACCTTGGGACCTGCTGGAATTATGGGAACCGAGGGCATATGAAGAAAGATTGTCCTCAGCCGCTGAGAGAGGGACAGGCTCCGATGAGAGCGGCTGAGCCACATAGAGGTCGTGGGTGCGGCCGTGGTAATTTTCAGCGTAGGGATGATGGTGGAAGGAACGTGGCGCATGTTGTGGATGTCCAACCTGAGGGTGGTGGTCAGGCTCGAGTGTATGCCCATCGTGAGGGAAGGAATGACACAGACGTGATCGCAGGTACCTTTACTTTGCAATCCTTGTCATTACTATATTTGATTGATTCTGGATCTACACACTCGTACATATTGTGTGAAAATGTTCAAATGCTTGGTTTACCCGTTGAGTCTTTGGATGTTGGTATGCGTGTGACTAGTTCCTTTGGTGAGACGGTTGTAACAAGAAAGTTGTATAGAAGATGTCCCTTAAAGGTGCAAGATCATGTTTTTCTTGTTGATCTTATGGAATTGCCATTTTATGGTTTCGATGTAATCCTTGGCATGGATTGGCTTGTTGAGCATAGAGTCGGTGTGGATTTTGAAAGCAAACGAGTTTCGTTGAAACTTGCGGATGATTATGAGGTGGTGGTGGTGGGAGAGAATGTGAAGTTTCTTGCCAATGTGGTGTCGACGTTGGAAGCGAGCCAGATGTTGCGGCAAGGTTGTGAGGCTTACCTAGCCTTTGTTATGAATCCTAGTTCAAAGGAGGTGCGTGTTCAGGATATAAGGATCGTGTGTGAGTTCCCTGGAGTGTTTATGGAGGAATTACCTGGTTTGCGGCCAAGTCAAGAGGTTGAGTTTGGAATTGAGCTGTATGAGAAGACAACTCTGGTGTCCATTGCTCCCTATCGAATGGCACCCAAAGAGTTGAAGGATTTGAAGACGCAACTTCAAGAGTTGCTTGACCATGGCTTCATTCGGCCTAGTGTGTCACCTTGGGGTGCACCGGTCTTGTTTGCTAAAAGGAAAGATGGCACGATGAGAATGTGCATCGATTATCGTCAGCTGAATAAGTTGACCATCAAGAACAAGTATCCTTTTCTAAGGATTGATGATCTCTTTGGTCAGTTTCGGGGAGCGGCTGTGTTTTCCAAGATTGATCTGAGGTCAAGATACTATCAGTTAAAGGTGAAAGATGGGGATGTGCCGAAAATAGCCTTTAGAACGAGGTATGGGCATTATGAGTTTCTTGTGATGCCGTGTGGGTTGACGAATGCTCCTGCTGCTTTCATGGACATGATGAATAGGGTGTTCCATGAACTCTTGGACAAGTTTGTTGTGGTGTTCATCAACGATATCCTTGTGTACTCTCGTACTGAGGAGGAGCATGGAGGACATTTGAGAATTGTTTTGCAAGCGCTGTTGGAAAATCAGCTTTATGCTAAGTTGATTAACTGTGAGTTTTGGCTAAAGGAAGTTGTTTTCCTAGGTCATATGGTTTCGGCAGAAGGGATTCGAGTTGATCCCTAAAAGGTTGAGGCAGTGATGAATTGGAAGCCTCCTAAGTCTGTTCACGAATTCCGTAGTTTCCTTGGGTTGGCAGGATACTACTGGAGGTTCGTGGATGGATTTTCTAAGTTTGCTGCCCCTTTAACGAAGTTGTTGCAAAATGATGTTAAGTATGAGTGGACGGAAGCGAGACAACAAGATTTTGAGAAGCTTAAGGCAGCTTTGACGCAAGCTCCTATCTTGGTTCAACCGGAATCAAGGAAAGAGTTTGTGGTGTATAGTGACGCATCCTATGTTGGTTTGGGGTGTGTGCTAATGCAAGAGGGTAAGGTGGTGGCTTATGCATCGCGTCAGTTGAAAGTGCATGAGCGCAATTATCCTACGCATAATATTGAGTTGGCTGCAGCGGTTTTTGCTCTAAAGATCTGGAGGCATTATCTTTATGGTGAGAAATGTACTGTGTACACGGATCACAAGAGTTTGAAGTATCTGATGTCTCAGAAAGAGTTGAATCTTAGGCAACGGCGATGGGTGGAGTTGCTTAAGGATTACGATCTAACGATCGAGTATCATTCAGGGAAAGCCAATGCTGTGGCCGATGCTTTGAGCAGGAAAGTGACGATGGAGTTAAGGGCGATGTTTGCTAGCTTGAGCATATCGCGAGAGGGCGGTCTTGTTGCTGAATTGCAAGTGAAACCATCTCTAGTTCAGTTGATAAAGGATAAACAGTTGTTGGATGATTCCTTTGTGCTACATGTTCAGGATATTGCTGAGGATAGACCATCGGATTTATGTTTTAATGATGATGGTGTTCTATGTTTTGGGAGTCGGATAGTGGTGCCGAGTGATGTTGAGTTGAGGCGCGGTATTCTGACCGAAGCTCCTAGTAATCCTTTTGCTATGCACCCTGGTAGTACAAAGATGTTCTGTGATATGAAGGATGAGTACTATTGGGTGGGTATGAAGAAAGATGTCGCTGAGTATGTGAGCAAGTGTATGGTTTGTCAGCGGGTTAAGGCTGAGCATCAGTTTCCTTCGGGGTTGTTGCACCCGTTGATGATCCCTGAATGGAAATAGGAGAGGATCACCATGGACTTTGTGTCTGGTTTGCCTCTAACGCCATCAAAGAAGAATTCTGTTTGGGTGATTGTGGATCGCCTTACAAAGTGTGCGCATTTCTTACCTGTGCATACTACGTACACCTTGGATAAGCTTGTAGAGTTGTACATTACTGAGATTGTACGTTTGCATGGCGTACCAAAATCTATAGTGTCGGATAGAGATCCGAGGTTCACTACAAGGTTTTGGGAGTGTTTACATTAAGCATTGGGTACGCGGCTAAATTTCAGTACTTCTTATCATCCGCAGACAGATGGACAGTCGGAGCGTGTTATCCAAGTGCTTGAGGATATGCTAAGGTGCTGTGTTATAGAGTTTCAAGGCTCTTGGGAGAAGCACTTGCCTTTGGTGGAGTTTGCTTATAATAATAGCTACCATGCGAGTATTCAAATGGCACCTTATGAAGCTTTGTACAGGAGGAAGTGCAGAACTCCTCTTTGCTGGGCGTAAACGGGAAAAAAGTTGGTCTTGATGTCGGCTTTGTTGAAAGGAACCACCGAAAAGGTGAAGCTCATTTGTGAGCGGTTGAAGGCAGCATCGGATCGGCAAAAGTACGTGGATTTGAAGCGTAAGGAGATAGAATTTGCGGTGGGTGACCGTGTGTTCTTGAAAGTTTCACCTTGGAAGAAGGTGATGAGATTTGGCCGGAAGGGCAAGTTGAGCCCAAGGTACATTGGACCATACGAGGTGATAGAACGTGTAGGTCTTGTTGCTTATAAACTGAGACTACCACAGGAGTTAGAAAAGATACATAATGTGTTCCATGTATCCATGCTTCGGAGGTATAGATCGGATCCTTCGCATGTTATGCATGTGGAGGAAGTTGAGTTGAATCCGGATTTGACATATGATGAGGAACCTGTTGAGATTTTGGATTCAGACAGTAAGGTTCTCCGTGGTAAGACCATTGAGCTGGTTAAGGTGTTGTGGAGACATCGTGGTGTTGAGGAAGCCACGTGGAAAAGAAAGGAAGACATGAAGAAGCAATTCCCTTACCTTTTTCCTCATGGTAAATTTCGAGGACGAAATTTCTTAAGAGAGGGAGAGTTGTAACACCCCAAATTTGGGCCTAGATGTTTTAGAGTTCGAATCGGACCGGTCGGGAGCGGTTCGAATCTTAAAGGTAGGTTTAGGGAACACCTAGTTCGGGATGCTTTAAAAATATGGAAAAATATCTTAAAATCCTCATTTATTATATGAATGATTATGGTGAAATCAATTTTATGAAATAAGGTTTGGAAAGACTACATTTCGGTGTAGTGACCAAATCGCAGTTTTTGCAAAAGTTAAATAGTGACTGTTTTGTAAAGGATTGAAACTTTGAATCTTTAAGGAGCTAATTTTACCAAAATATTTTTAATCAGATTTCTTCTTAATTTGGGTGATTTAATTAATGTTTTAATTAAAGGGAAATAAAGATTTATTAAAAGGAAACTACCTTTGACTTTTCATAACTACTTTACGTCAATTTTATCTCATCCTATTTTCTCTCAAATTCTTTTAGCCAAACACTCTTTCTCCATCAATTGGCTACTGATTTTCATTCCTTTTGATTGGATATTAATTCCTTTTGATTCCTAATGTTCTCCTCATCAAAACCTCTTGTTTCTACATTGGATTTTCAAGAAAACTTGCCCAAATCAAGGAGAAATCAACCATTAGAGGTAAGCTTCGTCATTCTCCTCTAATGATCAGTTCTTTACTGAAATTCCCAAGTTATTAATCCTTTGTTAATGACTTTTGAGTTGCTTTAATGTTAGAAACAAGAAATTGTATTACAACTCAAGGTTTTTCGAGGAATCTTGATGATTTTCGTGTGTAACCCCCTTAGCCTGGTCTAGATGTTTGACCCGAACTACGAAGATTACATGGGGAAAACCAAAGTCAACCTTGATTAGCGACCCTTTTTATTTTAATCTTGTCTAGATACATATTAAGCCTAAGTAAGTACTCACGAATCATGATTGAGAAAGGCACAACGATCGGATATCATTCAGGGACTCAATTGCTCAATTTATGTGTTTAGGGACCAAATTGTAATTTTTGGAAATTAGAAGGAATCCATCAATAATAGGATTACTAATATATAATTAATTATGTTACATGCATCTCTGTCAAATTTCAGCTTAAAAAGACAATCCAAACTCAAGCAATTGCATCCACAACATTTAGGACTAAAATGTAAAACATGAAAACTCAAAGCAATTCAAATCAGCCTCCAACGGTCAACTGTATCGAAACGCCTACCCACCGTACCGAAACGCACGCATCGAAACGGTGTTGACCGTTTCGGTATGTGGGTATGTTCCGAGACCAGTACCGAAACAGGGCACTCCAGTAGCCAAACTATTTCGAAACAGCTTAAACCGTTTCGAAACACAAAGACCATTACAGGCCCCCGTTTCGAAACAATTGAGGGTGTTTCGATACACCTTGCCCAGAAACAGCAGACATAGCTGGTTTTTCACTCTTTAACCCATTCAAACATGCCTCAAAGATTCCCAAGTCATGCCAACAAACCATTAAACAATTAAGGAACATATTTAGGACTCTCTAGCACAAGCATGGCATCAAACACAAAATCACACAGTCTAAAGGCATGCGCCCTAATCTCAAAACCAATATAGGCAAACCAACCCCAAGCCAAACATTTAAGGCCACTTACAACCCAAGAATGCCAACATAACATGCCAAAAACTTAGGGAGTTCAAACATATCTCCCAAATACAACCTTGATTTCCCATTGCCATTATATCAAAACTAAAGTGTATGAAATCTTCACATACATGAGCTTGTAGTTCCTTGGATGATCTTATCCCCTTTAATACCCGGAAACACCTCAATTATCCGCATTATTGGTAAAAGAGAGCGTAAGCACAAATGCTTAGTGAGGCATGCTCTAAGAAAACCAACTCAATAATGCATTTATTGAAAACACTTTCTCAAAAGCTTTTTAACAACATGCTCATACTATCTCATGCTTGAAAACCATTCAAAGCAACTTCTCATTGAAAACACATGTACCTTCATTCTAACTCATTCATTTAACCAATGCAAACCTCATGGCAAAGCCATACTCATGCTTGCAACACCAAAGCATTTCATATACAAATCTCATATGCATTTCACATAGCATAAATCATTTCATCAAAGGTACATGTGAGTCAAAAACAATTTCATATTTTATATTGGCATTTCACAACTCATTATTACTCGGATATGCGGACATCACACTAGACACTTCCGGTGGCATCTACCATCACCATACTCACTCGTCTAGCAACATAATTTCTGGTGGAATCTCACATCACCGTACTCACATGGCGGAATCTCTCATCGCCACAAAGCTTGAGTATTTCACCAAGTCCTACCCGATGGAATGCCCATCATCGGTTCTCTCCCTTTGGATTAACCAAATAGCACGTACGA
The DNA here is from genome assembly GCA_030270665.1 of Hibiscus trionum. Classification (NCBI taxonomy): domain Eukaryota; kingdom Viridiplantae; phylum Streptophyta; class Magnoliopsida; order Malvales; family Malvaceae; genus Hibiscus; species Hibiscus trionum. The sequence goes on from BSYR01000050.1 coordinate 3,632,396, forward strand.
ATTTTTAGTTTATAGTGCACTCTCATCCTATTGATCGATCAATTATATCTGGTAAGTATCTCAACATCTATGTCAATATATTATGTCAAAACATCATCTCACATACTGGTTTTCGTGCAACAATTCTCAAAACATTCTCATCTTATTTCAAAACCATAATATTTGCCATGCTTTAAACAAAATCTCAAATCTCAACCATGCAACATGTTACTTTATGAAATCATTTCAAGCATCATCTCATGCTATAAAACATGCATAAAAACAGTAGGAATTTATCTATCTCAAACCATGAGCATGTAAAAGCATTTTAGGGGCATTCACCACATTCAAGAGAGCAATCTAACCAATACTTACTTCCGGACTTAGGAAGGTGTTTCAAACCTTTCCTAAATCCCAAAACCTTGATTCTTTGTCCCTCAAGGACTTCTAAAACCATACGCACTCACCGATTTCGTTTCGCTTGCTCGCCGAAACGCTATCTAGGCTTCCGGATCAACACCAAAGGCGTCTGAAGATGTCTCCCCTGTTTTAAACACATAAGAGCAGAGGATTAATGCATCATCATGCACTGAAATCATCAGCCACACACCTAAACTCGCTGCTCAACTCAAAAACCACATTTCGGCTACCAAACACAACCGAAATCACCTCCAAACTCTTCCAAAACAAAGCCCAGCCAAGATCTACCACTTCTAATCAGTTCTAAACATCAATTAACATCAAAAACCACCATAAACACGTCCTTATACCTCCAGCTATGACAGAACACCAAAATCACCCCAAAAACTATCATTCTAGCACCCAAAACTTAGGAAACCAAACCTATTCGGGATTTGATTGATAAAACCTCATTTGTAACATCAATTAACATCCAAAATACATTACAAAAATACCTCAAAACAGAGCCTAATCATCAAGCACGAAAATCATCAAGATTCCTCCAAGAACCTTGAGTTTTTAGACAAATTCTTGTTTCTAACATTAAAGCAACTTAAAAATCATTAAAAAAGGATTGATAACTTGGGAATTTCAGTAAAGAACTGATCATTAGAGGAGAAGGACGAAGCTTACCTCTAATGGCTGATTTCTCTTTGATTTAGGCAAGTTTTCTTGAAAATCCAATGAAGAAACAAGAGGTTTTGATGAGGAGAAGATTAGGAATAAAAAAGGAATTAGAATCCAATCAAAAGGGATGAAAATCAGTAGCAAATTATTGGAGAAAGAGTGTTTGTTGAAAAGAATTTGAGAGAAAATGGGAGGAGAGAAAATTGACGTAAAATGGTTATGAAAAGTCAAAGGTAGTTTCTCTCTTTTAATTATCTTATTTTCCTTAATTAAAACTATATTAAAATCACCCAAAATAAAGAGAAATCTGTTTAAAACATTTTGGTAAAATTAGTTCCTTAAATATTCAAAATTTCAATCCTTTACAAAACAGTCACTATTTAACTTTGTAAAAATCGTAATTTGGTCACTACACTGAAATGTAGTATTTCCAAACCTTATTTTGTAAAATTGACTTCACCATAATATTTCATATATTAAATGAGGATTTTTAGATATTTTTCTATATTTTTAAAGCATCCCGAACTAGGTGTTCCCTAAACCTCCCTTTAATACTCGAACCGTTCTCGACCGGTCCGAATCGAACTCTAAAACATCTAGGCCCAAATTTGGGGTGTTACAACTCTCCCCCTCTTAAGAAATTTCGTCCTCGAAATTTACCTGGAGGAAAAAGGTAAGGAAATTGCTTCTTCATGTCTTCCTTCCTTTCCCTCGTGGCTTCCTCAACACCACGATGCCTCCACAACACTTTAACCAACTCAATGGTCTTACCACGGAGAACCTTACTGTCCGAATCCAAAATCTCAACTGTTTCCTCATCGTAAGTTAAATATGGATTCAACTCAACTTCCTCCACAGACATAACATGCGAAGGATCCGATCTATACCTCCGAAGCATGGATACATGAAACACATTATTTATCTTTTCTAGCTCTTGTGGTAGTCTAAGCTTATAAGCAACAGGACCAACACGTTCTACCACCTCGTATGGTCCAATATATCAAGGGCTCAACTTGCCCTCCCGGCCAAATCTCATCACCTTCTCCCAAGGTTAAACCTTCAAGAACACACAGTCACCCACCGCAAATTCTATCTCCTTACGCTTCAAATCCGTGTAAGACTTTTGCCGATCCGATGCTGCCTTCAACCACTCACAAACGAGCTTCACCTTCTCGGTGGTTCCTTTCAACAAAGCCGGCATCGAGACCAACTTTTGTCCCGTTTCAGCCCAACAAAGAGGAGTTCTGCACTTCCTCCAATAGAAAGCCTCATAAGGTGCCATTTGAATACTCGCCTGATAGCTATTATTATAAGCAAACTCCACCAAAGGCAAGTGCTTCTCCCAAGAGCCTTGAAACTCAATAACACAGCACCTCAACATATCCTCAAGCACTTGGATAACACGCTCCGACTGTCCATCCGTCTGCGGATGATAAGAAGTACTGAAATTTAGCCGCATACCCAATGCTTGATGTAGACACTCCCAAAACCCTGCAGTGAACCTCGGATCTCTATCCGACACTATAGATTTTGGTACACCATGTAGACGTACAATCTCCGCAATGTACAGCTCTGCAAGCTTATCCAAGGTTTACGTAGTATGCACAGGTAAGAAATGCGCACACCTCGTAAGGCGATCCACAATCACCCACACAAAATTCTTCTTTGACGGTGATAAAGGCAAACCAGACACAAAGTCCATTATTATCCTCTCCCATTTCCATTCAAGGATTATCAAAGGTTGCAACAACCCCGAAGGGAACTGATGCTCAGCCTTAACCCGCTTACAAACCATGCACTTGCTCACATACTCAGCAACATCTTTCTTCAATCCCACCCAATAGTACTCATCCTTCAGATCACGGTACATCTTTGTACTACCGGGGTGCATAGCAAAAGGACTACTATGAGCTTCGGTCAGAAGAGTACGCCTCAACTCTACATCAGATACTTTAAACTCTTGCGATCCGTGTATAGAGTACATTTCTCACCATAAAGATAATGCCTCCAGATCTTTAGAGCAAAAACAACCGCAGCCAACTCAATATCATGCGTAGGATAATTGCGCTCATGCACTTTCAACTGACGCGATGCACAAGCCACCACCTTACCCTCTTGCATTAGCACACACCCCAAACCAACATAGGATGCGTCACTATACACCACAAACTCTTTCCCTGATTCCGGTTGAACCAAGATAGGAGCTTGCGTCAAAGCTGCCTTAAGCTTCTCAAAAGCTTGTTGTCTCGCTTCCGTCCACTCATACTTAACATCTTTTTGCAACAACTTCGTTAAAGGGCAGCAATCTTAGAAAATCCATCCACGAACCTCTAGTAGTATCCTGCCAACCAAAGGAAACTACGGACTTCGTGAACAGACTTAGGAGGCTTCCAATTCATCACTGCCTCAACCTTTTGGGGATCAACTCAAATCCCTTCTGCCGAAACCACATGACCTAGGAAAACAACTTCCTTTAGCCAAAACTCACACTTACTCAACATAGCATCAAGCTGATTTTCCAACAGCGCTTGCAAAACAATTCTCAAATGTCCTCCATGCTCCTCCTCAGTACGAGAGTACACAAGGATATCGTCGATGAACACCACAACGAACTTGTCCAAGAATTCATGAAACAACCTATTCATCATGTCCATGAAAGTGGCAGGAGCATTCGTCAAGCCAAACGACATTACAAGGAACACATAATGCCCATACCTCGTTCTAAAGGCTGTTTTCGGCACATCCTCATTCTTCACTTTTAACTGATAGTACCCTGACCTCAAGTCAATATTTGAAAACACAGCCGCTCCCTGAAACTGATCAAAGAGATCATCAATCCTCGACAAAGGATACTTGTTTTTGACGGTCAACTTGTTCAGCTAACGATAATCGATGCACATTCTCATCGTGCCATCTTTCTTTTTCACAAACAAGACCGGTGCACCCCAAGGTGACACACTAGGCAAGATAAAGCCACGGTCAAGCAACTCCTGAAGTTGCGTCTTCAACTCCTTCAACTCTTTGGGTGCCATGCGATAGGGAGCAATAGACACCGGAGTTGTGTTCTCATACAGCTCAATCCCAAACTCCACCTCTCGACTCGGCGGCAAACCAAGTAATTCCTCCGGAAACACTCCAGGGAACTCACACATGGTTCTTATATCCTGAACGCTCACCTTCTTTGAACTATGGTTCATAACAAAGGCTAGGTAAGCCTCACATCCTTGCTGCAACATTCGGCTTGCTTCCAATGTAGACACCACATTGGCAAGAAACTTCACATTCTCACCCACTACCATCACCTCATAATCATCCGCAAGTTTCAACGGAACTCGCTTGCTTTCGAATCCACAACGGCTCTATGCTCAAAAAGCCAATCCATGCCAAGGATTACATCAAAACCATAGAATGGAAATTCCATGAGATCAACCAGAAAAACATGATTTTGCACCTTCAAGGGACATCTCCTATACAACTTTCTTGTTACAACCGTCTCACCAAAAGAACTAGTCACACGCATACCAACATCCAAAGACTCAACAGGTAAACTAAGCATTTGGGCATGTTCACGCAATATGTATGAATGTGTAGATCCATAATCAATCAAAGAAAGTAATGACAGGGATTGCAAAGTAAAGGTAACTGCGATCACATCCCTATCATTCCTTCCATCACGATGGGCATACACTCGAGCTTCACCGCCACCCTCAGGCTGGACAGCCACAACATGTGCCACGTTCCTCCCACCATCATCCCTACGCTGAAAATTACCACGGCCGCACCCACGACCTCTCTGTGGCTCAGCTGCTCTCACCGGAGCATGTCCTACTCTTAGCGGCCGAGGACAATCTTTCTTCAAATGCCCTCGGTTTCCACAATTCCAGCATGGCCCGAGGTTACCCCAACACTCACCACCATATCTCCTTCCACAACGGTTACACTCAGGAGTCCTCAAAACAGCATTAGGTCCTTGCTGACCTCTACTAGGGTTACCACCCCAACGCCTAGCATCATAGTGTGGCTATCTATACTTAAGTCTCTTGTTGCGATCTCTACCATAATCTCATTCTGCAGCTTGCTTTCCCGAGCTAGAGTCACCAGCTCGACTTGCCAAACCAAGATTCGATTCAATGTCCTTGGCCCTTGTGACCAAGACATTGAAATCTGTGTAATCAGCTGCAAGCATATAGGTCTTGACATCCACCACCAGCCCATAACGGAATCGTTTGCACCTCTCCCGCTCATTAGGGATTAGCTCAGGAGCATATTGGCTAAGACGAACAAATTGAATCTCATATTCAGCTACAGACATGTTCCCTTGCATGAGAGACATAATCTCTCTCTTATTTTCATCGAGATAACGCACTCCCAAATACTTTCGCTTGAAGGCATTCAAGAAGAACGTCCAAGTCACCTCATAATCCTCCATCCCGAAGATAGTGGTCGTCCACTATGTATAAGCATCACCGTGCAGTAGCGACACAATGCATCCCAGCTTTTGCACATTATTGCAATTCAGTTGACCAAGAATCCTCTTGGTTCTCTCCAACCAAAACTCAGATCCTTCAGGTGACAATCCTCTAAACTATGTTCCTCCAAGACTACGGAGACGCTCCAACGGCAATATCACATTAGCATCATCATGGTGCGCAGCTCCATGAGCTCCAGCTACGGCTGCCTGGAAAGCTCCAGCAATAGCCTGTATCAACATGGTCATGTCAGGAGCAGCCTGCCCCTGAACACCCTCGGGTCCAGCAACCCCAGCACCAACTCCAGCAGCACCAGCACCAGCCCCAGCTCCACCACCACCAGGTGGTCCACTGCCAGGGGAGGAGGAGGTAAATCCTCAACATTCTCCGCATTCTCATTATCAGCCATAGATCTAGTATTGATTCTCAGCTCTCTACGTGGCCCCATAATAAAAACAATGCACTAACAAAATGCAATAAACACAATTAGGCATAATAAGGTAAGTAATCCAAGTACTCAAGCTCACTTTCGAAAACAATTCTTCCATTAATTTTGATATGGCAATAGGGTCCCCAACCACACTCCAAACATAGCATAGCATCACAAAATCATCTCAACTTAATCACACATCACTGTTCATACATCAAACTTTCACTTAAAAGACACAATCTTGCTTAAACACATACAACTACCAAATACTAAACCCCAATTATTCGATAACTTGTCTCTGATACCAACAAATGTAACCCCCTTAGCCCGGCCTAGACGTTTGACCCGAACTACGAAGTTACACGGGGAAAACTAAAGTCAACCCGAAAGTCAACCTTTATTAACGAAACTTTTTTTTTATTTTAATCTTGTCTAGATACATATTAAGCCTAAGTGAGTACTCACGAATCATGATTGAGAAAGGCACAACGATCAGATATCATTCAGGGACTCAATTTCTCAATTTACGCGTTTAGGGACCAAATTGTAATTTTTGGAAATTAGAAGAACTTCATCGATTTTAGGATTACCAATATATAATTAATTATGTTACATGCTTATCTGTCAAATTTCAGCTTAAAAAGACAATCCAAACTCAAGCAATTGCATCCACAACATTTAGGACTAAAATGTAAAGCATAAAAACTCAAAGCAATTCAAATCAGCCTCCAACGGTCAACTGTACCGAAACGCCTACCCACCGTACCGAAACACATGTATCGAAACGGTGTTGACCGTTTCGGTACGCGAGTATGTTCCGAGACCAGTACCGAAATAGGGCACTCCAGTAGCCAAACTGTTTCGAAACAACTTCAACCGTTTCGAAACACAAAGACCATTACAGGCCCCCGTTTCGAAACAATTGAGGATGTTTTGTTACACCTTGCCCAGAAACAACAGACATAGCTGGTTTTTCACCCTTTAACCCATTCAAACATGCCTCAAATATTCCCAAGTCATGCTAGCAAACCATTAAACAATTAAGGAACGTATTTAGGACTCTCTAGCACAAGCATGGCATCAAACACAAAATCACATAGTCTAAAGGCATGCTCCCTAATCTCAAAACCAATATAGGCAAACCAACCTCAAGCCAAACATTTAAGGCCACTTACAACCCAAGAATGCCAACATAACATGCCACAAACTTAGGGAGTTCAAACATATCTCCCAAATACAACCTTGGTTTCCCATTGCCATTATATCAAAACTAAAGTGTATGAAAACTTCACCATACAAGAGCTTGTACTTCCTTGGATGATCTTATCCCCTTTAATGCCCAGAAACACCTCAATTATCTGCATTATCGGTAAAAGAGAGCGTAAGCACAAATGCTTAGTGAGGCATGCTCTAAGAAAACCAACTCAATAATGCATTTATTGAAAACACTTTCTCAAAAGCTTTTTAACAACATGCTCATACTATCTCATGCTTGAAAACCATTCAAAGCAACTTCTCATTGAAAACACATGTACCTTCATTCTAACTCATGCATTTAACCAATGCAAACCTCATGGCAAAGCCATACTCATGCTTGCAACACCAAAGCATTTCATATACAAATCTCATATGCATTTCTCATAGCATAAATCATTTCATCAAAGGTACATGCGAGTCAAAAACAATTTCATATTTTATATTGGCATTCCACATCTCATTATTACTCAGATATTCGGACATCACACTAGAAACTCCGGTGGCATCTACCATCACTGTACTCACTCGTCTGGCAACATAATTTCCGGTGGAATCTCACATCACCGTACTCACATGGCGGAATCTCTCATCCCCACAAAGCTTGGGTATTTCACCAAGTCCTACCCGATGGAATGCCCATCATCGGTTCTATCCCTTTGGATTAACCAAAGAGAACGTACGAATTTTTAGTTTATAGTGCACTCTCATCCTATTGATCGATCAATTATATCCGGTAAGTATCTCAACATCTATGCCAATATATTATGTCAAAACTTCATCTCACCTACTATTTTTCGTGCAACAATTCTCAAAACATTCTCATCTCATTTTAAAAGCATAATATTTGCCATGCTTTAAACAAAAGCTCAAATCTCAACCATGCAACATGTTACTTTATGAAATCATTTCAAGCATCATCTCATGCTATAAAACATGCATAAAAACAATAAGAATTTATCTATCTCAAACCACGAGCATGTAAAAGCATTTTAGGGGCATTCACCACATTCAAGAGAGCAATCTAACCAATACTTACTTCCGGGCTTAGGAAGGTGTTTCAAACCTTTCCTAAATCCCCAAACCTTGATTCTTTGTCCCTCAAGGACTTCTAAAACCATACGCACTCACCGATTTCGTTTCGCTTGCTCGCCGAAATGCTATCCAGGCTTCCGGGTCAACACCAAAGGTGTCTGAAGATGTCTCCCATGTTTTAAACACATAAGAGCAGAGGATTAATGCATCATCATGCATTGAAATCATCAGCCACACACTTAAACTCGGTGCTCAACTCAGAAACCACATTTCGGCTACCAAACACAACCGAAATCACCTTCAAACTCTTCCAAAACAAAGCCCAGTAAAGATCTACCACTTCTAATCATTTCTAAACATCAATTAACATCAAAAACCAACATAAACACGTCCTTATACCTCCGGCTATGACAGAACACCAAAATCACCAAAAAACTATCATTCTAGCACCCAAAACTTAGGAAACCAAACCTATTCGGGATTTGATTGATAATACCTCATTTGTAACATCAATTAACATCCAAAATACATTAGAAAAATACCTCAAAATAGAGCCTAATCATCAACCACGAAAATCATCAAGATTCTTCCAAGAACCTTGAGTTTTAAGACAAATTCTTGTTTCTAACATTAAAGCAACTCAAAAATCATTAACAAAGGATTGATAACTTGGGAATTTCAGTAAAGAACTGATCATTAGAGGAGAAGGATGAAGCTTACCTATAATGGCTTATTTCTCTTTGATTTGGGCAAGTTTTCTTGAAAATCAAATGAAGAAACAAGAGGTTTTGATGAGGAGAATATTAGGAATAAAAAAGGAATTAGATTCCAATCAAAAGGGATGAAAATCAGTAGCAAATTATTAGAGAAAGAGTGGTTGGCTGAAAAGAATGTGAGAGAAAATTGGAGGAGAGAAAATTGACGTAAAGTGGTTATGAAAAGTCAAAGGTAGTTTCTCTCTTTTAATTATCTTATTTTCCTTAATTAAAACTATATTAAAATCACCCATAATAAAGAGAAATCTGATTAAAAAATTTTGGTAAAATTAGCTCCTTAAAGATTCAAAGTTTCAATCCTTTACAAAACAATCATTATTTAACTTTGTAAAAACCGCAATTTGGTCACTACACCGAAATGTAGTATTTCCAAACCTTATTTTGTAAAATCGACTTCACCATAATCTTTCATATATTAAATGAGGATTTTTAGATATTTGTAAAGCATCCCGAACTAGGTGTTCCCTAAACCTCTCCTTAATACCCGAACCATTCTCGATCGGTCCGCATCGAACTCTAAAACATCTAGGCCCAAATTTGGGGTGTTACATTGTGCTTGATGGTTAGACTCTGTTTTGAGGTTGTTTTCTAATGTATTTTGGATATTAATTGAAGTTATAAATGAGGTTTTATCAAACAAATCCCGAATAGGCTTGGATTTCTAAGTTTTGCTTGCTAGAATGGTGGTTTTTGGGGTGGTTTTGGTGTTCTGTCCTAGCTGGAGGTATAAGCACCAGTTTGTGGTGGTTTTTGATGTTTATTGATGTTTAGAAATGATTAGAAGTGGTAGATCTTGGCTGGGCTTTGTTTTGGAAGAGTTTGGAGATGATTTCGGTTGTGTTTGGTAGCCGAAATGTGGTTTTTGAGTAGAGCTGCGAGTTTAGGTGTGTCGCTGATGATTTCAATGCATGATGATGGATTAATCTTCTGCTCTTATGTGTTAAAAACAGGAGAGATATCTTCGGGCGCCTTTGGTGTTGATCCAGGAGCCTAGATAGCGTTTCGGCAAGCAAGTGAAACGTAATCGGTGAGTGCGTACGGTTTTAGAAGTCCTTGAGGGACAACGAAACAAGGTTTGGGGATTTGGGAAAGGTTTGAAACACCTTCATAAGTCCGGAAGTAAGTATTGGCTAGATTGCTCTCTCATATGTGGTGGATTGCCCCTAAAATGCTTTTACATGCTCAAGGTTTGAGATAGATAAATTTCTACTGTTTTTATGCATGTTTTGTAGCATGAGATGATGCTTGAAATGGTTTAATGAAATAACATGTTGCATTGTTGAGATTTGAGCTTTTGTTTATAGCATGACAAATGTTGCGTGTAAAAGTGTCTATCGCAATGTAGTGCAAGTGTACACGACGCAAGTAGTAAAGTGATATAGAAGTATCGGATATCGTCTCCACAAGGAATGGGCTAATAGCTTCACCTTGAATTACTGCACGAGAGAGGAAAAGAATAGTTTAAATTGTTGTCACGAAAATAATAAAGAGAACTTAAATAAAAGAGTAATGGCATCAAGATAGAGAGAATGGGCCGGTATTGAATTGCTCAGGAGTGTAGGTGTTGCAAAGACGAGGACACTCTGTTATGTCGTCGTGCCTGCTGCGGCAGCACCTGTCGTTGCAGCGGTCCATTGGTTATCGCGGCAACGATTACTCAACTCAGTACTTCAAGCTTGACAAGAATCCCTGTTGTGCCTTGGCCTATCCCTAGGTCCAAGTCTGTCGATGAACATGTCTTTGATGATACCTCCCGGCGTGAATCGAAGGATGAACACCGATGTTGTTGAATTCTTCCTTAGCCACTTCACCTCGTCCTATCCCTAGGTCCAAGAAAGTTCAACTATAAACTAGAGAACCCACACTTATTCCTTTCGTATACTTAACTCTCCCGATATTAAGTAAATAGATAATCTCACAATGCTCTCCCGATACTCTTGCAAGATGTTGAAAACCAGAATAAGCGAACTTGAAGTAATTTTATTGAACAAAGAAAATCCTAAAACAATGCAATCCTTGCAACTACTTTACAAAGCAACCCTTAGCCCTAGGGGAAGTTTAGAACATGATGAGGAAGGGAAAACGGCTAGGGTTTTAGGATGAAGGCTAGAGAATGGTGATGTCCTCTCCTAGGTCGAATTACATGCCTTTATATAGGCTTTGGGTCCAAGTTTTCTAATATGGCAAGAATACAACTTTAAATTAAAGTACAACTCTATTAAAGACTAAATCTTCATAGCATAAGTCTTTAATTCGTCCTTCCTTCTTGCTTGGAATTTCTTCCTTGAACCTTGGGCTTGGCCTTCACTCTGATCTAGGGCTCGAAAAAATATAAGGGTACTCCACGACATATGGGATTAATTTTCTCTTTCTGTCGAGGTCCACTTCACTTTCTTCCCTTCACTATCGCTGTCGTCCTTGGCTGCCACGGAAGCGGCCATGGCAGCATCGTCCTCCTTGACTGCATATCCCATTCCAGCTCTGATTCTTTACTGCCCAGCATCTGCTTCTCCATCTGCTACAGCAGCTACCTGCAAAAGCAACCAATTTCAGTAGAAACTGTGCCATTTAATATATTTGTGATGTAAAACTAAAATCTAACCTAAATGCCATGAATTATTCTTGAATGCAGTAGAAATATGGGTTAAATAGGGGGTAAAATATAGTACTTTTACACACTCAACACACCCCCAAACTCAAGTTTTTGCTTGCCCTCAAGCAATTCAGACCTAACAAAGAAAAATAAAAATTTTTGTTTGGCTGAAAACAATGAACTTTCCCTTACCTACCATTTCATTCCCTATTGCAAGCAACACCTTGTTGGATAATTTAGGATTTATTCGGAACCATACTATAATTCTCGTGTAGTGTGTGCATGCTTTGTGAACAATTATATGCCTAGACTCACTTAGCTTACTAGAATAGCTGAAACTTCTAACTTGAATTTTTATGCCAATTTGTCATCTTTTTGGAGGCAATTTTTAGGCTCCTTTAGTTTTTATTCAGACTCAATTCTATTTCTCAAGCTTAAGTTTGACTAGAGCCGGTTTCGGGCACCTCTAGCTAACTTCCTAGAGCCGGTTTCGGGCACCTCTAGGTGTAAGAGTCTATTTTTCTTAACCTCTTTTCCTATAGTCAGTGTTAGGCACCTCTAGGGGCTATTCAAGTACTAAGCTTTTCCCTATTCTAGTTTACCAGTAAGTTCTAGACAGTATAAGAGTCACAAATGGTGTTTAAGTTTCCGAACTATAGCAAGGCTCTAAAGTGCTCCTAAAACTATCCTAAAGGCACTGCCACGACAGGGGCTATCACGGCAGGTAAGTTCAGTTCAAAAAACTTAAGCCAAAATTTTCATCTTTTTTTAGCAAAAATAAACTAAGTAAAAGACACGAATTTTAAACTAAACAACACTCCATTAATGGAGGGATGCCACCCCCAAACTCGAGGGTTGCATTGCCCTCAATGCAAATGACAGTTGAAAGAAAATGAAAAGTACATCACAAAATATCAAAAGGCAGACAGCAATATAAGATAAGAACTTAAATTTTAGGTGTTATCGTCGCTACTGCTGCTCAGTCGGATCTGTCGACGGGCAGGGGCTTTCTTCACTGGTGCTGGCTGGCGGATGGGGGAGGCAGAGGTATTCTTCGTTTTGTCCTCCCTTGGCGGTTGGATACGGGTAGGAGAGATATGAGGTGGCTTCTCCACTACCTGGACCTCGGAGCTACTGCTGCTCTCATTGCCGATGTCGCTGCCGTTGCCACTGCCACTATCTTTCTTGTTCTTGTCTGCCACTGTTTTCTGCCGCTTGACAGGTGTGAACTCCTTGGACAAATTCCTCTTTACGGAGGGTTCGTCATCGGATTCTGTCCAGATTGAAGAATGGGAGAAACCGACTATGTATGCATCAAGTTCATCGGACGACATTCTTCTCTTAGTTCCCCTGGCAGAAGTGTTGGTTGTGCGGCTACCGCCGGCAGCTGTCAGGGCAGGGGTTGGTGTGGATGCCGCAGTTGGCATTGTGGGCGTGGCAGTAGGTGTAGGTGTATAGGCAGGGGTGGGGGCAGCAAAGTATTGATTTGGAAAGGTAGGGAATGCAACATCAGGGAAATTTAAAGAGGTTTGGATGAAGTTTACCGTGGCTGTCCTAATGTCGCGGATGAAGCTCATGAGTCCGAGCTGTCGTTCCTCCAGCTTTTGTACTACAGCTAGGATCTGGGAGGAGACGTCGGCTACAGGGGCTGCTGCTGTTTGCTGCCTAGGTCCTGTGGCAGCTGAATCGGTGTCGCTGGGAGCTGTCGGATCTGCTGCTGTGGCAGTAGGGTCAAATGACGACAGGGAGGTGGCAGCAGTAAGTTCCATTAGGCCGAGTAGATTTCTCTCTGTCCAGCCCTTCCCTTGGACACTTAGATCTGTGGCAGCTTCTGGTACATGATGGCCGCGGCAGAGGACGGTGATGAGGTAGGGGAAAAATAGTGGTCCTGTCGGTCGGTGTGCGCATTCCAAAATACTCTCCCGGATGTATCTTCCAACATTAATCGGCCTCTCATTTAATATAGAATGAATGAGGGCTAACCTGGGTTGATCCACGGTTGTGTTGTGCGAGGAGGGCATACTTCTCTTTTTATTGAAGGCGTTCCACAACTTGGCCTTCGAGGTGAGTTGGACTCTCTTCACCGTCCTTTGGTTCTTCGGAGTCATGTTCCACTGTGTTCCTTCTTCCGTGAGCTCTGCCATGACAGCATCGTAGGCAGCAGGGTGGAGGCTCTCTAGAAATTGCTGGTGACCATCTTCATTCACTCCCACATAGAAGCCATAAAGAGTATTGATATATTATGGCTCAAAGGGCACCTCTCTTCCTCTCACCGTGACTGCTGTCGCGTGTCTACTGTCGATGGCAGCATAAAAATCTCGGACCAGAGACACATTCATCTCCTCTGGTTGTTCTGCGAATAGCTGCCACTGCAGGGCTCTGATTTTCTTAGCGATGAATGGCTGCAGTCCCAGGTTCCCCTCCTTGGAAGTGTAAATAAAGCCATTTTCCTCCCACATGTCACGAATCTGGAAGGATCGTGGGGTGGATGCTGCCGGAGCAGAGCCTGAAGCAGCACTTCTGCGGGTGTTTCTAGAGGAAGCAAGTAGAAGGAGTAGAAGTGAGTGAAAAATGAATAGTGAAACGGGGTTTATATAGGGGAGACTTTGCTACCCGTTGGAGCTGTAATGACAGGCGCGAATAACGGGGCCAGCTGTTACGCGGTTTTCTGACGCGTCTGTCACGTGTTTTCGTGTCTGTTACGCGTTTGCGTGTCTGTCGCGACAGCGTGTCGATAGGCTGGATTTTCCGCGTCTGTCGCGGCAGCTGTAACGGCAGCGTCCAAAAGTTGGGCTTTTTGGGCTGATGGAAAATGGTGGGCTGGATTCACTTCTCCTCTTCTCCTTGTCTCCTTTATTTCCTGAAAATAATAAAATAAAAACTTTAATTCCTAAAAATAAAATAACTCTAATTACCTAATAAATATATAAATAATAATAATAATAAAATTAGGTTAAATTAGGGATGCCATGAGGGGCATCTCCTAAAGTAACCACTTCCTGCATTCTTGGGGCTTCAGTCCCCTGATAGTGCTTCAGTCTTTGTCCATTGACTTTAAATTGGTGCTCGTCTTTTAAAGATCTGATCGTGATGGCTTCGTGGGGAAAAACCTGTACCACTGGGAATGGGCCAGACCATCTAGATTTTAGCTTCCCTGGGAATAGTTTCAACCTAGAGTTGAACAACAACACAAGCTGCCCTGGGCAGAACTGTCATGGCAGCAACTTCTTGTCATGCTACTTCTTAGTCTTGTCCTTGTAAATCCTCGCGTTGTCATAGGCCATTGCTCGAATTTCTTCGATCTCGTTCAAGTTAAGCAGCCTTTTCTGTCCTGCCTTTTCCAAGTCCATATTAACTGCCTTGATGGCCCAGTATGCTCTGTGCTCAATCTCGACAGGTAAATGGCATGTTTTCCCATAAATCAGCCGGTAGGGGGACATTCCCAATGGAGTTTTGAATGTTGTCCTGTAGGCCCATAATGCATCATTGAGGTGTAGAGACCAATCCTTCCGAGTTAGCTTAACCATCTTTTCCAGAATGTTCTTAACCTCTCTGTTGGATATTTCAGCCTGTCCATTGGTTTGAGGGTGATACGATGTTGCAATCTGATGTTTAACACCATACTTTTTCAAGGCAGCATCTATAACCCTATAATCGAAGTGTCTCCCTTCATCACTGATGATCTCCTTGGGGATGCCAAATCTACAAAAAATGTTTTTATGAAGAAACCTTTGAACTGTCTTGGCATCGTTCTTCTGAGTGGCGACTGCTTCAACCCATTTGGACACATAGTCCACTGCTAGGAGGATGTATAAGTTCCCACATGAAGTTGAGAATGGTCCCATAAAATCTATCCCCCACACGTCTAAAATCTCGACTTCAAGAATATTTTGCAGCAGCATCTCGTGTCTCCTTGAGATGTTTCCAGTCCTTTAACACTTGTCACAGTTTTTGTAAAATGTTTGGGCATCCTTAAACAGTTACGGCCAGTAAAATCCCGACTGCAAAACTTTGGCAACAGTTTTGTTGCCTCCTAGGTGTCCTCCATACTGTGAAGCATGACAGTGATGTAGTATAGCTTCTTGTCCATCCTGTGGTACACAACTCCTAATAACCTGATCTACACAGATTTTGAAAAGAAGAGGTTCGTCCCAATAATAATGCTTAACATCATTTTGGAACCTCTTCCTAGCTTGATAATTAAGGTCAGGAGGAGTTATTCCGCTAACTAAGAAATTAACGAAATCAGCATACCAGGGGAGTTCAGAAAAACTTAGCTGCCGCCATGGCTGTCGCGGCAGTGATTGTGGCGGCAAACAGCTGCTCATCAGGGAAGGTCTCCATTATGTGTGTCTCGTCTGCTGGGAGACTCTTTCCCTTCTCTAACCTTGACAAGTGATCTGTAACTTGATTCTCTGTTCCCTTTTTGTCCTTGATTTCAAGGTCGAATTCTTGTAGTAGCAGAATCCAATGTATCAGTCTAGGCTTTGCATCCTTTTTGGTGAACATGTACTTCAATGCAGAGTGGTCGGTGTGTACTATGACCTTTGTTCCAAGTATGTAAGAACGGAACTTGTCGATAGAGAATACCACAGCTAATAGCTCCTTCTCTGTGGTGGTGTAGTTCACTTGGGCGTCATTCAGTGTTTTGCTGTCATAGTATATGACATGAAAAGAGCTTGTCTTTCTGCTGCCCAAGTGCTACCCCGACAGCATAGTCACTAGCATCACACATGATCTCAAACGGCAGTTTCCAATCTGGTGGCTGTACTATTGGGGCTATTACCAACTTTTCTTTCAGAACCTTGAATGCTTCAGTACATTCAGCGTTGAAGTCAAAGGGGCGGTTCTGCTCCAGAAGATGGCATAAGGGCTTTGTGATCTTCGAAAAGTTCACGATAAACCTCCGATAAAAACCAGCATGCCATAGGAAACTTCTGATTCCCTTGACTGTGGTGGGTGGTGGCTGCTTTTCAATTACTTCAATCTTAGCTCTATCGACTTCTATGCCGCGGCAGCTAATTTTATGGCCAAGGACTATCCCTTCATCCACCATGAAGTGACACTTTTCCCAGTTTAATACCAAGTTTTCCTTTTCACATCTCTCGAGCACTCTCTGTAGATTGCCTAGGCAGCTTTCGAAGTCGTCTCCAAAGACTGAAAAATCATCCATAAATATTTCTAGGAAATCCTCCACCATATCGGAGAATATTGCCATCATGCACCTTTGGAAGGTTGTTGGTGCATTACAAAGTCCAAATGGTATCCTCCGAAAAACATAGGTACCATATGGGCATGTGAACGTCGTCTTTTCTTGATCTCTTGGTGCGATGGCTATTTGATTATAACCTGAGTAACAATCAAGAAAACAATAGTAAGACTTACCCGCTAATCTATCAAGCATTTGATCAATAAAGGGTAAGGGGAAGTGGTCCTTTCGGGTAGCTTTGTTAAGCTTCCGATAGTCCATACAAACCCTCCAACCGGTCACAGTCCTGGTTGGGATTAGCTCGTTGTCTTTGTTGGTTACCACGGTTATTCCTCCTTTCTTGGGAACGCACTGCACCGGGCTCACCCACTTGCTATCCGAGATGGCATAGATTATTCCAGCATCTAGCCATTTTATGATCTCCTTACGCACCACCTCTCGCATAGCATCATTAAGACGTCTCTGTGCATCAATGGTCAGCTTATGATCATCCTCTAGGAGGATTTTATGCATGCATAGTGCCAGACTGATGCCTTGGATATCAGCTATCGTCCATCCAATCGCCTTTTTGTGCTGCTGCAGCATCCCTATTAGTTGTTGTTCCTGTTCCTGCATCAACTTGGAAGAGATGATTACGGGCAACGTATCATTTAAACCAAGGAAAGCATATTTTAACTGCCCTGGCAGGGGCTTAAGATCTAAAACAGGGGGCTGAACAGTTGATGGCTTTTGAATGATATGGTTATCCGAGGTATAATTTAAGGGCTCGAACAACTTACCTAGACGATTGCCTATCCAGTTTACCTCCTCTTGATCTTCAGTATCAGATGTATCAGATTCTGAGGAGCTGCTGTCATCGGTGCTGTCGTGACAGTCTTCTAAATGGTTGCCGAGGCAGTGGCCAATTTTGATGTCGTGGCAGCCCGACCTGATGCAAGGTTGGTCTAAGGTAATTGCAGTGATGGCTTTGCACTCTTCTTCTGCATCAACATGTTTCATTGCTTGGAGAACGTTCAGCTTGATCTCTTGATCGCTCACTCTCATAGTGAGTTCTCATTTTTCCACATCAATCAGTGATCTTCATGTGGCTATGAAGGGTCGCCCCAGGATGATTGGTGCGTTTTCATCTGCTTCACAATCTAAAACAAGAAAGTCAGCAGGAAAAATAAACTTATCCACTCTTACCAGAATATCTTCAATTTTTCCTTCTGGGTGAACGTAAGAGCAGTCTGCCAGCTACAGTACTACTGTTGTGGGCCGAGCTTTTCCAATACCTAATTTCTAAAAAACAGAATTGGGCATTGAATTTATGCTAGCACTAAGATCACAAAGTGCCTTACCCACAAATTTGTCTCCGATTATGCATGGTATGATGAAGCTCCCAGGATCCTTCTTCTTCTGGGGTGGATACTTGTGCAGAATACTCATGCATCCATGTGTCATTTTAACCGTTTCAAATTCCCCAAGTCTGGATTTCTTCGACATGGCATCCTTGAGAAATTTGGCATAACCAGGTATTTCCCTAACGGCATCTAACAGTGGAATGTTGATATGAACCTGCTTAAAAATATCATAAATCTTCTTAAGCTGTAATTCCTGTTTCAATTTCTGTAACCGCTGAGGGAAAGGAGGTGGGGGACGATAATCAGCAATGCGTCCTTCCCACTGCATACGGATCTGAGGAGGTTTAGGTTCATCATCTTTCTCCTCTGTCCCTTCTGCTGTCATGACAGGTTCATCGACAGCAGGCTGCTTGTCGTCTGTCGGGGCAGCTTCCTCGGCAGGTGACTCCAAGGCTGGTTTCTTAACTATTTCAGCTTCCTTCTCTATCCCTGGTAATTTCTTCCCACTCCTAGTAGTGATGGCTTTACACTGCTCATGTGTGGGATGTCTAGCATTTTCAGTATTGCTAGGAAATCTGCAATTCTGCCTTGGTTTAACATGCTGGGAAATCTGACCCATTTGTGTCTCTAGTGATTTCAGAGTAGCTTCATGGTTAGTCATCCGCATCTCTGTTGTATCCATGAATGTCTCAGTCTTTTTGAAGAAGTGATTCATGTTCTCAATGTAGGTTCCTGTTTGAGACATAAACTTAGTCAGGGTCTGCTCCAGTATACTAGTCGTGGCAGGTTGCGGCTGTTGCTGTTGTTGCTGCAGTTGCTGCCGAGTCAGTATTCTAGGTCCTCCCTTATTCTGTGTGTTCTGTGCTTGAGGATTTAGGGCATTATTAGGATTGCTCCAAGAGAACTTGGGATCCTTTCTCCAATTGGGATTGTAATTGTTGGAGTTATAATTCTGCTTATTGTAGTTCCCAACATACATCCCTTCTTCTAACTGTAACGGGCACTCATCCGAACTGTGGTTTCCATCGCAAGTTTCGCATACCTCTTCAGCAGAGTATACAGGCTGTGAATCTTCTTTTAAGAGCTTTTTCATTGCCTTAGTGAGGTATGCCACCTGTGATTTTAATGAGCTTTCGGCCTCATAATCCTTTACAGCTAGAACTCGTTTACCCCCTCTTCTTGCCTTAGGAAACTGTTCCTCATTCTTCGCCAGATTTTTCAATACTGCCATTGCCTCATCCGGATCTTTATCCAGCAGTAATCCATTCGCTGCTGAATCAATTCTGATACGAGTTTGTAAATTAGCAGCATTTTAGAACTTTGTTACCTGGTTCCAAACGGGAAATCCATGCATCGGGCAGTTCCTCAGAAGAGTGGTAAATCTATCTCAGGCCTCGTGCATCGGCTCGTCTTCTTCTTGTTGAAAAGTAGCAATTTCGTTACGTAATCGCTCAGTTAAGTGTGAAGGATTAAAACGAGACAAAAATTCACGAGTTAAATCTGCCCAAGTTCGTATTGAACCCGTCGTTAGTTTATTCCACCAAGTCTTTGCTCTGTCCCTCAATGAATGAGGAAATAACCAAAGCCTCAGTATCTCCGGATTAACTCTTGGTAGTCTAAACGAACCATAGATTTCCTGGAACGTTTTCAGATGCTCCCTAGCATCCTCAGTAGCAGCACCACTAAATTGGCCAGCGTTGTTGATCATACTGAACATGACAGGTTTCAACTCAAAGTTGTCAACATCTACGTCTGGCAGGGTTGTTTCCAATTCTATATGATCATTGAGCATGTAGTCTCGGCATGACCGGCGTGCGGCAACGGCAGGTGGATCGGCAGCTTGGCCGTTTCCTCCATTCCCGACAGGATTGTTTTTATCTTGGGGATTGTTTTGGTCCTCTCTTCTTTCTTCGTGCCTTCCGTTTACCATTGTGTCTACCTGTCCTTCTAAGTATTCGTTTCTTTCTACGAGGTATCGAACTCTTTTTCTGAGATTGTACGTATGTTCAATTTCAGGATCTAACTGGTTCTCGGGTTCTTTTCCTCGTTGAGATCTGTGCATAAGCAAACAAAAGACCTTGTGAAAGGTATAGGTTGAACGATCCAAGTAAAAGCAAAAAAGTAAAGGAAGTGCAATAAAAGATAGGGTAAAGATATGTTGCCAGTCCCCGGCAACGGCGCCAAAAACTTGTTACGTGTAAAAGTGTCTATCGCAATGTAGTGCAAGTGTACACGACGCAAGTAGTAAAGTAATACAGAAGTATCAGATATCGTCTCCACAGGGACTGGGCCAATAGCTTCACCTTGATTTACTGCACGAGAGAGGAAAAGAATAGTTTAAATTGTTTTCACAAAAATAATAAAGAGAACTTAAATAAAAGAGTAATGGAACCAAGATAGAGCGAATGGGCCGGTATTGAATTGCTCAGTAGTGTAGGTGTTGCAAAGTCGAGGACACTCTGTTCTGTCGTCGTACCAGCTGCGGCAGCACCAGTCACGGCAGCGGTCCGTTGGTTATCGCGGCAGCGATTACTCAACTCAGTACTTCATGCTTGGCAAGAATCCCCGCTGTGCCTTGGCCTATCCCTAGGTCCAAGTCTGTCGATGAACACGTCGTTGATGATACCTCCCGGCGTGAATCGAAGGATGAACAACGATGTTGTTGAATTCTTCCTTAGCCACTTAACCTCGTCCTATCCCTAGGTCCGAGATAGTTCAACTATAAAATAGAGAACCCGCACTTAATCCTTTCGTATACTTAACTCTCCCGATATTAAGTAAATAGATAATCTCACAATGCTCTCCCGATACTCTTGCAAGATGTTGAAAACCAGAATAAGCGAACTTGAAGTAATTTTATTGAACAAAGAAAATCCTAAAACAATGCAATCCCTGCAACTACTTTACAAAGCAACCCTTAGCCCTAGGGGAAGTTTAGAACATGATGAGGAAGGGAAAACAACTAGGGTTTTGGGAATAAGGCTAGAGAATGGTGATGTCCTCTCCTAGGTCGAATTACATGCCTTTATATAGGCTTTGGGTTCAAGTTTTCTAATATGGCAAGAATACAACTTTAAATTAAAGTACAACTCTATTAAAGACTAAATCTTCAGAGCATAAGTCTTTAATTCGTCCTTCCTTCTTGCTTGGAATTTCTTCCTTGAACCTTGGGCTTGGCCTTCACTCTGATCTAGGGCTCGAAAAAATATAAGGGTATTCCACGACAGATGGGCTTAATTTTCTCTTTTAGTCGAGGTCCACTTCACTTTCTTCCCTTCACTATCGCTGTCGTCCTTGGCTGCCACGGCAGCGGCCATGGCATCATCGTTCTCCTTGACTGCATATCCCGTTCCAGCTCTGATTCTTTACTGCCCAACGTCTGCTTCTCCATCTGCTACAGCAGCTACCTGCAAAAGCAACCAATTGCAGTAGAAACTGTGCCATTTAATATATTTGTGATGTAAAACTGAAATCTAACCTAAATGTCATGAATTATGCTTGAATGCAGCAGAAATATGGGTTAAATAGGGGGTAAAATATAGTACTTTTACACACTCAACAACAAATGTTATGGTTTGAAATGAGATGTGAAAGATTTGAGAATTGTTGCATGAAAAACAGTAGGTGAGATGATGTTTTAACATACTATATTGGCATAGAAGATGAGATACTTACCGGATATAATTGATCGATCAATAGGATGAGAGTGCACTATAAACTAAAAATCCGTACGTGCTCTTTGGTTATACCAAAGGGAGAGAACCGATGATGGGCATTCCATCGGGTAGGACTTGGTGAAATACCCAAGCTTTGTGGCGATGAGAGATACCGCCATGTGAGTACGATGATGGTAGATGCCACCAGAAATTATGTTACTAGACGAGTGAGTACGGTGATGGTAGATGCCACCGGAAGTGTCTAGTGAGTTGTCCACATATCCGAGTAATAATGAGATGTGAAATGCCAATATAATATATGAAAATGCTTTTGATTCACATGTACCTTTGTTGAGATGATTTATGCTATGAGAAATGCATATGAGATTTATATATGAAATGCTTCGATTTTACAAGCATGAGTTTGGCTTTGCCATGAGATTTGCATTGGTTTAAATGCATGAGATAGAATTGAGGTACATGTGTTTTCAATGAGAAGTTGCTTTGAATGGTTTTCAACCATGAGATAGAATGAGCATGTTGTAGAAAAAGGCTTTTGAGAAAGTGTTTTAAAGAATGCATTATTGTGTTGGTTTTTTAAAGCATTCCTCACTAAGCAATTGTGCGTACGCTCTCTTTTACCAATAATGCAGACAATTGAAGTGTCTTTGGGCAGCGAGAAGGTTAAGAACATCCAAGGAAGTGCAAAGCTCATGTATGGTGATGTTGTTACAAACTTTAGTTTTGATAATTGGCAATAGGACTTCATGATTGTATTTGAGAGATGTGTTTTGAACTCCCTAAGTTTCTGGCATGTTGGTGTTGGCATTTATGAGTTGTAAATGGTCCTTATGGTTGGCTTGAGGTTTGGAAGCTCATATTTGGATTTGTGACTAGGAAGTATGCCTTTAGATTGTGTGTTTTGGTGTTTGATGCCATGCTTTAGTCTAAGGGTCTTAAATATGCTTTAGTGTCAAAATGAGTTGTTGGTATGATTTGGAGGTCTTTGAGGCATGTTTGATTGGGTTAAAAGGTGAAAACTAGCAAATTCTGCTGTCACTGGGCAAGGTGTACCGAAACACCCTCCACTGTTTCGAAACGGGGGCCTGTAATGGCCATAATGTTTCGGAATGACTGAAGGGGGTTTCGAAACAGTTTGGCTACTGGTGAAGCCTGTTTCGATACTGGTCTCGGAACATGCCCGAGTACCGAAAGGGTCAACACCGTTTCCATACGGGCGTTTCGGTACTAAGGGTAGGCGTTCCGATACAGTTGACCGTTGGATGCTAATTTGAATTGTTTTAAGTTTCCATGCTTTACATTCTAGTCCTAAATGTTGTGGATGCAATTGCTTGAGCTTGGGATGTCCTTTTAAGCTGAAACTTGACAGTGAAGCATGTAACATGATTAATTTGAATTTGGTAAACCTAAACTCAGCTAAGTCCTTCTAATTTCCAAAAATTATATTTTGGTCCCTAAACGCGTAATTTGTGCAATTAAATCCCTAAATGTTTTCTGACCGCTGTGCCTCTCTCATCCATGATTCGTGAGTATTCACATAGGCTTAATGCGCATATAGATAAGATTAAAATAAAAAAGGGTCGTTAATCAAGGTTGACTTTCGGGTTGACTTTGGTTTTCCTCGTGTAATCTTCGTAATTCGGGTCAAGCGTCTAGGCCGGGCTAAGGGGGTTACACTCCAGTAGCAGGATTTCAGCAGCAGCCGCGACAGGCCATGCCGCAGCAACAATCCCAACAACCAATGCAATCTAGTTCTCTTGAAAACACCTTAAATGCTTTTTGGCTCAAACTAGGCATATATGGCTAACACTGACAGGTTCATCAAAAAGACAGAAACTTTTATGGACAAGATAGAGATGAGGCTGCAGAATAACGGGGCCACACTGAAATCCCTAGAAACACAAGTGGGCAGATTGCTCAGATCCTTAACACTAGGCCAGTGGGAGGTTTACCCAACGACACTGAAGCCGCTGCAGGAACATCGTATGAACAGTGCAAAGCCGTGACCACCAGGAGCGGCATCCAACTAAAAGAGCTACATGCCAAACAACTAGGAAAGAAGAAACCACAGGAGCCCACTGTCCCTACACAGTCTAAGGACAAGGATGTCGCGGCACCAGTCAAGACAAATCATGCCGCCGCAAACCCTGTGGCATCACCCACAAAGCCCAGAGACAGCCCACCAGCTCCACCATTCCCCTAGAGGCTAAAACAATCCAAGCAAGTGTACTAGTTTAAAAAGTTCCTGGATATGCTTAAACAAGTACATTTTGATATAACTTTGGTGGAGGCTATTATGCAGATTCCAAACTATGCCAAGTTCCTCAAGGACATAGTGTCAAAAAGAAAGAGAATTGGGGAATTTGAAAAGATGGATGTAACGGAGGAATGCATGGCCGCATTACACAATCAAGCACCACCCAAGCTCAAGGATCCCGGAAGCTTTCTCATACCTTGTGGAATCGGGAATACATATGAGGGGAGAGCACTATGTGATTTAGGTGCAAGCACCAATATCATGCCCAAGTCCGTCTTTCAAAAATTGGTGATTGGGATGGCACAACCGACCACAGTGATGATACAGCTTGCCGACGGATCACATGTGCAACCGGAAGGCAAAATCGAAGGTATCCTGATAAAAGTGAATAAGTTTATTTTCCCTACTGATTTCCTCACCTTAGACTATGATGCAGATGAAAGAGCTCCGTTGATGCTTGGACGACCATTCCTCGCAACTGGGAGGACTATAATCGACGTGGAGAAAGGAGAACTGATAATGAAGATTAATGACGAGCATGTTAAAATTCATGTCCTGAACAGTAGAAAACATACCGACGATACAGCAACTTGTCAGGCACTCCAGGCCACTCAGCAACAAGGTAGCAGTAAGGAACCAAACGGCCCCAGCACTGAAGCGGTAAAATGCCACGACAAACATATTGGACCATGCCAGGACACATGCCGCGACACGCAATGGGGAGAACATGGACAAAGGCGGTTACCACATACATGAGCACATGTTATGAGGGATAAGGAAGTAAACACTTTAGGGGATGCATCCAAGTGCACTCCTTTAGTGCACTAATCTTTTCTCTCTTTACTTTATTTTTATTTTTATTTTTTTAGGTTTAGTTTTTTTTTTCAAAATAAATTTTTATTTTTAGTTATCTATATTTATTTATCGCATTTTTATTCAGAATAATTTTTTCTTTTCTTGTTTTTTTACGAGTGAGATCAAGAAAGAAAGAAGGGAGGAGCTAACGGCTTGGAGAAGTGATAGTTAGTTGCCGCGACAACTAACGCCCAATGTGCTGCAACGGCTGCGTTCGCAAATTGCGCTCCAACAACACAATGTGCCGAGACTCTATAAAAGGGCCACTATTCTCCTTTTCTTTTCACTTCCCACCTTCTTTTACTTTCTTGAATCTCACAGTTATTCACGCTCTATTCTGCTCTCAATTTTTTTACTCTCTCTCAATTTCTCTCACCGCTCTTATCAAATTCAGATGGCAACTAGAGGAGCATCTTCCAGCGCTGCCGCGACACTAGCCTATACTCGCTTCGCACCGACATCGGTGGAAGAAAGGTTCAAAATGAACTACATCTCGCGGCAGGTGTGGGAAGAGCAAGGGTTCCATGCCTCAAGTGAACCAAATTACGGCATCGAGCACTTCATTTTTAACAAGATCATACACCAGACGTGGCAAGTCTTCCGCCTCCAGCCGGGCCAAGCCAATCTAACGATCGTACGAGAGTTTTATGCTCATAGGGCGAGTGTCGACGCACTGTTTGTGCATGTAAGGGGAAAAGCCATCCGCATCGATGCCGACACTATCAACGTGTTCTACGGCCTACACATTTAAAGAGAAGATCATGTCGAGGTTTTGGAGGCCCTAAACGAAGACAATTTCCAATGCATAAAGGAGGAGTTTCGCTTCACCGGCACACCATGGGAGGCCAGATCACACAGAGGTTCGATGCAGCGGAAACATCTCAGGCAGAAGCCAAACTGTGGAACAAGTTCAGCCGCCACCGCCTTCTACCGACATCCCACAGCTCGACCGTTGATCGGCCCAGGCTTGCTCGTATTCACTATATTATACAAAATCGTAAAATTAATGTTGGTAATTTAATTGTGCAGGAAATCTACAAATTTGCGGTGAAGAAAAGGGGCCGCTCTATTTCCCGTCACTCATCACCAGCCTCTGTACGGAAAATAAAGTCCCGTTTGATAGAACCGATGAACTCACAAAAGAAAGACAAAGATGGGACAAGGTGACCTTCCATAGAATAATGGAGATCTCAAATGCCAAGCCTCTGTAGGCCACACCGATGTAGAGTATTGTTGGGGCAGCAGCCTCGGCATCCGTCCTGGTGACACCTCAGACACAATCCCCTACCGCCGCAGATCTCCAGCAGATTCTGAACAAGCTAGAAAGAATGGACCAACGCAGCAGTTGTTCATGGCGTATACCAGGGACTTCCACACCGAAATAACTCAGCTGATCAAAAGGAGGTTCCCTGATCCGACGGTCTAATTTCCCATCTTCCCTGCTACCGTCTTCTCTGCTGCCGCCGCACCTCAGCACAGAGCCCAAGAGACCATTGCCGCTGCTACTTCTAGGAACCATGAGTCCCAGCCTGCCGCAGCCTCCAATACACTTTCTACAGCGACGTGGAAACACAAGAGCAAAGCCGCCCTAGACACACATGCCAGATCCATACCCCACACCACCTCAGATAACGACCACTCTGTTAGCCAGGTGTTCGACTTGATCAACCGCCAGGGACTGAACATGGACAACATACACCTTGACTCCCTTGAAGAAGTGGATGCCCCGGCAGCAAAGCCCACCCCACCATCTCGCATCCAGCCTCACCGAGAATCCAAACGAATGAAGCGAGCAAATTCTAAGCCGAAGAGGTCAATTTTGTAGTCCGAAAGTGAAGAGGAGGATGATTCTGCCACCTCTAAATCCATTTAAATTCCCTTATATTTTGTGATTTAATTTTTTTCTATCTTATACATAAAATGTAAGCATTGAGGGCAATGCTTGGTTCGAGTTTGGGGGAGTAGGTTGAGAGGCTGAGGCACTGCCATACTGCGACGGATAAAGATAATTGCAGTTTTTGTTCTTAACTGTCAATTTTTTTATTCACTACTTTGCCTTTACACGATATAGCATGTCGCAGTAATTGTTTCTATCAATTGCCTTAATTTAGTTTTAATTAATTCTTCTTTCTTGGCAATAGAACTCTCTCTTCTTACCATTGTTTAGGATTGTTTAGAGCCTTTATTTTTAGGATGCTTAAAGGAAGATAACTTAAGATCATACTATGAGATTGTAACATTAAACACCTTTGTGACTTGCATGATTTAAGGAATTCTAGTACACTTAGGACATAGACTAGCTTAGAAAGAAAATTGGGTAAAAAGTTAGAGGTGCCCACCACTGGCTCTAGCTTAAGGAAGCCCTAGAGGTGCCCGAACTCGGCTCTAGGCTAATCACTAGAGGTCCCCAAAATTGGCTCTAGTTGGTTAGGTTGCTTATTATATATATATATATATATATATACCCAAGTTAAGTAGGTTAATGCTTAAGTGTTTACTTAGAATCCTTATAATCATCTTGTTCACAATGCATGCACACACTCACAAATCTTATAGTTTGATTCCAGGGAATTCCTAGGGCATCCAAAGACTTAAGGGCCAAAAATTCTTCGCCATGGATTGGAGAGAGAAGGAAAAGTAAGACCAAGGAGACGGTTTATAAAAACTAAGGTTTGGCATTTGATGGTTTGTATTGCTTGAGGACAAACAATAGTTCGAGTTTGGGGGTGTGATAAGTGCTCAAAAGTCCTATAATTTGACTCCTTTTACATGGCAATTATAACTCAACCTACACCCATTTGAGCTGCATTATGGCCTTTCATGCATAGATTTCATAATTTATGCCTTTGAGCCTTATATTTTGTTTATTCTATAAAAAGGTACTATTTGATGCATGTTAGGACTTTGCAAATTTGCACGATGTGAGGGCAAGTTAATGCCGCCACATCACAGAAAGCGGGAGGTAAGATGAGGCAGAACTAGCAAACAACAGACCCTGATCGAGCCAAGCCACATGACAGCTTCTACTGAGGGAAGCTGATGAAGCCTTGCGGAGCAGAGCAGACCAATGTCGAGGCAGAAAAAGCAAGGCCGTGAAAGCATTTTGCAGAGGGAAAATAGGCAAAGTGGTAGCCGAGTTGTAAAGCTTTGAACGATGGATTTTTCTACACACTTTTCGTGGCAGCTGGAGCTCGAGAAGAGGATGAAAACTTGGAAGGAAGGATAAAGTTGGACTTTTGGCCAAAAATATATATTGTAATAAATTAAAGAGAATTACCTCTTTAATAAAGTCTAGTCCAAGTCCAACATAACTTCCTCTCCAAGAAGAATTTGTGCCTACACCTTCCCCTATATAAGGGGCTTACCGTCATGCAGAAACGAGATAATCAAAGGGCGGTGGAATTGACTAGAGATCGCCGGAGAGAGATTGAGCTTAAAATTAGTTTAGTTATGTTCTAAATTTCTTAGGGTTATGATTAGTTTGTTTAGTAGTTGTGTAAAAACTCTCTGTACTTAGTTTTTGTTCTTAATGCAATAAAAGTTAATGTTTGCTTATTTTGGTTTTAATCATTATTGCATTCTACTCGGGAGAGGGTTTGTGAGATCATCCATTTGTTCAATATCGGGAGAGTTAAGCTCACGAAAGGAATAAGTACGGTTTTCGCCCCACGTGGTGTGAACTAACTCGGCCTAGGGATAGGTTAGAGTTTTAGCGGCTAAAAGAAGTGTATGAACAGTTGGTGTTTGCCCTTTGATTCATGTCGGGAGGTATCATCATAGTTCAGCCATCAACTAGTGTTCCGTGCTTAGGGATAAGGCGGAACCACACAAGGACGCTTTTCCGAGCTTTAACTGCATATACCCACGAGCAAGGGGTTGTCGCGGTAGGGATTCAGCCCTTGCGACTGCGATAAGGATTTAGGTCACTGCCACGGCAGTAGTGCGTTGCTGCATTCAAGAACAAAAACAAAGTCAAGAGGATTTCACACTAAGACACACTCTAATTTGGCCCACCTTCTCATATTGATTACTTCATTATTTTATTTACTGGATTTTCTTAGTTTAGTTATTTTTAGATTATCTCAAATCACCCAATTAATTTGTGTTTTTACTTTATTTATTTTGCAGTGCGAGGGAGTAGAACCAAAGGTTGAGTACCAATCCCTGTGGAGACGATACTCATTACTTATCCCTATATTACTTGCATCGTGTATACTTGCACAATTGCGGAGCACTATTTACACGCAACAATATCCATTTAGCTTCCCTTTAGGTGAAGTAACTTCACCAGATTATCCCACGTTGAGATATTAGAAATTGAGGAGGGGCTAATCGCAAGGTTAGTCCCTCAACTCTCACTATACTATGGTCTTGCCTTCTAACTTACAATTTTCACAATTTAACCACGAATTAGGTTTCAATATTATTTGATAGGGTCCAATATCAATAATTAGCTCAATTAGAGTCTGATATCAATAATTAACTTGACGATACAATATTTGGATTTTATCAATATGAGATTTCCAGTCACCGAAATCCATTTCTGACTAGACCGGATTTTGGGATGTTACATAAACGAGATTATTTATAATTACAATAATTATAATAATTTCATTTTAATAATTATTACGTGTACAACAAGTTTGTACACATACTATCTAGTCGATATTTGTTCATTTCAATCATAGGGTGTGACCCTTGTAGGTTCATGTAACGTTAGTAGTAATATCTAGAACAATTCTAATATTACAAGCAATGAGTGACATCTAGCAATACATCATTGCTATTGTAAAGTGTCCATAAGTTCTATATTTCATGCACATTCCATCTCATATTATTGCCGTTTTTTAGAACATTTTAGTCATAATTAGGTTCATGCATTGCATTTTACAGTATTCTTTACTCTGCCATGCTTTGTATTGATTTTCTGTTATTTGGTAAAGAAAAGGTACTATTTTAGTTTAGTTTTAGTTTTAGGTACTAGAGGCTGACAGAATGCGAGAGGAGCTAAGGACATGATGCTGTGGAAAGGAACTAAGGAGCTGTATTGATGCAGTTCCAGACAGAGACAACAGCCACCGAGTAGCTGCCGCCGCCCTAACTGCCGCCCAAGACTGTAAGATGAGAAATTGGAGAACTGGAGTGCGTTCTGTAAAGTAAAAAATCATGATCCTAACGATGTTGTCCACTCAATCTTCCGATGACTGTAGCAGCAGGCAGAGCCGCCGAAGGAGGAACTCGAGCTTACTTGTGGAGCAAGGCAACGTGATTAAGTCCACATTCAACTCAAAGAAGTCAGCATTTAGAGTTACATTTAATGCAAAAAGTTACTTTGAAGACTTCTACTCCAAAAATGACTAGACCTAGCTAATTCCTATGTATACTCATTGTAATTGTACTTCAAAACAACTGAGGTTTTCCTTTAGGCATAGTGTAGGTTTTCTTACCGCCATTATATTCTAAAATTCTTCTTTGGGTTTGGGTTATGTTGTAAACTAGTGTGAGAACTGTTGTTTAGGATTTTAAGTTTGTTTTTGCAATAAAGCTTCAAGGTTTGCTTATTCCATGTTCTTCATAGTTTTCAATTAATGGGAAAGATTAGTTGATTACTATCCATTTGTTCGGTATCGAGAGAGTCGAACTCACTAAAGGAGTAAGTACGATCTCATCTATAGACGGTATTGATCAATCTAGCCTAGGCATAGGTTAGGGTTTAAGGCGGCTAAAAGAGGACGAATTAACATTACTGTCTTTGCACGATTCACGCCGCGACTGGTATTATCTGTAGTTGGCATCAATAGCATTATGGCTTAGACATAAGCGAGATCACTTTCGAAGTGTTCTGTCGAGCCTTGTAGTTATGCCGAGTTTGCCGCCGAGACACATGTCCATTTCCCTGCCGAGGCAGCGAGAGGGTCTCAGCAGCCCAACTGCCATCCCCCGCCGAGGCAGCAGAGTCTGGCAGCGCAAAGCAACTTGTCCTATTCAACGCAGTTTCACACTAAGCAGCAACATAACCCTGCTCATTCTATCAATCTGATTTCTTCCCTTTTATTTACTTGTGTTTTATTTTATTTTCTTCTTAAACAAACCAACTTATTTGTGCAATTTACTTTTCTTGTGTAGGAATTACGAATCGAGTTAAGTTGTCCAATCCCTGTGGGAGATGATATCTTTTATACTCTTACTTGACAGGAGTGTGCACTTGTGCTCATATTTAGAGAACACTAAACCACTCTACAAGTTTTTGGCGTCGTTTCCAGGGATTGGTAACAGCGAAATTCGTTTTAAATTTTATGCACTCTAAATTCTACTTGCATTTAAAAAAAACTTATATGGGAAAGTGCTTATTCAGGTGCCCCACGAGTTAAGGGCATCAATATTTGGGAAAGTTCTTGCGAATTTTGTGAAGGCAATCATGCATTCGAAAGTTGCCCTCAACTTTTGGCAACGGACACCACGTAGGAATGGTTGCCTGAATACGAACAGCAGATGCCACTGCCGCAGTTGCCGTCGTAGCAGCAAGATTACTCATGGTATGATAAAAAATCTCAACAAAAAAATTTTTACCATAACAATTTTGCTGCAAAAATTGACATGCCCTGGCAACATAGTCATCCGCAAGAACAATCAATATCCTTGGAGGACACACTTCAAGCTTTCCTTGCACTCACAGAAAAAGTGTCAACTGCCATTGACGCCTGCATCGCTAAGATGGATGCACATATGAGCAATTCAGTCCTCGTTAATGCGATGGATGAACCTGAACAATTAAGCATGAGGGATACTGATGTCCCAGGACAAGAGGATGAAGAGCTAAGCAAGGAAGGATCTCCGAAATGTGAGGAGCATTTAGAACCTCCAAGCCAAGAGGATGTGGAACACTGCCCGGACAGGGAGATTGACAGTTGTTCTGACAGTTACCTAGAACGCTGCCCTGAAGACGAATTAACAGCAACTAAGCAAAGCTATGCCACAAAACATCTAGAGAGGCAGAAAAAGGAATTGAAGTTGCGACGACAACATCATATGCCTTAGCAGAAACCTCGCCAACTAAGAACTATATATTTGGAGGAGCCGATGTTGGCAGATTTAAAGCCAACAAAATCTCTGTTGATGGAGATTTTTTAGGAAACTGTGGAAAAAGGTGTTGGGAGTCTTGAAGCTTTTTAGAACATTGAGGTTTCCCTGAACCTGCACCATAATACGACAGAAGCCTACCGCAACAACTGGTTGCCGCAGCAGATGCCTCGACAGCAAAAGAAATTTTCATCCATGACAAACTTCGACAAAGAGGAGGTAAGTACATGGCTAGGTAGTAATAGAATTTTCCCTAATCACATGTTCATGCCTTCAGGAATAGGAAAAAGGAGGAAGGTTCACATGGATTACAAGGGAAAGAGGAAGGACTCCCCTATCATGAGAATAATCAAGCAATGGAGGGTGCAGGTAGACTACAAGAAATATCGGAAATGACCTTCCACCTTAGGAAGTAATTATGTTTAGAGATGCACCCACTACACTCTTAACATAACTTAATTTAATTATTTTTATTTTTCCTTTATTTTTATTTTTTTAGGAATAAATTTTAATTTATCCGTATTTTTGTTTTTCCAGAATTTTCTTATTTTATCTTTAGCATTTAATTATTTGATTTTATGAATTAAGAAGCAGGATCAAGAAGAAGGCCAAACA
Organism: Hibiscus trionum; assembly: GCA_030270665.1. Classification (NCBI taxonomy): domain Eukaryota; kingdom Viridiplantae; phylum Streptophyta; class Magnoliopsida; order Malvales; family Malvaceae; genus Hibiscus; species Hibiscus trionum. The sequence continues at coordinate 3,665,054 of BSYR01000050.1, forward strand.
AGGAGCCCGCCCACCATGCCGCCCAAACAGCCAACGGCGGCCCAGCGCAGACAGCGCGTAACAGCTAGTTGCCCACTAACGGCTAGATGCCAACAGCTACAGAAATAACAGCCAAAAACCCTGCAACGTGCACGAGACAACTTGCATGTTCGTCAAAAGGCGTCTGCTACCCACCTCCCACAACTCAACTGTCTACCGGCCGCGCCTTGCACTCATCCACAGCATCATGGTGAACCGCCCCATCAATGTTGGGGAGATCATATGTAAGGAAATCCACAACTGCTTCTGCAAGATGAAGGGTAGGCTATACTTCCCGTCACTCATCACCGGCCTTTGTGTCAACTACAACGTCCCAACCTACCCCGAGGATAAGATGACGACTGCCAGGAAGGGGTGGAACAGGAAAGTCCGCCTGCAGATGATGCAGGCCCAGGAGACAGAGCCCATCACTCCCATCCAGCCCTCTGCTGCCCAGCCATCTACACCAGCCACCCCAGGCAGTGCTGATGATGATGCCTAGCTCCCGCCGCTCGGCAGTACTGAAGCTGCCAAACAGACCCTAATACCAGCAGTACTCCTCCATCATCTCCGGAACCAGCTCAATAGGATGGAAAGGCAACAACTCCGATTTATGCAATACGCCAGGGATGTTCCCTGACAGTGCAGTTTGGTTCCCCATATTTCCTGCTGAAATACTTACCCGCCACCACCCGCCCTGGCAACCCAGACCGACGCCACGACAACTGAACCTACAACTACCTAGGGTTGCCAAGGTAACGACTGCACATGGTTCGACTAGCAGATACACAAATTCGATAACCACACAAGCAAACATGGCTCAAAGGAAATTCATCATGCAAGGTGACGACCTTTCCGACTAACTCATTTATTTTTCTCATGCATTGAGGGTAATGTTCCTCTCGAGTTGGGGGGGATTAGCACTCATCATTGTTTATGCATGATTAGATCATATATGTTGCATAATGTACTTTCCTCTGACATTAATCAAGAAAGAAATTTTTTTGTTAGAACTTGTGCCTATGATAGGATAGCTGATCTTAAATTTTTCGCACCATAATAAAAAGAACTTAATTTTGGGGGAAAGCATGAAGTAAACTTAGAATTTTTCTATAAATGCAAAAAATTAAAAACACTACTGTTACTTGTTGAATTTGTTAAGAATTTTTGGTAAACATTGCCTGCTTGAATTACTTGCAGAATTCTAACACTAGTTGCAGGAAGCTGCCGCGGCAGGCAACAAACAGAAAAATAAAAGCACGGCCACAGCAAGAAAGAAATTTTTATGTTGTTTTTCCCTAGAGGTGCCCGAAACTGGCTCTAGTAAGAATCATGTGCAAGGACACTTCGTTGCTATCAAAGTCCATAAATCTGAAAATCTTTGAAGTGGCGGACAAATTAGCATGAGTGAATGAAAGTCTTAACGGGATGACTTTGCTCAATGGGTTTGGGGTTTTGTAGTTTGCTCTTATCTTAATTTCAGACCTAAAGAGTAGTTGTGATGAGCTGAAGCCCTTATTGCCATGATTATAAACTATGCTTAATTATGCTGCATCGGCAGCAACCTTACATTACCTTGACAACATCTTTGTTTACTTAGAATATTCTTCAGATTCAGCTTGTACATAGTTTCTTCACACACTGCACTAGTATTATAGTCTACTTCTGAGGTAATTCATGTTATTCCTCTCTCACTAATCTAATGACAGGTGCCATGGCCTTGAGGTGTTAAATCAAGTTTAAAACATAAATTTTTCTTTTTGATTGATTTAAAGGGCAACTATGTTTAGGTTGCATTTCTTGAGGACAAGCAATAGTTCGAGTTTAGAGGTGTGTAAAGTGTCCATAAGTTCTATATTTCATACACATTCCATCTCATATTATTGCCGTTTTTAGTACATTTTAGGCATAATTAGGTTCATGCATTGCATTTTACAGTATTCTTTACTCTGCCATGCTTTATATTGATTTTCTGTTATTTGGTAAAGAAAAGGTATTGTTTTAGTTTAGTTTTAGTTTCAGGTACTAGAGGCTGATAGAAGGCGAGAGGAGCTAAGCACATGATGCTGAGGCAGCGCACTAAGGAGATGTACCGATGCAGTGTCAGACAGAGTAGTTGACGAGTAGCTGCCGCCGACCTACCTGCTGCCCAAGAAAGGAAGATGAGAACTTGGAGAACTAGAGTGCGATCTGTAGAGCAGAAAATCCTGATCTTAACGATGTTGTCCACTCAATTTTCCGATGACTGTAGCAGCATGCTGAGCCGCCAAAGGAGGAACTCAAGCTTACTTGCGGAGCAAGGCAACGTGATTAAGTCCACATTCAACTCAAAGAAGTCAGCATTTAGAGTTGCATTTAATGCAAAAAGTCACTTTGAAGACTTCTACTCCAAGAAGGACTAGACCTAGCTAATGCCTATATATACTCATTGTAATTGTACTTCAAAACAACTGAGGTTTTCCTTTAGGCATAGTTTAGGTTTTCTTGCCACCATTATGTTCTAAAATTCTTCTTTGGGTTTGAGTTATGTTGTAAACTAGTGTGAGAACGGTTGTTTAGGATTTTAAGTTTGTTTTCGCAATAAAGCTTCAAGGTTTGCTTATTCCATGTTCTTCATAGTTTTCAATTAAGGTGAAAGATTAGTTGATTACTATCCATTTGTTCGGTATCAAGAGAGTTGAACTCATGAAAGGAGTAAGTACGATCTCATCTGTAGACGGTGTTGATCAATCCATCCTAGACATAGGTTAGGGTTTAAGACGGCTAAAAGAGGATGAATTAACATTGCTATCTTTGCACGATTCACGCCGCGACTGGTATTATCTGTAGTGGGCATCAACATCATTCTGACTTAGACATAAGCGGGACCACTTTCGAAGCGTTCTTCCGAGCCTTGTAGTTCTGTCGAGTTTGTCGTCGAGACACAAGTCCATTCCCCTATCGAGGCAGTGAGAGGATCTTAGCAGCCCAACTACCATCCGCCGCCGAGGCAGCGAGAGCGTCTCAGCAGCCCAACTGCCTTCGCTCGCCGAGGCAGCAGAGTCTGGCAGCGCAAATCAACTTGTCCTATTCAGCGCAGTGTCACACTAAGAAGCAGCATAACCCTGCCCGTTCTATCAATCTGATTTCTTCCCTTTTATTTACTTGTGTTTTATTTTATTTTCTTCTTAATCAATCCAACTTATTTGTGCAATTTACTTTTCTTGTGCAGAAACAACGAATCAAGTTAAGCTGTCCAGTCCCTGTGGGAGACGATATCTTTTATACTATTACTTGACAGGAGTGTGCACTTACGCTCATATTTAGAGAACACTAAAATGCTATGATAAACGAATAACTATGATATTTTATATCAATTTATTCGAGCATGGTTATGCATTTTGTAGTCTCACTCAATCAAGTGGCCTACGATATTACTTCTATTATGTAGGATGGGCAAATCCTATCTTGATCAACCATATTTCACTATATAGATTGTGACATATCCAATACCAGTCTTTATAGTGTAGTCTGTTACAACACACGTTTGACCACATCAAAATATGTCACTCTCGATTTTGAAATAATGATGATCTCAAGTCTAAGGATCATACACTTAGTTATCACCATGAGCAATGTTGTGACTATCACATAATAATCCAAGAAACATGCTCATAGCGGGTCAGTCCAGTATGTCGTTCTCTAACACATACTTATGTATTGATTTTGACATCTCTATGTCAATAACAACACTTTGTCATCAATCAACTACATATTAGTCTTAATATATTATTGTTGTTCATGCCCACAATAATTCTCGACTAAGGAAATTCAAGAATAACTATATTATTCTAAGGACTTTATTATAATTCAGTTTATTTATAGATGCACATAACAGGACTGAAATAATAATAATGACTTTATTAATAAACAAGATAAAATAAGTATGTCTTTTACAACCATCTCATGATTGGTCTTTGGGCATACTCCAACAATCTGCCACTAGCACTAAGACCGATCACTCATGTATCTAATACCAAGAGACTTAGTGTGACGTTCATGCTTCTGTTGTGTCGGAGGCTTTGTTAGTGGATCAGCGACATTGTCATCCATTGGTACTCTGCATATTTCTACATCTCATTGATCAATGATTTCACGAATGAGATGGTAATGCCTAAGTATGTGTTTCGATGCTGTTGAGATTTGGTTCTTTTTCTTGTACGATGGATCTGTTGTTGTCATAACGTAGATCTATAGAATTAGATATGCTAGGCACGACCACTAATTTAGATATGAACTTTTTAATCCAAACACCCTCTATTGCAGCATCGCTTACTGCAATATATCCGGCTTCTATTGTAGAATCTGCTACTGTTTCTTGCTTTGAACTTTTCCAGCATACAACACCTCCATTAATGCAAAACACAAAACCCGATTGCGATCAAGAATTATCCTTATCAGTTTGGAAGCTTGTGTCAGTATAACTTTTTATACATAGCTCTTCCTCACCTCCATACATAAGGAATGTATCCTTAGTTCTTCTTAAGTACTTAAGGATGTTTTTTTACTGCAACCCAATGACCTTCACCGCGATCTACTTGGTACCAACTTGTCATACTTAGTGCATATGATACATCCGGATGTGTACATAGTATGGCATATGTAGGGCGTGTAGGTGTTCCCTTTTTGTGAGAGCGCAAGTGCACACTCCTGCCACGTTATAATATAAAAGATGTAGAATCCCACGAGGATTGGACAGCTTGACTCGTTTCGTAGTTCCTGCACAAGGTAAAGTAAAACACAAGTGAATGGTGGGTTTGGATAGAAAGTAAACGAAAACACAAGTAATAAAGAAGGTAATCAGGTTGATAGAGCAGGCAGAGTTATGCTGCCACTTAGTGTGAAAACTGCGTTGTAAAAGGTACGAGTTATTTTGTGCTACCATGATATGTTACCTCGGCGGGTATGGCAGGCGGCAACCTACGACCCTGTCACGCGGCCGCAGCAGGTCACTGCCACTGCATGGGTGTACTGTCTCGGCAGGTGGAATGGAAAGAAGTCATGGCAGCAAGTCTGGAAGATAGTCCATGTTCGGCAGGATAGTCGACAGTGACCCCTCCTATTTCTAGGTTAGGATGCTCGAGAGCTAACGTGATGTAGGCAACACCTATCAATCTCAACGTCAACCTAACACAGGCTAGTTGTCTCGGTTGGTAATCCCTTTTAGCTATTGAAACTTGTAGACTGGTGTGGAATCAAGTTAGTCACGCCTCAGCACGTTGTGACCGTACTTAACCCTTTCGTGAGCCTTGCATTTTCGTGCCCGACAAATGGATTCTCTCAAACGACTGGTGTAAAATGATTGAAAGAATGAAGAACAATGGATTAAGTAAACTCAAAATATTTTATTGAAAAATAACTCAAAACCCTAAAACAACTGTTTCACACTAGTTACAATATAACCCTAACCCAAATAGAGTTTAGAATATGACGGCGGCAAAAAACACGAGAAAAGTGTATATAAAACCTAGGATGATTTGAACTAGGAGTTACAATCGGTATTTATAAACTAAAGACTAGGTTAAGTCCTCCTTAAATTAGAAGTCCTCAAAAGTAGCTTTCCATCTTTAATATGGCTTTAAATGCCGACTTCTTTTCGTGAAATATGGACTCTATCTCGTTTGCCTTAGCACGCAAGTAACCTTGAGATTTTTGCTTCGGCAGCCATGGCCGCTGCTACAGATGTCAGAAAATCAATTGAACGCCGGTGATAGATTCAGGAGTTTTAGCTCTACAGATCGCGCTTCGGTTCTTCCAACTGCCATAGTCAGCTGCCGTGGGCAGCGAGGTTGACGGTAACTCTACTCGGCAACAACTTTCTTCTCCTGGAACTGCTTCAGTACAGCTCCTAGGTATGCTTCCTCAGCATTGTGCCCTCAGCTCCTCGATTCCCTCTTTTAACAGTTAGTACCTACATACAAGAATACACTAAAACAGTATCTCTTGTTCTCCAAATCAATGATAATCCATAGAAGCAAGGCAGAACAACGAAATACTATAAAATGCTATACATGCACCTACTTATGCCTAAAATGTTCTTGAAACAGTAATAATAAGAGTTTGAATGTGCATGAAATATAGGACTTACGTACGCTTTACACACCCCCAAACTCGAACTATTGCTTGTCCTCAAGCAATGCAACCTAAAGTACTAACTCTAATAATAGTTAGAAAGAAATACTTGTTTTTAACCTGATTTTCTGCCTCAAGGCCTTGGCACCTATATTAAGTTAGTGGAGGGAAATAAGCAGAAAAATAACTCAAAATTTAAATTTCTCATGCCTGTGTGGTGTGTGCATTTCTGTAAACGAGCTGAATATGCAGAATAAATAATTAAACAAGGATGATGTTGTGATGTAAATGTTGCTGCCGAGGCAGCACAATTTAAACTCAATATTTTTAATCATGGCAGTGAAGGCTTCAGCTTATCACAACTACTCTTTCAGGTCTGACGTTGAGATAGGAGCAAACTACAAAACCCTGAACCCTTGGAGTAGAGTCATCACGTGAAGGATTTCATTCACTCATGCTAATTTGTCTGTCACTTTAAGGCTTTCAGATTCATGGACTTTGATAGCAGTAGAGTGTCCTCATACATGATTCTTCCTAGAGCCTGTTGCGGGCACCTCTAGGGTAAACAACATTGTTCCTTGTTTTTTTTTTGTGCTACCGTGGCAGTACTTGCATTTTTTTGTTTCTTTTGTCTGCCTCGGCGACTACCTGTAATCATCGTTAGAATTTTGAAAAGAATTCTAAAAACAAAAAGGCATTGTTCATCAAATATTCTAACACATTCAGCAAGTAAAAGAAATGTTTAACATTTTCAAGCATATAGACATGGTAAAAAAAATTCTAAGTCATATTTCATACTCTTTTCCAAGATTAAGTTCAATTTTTGTTAGGTGCGAAAATAATTAATCGGCTATCCTATCATAGGCACAAGTCATAGCAAACTTTTCTTTTCCGATTATTACTGAGGCAAGTACAATGCAACCTACATTCAACTAAAGATGCTTAGACAAATGATGCGAGAGCTATCCCCCCAAACTCAAGATGGGCATTGCCCTCAATGCACAAAACAAATAAAATACAAGTTAAAGATAAAAATAAACGAAAATAAAAATAAAAGAAAGGGAAGAAAATAAACAAAAAGTTTGCTGAGGGGTGGGAGGAGGATGGATTCCTGTCAACTGAGGAGGAGGAATAAGTGTGGATGACGAAGCGGCGGCCGTTAGATGCCTTTGCGGCTGGACTCTCTTTGGCGTATGTCTTGGCTCTTCTTGCTGTTCGGCAGTGGGAACGGTGGGAGATACGTCGCTCTCTTTTGCTTCCGTCTCGAGGTCCACAGGTTCTTCGGCTATTATGTATCGCTTCCTCTTCCTGGTTCCTTCTTCCGTGGGTGCATCCGGAGGGAGAATGTCATTGGGATGGCTTCTGTTGCTGCTACCACTGCTGTTTCTGGCTCCGGCGGTGGCTGCTCAATCTCTTTTAATGAGGAGGTGTCTGCCACTGTGTTGGCTGTGCAGGCAGGAGAGAGATTCTGCTGGTGCCTCTCACGGGAGTCTGCCACTGTGTTGGATGGGGTGGCAGCTGAGTAATGCGGAGAATGCGTAGGAGAGGGCACCTGGCGGTCAGTCTGGTGGGCAGCGACGGCTGGTGGAGTCCTTTGTGTTTGGGCTGCTGCTGCAAGCTCCTCAGGATAGGGCGGTATGGTGGGTACATCACCTGGAAATTTCTGCAGAAAATAAGTCACAAGTGCTTCTTGGGCCTCCCCCATATAGTTCATGAATGCCAACTACTGCTGCTCTATCCATTTTGTGCTTTCTATAAGTGTGTGCAGCAACAGAAGGACTTCTTTATCTGGGCAACGTCAGTACTACCGGGGTGGCTGAAGTTTCGTACTGTGTGGCTGAAGGCTGGCTCGGTGTTACTGGCTCTTTTTCCACATCTTGCATCATCTGAATGCAGACCTTTTTGGTCCAGCCCTCTTTGGTAGTTGTAAGATAATCTATGGGCTCTGCCAGGACTCGAAAGTTGGTGCAGAGACCTATGATGAGGGATGGGAAGTACAACATGCCCTTCTTCTTCTTGAAGCAGTTGTAGATTTCCGTGCAGATAATTCCCCCTACGTTGATCGGCCGGTTCATCAGGATACTGTGAATTAAGGCGAGGCGCGGCCGGTCAACTGTTGAGTTGTGGGATATGGGCAGCAGACGCCTTTACCCAAATGTATTCTATAGCATAGCTTCAGGCAGCAGGTAGTGGCGCTGGACAGATCCCACATGTTTGCCCCCCAGCCATGGTGTGTTTGGCTTGCGGAGTTTGGCCTTGATTTCCTCATAGTTGGCAGACGTCAGTGACTGCCTCTAATCCTCGTGAGGGTTGTCATTTATATCGAGGTCATAGTAGATGTTGATGACAGCAGTATTGAGTTTGACCGGCTTACCGTGGACGTAGATGAATGGCTTCTCCTGGAGGGGCTGATGGGAGTAGAATTCCCTGACGATAGTGATGTCCGCTATCTCAGGCTGCTGAGCGAACATCTCTCATCCCTTGTAGTGGATGGTTTGGAACAAGGTGGGCTCTAGACCACGGTCTCCCGTTTTCCGTGTGTAATGGAAGCCTTGTTCTTCCCATAGTACCTACTTGGAGAATTTTTCTCTGTATCTCTCCTCGTCCTCCCTGAAGCAAAACTTCTTATAGATGGGTTTTTGGGTTGATGTTGAGGCCATGTGAACGGTTGTACTTAACTGAAACTAGAAATAGAAGTTGTGAGAGAGCATGAGAATCATATAGAAGATAGAAAAAAGGTGAAAGTAAAGTAAAATGAAATGAGTGAGTGGTGTATATATAGGTGCTGCCGAGAAGAGCCGGGGCGGCATTAAATGCTCAACGGTCCGATTTTCTGGCGTACGTTATGAATTTTTATGACCGTTATTTTCGGAGCCGCTGGCAACTAGCCGTTATATGTTACTGCGTGGTCAGCTGTTTCGGAAGAATGGTGGGCGGGCTTCTTGATGGGTCTCCTTTCTAATCCTGCTCTTTTATTCTTAAACATAAAATAAAAATAAAAATAAAAAAATTTAAATACTTTCTGAAAAATAAAATTCTGAAAATTAATCTAATCCTAAAATAACATAAATTATATTCCTAATGCGTAAAAATAAAAATAAAATAAAAATTTAAGTTATGTTGGGAGTGCAGTTTGGTGCATCTCCCAGACATAACCACTTCCTGAGGTGGTTTGACTTTTTTCTCCCTCTTGGGGGTCCTCCTGTTCTTTCAGATGTAGCGTTATGGGGTCCTTAAGTCCGCCCCTAGGCTTGTTTCCACACTGATCTTGGCAGCTCTCGCATCCGGGCTTTCTTTTCCTTCTTCTGAGGGTTGTAGTATGTTCATCTTTATGGTCTGGTCCTCCACCCTCATTGTCAGCTCCCCGAGTTCCACATCTATAAGTGTTCTGCACGTAGCCAAGAAGGGTCGCCCAAGGATGATAGGGGCTTTCTCGTCAGCCTCACAATCTAAGATGAGGAAGTCGGCAGGGAGAATTAGGTTGCCCACCTTTACCAGGATATCTTCGATCTTTCCCTTCGGTTGCACAAATGAGTGATCAACAAGTTTAAGCATTACGAAGGTCGTTTTGGCAGGCTCAATACCTAGTTTGTCGAAGATGGCCTTTGGCATCAGGTTGATGTTGGCTCCCAAGTCACACAGGGCTCTGGTCTCATGTTTGCCGCCTAGCCTGCATGGGATAACAAAGCTGCCCGGGTCTGTCTGCTTGGGCGGCAACTTGTTATACAACATAGCCATGCACTCTTTAGTAACGTCCACTGTCTTGAATTCGCCTATCCTCTTCTTCTTAGAAACCATGTCTCTGAGATGCTTGGCATAGTTTGGCATGCTTTGTATGGCTTCTATCAGAGGTACATTGATATGCACCTGTTTCTGAATATCCATGAACTTTCTGAACTGGTGCTCATGTGGCGGTTGCTTGAGATTTTGGGGGAACGGTGTTGGGAGACGGATGTCCTCTATGTGCTCCTTCCTTGGAAGCTTAGTCCGGGGAGGATCATCATTTTCAGAGCCGCTGTCATGTTCGGCTGCTGGGGCGGCAAGTGTTGGTGCTGCTGTGGCGTGCATGCTTGTTTGGTCCAGTGGCACTTCTGGTTGTTCTACCATCCTGGGTTTATCCAACTACTTCCCACTGCTTGTTGATATAGCATTGCAATGCTCATAAGTGGGTATGGCGGCTGCTTGCGAGCTGCTAGATGATGCACCTATAGTCCGGCTGTTGTAGATTTTAGTGAACTGCCCAAATTGGGTCTCCAGGTTCTTTATGGTAGCCTCCTAGTTGTTCATCTTCATCTCCATCATGTCCATAAAAGACTCAGTTTTTCCATAAATTTATTTGTATGAGCAATAAATTCACCAATTTGTTTCATAAAAGTTCGCATAGTAGCTTCTAGTGAATTGTTGTGTTGTGGTTGCTGAGTCTACTGCTAGGACTGGTTCTGTTGGTAGCCTCCCTGGAGCTGTTGTGGGTTGGCAGCTGTCTTTGGGTTGCTCCAGGAGAAGTTGGGATGGTTTCTCCAGCCAGGATTATAGGTGTTCTGGGCGGGCCTGCTATTCCTCTCGTATCCTCCCATATAGTTTGCAGATGCAGTGCAGGAAGAGGAATCATGGTCACCCCCACATTCGCCACAGAATGGCTCAACGGCTTTTACTTCATGGACCTTCCCAGGGGATTGCACCATCTTCATCACCAGCTCCGTTAGAGTGTCGAGGCGGGCATTTACGGAATCTGAGGTTTCTATCTCATTTGCAGTTGCTGGCCGCCTTGTGCTGCCTCGGCGGGCTGTCGGGTACTTGTAATCGTTTTTAGCGGCTATGTTCAGCATCTGCAGTGCTTCCTCTAGAGGTCTGTCTAGGATGATCCCGTTGACCGAGGCATCTATCATCATTCGTGTTGGGTAGTTAACCCTATTATAAAATATAGATACATGAGTCCAAGCTGGTATACCGTGAAGCGGACAGTTATTCAGCATTTGTTGATACCGCTCTCATGCCTCGTACATCGGCTCGTCATCCCCCTGTCTGAAGGATGTGATCTCATTCCGCAACCTATCAGTAACATTGGACAAGCTGAAACGGTCTAGAAAGTCTTTGCAGAGCTCCGTCCATGTATTAAAAGATCCGGATGGCTGGTTATTCAACCACTATTTAGCCCTATCCCTCAGTGAATAGTGAAATAGCCTCAGCCGTAGTACGTCCTGGTGAATCGCATGTATCTTGAATTCTCGGCAAATGTCCAGGAATCCTCGTAGATGCTGCCGAGCAACTTATATGGTAGTCCCTCTGAAGTGCCCTAGTGTATTTAGCATGTTGAACATGAGGAGCTTTAGCTCAAAATGATCTGCCCCTATCTCTGGTTCTGTTGCTATTGGCTTGAACCTTTGGAAGTAATGTTCTAAGTAATCTCTAGTTGTCCGCACCTGTTGCGGCCTGGGCGGCAAGTCATGCTGCCCGCCCCTGCCATTCATTGCATCATTTGGGGGGGTCCTCGTTTACCATGGTTTCTTCCTTTGCTTTGCCTTTATCTCGAGATCGTCTTAAATGATAAGGTTTCCCTTAGGGTTGGCCCTGGTCATGCACTTGCAAAGGACACGATAAATTTTTTTCGATATAAAAAAAGTAAATAAAAGGTGCAGAAATTGAAAAACAAAATTCGTTGTTACCAATCCCCGACAACGGCGCCAAAAACATGTAAGGCGTGTAGGTGTTCCCTTTTTGTGAGAGCGCAAGTGCACACTCCTGCCAAGTTATAATATAAAAGATGTCGAATCCCACGAGGATTGGACAACTTGTCTCGTTTCGTAGTACCTGTACAATGTAAAGTAAAACACAAGTGAATGGTTGGTTTGAATAGAAAGTAAACGAAAACACAAGTAATAAAGAAGGTAATCATGTTGATAGAGCAGGCAGGGTTATGCTGCCACTTAGTGTGAAAACTGCGTTGTAAAAGGTATGAGTTATTTTGTGCTGCCACGATATGTTGCCTCAGCGGGTATGGCGGGCGGCAAACTATGACCCTGTCACGCGGCCGCAGTAGGTCACCACCACTGCAGGGGTGTACTGTCTCGGCAGGTGGAATGGAAAGAAGTCCTGGCCGCAAGTCTGGCAGATACTCCAAGTTCGGCAGGATAGTCGACAGTGATCCCTCCTATTTCTAGGTTAGGATGCTCGAGAGCTAACGTGACGTAGGCAATACCTAGCAATCTCAGCGTCAACCTAACACAGGATAGTCGTCTCGGTTGGTAATCCCTTTTAGCAGATGAAACTTGTGGACTGGTGTGGAACCAAGTTAGTCACGCTTCATCATGTTTTGACCGTACTTAACCCTTTCGTGAGCCTTGCACTTTCGTGCCCGACAAATGGATTCTCTCAAATGACTGGTGTAGAATGATTGAAAGAATGAAGAATAATGGATTAAGTAAACTCGGAATATTTTATTAAAAAATAACTCAAAACCCTAAAATAACAGTTTCACACTAGTTACAACATAACCCTAATCCAAATAGAGTTTAGAACATGGCGGCAGCGAAAAACACAAGAAAAGTCTATATAAAACCTAGGATGATTTGAACTAGGAGTTACAATGGGTATTTATAGACTAAAGACTAGGTTAAGTCCTCCTTAAAGTAGAAGTCCTCGAAAGAAGCTTTCCATCTTTAATATGGCTTTAAATGTCGAATTCTTTGCGTGAAATATGGACTCTATCTCGTTTTCCTTAGCCCGCAAGTAACCTTGAGTTTTTTTCTTCGGCAGCCCTGACCGCTGCTACAAACGTCAGAAAATCAAATGAACGCCGGTGATAGATTCAGGAGTTTTAGCTCTACACATTATGATTCGGTTCTTCCAACTTCTATAGTCAGCTGCCGTGGGTAGCGAGGTCGGCAGCAACTCTACTCGGCAGGTACTCGACAGCAACTGTCTTTTGATGGGACTGCTTTAGTACAGCTCCTAGGTATGCTTCCTCAGCCTTGTGCCCTCAGCTCCTCGGTTCCCTCTTTCAGTAGTTAGTACCTACATACAAGAATACACTAAAACAATATCTCTTGTTCACCAAATAAATGATAATTCATAGAAGCAAAGCAGAACAACAAAATACTGTAAAATGCTATGCATGCACCTCCTTATGCCTAAAATGTGCTTAAAAATAGTAATAATAAGAGTTGGAATGTGCATGAAATATAGGACTTATAGACACTTTACAGCATACATGATAGAACTAATGGTCAAGGCATATGGAATCTTACTCATGCATCTCTCTCTTGAGGCGTTGAAGAACACATTTCCTTTGAGAGCAAAATACCATGTCTCATAGGTAAGAATCTTCTTTTAGATTCTTCCATACTTAATCTTTTTAGTACTTTTTCTATGTTTGTATTTTGACTTGTTCCTAGGAGTCATCTTGATCTATCTCTATAAATCTTGAATCCTAATATATAGGTTGCTTCAACCAAGTCTTTCATAGAAAAACATTTTCCTAACCAAGTCTTTACAGACTATAAGGTAGGTATGTCATTTCCTATTATTAGTATGCCATCCACATACAATACCAAGAATGTAATAGTGCTCCCATTAGTTTTCTTGAAAACACATGGCTCATCTTCATTTTTAATGAAACCAAACTCTTTGATTGCCCCATTAAAATGAAGATTCCAACTTCGAGAAGCTTGCTTCAACCCTTAAATGGATCTTTGTAGTTTGCATACTTTTAGGGCATCTTTTGGATCAAAAAAACCCTCAGGCTGTGTTATGTACACATCCTCTTCTAATTTTTCATTAAGGAAAGCGGTTTTGACATCCATTTGCCAGATTTCATAATCATAATATACAACTATTGCAAGCAATATCCGGATAGATTTAAACATAGCAACAGGGGAAAAGTTTTATCATAGTCTATACCATGAATTTGACAAAATCCTTTAGCGAACAATCGCCCTTTATATGTTTGTATATTTCCATCCATGTCGGTTTTATTTTTGAAAACCCATTTGCACCCTATGGGCTTAATCCCTTCGCGTGGGTCGACTAAAGTCCATACTTGGTTTTCTGACATGGAATCCTTCTCGGATTTCATGGCTTCTTGCCATTTCTCAGAGTCTGGGCTCTCCACTTCTTCCTAATAAGTCCCAGGCTCATCTTGGTCAATGAGGAGAACGTCTCCAAGCAATGTGACAAGAAATTCATATCTGTCAGATGCATTGCATTTTCTCATAGATCTCCGCAGTGGTTGTGTTTCAAGAACGGTTGGATGTTCCTCAACTATTTGTGGAACTAGTGGTTGTTCAATCACTTGTTTAGTGATTTGTGGTTGACTTTGAATTTCTTCAAGTTCAATATTTCTCCCACTTCCCCTTCCGAGAATAAATTCTCTTTCGAGGAAGACTCTTGTTCGAGCAACAAACACTTTGTTCTCAGATGGATTGAAGAAATAATATCATTTAGTTTCTTTAGCATACCCTAAAAAATTACATTTATGAGATTTGAGTTCGAGTTTTGTAGACATCTGATGTTTAACATAAACTTCGCATCCCCAAATTTTCAGGAAAGACTTTCTAGGACGCTTCCCAGTCCACATCTCATATGGTGTCTTTTGAACTGATTTAGATGGGACATGATTTAGTGTGAAAGCATCTGTTTCTAACGCATGTCCCCAAAAAGAAGTTGGAAGATCAACATGACTCATCATTGACCGAACCATGTCTAATAATGTTCGATTTCTCCTTTCAAAGACTCCATTGTGTTGTGGAGTACTTGGAGGTATAAGTTGTGAGACAATCCCACATCCTTTAAGAAGTTCATCAAACTCTAGGCTTAAGTATTCTCCTCCTCAATCTGATCGAAGAGTTTTGATACTCTTTCCTAACTGGTTTTGTACTTCATTCTTAAATTCCTGAAAGTTTTCAAGGGCTTCAGATTTATGATGCATTAGGCAAACGTACTCATATCTACTGAAGTCGTCAGTGAAAGTAATGAAGTATTGAAACCCTCCTCTGGCTTGTGTATTCATCGGTCCACATACATCACTATGTATTAGACCTAATAAATCACTTGCTCGCTCATTTTTACCGTCAAATGGTGATTTGGTCATTTTCCCATTAAGCAAGGTTCGCATATATCAAATTGTTCGAAAAAAAAGAATCCAAAAATCCATCTTTATGAAGTTTTGATATGCATTTCTCACTTATATGACCCAAGCGACAATACCAGAGATAAGTTTGATTAGAGTCATTTATTTTTGATATTTTCGTATTTATGTTATATATAGAATTGTCTTGATCTAAGATATAGAGACCGTTGATTAATTGAGCTGTACCATAAAAAAATTTTAAGGGAAAAAGAAAAACTATTATTCTTAATAATAATCTCAAAATCAATCTTGTCCAAACAAGAAATAGAAATAATGTTTTTAGTCAAACTAGGTACGAAATAACAATCCTCTAAATCTAAAAAATGTCCACTAGGTAATGGCAAAGTATATGTTCCTATAGCTAATGCAGCAACTCTTGCTCCATTTCCCACTCGTGGGTTCATATCTTCTTTTGTCAATTTTCTACTCCTTTTTAGTCACTGTATAGAAGTACAAATGTGTGAACCACAACCGGTATCTAATACCCAAGAAGTTGATGTTGATATATTAATATCAATAACATAGATACCTGATCCGAACTATCAATTTCTCTTGCCTTCTTGATGTCCTGAAGATAGACATGGCCGTTTTTCTTCCAATATCTAGCATTGTTGCAATTAAAACACTTTCCTTCTTTTGCAAATCCTCCTTTAGGTTTCAATGCAGTCTTTCCTTTGTTGGGCTTTCCTTTTTTTATCCTTTCGGACCATCAAAATAGGTTTGCAACCAACATTTTTCATGTTGTTCTTTGTTGTTCTAAACATACCAAGCAATTGGGGAAACGATTTATTAATTTCATTCATATTGAAATTAAGAACAAACTGATTAAAACTACCTAATAATGATTGCATGATAACATCAGTACTCAATTCAACACTTAGAGGGAAGCCCAATTTTTACATCGAAACAAAGCCTCAAAGGTCTCATACCTTTCTTGACGAGCTTGCCCTTCAGATGATTCTTTGAGAGTTTTAACCATTTCAGAGGGAACCATGTCCTCATGTTGCTTATGAAGCTCCGGGGTCTTGGTCGCAAGTGTTAAGTGCGCAAAAGTCCTATATTTATACCCCTAGTTTAGCTCAATTATTGTTGTTCATAAGTATAGTTTAGGTTGCATTTAGTTGGTAACATACACAAAATAGCATAGATTAGACAATATGCCTTATTTGATGAATTTAGTGTATTTTATACATATGATACTGCTCAAGTGCGTTTTCTCCCTGTGCGTAGGTACCCGCCCAAGCAGATGTCGTCGAGGCAACAAAGAGGGAGATGAAGAAAAAGCTGGGAGCTGAAGGAAGAAGCTGTTGGAGTATCAGGAGAGCCGATCGAGGAGGAAAGAACCAGAATGTAAACTTGTGCCAACATCTGCACACCATATCCCCGTTGAGGCAGTCAACTACTTGCCTCATAGGCAGCACTTCAAGCCTAATTTTTAGAGACCACTTGCATGTGCATTGGAGCCCAGCAGACAAAAAAAGCTAGGTGAAAGTCAAGTTGAAGAAAAGTCAAACGGGAATCTAGGAGTGTAACCCCTTTAGCCCGGCCTAGACGATTGACCTGAACTACGAAGATTACATGGGGAAAATCGAAGTCAACCCGAAAGTCAACCTTGATTAACGACCCTTTTTTATTTTTATCTTGTGTAGATACATGTTAACTCTAAGTGAGTACTCACGAGTCATGATTGAGAACGGCACAGCGATCGGATAACATAAAGGGACTCAATTGCACTTCACACAAGTTTAGGGACCAAAATGTAAATTCTGTAAATTAGAGGGACTTCATTGATTTTAAAGTTACCATCTTGAAATTAGTCATGTTATATGCTTCTCTGCCAAATTTCAACTTAAAAGGACACCTCAAGCTCAGGCAATTGCAATATCAACTTTCACGACTAAAATGTAAAGCATGCAAACATTCAAACAATTCAAACCTGGGTCCAACGGTAACCCGTTTCGAAACACCCACCTACCGTACCGAAACACTGTATCAAAACGGCATTGACTGTTTCGGTACGCGGGTTGGTTCCGAGACCAGTTTTGAAACGTGTAGCTCTAGTAGCCAAATCGTTCCGAAACATCCTCCACCGTTTCGAAACACAGAGGCCATTACAGGCCCCCGTTCCGAAACACTTGAGGGTGTTTCGATACGGTTTGCCCAGAAACAGCCCCAAAGACCCTCTAATTATACCAACAAGTCATCATACATACAAGGAACATATTTGGGACATTCATGCACAACCATAGCATCAAACACAATATTCCATTATTCTATAGGCATGCTCCCTATTCTCAAAACCCAAATAGGCAAACCAAACACAAAACAAGCAATTAAGGCCATTTACAACCTAACAAGTTAAAACAAACATGCCACAACCTTAGGGAGTTTAACACATCTCCCAAATACAATCCTTGGTTTCCCATTGCCAATCTATCAAAACTAAAGTGTACGAAAACTTCACCATACATGAGCTTGGACTTCCTTGGATGAACTTAGCTTCCTTGATGCCCGAATACACCTCAATTATCTGTGTTATTGGTAAGAGAGAGAGAGCGTAAGCACAAATGCTTAGTGAGGCACGCTCTAAAGAAAACCAACCCAATAATGCACAACTTGAAAACTCTTTCATTAAAAGCTTTTAAACCACATGCTCATTTCTATCTCATGCTTGGAAACCTTTCAAAGCAATTTCTCATTGAAACCACATGTACCTTCATTCTATCTCATGCATTTAAACCAATGCAATACTCATGGCAAAGCCACACTCATGCTTGTACTCTAAGCATTTCATATACAAATCACATATGCATTTATCATAGCATAAACCAATACATCAAGGTACATGTGAATCAAAAACCATAACATATTTTATATTGGCATTTCACATCTATTTATTACTCGGATATGCGGACATCTCACTAGACACTTACGGTGGCATCTCTCATCACCGTACTCACTCGTCTAGCAACATAGTTTCCGGTGGAATCTCTCATCACCGTACTCACATGGCAGAATCTCTCATCGCCACAAAGCTTGGGTGTTTCACCAAGTCCTACCCGATGGAATGCCCATCATCGGTTCTCTCCCTTTGGCTTAACCAAAGAGCACGTACGCATTTTTAGTTTATAGTGCACTCACATCCTATTGATCGATCAATTATATCCGGTAAGTATCTCAACATCTATGCCAATATATTATGTTGAAACATCATCTCAGCTACTGTTTTTCTTGCAACAAAACTCACCATTCTCATCTCATTTCAAAACCATAACATTTGCTATGCTTCAACATAAAAGCCCAAATCTCAAATATGCAACATGTTACTTTAAGAAATCATTTCAAGCATCATCTCATGCTATAATTCATGCATAAAAACAATAGGAATTTATCAATCTAAAACCATGAGCGTGTAAAAGCATTTAAGGGGCAATCACCACATTTTAGAGAGTAATCTAGCCAATACTTACTTCCGGACTTAGGAAGGTGTTTCAAACCTTTCCTAAATCCCCAAACCTTGATTCTTTGTCCCTCAAGGACTTCTAAACCATACGCACTCACCGATTACGTTTCGCTTGCTTGCCGAAACGCTATCTAAGCTTCCGGATCAACTCCAAAGGAGTCCGAAGATGTCTCCCCTGTTTTAAACACATAAGAGCAGAGGATTAATGCATCATCATGCATTGAAATCATCAGCCACACACCTAAACTCCCTGCTCTACACAAAAACCACATTTCGGCTACCAAACACTACCGAAATCACCTCCAAACTCTTCCAAAATCAAACCCAGCCAAGATCCATCACTTCTAATCATTTCTAAACATCAAAAATTAACACAACCAGGTCCTTATACCTCCAGCTATAGCAGAACACCAAAATCACCCCAAAAACCACCATTTTAACAAGCAAAAACTTAGTAAAACAACCTATTCAGGATTGGATTGATAAAACCTCATTTATAACATCATTTAACATCCAAAATACATTAGAAAACCATCTCAAAACAGAGCCCAATCAATCACCACGAAAATCTTCAAGATCTCTTCTAAAATCTTGAGTTTCAAGCCAATTTCTTGTTTCTAACACTAAAACCACTTTAAAATCATTAATAAAGGATTGATAACTTGGGAATTTCAGTAAAGAACTTATCATTAGAGGATAAGGACGAAGCTTACCTATAATGGATGATTTCTCCTTGATTTGAGCAAGTTTTCTTGAAAATTCAATGTAGAAATCAAGTGGATTTGTTGAAGGATTGATTAGGAATCAAAGAGTGGTTGAAATCTCATCAAATGAAGTGGAAATCAAAGTAAACTTGCTTGAGAAAAAGTGTTTGGTTGATAGGATTTTGAGAGAAAATGAAATGAGAGAAAAATTAGAGAAAATTGGTTATGAAAAGTCAAAGGTAGTTTTTCTATTTTAATCACCTTCATTTTCTTTAATTAAAACATTAATTAAATCACCCAAATTAAGGAAAAATCTGATGAAAATATTTTTGGTAAAATTAGCTCCTTAAAGATTCAAAGTTTCAATCCTTTACAAAACAGTCACTACTAAACTTTGCAAAAACTGCGATTTGGTAACTACACCGAAATGTAGTATTTCCAAACCTTATTTTGAAAAATTGATTTCACCATTCTCTTGTATATATTAAATCAGGATTTTTAGATATTTTTCAATATTTTTAAAGCATCCCGAACTAGGTGTTCCCTAAAACCCCCTTTTAGATTCGAACCGATTTCCAGACCGATCCGGTTCAGACTCTAAATATCTAGACCCAAATTTAGGGTGTTACAAGGAGTATTTAATGATCTTTTAATGAGTTGTAATCATACTCTAACTAGTATTCCTACCCTAAACCGACTTAGACCTAGGCTCATCCCCTATATATATGTAATCGACTTGAAAGAGAGAACACAATTGAGATTTGAGAGATACTCCTTGTCGAAACCCTAGTGCCGTCCAAACCCACCATGTTCTAAACCTTCCCTTGGGCTAAGGGTTGGTTGTGTAGTAGTTGTGAGAGTCTTGTTGTATTTGTTTAGGATTTCAGTTTTGCAATAAAATTCAAGGTTTGTTTACTCTTGGTTCTTCATTGTCGAATTCTTTATCGGGAGAGAAGAGGGAGACAATCTATTTGTTCAATATCGGGAGCGTTGAACTCATGATACGAGTAAACACAGTTTTATCCAACCATAATGTAAAGCTACTTCGGCTTAGGGATAAGTTAAGAAGTTTAGCGGCTAAAAGAGGATCCACAATCGGTTGGTGTTCGCCCTTAGGTTCATGTCGAGGCATTCTTGTGGGCGGTGGCTGAAGTTGTTAAGTTGATCAGCAAAAGTGTGCCGAGACAGTACATCAATTCTCCACACTACGAAACATCCAATACCGACCCATTGTCTCCATCTGATTTCACAATTCACTTTACTCGCTTTAGTTTTAGCTTCAATCAACCCAACTCCTAATATCTATGTTTTTATTTTACTTGTGAAGAAAAGTGAACTCCGAAAAGCTGTCACAATCCCTTTGGAGACGATATCTTAAATACTATAACTTGGCACCATGTACACTTGCACTCTAATTGCGCATCCCTTTTTCACGCAACAAGTTTTTGGCGCCATTGTCGGGGATTGGCATACAACTTTTTGTTTTTATTTTTCTACACTTCTTATTTTTTTCGTTTAACCCCTGGTTTTCTTTTGTCTATGACCAGAGCCAACCATAAATCACCCTTGCGAGAATACGATCCAGAACTTGAACATACTGCACGCAGATTAAGACAAGCAAACAAGGAACCCATGGTTGATCCAGAAAACGTCTAGAATCTACCACCACCACCCCCAGGCGACAATTCTACGGCGGGCAATGACAAGAAACTTCCTACCGCTCTGTGGTTAGTTAGAGACTAGCTGGAGGAAGATCTTAGAAGGCTGAACTCTGGCTTGATCGATCCTAAAATAGAAGCATGTCACTTCGAGCTCAAACCTGTCATGTTCAACATGCTAAATACGCTTGGACAGTTTGGAGGTTCTGCCACTAAAGATGCCCACCAGCACATCATGTCTTTCTTGGATATCTATAAGTCCTTCAAAATCCATGGAGTTCATCCGGACGTGCTACGTCTCATATTATTTCCCTATTCACTAAGGGATAGGGCAAATACTTGGTTTAACAGCCTAGCATCGGAGTCCATTGAATCTTGGACAGAATTATGCAGAGATTTCTTAGCACGATTTAATCCTGTCAATTTGACTATTAAACTGGGGACTGGCATCACTACGTTTCGACATGCATATGATGATCCAATGTACGAGGCATGAGAGAGAATTGTGAATTGCTAAATAAATGCCCCTCCTACGGATTTCCGGAATGGACACTAGTATCTATATTCTATAACAGTGTGAACTCACCAACAAGGATGATGTTGGATTCCTATGCCAATGGTACATTAGTCGACATGTAACCCCCTTAACCCGGCCTAGACGGTTGACCCGAGTTAAGAAGATTACACGGGGAAAACCAAAGTCAACCCGAAAGTCAACCTTGATTAACGACCCTTTTTTTTCCTTTTTAAACTTGTCTAGATGCACATTAACCCTAGTTGTGATCATACAAACAACATACTCAAAGAACATAAACTTCAGAGATCAAACAGGGACCCAATTGAACAAATTACAACTTTAGGGACCAATTTGTAAATTCTGATAATTATAAGGACTTAACCCAAATTTAAGTTACCAACTTATAATTAATCAGGTTTCATGCTTCACTGTCAAATTTCAGCTCAAACGGCCATCCCAAACTCATACAATTGCACATACAAGATTCAGGACCAAAACGCATACATTCCAAAACATATAACTGCCAATGTCAGCCCCCAACGGTCAGGTGTTCCGAAACAGGGAGAGCCTGTTTCGAAACGCGGGGCCGTTCCGCAACGTGTTTCGAAACGAGGGCTGGCAGAGGGCTTTCCGTTTCGAAACGGTGTCTCCCGTTTCGGACGCCTGGGCTACTTCAAGGCACCCGTTCCGAAACGGTATCCACTGTTCCGATACGGCCTGCACAGATTGCAGAAAAAATGCTTGCTTAAACACACAATTGACCAACCAATCATGCTCCAAATTCAACCAAACTTTACCAGCAACTCATACAACATACAAGAGACATATTTGCATCAACCATTTATCATTATATCCTCATATATAAAAAAAAGCCCCAAATCTAAAGGCGTGCTTCCTACTCAAGCAAACCATTCATGCACTAAAACCTCCAAACCAACACATAATGGCCAATTACATGTACCAACATTAACATCAACATTTAACAAACTAGAGGAGTTCAAAACATCTCCCCAAAACATCCACAAAGGTTCCCCATTGCCAAATGCCAAAAGCTAAAGGTGTTTAAGAAAACCTTCCCATACTTGAGCTTAGCTTTCACTTGATTGCTTGCCTTCCTTGCTGCCCTCAATGCACCTTAATGCTCTGCATTATTGGTTTAAGAAAAGAGAGAGAGCGTAAGCAAAAGCTTAGTGAGGAATGCTCAATTAAAACCATTCAATAATGCATTTATAAAACACTTTTATAAATCATACATCAAGCAACATTACACATGCTCTTTAACCTTTAAAAGCAAGCAATACATGCTTCCATCTCATTACATGATTTATTGGCAACAAGTGATAATTACCATCTTTAAACAAGATCAACAATGGACTCACACATGGACTTTTAAACACCATTGTGATCTTATCCCCATGGACTTTTAAACACCATGGACCATGGACTTTTAAACACCATGGCAAGGACCACACAAGGACTTTTAAACACCTTAGTGTCCTTAACAAGTTTCACCTCAAGGACTTTTAAACACCTTGACCCCAAGGACATTTAAACACCTTGGCCCATGGACTTTTAAACACCATGGCAAGAATCACCCCAAGGACTTTTAAACACCTTGGCCCCAAGGACTTTTAAACACCTTGGCAAGGACCACATAAGGACTTTTAAACACCTTTGTGTCCGTAACAAGAATCATCCAAGGACTTTTAAACACCTTGATGTTCTTAAATAAACAAGGCTCACTCAAGGACTTTTAACCACCTTAGTGACCTTAACCTTTTCAAAACATCACTTGCCAATATGCATCATTTATCATCAATAATCCATTGTTTTAAAGCATTTTACCAAGCCATAAACATCATGCATCTTAAAGCATCAACCACATTATAACAATGTTCAAAAACAAGGAACTCTTACCTTGAGTTTCCTTCAACACATGGCTTTAAATCACAGCAAATAAACATGCTAGATATGCTTTCAAAACAGATTTAAAAACATGCAAACCACCACATTGCATTCAACCAAAACATAGCCATCACCAAGATAGTTTATCCGAAAACTTACTCTTGAGCTTAGCTAAGTTGCTTAGACTTAAACTAAGCTCCCAAACCTCCAAAACATTGGTTTCAAAGCCGAAAACCAAAACCCACTCACCGATTCCGTTTCGCTTCTTGCCGAAACACCAAATCAAGCTTCCGGATCACCACCACTTGGATCCAAAGATGACTCCCCTGTTTTAAACACATCAAAACAGTAGATTAATGCATCATCATGCATTAATAGCTTCAATGAAAGCACCTAAACTCGCTGCTCTCATCCACACTCCATTTTCGGCCACCAAACACAACCGAAAATGCATCCAAACAACTCCTCAACAAAGCCCAGCCATAAACCATCAAAACTAAGCATCCTTAAACATCATTTAACATCTAAAAAGGACCTAACAACATCCTTATACCTCCAGCAACAACAGATCCACAAGATCACTCCAAAAACAACCAAGAATCACAAGCTAAACATAGGAAATTCAACCTATCCGGGATTGCATTAGTTAAAACTCAATTTCCAATCAATTTAACATTCATTTATCATCAATTATACACCTCAAATTACTGCTTTAACAGATCCAACGAAAATTCATCAAAAATCATCAAATCTTGCATTTTAAGCCAAGATCCATTACACAACTTTAAAATCACTTATAAATCATCAATTAAGGATTGAAAACTTAGGAATTTCAGTAAAGAACTTGAAGTTCAGAGGAGAAGGACGTTCTTACCTCCAAACTTTAGTTTCTCCTCTTTTAGAACCAAAAAGCTTGAAGAATCAAATAGCAATTGATGAGGTTTTGTTGATAAGATGATTAGCAATCAAAAGAGGATTGAAAAGAGAGATTTAAGTGGCAAAATCAGAAGAAAAACTCTGGAGAAAGATGTTTGGTTTGAGAGAAAATGAGAGAAAAAGAAAATGAGATTTTAGGAGAAATTAGTTAGAAATAACTTCCTTCCACTTTTCTTTTGTTTAAAAATCAGAATTAAAACATTAATTATCTTAGAAAAATCTGGAGAAACTCCCTTTGGGTAAATAGCTCCTTAAAGATTCAAAGTTTCAATCCTTTCTAAAACAGTCACGCAGTTTTCAAAAATTACATTTTGGTCACTAGCCAAAATGTCACCCTTCCAAACCTCATTTTGTAAAATTGATTTCACAGTTCACTTATATATATTAAAAGAGGATTTTAGAACATTTTTCCATATTTTTAATGCAACCCGAACTAGGTTTTCCTAATTTCACCTTTTTAGATTCGAACAGCACTTTGACCGAACCGGTCAACGCCCAAAACTTCTAAGCCCAAAACCGGGGCGTTACAACTCTCCCCCCCTTAAGAAATTTCGTCCTCGAAATTTACCTGAAGGAAAGAGATAAGGAAACTGCTTCAGCATGTCATCCTTTCGCTCCCACGTGGCTTCCTCAACACCGCGATGCTTCCACAGCACCTTTACCAACTCAATGGTCTTGCCACGAAGAACCTTGCTATCCGAATCCAGAATCCTCACCGGTTCCTCATCATAGGTCAAATCCGGATTCAATTCCACCTCTTCCACAGGCATCACATGCGAAGGATCATATCTATACTTCCGGAGCATAGAAACATGGAACACATCATGAATCTTCTCCAACTCTTAAGGTAACGTCAACCTGTACGCAACAGGACCCACACGCTCAACCACCTCGTATGGTCCAATGTACCTAGGGCTCAACTTACCCTTCCGGCCAAACCTCATCACCTTCTTCCAAGGCGAAACCTTCAGAAACACACGATCACCCACCGCATACTCAATCTCCTTACGCTTCAAATCCGCGTAAGACTTCTGCCGATCAGAAGCTGCCATCAAACGCTCACAAATGAGCTTCACCTTCTCAGTGGTTCCCTTCAACAAAGCTGGCATCGAAACCAACTTCTGACCCGTTTCAGCCCAACAAAGAGGAGTCCTACACTTCCTTCCGTACAAAGCCTCATAAGGTGCCATTTGAATACTTGCCTGATAACTATTGTTATAAGCAAACTCAACCAAAGGCAAATGCTTCTCCCAAGAGCCCTGAAACTCAATCACACAGCACCTCAACATATCCTCCAAAATCTGGATAACACGCTCAGACTGACCATCCGACTGAGGATGATAAGATGTACTAAAATTCAGCCTTGTACCCAAAGCTTGATGTAAACACTGCCAGAAATGCGATGTGAACCTCGGATCCCTATCCGACACAATCGACTTAGGCACATCATGCAGCCGCACAATCTCAGCAATGTACAGCTCCGCAAGCTTATCCAAAGAAAACGTAGTATGCACAGGCAAGAAATGTGCACACTTCGTCAGGCGATCCACAATCACCCACACCGAATTCTTCTTCAACGGTGACAAAGGTAAACCAGATACAAAATCCATGGTAACCCTTTCCCACTTCCACTCAGGGATTCTCAACGGTTGCAACAACCCTGAAGGAAACTGATGCTCAGCCTTAACTCGCTAACACACCATACACTTGCTGACAAACTCCGCAACATCTTTCTTTAAACCCACCCAATAGTACTCATCACGAAGATCTCGATACATCTTAGTACTACCAGGGTGCATAGCAAAAGGACTACTATGACCTTCAGTCAGAATAGCACGCCTCAACTCAGCATCATTGGGCACTACTATCCGACTACCAAAACACAACACTCCATCATCATTAAAGCAGAAATCCGAAGGTCTACCCTCCGCGATATCTTGTACATGAGACACGAAGGAATCATCCAGCAACTGCTTTTCCTTGATCAACTGAACCAAAGATGGTTTCACTTGCAACTCAGCCACAAGACCACCATCGCGCGAAATACTCAAACTGGCAAACATAGCCCTCAGCTCCACAGCTACCTTCCTACTCAAGGCATCCGCTACAACATTAGCCTTCCCAGGATGATACTCAATCGTCAAATCATAATCCTTGAGCAACTCCACCCAACGTCGCTGCCTGAGATTCAACTCCTTCTGAGACATCAGATACTTCAAACTCTTGTGATCCGTGTACACAGTACACTTCTCACCATACAGGTAATGTCTCCAGATCTTCAGAGCAAAAACCACTGCAGCCAACTCAATGTCATGCGTAAGATAATTGCGCTCATGCACCTTCAACCGCCGCGATGCATAAGCTACCACCTTACCCTCTTGCATCAACACACATCCCAAACCAACATAGGACGCATCGCTATACACCACAAACTCTTTCCCTGATTCAGGTTGAACCAAGATAGGAGCTTGCGTCAAAGCCGCCTTAAAGCTTCTCAAAAGCCTGCTGCCTCGCTTCCGTCCATTCATACTTAACATCCTTTTGCAACAACTTCGTCAAAGGTGCAGCAATCTTAGAAAACCCATCCACAAACCTTCGGTAGTATCCCGCCAAACCAAGGAAACTACGAACCTCGTGAACAGACTTAGGAACCTTCCAATTCATCACCGCCTCAATCTTCTGAGGATCAACAAGAATCCCCTTGGCAGAAACCACATGCCCAAGAAACACCACCTCCTTAAGCCAGAACTCACACTTGCTCAGCTTAGCGTAAAGCTGATTCTCCAACAAAGCTTGCAAAACAATCCTCAAATGCTCTTCGTGCTCCTCCTCAGTACGCGAGTACACGAGGATATCATCAATGAACACCACAACAAACTTGTCCAGGTATTCATGAAACACACGATTCATCATGTCCATGAAAGCAGCAGGAGCATTTGTCAAACCAAACGGCATCACAAGGAACTCATAATGCCCATACCTTGTCCTGAAAGCTGTCTTAGGCACATCCACATCCTTCACTTTCAACTGGTAATACCCTGACCTCAAGTCAATCTTAGAGAACACAGCAGCTCCCGGAAATTGATCAAAGAGATCATCAATTCTCGGCAAAGGATATCGATTCTTGATAGTCAACTTGTTCAGCTGACGGTAATCAATGCACATCCTCATAGTGCCATCCTTCTTCTTCACGAACAAGACCGGTGCACCCCAAGGCGACACACTCGGCCGAATGAAACCACGCTCAAGCAACTCTTGCAACTGCGTCTTCAGCTCTTTCAGCTCCTTAGGTGCCATTCTATAGGGAGTAATGGACACAGGAGTTGTATTCTCATACAGCTCAATTCCAAACTCCACCTCACGATTAGGAGGTAAACCAGGCAACTCCTCAGGAAACACACCAGGAAACTCCTTCACAACCCTGATATCTTGCACCCTCAACTCCTTAGAGCTAGGATTCATCACAAATGCTAGGTAAGCTTCACAGCCTTGCCTCAGCATCCCGCTTGCCTTCAACGTAGACACCACACTGGCAAGAAACTTCACATTCTCACCAACCACAACAACTTCATAATCATCCGCAAGCTTCAGCGAAACTCGCTTATTTTCACAATCCACCACAGCACGATGCTCAACAAGCCAATCCATACCAAGGATTACATCAAAACCATAGAAAGGTAACTCCATAAGGTCAACATGAAAAACATGATCTTGAACAACCAAAGGACACCTTCTATACAGCTTTCGAGTCACAACAGTCTCACCAAAAGAACTAGTGACACGCATACCAACATCCAAAGACTCAACAGGCAAACCAAGCAATTCAGCATGCTCACGCAATATGTAAGAGTGCGTAGATCCAGAATCAATCAAGGAAAGTAATGACAAGGATTGCAAAGTAAAAGTACCTGCAATCACATCCGCGTCATTCCTCCCCTCACGCTGAGCAAACACTCTCGCCTGTCCGCCACCCTCTGGCTGTACAGCTACAACATGAGCTACACCTCGACCACCTACCTCTCTCCGCTGGAAATTACCACGGCTGCACCCACGACCTCTCTGCGGTGCTGCAACAACAGGAGCACGAACTTGGCCACCAGCCAACATAGGACACTCACGCCTCAAATGATCCGTAGATCCACAGTTCCAGCATCCATTACCAGCTGCCGCAACAGGAGCCTGCACCTCCCTCACAGCACGAGGACAATCACGTTTCATGTGGCCATGCGAACCACATATCCAACAAGCACTCGGATCAGCTCTAGCGTTGCCTCCCCGAGCAGGTGCTCCACCACCTCGCTTTGCCGAGGACTGATACTTCTGATCACGTCCCCTCTTGTTCCATCCACCACCGGAATTATATTCAGCCGCTCGCTTACCAGCACTTGCTCCAGCACCTCTAGCAGATAAACCCAAGTTCATCTCAATATCCTTTGCTCGGCCCACCAACACATCAAAATCATCATATTCGGTAGCCAGCACATAAATCTTCACATCCGTCACTAAACCATAACGGAACCTTTCACACTTCGCTCGCTCATCCGAGACAAGCTCAGGTGCATATTGACTGAGTCGAACAAACTGCACTTCATACTCAGCCACCGTCATGCTCCCTTGGGTAAGAGACATGAACTCCCTCTTTTTCTCATCTAGGTACCTCACACCCAGATACCTTCTCTTGAACACATTCTGAAAGAATGTCCAAGTCACATCAGCTTCTGCTATCCCAGCAATAGTGGTTGTCCACCACGTATATGCATCCTTCTGCAGCAAGGACACAACACAGCCAAGCTTCTGCACATCAGTGCAACTCATCTGTCCCAAGATTCTCTTGGTACTCTCTAACCAAGCCTCAGAACCTTCAGCAGACATACCCCTGAACTCAGTCCCTCCTAGACTGCGCAACCGCTCCAAAGGTAGTCTAACTCCAGCATCTTCCTGATGCCCAGCTCCACGAGCTCCAGCTACCGCTGCTTGAAAAGCACCAGCTATAGCTTGAATTAACACCGTCATGTCAAGAACAGCTTGCCCCTGACCAGCCTCAGGTCCAGCAGCCTCAGCACCAGCTGCAGCTCCAGCTTCTTCAGCCCCAGCACCACCACCACCAGGTGGAGGAGGTAAAACCGCACTCTCAACATTCTCTTCGTTTTCATTCTCATTCTGAGCCGTAGCTCGCACATTACTCCTCAACTCTCTACGAGGTGCCATACTCTAACTATGCAATCACAATGCAAATAAACAAAGTCAGGCCCAGCAAGGTAAGCAATCCAAGTACTCAAGCTCATTTCCAATTAAAATCAACATCATTTCATTAGCTTTGATTTGTCAATGGGTACCCACAACATGCTTCATCACAGCATACATCTCAATTGCAACATACATGCAATTTACTCAACATGCTTTCACCCAACATGCATACAAGGCATACATACTTCAAACATTCACATACACATTCCCAATTGCTCGAGAACTCAGCTCTGATACCACCAAATGTAACCCCCTTAACCCGGCCTAGACGGTTGACCTGAGTTAAGAAGATTACACGGGGAAAACCAAAGTCAACCCGAAAGTCAACCTTGATTAACGACCCTTTTTTTCCTTTTTAAACTTGTCTAGATGCACATTAACCCTAGTTGTGATCATACAAACAACATACTCAAAGAACATAAACTTCAGAGATCAAACAGGGACCCAATTGAACAAATTACAACTTTAGGGACCAATTTGTAAATTCTGATAATTATAAGGACTTAACCCAAATTTAAGTTACCAACTTATAATTAATCAGGTTTCATGCTTCACTGTCAAATTTCAGCTCAAACGGCCATCCCAAACTCATACAATTGCACATACAAGATTCAGGACCAAAACGCATACATTCCAAAACATATAACTGCCAATGTCAGCCCCCAACGGTCAGGTGTTCCGAAACAGGGAGAGCCTATTTCGAAACGCGGGGCCGTTCCGCAATGTGTTTTGAAACGAGGGCTGGCAGAGGGCTTTCCGTTTCGAAACGGTGTCTCCCGTTTCGGACGCCTGGGCTACTTCAAGGCACCCGTTCCGAAACGGTATCCACTGTTCCGATACGGCCTGCACAGATTGCAGAAAAAATGCTTGCTTAAACACACAATTGACCAACCAATCATGCTCCAAATTCAACCAAACTTTACCAGCAACTCATACAACATACAAGAGACATATTTGCATCAACCATTTATCATTATATCCTCATATATATAAAAAAGCCCCAAATCTAAAGGCGTGCTTCCTACTCAAGCAAACCATTCATGCACTAAAACCTCCAAACCAACACATAATGGCCAATTACATGTACCAACATTAACATCAACATTTAACAAACTAGAGGAGTTCAAAACATCTCCCCAAAACATCCACAAAGGTTCCCCATTGCCAAATGCCAAAAGCTAAAGGTGTTTAAGAAAACCTTCCCATACTTGAGCTTAGCTTTCACTTGATTGCTTGCCTTCCTTGCTGCCCTCAATGCACCTTAATGCTCTGCATTATTGGTTTAAGAAAAGAGAGAGAGCGTAAGCAAAAGCTTAGTGAGGAATGCTCAATTAAAACCATTCAATAATACATTTATAAAACACTTTTATAAATCATACATCAAGCAACATTACACATGCTCTTTAACCTTTAAAAACAAGCAATACATGCTTCCATCTCATTACATGATTTATTGGCAACAAGTGATAATTACCATCTTTAAACAAGATCAACAATGGACTCACACATGGACTTTTAAACACCATTGTGATCTTATCCCCATGGACCTTTAAACACCATGGCCCATGGACTTTTAAACACCATGGCAAGGACCACACAAGGACTTTTAAACACCTTAGTGTCCTTAACAAGTTTCACCTCAAGGACTTTTAAACACCTTGA
This sequence comes from Hibiscus trionum, assembly GCA_030270665.1. NCBI lineage: Eukaryota > Viridiplantae > Streptophyta > Magnoliopsida > Malvales > Malvaceae > Hibiscus > Hibiscus trionum. Next base: position 3,696,399 of record BSYR01000050.1, read on the forward strand.
CCCCAAGGACATTTAAACACCTTGGCCCATGGACTTTTAAACACCATGGCAAGAATCACCCCAAGGACTTTTAAACACCTTGGCCCCAAGGACTTTTAAACACCTTGGCAAGGACCACATAAGGACTTTTAAACACCTTTGTGTCCGTAACAAGAATCATCCAAGGACTTTTAAACACCTTGATGTTCTTAAATAAACAAGGCTCACTCAAGGACTTTTAACCACCTTAGTGACCTTAACCTTTTCAAAACATCACTTGCCAATATGCATCATTTATCATCAATAATCCACTGTTTTAAAGCATTTTACCAAGCCATAAACATCATGCATCTTAAAGCATCAACCACATTATAACAATGTTCAAAAACAAGGAACTCTTACCTTGAGTTTCCTTCAACACATGGCTTTAAATCACAGCAAATAAACATGCTAGATATGCTTTCAAAACAGATTTAAAAACATGCAAACCACCACATTGCATTCAACCAAAACATAGCCATCACCAAGATAGTTTATCCGAAAACTTACTCTTGAGCTTAGCTAAGTTGCTTAGACTTAAACTAAGCTCCCAAACCTCCAAAACATTGGTTTCAAAGCCGAAAACCAAAACCCACTCACCGATTCCGTTTCGCTTCTTGCCGAAACACCAAATCAAGCTTCCGGATCACCACCACTTGGATCCAAAGATGACTCCCCTGTTTTAAACACATTAAAACTGTAGATTAATGCATCATCATGCATTAATAGCTTCAATGAAAGCACCTAAACTCGCTGCTCTCATCCACACTCCATTTTCGGCCACCAAACACAACCGAAAATGCATCCAAACACCTCCTCAACAAAGCCCAGCCATAAACCATCAAAACTAAGCATCCTTAAACATCATTTAACATCTAAAAAGGACCTAACAACATCCTTATACCTCCAGCAACAACAGATCCACAAGATCACTCCAAAAACAACCAAGAATCACAAGCTAAACTTAGGAAATTCAACCTATCCGGGATTGCATTAGTTAAAACTCAATTTCTAATCAATTTAACATTCATTTATCATCAATTATACACCTCAAATCACTGCTTTAACAGGTCCAACGAAAATTCATCAAAAATCATCAAATCTTGCATTTTAAGCCAAGATCCATTACACAACTTTAAAACCACTTATAAATCATCAATTAAGGATTGAAAACTTAGGAATTTCAGTAAAGAACTTGAAGTTCAGAGGAGAAGGACGTTCTTACCTCAAACTTGAGTTTCTCCTCTTTTAGAACCAAAAAGCTTGAAGAATCAAATAGCAATTGATGAGGTTTTGTTGATGAGATGATTAGCAATCAAAAGAGGATTGAAAAGAGAGATTTAAGTGGCAAAATCAGAAGAAAAACTCTGGAGAAAGATGTTTGGTTTGAGAGAAAATGATAGAAAAGGAAAATGAGATTTTAGGAGAAATTAGTTAGAAATAACTTCCCTCCACTTTTCTTTTGTTTAAAAATCAGAATTAAAACATTAATTATCTTAGAAAAATCTGGAGAAACTCCCTTTGGGTAAATAGCTCCTTAAAGATTCAAAGTTTCAATCCTTTCTAAAACAGTCACGTAGTTTTCAAAAATTAAATTTTGGTCACTAGCCAAAATGTCACCCTTCCAAACCTCATTTTGTAAAATTGATTTCACAGTTCACTTATATATATTAAAAGAGGATTTTAGAACATTTTTCCATATTTTTAATGCAACCCGAACTAGGTTTTCTTAATTTCACCTTTTTAGATTCGAACAACACTTTGACTGAACCGGTCAACGCCCAAAACTTCTAAGCCCAAAACCGGGGCGTTACACGACAAGGAGCCCGCCGAAGCAATTCAAATTCTGAACAGGATGGCAAAAAATGACTATCAGTTTCCTAATGCCCACCGAGGCGGCATAAGAAGGCAGGCCACAGCAAATGAGCTAGGAACATCAGATGCACTTGTAGCACAAGTTGCTCGGTTGACAATGATGGTAGAAGTTATGCAAGGGCGGAACAATACACTGCAAGTCAAAGCAATTAAAGCCTTCTACGACCAATGTGGGGGAGACCATGACTCATCTTGTAACACCCCAAATTTGGGCCTAGATGTTTTAGAGTCAGAATCGAACTGGTCAGAAAACGGTTCGAATCTTAAAGGATGTTTTAGGGAACACCTAGTTCGGGATGCTTTAAAAATATATAAAAATATCTAAAAATCATCATTTAATATATGAAAGATTATGGTGAAATCAATTTTATGAAATAAGGTTTGGAAATACTACATTTTAGTGTAGTGACCAAATCGCAGTTTTTGCAAAAGTTAAATAGTGAATATTTTGTAAAGGATTGAAACTTTGAATCTTTAAGAAGCTAATTTTACCAAAATGTTTTCATCAGATTTTTCCTTAATTTGGGTGATTTTATTAATGTTTTAATTAAAGGAAATGAATGTTAATTAAATGAGAAACTACCTTTGACTATTCATAACTACTTTTCACAAATTTTCTCTCATTTCATTTTCCCTCAAATTCTTTTCAGCCAAACACATTCTCTCCAGCAATTATACTTTGATTTTCACTTCATTTGATGTGATTTCATTCTTATTTTAATTCTTACTCAATTCCTCATCAAATCCTCTTGATTTCTACATTGAATTTTCAAGAAAACTTGCCCAAATCAAGGAGAAATCATCCATTAGAGGCAAGCTTCGTCCTTCTCCTCTAATGATCAGTTCTTTATTGAAATTCCCAAGTTATAAATCCTTTATTAATGATTTTTGAGTGGTTTTAGTGTTAGAAACAAGAAATTGTCTTAAAACTCAAGATTTTGGAAGAGATCTTGAAGATTTTCGTGGTGAATGATTGGGCTCTGTTTTGAGGTGTTTTTCTAATGTATTTTGGATGTTATTTGATGTTACAAATGAGGTTTTATTAATCAAATCCGAATAGGTTTGGTTTCCTAAGTTTTGTATGTTATAATGATGGTTTTTTCGGTGATTTTGGTGTTCTATCATAGCTGGAGGTTTAAGGACGAGTTTGTGGTGGTTTTTTATGTTAATTGATGTTTAGAAATGATTAGAAGTGATAGATCTTGGCTGGGCTTTGTTTTGGATGAGTTTAGAGGTGATTTCGGTTGTGTTTGGTAGCCAAAATATGGTTTTTGAGTAGAGCAGCGAGTTTAGGTGTGTGGTTGATGATTTCAATGCATGATGATGCATTAATCCTCTGCTCTTATGTGTTATAAATAGGGGAGACATCTTCGGACGCCGTTGGTGTTGATCCGGGAGCTTCGATAGCGTTTCGGCAAGCACGCGAAACGTAATCGGTGAGTGCGTTTTGTTTTAGAAGTCCTTGAGGGACAAAGAATCAAGGTTTTGGGATTTAGGAAAGGTTTGAAACACCTTCCTAAGTCCGGAAGTAAGTATTGGCTAGATTGCTCTCTTAAATGTGGTGGTTGCCCCTAAAATTCTTTTACATGCTCATGGTTTGTGATAGATAAATTCCTACTGTTTTTATGCATGATTTGTAGTATGAGATGATGCTTGAGATGATTTCATGAGATAACATGTTGCATAGTTGAGATTTGAGCTTTTGTTTTAAAGCATGACAAATGTTATGGTTTTGAAATGAGATGAGAATGATTTGGAAACGTTGCATGAAAAACAGTAGGTGAGATAATGATTTGACATAATATATTGGCATAGATGTTGAGATACTTACCGGATATAATTGATCGATCAATAGGATGAGAGTACACTATAAACTAAAAATTCGTACGTGCTCTTTGGTTTAATCCAAAGAGAGAGAACCGATGATGGGCATTCCATCGGGTAGGACTTGGTGAAATACCCAAGCTTTATGGTGATGAGAGATTCCGCCATATGAGTACAGTGATGTGAGATTCCACCAGAAATTATGTTACTAGACAAGTGAGTACGGTGATGGTAGATACTAGATTCCACCAGAAGTGTCTAGTGAGTTGTCCGCATATCCGAGTAATAATGAGATGTGAAATGCCAATATAATATATATGAAAATGCTTTTGATTCACATGTACCTTTGATGAAATGATTTATGCTATGAGAAATGCATATGAGATTTGTATATGAAATGCTTTTGTGTTACAAGCATGAGTGTGGCTTTGCCATGAGTTTTGCATTGTTTTAAATGCATGAGATAGAGTTGAGGTACATGTGTTTTCAAGGAGAAGTTGCTTTGAATGGTTTTCAAGCATGAGATAGAATGAGCATGTTGTTTAAAAGCTTTTGAGAAAGTGTTTTCAAGAAATGCATTATTGTGTTGGTTTTCTTTAGAGCATGCCTCACTAAGCATTTGTGCTTACGCTCTCTTTTACCAATAATGCAGATAATTGAAGTGTTTCCGGGCATCGAGAAGGATAAGAACATCCAAGGAAGTACAAGCTCATGTATGGTGATGTTTTCATACACTTTAGTTTTGATAAATGGCAATGGGAAACCAAGTTTGTATTTGGGAGATGTGTTTTGAACTCCCTATGTTGATGGCAGGTTTACGTTGGCATTTATGGGTTGTAATTGGTCTTAAATGTTTGGTTTGAGGTTTGGTTGCTTATATTGGTTTTGAGACTAGGGAGCATGCCTTTAGACTATGTGATTTTGTGTTTGATGCCATGCTCTTGTTAGAGAGTCTTTTGTATATACCTTTACATCCAAATTGATTGTTGGTATGATTTGAGGATCTTCGAGGCATGTCTGAATGGGCTAAAGGTGAAAAACCAACACTTTCTGATGTCACTGGGCAAAGTGTATCGAAACGGCTACAATAGTTTCGAAACGGGTTGCAGAGGTTCCAAAACAGTTTGGCTACTGGAGTGACATGTTTCGATACCAGTCTCAGAACTTACCCGCGTACCAGAATGGTCAACACCGTTTCGATACGGGCGTTTCGGTACGGAGGGTAGGTGTTCCGATACGGTTGACCGTTGGTGGGAGATTTGATTTGTTTTGAGTTTTCGTGCTTTACATTTTTGTCCTAAATGTTGTGGATGAAATTGCTTGAGCTTGGGATGTCTTTTAAAGCTGAAACTTGACAGAAAAGCATGTAACATGATTAATTTCAGATTGGTAAACCTAAAATCAGTTAAGTCCTTATAATTTCCAAAATTTGCATTTTGGTCCCTAAACTCGTAATTTGCGCAATTGAGCTCCTAAATGTTATCTGATCGTTATGCCTTTCTCTTTCATGATTCGTGAGTGCTCACCTAGGATAATATGCATCTAGACAAGATTAAAATAAAAAGGGTCGTTAATCAAGGTTGACTTTCGGGTTGACTTTGGTTTTCCCCGTGTAATCTTCGTAGTTCGGGTCAAACATCTAGGTCGGGCTAAGGGGGTTACACATCTGAATGCCAACAAGGGACAAAGACTAGCTGCTTTGTAGGAAACTTCAACAAAAACAACAACCCACATCGAACACCTACAACCCTGATTGGCACCCTAACTTTTCATGGGGTAGCCCCAACAACGCTCTAAAACTAGCCACTCAGACGAATCAATCGCAAGGATTTCAACAGACGATGTCGCGGCAGCAACCGCCGCAACAGGCAGCACCCAGTGCCTTGGAGCAGACTCTAAGTGCCTTCATGACTCAGACAGGTACATATATGTCCAACATGAATTTATTTGTTAAGAAGACTGATGCTTTCATAGACAAGACCGAGACGAGAATGAAAAATCACGAAGCTACTCATAAGTCACTAGAAACCCAGGTAGGGCCGCTTACGCGTCTACTGAATACTAGAAATAGTGGAGTGTTGCCCAGCGATACTGAAGTCGCAAGGAGATCCACCCGTGAACAGTGCAAGACAATCACAACCAGGAGTGGAAAACAACTCATGGAACCATGCGCCGACGAATCGAAGGAGACAGATCCAGCCACCGTGGTAGACCCTAACGCCACTGCCTCGGCAAAATCATAACAAACTCTTCCCACACCCAATTTTGCCGATATCCTAGACAAGACTAAATAGAAAACAGAAAACCCAGAGCATATCATACTCCCTCAAGTCAGATTCCCATGCAATGAGGGTATTGAAAATATTCGCCCACCTCCCCCATTCCATCAGCGGCTGATGCAACAGAAGCAAGAGTACCAGTTTAAGAAATTCTTGGACATTCTCAAACAGTTACACATCAACATACCCTTCGTCGAGGCCATAGAGCAAATGCAAAATTATGCAAAGTTCCTCAAGGACATGGTGTCAAAGCGAGCAATGATAGGGGAATTCGAAACAATGTCCATGACCGAAGGGTGCATGGTGATGTATCAAAACCGAGCACCGACTAAACTAAGAGACCCAAGTAGTTTCCTCATTCCATGCGCGATTGGAAACCACTACAAAAGGAAAGCCTTATGTGATCTCGAGCTAAGCATAAATTTAATTCCCAAAATCGGTGTTTGAGAAGCTGGGAATTGGGAAAGCTCAACCCACCACAATCATGCTCCAGTTAGCCGACCGCTCATACGTGCATCTGGAAGGAAAGATTGAAGACATCTTGGTAAGAGTACGTAAATTTATTTTTCTGGCTGACTTCCTTATTTTAGACTTTAAAGTAGATGAGAATGCATCAATCATACTGGGAAGATCATTCCTGGCCACGGGCAAAATACTAATTGATGTAAAAAAGGGAGAACTGTCCATGAGGGTAAAAGACCAACACATAAAACTCAATGTACTTCAGATCCTCAAGAAAGCCGAAAGCAGAGAATAGTGCCAACTAATCCAAACACAAACATAATTACTTTTCGCATTGGATGCCCCCTGCCTCAACAGTCATTGCCCGGGCAGAGATCCTGAACACTGCCGAGGCAGTTATTCAGATGACTGCCTCGACATCTACCTCGGCAGCTTGCCTGACGACTTCTTTGACGTCACTAAAGAGGTAAACTGCACTAGTACTCGTCCAGGTAAGTACTTCAAACCCCTTAAATATACAACAAAAGAAAGTACCGTCGAAAAGCCATCTATTGAACAGCCGCCTAAACTAGAAATAAAACCCCTGCCCGAAAAACTAAAATATGTTTTCCTTTGACAAAATGATACTCTGCCCGTAATCATGTCTTCCAAGTTAATACAGGAACAGGAACGACGACTAGTTACGATGCTCGGGCGGCATAAGCAAGCCATTGGATAGAAATTCTCCAACATTGCCACAACTCACCATATAGAGGACATTTTGGAGGAACCAGAACCGGTGCCAAGGTTCTCCAATCGGAATTCTACTGGCCAACATTATTCAAGGATGCCCAGGCATACTACAAGTAGTGTGATAGATGCTAGGGAACAAGCAATATCTCTAGGAGAAACGAAATGCTGTTACAGAATATAATGGAAGTCGAACTATTTTATGTATGCAGAATCGATTTTATGGGCCTGTTCCAATCATCCTGTGGGAACTTATACATATTACTTGCAGTAGATTACGTGTCCAAGTGGGTGGAGGCCATAGCTACACCAAAGGATGACTCCAAAACCGTGTTAAACTTTCTGCACAAACACATCTTTGCAAGGTTTGGAGTTCACAGAACCATAATAAGTGACGAGGGAAAGCACTTCGATAACAAACTGATTGCCAAGGCATTGGCTAAATATGGTGTCACGCATAAGCTTGCCATGGCATATCATCCTCAAACCAACGGGCAGGCCGAAATCTCAAATCGGGAACTAAAAAGCATTATTGAAAAGGCGGTTAACCCATCTAGGAAGGATTGGTCCCTCCGGATCCACGATGCATTATGGGAATACCGAACTGCTTTCAAAACCCTCATTAGGTATGTTACCCTATAGGCTAGTATATGGAAAAAGTTGCCACTTACATGTCAAAATTGAACACAAGGCATATTGGGCCATCAAGACGGTAAACTTAGACTGGGAAAAAGCCAGGCGAAAAAGACTCTTGGACCTCAATGAAATTGAAGAGTTCAGAGCTGTAGAGTACAACACCACAAGGATATATAAGGAAAAAATCTAGAAGTGGCACGACAGGAAGTTGCGGTCGTATTAGTTCATGCCCAGGGCAGCAGGTTCTACTCTTTAACTCTCGATGAAAGCTGTTCCCAGGAAAGTTAAAATCAAGATGGTTCGGACCCTTCGAGGTGGCCAAAGCATTCCCCCAAGGTGCAGTCACCATAAAACCTAACAAAGATGGCCATGAATTCATAGTGAATGGGCAGCGACTAAAGCACTATACAGGAACTGTAGGGCGTGTAGGTGTTCCCTTTTTTGTAAAAGCGCAAGTGCACACTCCTGCCAAGTTATAGTATAAAAGATATCGAATCCCACGAGGATTGGACAATGATCTTCGGTTGTTGGTTTTCCTGCACAAGAAGCAAGTAGTTTAGTTTTATGTTAAGGAAGTGAAGAGAAAGCAAGTTTGTAAAGGAAGTAATCAGATTGATAGAGAGGGCAGGGTTATGCTGCTTCTTAGTGTGAAACTGCGTTGAAAAGGCAAAGTTGTTTTGCGCTGCCATGATATGCTGCCTCGGCGGGAAATGGAGGATTGAGGTTGCGGCCCTTTCGCTGCCGCAGTGGATGGAGATAAGTCTGAAGTTAAGATAGGTTCTGCTCTTGCAACTTTCGCTATCTCGGCAGGTGGGATGGAGATAAGTCCTAGTGGCAAGTCTTGCAGATGCTCCAAGTTCGGCAGAGCAATTCTGAAGTGATCCTTCCTATGTCTAGGCAAGGATTCTGTCACAACGTGATGTAGGCAATACCTAGTAATCTCAGCGTAAACTTAATATAGGCAGTCGACGTTTGGTTGCTCCTTTTAGCCGCTGAAACTCAAACTTATGTCTAAGTCGAATTAGTCAACACCTCAACATGATGAGACCGTACTTAATTCTTTCGTGAGTTTGACACTCTCGTGCCCGACAAATAGATTTCTTCAACTGGACTTTTGGAACTAATCAAAGAAGTGAAGAACATGAATTAAGTAAACTTGGAATATTTTATTGAAAACAAACTTGAAACCTAAACAACTCTTTTCACAACTAAATTACAACATAACCCAAACCCAAGGGAGAATTAGAACATGGCGGCGACAAAAAACCTAAGCTTATGTCTAGAGAAAAACCTAAGATATATTCCCCCTGATTTGCTAAATGCATGAGGTTTATATAGGCAAAGATCTAATCTAAGTCCTTGTTGGAGTAGAAGTCCTCAAAAGGCTTTTGTATTAAATGCAACTTTAAAATCTGAATTCTTTGAGTTGAATATGGACTTCTTTTCCCGTTGCCTTGTTCCACAAGTAAGCTCGTTCTTCTCTTTGGGTGGTTCTGCATTCTGCTACAGGCGTCATAAAATTGCGTGATCGGCACCATTAGAATTAGGATTTTCTGCTCTATCGATCGCACTCTCATTCTCTGACTCCTCAGTTTGTTGTCCTGGGCAGCACTGGGCTCACTTTGCTACCCTCGTCTGCTACCTCAGCATCCTCTCCTCTGGTCTGTCCTCTTCTCGTTAGCTTCTAGCCCTGGAAAACTAAATCTACACTAAAACAACATCTTTACTTCACCAAATAACAAATATTCAATAAAAGAATGCAAAACAAAGAATACTATATTTATTCAATGCTTGACCTAATTATGCCTAAAATATACTTAAAAACACCAATAATTTGAGATGGAATGTGCATGAAATACAGAACTTCTGGACACTTTACACACCCCCAAACTCGAACTGTTGCTTTTACTCAAGGAATGCAACCTAAACATACTTTCCCTTATAGTAACCAGAAAGAAAAACCTGCTTTCAACTTGATTTCATACCTCAAGGCCGCGGCACCTATATTAGATTTAGTGAAGGGAACATAGCAAGATAATAAGTTAGAATTAATTTCCAATGTCAGTGCAGTGTGTGCATGTCTGTCTACAGGTTGAATGTGCATAATAACTAGATAAACAAAGATGATATTACGATATATAAGGTTGATGCCGAGGTAGCACAGTTAAGCATAATATTTTTTATCATGGCAATGAGGGCTTCAGCTTATCACAACTACTCTTCTAGGTCTGAAGTTAAGATAGGAGCAAACTACAAAACACCGAACCCATGGAGTAGAGTCATCCCGTGAAGACTTTTATTCACTCATGCTAATTTGTCTGTCACTTCAATATTTTCAGATTCATGGACTTTTGATAGCAGTGGAGTGTCCTCGCACATGATACTTCCTAGAGCCTGTTGCAGGCACCTCTAGGGTAAAACATCAATGTTCTTTGTTTTTACTTCTGCTGTCGTGGCAGTGCTATATTTTACTGTTTCTTTTGCCTGCCTTGGCGTCTACCTGCAATCATTTGTTAGAACTTTGCAAAGAATTCTAAAAATAAACAGGCAGTGTTCATTAGATATTCTAACACATTTAGGAAGTAATAGAGATGTTTGACAGTTTTGGCAAAGAAAAATCTAAGTCATTTTTCATGCTTTTTGTTGAGTGTATAAATGTTCTATTATTTACACCTCTTTTAACCCATATTTCTGCTGCATTCATGCATTATTTATCGCATTTAGGTCAGTTTACAGCAAAACATCACAAATACATTAAAAGGCACAGTTTCTACTAAAAGTGGCTGTTTTTACAGGTTGCTACTGTAGCAGATGGAAAGGGCAGGCGTTGGGCAGTGAAGCAGAAGCGCTGGAACTGGACTAGCAGTCAAGGAGGACGATGCTGCCGTGGTTGCCGTCGTCACAGCAGAGGACGACAACAGTTTTGTGGAGAAGATGCAAAGTAGACCTCTACAGATAGAGAAAATTCAGCCCGTCTGTCGTGTGAAATCACCATATTTTTCCAAGCCCTAGATCAGAAGATATTCCAAGCCCAAAGTTCAAGGAGAGATAATCCCAAGAAACAAGGAGGACGGCTGGAAAGTAGATTCCTTGAAGATTTAGTCTTTATCATAATCATACTTTAAATTAAAGTTGTAATCCTTGTTAAATTAGAAAACTTGAGCCCAAAGCTTATATAAGGGCATATATCTTAACCTAGGGGAAGAACCGATTACCCTAGCCTTCTCTCTCAACCTCTAGTCGTTTTCCTTCCCACACCATGTTCTAAATTCCCCGTAGGGCCACGGGTTGATTTGTAAAGTAGTTGCAAGGGTTGTTTTTGTTTTAGGAATTTTCAGTTCAATAAAATAAACTTCAAGTTCTCTTATTTTGGTTATTAATATCTTGCAAGAGCATCGAGAGAGCATTGTGAGGTTATCTATTTACTTAGCATCGGGAGAGTTAAGTATACGAAAGAAATAAGAGCAAGTTCTCTAGTTTATAGTTGAACTATCTCGGGCCTAGGGATAGGACGAGGTTAAGTGGCTAAAGAAGAATTCATCCACATCGATGTTCATCCTTCGATTCACGCCGGGAGGTATCATCAAAGACGTGATCATCGACAGACTTGGACCTAGGGATAGGCCAAGGCACATATGGGATTCTTGCCAAACTTGAAGTACGGAGTTGAGTGGTTGCTGCCGCAACAATCAACGGACTGCTGCCGCGACGGGCGCGACGACAGAACTGGATTTCCTAAACTCTGCAATACCTGCACTACTGAGCAATTCAATACCAGCCCATTCTCTCTATCTTGATATCTCTACTCTTTTATTTACGTTTACTTTATTATTCTCGTGACAACTTTCTCAAATATTTTCTTTACTTTCGTGTAGTGAATTAAGTTGAAGTTATTAGCCCAATCCCTGTGGAGACGATATCCGATACTTCGTATCACTTTACTACTTACGTCATGTATACTTGCACTACAATTGCGATAGACTATTTTACACACAACAAGTTTTTGGCGCCGTTATCGGGGATTGGCAACATAACTCTACCTTTTCTTTTACTACACTTCTCGTTTTTGTTTTTATTTTTATTTTTCTGTTTTTCTTTGGTTTGTTAAACTCTTGCTTTTCACAAGGTTCCTTGTTTATGCGCAGATCGAAACGAGGTGAAGATCCTGAGTATCCATTAGATCCGAAAATCGAACGTTCATTCAATCTTAGGAACCGACTTCGCCACGTACTAGCCAGGAACGAATACCTTGAGGAACAGTTAGAGACAATGGCACACCAAGGAAACAACCCTCTTGCTGGAGATGGAGTTGTTATATCGCCTGTCGGCGACCCGCCTGCCGCTGCCGGACGATGGTCCTGTCGAGACTACATGCTGAATGACCATGTAGAACTAGAAACCACGCTGCCAGATATTGAAGTTGACAACTTTGAATTGAAACATGTTATGTTTAGCATGATCAACAATGTCGGTCAATTCAGTGGTGCTGTTAAAGAGGATGCTAGGGAGCATCTAAAAACGTTCCAGGAAATCTGTGGTTCGTTTAGACTACCAGGAGTTAATCCGGAGATACTGAGGCTTCGGTTATTTCCCCATTCATTGAGGGACAGAGCAAAAACTTGGTGGAATAAACTTACGCCGGGTTCAATTAGAACTTGGGTAGATTTGTCTCGTGAATTTTTATCTCGTTTTAATCCTTCACATTTATCTGAGCGATTACGTAACGAAATTGCTACTTTTCAACAGGAAGATGACGAGCCGATGCACGAGGCCTGGGACAGATTCACCACTCTTCTACGGAACTGCCCTATGCATGGATTCCCCGTCTGGAACTAGGTAACCAAGTTTTATAATGCTGCCAACTTACAAACTCGTATTCGAATTGATTCAGCAGCAAACAGATTACTATTGGACAAAGACCCGGATGAGGCAATGCAAGTTTTGAAGAATCTAGCTAAGAATGAAGAGCAGTTTCCGACAGCAAGAAGAGGGGGTAAACGGGTCCTAGCTGTTAAGGATTATGAGGCCGACAGCACGATGAAATCACAAGTGGCATACCTTACTAAGGCAATGAAAAAGCTCTTGAACGAGGATGCACAACATGGATTTGCTGTCGAGGAGGTATGTGACATTTGTGAGGTAAATCACAGTTCGGAGGAATGTCCAATACAGTTAGAAGAGGGAAAGTATGTTGGAAATTACAATAAGCCGAATTACAACTCCAACAACTATAATCCCAACTGGAGAAAGGATCCCAAGTTTTCTTGGAGTAATCCTAACAATGCCCTGAATCCTCAAGCACACAACAATCAGAATCAAGGAGGACCTAGATTGTTGACTCGACAGCAATTGCAGCCGCAGCAGCAGCAGCAACAACCACCAGCTGCCACGAACAGTATACTGGAACAGACTCTGGCTACGTTTATGTCTCAGACAGGTACTTATATGGAGAATATGAATCAGTTTGTCAAGAAAACAGAGACATTCATGGATAAAACAGAGATGCGGATGACGAATCATGAAGCTACTCTAAAATCTTTGGAGACACAAATAGGTCAGGTTTCCCAGCATATCAAGCTAAGGCAGACTGGAGGATTTCCTAGCAATACTGAAAATGCTAGACAGCCCACACATGAGCAGTGTAAAGCCATTACTACCAGGAGTGGGAAGAAACTACCAGGGCCAGAGAAAGAAGCTGAAACAGTGAAAAAACCAGCCTTGGACAAACCTGTCGAGGAAGCTGCCCCGACAGGTAACAAACAGCCTGCTGCCGATGAACCTGTCACGACAGCAGAAGCGACAGAGGAGAAAAATGATGAACCCAAACATCCTCAGATTCGTATGTAGTGGGAAGGACGTATTGCTGATTACCGTGCCCCACCTCCTTTTCCTCAACGGTTACGGCAAGCAAAGCAAGAATCTCAGCTCAAAAAGATTTATGATATCTTTAAGCAGGTTCATATTAATATTCCGCTGTTAGATGCCGTAAGGGAGATGCCCGGTTACGCCAAATTTCTCAAGGATGTCATGTCAAAGAAATCTAAACTTAGGGAATTTGAAACGGTTAAGATGACAGAAGGATGCATGAGTATTCTTCATAGGCAGCAACCCAGAAAAAGAAGGATCCGGGGAGCTTCATCATACCTTGTGTAATCGGAGATAAATATGTGGGTAAGGCACTTTGTGATCTTTGTGCTAGTGTTAATTTAATGCCAAAATCTGTTTTTCAGAAATTAGGTATTGGAAAAGCTCGGCCCACGACAGTAATTCTGCAGCTGTCAGACCGCTCTTATGTTCATCCGGAAGGAAAAATCGAAGATATTCTGGTAAGAGTGGATAAATTTATATTTCCTGCTGACTTTCTTGTTTTAGATTGTGAAGCAGATGAAAACGCACCAATCATCCTGGGGCGACCCTTCTTAGCCACGGGAAGATCACTGATTGCTGTGGAAAAAGGAGAACTCACCATGAGAGTGAACGATCAAGAGATTAAGCTGAATGTTCTCCAAGCTATGAAACATGCTTATGCAGATGAGGAATGCAAGGTTGTCACTGAAGTTAACTTTGATCAACCCTGCATCAGGTCAGGCTGTCACGACATCAACATTGGTCACTGCCTCGACAGCCACTTACAGGACTGTCACGACAGCACCGACGACAGGAACTCCTCAGAATCCGAAACATCAGATACTGAAGGTCAGGAGGAGGTAAATTGGATAGGCGATTGATGAGTGTTTAAAAGTTCTATTATTTACACCTTTTTTAACCCATATTTCTGCTGCATTCAAGCATTATTCATTGCATTTAGGTCAGTTTACAGCAAAACATCACAAATATAGTAAAAGGCACAGCATATAACTGTTCACAAGCATGCACACACTGCACAAGGACTATAGGGAGATTCCAGACAGATCCTAATCTTTCCGACAGGTTGCTGCCGCCATAGAGAATGAGCGACGGGTAAGGGACAGTTCACTGTTTGAAGGCCAACACAAAAATTTTCATTTTTCTTTTAAGTCTTAATTGCTTGAGGACAAGCAAAAACTTGAGTTTGGGGGTGTGATGAGTGTTTAAAAGTTCTATTATTTACACCTTTTTTAACCCATATTTCTGCTGCATTCAAGCATTATTCATTGCATTTAGGTCAGTTTACAGCAAAACATCACAAATATAGTAAAAGGCACAGATTCTACTAAAAATGGCTGTTTTTGTAGGTATCTGCCATAGAAGACGGAGAAGGCAGGCGCAGGGCAGATAAGCAGAAGAGCTGAACTGGACAAGCAGCCGAAGAAGACGAACCTGTCATGGACCTGTCGTGACAGCAAGGTGACAGCAGACTTATGAAGAGGAAAAGTAAAGTTGATCTCGATAGATAGAGAAAAATCTGCTCGTCTGTCGTGTGGAAGCCAAATATTTTTCCAAGCCCCGGATCAAAAGATATGTCAAGCCAAAGCTCAAGGAGAAGAAATTCCTAGAAACAAGGATGCGGCTGGAAAGTAGGAGACTTTAGAGATTTAGTCTTTATTAGAATCTTACTTTTAATTAAAGTTGTAATCCTTGTTACCTTAGATAACTTGAGCCCAAAGCTTATATAAGGGCATAGATTAAACCTAGAGCAAAACCGATTACCCCATAACCGAAACCTAAACCCCCCTGTCGTCCACCCGTCACCGACATGTTCTAAATTCCCCTAGGGCTACGGGTTGTTTTGTAAAGTAGTTGCAAGGGTTGCTTTGTTTTAGGATTTTTCAAGTTCAATAAAATAAACTTCAAGTTCTTTTATCTTGGTTTTAATATCTTACAAGAGCATCGGGAGAGCATTGTGAGGTTATCCATTTACTTAGCATCGGGAGAGTTAAGTATACGAAAGAGATAAGAGCGCGTTCTCTAGTTTATAGTTGAACCATCTCGTGCCTAGGGATAGGGCGAGGTTAAGTGGCTAAGGAAGAATTCATACACATCGGTGTTCATCCTTCGATTCACGCCGGGAGGTATCATCAAAGACGTGATCATCGACAGACTTGTGCCTAGGGATAGGGCAAGGCAGATATGGGATTCTTGCCAAGCTTGAAGTACAGAGTTAGTGTTCGCTGCCGCGATAGCTAACGGACAGCTGCCGCGACAGGTGCTGTCGGCGACAGGCGCGACGACAGAACTGGAGATCCTAAGCAATTCAATACCTGCACTACTGAGCAATTCAATACCAGCCCATTCTCTCTATCTTGATTACTTTACTTTTATTTTTCCAGTATTCTTATTTATTTTCGTGACAAATATCTTAATCTATTCTTCCCCCTTGTGCAGATAGCGAAGGAAAGGGTTAGCCCAGTCCCTGTGGAGACGATATCCGATACTTCGTATCACTTTATTACTTGCGACGTGTACACTTGCACTCAATTGCGATAGACACTTTTACACGCAACAAGTTTTTGGCGCCGTTGCCGGGGACTGGCAACACACTCTTACCCTAGCTTCTGCACTTTTCTTTTCTTTTTCTTTTTATTTTTATTTTTCTATTTAAAAAAAAATTCAGGTGAAAAATACAGGTTCAAGGGCATCAACATGCCAGGAAAAACCATTCGAGAGTTGATGTGGGAAAGTTCTTGCAATTACCGTAAAGACATGCTGCCAGGGCAGCAGCCGTGGCAGCAACAGGGGCAGCAAATGTCGATGCCACAGCAGCAAAATTTTTTATGGTACGATCAAAACCCACAAAATTTTTTATACCATAACAGTTTTGCTACAGAACCCGACCTGCCCTGGCAATGTCATCATCCTCAAGAGCAGTCAAAATCCTTAGAAGACACACTGCAAGCCTTCTTGGCAATCGCTCAAAAAGTGTCAGCCTCTACGAACGCAAGTATCGCCAAGATGGATGAACTCTTGAGCAGACCAGTCCTCATTCATGCCACAGATGAACCTGAAATCCTGAGGCAAGACGACGAGGATGCCCATGTGAAGGAATACCCAACATATGATGAGTCTGAGCAACAACCTGCCATGGCAATGACCGAGGAGCCGGAATGGAGCAACACCGCGACAATGCTTAGTGAAATTCAAGAGAATGTCACGGCAGCAACAACTTTTGAGGCAGAAACTCCAGTCAAAGCGGAAACTGCCGCCTCGACAGAAACTGCCGCCTCGACAGCAACTGCCGCCTCGACAGCAACTGCCGCCTCGGCAGCAACTGATGATGCAGCAGCAACCACGTCAGAGGCAAATTCTCAACCCACGACCTCGATTATGCCTAACCAAGATTGCACACATCCATCCCTGTCATGGCACTCGCACGACCACCTAGAAGAGCTACCCAATGACAATGCCTCGCCGATGGAATATGAGCAGGTAATAAACGAACCTTTTGAATTATATGAAAACTCACCAATTCCATTGCAGGTATTAGAGGAACCAAAGCCGGTGGACATAGAATCATCAAAGTCTCTACTGATGGAGATTTACGAGTGGTCAACAGAATTTAGTATAGAGAGCGATGGCACTTACCAATGTCCCATTGACCTGCAAAGTAACCTGCCAACGGACTGTCAAAATAACTGCCTGCCACAGCAGCAGGCACGACAGCAAGGGCTACATTCAACCACAACAATATTCAACAGAAACAAGGTAAGTTTGTGGCCGAATGTCAATTTGATTTGTTCTAATCATATATTCATGCCCTCAGAAACATTACCGAGAAGGGAGGACTTCATGGACTACAAAGGGAAGAGAAAGAAAGGAGCCCCCACCATGAGAAAAATCACCAGATGGAGGGTACAGATGGACTTCAAGAAGTACCGGAAACGACCCCTCAAGCATCGATAGAACATGGAGTATTTTTCTTACTTATTTATTATTAGGAAATAAGGTTTATTTTATTCGAATAATGTTTTTCTATTTTTATGTTTTTAGGAAATAAAGGAGTCAAGAAGAAAAGGAGAAGTGACCCAAGCCCACCGCCCATCCATCAGCCCATTTATGGAGACCTGTCGTTTCGGCTGCCGCCGCGGACGGATATGACAGGCTGTCAACAGACTGACACGGCAGACGCAGAAGCGTGCGGCAGGCGCGTAACAGACGAATAAATGCGTGTCAGACGCGTCAGACACGCTAAATCCAATCTGCCGCTCCGTTATTCACACCTGCCGTTACAGCATTAAACGGGCAGCAACTCGACCGCTATAAAACCCCGTTTCATTTTCATTTTCACTCACTTCTGTCTTTCTTACTTGTTCTCCCTTTTTAGTTTTCATTTGCTTTCATTTTACTCTTCACAACCCTTGCACTAATATGTCTTATAGGAAAACCCGACGCAATGCTGCTTCCACTTTCTCAGCGGCAGCAGCTCCGACATCCAGGTCGTGGAGCAACCTGCCCCTGAACCTGCCTAGCCTCCTCCACAGCCCAGACGCCGCCATCAGATCCGTGTCAGCAGCAGCAGCGAGGCAGCGACTAAAATTTAAGTTTTTACCTCTTATTGCTGCATGCCTTTATATTTTGTGATGTAGTTTTTCTTTATTTTATTTTTCATGTCATTTTGCATTGAGGGCAATGCAACCCTCGAGTTTGGGGGTGGCAACCCTCCATCATTAATGGAGTCTTAAGTACATTTTTTTTATTTATTGTTGTGTCTTTTATTTATTTAAGTTCTGTAAAAAAAATCAGAAAATATAAAACTGTTGGCTTAAAACTGTGAAGTAAACTTACCTGTCATGACAGCTCTGTCGTGGCAGCATCTTTAGGACAGTTTAAGGAGAAGTTTAGAGCCTTTCTATAGTTCTGAAAATTTAAACACCTTTGTGACTGTTATATTGCTTAGATTTCTTTTAGCCAAACTAGAATAGGATGCTTAAAACTTGAATAGCCCCTAGAGGTGCCTAACACTGGCTCTAGGAAAGAAGTTTAGCAAAAGAAAAACAAAAACCTAGAGGTGCCCGAAACCGGCTCTAGGAAGCTAACTAGAGGTGCCCAAAACCGGCTCTAGAAAAATTTAGCTTGAAAATAGAAGAAAAAGAAGCATGAAAATGTGCCTTCTAAAAAAAAGTAAGCTTTGGCATAAAAATTTGAGTTGAGGAGTTGAATATTCTAGTGAAACTAAGAGAGTCTTAGCATATAACTGTTCACAAGCATGCACACACTGCACAAGGACTATAGGGAGATTCCGGACAGATCCTAATCTTTCCGACAGGTTGCTGCCGCCATAGAGAATGAGCGACGGGTAAGGGACAGTTCACTGTTTGAAGGCCAACACAAAAATTTTCATTTTTCTTTTAAGTCTTAATTGCTTGAGGACAAGCAAAAACTTGAGTTTGGGGGTGTGATGAGTGTTTAAAAGTTCTATTATTTACACCTTTTTTAACCCATATTTCTGCTGCATTCAAGCATTATTCATTGCATTTAGGTCAGTTTACAGCAAAACATCACAAATATAGTAAAAGGCACAGATTCTACTAAAAATGGCTGTTTTTGTAGGTATCTGCCATAGAAGACGGAGAAGGCAGGCGCAGGGCAGATAAGCAGAAGAGCTGAACTGGACAAGCAGCCGAAGAAGACGAACCTGTCATGGACCTGTCGTGACAGCAAGGTGACAGCAGACTTATGAAGAGGAAAAGTAAAGTTGATCTCGATAGATAAAGAAAAATCTGCTCGTCTGTCGTGTGGAAGCCAAATATTTTTCCAAGCCCCGGATCAAAAGATATGTCAAGCCAAAGCTCAAGGAGAAGAAATTCCTAGAAACAAGGATGCGGCTGGAAAGTAGGAGACTTTAGAGATTTAGTCTTTATTAGAATCTTACTTTTAATTAAAGTTGTAATCCTTGTTACCTTAGATAACTTGAGCCCAAAGCTTATATAAGGGCATAGATTAAACCTAGAGCAAAACCGATTACCCCATAACCGAAACCTAAACCCCCCTGTCGTCCACCCGTCACCGACATGTTCTAAATTCCCCTAGGGCTACGGGTTGTTTTGTAAAGTAGTTGCAAGGGTTGCTTTGTTTTAGGATTTTTCAAGTTCAATAAAATAAACTTCAAGTTCTTTTATCTTGGTTTTAATATCTTACAAGAGCATCGGGAGAGCATTGTGAGGTTATCCATTTACTTAGCATCGGGAGAGTTAAGTATACGAAAGAGATAAGAGCGCGTTCTCTAGTTTATAGTTGAACCATCTCGTGCCTAGGGATAGGGCGAGGTTAAGTGGCTAAGGAAGAATTCATACACATCGGTGTTCATCCTTCGATTCACGCCGGGAGGTATCATCAAAGACGTGATCATCGACAGACTTGTGCCTAGGGATAGGGCAAGGCAGATATGGGATTCTTGCCAAGCTTGAAGTACAGAGTTAGTGTTCGCTGCCGCGATAGCTAACGGACAGCTGCCGCGACAGGTGCTGTCCCAGCAATAGTGGTTGTCCAAGTCACATCAGCTTCTGCTATCCCAGCAATAGTGGTTGTCCACCACGTATATGCATCCTTCTGCAGCAAGGACACAACACAGCCAAGCTTCTGCACATCAGTGCAACTCATCTGTCCCAAGATTCTCTTGGTACTCTCTAACCAAGCCTCAGAACCTTCAGCAGACATACCCCTGAACTCAGTCCCTCCTAGACTGCGCAACCGCTCCAAAGGTAGTCTAACTCCAGCATCTTCCTGATGCCCAGCTCCACGAGCTCCAGCTACCGCTGCTTGAAAAGCACCAGCTATAGCTTGAATTAACACCGTCATGTCAAGAACAGCTTGCCCCTGACCAGCCTCAGGTCCAGCAGCCTCAGCACCAGCTGCAGCTCCAGCTTCTTCAGCCCCAGCACCACCACCACCAGGTGGAGGAGGTAAAACCGCACTCTCAACATTCTCTTCGTTTTCATTCTCATTCTGAGCCGTAGCTCGCACATTACTCCTCAACTCTCTACGAGGTGCCATACTCTAACTATGCAATCACAATGCAAATAAACAAAGTCAGGCCCAGCAAGGTAAGCAATCCAAGTACTCAAGCTCATTTCCAATTAAAATCAACATCATTTCATTAGCTTTGATTTGTCAATGGGTACCCACAACATGCTTCATCACAGCATACATCTCAATTGCAACATACATGCAATTTACTCAACATGCTTTCACCCAACATGCATACAAGGCATACATACTTCAAACATTCACATACACATTCCCAATTGCTCGAGAACTCAGCTCTGATACCACCAAATGTAACCCCCTTAACCCGGCCTAGACGGTTGACCTGAGTTAAGAAGATTACACGGGGAAAACCAAAGTCAACCCGAAAGTCAACCTTGATTAACGACCCTTTTTTTCCTTTTTAAACTTGTCTAGATGCACATTAACCCTAGTTGTGATCATACAAACAACATACTCAAAGAACATAAACTTCAGAGATCAAACAGGGACCCAATTGAACAAATTACAACTTTAGGGACCAATTTGTAAATTCTGATAATTATAAGGACTTAACCCAAATTTAAGTTACCAACTTATAATTAATCAGGTTTCATGCTTCACTGTCAAATTTCAGCTCAAACGGCCATCCCAAACTCATACAATTGCACATACAAGATTCAGGACCAAAACGCATACATTCCAAAACATATAACTGCCAATGTCAGCCCCCAACGGTCAGGTGTTCCGAAACAGGGAGAGCCTATTTCGAAACGCGGGGCCGTTCCGCAATGTGTTTTGAAACGAGGGCTGGCAGAGGGCTTTCCGTTTCGAAACGGTGTCTCCCGTTTCGGACGCCTGGGCTACTTCAAGGCACCCGTTCCGAAACGGTATCCACTGTTCCGATACGGCCTGCACAGATTGCAGAAAAAATGCTTGCTTAAACACACAATTGACCAACCAATCATGCTCCAAATTCAACCAAACTTTACCAGCAACTCATACAACATACAAGAGACATATTTGCATCAACCATTTATCATTATATCCTCATATATATAAAAAAGCCCCAAATCTAAAGGCGTGCTTCCTACTCAAGCAAACCATTCATGCACTAAAACCTCCAAACCAACACATAATGGCCAATTACATGTACCAACATTAACATCAACATTTAACAAACTAGAGGAGTTCAAAACATCTCCCCAAAACATCCACAAAGGTTCCCCATTGCCAAATGCCAAAAGCTAAAGGTGTTTAAGAAAACCTTCCCATACTTGAGCTTAGCTTTCACTTGATTGCTTGCCTTCCTTGCTGCCCTCAATGCACCTTAATGCTCTGCATTATTGGTTTAAGAAAAGAGAGAGAGCGTAAGCAAAAGCTTAGTGAGGAATGCTCAATTAAAACCATTCAATAATACATTTATAAAACACTTTTATAAATCATACATCAAGCAACATTACACATGCTCTTTAACCTTTAAAAACAAGCAATACATGCTTCCATCTCATTACATGATTTATTGGCAACAAGTGATAATTACCATCTTTAAACAAGATCAACAATGGACTCACACATGGACTTTTAAACACCATTGTGATCTTATCCCCATGGACCTTTAAACACCATGGCCCATGGACTTTTAAACACCATGGCAAGGACCACACAAGGACTTTTAAACACCTTAGTGTCCTTAACAAGTTTCACCTCAAGGACTTTTAAACACCTTGACCCCAAGGACATTTAAACACCTTGGCCCATGGACTTTTAAACACCATGGCAAGAATCACCCCAAGGACTTTTAAACACCTTGGCCCCAAGGACTTTTAAACACCTTGGCAAGGACCACATAAGGACTTTTAAACACCTTTGTGTCCGTAACAAGAATCATCCAAGGACTTTTAAACACCTTGATGTTCTTAAATAAACAAGGCTCACTCAAGGACTTTTAACCACCTTAGTGACCTTAACCTTTTCAAAACATCACTTGCCAATATGCATCATTTATCATCAATAATCCACTGTTTTAAAGCATTTTACCAAGCCATAAACATCATGCATCTTAAAGCATCAACCACATTATAACAATGTTCAAAAACAAGGAACTCTTACCTTGAGTTTCCTTCAACACATGGCTTTAAATCACAGCAAATAAACATGCTAGATATGCTTTCAAAACAGATTTAAAAACATGCAAACCACCACATTGCATTCAACCAAAACATAGCCATCACCAAGATAGTTTATCCGAAAACTTACTCTTGAGCTTAGCTAAGTTGCTTAGACTTAAACTAAGCTCCCAAACCTCCAAAACATTGGTTTCAAAGCCGAAAACCAAAACCCACTCACCGATTCCGTTTCGCTTCTTGCCGAAACACCAAATCAAGCTTCCGGATCACCACCACTTGGATCCAAAGATGACTCCCCTGTTTTAAACACATTAAAACTGTAGATTAATGCATCATCATGCATTAATAGCTTCAATGAAAGCACCTAAACTCGCTGCTCTCATCCACACTCCATTTTCGGCCACCAAACACAACCGAAAATGCATCCAAACACCTCCTCAACAAAGCCCAGCCATAAACCATCAAAACTAAGCATCCTTAAACATCATTTAACATCTAAAAAGGACCTAACAACATCCTTATACCTCCAGCAACAACAGATCCACAAGATCACTCCAAAAACAACCAAGAATCACAAGCTAAACTTAGGAAATTCAACCTATCCGGGATTGCATTAGTTAAAACTCAATTTCTAATCAATTTAACATTCATTTATCATCAATTATACACCTCAAATCACTGCTTTAACAGGTCCAACGAAAATTCATCAAAAATCATCAAATCTTGCATTTTAAGCCAAGATCCATTACACAACTTTAAAACCACTTATAAATCATCAATTAAGGATTGAAAACTTAGGAATTTCAGTAAAGAACTTGAAGTTCAGAGGAGAAGGACGTTCTTACCTCCAAACTTGAGTTTCTCCTCTTTTAGAACCAAAAAGCTTGAAGAATCAAATAGCAATTGATGAGGTTTTGTTGATGAGATGATTAGCAATCAAAAGAGGATTGAAAAGAGAGATTTAAGTGGCAAAATCAGAAGAAAAACTCTGGAGAAAGATGTTTGGTTTGAGAGAAAATGATAGAAAAGGAAAATGAGATTTTAGGAGAAATTAGTTAGAAATAACTTCCCTCCACTTTTCTTTTGTTTAAAAATCAGAATTAAAACATTAATTATCTTAGAAAAATCTGGAGAAACTCCCTTTGGGTAAATAGCTCCTTAAAGATTCAAAGTTTCAATCCTTTCTAAAACAGTCACGTAGTTTTCAAAAATTAAATTTTGGTCACTAGCCAAAATGTCACCCTTCCAAACCTCATTTTGTAAAATTGATTTCACAGTTCACTTATATATATTAAAAGAGGATTTTAGAACATTTTTCCATATTTTTAATGCAACCCGAACTAGGTTTTCTTAATTTCACCTTTTTAGATTCGAACAACACTTTGACTGAACCGGTCAACGCCCAAAACTTCTAAGCCCAAAACCGGGGCGTTACACGACAAGGAGCCCGCCGAAGCAATTCAAATTCTGAACAGGATGGCAAAAAATGACTATCAGTTTCCTAATGCCCACCGAGGCGGCATAAGAAGGCAGGCCACAGCAAATGAGCTAGGAACATCAGATGCACTTGTAGCACAAGTTGCTCGGTTGACAATGATGGTAGAAGTTATGCAAGGGCGGAACAATACACTGCAAGTCAAAGCAATTAAAGCCTTCTACGACCAATGTGGGGGAGACCATGACTCATCTTGTAACACCCCAAATTTGGGCCTAGATGTTTTAGAGTCAGAATCGAACTGGTCAGAAAACGGTTCGAATCTTAAAGGATGTTTTAGGGAACACCTAGTTCGGGATGCTTTAAAAATATATAAAAATATCTAAAAATCATCATTTAATATATGAAAGATTATGGTGAAATCAATTTTATGAAATAAGGTTTGGAAATACTACATTTTAGTGTAGTGACCAAATCGCAGTTTTTGCAAAAGTTAAATAGTGAATATTTTGTAAAGGATTGAAACTTTGAATCTTTAAGAAGCTAATTTTACCAAAATGTTTTCATCAGATTTTTCCTTAATTTGGGTGATTTTATTAATGTTTTAATTAAAGGAAATGAATGTTAATTAAATGAGAAACTACCTTTGACTATTCATAACTACTTTTCACAAATTTTCTCTCATTTCATTTTCCCTCAAATTCTTTTCAGCCAAACACATTCTCTCCAGCAATTATACTTTGATTTTCACTTCATTTGATGTGATTTCATTCTTATTTTAATTCTTACTCAATTCCTCATCAAATCCTCTTGATTTCTACATTGAATTTTCAAGAAAACTTGCCCAAATCAAGGAGAAATCATCCATTAGAGGCAAGCTTCGTCCTTCTCCTCTAATGATCAGTTCTTTATTGAAATTCCCAAGTTATAAATCCTTTATTAATGATTTTTGAGTGGTTTTAGTGTTAGAAACAAGAAATTGTCTTAAAACTCAAGATTTTGGAAGAGATCTTGAAGATTTTCGTGGTGAATGATTGGGCTCTGTTTTGAGGTGTTTTTCTAATGTATTTTGGATGTTATTTGATGTTACAAATGAGGTTTTATTAATCAAATCCGAATAGGTTTGGTTTCCTAAGTTTTGTATGTTATAATGATGGTTTTTTCGGTGATTTTGGTGTTCTATCATAGCTGGAGGTTTAAGGACGAGTTTGTGGTGGTTTTTTATGTTAATTGATGTTTAGAAATGATTAGAAGTGATAGATCTTGGCTGGGCTTTGTTTTGGATGAGTTTAGAGGTGATTTCGGTTGTGTTTGGTAGCCAAAATATGGTTTTTGAGTAGAGCAGCGAGTTTAGGTGTGTGGTTGATGATTTCAATGCATGATGATGCATTAATCCTCTGCTCTTATGTGTTATAAACAGGGGAGACATCTTCGGACGCCGTTGGTGTTGATCCGGGAGCTTCGATAGCGTTTCGGCAAGCACGCGAAACGTAATCGGTGAGTGCGTTTTGTTTTAGAAGTCCTTGAGGGACAAAGAATCAAGGTTTTGGGATTTAGGAAAGGTTTGAAACACCTTCCTAAGTCCGGAAGTAAGTATTGGCTAGATTGCTCTCTTAAATGTGGTGGTTGCCCCTAAAATTCTTTTACATGCTCATGGTTTGTGATAGATAAATTCCTACTGTTTTTATGCATGATTTGTAGTATGAGATGATGCTTGAGATGATTTCATGAGATAACATGTTGCATAGTTGAGATTTGAGCTTTTGTTTTAAAGCATGACAAATGTTATGGTTTTGAAATGAGATGAGAATGATTTGGAAACGTTGCATGAAAAACAGTAGGTGAGATAATGATTTGACATAATATATTGGCATAGATGTTGAGATACTTACCGGATATAATTGATCGATCAATAGGATGAGAGTACACTATAAACTAAAAATTCGTACGTGCTCTTTGGTTTAATCCAAAGAGAGAGAACCGATGATGGGCATTCCATCGGGTAGGACTTGGTGAAATACCCAAGCTTTATGGTGATGAGAGATTCCGCCATATGAGTACAGTGATGTGAGATTCCACCAGAAATTATGTTACTAGACAAGTGAGTACGGTGATGGTAGATACTAGATTCCACCAGAAGTGTCTAGTGAGTTGTCCGCATATCCGAGTAATAATGAGATGTGAAATGCCAATATAATATATATGAAAATGCTTTTGATTCACATGTACCTTTGATGAAATGATTTATGCTATGAGAAATGCATATGAGATTTGTATATGAAATGCTTTTGTGTTACAAGCATGAGTGTGGCTTTGCCATGAGTTTTGCATTGTTTTAAATGCATGAGATAGAGTTGAGGTACATGTGTTTTCAAGGAGAAGTTGCTTTGAATGGTTTTCAAGCATGAGATAGAATGAGCATGTTGTTTAAAAGCTTTTGAGAAAGTGTTTTCAAGAAATGCATTATTGTGTTGGTTTTCTTTAGAGCATGCCTCACTAAGCATTTGTGCTTACGCTCTCTTTTACCAATAATGCAGATAATTGAAGTGTTTCCGGGCATCGAGAAGGATAAGAACATCCAAGGAAGTACAAGCTCATGTATGGTGATGTTTTCATACACTTTAGTTTTGATAAATGGCAATGGGAAACCAAGTTTGTATTTGGGAGATGTGTTTTGAACTCCCTATGTTGATGGCAGGTTTACGTTGGCATTTATGGGTTGTAATTGGTCTTAAATGTTTGGTTTGAGGTTTGGTTGCTTATATTGGTTTTGAGACTAGGGAGCATGCCTTTAGACTATGTGATTTTGTGTTTGATGCCATGCTCTTGTTAGAGAGTCTTTTGTATATACCTTTACATCCAAATTGATTGTTGGTATGATTTGAGGATCTTCGAGGCATGTCTGAATGGGCTAAAGGTGAAAAACCAACACTTTCTGATGTCACTGGGCAAAGTGTATCGAAACGGCTACAATAGTTTCGAAACGGGTTGCAGAGGTTCCAAAACAGTTTGGCTACTGGAGTGACATGTTTCGATACCAGTCTCAGAACTTACCCGCGTACCAGAATGGTCAACACCGTTTCGATACGGGCGTTTCGGTACGGAGGGTAGGTGTTCCGATACGGTTGACCGTTGGTGGGAGATTTGATTTGTTTTGAGTTTTCGTGCTTTACATTTTTGTCCTAAATGTTGTGGATGAAATTGCTTGAGCTTGGGATGTCTTTTAAAGCTGAAACTTGACAGAAAAGCATGTAACATGATTAATTTCAGATTGGTAAACCTAAAATCAGTTAAGTCCTTATAATTTCCAAAATTTGCATTTTGGTCCCTAAACTCGTAATTTGCGCAATTGAGCTCCTAAATGTTATCTGATCGTTATGCCTTTCTCTTTCATGATTCGTGAGTGCTCACCTAGGATAATATGCATCTAGACAAGATTAAAATAAAAAGGGTCGTTAATCAAGGTTGACTTTCGGGTTGACTTTGGTTTTCCCCGTGTAATCTTCGTAGTTCGGGGCAAACATCTAGGTCGGGCTAAGGGGGTTACACATCTGAATGCCAACAAGGGACAAAGACTAGCTGCTTTGTAGGAAACTTCAACAAAAACAACAACCCACATCGAACACCTACAACCCTGATTGGCACCCTAACTTTTCATGGGGTAGCCCCAACAACGCTCTAAAACTAGCCACTCAGACGAATCAATCGCAAGGATTTCAACAGACGATGTCGCGGCAGCAACCGCCGCAACAGGCAGCACCCAGTGCCTTGGAGCAGACTCTAAGTGCCTTCATGACTCAGACAGGTACATATATGTCCAACATGAATTTATTTGTTAAGAAGACTGATGCTTTCATAGACAAGACCGAGACGAGAATGAAAAATCACGAAGCTACTCATAAGTCACTAGAAACCCAGGTAGGGCCGCTTACGCGTCTACTGAATACTAGAAATAGTGGAGTGTTGCCCAGCGATACTGAAGTCGCAAGGAGATCCACCCGTGAACAGTGCAAGACAATCACAACCAGGAGTGGAAAACAACTCATGGAACCATGCGCCGACGAATCGAAGGAGACAGATCCAGCCACCGTGGTAGACCCTAACGCCACTGCCTCGGCAAAATCATAACAAACTCTTCCCACACCCAATTTTGCCGATATCCTAGACAAGACTAAATAGAAAACAGAAAACCCAGAGCATATCATACTCCCTCAAGTCAGATTCCCATGCAATGAGGGTATTGAAAATATTCGCCCACCTCCCCCATTCCATCAGCGGCTGATGCAACAGAAGCAAGAGTACCAGTTTAAGAAATTCTTGGACATTCTCAAACAGTTACACATCAACATACCCTTCGTCGAGGCCATAGAGCAAATGCAAAATTATGCAAAGTTCCTCAAGGACATGGTGTCAAAGCGAGCAATGATAGGGGAATTCGAAACAATGTCCATGACCGAAGGGTGCATGGTGATGTATCAAAACCGAGCACCGACTAAACTAAGAGACCCAAGTAGTTTCCTCATTCCATGCGCGATTGGAAACCACTACAAAAGGAAAGCCTTATGTGATCTCGAGCTAAGCATAAATTTAATGCCCAAAATCGGTGTTTGAGAAGCTGGGAATTGGGAAAGCTCAACCCACCACAATCATGCTCCAGTTAGCCGACCGCTCATACGTGCATCTGGAAGGAAAGATTGAAGACATCTTGGTAAGAGTACGTAAATTTATTTTTCTGGCTGACTTCCTTATTTTAGACTTTAAAGTAGATGAGAATGCATCAATCATACTGGGAAGATCATTCCTGGCCACGGGCAAAATACTAATTGATGTAAAAAAGGGAGAACTGTCCATGAGGGTAAAAGACCAACACATAAAACTCAATGTACTTCAGATCCTCAAGAAAGCCGAAAGCAGAGAATAGTGCCAACTAATCCAAACACAAACATAATTACTTTTCGCATTGGATGCCCCCTGCCTCAACAGTCATTGCCCGGGCAGAGATCCTGAACACTGCCGAGGCAGTTATTCAGATGACTGCCTTGACATCTACCTCGGCAGCTTGCCTGACGACTTCTTTGACGTCACTAAAGAGGTAAACTGCACTAGTACTCGTCCAGGTAAGTACTTCAAACCCCTTAAATATACAACAAAAGAAAGTACCGTCGAAAAGCCATCTATTGAACAGCCGCCTAAACTAGAAATAAAACCCCTGCCCGAAAAACTAAAATATGTTTTCCTTTGACAAAATGATACTCTGCCCGTAATCATGTCTTCCAAGTTAATACAGGAACAGGAACGACGACTAGTTACGATGCTCGGGCGGCATAAGCAAGCCATTGGATAGAAATTCTCCAACATTGCCACAACTCACCATATAGAGGACATTTTGGAGGAACCAGAACCGGTGCCAAGGTTCTCCAATCGGAATTCTACTGGCCAACATTATTCAAGGATGCCCAGGCATACTACAAGTAGTGTGATAGATGCTAGGGAACAAGCAATATCTCTAGGAGAAACGAAATGCTGTTACAGAATATAATGGAAGTCGAACTATTTTATGTATGCAGAATCGATTTTATGGGCCTGTTCCAATCATCCTGTGGGAACTTATACATATTACTTGCAGTAGATTACGTGTCCAAGTGGGTGGAGGCCATAGCTACACCAAAGGATGACTCCAAAACCGTGTTAAACTTTCTGCACAAACACATCTTTGCAAGGTTTGGAGTTCACAGAACCATAATAAGTGACGAGGGAAAGCACTTCGATAACAAACTGATTGCCAAGGCATTGGCTAAATATGGTGTCACGCATAAGCTTGCCATGGCATATCATCCTCAAACCAACGGGCAGGCCGAAATCTCAAATCGGGAACTAAAAAGCATTATTGAAAAGGCGGTTAACCCATCTAGGAAGGATTGGTCCCTCCGGATCCACGATGCATTATGGGAATACCGAACTGCTTTCAAAACCCTCATTAGGTATGTTACCCTATAGGCTAGTATATGGAAAAAGTTGCCACTTACATGTCAAAATTGAACACAAGGCATATTGGGCCATCAAGACGGTAAACTTAGACTGGGAAAAAGCCAGGCGAAAAAGACTCTTGGACCTCAATGAAATTGAAGAGTTCAGAGCTGTAGAGTACAACACCACAAGGATATATAAGGAAAAAATCTAGAAGTGGCACGACAGGAAGTTGCGGTCGTATTAGTTCATGCCCAGGGCAGCAGGTTCTACTCTTTAACTCTCGATGAAAGCTGTTCCCAGGAAAGTTAAAATCAAGATGGTTCGGACCCTTCGAGGTGGCCAAAGCATTCCCCCAAGGTGCAGTCACCATAAAACCTAACAAAGATGGCCATGAATTCATAGTGAATGGGCAGCGACTAAAGCACTATACAGGAACTGTAGGGCGTGTAGGTGTTCCCTTTTTTGTAAAAGCGCAAGTGCACACTCCTGCCAAGTTATAGTATAAAAGATATCGAATCCCACGAGGATTGGACAATGATCTTCGGTTGTTGGTTTTCCTGCACAAGAAGCAAGTAGTTTAGTTTTATGTTAAGGAAGTGAAGAGAAAGCAAGTTTGTAAAGGAAGTAATCAGATTGATAGAGAGGGCAGGGTTATGCTGCTTCTTAGTGTGAAACTGCGTTGAAAAGGCAAAGTTGTTTTGCGCTGCCATGATATGCTGCCTCGGCGGGAAATGGAGGATTGAGGTTGCGGCCCTTTCGCTGCCGCAGTGGATGGAGATAAGTCTGAAGTTAAGATAGGTTCTGCTCTTGCAACTTTCGCTATCTCGGCAGGTGGGATGGAGATAAGTCCTAGTGGCAAGTCTTGCAGATGCTCCAAGTTCGGCAGAGCAATTCTGAAGTGATCCTTCCTATGTCTAGGCAAGGATTCTGTCACAACGTGATGTAGGCAATACCTAGTAATCTCAGCGTAAACTTAATATAGGCAGTCGACGTTTGGTTGCTCCTTTTAGCCGCTGAAACTCAAACTTATGTCTAAGTCGAATTAGTCAACACCTCAACATGATGAGACCGTACTTAATTCTTTCGTGAGTTTGACACTCTCGTGCCCGACAAATAGATTTCTTCAACTGGACTTTTGGAACTAATCAAAGAAGTGAAGAACATGAATTAAGTAAACTTGGAATATTTTATTGAAAACAAACTTGAAACCTAAACAACTCTTTTCACAACTAAATTACAACATAACCCAAACCCAAGGGAGAATTAGAACATGGCGGCGACAAAAAACCTAAGCTTATGTCTAGAGAAAAACCTAAGATATATTCCCCCTGATTTGCTAAATGCATGAGGTTTATATAGGCAAAGATCTAATCTAAGTCCTTGTTGGAGTAGAAGTCCTCAAAAGGCTTTTGTATTAAATGCAACTTTAAAATCTGAATTCTTTGAGTTGAATATGGACTTCTTTTCCCGTTGCCTTGTTCCACAAGTAAGCTCGTTCTTCTCTTTGGGTGGTTCTGCATTCTGCTACAGGCGTCATAAAATTGCGTGATCGGCACCATTAGAATTAGGATTTTCTGCTCTATCGATCGCACTCTCATTCTCTGACTCCTCAGTTTGTTGTCCTGGGCAGCACTGGGCTCACTTTGCTACCCTCGTCTGCTACCTCAGCATCCTCTCCTCTGGTCTGTCCTCTTCTCGTTAGCTTCTAGCCCTGGAAAACTAAATCTACACTAAAACAACATCTTTACTTCACCAAATAACAAATATTCAATAAAAGAATGCAAAACAAAGAATACTATATTTATTCAATGCTTGACCTAATTATGCCTAAAATATACTTAAAAACACCAATAATTTGAGATGGAATGTGCATGAAATACAGAACTTCTGGACACTTTACACACCCCCAAACTCGAACTGTTGCTTTTACTCAAGGAATGCAACCTAAACATACTTTCCCTTATAGTAACCAGAAAGAAAAACCTGCTTTCAACTTGATTTCATACCTCAAGGCCGCGGCACCTATATTAGATTTAGTGAAGGGAACATAGCAAGATAATAAGTTAGAATTAATTTCCAATGTCAGTGCAGTGTGTGCATGTCTGTCTACAGGTTGAATGTGCATAATAACTAGATAAACAAAGATGATATTACGATATATAAGGTTGATGCCGAGGTAGCACAGTTAAGCATAATATTTTTTATCATGGCAATGAGGGCTTCAGCTTATCACAACTACTCTTCTAGGTCTGAAGTTAAGATAGGAGCAAACTACAAAACACCGAACCCATGGAGTAGAGTCATCCCGTGAAGACTTTTATTCACTCATGCTAATTTGTCTGTCACTTCAATATTTTCAGATTCATGGACTTTTGATAGCAGTGGAGTGTCCTCGCACATGATACTTCCTAGAGCCTGCTGCAGGCACCTCTAGGGTAAAACATCAATGTTCTTTGTTTTTACTTCTGCTGTCGTGGCAGTGCTATATTTTACTGTTTCTTTTGCCTGCCTTGGCGTCTACCTGCAATCATTTGTTAGAACTTTGCAAAGAATTCTAAAAATAAACAGGCAGTGTTCATTAGATATTCTAACACATTTAGGAAGTAATAGAGATGTTTGACAGTTTTGGCAAAGAAAAATCTAAGTCATTTTTCATGCTTTTTGTTGAGTGTATAAATGTTCTATTATTTACACCTCTTTTAACCCATATTTCTGCTGCATTCATGCATTATTTATCGCATTTAGGTCAGTTTACAGCAAAACATCACAAATACATTAAAAGGCACAGTTTCTACTAAAAGTGGCTGTTTTTACAGGTTGCTACTGTAGCAGATGGAAAGGGCAGGCGTTGGGCAGTGAAGCAGAAGCGCTGGAACTGGACTAGCAGTCAAGGAGGACGATGCTGCCGTGGTTGCCGTCGTCACAGCAGAGGACGACAGCAGTTTTGTGGAGAAGATGCAAAGTAGACCTCTACAGATAGAGAAAATTCAGCCCGTCTGTCGTGTGAAATCACCATATTTTTCCAAGCCCTAGATCAGAAGATATTCCAAGCCCAAAGTTCAAGGAGAGATAATCCCAAGAAACAAGGAGGACGGCTGGAAAGTAGATTCCTTGAAGATTTAGTCTTTATCATAATCATACTTTAAATTAAAGTTGTAATCCTTGTTAAATTAGAAAACTTGAGCCCAAAGCTTATATAAGGGCATATATCTTAACCTAGGGGAAGAACCGATTACCCTAGCCTTCTCTCTCAACCTCTAGTCGTTTTCCTTCCCACACCATGTTCTAAATTCCCCGTAGGGCCACGGGTTGATTTGTAAAGTAGTTGCAAGGGTTGTTTTTGTTTTAGGAATTTTCAGTTCAATAAAATAAACTTCAAGTTCTCTTATTTTGGTTATTAATATCTTGCAAGAGCATCGAGAGAGCATTGTGAGGTTATCTATTTACTTAGCATCGGGAGAGTTAAGTATACGAAAGAAATAAGAGCAAGTTCTCTAGTTTATAGTTGAACTATCTCGGGCCTAGGGATAGGACGAGGTTAAGTGGCTAAAGAAGAATTCATCCACATCGATGTTCATCCTTCGATTCACGCCGGGAGGTATCATCAAAGACGTGATCATCGACAGACTTGGACCTAGGGATAGGCCAAGGCACATATGGGATTCTTGCCAAACTTGAAGTACGGAGTTGAGTGGTTGCTGCCGCAACAATCAACGGACTGCTGCCGCGACGGGCGCGACGACAGAACTGGATTTCCTAAACTCTGCAATACCTGCACTACTGAGCAATTCAATACCAGCCCATTCTCTCTATCTTGATATCTCTACTCTTTTATTTACGTTTACTTTATTATTCTCGTGACAACTTTCTCAAATATTTTCTTTACTTTCGTGTAGTGAATTAAGTTGAAGTTATTAGCCCAATCCCTGTGGAGACGATATCCGATACTTCGTATCACTTTACTACTTACGTCATGTATACTTGCACTACAATTGCGATAGACTATTTTACACACAACAAGTTTTTGGCGCCGTTATCGGGGATTGGCAACATAACTCTACCTTTTCTTTTACTACACTTCTCGTTTTTGTTTTTATTTTTATTTTTCTGTTTTTCTTTGGTTTGTTAAACTCTTGCTTTTCACAAGGTTCCTTGTTTATGCGCAGATCGAAACGAGGTGAAGATCCTGAGTATCCATTAGATCCGAAAATCGAACGTTCATTCAATCTTAGGAACCGACTTCGCCACGTACTAGCCAGGAACGAATACCTTGAGGAACAGTTAGAGACAATGGCACACCAAGGAAACAACCCTCTTGCTGGAGATGGAGTTGTTATATCGCCTGTCGGCGACCCGCCTGCCGCTGCCGGACGACGGTCCTGTCGAGACTACATGCTGAATGACCATGTAGAACTAGAAACCACGCTGCCAGATATTGAAGTTGACAACTTTGAATTGAAACCTGTTATGTTTAGCATGATCAACAATGTCGGTCAATTCAGTGGTGCTGTTAAAGAGGATGCTAGGGAGCATCTAAAAACGTTCCAGGAAATCTGTGGTTCGTTTAGACTACCAGGAGTTAATCCGGAGATACTGAGGCTTCGGTTATTTCCCCATTCATTGAGGGACAGAGCAAAAACTTGGTGGAATAAACTTACGCCGGGTTCAATTAGAACTTGGGTAGATTTGTCTCGTGAATTTTTATCTCGTTTTAATCCTTCACATTTATCTGAGCGATTACGTAACGAAATTGCTACTTTTCAACAGGAAGATGACGAGCCGATGCACGAGGCCTGGGACAGATTCACCACTCTTCTACGGAACTGCCCTATGCATGGATTCCCGGTCTGGAACTAGGTAACCAAGTTTTATAATGCTGCCAACTTACAAACTCGTATTCGAATTGATTCAGCAGCAAACAGATTACTATTGGACAAAGACCCGGATGAGGCAATGCAAGTTTTGAAGAATCTAGCTAAGAATGAAGAGCAGTTTCTGACAGCAAGAAGAGGGGGTAAACGGGTCCTAGCTGTTAAGGATTATGAGGCCGACAGCACGATGAAATCACAAGTGGCATACCTTACTAAGGCAATGAAAAAGCTCTTGAACGAGGATGCACAACATGGATTTGCTGTCGAGGAGGTATGTGACATTTGTGAGGTAAATCACAGTTCGGAGGAATGTCCAATACAGTTAGAAGAGGGAAAGTATGTTGGAAATTACAATAAGCCGAATTACAACTCCAACAACTATAATCCCAACTGGAGAAAGGATCCCAAGTTTTCTTGGAGTAATCCTAACAATGCCCTGAATCCTCAAGCACACAACAATCAGAATCAAGGAGGACCTAGATTGTTGACTCGACAGCAATTGCAGCCGCAGCAGCAGCAGCAACAACCACCAGCTGCCACGAACAGTATACTGGAACAGACTCTGGCTACGTTTATGTCTCAGACAGGTACTTATATGGAGAATATGAATCAGTTTGTCAAGAAAACAGAGACATTCATGGATAAAACAGAGATGCGGATGACGAATCATGAAGCTACTCTAAAATCTTTGGAGACACAAATAGGTCAGGTTTCCCAGCATATCAAGCTAAGGCAGACTGGAGGATTTCCTAGCAATACTGAAAATGCTAGACAGCCCACACATGAGCAGTGTAAAGCCATTACTACCAGGAGTGGGAAGAAACTACCAGGGCCAGAGAAAGAAGCTGAAACAGTGAAAAAACCAGCCTTGGACAAACCTGTCGAGGAAGCTGCCCCGACAGGTAACAAACAGCCTGCTGCCGATGAACCTGTCACGACAGCAGAAGCGACAGAGGAGAAAAATGATGAACCCAAACATCCTCAGATTCGTATGTAGTGGGAAGGACGTATTGCTGATTACCGTGCCCCACCTCCTTTTCCTCAACGGTTACGGCAAGCAAAGCAAGAATCTCAGCTCAAAAAGATTTATGATATCTTTAAGCAGGTTCATATTAATATTCCGCTGTTAGATGCCGTAAGGGAGATGCCCGGTTACGCCAAATTTCTCAAGGATGTCATGTCAAAGAAATCTAAACTTGGGGAATTTGAAACGGTTAAGATGACAGAAGGATGCATGAGTATTCTTCATAGGCAGCAACCCAGAAAAAGAAGGATCCGGGGAGCTTCATCATACCTTGTGTAATCGGAGATAAATATGTGGGTAAGGCACTTTGTGATCTTTGTGCTAGTGTTAATTTAATGCCAAAATCTGTTTTTCAGAAATTAGGTATTGGAAAAGCTCGGCCCACGACAGTAATTCTGCAGCTGTCAGACCGCTCTTATGTTCATCCGGAAGGAAAAATCGAAGATATTCTGGTAAGAGTGGATAAATTTATATTTCCTGCTGACTTTCTTGTTTTAGATTGTGAAGCAGATGAAAACGCACCAATCATCCTGGGGCGACCCTTCTTAGCCACGGGAAGATCACTGATTGTTGTGGAAAAAGGAGAACTCACCATGAGAGTGAACGATCAAGAGATTAAGCTGAATGTTCTCCAAGCTATGAAACATGCTTATGCAGATGAGGAATGCAAGGTTGTCACTGAAGTTAACTTTGATCAACCCTGCATCAGGTCAGGCTGTCACGACATCAACATTGGTCACTGCCTCGACAGCCACTTACAGGACTGTCACGACAGCACCGACGACAGGAACTCCTCAGAATCCGAAACATCAGATACTGAAGGTCAGGAGGAGGTAAATTGGATAGGCGATTGATGAGTGTTTAAAAGTTCTATTATTTACACCTTTTTTAACCCATATTTCTGCTGCATTCAAGCATTATTCATTGCATTTAGGTCAGTTTACAGCAAAACATCACAAATATAGTAAAAGGCACAGCATATAACTGTTCACAAGCATGCACACACTGCACAAGGACTATAGGGAGATTCCAGACAGATCCTAATCTTTCCGACAGGTTGCTGCCGCCATAGAGAATGAGCGACGGGTAAGGGACAGTTCACTGTTTGAAGGCCAACACAAAAATTTTCATTTTTCTTTTAAGTCTTAATTGCTTGAGGACAAGCAAAAACTTGAGTTTGGGGGTGTGATGAGTGTTTAAAAGTTCTATTATTTACACCTTTTTTAACCCATATTTCTGCTGCATTCAAGCATTATTCATTGCATTTAGGTCAGTTTACAGCAAAACATCACAAATATAGTAAAAGGCACAGATTCTACTAAAAATGGCTGTTTTTGTAGGTATCTGCCATAGAAGACGGAGAAGGCAGGCGCAGGGCAGATAAGCAGAAGAGCTGAACTGGACAAGCAGCCGAAGAAGACGAACCTGTCATGGACCTGTCGTGACAGCAAGGTGACAGCAGACTTATGAAGAGGAAAAGTAAAGTTGATCTCGATAGATAGAGAAAAATCTGCTCGTCTGTCGTGTGGAAGCCAAATATTTTTCCAAGCCCCGGATCAAAAGATATGTCAAGCCAAAGCTCAAGGAGAAGAAATTCCTAGAAACAAGGATGCGGCTGGAAAGTAGGAGACTTTAGAGATTTAGTCTTTATTAGAATCTTACTTTTAATTAAAGTTGTAATCCTTGTTACCTTAGATAACTTGAGCCCAAAGCTTATATAAGGGCATAGATTAAACCTAGAGCAAAACCGATTACCCCATAACCGAAACCTAAACCCCCCTGTCGTCCACCCGTCACCGACATGTTCTAAATTCCCCTAGGGCTACGGGTTGTTTTGTAAAGTAGTTGCAAGGGTTGCTTTGTTTTAGGATTTTTCAAGTTCAATAAAATAAACTTCAAGTTCTTTTATCTTGGTTTTAATATCTTACAAGAGCATCGGGAGAGCATTGTGAGGTTATCCATTTACTTAGCATCAGGAGAGTTAAGTATACGAAAGAGATAAGAGCGCGTTCTCTAGTTTATAGTTGAACCATCTCGTGCCTAGGGATAGGGCGAGGTTAAGTGGCTAAGGAAGAATTCATACACATCGGTGTTCATCCTTCGATTCACGCCGGGAGGTATCATCAAAGACGTGATCATCGACAGACTTGTGCCTAGGGATAGGGCAAGGCAGATATGGGATTCTTGCCAAGCTTGAAGTACAGAGTTAGTGTTCGCTGCCGCGATAGCTAACGGACAGCTGCCGCGACAGGTGCTGTCGGCGACAGGCGCGACGACAGAACTGGAGATCCTAAGCAATTCAATACCTGCACTACTGAGCAATTCAATACCAGCCCATTCTCTCTATCTTGATTACTTTACTTTTATTTTTCCAGTATTCTTATTTATTTTCGTGACAAATATCTTAATCTATTCTTCCCCCCTTGTGCAGATAGCGAAGGAAAGGGTTAGCCCAGTCCCTGTGGAGACGATATCCGATACTTCGTATCACTTTATTACTTGCGACGTGTACACTTGCACTCAATTGCGATAGACACTTTTACACGCAACAAGTTTTTGGCGCCGTTGCCGGGGACTGGCAACACACTCTTACCCTAGCTTCTGCACTTTTCTTTTCTTTTTCTTTTTATTTTTATTTTTCTATTTAAAAAAAAATTCAGGTGAAAAATACAGGTTCAAGGGCATCAACATGCCAGGAAAAACCATTCGAGAGTTGATGTGGGAAAGTTCTTGCAATTACCGTAAAGACATGCTGCCAGGGCAGCAGCCGTGGCAGCAACAGGGGCAGCAAATGTCGATGCCACAGCAGCAAAAATTTTTATGGTACGATCAAAACCCACAAAATTTTTTATACGATAACAGTTTTGCTACAGAACCCGACCTGCCCTGGCAATGTCATCATCCTCAAGAGCAGTCAAAATCCTTAGAAGACACACTGCAAGCCTTCTTGGCAATCGCTCAAAAAGTGTCAGCCTCTACGAACGCAAGTATCGCCAAGATGGATGAACTCTTGAGCAGACCAGTCCTCATTCATGCCACAGATGAACCTGAAATCCTGAGGCAAGACGACGAGGATGCCCATGTGAAGGAATACCCAACATATGATGAGTCTGAGCAACAACCTGCCATGGCAATGACCGAGGAGCCGGAATGGAGCAACACCGCGACAATGCTTAGTGAAATTCAAGAGAATGTCACGGCAGCAACAACTTTTGAGGCAGAAACTCCAGTCAAAGCGGAAACTGCCGCCTCGACAGAAACTGCCGCCTCGACAGCAACTGCCGCCTCGACAGCAACTGCTGCCTCGGCAGCAACTGATGATGCAGCAGCAACCACGTCAGAGGCAAATTCTCAACCCACGACCTCGATTATGCCTAACCAAGATTGCACACATCCATCCCTGTCATGGCACTCGCACGACCACCTAGAAGAGCTACCCAATGACAATGCCTCGCCGATGGAATATGAGCAGGTAATAAACGAACCTTTTGAATTATATGAAAACTCACCAATTCCATTGCAGGTATTAGAGGAACCAAAGCCGGTGGACATAGAATCATCAAAGTCTCTACTGATGGAGATTTACGAGTGGTCAACAGAATTTAGTATAGAGAGCGATGGCACTTACCAATGTCCCATTGACCTGCAAAGTAACCTGCCAACGGACTGTCAAAATAACTGCCTGCCACAGCAGCAGGCACGACAGCAAGGGCTACATTCAACCACAACAATATTCAACAGAAACAAGGTAAGTTTGTAGCCGAATGTCAATTTGATTTGTTCTAATCATATATTCATGCCCTCAGAAACATTACCGAGAAGGGAGGACTTCATGGACTACAAAGGGAAGAGAAAGAAAGGAGCCCCCACCATGAGAAAAATCACCAGATGGAGGGTACAGATGGACTTCAAGAAGTACCGGAAACGACCCCTCAAGCATCGATAGAACATGGAGTATTTTTCTTACTTATTTATTATTAGGAAATAAGGTTTATTTTATTCGAATAATGTTTTTCTATTTTTATGTTTTTAGGAAATAAAGGAGTCAAGAAGAAAAGGAGAAGTGACCCAAGCCCACCGCCCATCCATCAGCCCATTTATGGAGACCTGTCGTTTCGGCTGCCGCCGCGGACGGATATGACAGGCTGTCAACAGACTGACACGGCAGACGCAGAAGCGTGCGGCAGGCGCGTAACAGACGAATAAATGCGTGTCAGACGCGTCAGACACGCTAAATCCAATCTGCCGCTCCGTTATTCACACCTGCCGTTACAGCATTAAACGGGCAGCAACTCGACCGCTATAAAACCCCGTTTCATTTTCATTTTCACTCACTTCTGTCTTTCTTACTTGTTCTCCCTTTTTAGTTTTCATTTGCTTTCATTTTACTCTTCACAACCCTTGCACTAATATGTCTTATAGGAAAACCCGACGCAATGCTGCTTCCACTTTCTCAGCGGCAGCAGCTCCGACATCCAGGTCGTGGAGCAACCTGCCCCTGAACCTGCCTAGCCTCCTCCACAGCCCAGACGCCGCCATCAGATCCGTGTCAGCAGCAGCAGCGAGGCAGCGACTAAAATTTAAGTTTTTACCTCTTATTGCTGCATGCCTTTATATTTTGTGATGTAGTTTTTCTTTATTTTATTTTTCATGTCATTTTGCATTGAGGGCAATGCAACCCTCGAGTTTGGGGGTGGCAACCCTCCATCATTAATGGAGTCTTAAGTACATTTTTTTTATTTATTGTTGTGTCTTTTATTTATTTAAGTTCTGTAAAAAAAATCAGAAAATATAAAACTGTTGGCTTAAAACTGTGAAGTAAACTTACCTGTCATGACAGCTCTGTCGTGGCAGCATCTTTAGGACAGTTTAAGGAGAAGTTTAGAGCCTTTCTATAGTTCTGAAAATTTAAACACCTTTGTGACTGTTATATTGCTTAGATTTCTTTTAGCCAAACTAGAATAGGATGCTTAAAACTTGAATAGCCCCTAGAGGTGCCTAACACTGGCTCTAGGAAAGAAGTTTAGCAAAAGAAAAACAAAAACCTAGAGGTGCCCGAAACCGGCTCTAGGAAGCTAACTAGAGGTGCCCAAAACCGGCTCTAGAAAAATTTAGCTTGAAAATAGAAGAAAAAGAAGCATGAAAATGTGCCTTCTAAAAAAAAAGTAAGCTTTGGCATAAAAATTTGAGTTGAGGAGTTGAATATTCTAGTGAAACTAAGAGAGTCTTAGCATATAACTGTTCACAAGCATGCACACACTGCACAAGGACTATAGGGAGATTCCGGACAGATCCTAATCTTTCCGACAGGTTGCTGCCGCCATAGAGAATGAGCGACGGGTAAGGGACAGTTCACTGTTTGAAGGCCAACACAAAAATTTTCATTTTTCTTTTAAGTCTTAATTGCTTGAGGACAAGCAAAAACTTGAGTTTGGGGGTGTGATGAGTGTTTAAAAGTTCTATTATTTACACCTTTTTTAACCCATATTTCTGCTGCATTCAAGCATTATTCATTGCATTTAGGTCAGTTTACAGCAAAACATCACAAATATAGTAAAAGGCACAGATTCTACTAAAAATGGCTGTTTTTGTAGGTATCTGCCATAGAAGACGGAGAAGGCAGGCGCAGGGCAGATAAGCAGAAGAGCTGAACTGGACAAGCAGCCGAAGAAGACGAACCTGTCATGGACCTGTCGTGACAGCAAGGTGACAGCAGACTTATGAAGAGGAAAAGTAAAGTTGATCTCGATAGATAGAGAAAAATCTGCTCGTCTGTCGTGTGGAAGCCAAATATTTTTCCAAGCCCCGGATCAAAAGATATGTCAAGCCAAAGCTCAAGGAGAAGAAATTCCTAGAAACAAGGATGCGGCTGGAAAGTAGGAGACTTTAGAGATTTAGTCTTTATTAGAATCTTACTTTTAATTAAAGTTGTAATCCTTGTTACCTTAGATAACTTGAGCCCAAAGCTTATATAAGGGCATAGATTAAACCTAGAGCAAAACCGATTACCCCATAACCGAAACCTAAACCCCCCTGTCGTCCACCCGTCACCGACATGTTCTAAATTCCCCTAGGGCTACGGGTTGTTTTGTAAAGTAGTTGCAAGGGTTGCTTTGTTTTAGGATTTTTCAAGTTCAATAAAATAAACTTCAAGTTCTTTTATCTTGGTTTTAATATCTTACAAGAGCATCGGGAGAGCATTGTGAGGTTATCCATTTACTTAGCATCGGGAGAGTTAAGTATACGAAAGAGATAAGAGCGCGTTCTCTAGTTTATAGTTGAACCATCTCGTGCCTAGGGATAGGGCGAGGTTAAGTGGCTAAGGAAGAATTCATACACAT
This sequence comes from Hibiscus trionum, assembly GCA_030270665.1. Classification (NCBI taxonomy): domain Eukaryota; kingdom Viridiplantae; phylum Streptophyta; class Magnoliopsida; order Malvales; family Malvaceae; genus Hibiscus; species Hibiscus trionum. The sequence goes on from BSYR01000050.1 coordinate 3,738,871, forward strand.
CGGTGTTCATCCTTCGATTCACGCCGGGAGGTATCATCAAAGACGTGATCATCGACAGACTTGTGCCTAGGGATAGGGCAAGGCAGATATGGGATTCTTGCCAAGCTTGAAGTACAGAGTTAGTGTTCGCTGCCGCGATAGCTAACGGACAGCTGCCGCGACAGGTGCTGTCGGCGACAGGCGCGACGACAGAACTGGAGATCCTAAGCAATTCAATACCTGCACTACTGAGCAATTCAATACCAGCCCATTCTCTCTATCTTGATTACTTTACTTTTATTTTTCCAGTATTCTTATTTATTTTCGTGACAAATATCTTAATCTATTCTTCCCCCCTTGTGCAGATAGCGAAGGAAAGGGTTAGCCCAGTCCCTGTGGAGACGATATCCGATACTTCGTATCACTTTATTACTTGCGACGTGTACACTTGCACTCAATTGCGATAGACACTTTTACACGCAACAGCGATCGTCCAGGTAAGTTATTCGAACCTTTAAATTATACTTCGGATAACCATGCAATCCAAAAGCCATCTACTGTTGAGCCCCCTGTTTTAGAACTGAAGCCCCTGCCAGGGCAGCTAAAATATGCTTTTCTTGGTTCAAATGATATGTTGCCCGTAATCATCTCTTCCAAGCTGATGCAGGAACAGGAACATCAGTTAGTAGAAATGTTGCAGCAGCACAAAAAGGCAATTGGATAGACGATAGCTGATATTCAAGGCATTAGTCCGGCATTATGCATGCATGAAATCCTCTTAGAGGAAGATCATAAGCCGACTATAGATGCCCAAAGGCGGCTAAACCATGTGATGAAAGAGGTGGTGCGTAAAGAGATAATCAAATGGTTAGATGCTGGTATTATTTACGCCATCTCCGACAGCAAGTGGGTAAGCCCGGTGCAATGTATTCCCAAGAAAGGTGGAATGACCGTGGTGACCAACGAAAACAATGAGTTAATCCCAACCAGGACTGTGACCGGTTGGAGGGTTTGTATGGACTATCGGAAGCTTAACAAAGCTACCCAAAAGGACCACTTTCCTTTACCCTTTATTGACCAAATGCTTGATATATTAGCGGGTAAACCTTACTATTGTTTTCTTGATGGTTATTCAGGTTACAATCAAATCGCTATCGCACCGGAAGATCAAAAAAAGATGACTTTCACATGCCCGTATGGAACTTATGCTTTTAGGAGAATGCCATTCGGACTATGTAATGCACCCGCCACCTTCCAAAGGTGCATGATGGTCATATTCTCCGATATGGTGGAGGACTTCCTTGAGATTTTTATGGATGATTTTTCAGTCTTTGGGGACGATTTTGAGAGCTGCCTAGGTAATCTACAAAAGGTACTTGAAAGATGTGAAAAAGCAAATCTAGTCTTGAATTGGGAAAAATGTCACTTTATGGTGGATGAAGGGATAGTCCTTGGCCATAAGATTAGCTGCCGTGGCATAGAAGTCGACAGGGCCAAAATAGAAGTGATCGAAAAGCTGCCGCCGCCGACCACAGTCAAGGGAATTAGAAGCTTCTTAGGACATGCTGGTTTTTACAGGAGGTTCATTGCGAATTTCTCAAAAATCACCAAGCCCCTATGCCATCTCTTGGAGCAGAACCGACCCTTTGACTTTAATGATCAATGTACTGAAGCATTCAAGGTTATGAAGGAAAAACTGGTAACAGCCCCAATAGTACAGCCACCAGACTGGACACAGCCGTTTGAGATCATGTGTGATGCTAGTGACTATGCTGTCGGGGCAGCACTTGAGCAGCGGAAAGACAAATTATTTCATGTCATATACTATGCCAGCAAGACACTGAATGACGCCCAAGTGAACTACACCACCACAGAAAAAGAGTTATTAGATGTGGTATTCTCCATTGACAAGTTTCGTTCTTACATACTTGGAACGAAGGTCATAGTACACACAGACCATTCTGCCCTCAAATATCTGTTCGCGAAAAAGGATGCAAAGCCTCGATTGATACGGTGGATCCTGCTACTGCAAGAATTCGACCTTGAAATCAAGGACAAAAAGGGGACAGAAAACCAGGTAGCAGATCACTTGTCCAGATTGGAGAAGGGAAAGAGTCTACCAATAGATGAGACAAACATACTGGAGACCTTCCCAGACGAGCAGCTCTTTGTTGCCGCAATCACTGTCGCGACAGCCATGGCGGCAGGTACGTATTCTGAACTTCCTTGGTATGCAGATTTCGTTACTTTCTTAGTTAGCGAAATAATTCCTCCTGACCTTAATTATCAAGCCAGGAAGAGGTTCCAAAATGATGTTAAGCATTATTATTGGGACGAACCTCTTCTTTTCAAAATCTGTGCATATCAGGTTATAAGGAGATGTGTACCACAGGAAGAGCAGAAAGATATATTGCATCACTGCCATGCTTCACAGTATGGAGGACACTTAGGAGGCAACAAAACTGCTGCCAAGGTGCTGCAGTCAGGATTTTATTGGCCGTCACTATATAAAGATGCACAAATCTTCTACAAAAGATGTGACAGGTGCCAAAGGACAGGAAACATCTCACGGAGAAACGAGATGCCGCTGCAGAACATTCTAGAAGTCGAGATCTTCGACGTTTGGGGGATTGATTTTATGAGACCTTTTCCATCTTCATGTGGGAATCTATATATCCTCCTGGCAGTAGATTATGTCTCTAAGTGGGTTGAAGCAATCGCCACTCAAAAGAACGATGCCAAGACAGTTAAACAGTTTTTACACAAGAACATTTTTTCTAGGTTTGGCATCCCTAAGGCGATTATCAGTGATGAAGGGAGGCATTTTGACAATAGGGTTATTGCTGCTGCCTTGAAGAAATATGGTGTTAAGCATCGGATCGCGATAGCATATCACCCACAGACCAATGGACAAGCTGAAATATCTAATAGGGAAGTTAAGAACATTCTTGAGAAGACGGTTAAGCCAACTAGGAAAGACTGGTCTTTACTCCTCAATGATGCATTATGGGCTTATAGAACAGCTTTTAAAACTCCATTAGGAATGTCTCCATACCGGTTGATTTATGGAAAAACATGTCATCTACCTGTCGAAATAGAGCACAGAGCATACTGGACGATCAAGACAGTGAATATGGACTTCGACAGGGCAGGGCAGAAAAGGTTGTTGGATCTGAACGAAATTGAAGAAATCCGAACAATGGCCTATGACAATGCAAGAATTTACAAGGATAAAACGAAGAAGTGGCATGACAAAAAGTTGCTGCCACGACAGTTCTGCCCAGGGCAGCTTGTATTGTTGTTCAATTCTAGACTGAAACTTTTCCCAGGGAAACTGAAGTCTAGATGGTCTGGCCCTTTTCAAGTCGTACAGGTTTTTCACCATGGTGCCATCACAATCCGATCACTAAAAGACGGGCACCAATTCAAAGTCAACGGACAGCGTCTCAAGCATTATCAGGGGACTGAAGCCCTAGGAATACAGGAAGTGGTTACCTTAGGAGATGCCCCACCTGGCATCCCTAACTTAACCTAATTTTTATTTTTATTTTTATTTTATTTTATTATTTATTAGTTAATAAGATTTATTTTATTTGAATAATGTTTTTATTTTCATTGTTTTTAGGAAATAAAAGAGTCAAGAAGAACAAGAGAAGTGAACTTAGCCCATCATCCATCCACCAGCCCAACAAAACCCAACAGTTGAAGCCTGTCGTTACAGCTGCCGCGACAGACGCGTAAAATACAGGCTGTCATCACGCTGTCGCGACAGACGCGGAAACACGTCACAGACGCGTAACAGATGCGGAAACGTGTGTCAGACGTGTCAGACACGCTAACTCATAACAGCTGGCCCCGTTATTCGCGCCTGCCGTTACAGCTTCAACGGGCAGTAAAATTTCTCTCTATATAACCCCGTTTCATTTTCATTTTCATTCACTTCTACTTTTCTTACTTGCCCTCTCTCTTTAGTTTTTATTTGCTTTCAGTTTATTTCCACAACCCTTGCACAAATATGTCTTCTAGGAAAACCCGACGCAGTGCTGCCTCCAGCTCTACACCGGCAGCAACTCCCCCACGTTCCTTTGCTAACAAATACATGTGGGAAGAGAGGGGGTTTATCTACACATCAACGGAGGAACATCTAGGCCTCAAACCATTCATCGCCCGAAAGATCAGAGCATTACATTGGCAAACCTTCGCAGAGCAGCCGGAGGAGATGAATGTCACGCTGGTTAGAGAATTCTATGCTGCCATCAGCAGCAGGACAGCGACAACGGTGCTCGTTCGAGGGAAACAGGTGCCATTTGAAGCAGAATACATTAATACCCTCTATGGCTTCTACATAGGTATCAATGAAGACGGCCACCAGCAATTCCTGAATACACTAGACACTGCTGCCTACGACATTGTCATGGCATAACTGACGGAGGAGAGAACTGAATGGAACACCAGCAAGAAGAATCCAAGGACAGTACGTAGGACCCAGCTGCTGCCGGAGGCAAAGTTGTGGAATGCCTTCATAAAGAAGAGGATCATGCCATCATCCTACAACACCACCGTCGACCAGCCAAGGTTAGCGTTGATACACTCAATTCTGCATGAACGACCTATTAATGTGGGCAGATTTATTCGAGAAAGTATTTTGGAGTGTGCGCATAGACCAACGGGTCCCCTCTACCTTCCATACCTCATCACCTCGCTCTGCCGCGGCCATAATGTTCCAGAGCTGCGCACTGATTTGATAGAAGAAGGAAAAGGTTGGAATGAAAAGAAAATCCTCAGCCTGATGGAGTTGACCGTCGCTACCCCTCTGTCGTCATTCGACCCTGCCGCCGCCACAGCCGACACGACAGAGCAGCAGCACACTGAACCAGCTGCCGCAGCAGCTGCCCCGACAGGCACCTCAGCCCAGATATTAGCTGCCATTCAGAAGCTGGAGGAGAGACAGCTGGGCTTAATGAATTTCATCAGGGACTTTGCTGCCTCTACGGTAACTTTTATTCAAAACTCCTTAAATTTCCCTGATGCTGCATTCCCCACTTTTCCTACCCATTATTTCACTGTACCTACACCTGCCCACACACCTACACCCGTTGCCACCCCACGGACACCTTCTGCCGCTTCAACGCCAACACATGCCCCAACAGCAGCGGGCAGCACCCATGCCAAGACTTTTGCCCGTGGGACAAAGAGAAAGACAGCAACGGAAGAACTTGATGACTTTATTGCCGGTCTCTCTTCCTCCTCAGTTTGGGCCGCCAGTGATAATGAGCCCTCGATCAAGAGGAATTTGTCAAAAGAGTTCTCACCAATGAAGAGGCAAAAGCGGATGGCAGACAAAGGTAACGTGCAAAAAGCCAGCAGCAGTGGAGGTGACGGCAGCACCGGTGGTGACAGCAGCAGCAGCGGAGAGAGCAGCAGTAGCTCGGAAATCCAGGTTGTGGAGCAACCACCTCACATCTCCCCGACCAGGGTCCAGCCACCACGGGAGGCCAAAGCAAAGAACACATCAGCTTCCCCCGTGCCCCAACCCGCCCCGAGAACTAGAGCCCGCCGCCAGATCAGACTCAGCAGCAGCAGCGAAGACAGCGAATAAAATTTAAGTTTCTTATCTTATTATTGTTGCCTGCTATATATTTTGTGATGTACTACCTTATTTTTTTCTGTCATTTAGCATTGAAGGCAATGCAACCCTTGAGTTTGGGGGTGGCATCTCTCCATTAATGGAGTGCATCTTAGTTTAAAAATTTGGTGTCTTTACCTAGTTTATTTTTCTCTTAAAAAAATGAAAATATTGAAAACTTTGGCTGAAAACTGTGACTTGAACTTACCTGTTGTGACAGCCCTGTCGTGGCAGCGACTTTAGGATAGTCTTTAGGAGAAGTTTTAGAGCCTTTCTATAGTTCTGAAAACTTAAACACCATTGTGACTGTTATACTGCTTAGACTTCTTTTAGCCAAACTAGAATAGAAAACTTAGCACTTAGAGTAGAAAATAGACTAGAATCTCAGGAAACCTAGAGGTGCCCACCACTAGCTCTAGGCAGATAACCAGAGAAAAACTTCTAGAGGTGCCTATCACCGGCTCTAGATAGTTAACTAGAGGTGCCTGAAATACTGGCTTTAGTAAAGAGAAGAAATTAGAAGAAAAAAAAGGAATTAACTAGAGGTGCCCGATTCTGGCTCTAGTAAGAAAAAGAAAGAAATCAGTCTCGTAAGAAAAACTCTAAACAAGCTAAAGTATAATATTCTAGTGAAACTAAGAGAGTCTTGGCATATAACTGTTCACAAGCATGCACACACTGCATGAGGACTATAGAGAGATGCCGGACAGATCCTAGATTATCCGACAGGTTACTGCCGCCACAGGGAACGAACGACGGGTAAGGGAAAGTTCACTGTTTGATAGCCAAAAACAAAAATATTTCATTTTTCTTTTAGGTCTTAGTTGCTTGAGGGCAAGCAAAAACGTGAGTTTGGGGGTGTGTTGAGTATATAAATGTTCTATTATTTACACCTCTTTTAACCCATATTTCTGCTGCATTCATGCATTATTTATCACATTTAGGTCAGTTTACAGCAAAACATCACAAATACATTAAAAGGCACAGTTTCTACTAAAAATGGTTGTTTTTGCAGGTTGCTACTGTAGCAGATGGAAAGGGCAGGCGCTGGGCAGTGAAGCAGAAGAGCTGGAACTGGACGAGCAGTCAAGGAGGACGATGCTTCCATGGTTGCCGCTGTCACAGCAGAGGACGACAGCAGTTTTGTGGAGAAGATGCAAAGTGGACCTCGACAGATAGAGAAAATTCAGCCCGTCTGTCGTGTGAAATCACCATATTTTTCCAAGCCCCAGATCAGAAGATATTCCAAGCCCAAAGTTCAAGGAGAGATAATCCCAAGAAACAAGGATGACGGCTGGAAAGTAGATTCCTTGAAGATTTAGTCTTTATTAGAATCATACTTTAAATTAAAGTTGTAATCCTTGTTAAATTAGAAAACTTGAGCCCAAAGCTTATATAAGGGCATATATCTTAACCTAGGGGAAGAACCGATTACCCTAGCCTTCTCTCTCAACCTCTAGTCGTTTTCCTTCCCACACCATGTTCTAAATTCCCCCTAGGGCCACGGGTTGATTTGTAAAGTAGTTGCAAGGGTTGTTTTTGTTTTAGGAATTTTCAGTTCAATAAAATAAACTTCAAGTTCTCTTATTTTGGTTATTAATATCTTGCAAGAGCATCGGGAGAGCATTGTGAGGTTATATATTTACTTAGCATCGGGAGAGTTAAGTATACGAAAGAAATAAGAGCAAGTTCTCTAGTTTATAGTTGAACTATCTCGGGCCTAGGGATAGGACGAGGTTAAGTGGCTAAAGAAGAATTCATCCACATCGGTGTTCATCCTTCGATTCACGTCGGGAGGTATCATCAAAGACGTGATCATCGACAGAGTTGGACCTAGGGATAGGCCAAGGCACATATGGGATTCTTGCCAAACTTGAAGTACGGAGTTGAGTGGTTGCTGCCGCGACAATCAACGGACTGCTGCCGCGACAGGTGCTGCCGCGACGGGCGCGACGATAGAACTGGATTTCCTAAACTCTGCAATACCTGCACTACTGAGCAATTCAATACCAGCCCATTCTCTCTATCTTGATATCTCTACTGTTTTATTTACGTTTACTTTATTATTCTCGTGACAACTTTCTCAAATATTTTCTTTACTTTCGTGTAGTGAATTAAGGTGAAGCTATTAGCCCAATCCATGTGGAGACGATATCTGATACTTTGTATCACTTTACTACTTGCGTCGTGTATACTTGCACTACAATTGCGATAGACTATTTTACACGCAACACTTTTCCCATATTAAGTTTAAATTTAATTTGGTGCGAAAATAAATTAATCGGCTATCCTATCATAGGCACAAGTTATAACAAATTTTACTGTCCCAATTATTACTAAGGCAAGTACAGTGTAACCTATATGCAACTAGGTATGCCTAGAGAAAAGATGCGAGAGCTATCCCCCCCAAACTCGAGATGGACATTGCCCTCAATGCACAAAATAAAAGTAAAACTGAAAAAATAAATATGAGAAAGGGAAAGAAAACAAAGGCCTAGTTGCTGTCAGATGGTGGAGAAGATGTGGAGGAGCTATCTGCTCTTTCGCCAGTTGCGGGTTGCGGCAGTGCTGCCCCTGTTGTGAATGGCGGCTCGATTCCTTAGGGTCTGAATCTAGGTAAGTAGTTGTGAGACGGGAATAAAATGCAAATAAAATCTGGTCCTAAGTAGGTAAAATCTACTTCTAAATAAAATAATAAAGATGTGGAAAAATAAAAACTTATACAAAATTTTGTTACTCTAGGAGTGCATTAATATGCATCTCCTAGAGTAACTACTCCCTTAACGGTTTAGCTTAAGAGGGTCGTTTTCGATACTTCTTGCAATCCATCCGCAAACTCCATCTAGTGATTATCCTTATGGTGGAGGAGTCCTTCTTCCTCGTTCCCTTGTAGTCTATGTGAACCTTCTTCCTTGTTTTTATTCCTGAAGGCATGTACAGGTGAATAGCAAAAATTATATCAGTATCTAACCATGTACTTACCTTCTCTTTGTCGAAGTTCGTCATAGAGGAAAATTTCTTTTGCTGCCGTGGCAGCCAGTTACTGCATCAATTTTCTGTCATAATGCAGTGTAGGTCTAGGGAAAGCTCATACACTTCATGACTCCCCATACTGCTTTCCTCGGGTTCCTCCAAAATCTCCATTAGTAGAGATTTTGGTGGCTTTGAAGCTGCTAGCTTTCGCTCCTCTAAATATATGTAGTCTATGGTTGTCGAGGTTTCTGCTGAGGCGGGCATGGTTATTGAGGGATATGATGTTGTCGTGTTATCAATTTCTTTGTCGGCCTCTCTTGTTGTCGACGTGGTGTTACTTTGTTCAGGTGCTGTCAGATCGTCTTCAGGACATCATTCTAGGTGGCTATCAGGATGACTGTCAATCTCGTTATCCGGGCAGTATTCTGCATCATCCTGGATTGGAGGTTCTAGATGCTCCTCACACTTCAGGGATCCTTCCTTGCTTAGCTCTTTGTCCTCTTGTCCTGGGACATCAGTATCCCTCATGCTTAATTGTTCAGGTTCATTCATTGCATTACTGAGGACTGAATTGCTCATACGTGCATCAATCTTAGTGATGCTGGCGTCAATAGCAATTGACACTTTGTCCGTGAGCGCAAGGAAAGCTTGAAGTGTGTCCTCCAAGGATGTTGATTGTTGCTCGGGAATGTCGATTTCTGCAGCAAAACTGTTATGGTAAAAAGAATTTTGGGATTTTTTATCATACCATGAAAAGTCTTGCTGCTGCGGTGGCGGCATCTACGATAATGGCATCTATTGTTCGTAGTCAGACATCCACTCTCGAGTGGCTTTTCTCGACATGTCTTCTGCGAACAGTTGAGGGCAACTTTCGAACGCATGATTGCCTTCACAAAATTCGCAGAAATCTTCCCACATGTGGCTGCCTTTGAGTTGTAGTGCACCTGAATAAGAGCTTTCCCATTTTTTTCTTTGTTTTTTTTAATGAGATAAAGAAAAATTAAAAAACAAAAACTAAAGCAGAAAAGAAAAGTGCAGAAAAAGTAAAATCGATGGTCACTAGTGCCAATCTCTGGCAACGGCGCCAAAAACTTGTAGGGTGTGTAGGTGATCCCTTTTTTATAAGAGTGCAAGTGCACACTCCTGCCAAGTTATAGTATAAAAGATGTCGAACCCCACTAGGATTGGACAGTGATCTTCGGTTGTTGGTTTTCCTGTACAAGAAGCAAGTAGTTTAGTTTTATGTTAAGGAAGTGAAGGGAAAGCAAGTTTGTAAAGGAAGTAATCAGATTGATATAGAGGGCAGGGTTATGCTGCTTCTTAGTGTGAAACTGCGTTGAAAAGGCAAAGTTGTTTTACGCTGCCACGATATGCTGCTTCGGCGAGAAATGGAGGATTGAGGTTGCGGCCCTTTCGCTGCCGCAATGGATCTCTGTTCTTGCAACTTTCGATATCTCGGCAGGTAAGATGGAGATAAGTCCTGGTGGCAAGTCTCACAGATGCTCCAAGTTCGGTAGAGCAATTCTGAAGTGATCCTTCCTATGTCTAGGCAAGGATTCTGTCACAACGTGATGTAGGCAATACCTAGCAATCTTAGCGTAAACCTAACACAGGCAGTCGACGTTTGGTTGCTCCTTTTAGCCGCTGAAACTCGAACTTATGTCTAAGCCAAATTAGTCAACACCTTGACATGAGGAGACCGTACTTAATTCTTTCGTGAGTTTGAAACTCTCGTGCCCGACAAATAGATTTCTTCAACTGGACTTTTGGAACTAATCGAAGAAGAGAAGAACATGAATTAAGTAAACTTGGAATATTTTATTGAAAACAAACTTTTAACCTAAACAACCGTTTTCACAACTAAATTACAACATAACCCAAACCAAAGGGAGAATTAGAACATGGCGGCGGCAGAAAACCTAAGCTTATGTCTAGAGAAAAACCTAAGATATCTTCCCCTTGATTTGCTAAATACATGAGGTTTATATAGGCAAAGATCTAGTCTATGTCTTTCTGGGAGTAGAAGTCCTCAAAAGGCTTTTGTACTAAATGCAACTCTAAAATCTGACTTCTTTGAGTTGAATATGGACTTCTTTTCCCGTTGCCTTGTTCCACATGTAAGCCTATTCTTCTCATTGGACGGTTCTACATTCTGCTACAGGCGTCAGCAAATTGCATGATCGGCACCGTTAGAATCAACATTTTCTGCTCTGTCGATCGCACTCCCATTCTCCAACTCCTCAGTTTGTTGCCCTGGGCGGCACTGGGCAGCACTGGGCGGCACTGGGCTCACTTTGCTGTCCCCGTCTGCTGCCTCAGCATCCTCTCCTCTGGTCTGTCCTTCTCCCGTCAGCTTCTAGCCCTGGAAAACTAAATCTACACTAAAACAGCATCTTTACTTCACCAAATAACAAATATTCAATAAAAGCATGGCAAAACAAAGAATATTGTATTTATTCAATGCATGACCTAATTATGCCTAAAATGTACTTAAAAACAGCAATAATGTGAGATGGAATGTGCATGAAATATAGAACTTCTAGACACTTTACAGGAACCCACATCGCCAAAGACCAGGAAGTGGTTATGTTAGGAGACGCATGCCAATGCACTCCTAACAAAGCCTAATTTTATTATTATTATTATTATTCATTTTATGTTTTAGGAATTAGGTTTATTTTTCCTTAGTTATTAGGATGTAGATTTCTATTTTATCTTTGCTTTAATTTTCTAGGTTTGTTTCAAGAAACTCTCTCAACTCTACCTTCCCGCCAACAGCCGCCGAGGGCGGCCAAGCGCTTCAAGATGGTAGCACGGAAGAGGGTGATCATTGGCAAAAACGAAATCTCCTCCGAATCCAAACCAATTTAAGCTTCTCTCATTTTCTTACCTTTTGTTATTCTTATCCAATCTATGCATTAATTTTGTGTATGTAGGCATGCATTGAGGACAATGCTCCTCTTAAGTTTAGGGGGAATTAGTCCTCTAATTTTGTCTTTTCTTTTTCTTTCCTTTGTTTTTCTTGTATTTTCTAGTTTTTTTATGTTTTTCTGTTTTAATTAGGTTCTAATTGTAACATGCCTTTATTTAAAGCCTAATGAACTCTTAGTTTGAGAAAAACTCTTGAGTATCTTTTACCCACCGCGACAGATGGCCCGCCTAGGCGGCAACCTTAGCATGACTTTAGGTTACCTAATAATCCTACTATGGTCTGAACTTAAAATAAAACACTCTTTGTGACTAGTTTGATTTTAGGAGTTCTAGGAAACTTAGGTATTTTACCTAGTAAACTTGGGTAGAACTTGAAGTTTGAAAAAAAAAATCAGACGTCCTAGAGGTGCCCGAAACTTGCTCTAGGATAAGCTAGAGGTGCCCGAAACTGGCTCTAGAGAAAAAGAAAAGAAAGAAGAAGAAAAATGCAATCATTAGAAAAGCCTATTACTGACATCTAGTGGTTAAATTGAAAAAAAGGAAACTAGAGGGAAACCCAAGGGAATTAAGGTGTTTATCGAAGGTTTACTTAGAAGCCGAAGAATCATGCTTATCGCAAGGAACACACACACACTCACGAGATACATAGTTCGGTTCCGGGTACATCTTTTTTCATTCAAAGGCTTGCTAATTAGGCATAAATCTACACGGTATGTAAAGGTTGCCCAATATGCTTTCTCGACTTAGTTTGCATATGATTTTAAGTTTTGGAATGTTATTATTAGATTCAATTGCTTGAGGACAAGCAATAGTTCGAGTTTGGAGGTGTGTTAAGAACGCAAAAGTCCTATATTTATACCCTAGTTTAGCTCAATTATTGTTGTGCTTAAGTATAGTTTAGGTTGCATTTAGTAGGTAACATACACAAAATAACATAGATTAGACAATATGCCTTATTTGATGAATTTAGTTGATTTTATACATATGATACTGCTCAAGTGCGTTTTCTCCCTGTGCGTAAGGACCCACCCAGGCAGATGCCGCTGAGGCAGCAAAGAGGGCAGATGAAGAGAAAGTTGGGAGCTGAAGGATCAAGCTGTTGGAGCATTAGGAGAGCCGATCGAGGAGGAAAGAACCAAAATGTAAAGTTGTGTCAACATCTACACACCAGTACATATCCCCGCCGAGGCAATCAACTACTTGCCGTCGAGGCAGCACTTCAAGGAAGAATGGAAAAATGCAAAGTGGTATGCGATAGAAATAGCTCATCGAGCCTGGTTTTTAGAGACCACATGCACCTGCATTGGAGCCTAGCAGACAAAGAAAACCAGATCAAAGTCAAGTTGAAGAAAAGTCAAACGAGAATCTATGAGTATTTAATGATCTTTTAATGAGTTGTAATCATACTCTAACTAGTATTCCTACCCTAAACCGACTTAGACCTAGGCTCCTCCCCTATGTATATGTAATCGACTTAAAGGAGAGAACACAATTGGGATTTGAGAGAAACTCCTTCTTGTCCAAACCCTAGTGTCGTCCAAACCTACCATGTTCTAAACATTCCCTTGGGCTAAGGGTTGGTTGTGTAGTTGTTGTGAAAGTCTTGTTGTATTTGTTTAGGATTTCAGTTTTGCAATAAAATTCAAGGTTTGTTTACTCTTGGTTCTTCATTATCAAATTCTTTATCGGGAGAGAAGATGTCGGCAATCTATTTGTTCAATATCGGGAGAGTTGAACTCACGAAACTAGTAAACACAATTTTATCCAACCATAGGGTAAAGCTACTTCGGCTTAGGGATAAGTTAAGAAGTTCAGCGGCTAAAAGAGGATCCACAATCAGTTGGTGTTCGCCCTTTGATTCACGTCAGGAGGTATCATCCAAGACGTATTCGCCAATAGTACTTCAAGCTTCGGGAGAAGAGGGAGTCATAGAGAGGAGCCTTGTCGAACCTTGAATCATCGTTTAACTGCCCAGGTGATCTCACACAACTCTGCCGAGGCGGGCGCCTACTGAGGCATTCTTGTGGGCGGTGGCTGAAGTTGTTAAGTTGATCAGCAAAACTGTGCCGAGACAGTACATCAATTCTCCACACTACGAAACATCCAATGCCTACCCATTCTCTCACTCTGATTTCTCAATTCACTTTACTCGCTTTAGTTTTAGCTTCAATCAACCCAACTCCTAATATTTGTGTTTTTATTTTACTTGTGCAGAAAAGTGAACATCGAAAAGCTGTCACAATCCCTGTAGAGACGATATCTTAAATACTATAACTTGGCATCGTATACACTTACACGCTAATTGCACATCACTTTTCCACACAATAGCAAGCATCAAGCATACGACATCTACTTTGTCATTCGAGTATTTCTCAAAGGCTTCCCTTTTATCTTTGGAGGCATCATCCGCTGGTCTTTTAGGGATAGGTTCTTTCATGAATTCTAGTTTCCGTTCTAGCTTAAGGACAATCTTTTAGCTACGGAACCAATCAAGGAAGTTCAAGCCATTCAATTTGTCCTTCTCAAGGACGGGTCACAATGATAATGTGTTTGAGTTTGCCATAAAATCTACAACGATAAAATATGATTTATAAGTACCTTTTATTATGTTTATTAAGAAATTACATTCCCACTATTAAAAACCCTCAAAATTGAAAAACTTACTAAAAGTGTTTCTAGTGGGTAAGGATCCATATTTTATTTCATTCTAGGTTAGCTTTGGCTATACTCCTAGAATTCAATTATTTAGGTAAGCAACACTTGCTAATTACATCTCGTGTAATTCCTTTATTTGGTGAACAACTATTGTTCCTAATCATCTTATGATTATCCAAATCATTAGTCTTTAGGTTTCTAATCTCATTAGAAAAACCTAGTTTAACATATATTACAACCAGTGAATATCACTTGCTTATTCTTTGCGTTTAACCAAGATAGATCTAAGTATTTTGCTTTGGTAAAACCTACATAGTACCGATCGAGGTTTTAACTAAGGCTAATATTGGATGACTAATTTTAATTGAATATGGAGGGTTTCTGTTATATTATTCTCGACATTCTATCACGATCTAATCAATTGCCATCATACTAAAAACACACATTGTATCATATACATGTAAAACAATAAATATAAATGCAATGGTTATATCCTTTAAAACTAAGGTGGCACATCCCAAGCCAATGAGAGAACCAAAATACTAAAGATAGAACTTGCTTCTCAAGCATCTAATCCACCTTTGATTGGCCCATCATTATGCTCCTTTGATCCACGATTTCTCCGCAAATATTATAATTTTTCAGAAACTTGTTTTACATACGAGGGAGTAAGATGATAGGAGAATTGCAATTGAAGAAAGAAAGGCGCGACACTCAGGCCGTATTTATATAAAACCAAAATAAATGGGCTATAACCATGTATTTCAAACACTGTGCATATCAAACAAAACATCGACGCGGTTTATTATTGAGGTCTTGACAGAGCCCCGTGCATATCAAACATATCATCTTAATTGTTGTGTAAAAACCTCACAATTTGATAACTTTTATCAACATTCTCGCTTTTTTCAGGATTTCAAAATCCATGAGGTTTTTACTTGAACAACTCTTTGTTACTTTCCCCGCACGTTATCTATATACTAATCATTAGTCTAAATATAACTATCACGCATATATGTTAACGCTTAACATTCGAAAACCCTAACATATCTCTGACTCACTCTTTAATTACTTGGAACAATCAATTTAATTTATTCAGATTATGCATAAAAGGATCTAATGCGTGAAAATATCATATATTCGTCAAAAAAATTGAATAAACCCTAATATAATAACATGCATCTCAGATAAAAGCATCATCCAAGTATTTAAGTTCGAATTCGTATCATACAAATGGCTCTGATACCACTATTGGGAAATGCCAGTACACCCCAAGGCACATGGAAAAATTATCCGGCGAATTCCGCTAGTGATCCATATACAAGGGACGAATTCGGGGTGAATAGGGATGAAATATTACCTTAATAAATCTGGTATCTTGATATCTTTAGGGAGTTAGGATAAACCAAATCGAATCTGAGTTGTCACAATAGTGTTCCGACCTCTACGCAGTCCACCCGAACGAAACGAACAATATTTTCTATTCTCTAACTGTTAGAGAGGTTTTCCGAAAAAGCATACTATGGCCGATAGACCTTATGTCTTTATATAGCATTCAAAAACCTGATTCTAATTAAATTCAGATTCATTAAATATACAATATATTTAACCGAATATAATTAAATATGAAGAATATGATTCTACTTTAAATTGAATTCATTAAATATACAATATATTTAACTGAATACAATTAAATATGTAGAATATGATTCTATTTTAATTAGGTTTCTTTAGGGATATATATATTTTAATAGTGTTTGATAATTACAATAATTATCTAGTATTAAAATATATATAAACGAGATTATCTATAATTACAATAATTATAATAATTTCGTTTTAATAATTATTACGTATACAACAAGTTTGTACACATGCTATCTAGTCGATATTTGTTCGTTTCAATCATAAGGTGTGACCCTTGTAGGTTCATACAACAATTCTAATATTACAAGCAATGAGATTCATCTAGCAATACATCATTGCTACCTAAGTTACATGAAGTCGTGGTTCGACTTTACCTTTTTCTATGGTTAACTTCTTTTATGAATTACATCCTTTTGTCCTCATATCTAGATCGAACGCAAGTCGTGGATTAGTCACACTTGTACAGTTCATCTAGTATTTCTTGATATCTTGAGTAGACCATGATAAACGAATAACTACGATATCTCATATCAATTTATTCAAGCATGACCATGCATTTTCTAGTCTCACTCAATCAAGTGGCCTACGATATTACTCCTATTATGTAGGGGGGACAAATCCTATCTTGATCAACCATATTTCGTTATATAGATTGTGACATATCCAATATCAGTCTTTATATTGTAGTCTGTTACAACACACGTTTGACCGCATCAAAATATGTCACTCTCGATATTGAAATAATGATGATCTCAAGTTTGAGGATCATACACTTAGTTATCACCATGAGCAATGTTGTGACTGTCACATAATAATCCAAGAAACATGCTCTTTGTTGTGTGTGTAAAGTGCCCCGCAATTGTGCAAGTATACACATCTCAAGTAATAAAGTGATGAGTATTAAGTATCGTCTCCACGGGGATTGGTGTAACCTTCAATGTTATCGTCTCGCACTAAAAAGGAAATAAAAGTAAAGAATGCAGGTGATTGGTTGGGTTTTTAGAGTAATCTAATAAACAGAAAATAAAATAAGCCAATAAACTAAAGAGTTGAGTAATCAAGATGAGAGAATTGGCCAGATTATATTGTGTCGTAGTGTTGAAACCAATTGGAATTGTCTCGGTTTTTGAATGCAACGAACACCGGATTTCCTCTGCAATGACCAAGGCTACTTCTGCGACAACGGGTTTAATAAATACCTCGGCAATCCCTTGCTTGGGCAGCAACGAACAACGTCAAGGTTCGGCAAAGCGTACTTCAGTGGCTCCTCCTTATCCCTAAGTCGAAACCGTGCTGATGTGGATGCCTTGATAATACCTCCCAGCATGAACCAAGGGTAGACAACAACCCATCTTGCGCTCCTTTTAGCCGTTGAAATCCACAACTTATCCCTAAGCCGAATTAGTATTCACCATCGATTTGATTGAATAAAGACCATGCTCATTCGTTTCGTGAATCTAACTCTCCTTATATTTGATAAATATATAGTTAACGAGATCCTCTCCCAATTCACTCGCAAACAAGATTAAAAACCAAGAATGAACAAACCTTGAATTTAAATTGCAAACTCAAAAACCTAAACAAATATAATCGTTCTCAAAACCAAAATCCCAAAATAACCCAAGCCAATTCACATCAATTCATGACTTGGGTTCAAAAGATATACAAAGAATAATCCTCAAACATGAATCGAAAAGAAGCAAAGAAGAAGAAGAAGATGTCGAACAACCCCCTTTGAATCTCTCTCAATCGAACTCTCCTTCAAGTTGACAGCTTGGCCTTACTTATATAGGAGATGGCTAGGTCAAAGTCTTTCTTGAGGAGGAAGTTAAGTTTGAATTAAATTGAATAAAAGAAATATATCTCTTTTACTTTATTCTTTTATTCATCCCAAAACTCTTATTTTCTTGGAATTTAATTTCTCTTTGACCTCTTCATGAATTTCCAAGCTCCGATCTTCATGCAAACCACCTCTAAAAAATCAGGATTTTTAGCTCTTCAAGTCACCTACCACTTTGCCCTTTTCTCTCTTGTCGATAATTCCCCGGGAATTCCCTCGGTAATGGCTCGGCATAGTTCGGCGCGGCAATAAACTGTTAGTGGTCTCTCGTTCGTGGCATCGGGCTCGGCAATGATCGGCATGTATTGTCGCGGTATCAGGTTGTTGCGGAATTGCCGCGTCAAGGCTCAGCAATCCCTGGCATAACCTGCATATGCACAAAACGCATACCTAGCAGTACCTTTTTCTACAAAATAACTAAATTATGAACTCAAGCATAACGGTAAAGGAAATTATGAAAGTATGCATGAATGCCTAATAATACAACAAAAATGTGCCTAAGTTTTACAATAATATGAGTAAAATGGGTAATAAAAATAGTACTTTTGAACACTCATCACACCCCCAAACTCGAACTATTGCTTGTCCTCAAGCAATGCAAACTAACAATTACCTGCCAAGACTTTAATTATCAAAGACATTCTTTCAAACTTGAATTCAATCCTCAGAACGTGGCATAAAGTATGATCACCTTTTAAATTTTTCGAATGAAATAAAACTTACCCGGACCCACACTATAATGCTCGTGACAATGTGTGTGTGTGTGGTTGTGTACAAGTTGATTTTCAAGATTCCATGTGAACAATAGGCTTTTATCTATTTAATTACCGGGGTAGTTATTTTTACTTTCACTAGAGCCAATTTCGGGCGCCTCTAGTGATTCAATTTCTCATTTTATAATTTATTTGACTAGAGCCATTTTCGGGCACCTCTAGCAAGAAATTAAGTTTAAATTTTCAATTTTCATTTACCCAAATTTTAAGCAACCTAAGATCACTAAGTCTCCATTAATCAACAAGCCAATATCGTGTAAAAAATTTCAGCATCATAGTAAAATTCTAAGATCTTTTCATGCAATCCTAAAATTTAAAGGATTTTTCAATTAAGTATAGTGGCGAAATTAATCATCGAATATTCAACAAGTCTTCAGCAATTAAATCCAATTAAAGGCTTGGCATGTAACATATGCATCCTATATGCGATTACTACAAGATGAATGCAATTAGATATGAAACTAATCAAAGACAAATATCCCCCAAACTCGAGAAAAGCATTGTCCTCAATGCATAAAAAGAAAAATAAAATGAGATGTAAATGAGTTAGTCGGAAAGGTCGTCACCTGGTATAATGAGTTTCCTTCGAGTCGTTTGCTTGATTCGCTTGCTTGAGCGCGGTGGTTGCTTGATTCACCTGGTATGTACTGATGCCTGAGCATGAGCAGTAGGCATTGTCGGTGCATCAGGACTTGCTGAGGCAAGCGCTTTAGTGGTTGCCGGAGCATCAAGACTTGCCAAGGCATGCACGGTTGGAATTGTCGAGGCATGTGCTTCAGGGGTTGCCGGGGCATCCTCCGTCTTGTCCGTTTTGGCAGCAGTTTTGGACTTATTTTCTGAACAGATGTTTGCTCCTTTGGGTGAGCTTGGGCTTCCTTGGAAGAGCTTGGTTTTGCCATGGTTTAGAGGTTCTTGGCCATGATGGTTTTGATTCTTGATGTGGAAAAAACAAAGAAAACCTAAAAACTAATTATACTGAAGACAAATAAAATATCTCCTAAAATATCCGAAAATAAAATAAAGATCTAAAAATTAAAAAAGAAAAAAAATAAAAATTCTTAGAAATAGAATTTTCATGCATCTTCTAAGGTTATTGCATATCCGAGAAAGCTTGAGGAGGGTCGTTTTCGATACTTCTTATAGTCCATTCACACCCTCCATCGAGTGACAATATTTCCTAAAAAGAGTTAGGTCGATGTGCTCGCAGCTACACCATTTTGTGTTACCATGGTGGAGGTGTCTTTTTTTCGTGTTCCCTTGTAGTCCATGTATACACTCCACATTGCAATTGTTCCTAAAGTCATGAATATATTATTAGGAAAAATTATATCAACATCCAACCATTTACTTACCTCATTCTTGTTGAAATCCGTCATGGCTGGATGTAGCCTTCGTTGTCGAGGCAATGGCTATGCCAGCCAATTGCCATGGCAATCTTCTGTAATAATTCGATGCAAGTCAAGGGAAAACCTAATTTTCTGAAAAGCTTCACGAGTCCAAACATCGTTTTCTTTAGGTCTCTCAACTATCTCCATTAGTAGAGATTTTGATGGCTTTAAATCTATCAGCGTCATTTCCTCAAGAAATACCTACAATGGAATAGGTGATTTTTCAAGGAATTCAAAAGGATTAACCATTGCCTGCTCATATTCCATTAGCGAAGTATTGTCATCGTTTTGAGCTTGCATGTGGTCATTCAATTGCCGGGGCAAATGTAGATGAGAGAAATCTACAGATTCCTGCTTCATCATTAGTGTTGTAACATTCTGGATATCTGATTCCTCAGGAATTGCTATAGCATCACTCTTCTCCTTCTGTATTGATGGAATTTTCGAGGCATCTAGACTTGACTAGGCATCAGGACTTGCCGAGGCAGTGGTGTTGGTCATTGCCGAGGCAATGTTACCGGGCATTGCCGAGGCAGTGTGATCGAGTGTTGCTGAGGCATGTGGTATTGTCGTGGCATTCTCAGTACTCTTCTCAGCCTCATTAAGTGTTGTTGCTGCATTGTTCTGTTCATGTTTCTCAATCTTTGCCAGGGTAATTTGTTGTATAGGCTCATCATGTGTTGGGCAATCTCTCTCATTGGCATCCTCTTGACTTGGGGGTTCTAGTTGTTCCCATGCATTGGAAAGCTCTCTTCGAATTTCTCTTGTTCTCTCGTCTTGGGATTTCAATATTCGTAGGAATTGACTCTTGGGGCATGTTATCCATGACACATGTGAATTTCCTTAATCGATCTTCTGATTCTATCCATCCTGGTTATACACACATCCATGGAATTTAATAGCTCTTGACGAGGACTACATTGCCATGACATATCTGTTGTCGTGTCACTTGGGTGCTAATAAGGACTACATTGCCAAGGCATGTATGTTGCTACGGCATCTGTTGCTGCAACAAAATTGTTATGGTAAAAAAAATTGAGCTTTTTGATCATACCATGAAGGATTTTGCTACTAGTTCCATCTATGGTTTTCCATGTAGTCATGTGCACCGAAAAGCTGAGGGCACTTTTCAAACATATGATGTTCCCCACACATAGCAGAAATGTTTTCCACGCTATATGCTTTTCTCGGTTGATTTCTATCTTCCAACATCAACTCTCGAATAGATTTACTTTATTTCCCCTCATGTTGATGTCCCTTAACTTGTAGTGCACCTGAATTTTTTTTGATAAAACAACAAGAAGAAAAGTTAGTAAAACTAATTAAAAAAGTGCAATAACAAAAACAACTAACAATAATTGCCAATCCCCGACAACGGCACCAAAAACTTGTTGCGTGTAATAAGTTCTATGCAATTGTGCAAGTATACACGTCGCAAGTAATAAAGTGATATGACTATCGAGTATCGTCTCCACAAGGGTTAGTTTGGGCCACTTTGCTTAAGTTACTGCACTGTGAAATTAAAAACACAAATAGGTGATAGGAAGAGTTCTAACTAACAACTAAAAGATGGAGGAAATCAAATAAGAGAGAAAAGAGGCCAGGTTATCGTGAGTTTGAGGAGTGATAGAAGATTGGACCCTCTTGGTAATTGAGTGCAAAAATGACTCAATTGCTTGGGAAGAAGCAACTATCGTAATGCCAGGGCAATGAAGAAAATAAGCCTATGTCGCGGCAATGAGTATAGTCGATGCCCAACCAATGAAGTCGGCAATTTGGAACTGAGATTACCGCCTTGGCAACGAACAACAACCTTTAAGGTTCGGCGAAGCGTTCTTCAATGGTTCCTCCTTATCCTTAAGTCGAAGCTCTAGTTCATTGTGCAAGCCTTGATAATACCTCCCAACGTGAACCAAGGGTGGACAACAACCGATCTTGCAAACCTTTTAGCCGTTGAAATCCACAACTTATTCCTAAGCTGGATTAGTATTCACCATCGATTTGATTGAATAAAGACAATGCTCATTTGTTTCGTGAATCTAACTCTCCTGATATTAGATAAATAGATAGTTAACGAGATCCTCTCCCAATTCACTCGCAAACAAGATTAAAAACCAAGAATGAACAAACCTTGAATTTAAATTACAAACTAAAAAACCTAAAAAAATCTAATCGTTCACAAAACCAAAAACCCAAAATAACCCAAGCCAATTCACATCAATGCATGACTTGGGTTCAGAAGATATACAAAGAATAATCCCCAAACATGAATCGAATAGAAGAAAAGAAGAAGAAGAAGATGTCGAACAGCCCCCTTTGAATCTCTCTCAATCGTACTCTCCTTCAAGTTGACGGCTTGGCCTTATTTATATAGGAGATGGCTAGGTCAAAGTCTTTCTTGAGGAGGAAGTTAAGTTGGAATTAAATTGAATAAAAGAAATATATCTCTTTTACTTTATTCTTTTATTCCTCCCAAAACTCCTCATGTTTTCCTGGAATTTAATTTCTCTTTGACCTCTTCATTAATTTCCAAGTTCCGATCTTCATGCAATCCACCTCTAAAAAATCAGGATTTTTAGCTCTTCAAGTCACCTACCACTTTGCCCTTTTCTCCCTTATCGAGAATTATCGGGCATTGCCTCGGTAATGGTTCGGCATAGTTCTGCGCGGCAATGAACTGGTCTTTGGGACATTCAAGAATTATTGTCGGCAATGTCTCGACATAGTTCGGTGCGGCAATGGCTCGGTATAGTTCGGCGCGTTAATCAACTTCATATTAGTCTTAATATATTATTGTTGTCCATGCCCACAATAATTTTCGACTAAGGACATTCAAGAATAACTATATTATTCTAAGGACTATATTATAATTTAGTTTATTTATAGATGCATAGAATAAGGTCCTTAACCACAATAATAATGGCATATTCCATGCCCAAAATATTGTCTCCCTACTTAAGAGCAATGCCCCTGATGTTGGAGTATGCCCAAAGACCAATCATGAGATGGTTGCCTTTGGGCATACTCATGATTGGTCTTTGGGCATACTTCAACATCATGGGCATTGCTCTTAAGTAGGGAGACAATGCAATAAAGGTCATCCTCCGTGCTTCCCCTCATTTGTCTCAGAATCCACTAAGTGTCTCTTAACCACTAGTCAGCCTTGATTGGGTCATCCTCACCCGAACCTTCGAAACCTTTAGGTCTATAACAACAAAGCCTCTCTATAGAGGTCTTCTGTTGCGTATCCGATTGCCTCAAGATAGCTTGCAACACTTACAAGGGAGCAGAGGTGAGATCATGGAGGTGGTTCCCCTCCACTTCTGGTACCTCACGAAATACTTGTGTCCCCAACATCTAGGACAGACTCATTATCGAATTCTTCTGCTTGAGATATATGGCTCTCCTCACAACCTCCTTGGTCGTGTCCAGCATCACCAACCATCGAATTTATAAAATCACAAGGAAACAAGGCAGCACCACCATGATTCCCAGTCTTGGAAGAGTACAACTTAAACTTAAGGGCTTGTATTCACTAGACACCTTACCACGACCTCTATACCACCCCGAGGTTTCCTACAATCAGCTAAACCTAAATTTTGATACCACTAAATGTAACAACCAGATCCCGATCTGGATCCGAAGTACTATATTCAGGTCACCCAAAACCCGATCCATCAAATTTTCATTTAAAACTATAAGTTTAGCAATCTTTTAAAACATCAAATCAACTGTAATGTATTTAATTAGAAAACTAGTATAAAATAGTTTATAAAACAAGAGCTCCAAGTTTAAAATATTGTACACCAAAATAATATTCTAAATAGAGATTAAAGACTCAACCATTGTAAGGTTCTATGAATACAATAGCCCAAACTAAAAATCAAGTATTGTACTCTGAAACGATGCGGTGCTGGGAAATCCCTTCTCGATGTGCTCCTCAGTCATGATCAACCTACAAACCTATGAACGGAAACAACGATTTCGAGCACTTAACTTACAAAGCTCAGTAGTACATTTATACTCTACCACAATTCGTGATTATCATAAAAAAAAGCATGTGAGATAAATGTAGTTTAGAGAGCATAGATAAGGCATCGCTATCTATGAGTTATCATCTAGCCTACACTAGCTACAGTTCTTAGATCACCTATCTCAAGGAATTCTTAAATCTATAAGAAGTCTTACATGTTCCAAAA
The DNA here is from genome assembly GCA_030270665.1 of Hibiscus trionum. Taxonomy (NCBI): domain Eukaryota; kingdom Viridiplantae; phylum Streptophyta; class Magnoliopsida; order Malvales; family Malvaceae; genus Hibiscus; species Hibiscus trionum. The sequence continues at coordinate 3,762,882 of BSYR01000050.1, forward strand.
TGCTTTACAGTACTCAAGGTCACTCGGCCCCTCGAGGTTAATACATCACATAAGCTATCATACATGGCACACAAGGCCCAACCATACCCAAGATCTCATCAGATCATCAAGGCAAATGCACACAAAGTAGAACCACAAACTTAGAGTGAGACCCGAGGCCACACAACATCGGGAACGTACACTCTAAGCGGGACTCGAGGCCACACAGCGTCGGGAACGTACACTCTATACTCAGAATCCCCATCAAGTATCTTCGAATGAGACTCGGGCCACATAGCGTCGGGAACATACATTTCACATATCTGACCATGGTGTTGCAACACTCTCACTGGGTATCCAGATTCCATCAATCAAGGCAACTCAACCAATCAAATGCCTACCTGAAATCCAATCAACGTGATCCCCGAGGATCTCCATAACGTTTCTAAACATCATCACATCATCTATTTTACATTACCAAGTTGTTAATACATTATAGAAAAGTATATATATTTATTCTCATTAATCTACATCATAATTTTAATCAAGGTGACTCGACCAAGCAAGTGCCCACATGGCACACATTATCATTATCAATACCACCACTCTATGGTTTCTAACATTGACAAGTAACCTTAAGCTTAACAAGTTATTGCACATTATGCTCATACATGAGGGTTAAATCTCGATTTCTCAGTTTTACATTTCATTTTACCACCTTAGAAGCCCATTGGACCACCGTCCTTGAAATTACCAGCCCTTCGGACACAATTTCACATTTCCGGGCAGATTGCCCAGTGCGAATCGATACCCAACCACGAGTATCGATACAGGTCTCTATGTACCGATACCCACCCTAAGAGTACCAATACTCGGGCTTCACAAGGAAATGGGATAACTGTTAACCTCGTACCGGTGCACAAGGACCATGTACCAATACCCCTTCGGTACCGATACGCCCCCAAGCATACTGGTACGAAACTTCACCACTAGAATTTTACCCACCCTTCGCGTACCGATACAAGTCAAATCGTATCGATACTCCTTTCGGTGGCATACTGGTACTGGTTGAACATTGTACCGACACCTATCTAATAGTTCATCTTCCATGAACAGTGTACTTAAACCCAAAACACTAGGGTACTGGAACTGCCTCCCCGAGTACCAGTACCAAAGCCTAGAAATGGCTTTCTAGGCTCAAAAAAACACTTCCCAAGCCCCCAAAACACAACCTTTAATCCCTCAACTTGATCCTACATCTTGTGGAAGTTATTAGGGTGGTTTGCTACCATTTTTACAAGTTATTAACATGAAATTTGAGTTTTATCATTAACAAGGCTTTAAGCTACCAAAACACCAAACTAGCAATCATAAACCACAAAATCAAGCAATGTAATCAATTTATGATCTTCCAGAAGAGCAGGAGTTAGAGATGTACTAACATTAAGAAACAAAACCGTAATTAGCTCACTTAACCTGTAACCCCCTAGACCCGCCTATGCATTAGCACGGATCATAGGAAGTCACATTAGGGTCACCGGAGCGACCCACATTCAAATTTCATGTAAAACAAGTTGTCAAACCATTTGAAACCATAAATCAAGTTTAAAAATTAAAATACAATTTCGGAAATCATTTAGACGATAAGACAAAAATTGTAATACAAGTTACCAATACAGTTTTCATACTCAATATGAAACAAGGCGAGACATACATGCCCCCTAATTACACAAGTACCGTATTCCGCAAGCAAAGCCGAAGAAACTCCCATACCAACGTTGACAGCTGCGACATGGTCGATCTTCTAACCTGTGATGGTAAAACAACGTGAGCTTCGGATAGCTCAGTAATACAGACTACCAAGGTATGCTAAAAGCACAAGCATGTATGTGGCCAGCTTAACACTGTCATGATGAACTGGGCAACGATAAGCTCAAATTATGATTCGATATTTCAGTGGAGCATTATACCAGAAGGTAACAGAGTTGTTCTTTATTTGATCACCCGAACCTTGAGAGATGAGTCTAAAGCCAGAGATTCAAAGAGATTCAGATTTCAGAAGTTGAATCAAGGAGTTTAGAGTGGTTCATTAAGCGCGAATTGTAAGTTCACGGAGAGTTCAACTTTGATACATTAATTTAGTAGGGTATGTTTTAGAAGAGGTCAGAAAGTTTTACTAATATACTTAACTACCCTCCAACCGAACTCCAAAATGCAATTCCCCTTTAGCTGTATACAGAAGGTCTTACCCTAGGCCTGAGGTGTATGAGCCTACCTAAGGGAATGCCTTAAGTCCAGAAAGACTTACCCTAGGCCCGTGGGCGTAGGAGCTTAACAGAAAGGCTTACCCTAGGCCCATTGGGCGTAGGAGCTTAGGTCTAGAAGGACTTACCAGCACTGAGCCTACAAATCTTCATTCATATCCCAGATAATATGCCACAGATGATTTCAGTTTATATTTAGAAGATAGTATTACAGAAAATAGATATCAGATCTACTTTTATGCCAGAAGACAGATGTCAAATTTATTTATTTATTACTATTATTGTTGTTGTTGTTGTTATTCAAAGCCATGTATCAGATATATTTTCATATCAGAGTACAGAAGCCATGGATTGCTTTCTTTTCGAATAACAGTGTCATGCTTTTGAAATTTAGGCAGATAGTCTTTTGGTTTAGAACATAGAGTATTTACAGATACATGGTACGCGCCTTACGGCCTAAGTTATTTCTCAGAAACACTCGATAAGTATTAGAAAGAGACATTCGACAATCTTTAGACGGATTTCAGAATGAGGTCCCTACGAATAGGGGAGTTCAATAAAACGACTCAGACCAAACATCGGAAGTTGATGCATCAAGATTATCGGGATTTCAGATATATCGCGAGCAAATCAAACGTTACAACTTACGAGGGTATTATAGTCATTTTGACCTTCAAGGGTAATTTGACAAATTAGACCAACCAGGCATAAGCAACGACACACAGAATTCAAGAATTCGAGTTGCTCTTCAGGTTTTCGAGTCCCTTGAACTGGTTAGAACCCAACAGTATGATGTTTATTATTTAACCAGATAGATACGCCTTAAACATTTATTTCGCAGAACTGACCACAACGTATAACCAAAAGTAGTTTGCCTTCACCAATCGTCCGCTAAACTTATTACTAGGAATTGAGCATATATTCGAACGGTATTTTCCAAGTATTCGACATGTGCATTGCACTTGAACTCATTCCAAAACATCGAATGTGCCTTACGAGAATAGATATCTCTTACTATTAACTATGTACTTTCCCAAAATAAATTATACGCCTTCATATGGTACTCCTCCAATATCATCTTAGTATCAGAAACGACCAACAGATATGGGTCGTATATTACCACTTTTTTTGAGCCATTACAAGGTTGGCTTTATTTCGAGTTCTCAATTCCATGTCTTGGAAATGTTCTCAGTCATTATAATATCTGAGGGTATTTCAGACAATACGACGCTCGAAGGTGTTACGGTTGTTCAGAGTCTTCCAGTCCTTCCAACTATTCATTCGTTTCAGACCTCGAAGATATATCACATATGTCGGTTGATTGGCAATTAATGCCCGAGGAAATTTCAGTCTTTAGCATCATTCAATCCCATTCAATCTTAACAGTATTTTCAATCTTTTTTTATCATTGCAATCAATTCCATTTTTACGGCACATTGTTCAATTCATACATGCAAATATTCCCCGTAAATTTATATTCAGAAGATTATTCATAATTCAAGCAAACTCGAGTACTTTACAAACTCGAGGGTTAAGTCTTGTTACCATGACATTTCAATAATCTGAGGTTTTCAAATGTATCAGATGTCTTACCGGATCAAGTATAACTTCTTGGGTTGTTTTTATAGGTAGGGGTATTTTCACCATTCGTTAATCAAACATTTTTGACATTTCTTTTTAATCAAACGGATAACCAGACTTAGAGATTAACCGTCTAATTAAACGCGTACTAAACTCTGAAGTCCTTTCAATTTATTAAACCACCTATTCGAATATTTTCCTTGGCCATTATTATTTTTATTTCATAATTGATCAACATAATTGGAAATAATCATATTCTCAAACATCGCCGTGCAAACATTAACCGAATACCGACGTGATTCAAAAGCATGCAGAAGGTAGTAAAGTATTACCTTGGCTCCGAGCTACAATGATCGATCTGTGAACGACATTCGAACACCCTTGAACCCGGATTTGACATCCCTCAACAATTCGTATTCCAGGAACTATGAGTACCTTGAATTACATAAATCCCAAGATCATACCTCATTCACAAAGCTCTTAACCAATTAATTAAATACATAAGCACTCTCGGATTCAAGGTCAGATTCGGAGGCCTTCGGGTCAGAATTTTGCGAAACAGGCTTCAAAATTAGACTCAGGACGTCAAAAAACATATAATGGGAGTTTTCAGAAAATTTGACTTTTTAGGTCAAAGTCAACGCTAACGTCATGATGACGTCAGTAGTCAAAGTCAATGCTGACATCAGTGATCCAGTCAACGCTGACATCACAGGTCAACTAGGTTGACACAACTGAGCCAACTCGGGCGAGTTAACTTACTGAATTGACTCGGACGGGTTGGCTCACTAAGTTGACATGGAAGGTTTGACTCGGTCAACGGGCTAACGGGTCGGGCGAACGGTTCGGGCAGACGGATCTTGGCTCGGTTCGGCTTTTGGCTCATACCGTGTTGGGCTGGTTCAGGCCGATTAATACCGGTTCACTTACCCAAAATAAAGTGACCATCAGAAGGTCGCCGGAAAACTCGCCGAAGTCACCTTTGGCATCGATTCTGCTGGATTTCAAAAGCCCATTAGTACCACAGTTCAACCAAACCTATATATCGTAAAATAATCTGAAATCTAACCAAAAGTTACCCAAAATAGACAAAAGCCGGTCAGAACTTACGTTCCTCCGATGAGACCTCTATTGGTATTGATATGTAGATTAGCCAGCTACGTTCTACTCGTCTCAGCACCACAAGCACGACGGTGGTGCTGGTGTCTCGATCGGACAGGGAAGGCGGCCAAAAAAAGTAAAAAGCCGAAGGGTTTTTCGCCGGGCCTTCAACTGGGATTTCACGATAAACGATGCTGCTACGCTATGAGTGAAGGCTATAAGCGTGCTCGGCGTGTGACGGCGGTGAAAGCCATGGAGGCGCAATGAGGGAGATCGGACGGTGAGCACACGTTGGCTTGTAGAGGAAGAGTCTGGAACTCTTTCTCTAGTTCGACTCTTGAAGCAGTATACCAAAAAATAGGGGTAGCTGAAAGGTCAGTTTGATATATTTAATTTGGGTCAGAACCCCATATTTTTACTTCAAGGTGTTTTCCCTTCTAATACTTAATAGATATGAGCGCTTGGCTCAAATGGTTAAGACATGGGGGTAACATGGCCAAGGTCACAGGTTTAACACCCCATGGCAGCACATATATCATCTTCATTTCATTTTTTTTAACATGCCAAAACTCAGGGTGTTACACAACCACTTTCCTCAAACTTTCTTCTTGCTCCAAGCTTAAAGAGGCTTGCCAAACACCTCCACCCCTCCACACAACATGGAAATGAAACAAGCCATGAAGCAAACTTTAGGGGAAGGCTTAGCTAGGAATTTACACCCTTAATTTCAAAGCATAACCCTTAAAGCCTTGAATCCTCAAAACCCAATAAATGATTACTTGCCCATTTCCCCACAAAATTATACTTTTCTTGAAGTCGATGAAGAGGAGATCGACATACCTGAATCTTGAATCCCGAAATGAAGAAATAATTGGAAAAGCTTGTAGGTGAACAAGGTTGAAGCAAGTGAGAAGATGGAAGATGAAGGGGGAAAAGTTATCTTTCTTTTTTTCCCTTACTTCCCACGTGATAAGCAACGAAATAAAGGGTTGGTCAGCCCTTAAATTTAAAAAGGGGTCTAAACACAACATAAAACCCTCAAGCTTTTCCCATTTTACAAAATGGTCACCTATCAAGTTCAATAAGCTTAATACTCATGCATTAAGGCCAAAACTCAACCCAACCAAACCAACACAGAGGTCCATAACCTGGGTCAACACCCAAATGTTGACTCGGAAATTCGGGTCGCTACATTTCTAATTAATGAGTCACATTAAATTGTGTGCGGTTATACTTTACCAACAAAACAATAAATTTATTAAAAAACAATACCAAACCTATTGAGGAGCTCATCAATTATTCACCATATGACACTTTCAAAAATTTCTTCTCAAAAACTCAAAAATACATTCTGTTTGAATTACATTACATAAAAACTTATATCACATATCTTAGAATTAATTAATTGTTTTTTCAATCAAAGTTTGACATAAATGACTTACAATGTTTTCAAGTTCGAGTAGTTTATCTGCAATGAATGTGTGTGTTATCAAAAAGTTAAAAAAAATAGCAGATATTACTATAAGATTACAATTAGTTTTTTTTAAAGGTTGTATAAGTCTCTGGCTTTTGCCCAGGTTTTTCTCTCTGGCTTTTGCCCAGTAATTCATATTTTATCACTTTGATTTTCTCTGGCCGCTGCCCAGATTTCTCTGTGTTTTTTCGTCCATGGCTACTGTGAATGATGTTTTGGCTGAACTTACCATTGATGAGGAGGAAGAGGAGCAAGAATTGGCTATTGTCCCGGTTCAAGAGGAGTCCCCGATCTCCTTTGAGTTCTGTTTTGTGGGAGCGTTTCTTACCACTAGCCAGATTCATTTTCCGTCCATGAAGGCAACTTTGGCGAATGTTTGGCATCCAATCGGTGGTATTGCGATTTCAGATTTGGGAGAGGGTCGGTATTTGTTTCGTCTCTTTAATTCTATTGATGCTGATCGTATTGAAAAGGAGGGACCCTGGTATTTTAATCTCCATCTTCTTATTCTACATCGTATACAAGATGGGGAGGATCCGAGTACAGTCTTGCTTAAGGAGGTGGATTTCTGGGTTTTGGTTAATGATGTTCCGAGCGGCTTTATCTCGGAGTCGGTTGCGAAACAACTCTGTGATTTCATAGGGATTTTTCTGGAGTTTGATTCTTCTGCGTTAATGCTTGGAATTAAGGGGAGTATGCGTATTCGGGTGCGGATCTCTTTGGCGGAATCTTTGAAATGACGAAAGAAATTATTGTTACCTAATGGTGGTACAGCTTTTGTGTCGTTTCAGTATGAAAAGCTTCGCCTTTTTTGTTTCCGATGTGGCAAGCTTGGTCACGGTGAAGGCTTCTATCCATTACGTGTTCTTCAGCCTCAACAAGAGGGTCCTTTCCCTTGGGATGTCTCCTTACGGGCTCCGGCGAGGGGTAGAGGTATTCCGTCAAGTAACTGGTTGCAGGAAGAGGATGGCGGTGCATCCCGTATTTCTCGGCGTAACATAAGCCATCAGATAAACACAATTAAAGCTGATGAGAATAGTGCTCCTAATCCGGAACAGTTGGCGCATAATAAGGGATTGGCCTTATCCCAATCTGGTCATGGATCTCAGCTTGGGCCACATAATGTGCCAAGGTTACAAGGGCGGACTACTTTTGGACTAGGCCCGCTGCTGCCTGGTCGTGTGGGCTCACCTTTATTTGATACGGAAATGATCTTGGTTGACGAGGATACCTGTAACACCCTAAAATAATAATAAAAAAAGGAGGAAGTGAGGGTTGTGGGAATCAAACCCACAACCTCAAGGATGTTTAGTTGGGTGCCCAGCCAATTGAGCTAGGCAAGCTCTTGGTCATAAGTCACCCCAAATAACTTTTATATTTGATCCAAAAATAATATATAAAATAAAATAATTAAAAATATCCCACCTAACCTATCTAGTATGTTTTATTTGGGATCCCCTTTTGCCAATAATTCTAGAAACACCCCTCCCATCGTTCACATAATTTTTCCCTTAAACCAAAACCCGTTCACCGGCGATCAACCCTCACCGCCGCGTCGTGGCGCTCACCGCCGGTGCCATTGAAACCATCGTTGCACGCCGACCAAAACCCCTAAGGCCACTCGCGCGTTCGTCGCGCCGATCACCGGCAATCGACCGTTGAAGGCTCGCGACCTAGGGCTAAATCGGTCCGCTTGTTCTTTCGAGTTTTCCGGCGCCGTTCGACGTCCGTTCGCCGCGCCACCTCTGCCGTTGGACTCCCCGTCGCAGGCGGATCAAAACCCAAGTTGCCGTTTGCCCGTTCACCGTGGTTTGCTCCGTCATCGGAGCTACGCGAACTTTCCGACGAGTTCAAGCTTTTAAGGCCTAATCCGGTGAGTTTTTGGTTCGTACCAGTGTTATTTCGTTCCAAATGATGTAATAAAAGGGTAGTCTGATGATTTGAGTGTTTTTCCGGCAGAAAACGACGCGAAACAGCTTTTCCGGCGAGGTCCCGGTGACCGTCCGGCGATCTTCGACGTTTAAAGGTACGAACCGGTCTGAACCGGTCTGAACCGGTCTGAACCGGCTGGACCGGTCAACTCGGTCCAAACCCGTTGACCCGACCCGTTGACCCGACCCGTTAACCCGTTGACCGACCCGACCTGACCCGTTGACCGAGTCAACTCAGTGAGTCAACCCAGTGAGTCAACTCGTCCGAGTCAACTCAGTGAGTCAACTCGTCCGAGTCAACCCAGTGAGTCAACTCGCTGAGTCAGCCTTGGACCAGTGACGTCAGCATGACGTCAGCGTTGACTTTGACCGCTGACGTCAGCGTTGACAGTTGACCGTTGACTTTGACCAAAAAGTCAACTTTTTCCAAAAAGTCCTATTTTATGTTTTTCGACGTCCTGAGTCCGATTTTGAAGCCCGTTTCGCGAAATTCTAGCCCGAAAGCCTCCAAATTGGATGTTGAACCCGATCATGCATATGTATAAGTTATGTCAATTAAGATAAACTGATGATTAAGGTCTAATATTAATCTTATGATTTAATAGGTACTCGTGGATCTCCCGATCGTGCCTACGCCCAGCCCAGCTCGTCTCGAACCGTACCGCCTCGTGATCCGATCGTCACTCGTACGACCCTAAACTTAGTATTTTAATACGAATTAAGGTGTAAATTTGATTGTAACCATAGTCCTTGTCTATTTAGGTTCCAGTACTGTAGCGGAGCGTGATCCCGGTGCTCGGTAGACCTTTTGACTGACCGATCTCATCTTTTGAGGTGTGTTCCTTGTGTGCTATATGACTGTTGCATATTTACTGTTTTACACATTTTACATGATTTAATGAAAAAAAATACTATGTGTATTTGATTGCTAAAGTTGATTTTGTGACAAATAGCATGTTTTCTGCTTATGAAAGAAATACGATCTCACAGTATGTTTGAATTATGCTCTAGCATTCGATATGACAAGCATGCCTATGATTTTCGGATATCAGTATTGAAATATGTTGTTGAGCATTGCTATGACTATTATTGTTGCATACTATGTTATTACCCGGACTAATTAGTAGAGGTACTTGGGGTATGATGTGGAGATTATCGGCTCAGCCCTGATCCAGCTGGTAAGACCGCCCGTTATCGGATTCTAGGCTTCGGCCAGGTCCGCCCGTTATCGGATTCTAGGCTTCGGCCAGGTCCGCCCGTTATCGGATCCTAGGCTTCGGCCAGGTCCGCCCGTTTTCGGTTCCTAAGTTTCGACTAGGGCCGCCCGTATTCTAAGGTATAACCTTAGGATGGTACCCCGCCCAATGGGCTTGGGTTAATGCCAGTATAAGATATGGTTCTGGGGAACTGTATCACGGTGTTCGGTTGGAGGGTAGATAGGTTGCATGAAAACTTTGATGCATCTTTATGATATGTTTTGCATAACATGATTTATTATTTATTGATGCAACTGTTTTACTTGCACTGTTGGAACACACTGAGCTTCTAGCTCACGCCCCAAATTTCTTTCCCCTTTTCAGATATTTTGGATAGGCCACCCCGTAGCTGACACTTGGAGGATCGACACATTTGGTATTCTTTTTTATTGTAATGTTTCCATCCCCCGTTTGTATTTTCGGGGTGACATGTGCCTATATTTTGTTATGTATGGTATTAAACTAAGAGTATTTTAATATACTAACTGATACTTATTTTGGTAACTATCATATGATGGGTTTATTTAAGTAATCATGACTGCCTATAATATTTATGATGTTTATGTGGTGAATGAATTTGGGAAATATTGATGTTTGACGTATTAAACAGGTTTATTTAACTTAATGGTTTTCACTAAGTTCTGCCGTTATGCTGCCGAAATTAACGCCTAATTTGCAAACATGTTTTCTACTTGAGTTTTAAATTTTAATGTGACTTACTAGACTTGGTCATTCCGCATAGGCCGGTCTAGGGGGTTACAATACCCCGGTTCACCCTTCTGATGGGCTTAAACGACCCAGAAAGGCTTCTGTCTCGTCCTCCACGGAGAAAGGGGTGGCTTCCCCCTCAACAGCTGCTTTCCCATCGACCGGCCTGGATGATCAGGCCCGCCGGGAGCAATGAAGTTAGTAAGTTGGAATGTTCGGGGCTTGGGGAAGCCTCGGACAGTAAGACGTCTCCGGGACTGTTTGCGAGACGTTAACCCATCTGTAGTTTTCCTAATTGAAACTAAACTACAGTCTTTTGAGATGGAAAAAGTGCGTAAGAAATGTGGTTTTCCAAATGGCATTGAGGTTGGGTCACGAGGAAGGAGTGGTGGTCTCTGTTTGGCTTGGCGGGGTAACTGCCAGGTTTCACTTCGGTCATTTTCCGATCGTCACATAGATTTCATGCTTTCGGATGATGGAGAGGGTCGTTCATGGCGCTGTACCGGTTTCTATGGTGCCCCAGAAGAGCAGAACCGTTTGGATTCATGGAATTTGTTGAGACAATTGAATGACTGCCCCCATATACCATGGTTAGTTATCGGTGATTTTAATGAATTGTTATTTTCTTTTGAAAAGATGGGAGGTAGGGTTCGAAGTCAGCGGCAAATGTCTGAATTTCGGGAGGCTCTGGATGATTGTTCCCTGTCTGATGTTGGTTATCAAGGCAGTTGGTTTACATGGGAAAAGGGTGAATTTGAGGCTACGAATATTCGAGAAAGACTCGATAGAGGTGTTGCAAATAACGCGTGGTGGTTATGTCATCCCCATTTTGTTCTCTCCCATTTAGCACATTCGTTTTCAGACCACTGCCCCTTGCTAGTGAATACATCCCCCCATTCTGATAGTAGAACCCATTGGCATTTTAAGTTTGAAGCAGCCTGGTTATTAGAGGACTCGTGCGAGAATGAAATGGTCAATTTATGGAATGCTTCGTCGGGCTTGCTTCCTGATCGTCTACGCTTTGTGGGTTTGGGCCTAGACACTTGGTTCCGTAAATTACGGGCCAGCAGAAAGATCACTAAACGAAGCCTTACAAAGCGTTTAGAGGAACTTGTGGGTTTGTATCCTTCAGATGATATTCTGGGAGAAATTGAAGAGGTCAAGTTGTCGCTTAATTTGGAAGCGATAAATCTGAACTCTATTGGGAGCAACGTGCACGAGCAAACTGGCTTCGTAATGGTGATAAGAACACAACGTTTTTCATCGACATGCAACTCAACGAAAGAAGCAGAACCGGATATCGAGGCTTATGAATGATGAAGGGGTTAATTGTTCCTCTCTGGTTTTAATGGAAATCACAGCTAGGGAGTATTTCCAAGGCCTTTTTACTTCAGGGGGAGTGGCAGACTGTTCGAATATTTTAGAGGGTATTATCCCAAAAATTTCTGCGGCTGAGAATAGAAGTCTGCTTCGACCATATACTGAGGAGGAAATATATCGGGCTGTTAAGATGATGGGCCCTTTGAAAGCGGCAGGAGAGGATGGGCTGGGGGCCATTTTCTACCAGCGTTTCTGGAATATTATCGGTAAGGATGTTGCCCAATTTTGTATTGGAGTTTTAAATGGGGAGGTTGATATGGGTATAATAAATAAGACCTATATTGTGCTTATTTCGAAAATCTCTAATCCTTCGCATATGAGCCATTTTAGGCCCATCAGTTTGTGCAATGTCCTCTACAAAATTGTGTCGAAAGTTCTAGCTAACAGATTGCAAACTTTGTTACCGGGCTGCATTGACGAGGCCCAGAGTGCCTTTGTTCCGGGGCAATTGATATCCGATAATATTATGGTAGCTTATGAGTTTTTACACTGCTTGCAGAAGAAGCGTGTTGGCCGCTCAGGTAATTTCGCCCTGAAATTAGACATGTCTAAAGCCTATGATAGAGTAGAGTGGGATTTTGTGGCTCGTGTTATGGAAAAGATGGGGTTTGCATCAACCTGGATCCATCGTATTTTGAAATGTATGACTTCTGTTTCGTACTCAGTCGTCCTTAACGGTGTGGTCGGAGAATTTTTTCTGCCATCCAGGGGGCTTAGGCAAGGTGATCCTCTCAGCCCGTTTCTTTTTCTTATATGCAGCGAGGGATTATCATCTTTGTTACGAAGGGGAAATATGTTGGGTACTGTGAAGGGTTTCAGACTTAATAGATATGCTCCAAATGTTACTCATTTGCTTTTCGCAGATGATAGCATAAGCTTTGGTGATGCCTCGGTTAATGATGCCATGAATATTAAGAATATTTTACACGAGTATAGTGTGTGTTCGGGCCAGGTAATCAATTTTGAGAAATCTGGTTTATTCTTTTCAAGTAATGTGGGCGATTCGACTAAATCAGATATCCAGAGTCTGCTAGAAATAGGCCATACGTCCAATATCGAGAAATACCTTGGGCTTCCCTCGCTAGTGGGACAGAATAAAAGACAGGCATTTCAGAATTTATTTGATCGGGTTCAAGCCCGTATCTCAAATTGGTGTGTATTTCCTCTCTCTCAAGGAGGAAAGGAAGTCTTCGTTAAGTCTGTTTTACAAGCCATACCGGTGTATGCAATGGGGGTTTTTCTACTTCCTAAGTCTCTTTGTCAGAAACTCGAGTCTGCTATGGCGAAGTTTTGGTAGCAACGATCTCCGACTAGACGTGGTATGCACTAGAGTAGTTGGAGTTTCTTGTGTCGGAAGAAGGAGGAAGGTGGCTTAGGCTTTAGGGATCTTTCGACCTTTAATGTTGCTCTCCTTGCAAAGCAGGCTTGGCGTCTGTTATCTAATCCGACGTCCCTTCCCGGACGGATCTTCAAGGCAAAGTATTTTCCGCATACGAATTTTTTAAATTCTACTCTAACTTCTCAACCGTCTTTAGTATGGAGGAGTGTATGGAGTTCACGTGGTCTATTAGATCTTGGCTTACGGTGGAAAGTTGGAAATGGACGCTCAATTTCTATTTGGGGTGATTGTTGGCTACCGGGTCCTATGCCTAAACGACTGATCTCTCCGCCAGTTAATGGTTTGCTCTGGGTCTCTGATTTGCTAAACCCGGATGGAGGTTCATGGAATATAGATCTCATTCAAGCAACGTTCCTACCAGATGAGGCAAGTCAAATTTTGTCTATTCCTATTTCAAGTTTTCCCCAGTCGGACTGCCTAGTGTAGAGTGGAGAGAAAACGGGTGCTTATTCTATTAGGAGTGGATACAATCTTCTCAGACCATCTGGTGTTATTTCATCTATGGATGCGGAGCTATTCAAATCAGTTTGGAATGTCAAATGTCCCCCTAAAGTACGTATCCAGGTTTGGAGATCTTTGTGTAATTTCATTCCCACTAAAGCTTGCCTATACTATCGTCGTATTGCTCAGAATCCTAATTTCTCGGTATGTCTAAATGAACCTGAATCTAGGGAACACGTCTTTAGGGATTGTGTTAATGCGTCAATGATCTGGCAGGGGATGGGTTATAACTGGCCTTCGACAGTTTTAACCCTTTCTTTCAAGGAATGGTTGTCATGGTTGTTAGTCTCGCACCCTAAAGTGCGTCATTCGGAGATTCTAATAATTCTATGGTCAATATGGTATGTGCGTAATAAGAAATTACATGAAGGGGTAAATAACTCATATAATCACACTATCATGTTTATCAAAGCATATTGCAGAGAAGTAGAGAGCCTTTTACCGCAGCAGTTCTCTCCTTCATCATCGGTGGTGATCCGATGGAATGCTCCGTTAGTCGGTGTTGTGAAGGCTAATTTTGACGCTTGCTTCCATACCTCAGAAAAATTCGCGTGGTCAGGGGTAGTTAGTAGAGACTCTAATGGAGAAGTTATGGGTGCTTGTCGGAGGATTACCTTCCATATTTCGAATGCTTTTCAGGCCGAAGCGGTGGCGGCCCTCCATGCCGTTCAACTCCTTTCTGACTTAGGGTTCCGACGGGTGGAGATTGAAGGGGATTCTCTCACAACCATCAAAAAAATTGCAGTCCAACAACCCAGACATGTCAGTAATTAGTAGTATCATCCATGAAATTAAGAAGAGAGCAAAGAATTTCTTCGAAATTTCATACACACATACCTTCCGTCAAGCCAATCTGGCTGCGCATCTGATAGCGGGTGCTTCCCGCCTTGGTTCCGACGACCTTTTTTGGGTGGAGGAAGTCCCCGATTGTGCACTGATGGCGGTGGAGAGGGATCGTCCGTCGCCATGAGCTACCATCCTCCCCTTTTGATTGTTCCTCATTTTCCCAGAAGATATATTGCATGCTTCAGATCAACGCTTCTGGGCCTCTCCCTCCTCCCGTGCGTTTTCATCGACGATTTTCGATTCCCAGTCTATACTGGTGTGAGGAGCGGTGTTTCGCCTTCAGCTAATTTTCCCCCCTTTTTGGTGTTCTTTCGTTTCTTTTCAGTTTTGTTTTAGACGGTGTCGGTTTGTTTCTCCAGAGCTTTGTTTATGTTTGTCTTTTTGAGACTTTTATTGCTTTATAATAAATGAAGGCCGAATTTATTCAAAAAAAATACTATAAGATTACAACAAATGCTAAAAAAACATATTACACCCAAATATACACTATCTATTTGCAGCGAGATTTCAATTCAAGGCCCCACCCGTTTCCTTCAGGATACATGTGTGTATGTATCCGCTGCCCATATGAATATCCAAAGCAGTTCAAAGATTTAAAGAATTTTGTGCAATTTATTAAAATGAAGCCTTTAATTTATAATCCGAAAGAGATTCAAGGGACCTTTATTATGGAGTAAAAAAATGAAAATTTTGGGTACAACAACATTTTGCTTTCCCCGTGAATAAAAAATGAGTTTGACAAGACTCAAGTTCATGAAGTAAATTAATATTTTTGCCCTCGTTATGTGTCTCACCGCTAGTCCATAATTAATCTTTTGTTTTTCTTTCCAAGCATTTACCTTAATCCATTTTCTAAACTCATGAATTACAACAATATTTTTGATTTCGTTATGTGTTTCACCACTAGTCCATAACTAATATTTTTCTTTTCCTTCCAAGCATTTACCTTAATCCATTTCTAAACTCATAAAGTACACTTGCAGACTACGTTGCTCAAATCCGAGTCGCCTAAGAAGAACATATCATCATTTACTAGTACTAGAGCCTCTTAATGGATTCTAAACCAAGCGTGATTTAATTTGGATAAGTTATGAGTCAAAGAACATTAAAAACAAATATTGTCAACGAAACAATAGAAAGAAAGATGTTAGGTAATGAAGAAGAAGCCATTGCCGAATTGGTCCAATTGTAGGAGTTGGAAATTCAACAGAATATGTTAATCAAGAATAGGAAGTTGAGTAAGTAGAAATTCAATTTCGCTCCAGCAAATAAGTCTTTAGGGAAACATCGATTTTAGTGTGTTCATGGATGGGGCTAGGATTCACTTATTTGGGGCAAGTTATTTAACTTTGAAATGAACATGGTCTTAAAAAATAATTAAACTAAAAAAATTAAGGGACCTGTGATTTTATTTTAGTAATTTTAAAATTGAAAGAACTTAAAAAATAATTAAACTAAAAAAATTGGGAGCTAAGTCTTAATTTTATTAATTTTAAAACTAAAAAAGGTCCTAAAAATTAATTAAACCATAAATTTTGAGAGGGGTAAGGACTTAATTATAAAATTTTGGGATTAAATCTCTATGTGTTGGAGATTCTAAGTAGGGGTGCATCAAACATTTTGTTTGGCATTTGTGGGTGAAATAAGCATCGTTCATGTTAGTAGGTATAGTTCAAGTTGCGTTCTTGGTGATGGAAAGGGGGCCTTCATGGATGCTTAGTGAAATTGAAGGATTGGATGATCGTAGTTTGAGGATGAAAGTAAGAGTTGAGATCCTACAACGACTGCCGAGAAATTTTCTTGGTAAAGATTTGGTCCATTGAACTCGAAGGAGCTTGAGCAGCTTGAACATCAACTGGAGACATCTTTGAAGCAATACGATCAACAAAGACTCAAGCCATGCTTATTCACTTGTCACTGGCTGGACGCATTAAAATGGACTGCTATGGTTCTTTGGTTTTGGGTTGTGGTTGGTTGTTTTGTTTAGTAATTCGAGCTAGGCATCGAGTCCTTTGTTTTGTGCGCGCATCTTTTCGCGATTGTTTTTGTCGTTGGTTTTCGGGTAGTATTTGGTTATCGGGTACGTTCTCAGAATGTATTTGATTATCGAGTATGTATTGGGCAAGAGATTATTTAGTCATTCGTGTCTAGTTGTTTTTTGGGTATATATTAATTGGATTTGGCTCAGTTGGCTGGAACTTTGTAATCCACTTATATGTTGTTTTTATTATTTTCAATAAAATAAATGCTTAGCAAAAATGTAGAAACAAAAAAGCTAAAGGTATAACATCAAATCGAGGTTTGCAATCTTGTCTAATAAAGGTTTGCAATTTTTGACCGTTATCCCCAAATAACAAACCGAAAGTTTATCAGCTTGAATCCCAGTGCCTAACCCAATCACTATTTTGTGAGCCATCTCATATGTGGCATATTATTGTTCATAAGCCTTCTTTGTTTTTACAATTTTTGGTGCTGGGTCTTTATTCTAGGCTTAGGTTGTAAAAAGTATTTTTTTATTTAAAAAAAATTAATTAAGTGGATTTATTTTGCATTCAATTAAGTTATTGAATCAATAAATTGAACCAATTAAGCATTTTGACTAATTTCTTGATCATTAGGTCTTGATAATTTTTTCTTTAGATATTAATGGCACATGATACACCATTGTTCTATAATGCGACAATTACAGATTTTTTTTTTTCAAAAAATTTATAAGTTTTTTAGATTTTTTAGAACAATTCTGAAAATATCAAGTGGCAATAATGTGACATGACACATTGCACCAACAGATAAAAAAACTCGTTGGATTCTATAGTTGATGTTGGTCAAAGTGCATAATTGATTCAATTATTGGTTCAATGATTTAATTGGATGTAAAAAAATTTAGAGACTTAATTGATTTTTTTTAAACTTCAAGGGCTTCTTACACCCTTAAGTCTTTATTCTATTAGGCGTAAAAATATAATTATTAGTGTTGTGATCATATTCTTGAATTATTATTTCATACAATAGTGGTGAAAAATATTTCACAATTGGAGTTCTAACGATGTCAAGTATTATATTTAAGGTTTATAGTTTAAGATTTAAATTTAGGGTTTAAAATTTATAGTTTAGATATTAGGGTTGAAAATAAGCTTAGTTTTTATTAAAGAAGTCGCTAGTATTATTAAAAAGAAAAAATATCCAAATTACAATGAGGATTTAAAATCCTAAATGTAAACTACTCGAACATTTTCCAATAGCCAAGTACAAAAGAAACTAATCACTTTATATCATACAAGAGCCGGATAGAAATCTCATGCCCCTTTCCGGTGTCCCTATTTGTGCTCCCATGCTCAAAATTAGGTTTAGGGTATAGGGTTTAGGGTTTTAGGTTAGGGTTTAGGGTATGGTGTATTTTTTAGAGTATAAGGTGCAGGGTTTAGGATTTAGAATTTAGGGTTAGGGCTTGGAATTTTGTTTTGTACTGTTTTTTAGTGTTGGATCATAAGTAGGGATACCGAAAAGGGGCATATGATTTTTATCCACAAGAGCCATACAATGAAAAGGTTAAAAACCAAAACAAAAGACTCGAACAAAACATAGATACGAACATATCTGACTTTATTGGCAAACGAACCACAAAAAGGGATCAAACTACTGCAAAAACACTGACAACCGCAAATCAGAGCCGAGCATCGTGAGAAAATTCACAACGCAAATCGCGTATTCAAATCCAATTCAAGGGTCGAAAGTAGGGAAGATCAGCGGGATAACCAAATAAGTGTCATCTTGATCAGTCGTGGCAATGTCAACTCCAACCTTGAAAAAATAAAAATAAGCGACCAAATGATCGTAAATAAAAAAACGTGAAAAAATAGAAAAAGATGTGCCAAAAGGCAGAGAAAGCGTTCCACAAAGCCAAAGAAAACGTACCACAATGGCAAAGTTATTCTTAATAAAAAAATAGATAAAATATAATAAAAATAGCAATGGAAAAGAAAGATTACCGGCGGTCGACAACCAACACTAAAATTAATGTCGTCCCTAGGGACCAAACAATATAAAAAAACAAAGTGGTTGTTAGAGAGAATTTTTTTTAATAAAAACTCTAACGGCGTTGAATCCTTTAAAAATAAGCATACTTGTTAAATATTCTTTCACCACTAATGCATGGAATAATAATCTTTATATTCTCTTATAACTATAAGGTTTTAGATTTTTTGAGGGTGTATTTGGAAAGTCACAAAGTTATTGAATTTGGGTATAATTATTTTGTAATTAGACTATGTGACATGTTTGCAATAATTACACTTGTAATTAACCATAGCAATTTTAAACCATTTCCATATTCATTTGTAATGAATGAATGACACTTTTTTCTCGGCAATTAAGCTTTTATTTTATTTAAAAGCCTAAGTTGTGTGCCTCATTAAAAAAATCTTTGATCTTAAATAATAAAAAAGAGTACAGTACAACCCGACATGATGATACACATTGACACCCAACACCCCAAAAGTAGAAAACAAACGAATGCCCAAAATCCCCCTATTACATATCTCGTCTATTTAACTATAATAGCCTTATACTCATGCCTTCAAACTAGAGTACAACCCTTCTAGTTCCCCAAACAATAGCACGACCCACCTCTTATTTTAAAGAAAAAGCTATTACCCTGAATCCAATAAAAACTCAAAAGCCATGTAACGCCCCGATTTTGAGCTTAGGAGCTTTGATGATGGTATTATTATTGATCGAATTTGTTTTTGAACTTCGAGTAGTTTAGGGTGAGTTCAGGGAAAACAGCCCTCGAGTGTTTTTAAAAATGTGGAAATAATTTCTAAAATCCTTATATATTATGTATATGTTGTGTACGAAATCAATTTTGGAAAATGAGTTTCGGATTTCAGACATTTTGGTCTAGTGACTAAATTGCGAATTTTCAAAACTGTTTTAGTGACTGTTTCGTAAAAGAATTAAAATATTAAATCTTTAAGGAGCTAACTAGCCAAGTCTAATTTCAGACTTTTCCCTTATTTATGTTATTATTAAAAGGGATTTTAAAAGTGTTTTCAATTATATTTTAACAAGGGATTTATATCATCCAAGTTTAGACATTAAAAAAATTCCAAAAGGCTTTCTTCACTCTCTCTTCAACCAAGCACCATTTTAGCAGTAAGATTTCAAAGGTAAACTTCCTTTTAAGTTGATTTCTAATCATCAAAGTCTTTCCTTATGATTTTCTTCTAAAACTCAATTGTTTTCTCTTAGATTTCTTAAGTATTTTCTTCAAAATCAAGGGAAAACTCTACCATTAGAGGTGAGTTGTATTTTTCTCCTCTAATGTAAGGTTCTTTATTGAAATTCCGATGTTATTGATTCTTTGACTGTTTTAGATTAACGGTTTTACAAATATATTTATGTAAAAGTTAGAAATCAAGCTAAAAATGGTTGTTTTGTGAGTTTCATTGTTGGATCAGGTTTTGCTGGGTTTTAGATTGTTGTGAGCAACGTTTTTGATGTTGAAACATGTTGGGATAATGGGTTAATCAAAGGAATCCCGGATTTGGTTGAGTTGATGAAGTTTTAGATTGATATTTTTAGGTTTCTGGCTTGGATTTGTGAGAAATTAGTTGCTGATAGTTATTTGATGATGGGTTAATGTTTTTGGATGTTATTAGATGTATTTATGGTGTTAATATTGTTGGGTTTTGGCTGGACATTGTTTGGGCTGATTTATTCGATGTTTTCAGCTTATTTCGGATATGTTTTGATGGCCGATTGTTGCTAGATGACGAGTCTCTATTTTCCAGCAAGTTTTTGAGTTGAAATAAAGTCTAATGCTCTGTTTTGTAATGGTTAGAAATAGGGGTTTTGGATTCGGAATCATATGATGCATTTTTGGGTGATCTGGCGGCTTAGATCGGTGTTTTGGCTTGAGTTTGTGGTTTGCTGGTGAGTGGAAATGCTTTTAAAGCCTTTACTTGGTTAAGGACATGTTTTAAAGGGTTTTGATTGTGTCCGAGAGACCAATCTAAGCTCAAGCGTAAGTTTGGGTGTTTTCGCCTTTGTCTTCATCTTGTTTTTGATTGCTTTGGTTTAATGTGATGATGATGTGTATGCATGGATGATTATGATATATCCTGCTGTTCTCATGCATTATGATTTGTTTTAAATGTGGCTATATGAAATCCCATGAGTTAATGTCATGATTACAAAGTTAAGAAAATATGTTGAGAAAAGCCATGCATTGTTCATGCTTTGAAATGGGATATTGTGATCATGTTTATGTTTTGACATTAATGAATGTTTTTGGAGGTAAATTGTATATTGGCAAGTGATGATTATATATATCAGATATGTTGATCGATCAGTAGGATGTGAGAGCTCTATAATACAAAATCTCTGTGTGTGGTATCCTTCGGTTTCACAATAGGGGTAGTGTTATTGTGATGCAAGTGGTAGGGGTAGTGCTATCACCAACGGGCTCTACGGGTAGTAGCATCCCGACCGAAGTGAGTTTTATGCATCGGTAATGCATGTGACTTGATGGGAGTAGTGCCATCAAGGTGTTCGTATATCCGATTTGAGTGTGATAGGGGTAGTTCTATCACCATCGGCTCTACGGGTAGTGGCATCCTGGATCACTTGTGGCCAATATACATGTGTTATTCTCATTATGTTTATGCTATGTTTTAGCATGGTGTTTGATCATGAGTTGGTAAGCTATGTTTGACATGCATCAGTAATGCATGGTTCGTACGAATTGGTAAGTTATGGTTGATTTGCATCGGTAATGCATGAATTGTGGTATTATAGTTTTGACTTGAGAATATGCCATGTGTAGTAATTCTAGCTTGTTTATTGGTTTGTTGTAAATAAATGATTTGAAGAAAGGTTTTAGTTTTATGAACGTGTTACGTGTTTAAAAAATTGCATTGATGTTGCTTTGGTTTTGAGCACCGCTCACTAAGCTCTCTAGCTTACGCTCTCTTTTCCAACAATGCAGATCGCTAAACCTTTCGAGACAGCAAGGGAGCAAGTGAGGTGTCCAAGAGTCCAAATCTTAGCTCAAGTATGGTTTATTCCAATAGTAGTGTAGTAGCAATGGGGCTAGACCTTTATGAGTGTTGGGAGCGTGTGTTGTACTCCCCTCTGGTTGAGACAAGTTTGTTATGATCCTATAATGTTGTGTGAAGTATGGTTTCGTTGTTTTAATGCTTATCTTGTGTTTTCACCTCTTAAGCAAATGTAGATCATCGTATGTTTCGTTCTTGTTTAATCAAAGTGTTGAAATGCTCTTGTTTTATGTTGTTAAGTTCCTTTGCTTGTGAAATGCATGTTTTGTTAACCCTTTGATGTTGGTATGTTGTTGGAATGGTTTCGGTGAGCTTCGGAAATGCCTAAGACCCATTTTTAACCAAACTAAGTACAGGAGTTCCGAAACGGGTTCGACCGTATCGAAACGAGCATGAAATTTGCCTAGCTGTTTCGAAACGCCCCTTGGTGTTTCAGAACGGTTTGCCTCTAGAAAATCTGGTTTTGAAACCCTGTTTCTAAATGGGCAGTAGTGTTTCGAAACGCCTGGCAGTTAAGTTAGTTAAAGGCATCTCCTAAGTTCTGTTTTCTTGCGTTTTGGTCCCCGGTTGATGTTTTATCAATTGTATGAGTTTAGATGGTCATTTCATGCTGCATTTGGGCACATGTGTATGAAAACTGACTAATTGCAAGATGGTAACCTTAATATCATATTAAGTCCATGTTTTACGCTAGAATTACATTTTGGTCCCTCTATGCTTGTTTGTCTGTTCGAAGTTTGTTTCTTCGTGTTTATATCCACTACGAGTGATCCTCACCTAAGTTTTGAAAAGTGCATCTAGAAAAGATAATTTTAAAAGCTTGTTCCTCTTTTAGGGTTGCTAATCGAAGAGAAATCTTCAGGTTTTTTCTTCAGTCAGTCCCGTGTGACCACCTTAGGTTGGTCTGGTGGCTAGGTCTGGCTGAGGGGGTTACATCTGTTGGTATTAGAGCCTAGGTTTATTGAGCAAACGGGAAGGTAAGTGAGGTAAGTTTGATGTGGTTGTTTGCTGTTTGCGTTTTAGGTGTTTGAAAGTGCGTTTGGAGTCTTGTTGTTGCATAGGTTGTGGTTAAAGGTACTTATTGTTATACACTATTGTGAAATGTGGTTTTTGAAATAAGGACTTGAGCATCTTGGACCCTTGCCATTGCTAACCCAAATCATTTTCGTTGTTTATTGTTGTGTTGCTAGATTGTTTTCTTGGCTGTGGTAAGATGAGACCGAGGCGTGGACCTATAGTTGGTAATGCTGGTAGTGGGAATGTTGAGGATGTGCCAGAGGAGAACTTGCCTCCTCCTCCACCGGGCGGTGGTATGGCTGATAATGGAGGTTTCGGACCTCAGGGAGGCCAGGGTCAGTCCGGTGTTGATATGACTCCTTTAATATTGACTATAGTCGGAGCATTTCAGACAGCATTAGCTGGGTATCAAGCTGCAACTGCACCACCTCAAGGTGAGAGAAGTGGTTTACCTTTCGAGACACTTCTTAGTTTAGGCGGAGTTGAGTTCCGTGGTTTATCGCCTGAGGGTTCTGAGGCTTGGCTCGAGAGTACTGTCCGCATCTTGGGTCAGATGGAATGCACTGATGCACGGAAGTTAGGATGTGTCGTTTCTTTGCTTCAGGGCGATGCATATGCTTGGTGGACCACTGTTACTACTGGTATGCCTACAGTTGATGTTACTTGGGATTTCTTCAGAACTACCTTCCGGAAGAAGTATCTCGGTCCTAAATATCAGGATAAGAAGAAGAGAGAGTTTATGGCACTGGTCCAGGGAAGTATGTCAGTATCGGAGTATGAGGTGCAGTTTGTCCGGTTGAGTCATTACGCATCAGAGTTGGTTCCCATTGAGAGGGAACGATGTGAGCGTTTCCGTTATGGTTTGATCAATGATGTGAAGACCTACATGTTAGCTTCAGATTACACGGACTTTGATGTCTTGGTCACTAGGGCCAAGGATATCGAGCAGAGCTTGGGCTTAGCATCTCGAGGCAGTGGGTCCAATTTAGGGAGAAGGCCTGCCGAGTGGGACAGAGATCGTGCCAAGAGGCACAAGGATAGAAGGCATCATGGTGTTCATAGGCAAGGTGGTGGTAACCTGGGACGACCCCATTAGGGCCATGGAGTTGCTAATCCCTATCCCAAGTGTGTTAAATGTGGTAGGCGACATTCTGGGGATTGTTGGGGTACTTATGGTACATGTTGGAATTGTGGATCACGAGCACATCGAAAGCGAGATTATCCACACCCAGTTATAGATGGTCAGGCTCTTGTAAGAGTTGTCGAGCATTAGAGAGGTCGTGGGCGCGGTCGAGGAAACTTATAGCCTAAAAATGATGGACAGAGAAACGTGGCGCATGTTGTTACGGTACAGCCTGAGGAAGGCGGACCAGCTAGAGTTTATGCGCATCGGGAAGGTAGGAACGACACGGATGTGATTGTAGGTAATTTTATGTTACAGTCGTTGAAATTTATCTCTTTGATTGATTCCGATTCTACACATTCCTATATTTTGAGTGAGCATGCCAAGTTGCTAGAGATACAGTGTGAAATCTTGGATGTGGGTATGAATGTTACTAATTCTTTCGGCGAAACAATTGTTGTTAGAAAGGTATATCGAAGATGTCCTCTAATGGTTCAAGGTCAAGTGTTTCCGGTGGATATGATGGAATTGTCATTCTATGGATTTGATGTGATTTTAGGTATGGATTAGCTCGTGGAGCACAAGGGTAAGGTAGACTTTGTGTAAAACCTATGTTTGATTTTGATATAACAAAGTGTTTTAAGGACCAAAATGTAAAACTTGAAATGAAGTTTTAAGTCCCCTAAAAGATTTCAAATCAACAAGGCTTTGCTATAGTTTGCAAAACTCAAACTCCAAAATATTTTCTAAGTGTTCCAAGGCCAAATTGCTCAAAAACATCAATGTGTATCGATACGCCTCTTACCGTATCGATACCTTTTTTACAAACTTGGCTACTGGAGAAAAATGTTTCGATACGCCCCTTACCGTATCGAAACAAGGTATCGAAACAGATTACATTTGTATCGATACGCTCTCTCTCTCTAAAATCACAAGGAGTTTGAATGGTGTACCGATACGGTCTCACCCGTATCGATACGGTTTAAAAGAAAATTTTAAATTTGAAGCCTTAAATATTTTGATCGTTGTTTGTCAGTTGGTAGGTAACCAATTTTAAAAGAGGTGGTTAATGAGTATCGGTACGCTCTTACCCGTATCGATACGAATTCCTCCAGTGAGCTTTGTATAAAAAATTGCATCAATACGGTCTTACCCGTATCGAAATGGTTCCCTAACCCGTACCGATACACATACACGCGTATCGATATGCTATTCTTGTAATTGTACAACGGCTCTTTCTTTTTTGAGACAGGTATCGATACACCTCCTCAAGTACCGATATGATAGGCTACAGAAGTGCATTTATGGTTGAAAGAGAGGGTTCCAACGGCTATAATCAATTCCCTAACCACTCAAACGGCTAGAATTAATGGAGAAGGTATAAAATCAATCCTATTGAAGACCAGCAACAACTATTGCATCCAAGAGAAACATCTATACAAAATATCCAAGCTCAAGTGCCAAAATTCTTATTCTTGTAAAATCCCAAATTGTTCTTGAGTGTAATTCCTATCTTGTATTTCAATTTGGGTTGAGTGCTTGTATTAAAAGGGGAAAACTTGTATTGTGAGATATCCTACTTGCCTTTAAATTCTTCTTTGTAAACAAGTAAGGGTTTGGTCAATTTTGGGTAGAAAATTGACCGGTTTTGTAAAGGTTTCCTCCTAAGCCTAGAAAAGGGGAAGATCAATTAATGAATTGTTGAAAAAACCTTAGTGGGGGCTAAGTTAGTGGATGTAGAGTTCATTTGGAACTTGAACCACTATAATTGCCTTGTTCTTCATTTTTATTCATACTACTTCTCCTACAAAATTTTCAAAACCCAATTCACCCCATCTTTGCTTTGATCAGTCCCTTGATCCACTCAACAATTGGTATTAGAGCCTACCTCTTTGAAGGATTAACAACCGTAAGTGGAGATTCTAGGAAGAGTGTGATCATCTACAAAGCAAGCCATGGAATCTACCTCTGGATCTAACATGTACGAGTCTCGATCGGTCACCAAACTGCCTTTCTTCAACGGTGACAACTATCCTTTTTGGAAGAACCGGATACGTCTCTTCATAAAGTCTAGTGATTGCCTTGTTTGGGATGCTATAGAGGATGGTCCCATCTTTCTGATGAAGAGGGACGATGAAGGAAGCCTTGTGCCGAAAAGAAAAATATAAATAAGTGAAGATGATCGAAAGAAGATTCAAATCAACGACAAGGCTCTTCACATGCTATTTTGTGCTTTTGGACCGGGTGTCTACTCCAAAGTTTCTTTCATCAAAAGTGCTAAAGCAGTGTGGGATACACTTGAGACAACCTATGAAGGGACAAGCGATGTGAAAGAAACAAAGATTGGAATTCTCAATCTTAGCTATGAGAATTTTAAGATGGAGCCCGACGAAATCGTATCTAAGATGTTTGATCGCTTTTCAACCATTGTCAATGGGCTAAAGGGTTTTGGAGAGATCATCGCGGAGGACAAGCTAGTCCGGAAGCTACTCTACTCTCTTTCTGAGTCTTGGGATGGGAAGCGAGCCGCTATCATCGAGGCAAAGAACTTGAAGACACTAAAGCTTGATGAGCTAGTTGGTTCTCTCCTAACTCATGAAATTATGAAGCAATGAGAGGAAGATGAAAAGAAGAAAGAAGAAAGAAGAGTGGAGAAGCTTGAGGTAGACAAGAAGAAGAAACTAGGAGTGGCACTCAAAGATTCTCTACATGAGGAGAGCACTTCTAGTGCGGAGGAAGATCTTGAAGAATTGGCTATGATAGCCAAAAATATTCTCACAGTTTATGAGGTCCAACCGGGGTAGAAAATATCAAAGAAAGATGGACTTCAAGACCAAGAACAAAGAAGAAGAAAATGATCTGATCATATGCTATGAGTGCAAGAAACCGGGTCACATCCGTTCTGAGTGTCCTAAACTCAAGAAGAAAGGCTTTGAGAAGAAGAAGAAGCTCAAAGCTAAGCTTGCTACTTGGAGTGATGAGGAGTCATCCGAGGATGATGAACAAGAAGTGGCCAACCTTTGCCTCATGGCTCTTGAGGAGGATTCTTCTATGGTAACCTCTAACTCATCTAGTTTTGATTTTACATATGATGAATTGCATGAAGCAGATGATGAGTTACAAGAGGTTTATGACGAGTTACTTGAGAAGTATAAGTAGTCTATTTTGAAAATTAAAAAAGTCATTTCGGATTTGCATGCTAAAAATGATTTAATTTCTCAAGCTAACTTCGAATGTGAGAAAAAAAGATTTTAGGTCTACAAGATGAACTTGAATACTTTCAAAATGAAAATGTAGATTTAAATAATCTTATTTCTCAATGTAACATTGAACACCAAATGGTGTTAGATGAGCTCAATGAGCTCAAAGAGTCTTTCAAGAGTGTTGGTACTTTGAAAAATGAAATAGGTGAATCATCTAGAACAAACCAACCTAAAAGAAAGAACTTTAACTACAAACAAAGTGGCTTCTATAGGCATACCAAAACTAAAAGAATTAGAAGTGTATACGGGTTCCTAAGGAACTTGTCAAATCTAATAATGTTGATGCCATGTCACCTTGGATTCCTAAGGGAACCAAACTTTTGGGAGCTAACACTCGTGGACCCAAAATGATTTGGGTACCAAAAATCAAAGCCTAATCTCTTTGTTTGTAGGGGGCATTGCTACAGGGCCAAAGCACAAAGCCAAAACTCATGGTACCTTGATAGTGGATGCTCGAGGCACATGACCGGAGACAAGAGTCGATTCATGGATTTAAAGCCAAAAAGTGGAGGAGTAGTGACATTTGGTGACAATTCCAAAGACCATATTGAAGGTGTTGGCTCCATAGGTAACCACTCTACCATACTCATTGAAAATGTGTTGTATGTCAATGGTCTAAAGCATAATTTATTGAGCATTAGTCAATTGTGCGATACAGGTTTTAATGTCTTATTTGATAAAAATTGATGTAAAATTGTTGACATTAAATCTAATAAAACATGCTCATTGGCCATCGTATAGGAAACATAATATGGTGCATCTAGATGACATTCATTCATCCCATGCATGTTTTGTAGCACAAAATGAAAATGATGCATGGTTATGGCATAGGAAACTAGGACATGCTACCATTAGTGTTTTAGAAAAATTAGTTTCCCTAAATCTAGTAAGAGGTTTACCCAAGATTAATTTCTCAAATGATAAAATATGTGATGCATGCTCTAAGGGTAAACAACATAAATCATCCTTTAAATCTATTAATGATGTCTCTACTAGTAGGTGTTCACAATTAATTCATATAGATCTGTTTGGGTCAATTAGGACTACTAGCTTGGGTGAAAAATCATATGTTTTTGTGCTTGTTGATGATTACTCTAGATATACTTGGGTTCTCTTTTTAAGCACCAAGGATGAGGCTTTAGAAAACTTCATCACATTTTCAAAAATAACTCAAAATGATCTTGAGCTTAAGATTTCTCACATTAGAAGTGATCATGGAACCGAGTTTCAAAATCTAGGTTTTGAAGAGTTTCTAAATGAAAATGGTATTAGCAACAATTTTTCGGCACCTCGAACTCCTCAACAAAATGGGGTAGTTGAGAGGAAAAATAGGACTTTAAAAGAAATGGCTAGAACCATGCTTTGTGAAAACAATTTACCTAAATATTTTTGGGCGGAAGCCACTAACACCGCTTGCTATATTATTAACCGAGTAATGATTATGCATATTTTAAAGAAAACTCCTTATGAGATTTTAAAATCTAAAAAGCCTAACATTAGCTATTTTCATCCTTTTGGTTACAAGTGTTTTGTTTTAAATAATGGAAAAGACAATTTAGGTAAATTTGATGCAAAAAAGTGATGAAGCTATTTTTCTAGGTTACTCTTTAAACTCTAAAGCCTATCGTGTGTTTAACAAAAGAACTTTAGTTGTAGAGGAATCTATACATGTTTTCGATGATAACCTCCTTCCGAGGAAGGATTCTTGTGATGATGATGATGTAGGGATCATTGAAGCTAATGATGGTGGAGAATCATCAAAGGTGGATGAGATTCCAACTAAAGAAGAAGAAGCACAAGAACCGCCTTTAGAAGCATTGCATTTCATGTCTCTTGAGTAAAAGGAAGTGAGCTGCCCAAGGGAGTACAACTATGTCAAAGGTGGTGAAATCTTGGGTGATTGTTGAGTGTGTAAAAGTTCTATATTTTACCCCTTATTTAACCCATATTCCTGCTGCATTCAAGCATAATTAATTGCATTTAGGTAAAGTTTCACATATACATCACAATTAGATAAAATAGCACAGTTGCTATTGATTTTGGCTACTTTTGTAGGTACCTGCTGCGGCAGACACAGGACAGCGAAGGAGCAAAGCTGGAACATATGACTGGAGTCAAGAAGGAAGATGCTGCCGTGGCCACTGCCGCGGCAGCCATGACGACAACATTGGTGAAGGGAAAAGTGAAGTGGAGCTCGACAGGTAGAGGAATTCAAGCCGGTCTGTCGTGGACCACCCCTATATTTTTCTGAGCCCTAAGGTAAAATGAAGGACAAGCCCAAAGTTCAAGGAAGAAACCCAAAGCAAGAAAAGAGGACGAATTAAAGGCATCTACTCAGAAGATTTAATCTTAATTAGAGTTGTACTTTATTTTGAACTTGTATTCGTGTCATATTAGAAAACTTGGACCCAAGGCCTATATAAAGGCATGTAATTCGACCTAGGGAAATATATCTCATCTCTAGCCCTTTTCCCCAAAACCCTTGTCGTTTTCCCCTTCTCATCGTGTTCTAAACTTCCACTAGGGCTAAGAGTTGATTCTGTAAAGTAGTTGCAAGGATTGTACTATTTTAGGAATTTTCTATTCAATGAAATAAAACTTCTAGTTTGCTTATTCTGGTTTCAACATATTGCAAGAGTATCGGGAGAGCATTGTGAGATTATCTATTTACTTAATATCGGGAGAGTTAAGTATACGAAAGGAATAAGTGCGAGTTCTCCAGTTTATGGTTGAACTATCTCGGACCTAGGGATAGGACGAGGTTAAGTGGCAAAGGAAGAATTCAACAACATCGGTGTTCATCCTTCGATTCACTTCGGGAGGTATCATCCAAGGCGTGTTCATCGACAGACTTGGACCTAGGGATAGGACAAGTCACAGCAGGGATTCTTGCCAAGCTTGAAGTATAGAGTTGTGTGATCGCTGCCGCGACAACAACAGACTTCTGCCGCGACAGGTGCTGCCGCGACAGGGACGACGACAGAACAAGAATTCTTATACAGTACAACACCTGCACTACCAAGCAAATCAATATCGGCCTATCTCTCAACCCTGAATCTTTATTCTTTTATATTCATCATATTCCAATATTATTTTCCAAACAATTTAAACTCTTTTCTTTCTCTCTTGTGCTGCAATTCGAGGATAAAGCTATTTCCAGTCCCTATGGATTCGACATCCGATACTTCGAGTATCACTTTACTACTTGTGTCGTGTACACTTGCACTACATTGCGATAGGACTTTTGACACGCAACAGTGATCCATCCAAGGGGGTAACTACTCGCTCTTCTCTTAAATGCTTAACCATGTTGCATTTATCTCATGCATTGAGCCTAAGAATGTTTAAGAAGCATTAAAAGATGATTTTTGGATTATGGCCATACAAGATGAGTTAAATCAATTTGAGAGAAGTAAAGTGTGGACATTAGTTGAAAGGCCTAGAAATCAATCTACTATAGGAACTAAATGGGTGTTTATGAATAAACTAGATGAGAGTGGTAACATAGTGAGAAAAAAAGCTAGGCTAGTTGCTTAAGGTTACACATAAGAAGAGGGAATAGATTTTGATGAAACCTATGCACCCGTAGCTAGAATGGAAGCTATTAGGATGTTGCTTGCATATGCATGTTATCATGATTTCAAGCTTTTTCAAATGGATGTCAAGAGTGCATTTTGAAATGGTTTTATAAATGAAGAGGTGTTTGTGGAACAACTAACGGGTTTTGAAGATCTAATTTTTTCCAAACCATGTTTTTAAATTATCAAAAGCTTTATATGGTTTAATACAAGCTCCTAGAGCTTGGTATGAAAGACATTCAAGTTTTCTAGTTGGAAAAGGTTTTGAAAAAGGAAAGGTGGACACAACATTTTTTATTAAAAACAATGGCAAAGATATATTAGTAGTTCAAATTTATGTTGATAATATTATATTTGGTTCTACTAATGAATTGCTTTGTCAAGATTTTTCTAAGTTGATGTAAGGTGAATTTGAAATGAGAGTGATGGGGGAGCTATCATTCTTTTTGTGACTTTAAATCAAACAAATGAAGGACGGCATCTTCATCAATCAAGCTAAGTACATCAAGGATATGCTCAAGAAGTTTGGCTTGGAGCAAGCAAAGCCTCAAGCTACATCAATGAGCTCATCTACAAAGCTTGACAAAGATGAAGGAGGTAAGTGTGTTGACTCTAAGCTTTATCGCTCTATGATTGGATCATTGCTTTACCTTACCGCAAGTAGACCGGATATATTGTATAGTGTTTGATTGTGTGCTAAGTTTCAAGCTAGTCCTAGAGAGTCTCACCTTATAGCCGTTAAAAGGATCTTTAGGTACCTTAGAGATACTTCTTGTTTAGGTCTTTGGTACCCTAGAGACTCAACCTTTAACCTTCATGCTTATTCGGATGTGGATTATAGGGGTTGTAAAATTGATAGGAAAAGTACTTCCGGCACTTGCCAATTCTTAGGTAGTATGCTCATATCTTGGTTCTCTAAGAAACAAAATAGTGTAGCTCTATCTACCACCGAAGCCGAGTACATGTCCTTAGGGAGTTGTTGTGCTCATGCCCTTTGATTGAAGTAACAACTCTTAGATTATGGAGTTAAAATAGAAACCATACCCTTTAAGTGTGACAACACTAGTGCTATATACCTAACCAAAAATCCCATCCAACACTCTAGAACCAAACACATAGAGATAAGGCATCATTTTATTAGAGATCATGTCCTTAAACAAGATGTGGTTATAGAGTATGTTGACACCTTGAACCAACTAGCAGACATTTTTACCAAACCTCTAGACAAAGAGCGTTTTTGTCCCTTAGGAGATAGTTAGGTCTAACTAGCCTATCTTAACTCTTTAGGACTCTTTTGAGATTAAAATTTGCTTGATCTTATGAAAATGCATGTTTGTGTTTTGTTAATCTTGATAGAAACCATGCTTGTAGCTAGGGGGAGTATGCTTCTATTAGAACATTCTTTGATCTGCTCATACATCTTTTGCATACATTTAAGAGATGTTAAAGTTGAGCCTTTGGTTGTTCTAAAGACCAAAAATGGATTTCTGGGCATAGGGTATCGATACGGCCTTATGTGTATCGATACGAGTACTTCATTAGCTTTCCAGATTACATTTTCTCTCTAGTGGGTATCGATACGGTTAAATCTGTTTCGATACGAGTTGTGAGCGTTTCGATACAGATTCCATCCATTTCGATATGATTCCTTAATACGTGATTCCAGGGACTTACCTTTGTATCCCCGTATCGATACACCCTTTAGGCGTATCGATACGCAATCACGCAGACAGCTATTTAATGGCATTAAAAGAGTTTCACTTTTACCAAAACTTCTATTTCAAAACCACAGCCGATTATCCTCTATAAAAAGCCTCTCAATCCCTCATATTTTAACGACAAAACTTAAAATCTCTTGAGGGTTTTTCAAAATCAAGCCAAGTCTTAAGGCTCTCAATCAATTCTTGCACAATCTTCATCCATTCCTCCCTATCTCAAATTCAAGGTATAAAAAATCTTTTTCTTTCTATTTTCCTTATGATTTTTATTTTTAAATCTTTTTGTTTGGTTTTTTTCTTTCAAAAATTTTATCAATTTTTTTGTTTTGTCTTTTGTCTTTCAAAATTTTTTACCTTGATTATTGATTTATCCATGGGATCGAATGTGAACATTAATGCATACACACTTTGTTTTAATCAATTTTTCTAGACTATAGCACCTAAAAAGAGAGCGCGCACTACAAGCGAAGTTAGTGAAGGATCGAATCCCGGCGATGGCACTCGTCCGAATTTGACTCTTATCTATCAAAGGTGTTTTAGAACTCCCGCTGAACTCAATTACTTTCGCTCTTTTCAAAATTATAAGATTCGTCCAGAGAGGGTAATTTCTATTCCTTTCCTCAATTCGGAGCATTTTAAGTTTGTCTATTTACCTTTACTCCATGAATGGAAGTTCATGGATTTTCTACAAATTCTGAGATTTTACTTTCGCAATTTGGTTTTGATCTTTTATGCTAATGCCAAGTGTGTTGTCGATGTCTCAGGTAATGTTGTTGCCGTTAACTCCTATCTCATGGGCAAAAAGATTACCGTTGATGTTCAATCTCTTTGTGATGTTTTCAAGTTTGAGGATGAGGGTATCGAAGATGAAAATTCTCTTGGACATGTTTTGGGGGGTTCCGTGACCGTTCTAAATGCTCAAGACCGTATCCTGCACTTGATGATCACTTGGTGGTTTAGGCCTTCGGGAGGGAAATACTCAACCATCCGCCAAGTTGATGACTTTTGGATTCGGTGCTTTCGCCAGAGAAATCAACCTAACCTTGCTCGCATCATGTTTGCAGAGATTGTCTTTCTCGTGCAATATTGTCGCACATCTCTTGTCACTTCATTCACCTATGGCACCGCTTTGAGCTATTTCTTCACTAATAATGAGTTTGATTGCTCTCATGAGTATCCGACAAGCCTTACCGATCCTATTGATGAGAGGTCTCTTTCTCTAGGTAAGTTTCACTACTTTAATGGTAATTGGCTTCGCCTTTCCGAGCTTCCTAGTGATGCCATTCCCGAAGAAATTGCAAATCCTACCGTGGCTGCTCAAGCACCTCCTCCTCTATCCATAGATTCTCTCATGATCTACCTTAATGAACAATTCATGGGCTTACGCACGGGAGTTACTTCTATGGATCAAGTCATGAATTCGGGGTTTGCCGCCATTGATACACGCTTCACTTGCCTAGAGGATCGCATGACAAATATGGAGAAGCGTATCTCATCTATTGAGGCTGAACACAATTCGATGAATATCTCTCTTACGGCCTTCCATGATGAGTGGCGTGAATCAAGGAGGAACGATGATGCCAATGAAGATGACGATGAAGACTATGGTGATGAAGACGAGTAGTAGATTTATCTTTGTATCTCATTTATGTCATATTAGGATTTCTTTTCATGCACTTTAAATTATGTTCTTAGGATTAAGTTTACCATTGAATACCTATGCTTTGATTTTTTTGTTTGGATTTAAGTTTGATGTTTCTTTATTTATGAACTTTATGATTATCTATCCAATGTTGCTTGGTTTATTGTTATGCCTTTATAGCCTATGTCTCTTATTTTTGATCTAACAAAAAGGGGGAGAGGGAAGTTCACAAGCTCACTTAAAACTTAAACTTCAAAATTAATTTACCTAGCTAACATTAAGGGGGTTGTTTTACAAAGTTTTTTTAAGACTTAAAAATTTTAAGCTTTGATTTTGTTATATCAAAAAGAGGGAGATTGTAAAACCTATGTTTGATTTTGATATAACAAAGTGTTTTAAAGACCAAATTGTAAAACTTGAAATGAATTTTTAAGTCCCCTAAAAGATTTCAAATCAACAAGGCTTTGCTCTAATTTGAAAAACTCAAACTCCAAAATATTTTCTAAGTGTTCCAAGGCCAAATTGCTCAAAAACGTCAATGTGTATCGATACGCCTCTTATCGTATCGATACCTTTTTTACAAACTTGGCTACTAGAGAAAACCGTTTCGATACACCCCTTACTGTATCAAAACAGGGTATCGAAACAGATTGCATCTGTATCGATACGCTCTCTCTATAAAATCACAAGGATTTTTAATTGTGTACCGATACGGTCTCACCTGTATCGATACGGTTTAAAAGAAATTTTTAAATTCGAAGCCTTAAATATTTTGACTGTTGTTTGTCAGTTGGTAAGTAACCAATTTTTAAAGAGGTGGTTAATGAGTATCGATACGCTCCTACCCGTATCGATATGAATTCCTCTAGTGAGCTTTGTAGGAAAAATTGCATCGATACGGTCTTACCCGTATCGAAATGGTTCCCTAACCCGTACCGATACGCCTACACGTGTATCGATACGCTACTCTTGTAATTGTAGAACGACTCTTTCTTTTTTGAGATAGGTATCGATACGCCTCCTCGAGTACCGATACAGTAGGCTGCATAAGTGCACTTATGGTGGAAAGAGAGGATTCCAACGGCTATAATCAATTCCCTAACCACCCAAACGGCTAGAATTAATGGAGAAGGTATAAAATCAAGCCTACTAAAGACCAACAACAACTATTGAATCCAAGAGAAACATCTATACAAAAAATCCATGCTCAAGTACCAAAATTCTTATTCTTGTAAAATCCCAAATTGTTCTTGAGTGTAATTCCTATCTTGTATTTCAATTTGGGTTGAGTGCTTGTATTAAAAGGGGAAAACTTGTATTGTGATATATCCTACTTGCCTTCAAATTATTCTTTGTAACCAAGTGAGGGTGTGGTCAATTTTGGGTAGAAAATTGACCGGTTTTGTAAAGGTTTCCTCCTAAGCCTAGAAAAGGGGAAGATGAATTAGTGAATTGTTGGAAAATCCTTAGTGGGAGCTAAGGTAGTGAATGTAGAGTTCATTTGGAACTTGAACCACTATAATTGCCTTGTTCTTCATTTTTATTCATACCATTTCTCCTAAAAAAATAAAAAACCCAATTCACCCCCTCTTGGCTTTGATCAGTCCCTTGATCCACTCAACACTTGAGACAAAACGAATGTCGTTAAAGCTATCAGACGATTACGAAGTAGTGGTAGTGGGCGAGAACATTAAGTTCTTGTCCAATGTTGTTTCAGTGTTAGAAGCTCAGAAATTATTGGACCATGGTTGTCAGGCATATTTGGCTTATGTCATGAATCTGAATATGAGTGAAGCCCGACCGAAAGACATTAGAACAGTTTGTGATTTTCCCGATGTATTTCTGGAAGAATTGTCTGGTGTACCGCCCGATCGAGAGGTTGAGTTTGCTATTGAGACATATGTTGATTCTGCTCATGTATCCATTTCTCCGTACCAAATGGCTCTGAAAGAATTGAAAGGGTTGAAAACACAGCTTCAGGAATTGTTAGATCGGGGATTCATTCGTTCGAGCATTTCTCCGTGGGGCGCACCAGTTCTGTTTGTTAAAAAGAATGATGGTAGTATGAGAATGTGTATAGACTATCGACAGTTAAACAAGCTGACAGTGAAGAACAAGTATCCTTTGCCGAGAATTGATGATTTGTTTGATCAGTTGCGAGATGGTCCAGTGTTTTCTAAGATAGATTTGAGATCTGGTTATTACCAGCTGAAGGTAAAGGAGACGGATATACCGAAAATAGCTTTCTGCACTCGTTATGGCCATTATGAATTCTTGGTGATGCCCTTTGGTCTGACTAACGCGCCAGCTGCTTTTATAGATATGATGAACTGAGTATTCCACGAGTATCTAGATTAGTTTGTTGTAGTGTTCATTGATGATATTCTGATATATTCTCGCACCGGCGAAGATCATGATAAGCATTTGCGGCTAGTGTTGCAAACTTTGCTAGATAATCAGTTATATGCTAAGTTAAGCAAATGTAAGTTTTGGATTAGGGAAGTAGTCTTCCTAGGACATGTTGTGTCAGCCGAGGGAATCAAGGTGGATCCTAAGAAAATTAAAGCAATTGTGAGTTGGAAGCAACCGAGATCAATAACTTAAATCCGCAGTTTCTTAGGTTTGGTTGGTTATTATCGACGTTTCGTAGAAGGATTTTCTAATATTGCTGCTCTTTTGACCAAATTGTTGCAAAAGGATGTTCGTTTTGAGTGGACAGAAGCTAGACAACAAGCCTTTGAGAAATTGAAAGAAGCTTTGATGAAAGCTCCCGTGTTAGTGCAACCAGTGACATGGAAAGAGTACGTGATCTATAGTGATGCATCATATGTTGGCCTAGGTGTGTGCTGATGCAAGAAGGAAGAGTAGTAGTGTATGCATCGAAACAGTTGAAGACACATGAGCGCAATTATCCTACGCATGATATACAATTGGTCGCGGTGGTGTTTTCCTTGAAGGTTTGGACACATTACCTTTATGGTGAGAAATGTACAGTATACACAGATCACAAGAGTTTGAAATACTTGATGACATAGAAAGAACTGGATCTCAGACAGCAAAGATGGCTAGAGTTGTTGAAAGACTACGATCTTACAATTGAATATCATCCAGGGAAAGCCAATGTGGTGGCTGATGCTTTGAGTAGGAAGGTGGCAGTCGAGTTGCGAGCAATATTTGCTAGACTGAGTTTGGCTCATAATGATGGATTAGTGGCCGAACTGTAAGTGAAACCTTCGTTGATTCAGATGATCCGAGAGAAACAGTTGCAAGATAGAGCGTTAGCATCTCATGTTTAGGGTATTGCATAAGGTAGAACGACAGATTTCAACTTCAGTAATGATGGTGTTCTATGTTTTCAAAATAGGATAGTGGTACCGGATGACGTTGAGTTGAGACGTACCATTTTGGCCAAAGCACATAATAGTCCGTTTGCTATGCATCCGGGTAGTACAAAGATGTATCGTGGTTTAAAAGATGGATACTATTGGATTGGTTTGACGAAAGATGTGGCCGAGTATGTTAGTAAATGTTTGGTTTGTCAGCGTGTGAAGGCTGAACATCAGTTACCTTCAGGTTTGTTGCAACCGTTGAGAATTCCATAATGGAAGTGGGAAAGAATTACCATGGATTTTGTATCAGGTTTGCCTTTGACACTTTCTAGGAAGAATTCAGTTTGGGTAATTGTTGATCGTCTCACGAAATGCGCACACTTTATAACTGTTCATACTACGTACACTTTTAGATAAGTTGGTTGATTTGTACATCAAGGAGATAGTGAGTTGCATGGTGTACCGAAATATATTGTATCATATAGAGATCCGATATTCAAAGCTCAATTTTGGGAATGTCTGCATGATGCTTTGGGCACTCGATTGAATTTCAGCACATCTTATCACCCGCAGACCGATTGTCAGTCAGAAAGAGTAATCCAAGTGTTAGAGGATATATTGCAATGTTGCATTATTGATTTTCAGGGTTCTTGGGAGAAACATCTACCGTTAGTAGAGTTTGTGTATAATAACAGTTATTAGGCAAGCATTCAGATGGCTCCCTACGAAGCTTTGTATGGTAGAAAGTGTAAAACACATGTCTGTTGGGTTGAAGCAGGAAAAAAGTTGCTATCATTGCCGGATATGCTTAAGGGTACTACGGAGAAGGTAAAATTGATTTGTGATCGCCTGAAAGCAGCTACGGATCGTTAAAAGTTCTATACGGATTTGAAACGTCGTGAGATAGAGTATACGGTAGGTGAGAAAGTGTTTCTGAAAGTTTCACCTTGGAAGAACGTGATGAGATTCGGCAAGAAAGGTAAACTAAGTCTGAGGCTTATTGGCCCGTATGAAATAGTTGAACGAACTGGTCCCCTTGCTTACAGATTGCGTTTTCCATCCGAGTTAGAAAAGATTCATGATGTGTTCCATGTTTCAATGCTTCAGAAATATAGATCGGATTCGTCTCACATTATGCATGTAGAAGAGATTAAGTTAAATCCTGGTTTGTCTTACGATGAAGAACAAGTTGAAATCTTGGCTACGGACAGCAAGGTGTTGCGTGGTAGAAGCATTGAGTTAGTGAAAGTGAAATGGCAGCAACGTGGAGTGGAAGAAGCCACTTGGGAGAGAAAAGATGACACGACGAAGTAGTTTCCGCATCTCTTTCCGTCAGGTAAATTTCGAGGATGAAATTCCTTAAGTGGGGGAGAGTTGTAACGCCCCGATTTTGGGCTTAGGAGCTTTGATGATGGTTTTATGGTTGACCGAATCTGTTTTTGAAGTTCGAGTAGTTTAGGGTGTGTTCAGGGAAAACAGCCCTCTAATGTTCTTAAAATTGTGGAAATAATTTCTAAAATCCTTATATATTATGTATATGTTGTGTGCGAAATCAATTTTGGAAAATAAGTTTCGGATTTAAGACATTTTGGTCTAGTGACTAAAATGCGAATTTTCAAAACTGTTTTAGTGACCGTTTCGTAAAAGAATTAAAACATTGAATCTTTAAGGACCTAATTATCCAAGTCTAATTTCAGACTTTTCCCTTATTTATTTTATTATTAAAAGTTATTTTAAAAGAGTTTTCAATTATATTTTAATAAGGGTTTTATATCATCCAAGTTTTAACGTTAAAAAAATTCCAAAAGGCTTTCTTCACTCTCTCTTCAACCAAGCACCATTTTAGCAGCAAGAATTCAAAGGTAAACTTCCTTTTAAGTTGATTTCTAATCATCAAAGTCTTTTTTATGATTTTCTTCTAAAACCTAATTGTTTTCTCTTAGATTTCTTAAGCTTTTTCTTCAAAATCAAGGGAAAACTCTACCATTAGAGGTGAGCTGCGTTTTTATCCTCAAATGTAAGGTTCTTTATTGAAATTCCCATGTTATTGATTCTTTTATTGTTTTAGATTAAAGGTTTTACAAATATATTTATGAAAAAGTGAGAAATCAAGCTAAAAAT
The DNA here is from genome assembly GCA_030270665.1 of Hibiscus trionum. Lineage (NCBI taxonomy): Eukaryota > Viridiplantae > Streptophyta > Magnoliopsida > Malvales > Malvaceae > Hibiscus > Hibiscus trionum. The sequence goes on from BSYR01000050.1 coordinate 3,802,151, forward strand.
GGTTGTTTTGTGAGTTTCATTGTTGGATCAGGTTTTGCTGAGTTTTAGATTTTTGTGAGCAATGTTTTTGATGTTGAAATATGTTGGGATAATGGGTTAATCAAAGGAATCCCGGATTTGGTTGAGTTGATGAAGTTTCAGATTGATATTTTTGGGTTTTTGGCTTGGATTTATGAAAAATTAGTAGCTGATGGTTATTTGATGATGGGTTAATGTTTTTGGATGTTATTCGATGTATTTATGATGTTAATATTGTTGGGTTTTGGTTGGAGATTGTTTGGGTTGATTTATTCGATGTTTTCGACTTATTTCGGATATGTTTTGATGGTCGATTGTTGCTAGATGATGAGTCTCTATTTTCCAGAAAGTTTTTGGGTTGAAATAAAGTATAATGCTATGATTTGTAATGGTTAGAAACAGGGGTTTTGGATTCGGAATCACAAGACGCATTTTTAGGTGATCCGGCGGCTTAGATCGATGTTTTGGCTTGAGTTTGTGGTTGCTAGTGAGTGGAAATGCTTTTAAAGCCTTAACGTGGTTAAGGACGTGTTTTAAAGGGTTTAGATTGTGTCGGAGAGACCAATCCAAGCTCAAGCGTAAGTTTGAGTGTTTTCGCCTTTGTTTTCATCTTGTTTTCGATTGTTTTGGTTTAATGTGATGATGATGCGTATGCATGGATGATTATGATATATCATGTTGATCTCATGCATAATGAGTTGTTTTAAATGTGGCTATATGAAATCCCATGAGTTATTCTCATGATTACAAACTTATGAAATTATGTTGAGAAATGACATGTTGTTCATGCTTTGAAATGGGATATTGTGATCATGTTTATGTTTTAACATTAATGAATGTTTCTGTAGGTAAATTGTATATTGGCAAGTGATTATTATATAAATATCGGATATGTTGATCGATCAATAGGATGTGAGAGCTCTATAATACAAAATTCGTGCGCGTGGTATCCTTCGGTTTCATAATAGGGGTAGTGCTATTGTGATGCGAGTGGTAGGCGTAGTTCTATCACCAATGGGCTCTGCGGATAGTAGCATCCCGACCGAAGTGAGTTTTATGCATCGGTAATGCATGTGACTTGATAGGGGTAGTGCCATCAAGGTGTCTGTATATCCGATTTGAGAGTGATAGGGGTAGTGCTATCACCATGGGCTATGCGGGTAGTGGCATCCTGGATCACTTGTGGCCAGTATACATGTGTTATCCTCATTATGTTTATGCTATTTTTTAGCATGATGTTTGATCATGAGTTGGTAAGCTATGTTTGACATGCATCGGTAATGCATGGTTCGTACGAATTGGTAAGTTATGGTTGATTTGCATCGGTAATGCATGAATTGTGGTATTATAGTTTTGACTTGAGAATATGACATGTGTTGTAATTCTAGCTTGTTTATTGTTTTGTTTTAAAGAGATGATTTGAAGAAAGGTTTTGGTTTTATGAACGTGTTACATGTTTTAAAAACTACATTGTTGTTGCTTTGGTTTTGAGCACCGCTCACTATGCTCTCTAGCTTACGCTCTTTTTTCCATCAATGCAGATCGCTAAACCTTTCGAGACAACAAGGGAGTAAGGGAGATGTCCAAGAGTCCAAATCTTAGCTCAAGTATGGTTTATTCCAATAGTAGTGTAGTAGCAATGGGGCTAGACCTTTATGAGTGTTGGGAGCATGTGTTGTACTCCCCTCTGGTTGAGACAAGTTTGTTATAATCCTATAATGTTGTGTGAAGTATGGTTTCGTTGTTTTAATGCTTATCTTGTGTTTTGACCTCTTAAGAAAATGTGGATCATCGCCTGTGAAATGAATGTTTTGTTAACCCTTTGTTGTTGAAATGGTTTCGGTGAGCTTCGGAAATGCCTAAGACCCATTTTGAACCAAACTGTGTACTGGAGTTCCGAAACAGGCTCGACCGTATCGAAACGGGCATGAAATTTGCTTAGCTGTTTCGAAACGCCCTTTGGTTTTTCAGAACGGTTTGCCTCTGGAAAATCTGGTTTTGAAACCCTGTTTCAAAACGGGCAGTAGTGTTTCAAAACGTCTGGCAGTTAAGTTAGTTAAAGGCATCTCCTAAGTTCTGTTTTCTTGCGTTTTGGTCCCCGGTTGATGTTTTATCAATTGTATGAGTTTGGATGGTCGTTTCATGCTGCATTTGGGCATATGTGTATGAAAAGTGACTAATTGCAAGATGGTAACCTTAATTTCATATTTAGTCCTTGTTTTACGCTAAAATTGCATTTTGGTCCCTATATGCTTGTTTGTCTATTCGAAGTTTGTTTCTTCGTGTTTTTATTCGTTGCGAGTGTTCCTCACCTAATTTGATAAGTGTATCTATAAAAGATAATTTTAAAAGCTTGTTCCTCTTTTAGGGTTGCTAATCGAAGAGAAATCTTCGGGTTTTTCTTTGGTCAGTCCCGTGTGACCACCTTAGGTCAGTCTGGTGGCTAGGTCGGGCTGAGGGGGTTACAAGCCAAATGACCTTTTCTTACAATGCCTTACCACCAAGCTTGGAACCGCTCAATCCTCTTCATTCCTTCCTTTGCGAGATGATCTGCCATGCCGTTTCTGTCCCTTGAAACATAAGTGAATTGCACACTACCTATTGAACATGACAATTGATCGATATCTTCAAAAACTCCCCACCAATTCCAATGCGGTAGTAGTGCGTTTGAAACCTAATTTAGCGTCACTTGAGATTCAGATTCCACAGTAAGCATTGCCTTACCAGTCCATCCTGCCGCATTGAATACCACTAAAGCTGTTTTTACTGCCATCTCTTCCGCATAGTCTGAGACAAGAGGAGGAGATGGACTAGAGAACATAGCTCTTACCACCCCAATAGTAGTACGAAGTATCCCTGCACAACCTGTTGCATCCTCTTTTGCAGCCCATTGACATTGAACTTGACTTGTCCTTCCCTTGGAGGGACTCAAAATTACTTTGCACTCGAATTTAGACCAGCAGACATGATTTTTTACATCCCCACCGTTAATCCTCTTGTTGCAGCAAATCCTCTTCGAATGCCTTACACCAGAGAAGAGCACACATCTTTGTATAGAAAACCATATCCTTAAAGTTCATTGCTTTGTCTTGGAATATCTTCTTATTTCTTGTGTTATATTTTGACTCAAATTCTAACTATTAATTAAGTTGGGTTTTATTGTAATTCTAATGGTTGAAGATTACTTGGTAATTAGGATTTACTTTAATGAGTAAATATCTATTTTAGGCAAGAGATCTTATTGGTCAACAAGTATTTGAGCCTATAAATATAGAATAGGTTTAACATTTTGAATTATGAGAGAACAAAATAATATTGAGAGAACGAGAGATAGAGAGAATTATTCTCTGTGGAAATGTAACCACTTTTAGGTTCTCTACAACTATTGTGACTATGTTATAGAGATGTGTATTGTAGGGATGTCGGGAAGAGCATTTTGGTTCCACAGGGTCATGGGATTTGTACACTGAATTTTGGATTACATGAGTTATCATGTATTTGTTGTTGCGTGTAAAATAGTCTATCGCAATTGAGTGCAAGTGTACACGTCGCAAGTAATAAAGTGATACGAAGTATTGGATATCGTCTCCACAGGGACTGGGCTAACCCTTTCCTTCGCTATCTGCACAAGGGGGGAAAAATAGATTAAAGATTTTGTCACGAGAAATATAAAGTAAACTTAAATAAAAGAGTAGAAGAATATCAAGATAGAGAGAATGGGCTGGTATTGAATTGCTCAGTAGTGCAGGTATTGTATTGCTTAGGAACTCTAGTTCTGTCGTCGCGCCCGTCGCCGACAGCACCTGTCGTGGCAGCTGTCCGTTGGCTGTCGCGGCAGCGAACACACCAACTCTGTTCTTCAAGTTTGGCAAGAATCCCAGATCTGCCTTGGCCTATCCCTAGGTCCAAGTCTTTCGATGATCACGTCTTTGATGATACCTCCCGGCGTGAATCGAAGGATGAACACCGATGTGTATGAATTCTTCTTTAGCCACTTAACCTCGCCCTATCCCTAGGCACGAGATAGTTCAACTATAAACTAGAGAACTTGCTCTTATTTCTTTCGTATACTTAACTCTCCCGATGCTAAGTAAATAGATAACCTCACAATGCTCTCCTGATGCTCTTGCAAGATATTAATAACCAAAATAAGAGAACTTGAAGTTTATTTTATTGAACTTGGAAAATCCTAAAACAAAACAACCCGTGGCCCTAGGGGGAATTTAGAACATGTCGGTGACGGGTAAACGACGGGTAAACGGCGGAGGGATTTGGTTATCGGTTATGGGGTATTGGGTGTTGGATCATCTCCTAGGTTAAAATCTATGCCCTTATATAAGCTTTGGGCTCAAGTATTCTAAGGTAACAAGGATTACAACTTTAATTAAAAGTAAGATTCTAATAAAGACTTAATCTCCAAGTATCCTACTTTTCAGCCGCCTCCTTGTTTCTTGGGATTTCTTCTCCTTGAGCTTTGGCTTGTCATATCTTTTGATCCGGGGCTTGGAAAAATATATGGTTTTCACACGACAGACGAGCATAATTTTCTCTATCTATCGAGGTCCACTTTCTTTTTCCTCTCCATAAAGTTGCTGTCACCTTGCTGTCACGACAGGTCCATGACAGCTTCGTCTTCTTCGTCTGCTTGTCCAGTTCAGCTTTCCTGCTTCTCTGCCCTGCGCCTGCCTTCACCGTCTACGACGGCGGCAACCTGCCAAAAACAGCCATTTTTAGTAGAATCTGTGCCTTTTATATATTTGTGATGTTTTGCTGAAAACTAACATAAATGCAATGAAATGATGCTTGAATGCAGCAGAAATATGGGTTAAAAAGGGTGTAAATAATAGAACTTTTAGACACTCAACACACCCCCAAACTCAAGTTTTTGCTTGTCCTCAAGCAATTAAGACTTAAAAGAAAAATGAAAATTTTTGTGTTGGCCTTCAAACAGTGAACTGTCCCTTACCTGTCGCTCATTCTCTATGGCGGCAGCAACCTGTCGGAAAGATTAGGATCTGTCCAGAATCTCCCTATAGTCCTTGTGCAGTGTGTGCATGCTTGTGAACAGTTATATGCTAAGATTATCTTAGTTTCACTAGAATATTCAACTTTTTAACTCGAATTTTATGCCAAAGTTTATTTTCTTGAAGACACATTTTCATGCTTCTTTTTCTTCTATTTTCGAGCTAAATTTTTCTAGAGCCAGTTTTGGGCACCTCTAGTTAGCTTCCTAGAGTCGGTTTCGGGCACCTCTAGGTTTTTGAGTTTCTTTTGCTAAACTTCTTTCCTAGAGCCAGTGTTAGGCACCTCTAGGGGCTATTCAAGTACTGAGCATCCTATTCTAGTTTGGCTAAAAGACATCTAAGCAGTATAACAGTCACAAATGTGTTTAAGTTTTTCAGAAATATAGAAAGGCTCTAAACTTCTCCTTAAACTGTCCTAAAGATGCTGCCACGACAGAGCTGTCATGACAGGTAAGTTTACTTCACAGTTTTAAGCCAACAGTTTAATCTTTTCTGATTTTTTTTTTGAACTTGAATAAAAGACAAAACAATTAATTAAAGACGTACTAAGACTCCATTACTATGGAGGGTGCCACCCCCAAACTCGAGGGTTGCATTGCCCTCAATGCAAAATGACAGATAAAGATGAAGACAGGTACATCACAAAATAAGGATAAAGCAGCAGCAAGAAAAGAAAAATAAAGACTTAAATTTTAATCGTTGTCCTCGCTGCTGCTGCTGACACGGATTTGACGGCGGCGTCTGGGCTGTGAAGGAGGCTGGGCAGGTTGCTCCACGAGCTGGATGTCGGAGCTGCTGCCGCTATCCCACGTGCTACTAGTGGTGGTGCTGGCCTTGGGTATCAACTTTCTGTCTGCCACGTGCTTCTGCCTCTTGACAGGCGTAAACTCCCTCTCCAAATTCCTCCTAATAGGAGGTTCCTCCTTGCTGTCGGCTGTGGCTGGCCGCTTCGTTCCACGTACGGGGCTGTCGGCCGGAGGACTCGCAGCTGCCGTCGGGGCAGGTGATGGGGTGGAAGCAGTAGAGTGGGAATGTGGGGAAGCAGGTGGTGTGGGTGTGTGGACAGGGGTGGGGATGCGGAAATAGTGGGCAGGAAAAGTAGGGAAAATAACATCGGGATAATTTAAAGTGTTGGTAATAAAGTTTACCGTCGAGTTGGTGAAATCCCGGATGAAGGTCATCAGTCCCATTTGTCTCTCTTCCACCCGTTGTATCGCAGCAAAGATGTGGGCAGACTGGTCTGTCGGGGTGGTGGCGGCGGCAGGTTCAGGGGCAGGCTCCTCGGATGATTCTGCTGGGGAGCCGGCTGGGTGCCTTTCTGCTGTCGATGGCAGCATAGAACTCTCAGACTAATGTATCATTCAGTTCTGCGGGTTGTGCTGCGAACTGTTCCCATAGCAAATTCCTTATCACCCTAGCAATGAATGGCCGGAGTCCCATGTTGGGTGCCTTTCGGATGTAAATGAAACCCCTTTCCTCCCACAATTCTTTGGTTGCGAATGGCGACGCTGCTGTTGAAGAAGAGGCTGAGGCAGCGCTGCGGCGGGTCTGTCTAGACGACATATTAGTTGCAAGGGTTGTGAAAATAAAGAAAGCAAATAAAACGAGAGGAGAAGGCAAGTAAGAATAAGCAGAAGTGAGGGAAATGAAAATGGGAACGAGGTTTTATAGCGGTCGAGTTGCTGCCCATTTAATGTCGTAACGGCAGGCGTGAATAACGGGGTGACTGATGAGATTTGGCGTGCCTGACACGTCTGCCACGCATTTATGCGTCTGTTACGTGTCTGTCACACGCTTCTGCGTCTACCGTGACAGTCTGTTGACAGCCTGTCTTGTCCGTGTCTGCGGCGGCAGCTGGAACGACAGGCTTCAATAAATGGGCTCTGTTGGGCTGATGGATGGATGGTGGGCTTGGGTCACTTCTCCTTTTCTTCTTGACTCCTTTATTTCCTAAAAACAGAAATTATAAAAACATTATTTGAATAAAATAAACCTAATTTCCTAATAAATAGTAAATAATAAAAATAAATAGAAAGAAAAATTAGGTTAAATTAGGGATGCCAAGTAGGGCATCTCCTAAGGTAACCACTTCCTGCATTCCTGGGGCTTCAGTCCCTTGATAATGCTTGAGGCGTCGTTTCCGGTACTTCTTGAAGTCCCTCCATCTGGTGATTATTCTCATGGTGGAGGCTTCTTTCTTTCTCTTCCTTTTGTAGTCCATGAAGTCCTCCCTTCTTGGTAATGTTTCTCAGGGCATGAATATAGGATTAGAAAAAATCAAATTGACATTCGGCCACAAACTTACCTTGTTTTCGTTGAATAATGTTGTGGTTGAATGTAGCCTTTGCTGTCGTGTCTGCTGCTGCGGCAGGCAGTTATTTTGACAGTTCTTTATCAGGTTAGTTTGCAGGTCAATGGGACATTGGTAAGTGCCATCACTCATTATACTAAATTCTGTTGACCACTCGTAGATCTCCATCAGTAGAGACTTTGATGATTCTATGTCCACCGGCTTTGGTTCCTCTAATACCTGCAATGGAATTGGTGAGTTTTCATATAATTCAAAAGGTTCGTTTATTACCTGCTCATATTCCATTGGCGAGGCATTGTCATTGGGTAGCTCTTCTAGGTGGTCGTGCGAGTGCCATGACAGGGATGGATGTGTGCAATCTTGGTCAAGCATAATCGAGGTAGTGGGTTGAGAATTTGCCTCTGATGTGGTTGCTGCTTCAGCATCTGTTGCAGTCGAGGCGGCAGTTGTTGTCGAGTCGGCAGTTGCTGTCGAGGCGGCAGTTTCCGCTTTGACTGGGGTTTCTGCCTCAGAAGTGGTTGCTGCCGTGACATTCTCTTGAATTTCACTCAGCGTTGTCGCGGTGTTGCTCCGTTCCGGCTCCTCGATCATTGCCATGGCAAGTTGTTGCTCAGACTCATCATATGTTGGGTATTCCTTCACATGGGCATCCTCGTCATCTTGCCTCAGGATTTCAGGTTCATCTGTGGCATGAATGAGGACTGGTCTGCTCAAGAGTTCATCCATCTTGGCGATACTTGCGTCCATAGAAATCGACACTTCTTGAGTGAGTGCCATGAAGGCTTGCAGTGTGTCCTCTAAGGATTTTGATTGCTCTTGAGGATGATGACATTGCCAGGGCAGGTCGGGTTCTGTAGCAAAACTGTTATGGTATAACAAGTTTTGTGGGTTTTGATCGTACCATAAAAATTTTTGATGCTGCGGCATCGACATTTGCTGCCCCTGTTGCTGCCACGGCTGCTGCCCTGGCAGCATATCTTTACGGTAATTGCAAGAACTTTCCCACATCAACTCTCGAATGGTTTTTCCTGGCATGTTGATGCCCTTGAACCTGTATTTTCACCTGAGTTTTTTTTAAAAAAAATAAAATAATAAAATAAAATAAAATAAAATAAAAAGAATAAAAGAAAAGTGCATAAGCTAGGGTAAGAGTGTGTTGCCAGTCCCCGGCAGCGGCGCCAAAAACTTGTTGCGTGTAAAATAGTCTATCGCAATTGAGTGCAAGTGTACACGTCGCAAGTAATAAAGTGATACGAAGTATCGGATATCGTCTCCACAGGGACTGGGCTAACCCTTTCCTTCGCTATCTGCACAAGGGGGAAGAATAGATTAAAGATTTTGTCACGAGAAATATAAAGTAAACTTAAATAAAAGAGTAGAAGAATATCAAGATAGAGAGAATGGGCTGGTATTGAATTGCTCAGTAGTGCAGGTATTGTATTGCTTAGGAACTCCAGTTCTGTCGTCGCGCCTGTCGCCGACAGCACCTGTCGCGGCAGCTGTCCGTTGGCTGTCGCGGCAGCGAACACACCAACTCTGTTCTTCAAGTTTGGCAAGAATCCCAGATCTGCCTTGGCCTATCCCTAGGTCCAAGTCTGTCGATGATCACGTCTTTCATGATACCTCCCGGCGTGAATCGAAGGATGAACACCGATGTGTATGAATTCTTCTTTAGCCACTTAACCTCGCCCTATCCCTAGGCACGAGATAGTTCAACTATAAACTAGAGAACTTGCTCTTATTTATTTCGTATACTTAACTCTCTCGATGCTAAGTAAATAGATAACCTCACAATGCTCTCCCGATGCTCTTGCAAGATGTTAATAACCAAAATAAGAGAACTTGAAGTTTATTTTATTGAACTTGGAAAATCCTAAAACAAAACAACCCGTGGCCCTAGGGGGAATTTAGAACATGTCGGTGACGGGTAAACGACGGGTAAACGGCGGAGGGATTTGGTTATCGGTTATGGGGTATTGGGTGTTGGATCATCTCCTAGGTTAAAATCTATGCCCTTATATAAGCTTTGGGCTCAAGTATTCTAAGGTAACAAGGATTACAACTTTAATTAAAAGTAAGATTCTAATAAAGACTTAATCTCCAAGTATCCTACTTTTCAGCCGCCTCCTTGTGTCTTGGGATTTCTTCTCCTTGAGCTTTGGCTTGTCATATCTTTTGATCCGGGGCTTGGAAAAATATATGGTTTTCACACGACAGACGAGCATAATTTTCTCTATCTATCAAGGTCCACTTTGTTTTTCCTCTCCATAAAGTTGCTGTCACCTTGCTGTCACGACAGGTCCATGACAGCTTCGTCTTCTTCGTCTGCTTGTCCAGTTCAGCTTTCCTGCTTCTCTGCCCTGCGCCTTCCTTCACCGTCTACGACGGCGGCAACCTGCCAAAAACAGCCATTTTTAGTAGAATCTGTGCCTTTTATATATTTGTGATGTTTTGCTGAAAACTAACCTAAATGCAATGAAATGATGCTTGAATGCAGCAGAAATATGGGTTAAAAAGGGTGTAAATAATAGAACTTTTAGACACTCAACACACCCCCAAACTCAAGTTTTTGCTTGTCCTCAAGCAATTAAGACTTAAAAGAAAAATGAAAATTTTTGTGTTGGCCTTCAAACAGTGAACTGTCCCTTACCTGTCGCTCATTCTCTATGGCGGCAGCAACCTGTCGGAAAGATTAGGATCTGTCCGGAATCTCCCTATAGTCCTTGTACAGTGTGTGCATGCTTGTGAACAGTTATATGCTAAGATTATCTTAGTTTCACTAGAATATTCAACTTTTTAACTCGAATTTTATGCCAAAGTTTATTTTCTTGAAGACACATTTTCATGCTTCTTTTTCTTCTATTTTCGAGCTAAATTTTTCTAGAGCCAGTTTTGGGCACCTCTAGTTAGATTCCTAGAGCCAGTTTCGGGCACCTCTAGGTTTTTGAGTTTCTTTTGCTAAACTTCTTTCCTAGAGCCAGTGTTAGGCACCTCTAGGGGCTATTCAAGTACTAAGCATCCTATTCTAGTTTGGCTAAAAGACATCTAAGCAGTATAACAGTCACAAATGTGTTTAAGTTTTTCAGAACTATAGAAAGGCTCTAAACTTCTCCTTAAACTGTCCTAAAGATGCTGCCACGACAGAGCTGTCATGACAGGTAAGTTTACTTCACAGTTTTAAGCCAACAGTTTAATCTTTTCTGATTTTTTTTTGAACTTGAATAAAAGACAAAACAATTAATTAAAGACGTACTAAGACTCCATTACTATGGAGGGTGCCACCCCCAAACTCGAGGGTTGCATTGCCCTCAATGCAAAATGACAGATAAAGATGAAGACAGGTACATCACAAAATAAGGATAAAGCAGCAGCAAGAAAAGAAAAATAAAGACTTAAATTTTAATCGTTGTCCTCGCTGCTGCTGCTGACACGGATTTGACGGCGGCGTCTGGGCTGTGAAGGAGGCTGGGCAGGTTGCTCCACGAGCTGGATGTCGGAGCTGCTGCCGCTATCCCACGTGCTGCTAGTGGTGGTGCTGGCCTTGGGTATCAACTTTCTGTCTGCCACGTGCTTCTGCCTCTTGACAGGCGTGAACTCCCTCTCCAAATTCCTCCTAATAGGAGGTTCCTCCTTGATGTCGGCTGTGGCTGGCCGCTTCGTTCCACGTACGGGGCTGTCAGCCGGAGGACTCGCAGCTGCCGTCGGGGCAGGTGATGGGGTGGAAGCAGTAGAGTGGGAATGTGGGGAAGCAGGTGGTGTGGGTGTGTGGACAGGGGTGGGGATGCGGAAATAGTGGGTAGGAAAAGTAGGGAAAATAACATCGGGATAATTTAAAGTGTTGGTAATAAAGTTTACCGTCGAGTTGGTGAAATCCCGGATGAAGGTCATCAGTCCCATTTGTCTCTCTTCCACCCGTTGTATCGCAGCAAAGATGTGGGCAGACTGGTCTATCGGGGTGGTGACGGCGGCAGGTTCAGGGGCAGGCTCCTCGGATGATTCTGCTGGGGAGCCGGCTGGTTGCCGTTCTACTGTCGATGGCAGCATAGAACTCTCAGACTAATGTATCATTCAGTTCTGCGGGTTGTGCTGCGAACTGTTCCCATAGCAAATTCCTTATCACCCTAGCAATGAATGGCCGGAGTCCCATGTTGGGTGCCTTTCGGATGTAAATGAAACCCCTTTCCTCCCACAATTCTTTGGTTGCGAAGGGCGACGCTGCTGCTGAAGAAGAGGCTGAGGCAGCACTACGGCGGGTCTGTCTAGACGACATATTAGTTGCAAGGGTTGTGAAAATAAAGAAAGCAAATAAAACGAGAGGAGAAGGCAAGTAAGAATAAGCAGATGTGAGGGAAATGAAAATGGGAACGAGGTTTTATAGCGGTCGAGTTGCTGCCCATTTAATGTCGTAACGGCAGGCGTGAATAACGGGGCGACTGATGAGATTTGGCGTGCCTGACACGTCTGCCACGCATTTATGCGTCTGTTACGCGTCTGTCACACGCTTCTGCGTCTGCCGTGACAGTCTGTTGACAGCCTGTCTTGTCCGTGTCTGCGGCGGCAGCTGGAACGACAGGCTTCAATAAATGGGCTCTGTTGGGCTGATGGATGGATGGTGGGCTTGGGTCACTTCTCCTTTTCTTCTTGACTCCTTTATTTCCTAAAAACAGAAATTATAAAAACATTATTTGAATAAAATAAACCTAATTTCCTAATAAATAGTAAATAATAAAAATAAATAGAAAGAAAAATTAGGTTAAATTAGGGATGCCAAGTAGGGCATCTCCTAAGGTAACCACTTCCTGCATTCCTGGAGCTTCAGTCCCTTGATAATGCTTGAGGCGTCGTTTCCGGTACTTCTTGAAGTCCCTCCATCTGGTGATTATTCTCATGGTGGGGGCTCCTTTCTTTCTCTTCCTTTTGTAGTCCATGAAGTCCTCCCTTCTTGGTAATGTTTCTGAGGGCATGAATATAGGATTAGAAAAAATCAAATTGACATTCGGCCACAAACTTACCTTGTTTTCGTTGAATAATGTTGTGGTTGAATGTAGCCTTTGCTGTCGTGTCTGCTGCTGCGGCAGGCAGTTATTTTTACAGATCTTTATCAGGTTACTTTGCAGGTCAATGGGACATTGGTAAGTGCCATCACTCATTATACTAAATTCTGTTGACCACTCGTAGATCTCCATCAGTAGAGACTTTGATGATTCTATGTCCACCGGCTTTGGTTCCTCTAATACCTGCAATGGAATTGGTGAGTTTTCATATAATTCAAAAGGTTTGTTTATTACCTGCTCATATTCCATTGGCGAGGCATTGTCATTGGGTAGCTCTTCTAGGTGGTCGTGCGAGTGCCATGACAGGGATGGATGTGTGCAATCTTGGTCAAGCATAATCGAGGTAGTGGGTTGAGAATTTGCCTTTGATGTGGTTGCTGCTTCAGCATCTGTTGCTGTCGAGGCGGCAGTTTCCGCTTTGACTGGGGTTTCTGCCTCAGAAGTGGTTGCTGCCGTGACATTCTCTTGAATTTCACTCAGCATTGTCGCGGTGTTGCTCCATTCCGGCTCCTCGATCATTGCCATGGCAAGTTGTTGCTCAGACTCATCATATGTTGGGTATTCCTTCACATGGGCATCCTCGTCATCTTGCCTCAGGATTTCAGGTTCATCTGTGGCATGAATGAGGACTGGTCTGCTCAAGAGTTCATCCATCTTGGCGATACTTGCGTCCATAGAAATCGACACTTCTTGAGTGAGTGCCATGAAGGCTTGCAGTGTGTCCTCTAAGGATTTTGATTGCTCTTGAGGATGATGACATTGCCAGGGCAGGTCGGGTTCTGTAGCAAAACTGTTATGGTATAACAAGTTTTGTGGGTTTTGATCGTACCATAAAAATTTTTGCTGCTGCGGCATCGACATTTGCTGCCCCTGTTGCTGCCACGGCTGCTGCCCTGGCAGCACATCTTTACGGTAATTGCAAGAACTTTCCCACATCAACTCTCGAATGGTTTTTCCTGGCATGTTGATGCCCTTGAACCTGTATTTTCACCTGAGTTTTTTTTTTTAAAAAATAAAATAATAAAATAAAATAAAATAAAAAGAATAAAAGAAAAGTGCATAAGCTAGGGTAAGAGTGTGTTGCCAGTCCCCAGCAGCGGCGCCAAAAACTTGTTGCGTGTAAAATAGTCTATCGCAATTGAGTGCAAGTGTACACGTCGCAAGTAATAAAGTGATACGAAGTATCGGATATCGTCTCCACAGGGACTGGGCTAACCCTTTCCTTCGCTATCTGCACAAGGGGGGAAGAATAGATTAAAGATTTTGTCACGAGAAATATAAAGTAAACTTAAATAAAAGAGTAGAAGAATATCAAGATAGAGAGAATGGGCTGGTATTGAATTGCTCAGTAGTGCAGGTATTGTATTGCTTAGGAACTCCAGTTCTGTCGTCGCGCCTGTCGCCGACAGCACCTGTCGTGGCAGCTGTCCATTGGCTGTCGCGGCAGCGAACACACCAACTCTGTTCTTCAAGTTTGGCAAGAATCCCAGATCTGCCTTGGCCTATCCCTAGGTCCAAGTCTGTCGATGATCACGTCTTTCATGATACCTCCCGGCGTGAATCTAAGGATGAACACCGATGTGTATGAATTCTTCTTTAGCCACTTAACCTCGCCCTATCCCTAGGCACGAGATAGTTCAACTATAAACTAGAGAACTTGCTCTTATTTATTTCGTATACTTAACTCTCTCGATGCTAAGTAAATAGATAACCTCACAATGCTCTCCCGATGCTCTTGCAAGATGTTAATAACCAAAATAAGAGAACTTGAAGTTTATTTTATTGAACTTGGAAAATCCTAAAACAAAACAACCCGTGGCCCTAGGGGGAATTTAGAACATGTCGGTGACGGGTAAACGACGGGTAAACGGCGGAGGGATTTGGTTATCGGTTATGGGGTATTGGGTGTTGGATCATCTCCTAGGTTAAAATCTATGCCCTTATATAAGCTTTGGGCTCAAGTATTCTAAGGTAACAAGGATTACAACTTTAATTAAAAGTAAGATTCTAATAAAGACTTAATCTCCAAGTATCCTACTTTTCAGCCGCCTCCTTGTTTCTTGGGATTTCTTCTCCTTGAGCTTTGGCTTGTCATATCTTTTGATCCGGGGCTTGGAAAAATATATGGTTTTCACACGACAGACGAGCATAATTTTCTCTATCTATCGAGGTCCACTTTCTTTTTCCTCTCCATAAAGTTGCTGTCACCTTGCTGTCACGACAGGTCCATGACACCTTCGTCTTCTTCGTCTGCTTGTCCAGTTCAGCTTTCCTGCTTCTATGCCCTGCGCCTGCCTTCACCGTCTACGACGGCGGCAACCTGCCAAAAACAGCCATTTTTAGTAGAATCTGTGCCTTTTATATATTTGTGATGTTTTGCTGAAAACTAACCTAAATGCAATGAAATGATGCTTGAATGCAGCAGAAATATGGGTTAAAAAGGGTGTAAATAATAGAACTTTTAGACACTCAACACATCCCCAAACTCAAGTTTTTGCTTGTCCTCAAGCAATTAAGACTTAAAAGAAAAATGAAAATTTTTGTGTTGGCCTTCAAACAGTGAACTGTCCCTTACCTGTCGCTCATTCTCTATGGCGGCAGCAACCTGTCGGAAAGATTAGGATCTGTCCGGAATCTCCCTATAGTCCTTGTGCAGTGTGTGCATGCTTGTGAACAGTTATATGCTAAGATTATCTTAGTTTCACTAGAATATTCAACTTTTTAACTCGAATTTTATGCCAAAGTTTATTTTCTTGAAGACACATTTTCATGCTTCTTTTTCTTCTATTTTCGAGCTAAATTTTTCTAGAGCCAGTTTTGGGCACCTCTAGTTAGCTTCCTAGAGCCGGTTTCGGGCACCTCTAGGTTTTTGAGTTTCTTTTGCTAAACTTCTTTCCTAGAGCCAGTGTTAGGCACCTCTAGGGGCTATTCAAGTACTAAGCATCCTATTCTAGTTTGGCTAAAAGACATCTAAGCAGTATAACAGTCACAAATGTGTTTAAGTTTTTCAGAACTATAGAAAGGCTCTAAACTTCTCCTTAAACTGTCCTAAAGATGCTGCCACGACAGAGCTGTCATGATAGGTAAGTTTACTTCACAGTTTTAAGCCAACAGTTTAATCTTTTCTGATTTTTTTTGAACTTGAATAAAAGACAAAACAATTAATTAAAGACGTACTAAGACTCCATTACTATGGAGGGTGCCACCCCCAAACTCGAGGGTTGCATTGCCCTCAATGCAAAATGACAGATAAAGATGAAGACAGGTACATCACAAAATAAGGATAAAGCAGCAGCAAGAAAAGAAAAATAAAGACTTAAATTTTAATCGTTGTCCTCGCTGCTGCTGCTGACACGGATTTGACGGCGGCGTCTGGGCTGTGAAGGAGGCTGGGCAGGTTGCTCCACGAGCTGGATGTCGGAGCTGCTGCCGCTATCCCACGTGCTGCTACTGGTGGTGCTGGCCTTGGGTATCAACTTTCTGTCTGCCACGTGCTTTTGCCTCTTGACAGGCGTAAACTCCCTCTCCAAATTCCTCCTAATAGGAGGTTCCTCCTTGCTGTCGGCTGTGGCTGGCCGCTTCGTTCCACGTACGGGGCTGTCAGCCGGAGGACTCGCAGCTGCCGTCGGGGCAGGTGATGGGGTGGAAGCAGTAGAGTGGGAATGTGGGGAAGCAGGTGGTATGGGTGTGTGGACAGGGGTGGGGATGCGGAAATAGTGGGCAGGAAAAGTAGGGAAAATAACATCGGGATAATTTAAAGTGTTGGTAATAAAGTTTACCGTCGAGTTGGTGAAATCCCGGATGAAGGTCATCAGTCCCATTTGTCTCTCTTCCACCCGTTGTATCGCAGCAAAGATGTGGGCAGACTGGTCTGTCGGGGTGGTGACGGCGGCAGGTTCAGGGGTAGGCTCCTCGGATGATTCTGCTGGGTGCTGTTCTGCTGTCGATGGCAGCATAGAACTCTCAGACTAATGTATCATTCAGTTCTGCGGGTTGTGCTGTGAACTGTTCCCATAGCAAATTCCTTATCGCCCTAGCAATGAATGGCCGGAGTCCCATGTTGGGTGCCTTTCGGATGTAAATGAAACCCCTTTCCTCCCACAATTCTTTGGTTGCGAAGGGCGACGCTGCTGCTGAAGAAGAGGCTGAGGCAGCACTGCGGCGGGTCTGTCTAGACGACATATTAGTTGCAAGGGTTGTGAAAATAAAGAAAGCAAATAAAACGAGAGGAGAAGGCAAGTAAGAATAAGCAGAAGTGAGGGAAATGAAAATGGGAACGAGGTTTTATAGCGGTCGAGTTGCTGCCCATTTAATGTCGTAACGGCAGGCGTGAATAACGGGGCGACTGATGAGATTTGGCGTGCCTGACACGTCTGCCACGCATTTATGCGTCTGTTACGCGTCTGTCACACGCTTCTGCGTCTGCCGTGACAGTCTGTTGACAGCCTGTCTTGTTCGTGTCTGCGGCGGCAGCTGGAACGACAGGCTTCAATAAATAGGCTCTGTTGGGCTGATGGATGGATGGTGGGCTTGGGTCACTTCTCCTTTTCTTCTTGACTCCTTTATTTCCTAAAAACAGAAATTATAAAAACATTATTTGAATAAAATAAACCTAATTTTCTAATATATAGTAAATAATAAAAATAAATAGAAAGAAAAATTAGGTTAAATTAGGGATGCCAAGTAGGGCATCTCCTAAGGTAACCACTTCCTGCATTCCTGGGGCTTCAGTCCCTTGATAATGCTTGAGGCGTCGTTTCCGGTACTTCTTGAAGTCCCTCCATCTGGTGATTATTCTCATGGTGGGGGCTCCTTTCTTTCTCTTCCTTTTGTAGTCCATGAAGTCTTCCCTTCTTGGTAATGTTTCTGAGGGCATGAATATAGGATTAGAAAAAATCAAATTGACATTCGGCCACAAACTTACGTTGTTTTCGTTGAATAATGTTGTGGTTGAATGTAGCCTTTGCTGTCGTGTCTGCTGCTGCGGCAGGCAGTTATTTTGACAGTTCTTTATCAGGTTAGTTTGCAGGTCAATGGGACATTGGTAAGTGCCATCACTCATTATACTAAATTCTGTTGACCACTCGTAGATCTCCATCAGTAGAGACTTTGATGATTCTATGTCCACCGGCTTTGGTTCCTCTAATACCTGCAATGGAATTGGTGAGTTTTCATATAATTCAAAAGGTTCGTTTATTACCTGCTCATATTCCATTGGCGAGGCATTGTCATTGGGTAGCTCTTCTAGGTGGTCGTGCGAGTGCCATGACAGGGATGGATGTGTGCAATCTTGGTCAAGCATAATCGAGGTAGTGGGTTGAGAATTTGCCTTTGATGTGGTTGCTGCTTCAGCATCTGTTGCTGTCGAGGCGGCAGTTGCTGTCGAGGCGGCAGTTGCTTTCGAGGCGGCAGTTTCCGCTTTGACTGGGGTTTCTGCCTCAGAAGTGGTTGCTGCCGTGACATTCTCTTGAATTTCACTCAGCGTTGTCGCGGTGTTGCTCCGTTCCGGCTCCTCGATCATTGCCATGGCAAGTTGTTGCTCAGACTCATCATATGTTGGGTATTCCTTCACATGGGCATCCTCGTCATCTTGCCTCAGGATTTCAGGTTCATCTGTGGCATGAATGAGGACTGGTCTGCTCAAGAGTTCATCCATCTTGGCGATACTTGCGTCCATAGAAATCGACACTTCTTGAGTGAGTGCCATGAAGGCTTGCAGTGTGTCCTCTAAGGATTTTGATTGCTCTTGAGGATGATGACATTGCCAGGGCAGGTCGGGTTCTGTAGCAAAACTGTTATGGTATAACAAGTTTTGTGGGTTTTGATCGTACCATAAAAATTTTTGCTGCTGCGGCATCGACATTTGCTGCCCCTGTTGCTGCCACGGCTGCTGCCCTGGCAGCACATCTTTACGGTAATTGCAAGAACTTTCCCACATCAACTCTCGAATGGTTTTTCCTGGCATGTTGATGCCCTTGAACCTGTATTTTCACCTGAGTTTTTTTTTTTAAAAAATAAAATAATAAAATAAAATAAAATAAAAAGAATAAAAGAAAAGTGCATAAGCTAGGGTAAGAGTGTGTTGCCAGTCCCCGGCAGCGGCGCCAAAAACTTGTTGCGTGTAAAATAGTCTATCGCAATTGAGTGCAAGTGTACACGTCGCAAGTAATAAAGTGATACGAAGTATCGGATATCGTCTCCACAGGGACTGGGCTAACCCTTTCCTTCGCTATCTGCACAAGGGGGGAAGAATAGATTAAAGATTTTGTCACGAGAAATATAAAGTAAACTTAAATAAAAGAGTAGAAGAATATCAAGATAGAGAGAATGGGCTGGTATTGAATTGCTCAGTAGTGCAGGTATTGTATTGCTTAGGAACTCCAGTTCTGTCGTCGCGCCTGTCGCCGACAGCACCTGTCGTGGCAGCTGTCCGTTGGCTGTCGCGGCAGCGAACACACCAACTCTGTTCTTCAAGTTTGGCAAGAATCCCAGATCTGCCTTGGCCTATCCCTAGGTCCAAGTCTGTCGATGATCACGTCTTTCATGATACCTCCCGGCGTGAATCTAAGGATGAACACCGATGTGTATGAATTCTTCTTTAGCCACTTAACCTCGCCCTATCCCTAGGCACGAGATAGTTCAACTATAAACTAGAGAACTTGCTCTTATTTATTTCGTATACTTAACTCTCTCGATGCTAAGTAAATAGATAACCTCACAATGCTCTCCCGATGCTCTTGCAAGATGTTAATAACCAAAATAAGAGAACTTGAAGTTTATTTTATTGAACTTGGAAAATCCTAAAACAAAACAACCCGTGGCCCTAGGGGGAATTTAGAACATGTCGGTGACGGGTAAACGACGGGTAAACGGCGGAGGGATTTGGTTATCGGTTATGGGGTATTGGGTGTTGGATCATCTCCTAGGTTAAAATCTATGCCCTTATATAAGCTTTGGGCTCAAGTATTCTAAGGTAACAAGGATTACAACTTTAATTAAAAGTAAGATTCTAATAAAGACTTAATCTCCAAGTATCCTACTTTTCAGCCGCCTCCTTGTTTCTTGGGATTTCTTCTCCTTGAGCTTTGGCTTGTCATATCTTTTGATCCGGGGCTTGGAAAAATATATGGTTTTCACACGACAGACGAGCATAATTTTCTCTATCTATCGAGGTCCACTTTCTTTTTCCTCTCCATAAAGTTGCTGTCACCTTGCTGTCACGACAGGTCCATGACAGCTTCGTCTTCTTCGTCTGCTTGTCCAGTTTAGCTTTCCTGCTTCTATGCCCTACGCCTGCCTTCACCGTCTACGACGGCGGCAACCTGCCAAAAACAGCCATTTTTAGTAGAATCTGTGCCTTTTATATATTTGTGATGTTTTGCTGAAAACTAACCTAAATGCAATGAAATGATGCTTGAATGCAGCAGAAATATGGGTTAAAAAGGGTGTAAATAATAGAACTTTTAGACACTCAACACATCCCCAAACTCAAGTTTTTGCTTGTCCTCAAGCAATTAAGACTTAAAAGAAAAATGAAAATTTTTGTGTTGGCCTTCAAACAGTGAACTGTCCCTTACCTGTCGCTCATTCTCTATCGCGGCAGCAACCTGTCGGAAAGATTAGGATCTGTCCGGAATCTCCCTATAGTCCTTGTGCAGTGTGTGCATGCTTGTGAACAGTTATATGCTAAGATTATCTTAGTTTCACTAGAATATTCAACTTTTTAACTCGAATTTTATGCCAAAGTTTATTTTCTTGAAGACACATTTTCATGCTTCTTTTTCTTCTATTTTCGAGCTAAATTTTTCTAGAGCCAGTTTTGGGCACCTCTAGTTAGCTTCCTAGAGCCGGTTTCGGGCACCTCTAGGTTTTTGAGTTTCTTTTGCTAAACTTCTTTCCTAGAGCCAGTGTTAGGCACCTCTAGGGGCTATTCAAGTACTAAGCATCCTATTCTAGTTTGGCTAAAAGACATCTAAGCAGTATAACAGTCACAAATGTGTTTAAGTTTTTCAGAACTATAGAAAGGCTCTAAACTTCTCCTTAAACTGTCCTAAATATGCTGCCACGACAGAGCTGTCATGACAGGTAAGTTTACTTCACAGTTTTAAGCCAACAGTTTAATCTTTTCTGATTTTTTTTGAACTTGAATAAAAGACAAAACAATTAATTAAAGACGTACTAAGACTCCATTACTATGGAGGGTGCCACCCCCAAACTCGAGGGTTGCATTGCCCTCAATGCAAAATGACAGATAAAGATGAAGACAGGTACATCACAAAATAAGGATAAAGCAGCAGCAAGAAAAGAAAAATAAAGACTTAAATTTTAATCGTTGTCCTCGCTGCTGCTGCTGACACGGATTTGACGGCGGCGTCTGGGCTGTGAAGGAGGCTGGGCAGGTTGCTCCACGAGCTGGATGTCGGAGCTGCTGCCGCTATCCCACGTGCTGCTAGTGGTGGTGCTGGCCTTGGGTATCAACTTTCTGTCTGCCACGTGCTTTTGCCTCTTGACAGGCGTAAACTCCCTCTCCAAATTCCTCCTAATAGGAGGTTCCTCCTTGCTGTCGGCTGTGGCTGGCCGCTTCGTTCCACGTACGGGGCTGTCAACCGGAGGACTCGCAGCTGCCGTCGGGGCAGGTGATGGGGTGGAAGCAGTAGAGTGGGAATGTGGGGAAGCAGGTGGTATGGGTGTGTGGACAGGGGTGGGGATGCGGAAATAGTGGGCAGGAAAAGTAGGGAAAATAACATCGGGATAATTTAAAGTGTTGGTAATAAAGTTTACCGTCGAGTTGGTGAAATCCCGGATGAAGGTCATCAGTCCCATTTGTCTCTCTTCCACCCGTTGTATCGCAGCAAAGATGTGGGCAGACTGGTCTGTCGGGGTGGTGACGGCGGCAGGTTCAGGGGTAGGCTCCTCGAATGATTCTGCTGGGGAGCCGGCTGGGTGCTGTTCTGCTGTCGATGGCAGCATAGAACTCTCAGACTAATGTATCATTCAGTTCTGCGGGTTGTGCTGTGAACTGTTCCCATAGCAAATTCCTTATCGCCCTAGCAATGAATGGCCGGAGTCCCATGTTGGGTGCCTTTCGGATGTAAATGAAACCCCTTTCCTCCCACAATTCTTTGGTTGCGAAGGGCGACGCTGCTGCTGAAGAAGAGGCTGAGGCAGCACTGCGACGGGTCTGTCTAGACGACATATTAGTTGCAAGGGTTGTGAAAATAAAGAAAGCAAATAAAACGAGAGGAGAAGGCAAGTAAGAATAAGCAGAAGTGAGGGAAATGAAAATGGGAACGAGGTTTTATAGCGGTCGAGTTGCTGCCCATTTAATGTCGTAACGGCAGGCGTGAATAACGGGGCGACTGATGAGATTTGGCGTGCCTGACACGTCTGCCACGCATTTATGCGTCTGTTACGCGTCTGTCACACGCTTCTGCGTCTGCCGTGACAGTCTGTTGACAGCCTGTCTTGTCCGTGTCTGCGGCGGCAGCTGGAACGACAGGCTTCAATAAATAGGCTCTGTTGGGCTGATGGATGGATGGTGGGCTTGGGTCACTTCTCCTTTTCTTCTTGACTCCTTTATTTCCTAAAAACAGAAATTATAAAAACATTATTTGAATAAAATAAACCTAATTTCCTAATAAATAGTAAATAATAAAAATAAATAGAAAGAAAAATTAGGTTAAATTAGGGATGCCAAGTAGGGCATCTCCTAAGGTAACCACTTCCTGCATTCCTGGGGCTTCAGTCCCTTGATAATGCTTGAGGCGTCGTTTCCGGTACTTCTTGAAGTCCCTCCATCTGGTGATTATTCTCATGGTGGGGGCTCCTTTCTTTCTCTTCCTTTTGTAGTCCATGAAGTCTTCCCTTCTTGGTAATGTTTCTGAGGGCATGAATATAGGATTAGAAAAAATCAAATTGACATTCGGCCACAAACTTACCTTGTTTTCGTTGAATAATGTTGTGGTTGAATGTAGCCTTTGCTGTCGTGTCTGCTGCTGCGGCAGGCAGTTATTTTGACAGTTCTTTATCAGGTTACTTTGCAGGTCAATGGGACATTGGTAAGTGCCATCACTCATTATACTAAATTCTGTTGACCACTCGTAGATCTCCATCAGTAGAGACTTTGATGATTCTATGTCCACCGGCTTTGGTTCCTCTAATACCTGCAATGGAATTGGTGAGTTTTCATATAATTCAAAAGGTTTGTTTATTACCTGCTCATATTCCATTGGCGAGGCATTGTCATTGGGTAGCTCTTCTAGGTGGTCGTGCGAGTGCCATGACAGGGATGGATGTGTGCAATCTTGGTCAAGCATAATCGAGGTAGTGGGTTGAGAATTTGCCTTTGATGTGGTTGCTGCTTCAGCATCTGTTGCTGTCGAGGCGGCAGTTGCTGTCGAGGCGGCAGTTTCCGCTTTGACTGGGGTTTCTGCCTCAGAAGTGGTTGCTGCCGTGACATTCTCTTCAATTTCACTCAGCATTGTCGCGGTGTTGCTCCATTCCGGCTCCTCGATCATTGCCATGGCAAGTTGTTGCTCAGACTCATCATATGTTGGGTATTCCTTCACATGGGCATCCTCGTCATCTTGCCTCAGGATTTCAGGTTCATCTGTGGCATGAATGAGGACTGGTCTGCTCAAGAGTTCATCCATCTTGGCGATACTTGCGTCCATAGAAATCGACACTTCTTGAGTGAGTGCCATGAAGGCTTGCAGTGTGTCCTCTAAGGATTTTGATTGCTCTTGAGGATGATGACATTGCCAGGGCAGGTCGGGTTCTGTAGCAAAACTGTTATGGTATAACAAGTTTTGTGGGTTTTGATCGTACCATAAAAATTTTTGCTGCTGCGGCATCGACATTTGCTGCCCCTGTTGCTGCCACGGCTGCTGCCCTGGCAGCACATCTTTACGGTAATTGCAAGAACTTTCCCACATCAACTCTCGAATGGTTTTTCCTGGCATGTTGATGCCCTTGAACCTGTATTTTCACCTGAGTTTTTTTTTTTAAAAAATAAAATAATAAAATAAAATAAAATAAAAAGAATAAAAGAAAAGTGCATAAGCTAGGGTAAGAGTGTGTTGCCAGTCCCCGGCAGCGGCGCCAAAAACTTGTTGCGTGTAAAATAGTCTATCGCAATTGAGTGCAAGTGTACACGTCGCAAGTAATAAAGTGATACGAAGTATCGGATATCGTCTCCACAGGGACTGGGCTAACCCTTTCCTTCGCTATCTGCACAAGGGGGGAAGAATAGATTAAAGATTTTGTCACGAGAAATATAAAGTAAACTTAAATAAAAGAGTAGAAGAATATCAAGATAGAGAGAATGGGCGAGTATTGAATTGCTCAGTAGTGCAGGTATTGTATTGCTTAGGAACTCCAGTTCTGTCGTCGCGCCTGTCGTGGCAGCTGTCCGTTGGCTGTCGCGGCAGCGAACACACCAACTCTGTTCTTCAAGTTTGGCAAGAATCCCAGATCTGCCTTGGCCTATCCCTAGGTCCAAGTCTGTCGATGATCACGTCTTTCATGATACCTCCCGGCGTGAATCTAAGGATGAACACCGATGTGTATGAATTCTTCTTTAGCCACTTAACCTCGCCCTATCCCTAGGCACGAGATAGTTCAACTATAAACTAGAGAACTTGCTCTTATTTATTTCGTATACTTAACTCTCTCGATGCTAAGTAAATAGATAACCTCACAATGCTCTCCCGATGCTCTTGCAAGATGTTAATAACCAAAATAAGAGAACTTGAAGTTTATTTTATTGAACTTGGAAAATCCTAAAACAAAACAACCCGTGGCCCTAGGGGGAATTTAGAACATGTCGGTGACGGGTAAACGACGGGTAAACGGCGGAGGGATTTGGTTATCGGTTATGGGGTATTGGGTGTTGGATCATCTCCTAGGTTAAAATCTATGCCCTTATATAAGCTTTGGGCTCAAGTATTCTAAGGTAACAAGGATTACAACTTTAATTAAAAGTAAGATTCTAATAAAGACTTAATCTCCAAGTATCCTACTTTTCAGCCGCCTCCTTGTTTCTTGGGATTTCTTCTCCTTGAGCTTTGGCTTGTCATATCTTTTGATCCGGGGCTTGGAAAAATATATGGTTTTCACACGACAGACGAGCATAATTTTCTCTATCTATCGAGGTCCACTTTCTTTTTCCTCTCCATAAAGTTGTTGTCACCTTGCTGTCACGACAGGTCCATGACAGCTTCGTCTTCTTCGTCTGCTTGTCCAGTTCAGCTTTCCTGCTTCTCTGCCCTGCGCCTGCCTTCACCGTCTACGACGGCGGCAACCTGCCAAAAACAGCCATTTTTAGTAGAATCTGTGCCTTTTATATATTTGTGATGTTTTGCTGAAAACTAACCTAAATGCAATGAAATGATGCTTGAATGCAGCAGAAATATGGGTTAAAAAGGGTGTAAATAATAGAACTTTTAGACACTCAACATTTGTACTCTTCTTGTTCTCTACGTTGATTGTGAATTGTTCGTTTCTCTCGTCAGTAGAGGTAGGCTATGCTAAACCACGTTAAATCTTGTCTCCTGTGCATGTCTTAGTCTATGTTGTTATCGCTTTAGTTATTTTACCGCATACCAAATTCCTAACAAATGGTATCAGAGCTATGTTTTGAGCTGCGCGACTGTGGAGGAATTTTTGTTGCAGATTTTGTGGAGCAATGTAGGAGACATGTAACAAGATTATTGCTACAACGAGCTTTTAGTTGTAGGGGAGTAATTTTCAATTAATCCAACGGTGCTTCATCAAATATTTGGCTTACGCAAGAATTGAAGTTGTTGAAGATTTGAAGACCAATGCTCGGATGGAATTTGTGTCAATGGGGAGATTTGTTATATTTTGACTCAAATTTTAATTGGTAATTAAGTTGAGTTTTATTGTAATTCTAGTGGTTGAAGATTACTTGGTTATTAGGATTTACTTTAATAAGTAAATATCTATTTTAGGTATGAGATCTTATTGAATAAGATTTCTTGGTGACCAAGTTTTTGGGTCTATAAATATAGACTAGGTTTAACCTTTTGAATTACGAGAGAACAAGAGAATGGGATATAGAAATAATTATTCTGTGGAGAGAAGTAACCATTTTTAGGTTCTTTACAACTATTATGACTACATTGTAGAGATGTGTATTGTAGGGATGTTGGGAAGAGCGTTTTGGTTCCACCGAGTCATGGGATTGTACACCAGGTTTTGTGATGATATCGGTTATCATGTATTTTTCCTCTTCGTGTTCTTTACGTTGAAAGCGGGTTGTTCGTTTATCTCGTCCGTAGAGATAAGCTATGCTGAACTACGTTAAATCTTGTCTCATGTGCATATCTTGGTCTATGTTATTATCACTTTGGTTACTTTGTCACATACCAAATTCCAGGGGCGGTTCAAAGATTTTGGGGGCCCTGTGTAATATATTAAAATGGGGCCCTTAATTTATAATCAATAAGAGATATAAGTTTTTTTCAAAAAAAAACCTTAATACAAAAAATAACTTATATACACACATAATTATATATATAAATCTATAATTTTTTATATAAATATTTAATTTAATTTAATTTAATTTAGGTTCTTTATTTTGGGCCCCTCTCTATTAGGGGCCCTGTGCGATCGCTCCTATCGTGCATGTCCAGAACCCCACTGCCAAATTCCTAACACCTTACAATCTATAGACTCCAGATGGCTGCAACAACACTAATAAGCCAAACTGACTTTGTCATACCAGTCCAATGAACATCCAAACAGAATTGTAGCAATACATAAACTCATGTTACGAAATCAACTGATCAGTTAAACAAATGCTTTAACATTCTGCATGTGATTTAGTCAAGATTAACATTTAGTTCTTGAACTCAAATTTCGGATAACTCTCCCTTATTTGAATAAATAAAAGGGTTAATGTCTCATTTGCCCCCCTAAATTATACACTTTTTCCCGAACACCCCTAAAGTATTTTTTGGGACGTTATGGCCCCTAAACTAAAAATCATTACCCTATTTGGCCCCTCCATTAACAAAATTCACGGGCCAATCAGAACGCGTCATGTGTCATTTTATTAACAAAAAATAATCTAACTTAAATAAAAAGGGTAAATTGCACGTTAAGTATGCCAGAATTTATTTTTTTTATTCATTTTAGTCACTAACAAACTCTACTTTTTTCGAAGTAAAACTCCACGAATATGTTGAAGAGGCTGCACTGGCAACCAAGCTTTTGAAATCAAACTCGTTGGTTTTTTTTCCCTTTCAGTATGCAAAAAAAAAAATTCCTTTAGCAAACATGAATTCATGACAACAACAACAACAAAAAAGACAATGTATTAAAATTGCAGACGTAGATCATAGCCGTCTTCCCCCACAACCATGTTTTAATCTTAGATTCTTGTAGAGGAACTGAAGCTAAACTCTGCACATATATTTGCTCTTACATCTACAGCAATGCCAACTTTCATGTTCCTTATGGATGGTAAGATTATGGACAGGGGTGGAACTAAAAATTTGTAAAAGAGAGGATCATAATGGAACTAAAAATTTTAAGAGGGTCAAAATAATTTTTTTAAATGAAGGATTACATCACTGATTTTACCTTTTTTCTAAATAAATGATATATTATTACTGTTGAACATAAAAAGTTGGCAGAGGCCACATCCCTGTGAACCCCTGGGAAGTTCCGCCGCTGATTATGAACAAAGTGGTAGGATCAAAGAAAGACGAGCTTAAACAATGGACAAATTTTTACTTAATTCTCCAATTTGATTCTTGAAAATTTAATTTTGAGGTAAGAAATCATTTGTTTGATGTATTTTCTTGTTATTTGAGGTTTTAAAATAAGAGTCCTAATTTTATTACAAAAAGTCAACTTCATTTTCTTCTTAAAGCTTGTTCATGGAGCTTTAATGGTGATTTTATATATTGGACCTTATTTGCTATTTTTAAAACCTTCTTTAGATTAGTTTTTGATATAAAAGATATTCTTAATTGTAGTCACCTATTTTATCCGACCCCGTATTTTCGTGTATATATATGTATTATTATTTTTATTATTAAACCCAATAAGTAAAAAATGTATAAAAAGATTCCATTAAAAATAATAAAAAACAGAGCCCATTAAACAAGAGTCTGTATACATAAATAAAGGTCTATTCGGCCCATTTTGTTATATATATATATATTATTTCATCTTTATTTTTAATTATATTATTATTATTATTATTATTATTATTATTATTATTATTATTATTATTATTTTTATTATTATTATTATTATTAATGTATTTTAGTTATTATTGCAGATCACACAAGATCTTGATTATATGAGAAGATTGCAAAAGATCATGTTCAACAAGTATGAAAAGTTAAGCTATGTGCAAGGAATTCTCACAACGGACTCGTAGTAAATTTCCTATAGGATCCGACCATTTTTAGGTCAGGATGTTTTCTTACGTATTTTCTATCTTTCAGTTACATTTCTAACGCATCTTGAAATGTTTTAATAGAACGCCGGGAGCTCAAAATATGCTCATTTTACATAAGAAAGTTTGTGCAAAAAATTAGATACGAATTCAATATGAGAATTTAGTTTTATTACAAATTTTTAATTATTTAATTGAACATTTGCAAAAGAATAGGTGACTACAGCGATTCCGTTATCACACTGGTGAAAGAATTGAAAAAGAAGCATTATAACAAAACTTTTGATAAATTATCCTTTAAAGTTTCAATAATAATTCGGTAATACAAGAACCAACCTTTTTAGAGTTTCACGAAAGACCCAATCTGCAAATCCTCCTAGGCTAGATCGATTTGATGGCCGATTGCAGCAGTGGTGGATACGGCGGCCCTGGTGAGTTTTATGGGGATATAATGTTGGAGCTGCTGTTAAAAAATCTTTGTTGAAAGAGTGGTTATAAAATCCGTGTTGAGGAAGATGAAACGGGAGGGGGGGAGATTTTTTAATACTATAATATTTTTAAATTTATTTTCTTTAATTAATTTTAATTTTAATTTAATATTTAATATTTAATGAGTGTTGGTATAACACATTTTAATTGGTTAAAAAGAAGAAAAAAATTAATTAACAAAATATCATCAAAATTTTAAAAAAAAATAGGGGTCAATTTTGGGTTAAATAAAGATCCTCCCACTGGTCAAGACCTGACTTTGATTGGACTTGCTTAAACTCGGATGGGGCGGTTGATCCGCAAACTGGGCTAGGCTCCGTTGGTGGCGTCCTTAGATTGCATGATGGTACGTGGGTACTAGGGTACAATAAAACGATTGGGGTGACTGATCCTTTGCAAGCGGAACTTTGGGGCATCCTCATTGGTCTCAGGCTTGCATGGGATAAAGGTATTACTCGGCTGCTTATTCAATCTGACTGCCAGCAGGCCCTTCTCCGCATAAACAAACTCGATGCGAATGCGGACCCTTGCTCACTTGTTCGCAGCATAGTACAGATGAGAGCCCGCACATGGACTACGGATACCTTATGGATTCCTAGGACTGCCAACAGGCTAGCTGATAGCATTGCAAAGTTTAGTAATCTTCCTTGTTTCTCTGTAACCACCTTTGATTCCCCTCATGATTCCCTCTTGCATTTAGCTAGATTGGATATTTCAAATAGTCTGTAACTATTGGCAGCTCTTTTAATTCGAAAAAAAAAATAAAGATTTTGAGTGATAAAATGAACAAAAAAATAAATTCTGGCATACTTAACGTGCAATTTACCCTTTTTATTTATGTCAGGTTATTTTTTGTTAATAAAATGACACATAGCGCATTTTGATTGACATGTGATTTTTTAACGTAGGTTAACGGTGCGGCCAAACGAAGTAACGATTTTTAATTCGGGGGCTATAATATCCTAAAAAATACTTTAAGGAGCTGTTCAGAAAAAGTGTATAGTTTAGGGGCAAATAGGACTTTAAGCCTAAATAAAAAAGAATGAATTAATTATTTAAGTAACTAATGAGGGGGCTTGGTTGGGTAAAGTTTGTGAAGTGTTCCTAAAAACATGTTTATACAACGTTGAGAAATGCTTGAGTACATGAGATTGAATCTAAGGTTTATCCTTTCCCTGTTCACAATGAAGAATATGTGATCTTCCTTTACAATCTTATACTACGTGGTTACAATTTTCTTTACATTTGTAATCACGATAAATATAACATAATTTTAAAATAAATCCACAATTTTCTTACTTATTTTTCATGATTTTGGCATGTTTTCGGCCTTTTTTTGCAAATTCCTCGACTTCTTCGAGAGGTGGATGTCATGTCTCGCCTCCCCGTATTGCGATCACCAGAGTTTTGATTGGAAGTGGAATTGATTCGACCTCCGGTCTGACTTTTAAATATGAGTAACTATTTTAATTGGTCTAAATTTATCACTAAACTTTAATTTCAGGTTCAATCATAACACTCTCGTCAAAATATGAACGTTGTGATGACATGTACACTTAACTCTGTGACTTTGTTGACTGTGCTTATAAATTATTATTTTTTCACGTAATTATTATTTAAAGTTAAATAATATTAATTGATGATAGCAAAACGGTGTAGTTTTACAAATCACCCATTTAATCATATCGACTGAAAATTTATCCCCCTTAAACAAATCAAAACCCCATCGATTGAAAAATCAAACCTCCCGTACCAAGGAAATATTCTCCCAAATCAAAACCATTGATTTCTTGTCTTTGTTTGAAAAAATATTTCTTTGCAAAATCGATGAAGAAATTTCGTTGAATGAAGAATCTCACTCGGGTTTGTCATTGTTTACCCTAAATTTGATGTCGGATTTATTTAAGGTTTCAGAATGACCGATTGACTTCTTCTCTTTGTTTGCAGTTCGAATCAAAATGGATAAGCGAGTGATGCGAACTACAAGAATGGCGATCATGAAGTGTGATCAATATTTCAACAAATTTATTTTCATATTTGTGTTATTTGTATTCAAAGAAATTACATGTGTTTTTTTATTGATTTCAATCATGTAATTGGGGGTTATATTCAAATTGTAATGTCACTCTTGTAAATAAAAAGGTTTTATTGTGATTTAATTATGTTTATTGAGGTTTTCTATTCAAATTGTAATGTCTTGATACTGAGGTTTTTTGAGTTGAGGAATTTGTGTATACCTTAAGGATTAAATTAAACCCATGTAATGTTATTGTTGTCTGAATAACATTTGTGTTTTATTAAACATTGTATGTAACTTTATTTCAATGATGTAATAATGTTGATTGGCCTGTGTGATGTAAATAATGCAAATATATGTTCTGCATTGGTACTCTTTTGTAGTATGTTGGTGGCAATTGGAGTATAGCATTTGTGACAATGCATAAAATAAGTGGACCACTTTAGAAGTAAACATGCATTATTATTATATGTCCTTTTTTTTTGGAATGAATGATGGGCCAGCATACATTTTTATAATTTGGGATATATTATTATTTGAAAGTTACCCCGCATTACTATATGTTCTGTTTATAGTAATTTTGTTAATGGTTTAAGGGGCCACTTTAGGTTTATAAATTATAATGTATGCATGCATTATTATTCATGCATTATTAATATTATTCCTAAATATAATACTATTGTTAAGGGACCACTTTGGGTTTATATGTTGGAACATGTTGGTTAAGGGGACAACTTGGGTTTATTTTAGTTTAGCGTGCATTATAATTGGTTTTTGTTGGGTAGTGTTTAGAATTCGAAAAAAAAGTATGTTAGACTTTTAATTGTTTTTTGAAAGGACCTTCATCTTAATATTTTACTATTATCATGCACCATAGTAGGATCATGGTGAGTTCACCAAAGTTTCACTGTAGTGGAAATAAGGTAACTTTCTTTAACACATGTCATATAGACAACATGTCAACACTTGAATTTTTATGATATTGTAGAAGAGTTAGATTACTCTCGTAAGTATCTACTGTACCGGAAACAACATGGGAGAAGCTTAATTGTTAACCATTTAAGAACAAACATTGATGTCATTGTAATGTTAGAATTTTACACGCATCGTTTTCGCGTCAAAATAATTGTTGACCTATGAGCCTTAGAGTGGATTGAGTAAGGGTCGATCCCAAAGGGATTTAGGAAACTTCCTGATTATGATTGTTGACCTATGAGCCTTAAAGTGAATTGAGTAATAAATAAAAATTTTGTTGAAGTATTTGAAGGCAAATAAATTTGATATCTAAAAACTAGTCGCAGGCTTTCGCGTTGACTCAATTTCTTTGGATCATTGGAGAAAGATTTTCACTTTAGGATTTACGTCGGTTACTTGTCCACAAGGTTCAATCTTTGGTCTTTGGGACTTCACTTTGTATATCAAATACCCAAGTTCTATCTTTGATATCGATATCCGAACTTAATCTTAATCAACAACAGAGTTGAAGATCAATGTCGTTTAAGCCCAATAAAAACCGACTCGAATGGTGTTATTTCAATAATAACGGTTTCGATCTCAAATTTTCCCTTAGTAATCAATTTACTAAGGGTGTTCCCAGGAAGACAAATGTGCTTCAATTGCTGATCCTTCCTCCCACATATTAACCGAAAACCATATTTCGATAAAAGTCAATCTTTTGTTTCGAAAATCGTTTTGGTTTAAAGTTTGGCTTTTGAAAATGAAGACAAGTAAAACATGAAGTTATTTAAGCGCTTTTCATTCCTCACGTTGAAATCGAGTCATCGCTACCGTCTTTGGCTATGGAAAATTTAGCTTTGCATGATTATTGAATTAATCATGCTTAGCATAATTTTCGAAAAAAATGAAGTAAGAAAATAAGAGAATAAAAACTAAAGAGAAGAGGAATTTTATAAAACCCAAAGTAGAAACAAAGTGAAGAACAAATGATGAGGTATCGTGAGGCTTACCCCAATGGGGTATTTATAGTCCTCAAAACCCCTAAAAACCTAAGAGATAAAATCCTAAAAATTCAAATAATTCTCAAAATTTAAATTCTAAAGATAAAAAGTAAAAAATAATTCCTAAAGATAATTCCTAAAAATAAGATAATTCCTAAAAAGATAATACAAAAGATTAATCTCCAAGTTTAAAATTTAAATCGTGTTGATAAGCTATCAAAATGGACTTGATAAGCTATCACCGTCGCTGCTGACGTCATCATCCCACTCTGATGTAGCTGACGTCATCTTCCGTACTGCTGACATCATATGCTGACGTGTCATGCCCAGTCAGCACTTTCATGCCCCAGTTCATGCCCACTAATCCAACCATGAATCCAGAAAACATGTGAAATCCAGCCTTTTCAGTCTACTTTGCAGCCACAAAGTCTTGCACCGAAAAGAACAGAAAATCACTAGCTAAGCAGCTTAAAACAACTAATCAAGGAGTAATTATTAATAAAATAATGTATAATTTAAGCACTAGTCAGAATCTATGCCTAGAAATAAAAAAAAAATACATGAGTACTTAGAAGAAGAAGTTGAAGATGTTGTTAGGACATAAGAAACGTATCATGTTAGAATAGAAAAAACTAATCCTTTTAGGACAAAAACAAGTGATGATGTTAGGACAAACTATATCTCTAAAGAAGATTCAGATTATGATGCAGATGATATTGTAGATTTTGATAGTGGATTTGAAGGCAGTGAGAATGATGTTTTTGATGATGACAGGTATGCACATGATGTGCCTATAAGAATATGGTCTAAATTGGACATTAATAACTTAAACTCTGATATTTTGGGAGGCTTCCCTGTTGTGAGATTGAATGATGAAGATCACAATGATGAACAGAGTCATTGCTCAATACAACTGACTCGAACTCAGATGATGAACAAAATATGAAGCCAAAATGTCTTGAGTTCAATACTATGGTGGACTCCCTAAAATCACAAATTTAGAAGGGGTGATATTTAGGGATAAAGAGACTTTGAAACAGGCAGTCAGACAATATGAAATTAAAAAATAGGACTGATGTAAGATTCAAAAGAACATGCAATAAAAGAGTTCATGTTGTTTGCAAAGATGGGTGTCCATGGTATATTTGTGCCTCAAGAGTTGATCCAAAAGATAAAATGAACATGATATGACAAATTAAGTCTTACATAAGAGAGCATACATGTATGATGAGTTTTACAAATAGAAATATAATGTCTGATCATGTTTATAATGTTTCATTGAGTAAGTGTCTGAGAGCTAAGAACTTAGCACTAGAAATAGTGTTTGGGAGTCACAAAGGTTAGTACTCAATGATATATGATTATCTTAGAGAAATTAGGACATCTGATCCTGGTAGCACAACCATCTTTATGTTGAATAATAGAGTGTTTCTTAGGATGTATATATGTTTACAAGCTTGCAAGAAATGTTACAAGGCAGGATGTAGACCTTTTTAAGCATTGATGGTTGCTACCTTAAGGGTTACTATGGAGGTACTTTTTTTATAGTTGTTGGTATAGATGGATATGAAAGTATTTACCCAATTGCTTATATTGTTGTTGAGGCTGAAACTGAGTCTTCTTCGGCTTAGTTTTTGTGACTATTTAGCTAGCTTGGAGATTGAAAGTTCTCATAATATCACAATTCTTTCAGATAAAAAGAAGATATTTATATGTTTACCTTTAACTGATGAATTATTTTATATCCTTGAACAATTTTTGTAACGCCCCAGTTTTCGGGCCTAGAGGTTTTTAGATTGGGTTCAGAGTCTGTTGGATCAAGAATAGAGATTCGAGTTAGTTTCGAGATGAGTTCAAGGAAAATCTAGTTCAGAAGGTGATAAAAATATGGAAAATTATCTAAAATCCTTTATATATATATATATATATATATAAGGGTTTGGTGAAATCAATTTTGGAAAATGGAAATTGGAATGTGAACATTTCGATTTAGTGACTAAATTGTAAATTTTTTAAAACTATTTTTAATGACTATTTTACAAAGAGTCAAAGCTTAGAATCTTTCGGGAGCTTGTTGTAATTTTAGTCAACAATTCCCTTAATTTGACTTGTTTTAAATGTGTTGTAATATCTTAAAATTTTGGACAGTGACCAAAATGAATAAAATGAAAGTTTGAGGGCTAAAGTGTAAACTTGGGAAAAGTATAGGGACTAAATTGGAAGTTTTAAAAGTTATGTTTTTTAGTCTCGTAAATGAATACTTTACCCCCAAGAATGATGTTTTTGTGTTACCCAGATTTTTGTACGGGATTCGTATTAAAAGCTATAAAGAGTTAAATTTGAGGGAAAATTAGATAATTGGATCGAATCGAATAAATTGAGATATTTTGTCAAAAATATCAAGCAAGGTTAGTAATGTCTTTTTCATGCTTTATTTTAAAAGGATTTAACATGGACCATTGGATCTACCTTGATTTTTCCATGTTGAATATGAACCATTGGATGAAAAATGGCAAGATTGTAATTTTGGGAGAAATTCAAGGGCAAAGTTGGTAACTACTAATTAGTTAGTTTATTTTTGACCCTTGGATGAATAAATGGAAATATGGCAAGATGGGAGACATTGGGTTTCAAGGGCAAAATAGTCATTTTATTATTCTGGAGATTTATATTAAAAATCTCTTTAAATTAAGGGTAAACTATACTAATGACCACCGAACTATGGGGTTGGTGTCGATTTTACCACTATATTTTCAATTGTGTTAAATATACCACATAACTATTTAATTGGTTCCAATGTAGCCACCTACCGTTAAATCCGAACGGAAAGATGATGTGGCAGTTAAAAACAAATTGGTATAATTACACATTTAATCCATATTACTTACTCAAATATAAATAGTTAAAGTCCTCCAATGAGGTGGTGACACGTGTCACCACCCATTAAAGGAAGAAAATAAATTTTACTCTACAATGAGAGTAGTAGGGTTCGAACCAAGGTCCTCTTGGTGAGAGGTGCGCCTGTTTACCATTAAGCCAAACACACATTTGTGATTTGTTGTAAAACATTTATTATTTATCCGAAAACACATATTTGTGATTTGTACACAGGGAATGTCAACACAACACCAAGATGATGAGAACCTAGTAGCCTGAAGGGACTAGTTAGGACAGCTTTCCCAGTAGCCCTAGCCCTTAAGATGTTTTCCCGATCCTCCTACGCATCGCAACTTGAATATTACATTTACAACTCCAATCCAACACTCTCAGAATTATAAGCAGATGGTAGATAGTAAATGGCATACCTCCCCCGACATCATGTCTAGCGATTCAACGTAAGAAACAATTTCCTGAGAGAAAATCACAGGAGCATATTCATCTCGAATAGGCGAAGGTTCCCTCTTCATTGTCTTTATAGTCCAGCCATGTTGCCTCTCAAATTTCTCCCTCTCTGAATGTTTTACTCTTTCTTCATAGGCCACTCCACCAAGCAATGGCCTCTCGAAAGCAGTTCTGGCAGTGTACTCAGCAAAAGTCTCATGCATTTCTTGCAAAGGGAAAAAAAATAACCCAAAGTGCACAATCAGAAACTCAGACAAAAGATCAACCAAACTAAGATTGTCAAAGGACATATGTCTAACAAAATACATCAAATGTATAACTTCGAATTAAATGGAAATTTCAAAACTTGAGGAACAAGAAGCAGAAACCTGGTCAATAGTAGATGGATCCTTGTAGTAATGAAAAGTGGAGACAAGAATGGCCAGGGCATGAACATGGTTAACACTAACATCGAACTGGTCCTGCAACATCCTTGCCCTTTGATCACAGATTCTACTCAACACCTCCTTCCTCCTCACTTTGTTGTCAGCATCCATTTTCTTGTAGATCCATGTGCTGAGAAAAGCCATCACCATTACCCAAAGCAACAGAAATTTGGGCAACCAAGCCCTGTTAGCTTGAATAAATGTGTACCCTCTTTTGGTCCCCATTTACTGGGTTCTCATCAGCTTGGTGAGAGTAGCAGAGAAGCATAAAGGCAAGTGTATGGGCTAGATTGGTATGATAGGTTCATATCCATGCAAGTTCCATAAGTGAGCATGGGAATGAATCTGACAAGTGCTAAATCAAAAGCAAAAAATAAAGCAACTAAGGATAAATAAGAAACGTTGTACAACAAATCACAAATGTGTGTTTGGCTTGATGGTAAACAAGTGCACCTCTCACCAAGAGGACCTTGGATCGAACCCTACTACTCTTATTGTAGAGTAAAATTTATTTTCTTCCTTTAATTGGTGGTGACACGTGTCACCGCCTCATTGGAGGGTAAAATAAAATTATTAAGGAGGTGGTGACACGTGGCATCACTTAATTAAATAATTAATTTGTTTTATTAAATAAAAATTAGGACTAAATTGATAGAATGCGTAAGTAATAGGGATTAAATGTGTAATTATACCAATTTGTTTTTAACTACCACATCATCTTTCCGTTAGGATTTAACGGCAGGTGGCTACATTGGAACCAATTAAATAGTTATGTGGTATATTTAACACAATTGAAAATATAGTGGTCAAATCGACACCAACCTTATAGTTCGGTGGTCATTAGTATAGTTTACCCTTAAATTAATGAAAAATGGACCAAACTAAATCAATTGAAAATTTCAAGAATTTTCTTCATCTGTTCCCCTTCTTGTCGTGAACTTCATCCAAGGTAAGAAAATATTTTCAATTTGATTTTCAAGCTAATTTGATTGGAATTTGGATGGAAGCATGAAACATGAAATTGTTCTACCTGAAATTCCCTGTCATTTGGTACCATTTGTTCATGTTTTCCATGCTTGAAACCTTGATTTCTTGAAATGGATGGATGAAGGAGATGTTAGGTTTTGATGTATTAAAGCTTGATTATGATGTAGTTAATGTTGTTGAATTATTTCCATGCTTGAAAGATTGTTGAATTATTCATCTCGAATAGGCGAAGGTTCCCTCTTCATTGTCTTTATAGTCCAGCCATGTTGCCTCTCAAACTTCTCTCTCTCTGAATGTTTTTCTCTTTCTGCATAGGCCACTCCACTAAGCAATGGCCTCTCGAAAGCAGTTCTGGCAGTGTACTCAGCAAAAGTCTCCTACATTTCTTGCAAAGGGAAAAAAATAATCCAAAGTGCACAATCAGAAACTCAGACAAAAGATCAACCAAACCAAGTGTTGGAGTATGCCCAAAGACCAATCATATGATGATTGAATAGACATACTATTTTACTAGATTTATCAAGAAATGGCATTGCCGTTATTATCATTTGGTATGTCTTTGTGCATCAAACTAACCATTGGATAATAATGTCCATACAATAATACAATTATTGTTAAATAGGATCCTTAGTCGAATATTATTACGGGTATGGATAGTGATAATATATAAAGACTAATATGTGGTTGATGACAAGCGTTGTCATTGACATAGAGATGTCAAAATCAACACATAAGTATTGGTTAGAGAACAACATACTGGATTGACCCGCTATGAGCATGTTTCTTGGGTAATTATGTAACAGTCACAACATTGCTCATGATAAACATATGTATAATCCTCAGACTTGAGATCAACATGATTTCAACATAAAGATTTACTTATTTTGACATAGTCAAACGTGTGTCGTAACTGACTACATTATAAAGACTGATGATTGGATACGTGATGACCTATGTAGTGAAATATGGTTGATCAAGAAATGATTTGTCCCTCCTACATAATGGGAGAAATATCTTCGGCCACTTGATTAAGTGAGATTAGAAAATGCATGGCCATGCTCGAATATTATGATATGAGATATCATAGAGATTCGTTTATCATAATCCACTCTAGACTTCAAGAAACACTAGATGGACAACGCAAGTGTGACTAACCCATGACTTGTGTTCATCTAAGATATAAAGGACAAAAGGATGAAATACATAAAGGAAGTTTATTCAGGAATTAGGAAAGTCAAACCATGACTTCATGCAACTTAGGTAGCAATGATGTATTGCTAGATGTCACTCATTGTTTGTAAAATTAGAACAGTTCTAATTTTGCCGCTAACGTTGCATGAACCTACAAGGGTCACACCCTTCGAATGAAACGAACAAAAATTGGAAACCATACTCCCTATTTTAGGGAGGTTGCCGAAAAACCCCTATGGGATAGGGGAAATAGGCAACTCGCTTAAGTGGGAATAATATTGGATAAATATTGTATTTATCAAATATTATTTAGAGTATGTAAAATATTTAGAGACTTAAATATTATAGAATAAGATTCTAGAAATTTAAATATATATTTGGAATTTATATAATGCATATTTAATTCCAAGTTTATGTAGAATTAGATTCCACATAATTAAAAATATATATTTAAATATATTTAAATCCAAGTAAAGATAGAATGAGATTCTATATAATAAAAATATATATATTTGGATTAAATATAATGTATATTTAAATCCATGTTTTATGTAGAATAAGATTCTACATAATTAAATATATATATATATATATTTCATTTAATATTATTAAATATAATGTATATTTAATATAAACTAATTTCAAGTAGAATTAGATTCTATAAATTTTGGTTGAACTTGGATTTAAGGAATTCAACTAGAATTAAGTCTCTGAATACTATTTAAAGGGACAAGGGCTAGCAACCAAATCATCTCTATTCCTCCTTGCAAATTTCGACATATCCCTGGGAATTCCCCTCTGGAATTTTCGACAAGTCCCAGATTTCTTCTGAGAAGCCGTTCGATATTTTTCTGGTTTTCCTCTTGCCCCCTGGTAAATTCCTGGCGATTTCCTAGTTCGAATCCAAGTCCGGTATAACCCCTGGTCGATTTTAGACTCCCTCAGGAATCCCTGGAGGGATTTCGACTTCTCCCTGAAAGGTGTTCAAACCTGTCGAAATTTATCCCTAAGTGTTAGGAAGGCAGAAACTTTGTTCATTTTGTTCGGGTGGACTCTGTAGAGGTCGTTGCGAACCTGTGAAGATTCTGGTTTTACTTGACGTGGTTATTCCGACATACCGTCGGTTTTCCAGTTTCCAGAGTTTTAAAAGGTAACTCTTCATCTTTTCACCCCGGATTCGTTCCTATACATGGATCCTGGCTGGATTACGTCGGATTAATTTTTCCATTGCGCCACGGGGCGTGCCGACGTAACCAACAGTGGTATCAGAGCCACTTGTATCATACGAATTCGGACTTAAATTCTTGGGTGATGTTTATGTATGAGATGCATGCTGTTTGATTCGATTTAGATATTTATCGTTTATCGTATCACACCTAATAAAGACTTATTTCGATTATCACTGAATGATTAAGAGTTAATCATAACTATGTTAGGTTGCTTCAATGTTAAATGTTAACATGCTGAGACTAATAGTTAGTCTAGAGAACAAGTAGTTGTTCGTAGTTTCATAGATTTATGAAATCTCTGAAAGGGCTTCTAATTTGATAAAAGTTATCAAACTATCTTTCACGGTGAATCTATAAGAGTTATGGTTAGACGTTATGAAAAATGCATGTCTAGGATTGGCATCATCAAAGACCTGGTACTTAAGTGTGCCTACTGCAACACCTCTCTTTCATGTTGACCTACCTGGTGCATTTGTTCGTTAACGCAAATGGTTTATGAAACCTCGTGATCCTTCTTTGGCCCATTAACTGCAATATAGGGATAATCAGTTTAAAACTCCGTAAACACGTTGTTACTTTGTTCGCACGATGTTTGAAATGCATGTTAGATTGCACGGTGTTTGTTTTGCATGGTTATAGCCCATAGCCTTTATAGTTTTGGTTTTTATAAATACGACCTGCGTGTCGTGCCTTTCTCTATCTTCTATTGTACTTCTATTCTCATCTCACTCCCTCGCATGTAACGCGAGTTTCTGAAAATTGTAAATACTCATGGAGATAAAGCATGAACCAACATAGCAGCGTGGTGGGCCTTCCCTGGTGGACCAGGCGTTTCAAGAAGCAGATTCTATCTTCAGTAGAATGGTCCTCCCATTGGCTTGGGACGGGTCGCCTTAGGTTAAGAAGGGCTATAATCGTTGCATATTTATTTACTGCTTATTTTTACCTTGTATGTGATGCAATGGATGTTTTATAAGCATGGTTAAACATAGTTCTATTGATGGGATCAATGTTAAAATGATGAGATAATTAAGTAAATCTCTCACTATAATTCTAAGTTTGTTTTAACCATCCAATATTTACCCTCGTTAAAGTTTCGATCGATATAATGCGAGCTTTGCTAAAGTAATGTCACATTTATCTATCTTAGTTAAACGCGAAGAATAAGCTAGCGATATTCGCCGGTTGAGATATTGGTATTGACTTAGCTAGATTGTTCTAATAAGATTAGAAAACCTAGTGGTTAAAAGTTTTGGTTAATCAAAAGATAATTTAAAGAACAAGAGTTGTTCGCCAAAAGATGAGGAATTACATGGGATGTAATTAGTAAGGTGTTACTTACCTAAATAACCATTTCCTAAAAGACTGGCCAAAGCTGATTTAGGAATGGTGAAATACGGATCCTCACTTACTAGAAAAACTATCGAAACGTTTTTTCGAAATTAAAACTAGAGGGTTTTAAATTTTGAAGAAAATAGTGGGAGTAAAACTTATAGTTAAGACCTATTATAAGTTTGAAATTTAGTAAAACTTATGTAGCATATTTTCTTTGTTGTAGAATTAATGGCAAATAATACTCTATCTCTGCGATCTATCCTT
Organism: Hibiscus trionum; assembly: GCA_030270665.1. Lineage (NCBI taxonomy): Eukaryota > Viridiplantae > Streptophyta > Magnoliopsida > Malvales > Malvaceae > Hibiscus > Hibiscus trionum. The sequence goes on from BSYR01000050.1 coordinate 3,843,228, forward strand.
GAGAAGGATAAGCTCAATGGCATAAACTTCCTTGACTGGTTCCGCAATTTGAGAATTGTTCTCAAACAGGAAAAGAAGGAATATGTCATTGAAGAACCTGTTCCTGATGAACCGGTTGCCACTGCTTCCAGAGCTGACAAAGACAAGTTTAAGAAACACATGGGTGACATGCTGGATGTCGGTTGTCTTATGCTTTAGTCCATGACCCCTGAGCTTCAGAAGCAACATGAGGACATTGTAGCTTATGATATGATTCAAAATCTCAAGGAGATTTATGAAGGGCAAGCTCGTCAAGAGAGGTACAAGACCTCTAAAGCTCTGTTTCAATGCAAGATGAGTGAGGGATCTCCCGTAGAAGCTTACGTCATCAAAATGATGGGCTACATCCAAACGTTGGAGAAGCTTGGCTTTTCGCTGAAAGACGAATTAGCTACTGATGTCATCCTGCAATCGTTACCGGATAGTTTCAATCAGTTCGTCCTTAATTTCAATATGAATGAAATTAACAAGACGCTGCCACAGTTGCTCGGCATGTTGATAACTGTTGAAATCAACCTGAAGAGGGTAGGACCTAAACCTGTTCTGATGGTCCGCAAGGGCAAGAAGAAAGGTAAATCGGCAACAAAGTCTAAAGGTGATGGTAAGACCAAAACTGATGGAAAGGAGGCATTGAAACCTAAGAAGGGAATCAAGAAGGATGGAAAATGTTTCCATTGCGGCAAGACCGGACATTGGAAGAGAAACTGCCCCGCACACCTACAAGAAGTCAAGAAAGCAAAAACGAGTGAGGCATCAACCTCAGAGGCTTCTAAAGAGAATGCATCAGAATAGACATAGACCTGTGAATGGAAATAAAGCAAGAGTTGCTACATCATCCATTAGGACATGTGTTTTTGCTTAAATAGATTTGTTTTAGTTTTTAAGATTATTATTTTGTGCCTAAGTTTTAGTTATCTTGTAAGGACAAGATATTTTTAATTTTGAAATTAATTAAATGTTATTCTTTTAATCTCTTATGGCAAAACGAATCAATGATCTTTAAACTAATCAAATCAATAATATTTACAAATGACTAATCTCAAACTCATAAAAAGTATTAAGGTAATTTGATGAGATCAAATTCAAGAATATTTAAAGTTTGATGAACTTTTAAAGAATATGGGATTGTCCCATAATTAAATCCCACAAGTGGAACGAAAAAGTCTTTGAAAGAGAATCAAATCTGTTAGACATGTTTTGATTTAGAACAAGTCATTTTCGACTTCTATACACACTAGAAAAACAACTCTCATACTTAATCGTGTTTTTCCCCGAAATGTCATATAAGATATGGACTAAGAATTGTTCTAGAATACCTTTGAAGTTTTAAGGTTACTTACATGTTAAAATGTTTACAAAGTTCGAACCTTAAAAACTCCTTTTGTTGTTTATCCTAACGAGAACAAAGCGTTTGTTTCTCAAACGAGAGAGTATCTTGAAAGAGATTAATTCTCACAAAGGGATATTATTTCTTCAACTTCAACAAGAACAAAATGTTTGTTGCTCAAACGAGAGTTTCTCTCGAAAGAGATTACCTCTCACAAAAGAAAAAAAGAAGAGGAATTTGGAATGTGAAGAAATTTTAGACAACAAATTTATGAACCAAAGATTGAGAATGTTCCACAAATGATCAAGGAACATTGGAACAAAACATAACCATTGTGTTGATCCTTAAGAGAATACCATATACTTGAGAAATATGGATTTCTCACTATCCGTACATGGAAACACTCTTCTTTTCGGATCAAGATAAAGACTAGGTCTTATCAGAAAGCAATGGTGAGCCCAAAATTCGAGAAATGGCTAAAAGCCATGAGATATGAGATGGTATCCATGTCTAAAACCAAGTATAGACTTTGGTTACCTAAAAGGGTAAAACCTAAGAGGTATGGATGAGTTTTTCAAAAAGGAAAAACCGACATGGATGATAAAACATACAAAGGATGATTCGTCGCTAAAAGTATTCGAAAAACTCCATAGTATAGACTATGATAAAGCATCTTCCTTGTAGCTATGTTTAATCTATCTTAATCTCACTTGCAAGTAGTTACATACGATGATTATGGAATCAAATAAAGGAATGTCAAAACCACTTTGCTAAGGGAAAATTTGAAACAGTTGAGTACATGACACATCCAGAAGGTTTTGTCACTCCAGTAAACACTTGGAAGGTATGTAAGCTACAAAGGTCTATCCGTAGACTAAGGCAAGCTTCTCGAAGTTGGGATATTCGTTTCAGAAGATACAATCAAAAGGTTTGGTTTATCTAGAAACAAAGGGGAGTCTTGTTTTCAAAAGAGCTGGTGGGAGCATTGTTACTTTCCTAAGTATTGTATGTAGATGACATACTCATCAAAAGGAACTAAAGATCGCAATCCGTTTTGCGTTAATAAAAGATACTGCGAGTTAGCAAAATGAGACAATATCTAACTCTACAACATAGGCTGAATGTATTACAGTCGACATAGCAATAAAGAAGGATGTTTGGATCTAAAGGGTTCACTACTGAACTAAGGGTTGTTCCCAGCATATTAGATGCTACATAACTCTGTTATGATGGAACCTTTGCATAAGCAAATAAAACCCAGATCTCATCAATAAACCCAAACATATTCTAAAGTACTTACATCTTGGAGATGTGAAAGTATGCAACATACGCACAAAGTCGATAACTTTGTCAACTCCCTGACAAAGCTTTTGACACAGCATAAGCATGTCAGTTACACTAAGCCATATCGTATTAGATACGAGAATGATTGGTCTTAGTGCTAGTGGGAGATTGTTGGAGTATGCCCAAAGACCAATCATATGATGATTGAATAGACATACTATTTTACTAGATTTATCAAGTAATGGCATTGCCGTTATTATCATTTGGTATGTTTCTGTGCATCAAACTAACCATTGGATAATAATGTTCATACAATAATACGATTATTGTTAAATAGGATCCTTAGTCGAATATTATTACGGGTATGGACAGTGATAATATATAAAGACTAATATGTGGTTGATGACAAGCGTTGTCATTGACATAGAGATGTCAAAATTAACACATAAGTATTTGTTAGAGAACAACATACTGGATTGACCCGCTATGAGCATGTTTCTTGGGTAATTATGTGACAGTCACAACATTGCTCATGATAAACATATGTATAATCCTCAGACTTGAGATCAACATGATTTCAACATAAAGATTTACGTATTTTGACATAGTCAAACGTGTGTCATAACTGACTACATTATAAAGACTGGTGATTGGATACGTGATGACCTATGTAGTGAAATATGGTTGATCAAGAAAGGATTTGTCCCTCCTACATAATGGGAGAAATATCTTCGGCCACTTGATTGAGTGAGATTAGAAAATGCATGGCCATGCTCGAATATTATGATATGAGATATCATAGAGATTCGTTTATAGAATGAGATTCTATATAATAAAAATGTATATATTTGGATTAAATATATTGTATATTTAAATCCATGTTTTATGTAGAATAAGATTCTACATAATTAAATATATATATTTCATTTAATATTATTAAATATAATGTATATTTAATATAAACCAATTTCAAGTAGAATTAGATTCTATGAATTTTGGTTGAACTTGGATTTAAGGAATTCAACTAGAATTAAGTCTCTGAATACTATTTAAAGGGACAAGGGCTAGCAACCAAATCATCCCTATTCCTCCTTGCAAATTTCGACATATCCCTGGGAATTCCCCTCTGGATTTTTCGACAAGTTCCAGATTTCTTCTGAGAAACTGTTCGATATTTTTCTGGTGTTCCTCTTGCCCCTTGGCAAATTCCTGGCGATTTCCTATTTCGAATCCAAGTCCTGGTAGAACACCTGGTCGATTTATGACTCCCTCAGGAATCCCTGGAGGGATTTCGACTTCTCCTTGGAAGGTGTTCAAACCTGTCGAAATTTATCCCTAAGTGTTATGGAGGTGGAAACTTTGTTCATTTTGTTCGGGTGGACGACGTAACCCAACACTAAGATTGTCAGAGGACATATGTCTAACAAAATACATCAAATGTATAACTTCAAATTAAATGGAAATTTCAAAACTTGAGGAACAAGAAGCGGAAACCTGGTCAATAGCAGATGGATCCTTGTAGTAATGAAAAGTGGAGACAAGAATGGCCAGGGCATGAACATGGTTAACACTAACACCGAATTGGTCCTGCAACATCCTTGCCCTTTGATAACACATGCTACTCAACACCTCCTTCCTCCTCACTTTGTTGTCAGCATCCATTTTCTTGCAGATCCATGTGCTGAGAAAAGCCATCACCATTACCCAAAGCAACAGAAATTTGGGCAACCAAGCCATGTTAGCTTGAATAAATGTGTACCCTCTTTTGGTCCCCATTTACTGGGTTCTCATCATCTTGGTGAGAGTAGCAGAGAAGCATAAAGGCAAGTGTATGGGCTAGATTAGTATGATAGGTTCATATCCATGCAAGTTCCATAAGTGAGCATGGGAATGAATCTGACAAGTGCTAAATCAAAAGCAAAAAATAAAGCAACTAAGGATAAATAAGAAATGTTGTACAACAAATCACAAATGTATGTTTGGCTTGATGGTAAACAGGTGCACCTCTCACCAAGAGGACTTTGGATCGAACCCTACTATTCTTATTGTAGAGTAAAATTTATTTTCTTCCTTTAATGGGTGGTGACACGTGTCACCACCTCATTGGAGGGTAAAATAAAATTATTAAGGAGGTGGTGATACGTGGCATCACTTAATTAAATAATTAATTGTTTTATTAAATAAAAATTATGACTAAATTGATAGAATGCCTAAGTAATAGGGATTAATTGTGTAATTATACCAATTTGTTTTTAACTGCCACATCATCTTTCCTTTAGGATTTAACGGCAGGTGGCTACATTGGAACCAATTAAATAGTTATGTGGTATATTTAACACAATTGAAAATATAGTGGTCAAATCGACACCAACCCTATAGTTTGGTGTCATTAGTATAGTTTACCCTTAAATTAATGAAAAATGGACCAAACTAAATCAATTGAAAATTTCAAGAATTTTCTTCATCTTTTCCCCTTCTTGCCGTGAACTCCATCCACGGTAAGAAAATATTTTCAATTTGATTTTCAAGCTAATTTGATTGGAATTTGGATGGAAGCATGAAACATGAAATTGTTCTACCTGAAATTCCCTATCATTTGGTACCATTTGTTCATGTTTTCCATTCTTGAAACCTTGATTTCTTGAATTGGATGGATGAAGGGGGTGTTAGGTTTTGATGTTTTAAAGCTTGATTATGATGTAGTTGAATTATTTCCATGTTTGAAAGATTATTGAAAACCATTAGAAAAGGTTAAAGGAAGATTAATCAAAGTTAGGGTTTTCATAAAAAATTAAAGTTGGATTGATTTTGATACGAGATTGGTTATAAATGCATGGAAATAATGTTTAGAGGTTGAATTCATGTTTGAATCAAGTTTGACATGCTTTAGAATGTTTGTTGATTGGATCTAATTTGGAAATCTGTAAAGGTTTAGGACCAAATCGTATTATTTTAAAAATTTGGAATTGATCAAAAGTTGAGGTATTGTGCTTGAATGAAATGTTACAATATTTGATTTTATCATTTGAAGCTTGAATTGAAGATTAAATGGCAAGGGACCATTTTGAATCAATTGGAAATGTGGAGATTAATATGAATTTCATGAAATAGAACTAATATCAAATAAGCATCGGAAGAATTATAGGAATTTATTTTCTTCTTATTATTATATACATATGTTAGTATGATAACTAACATGTAATTTGAAATGTACACGTGTTATAAATAATGTACATACAGATTGTGATCAAAACCGAGATCAAGTTAAGAACTAAGGAAAAGAAAAAGGTTAAAAGTAAAGCTTAGTGAGGAATCAAATTTTTTATATATAAAGTGTCAAGGTGAGTGCAATGCATACATTACATGATTGACATAATTTAAATATGTCAAGAATTGATTATAAAAGCATGGATCACTAGTTATATATATATATATATATATATATATATATATATATATGATATTTTATTATGAATGTTGTTTCGGGTATGAACTACCCAATGTTAAATTATGTTGATATACATTGCCATGGATGAAATAAATATGTAATATATGCCCAAGTATGGTATTGAGGGACAGGGTATAGTTGGCATGCTATAGAGTCCAGCATCACGCTACATATTCGGTTTAGTAGTATAGTGTATATAAAGGACACTTAGTGTATTATGGTTGCACTTCGGTGCAAGCCAGGGATAGAACTTCGGTGCATGGTAGCACTTCAGTGCAAGCCAAGGTTGGCACTTCGGTGCATATTTGACTCGCGTACCCAGGGTCCTCATAGGTTTATATATTTGGGCTATAGTATTAGATGCTAAATGATAAACATGTGATTAAGCTTACGAGCTTGTAGAATAAATGGCAAGTATATTGGTAACAAATTTGACATTTGGTCTTATATTATATTGATATATAATTAACATGATGATGATACATATATGGTGATTTTGATGCATGATTATGCTTATAACATCATATTTATAAATATGTAGTATTGCACAGGATTATTATTGCCTCTTTAAGTGAATACTTAGCATGTGATAATTTTCATGCGTAGGTAAAAATAAGCAATCGGAGTAAGAAGCATGAGGCATCTGTATCAAAAAGTATATTTACAATATCGGTAATGACATCTAAGGATGTATTTTGATATTACTAGATGACATGTATATGTTAAAACTAGTCAGTTTTAATCTAGTATTAATATGGTTAATTTAAAATTTTGATAAAACAATTCTTTTGATAAGAAAATATATTTATGGTGTTTTCTAAATAATTGATTATTAAAGATATTAGTAATACTTCATGTGATACTCTAACTAGTATTGAATTTTAAATATTGATAAGGGTTTTACATGTGTTTTAATTAAAAAGGATTAAAAAAGGGTTTGATTAAAAGGTGGTTATTCTTAAAACACATTTTGACGTAACCTTCATTTCTCAAGATTTCTCTCTATTTTCTCATCAGCCAAATTACCTATTACTCAATTGATTATGTTGTTGTTGAGGCTGAAACTGAGTCTTCTTGGGCTTAGTTTCTGTGACTACTTAGCTAGCTTGGAGATTGAAAGTTCTCAAATATCACAATTCTTTTAGATAAAAAGAAGATACTTATCTGTTTACCTTTAACTAATGAATTATTTTATATCCTTGAACAATTTTAATACTAACTTGCTTATTGTGAATAAGGAATTGGTGAAGGCATTGACTGAAGTGTTTCCTAGTGCCGAGCATAAGACTTATGTCAGGGATAAAAATCATCTGCCCCTTTTCGGTGCTCTACTTATTCCTCCAGCACTAAAAAATACTACAAAATTAAATTCTAAGTCCAAACCCTAAATTCTAAATCCTAAACCCTACACCATATACCCTAAAAATACACCCTACCCTAAAATCCACAAACCCTAACCTAAAACTCTAAACCCTAAACCTAATTTTGAGAGTGGGGCATAAGTAGGGGAATCGAAAGAATTTCCATCCTTATGTCAGACACTTGTACACTAACTTCAAAAATAAAGAAAAACTTCAAAGGAAAAAATCTCAAGGATACATTGTGGAAGGCAACAAGAGCTATATGAAAGAATTTGAAGATGCAATTGTTGAACTTAAAGCATTATCAAAGGATGCCTTCACATGGTTGAATGGAAAGAACCATGCACAGTAAATACTATTTCTCTCTTAGGAGCAAGTGTGACAGGCTCTTGAGTTTATCGTCTTATTTTGATCATGTACTGACTTTGAATAATTTTTTACTAGATGATTTTGAATGCTAGAGATAAATCAATTTTAACATTGATGGCTATGGTGAGGACTAGTATGCAAAAACTTAACATGGGAAAGGAGCAGAGAGACAGGTTCACTGAAATTTTATGTCTAAAAATATAAAAGAAGGTGTAATTGGTAATTCAACAATCCACTAGGTATTGTTAAATGTTTTTATATTTTCTTATAAATTTCAATTGTAATTGTGTGTGTATGTTAATTTTCTTTTTTAACAAGTCCCTAAATTTGTACAGGTGTGGGGCTACACATGCTGAAGGACATAAGTACCAAGTTTCTGCTGGACCATCCAACCAACACAATGCTAATTTAGAAAATTATCCATGCTTCTGCAGAAAGAGAAATATCACTGGTTGCTTCTCTATAAATCTAACAACATATATAATGATGCTCTATTTTTTTATTCTTCTAGCACTTTATCTTTTTTTGTTAACATGAATCTCATGTATACATGTTTTTTCATTGATGATTCTAAAATATCTTATACCTGAATCATTTATTTATCTCTGTTACAACACAACAACCTAAAAATAGATATACAGTCACTTCATTCAACCCATGAGAGACCCTTTTTCTTTGCTCCGCAAAGTTATGCTTTTATAAATAATATAATACACCACAAAGTGGTTTACAAGGTCCATAAGGACCAACCCCTTAAAAAGCTAACACCTTAACACCCATGGCATCTTTAGCCCTTCCTCTTGCTAGCCACTCGACTTAACAAACATGAATCAAAATGAGTGCACATCCACCATATAAACTCTTAACTCTGCAAAGGACATTTGTTGCTAAAATATATCAGGTCAATCAAAAACCAAAGCATTAACCTCAAAGACACTAAAACTTCTAATATGACTTGCCAACACCCGTACCACTTTCGCATACACCCTAAAATCCACAACAGTCACTCCTTCAATCACTCCAAATTCCACAACACTAACAACAGAAAGGTTCAACCACCCCAAGAAACTTATCAAACCCTCAACACGCAAAAGAGACACCCCACTAATGCTCTCATCAACTACTGAGAGAAAGCTAATCTAAAATATCTTGGCACAAAGAATGATACAGAAATGTCCCAACTCATTACCATCTACCCTCACTGACAAATTCCTGTGCCTCCCTTGGACCCTCTAGAGACAAAATGCAAATTGAGAGACCCTAATCAATGGGTGAAAGACACATTTTGTGAGTCAGTTATAAAACCAAAGCTTAGAAGACCATCGGGTAAACCTAAGAAGAAGACGGTAAAGGAAGCTGATGAGTCAACTAATTCTAGTGGTAGATGGGCCAAGAAAGGTGTCACAATGTACTGCTCCAAGTGTGAAAAACCAAATCACGATCAAAGGACCTACAAGGGATAGTTAGTTCCAACATCCCAGCGAAATCACAAAGATCAGCTAATTTCAAGTAAAGAAGAACAAACCAAAGAAGGGGTGCATCTGTTAGGCCACCTTCTGTTACAACCTCAAAATTATAAGAAAGTAATTTTAACAATGCTTTAATTATGTTTTTTTTTCTCAGCAAAGTAAATTTTATTGAAATGAAATAGCCATGTTGAGTGCCTCGTTAAAAACCTCCCTAGACCTAAATAGAGGAAAAGAGTACAACTCAACTAGGCAAAATTGGGGATACAACAGTAGATTTGTTCTTAGCTTTTGGCTCAAACCAATACAATACCGATAACAGTTTAAAAACACTCAAAACTGCAGTCAAATAAGCAAGAAGATTACCATCATGCTTTAAAAATATCAACTCGATTCATGCCATCTTTTGCAAGTTGGTCCGCTAGTCGATTTGATTCTCTTGGAGCATAAACAAAAGATACCTGCACAATTTGACTTGATAGGTCATCTATTTCTTCGAAAATTTTCCACCAACGCCAAGGTCAGATTAGCCTATCCCTAATCCAATTTAAAACCACCTGAGAGTCTGTTTCCACACCCAAGCTTGTTTTTCCAATCCAACATGCTTCTATGAAGATTGTTAGGGCTATCTTGATTGCCATTAATTCAGAAAAAATCAGAACTAACCGAAACTGTTGGTCTAGAAAATAATCCTCTTATGTGGCCTTTGTCCGTTCTCATCACTCCGCCACACCCAGCTGCATTATCTTTAAAGGCTCCATCTACATTAAACTTGGTTTCACCAACCTTCGGAGGGATCCAACAGTGGATTGTTGTCGATGCAGTTGTACACTCCTTCGGGTTCTTCCACCATTCATCTTCATTGAGCAGAAGCACTGGATTTGCAGCCTTGATCCACATAAAAGCTCGAATTTTAATGAAGAAAAGCAAGTCCTTCATTGGATTTATTTTCTCTTCAAACACCTTTGTATTCCTTGCTATCCAAAGGCTCCACATCGCAACCGCTATTGAAATGAGCCACAAGGATTTTTGTTTACCTGCACCAAGCACATTAAACAGAAAGAGAAAAATTCTTCCATGTTCGTTAGCTTTGGCCAAGTAATTGACCACCAGATACAAAATTTTCTCCACAGACAGCTAGCAAATATGCATTCAAGAAAAATATGGTTTGAACTTTCCATTCCTAGACCACACCAAGGACAACCAACTGAATTATCCTATATCTTCACTTCTCACGCTCTTCTTATTTTGTCTATTTGCTTTAGGATGGTTTTTGGAACTTGGAAAATTGACATGTAATAAAGTGGTAGCGCAAATAACACTGAGTTGATGAGGGTTACTCTCCCAGCAAAGGATAAGGATCTACACTTCCACCCTGCTTTAATTATGTTTGTATCTTTGAGTTCAAAAAAATATGTTTGTATCTTTATCTTTCTTATTTTTAAACTGAATTATGTAGGTTAGGAGGGCAACTACATCATCATTACAACAAATCAGGACCACAACATCATCATCAACACAAATCTATTTCTTTGTTTTTATCCTTACTCCAGGCCATGTATCTCATCCAACCACGCAGCAATGATGCCTAATTCAACATTCAGGAAGTGTTATGATAGTAAGATGGATGCCAGCTTCATAGGAAGATAACAATGTTTGGGAGAATTTGAGCCAATCAAGCACAATAATCAAAACTTTACAGGTAGACATCAGTCCCAATATTTTGGCTGAATAATCAAGAATGGTGTAGGTTAATATTTTGGGCTAGCTGTTTGAACTTGTTTTTGGGGTATATGACTTGATAGTTATGTTGGCGTATGTGCAGTTCACATGAAGTTATTTTTGGGGTATGGGTATGTGACTTAATAGATATCAAGTGATTTTGTGCACTTTGGTATATTTTGTCATATGTATTTTGGGTATATATTGACAAATGTTTTGTGTTTATTGGTAAGCACAATAATTTGGGTTATATTTTGTGAAGTGAAAATGGTATGCTCATATTTATTCAACCAGGATTATTTTGCATCTTTGATTCCATTATTTTTACTCAGATTTGTGTTTACTTATATTTTTCTTTTAATTCTGAAATTTTAAAATGTTCTTTAACTTCATCTTTTTATTCATCTTTAAAATGATCAATTTGCAGCTGAACTTTCCAAAACTTATATTAAAGTGAATTTTTTTTATCCAATGTATTGAAGTGAAATTTCTCTATACATGTCAATAATCAATAAATGATCTTGAACCAAATTGAATCTAAAATTGCAGAAAAAACAAAGTAATAGTGAGATTCTACACCAAATCTATTTCCAATATTACATTGAATGCATCAGTAAAATAAAAATGCAAACACCCTAAGTCAATACCATCAAACCAAAACAATTCAACACCAATCCCAATACCATTAAACCGAAAAATTCCAGTGCCCATACTGATACCATTACATGCAAGTCCTCAAAGTTTTATGAACCAAATCAAAACAACAAATAAAACCAAAATAATAAACCAACAAAATCTTGCCTTCCTTCTTTGAACATCATTTGCCCTGATTCTCTTCAAATGCTCCAGAAGAACAACTCTTATGCCTTGGGCCATTGGAGGATTAAACCAAGTGAAAAATTAACAAGCAAGATGCACCAAAATGCTATAGTTTTGATAGCCAAAGAACCTCTTTCTGGGGTTCTCATTAAACCATGATGTTCTCAATTGCACCGAAAACCCACACTCACACACCGAAAATCAATGGGTTCCTCCATCCCACCGTCCCAATTGTTTATTTTTGTTGTTGCCCTTAATCCCTTTCCTTCCATTTGCTCTTAACAAAATAAAGCATAAACGGGCAGAGAAAGAATAATTAGGGATTGTAAAACCTTGAAATTTGGGGGTCGATGTGGTTAAAAGGTGTTAAGTGTGAAAAAGTACTGCATTTTATACCTTTTAACTAAGATTATTGTTTAGACTTAGGCCCATTTAGTTGCATTTTTAGTTGTTCATGCATAAATTCGTAGTTCGTCCGTTTATTGGGCTTGGTCTTGTGTTTTTCTATTTTTGTGGAGAAATCGTTGTTGCTTTGTTATTTTCGTGTATGAACGAATTGTTGAGCCATTTGTCGAGCGGTTTCCAGGGCAAGTAGGAGATAAGAGCAGATTGTTGAAGACTTATCACTTATCCTTATCCTTATCCTTATCACATTGGATTAAGCCCAAATTTAAATCAAGTGCCACTGTAGATAAAGATGAAGAGACTATCCCCTCTAATTCAAAATTCATGAAGAGATTTCCCCATCTATATAAGTGGATCGCATCTTCAACAGCACATATCGAAGGGGATTGGATCAAGAGAAAGATCGAATCAAATAGATGACCAAATCTAGGAGGAGTTTGACTTCTCCAAACATTTTTCTCTTTTTGTCTTTTGGTTAAACTGATGTTTGGGTTTGTATCTTTTTATGATTTCTTCCAACTCAGTCATGGACTAAATTAGTTGGCTTGGGTTATTAGGTTAATCTAATCTTGGCTTGTTATTATAATTTCAAGTGGACTTGGGAAATGGACTTGAATGAATCTATTTATCTAGGCTCGGGAGACCTAGATTCATGAAATGATTAGATAGGGTATCCATTGAAATAGTCGTTGGTGGAAACTAATTCACCTTAGGGATAAGGAGTGGATTTCAGCGACTAATAAGAGTTTACTGATCGATGATGTCCACCCAAGGTTAATGCAAGGATGTATTACCAAGGCTTGCACAAACATCAGTTCTTCGGTTATGGATAATTCAAAGGCATTCAAGACTGCTCTGTCGAACATCGAAAGGGAAATTAATTGCCATTGCAATTCTATCGCCAACTGCATCATTATGCTCACTAACACAGCCTACTCTCTCAATTTAGATTCTTCTTTCATTTATTAAATTCCTTTAGACTTAGTTTATTTTACTTGTTTAATTCATTATCTATCACGCTCAATTTAATTACAATCTAGTGCGACAAGCTATAAGTCAACTTTTACCAATCCCTGTGCAGATGATCTTAATATATACTATTACTTGCGACGTGTATACTTACACCTTTTGCGTAGCACTCAAATCACGCAAAAAGTTTTTGACGCCTTTTGTTGGGGATTAACAATTGCGAATTTATTTTTAATTTCTTTCACTTTCTTATTATATTTTGTTATTTGTTTCAAGGGCTTGAGACAATTGAATAGATGCATAATTACGCTAAGTTCCTTAAAGACATTGTCTCTAAGTGAACACAACTGAGCGAGTTCAAAACAGTTGCCTTGACCGAAGGATGTATGGCGATGCTGCATAATCGATTGCCGCTTAAGCTGAAGGATCTCGAAAGTTTCACGATACCATGTGCTATCGACACCCATTATGTTTGGAAAGCATTGCGCGACCTTGGAGCGAGCATAAATCTTATGCCAAAATTTGTTTTTCAGTGGTTAGGCATAGGAAAGACTAGACCTACCACGATCATGCTATAACTTACGAACATATCATATGTTCATCTAGAGGGAAAAATCGAAGACATTTTGGTAAGAGTGGATAAGTTTATTTTTCCCGCTGACTTTATTGCTTTAGATTGTGAAGCAGATGAGTTCACTCCAATTATCCTTGGAAGACCGTTCTTAGACACGAGAAGCTTTGATAGAAGCCGAGAGAGGAGAACTCACCATGCGGGTAAATGAGCAGTAAGTCACACTCAATGTCTTCAAAACACTCAAGTATCTAGATGATCCAGAAGAATTCCAAGTTATTAGAGCCATCAAAAATTCAATTTTGATGTGGAGGAATTTTTCCACGATAATTTTAGATTGTCGAGCCTAAATATAAAGAAATCGAGGGGCAAAGTAAGAAAGAAAGGTACAACAAGAGGCAAATTGGATTGTAAGCCAACCTAGTAAAAGTTTCGAATCCCTTGATTATTCAAGTAAGGAACTTAAACCTGAAAAACCTTCCATTGAGAAACCCCCTATTTTATAATTAAAACCATTTCTAGAGAAATTCAAATATGTGTATTTGGGAAAGGATAACACCTTTCCCGTGATAATTTCTTCTAAGTTGTATCCTGAACAGGAAAAGAGATTGATCGACATGTTTGTGCTGCATAAAGGGCAATAGGTTGGACAATTGCGGATCTGAAGAGGATTAGTCCAACAGTGTGCATTCACAAGATCCCGCTAGAGGTAGGCCACAACAATTAAATTGAGGCTCAAAGAAGACTTAACCTTGCCATGAAGCAAGTCGTGATGAAGAAGATCATTAAATGGCTTGACGCAGGTATCATATACCCGATCTTCGATAGTTCATGGGTAAGTCTGGTACAATGTGTACCGAAGAAAGGAGGTATGACTATGGTAAGTAATGAAAATAATGAACTCATTCCAACAAAAACTTTCACCGGTTGGAGAGTGTGTATGTACTATCAGAAATTGAATAAGGCTACTGAAAAAGATCATTCTCATCTACCCTTTATTGACCAGATACTTGATCGTCTTGCAGGAAAGTCCTATTATTGTTTTCTTAATAGATACTCAGGTTATAACCAGATTTCCATAGTGCTAGAGGACCAGGAAAAGACCACCTTCACATGCCCTTTTGGAACATATGCTTTTAGGAGGATGTCATTCGGACTTTGCAATGCTCTGGCAACCTTCCAGAGGTGTATGATAGCGATTTTCTCCAACATGGTGGAAGATCTCATCAAAGGGAATCAAATTAGATAAAGCCAAGGTGATTGTGATTGAGACATTACTGCCACCGAACTTAGTCAAAGGTATTCAGAGTTTTCCTTGGACATACATGTTTTTATAGAAGGTTTATTAAATTTCTTTTCTAAAATTTGTAAACCTTTTAGTAATTTTCTTGAACAGGAAAAAGCCTTCGATTTTGATGATTTTTGGGTCTCGGCATTCGAAGATCTAAAGAAGCAACTTGCTTGACACATATTGTACTCCCTCTGATTAATCCCTACCTTTTGAACTCATGTGTGATGCCAGAGATTTTCCCATAAAAGTAGTCTTAGGCCAGCGGAAAGGTAAAATTTTTCACGTAATATATATTATACTAGCAAAACACTCAACGATGCCTAATTGAATTACACCACTACTAGAAAAGAGTTGCTAGCAGTAGTGTTCGCATTTGACAAGTTCCATCCTTACTTGATTGGTACTAAGTTAATTGTTCACACTGACCATTCGACAATTAAATACTTGATAGCTAAAAAGGATGCAAACCACGATTAATTCGATGGATCTTACTATTACAAGAATTTGAAATCGAAATTAAGGACATGAAAGGCACGGAGAACCAGGTTGCTGATCACATGTCGATGCTTGAAGGACGCTATGAAGGTGGCTATTATCTAGAGATCCATGATGCATTTTCGGACGAACAATTGTTAATTGCCTTAGTAACTCCATGGTATGCTGATATAGTGAATTTTCGTGAGTGGTGTTTTACCTTATGACCTTATTTATCAAGGAAATAATCGGTTTCTACTTGATGCTAAGCATTATTATTGGGACAAGCCTCTTTTTGTTTAAAAAATGTGCAGATCGGGTCATACGAAGGTGTGTTCCCGGTGAAGAACAACAAAATATGCTTCTTCAATGTCATTCATCACCTTATGGAGGCCATTTTGGAGGTACTCGCACTGCGTCCAAAGTCTTACAGTTAGGCTTTTATTGGCCCACACTTTTTAAAGATGCTCATGAATTCTACAAGTGATACGATCGATGATAACGAACGGGAAATATCTCAAGGCGACCTAAGATGCTACTGCAGAACATCCTTGAGGTAGAGCTATTTGACGTACGGGGCATTGATTTCATGTGGCCCTTTCCATCTTTATTTGGCAATTTATACATTTTACTTGTTGTAGACTACGTGTCCAAATAGGTTAAGGCAGTTGCAGTTCTAAGAAATGATTCTAAGATCGTGTAGTGATTCCTACAGAAAAACATGTTTACACAATTTGGGATACCGAGGGCAATTACCAGTGGTGAGGGAAAACATTTTGACAATAAGCTCATTGCCAAGATGTTGCTACGCTTTGGAGTGACTCACAAAATTGCCACATCATATCACCCGCAGGCTAATGGACAAGCCGATATTTCTATTCGCGAGCTAAAGGTTATCCTGGAGAAGGTTTTTAATATTTCACAAAAGGATTGGTCTGCGAAACTTGATAACGCACTTTGGGCTTACCGAACAACATTCAAGATGCCCCTACGCATGTCTCCTTATAGAATTGTATATAGCAAAACTTGCCACCTTCCGGTGGAGATTGAGCACAAAGCTTATTGCGTGATCAAGACAATGAACATGGACTAGGAAAAAGAAGGGGGAAAAAGTGCTTGTTAGACTTAAGTGAGATGGAAGAATTACGTGCAATAGCCTAAGACAATGCCAAGCTCTACAAAGAGAAGACTAAACAATGGCATGACAAGAGTTTATTGTAGTGACAATTCTTGTGAGGGTAACTGATGCTTCTATACAACTCTAGACCTAAACTCTTTCCGGGAAAATTGAAGTCAAGATGGTCTCGGCCATTCGAAGTAGTTAAACCTTATTCTCATGGGGTTGTTGTGATCAAATCAACTATGGATGGGCGAGAGTTTAAATTCATTAATTCGATAAAGATTGAAGCACTATGTTGGTGCACACATTGAGCGTTACAAGAGAGAAGTATCCTTAGAAGATGCATGAAAATGCGACTTCTAAATGTTTTTATTTTTTCTATTATTTTATTTTTCTTTTAATTTTTATTTTCAATTTAGTATTTTATTTTTATTCTTTTTGATTTAATTTACTCTTTATCTTTTTTTATCTTTTTTATTTTTCTTTTATTTTATCTCTTTATTTAATATTTATCTTTTTGTTTTATCTTTATTTTTAGGATAAGTGTTTGAGAAGATTTGAAGATTGGACTTAAGGGATAAAGTTTTTATATAAATAAAAATTTTATCCTCACAAGAAGATAAAGATCAGTGATTTAAAGAAGAAAAAAAGGGTTTCCAACTCTTTTAATTTTTCAAACCCAAAATTTTCTTTTCCCTCTCTCCTAAATACCCTAGCCGCACCATTCCCTCCCAAATTCCCTCCATTGTTGCATTGATGCAAGGCCATTAGTCACCCATCTTTCAACATAGCCACTTCACTTACACACCATTAAAGACACCATATACTCATCTTCTTCATATTCTTTACTCACCCTTTTCACTATCTTCTTGAAACTCTTGAGATTTTTATTGCTTTCCTTATTTTCATTCTTTTTCGGCACATACACCATGGCCAAGAAGTCCACGCCTAGAGCCGGATTGTCAAAGGATACCACCGTCCCAATCGTTCGTCGTTTCACCACACCGGCCACCGAGAAGAAATTCACATTGAAGTTCGCCAAGCGCAAGGTTTAGGAAGAACAAGGATTTTCATATGACATGGAAAAACTGGATTTCAATCTTGAGAAGGTTGTGCATCCTATAATCACCAGCCATGATTGGGCTATTTTTTGTGATCAACTGGGAGAAGTCAATTATTCTTGGGTAAGAGAGTTTTATACTCATGTTTCGGACCCTGACAATATTTGTGTTTTTTTGTGTGGCAGGGCGGTCCTTCTTGATGCAAACGTAATTAACACTCACCGTGGAGTTTTCTTGGAGAGCGATGAACATGAAGAGTTTGTCAAGAATATCACACTAGATGAGTAAGAGAAGGTTTTTCGGGACCTCACTATTGAACGAGCTACGTGGAATGATGGGGATATGAAGGGGACAGTTAATCCGGTTTTACTAAAACCTGACACGAAGTTATGGAACAACACCCTCAAAACGCGTTTGATGCCAACTACGCATAACACTACCGTTTCCTCTACTCGTTTACTTTTAATTCCTTCTATCTTGCATAAACGCACTATTAATATTGGTCGTATAATTGTTGATAAGATTTATGCGTGCAACAAGAAGGGTGTGGGAGCATTGTATTTCTCCAATTTGGTCACGGCTCTTTGTGAAAAAGTGAAGGTGCCATTGGATGCAACGTACAAGAAGTTGATGTTGAAGGAAGGTTGGTCAAAGAGACATTATGTAACACTCTGATTTTTGTGGGTAAAAAAATGAAAATAAATGGAGTTGGGGCTAGTGAGGGTTTGAACCCACAACCTCACCAATCCCTTCCCCCTTGGGTACCAAATCGTTGAGCCAAATGTTCCTTTCGGTCATATTTTGCACGAAACAATAATAGAGTTAAGTTTGAAAGGATATTAAATCAAATTTAATATCGTATCTGACTCCCCACCTACACGAGATTAGACCATTGGAATTCTAAAATTATTTAAGTTTTCAAATAATTTTCTCTCACCTAACTCCACCGGCGTCACCGTCCGATCTACCTCACTGTCGCACCATGGTCGTCACAGCCGCCACTAGTGTGTGCGTCGTTCGGCCCCGATCTCATCACCGCCAACCACGGGTACAACCGAGTAGTCCTCGCCGGTAAGAACCTATTTGAAGCTTCGGTCGCGTAAACCAAACCACCCTGCCTTTGTTCTTACATTTTCCAGCCTGGTTCGCCGGTCATTCACGACACGACCACCGGTTCAAGTTTCCCCACGCTGCGACGAGCAAAACCCCGTTAGCCGTTCATCGTATCGACGCTGGGAAGAGCCTCATCGGCGTCACAATTTTCCGGCCACACTACTTCTGTTACACGTATTTTCTGGTAAGTTTCCAGACTTATTTAGGCGTTTGATGGTTCCATTTTAAAGCCCTTGTAACAATCTGCATTTTTTCGGCAGAAATCGTGGCATTTGGCTCCTCCGGTGGCTTCTCCGATGACCAGCTTGCCATTGGGTAAGTGAACCTGTCTATATTAAACCCAGACCGAACCCATTTACCAAACCCGGTCGTAGCCAAACCAAACCAAGCCCAGTTTGGTGTCTGATCCAGCCCGCATAAGTCCGACCTGACCCGTCTGCCCGAGTCTGACCTGACCCGTCCGCCCGAGTCCGACTCGACCCGTTTGTCGAGTCGACTCAGTGAGTCAACTCAATGAGTCGACTCAGCCGAGTCAAACCAGTTGACTAGTGACGTCATCTTTGACTTTGACTACTGACGTCAGTGTTGACTTTGACCCCAAAAGTCAAATTTTCCGAAAAGCCCTATTTTATGTTTCTCGACGTCCTGAGTCTAATTTTGAAGCTCGTTTCACAAAATTCCGACTCGAAAGCTTCCGAATCTGACCTTGAACCCGAACTACTATATGTATTTATTTATTCAGTTAAGAGTACTTTGAATAAGGACTGAAATGGGATATTGTGTGATTGAAGGTGTTCTCAGTTTCTTGAATACAAGATGTTGAAGGATGTCAAATTCAGGTTCAAGAGAGTTCGAATGTCGTTCAAAGGTTGACTGATATAGCAAGGATTCAAGGTAATACATTACTACCTTCTGTATGCTTTAGTAACATGTTGGTATTCGATTAATGTTTACAAGACCATGTTTGAGCATATGATTATTTACGCATATGTCGATCAATTATGAAATAAAACTAATAGTGGCCAAGACAAATATTCGAATAAGAGGTTTGATAAATCGAAAGGACTTCCGAGTTCAATGCACGACTAATGAGTCGATTAATCTTTAGGTCTGATTATCCTTTTGATTAAAAAGAAATGTCAAAAATTCGATTAACGAATGACGAAAATACCCCTATTTATAAAAACAACCCGGGAAGCTATACTTGATCTGGTAAGACATCTGATACTCTTGAAAACCTCAAATTACCAAAATGTAATGGTAACAAGACTTAAACCCTCGAGATTGTAAAGTCCTTGAGTTGCTAGAATTCTGAATAGTTCGACGAAGATAAATTTACGGAAAAATATTCGTATGTATGAATTGAGCAATGGGGCAAAAAAGATTGAATTGATTGAAATGACTAAAAATGATTGAATTTACTGATAAGCCTAAAATGGGTCAGAATAACCCTAAAGACTGATTTTTTCTTCAGGCATTAATTGCCAATCGACCGACATATGGGATACATCCTCAAAGTCTAAAATGAATGAATAGATGGAAGAACTGAGAAACTCTGAATAATTGAAACAATTTTCGAGCATTGTAATGTCTAAAATACCCTCAAATACTAGAATGTCGGAGAATACTTCTAAGACATGGAATTAGAAATCCCAATAAAGTCAAACAAATGTAATGGCTCCAAAAGTGGTAAAGTACGACCCGTGGCAGTTGGTCGATTTAGATACTATGATGATAGTGGAAGAATATCACGTGAATACACGTGCAATTTATTAGGAGAAAGTACATAGTTAATAGTGAGAGAGATCTATTCTCCTAAGGCATATTCGATGTTGTGGAATGAGTTCAGGTGCAGTGGACATGTTTGAATACTTGGAAAATACCACTCGAATATATGCTCGATTTCTGGTAATAAGTTCAGTGGACGATTGGTGAAGGTGAACTATCTTTGTTATACTTTGTAGTCAGTTCTGAGAAATGAATGGTTAAGGCGTACCTATCTGGTGAGATATTAAACACTGTGATAATGGGTTTCGGTTAGTTCAAAGGGACTCGGAAACCTGATGAGCAACTAGAATTCCTAAATTTTGTGCATCATCGTTTATACCTTGTTGGTTCAAATTACCAGATTACCCCCCAAAGGTTAGAATGGCCAAAATACCCTCGTAGGATTTGTCGTTCGAATCACTCTCGATATATCTAAAATCTCAATGATTCTGATGCATCAACTTTGATGTCTGGTCTGAGTCATTGTTACTGAACTTCCCTTTTGTGGGACCTCGTCCTGAAATAAGTCTAAATTTGTCAAATGTTCTCCTTCTGATAATGATCAAGTGTCTTAGAGGAATGAATTGAACTATGTGGAATGTTTCTTGCACCATTATATTCTCTCTGATCTGAAACTAATCCTCTCTCTGATACGAATCATGAATTTTGCCTGGCTAAATTATATACATCTGTATCTGATCTGGAATACATGCTCTTTGATTTCTGAAACTCTGAAAATACATGTACGATTACTATCCTTACCCCGCTCAGTCTGTGTTCACTAAGTTATTCTAATTGGGGTATTTCTGGTTTTGTTATGAAGTCTCTGCAGGTTCAGCGCTAGTAATTCCTTATGGACCCGAGGTCTCCCCTTGGGTAGGTTCCGATGCTTCGGCACGGGTAATCCCTTATGGGCCTAAGACACCCCTTAGGTTGGCTCCTATGCTCATTGGGCCTAGGGTAAGTCCTTATAGATGCAGTTCTGGAGAACTGCATATCGGTGTATGGTTAGAGGGTAGTTAAGCTGATACTTAGTTTTCCTTGTTCCCTCTCTAGCCTTAGTCAAACTCTATTGTTGTCTGAAATATCCTACCTATCATTCTTGATTTGTAACTGATGGAACACCCTAAACTCTCTGGCTAGATTTTCATAATTTATGTCCCTTCCGATTACCTGAGTTAGACATCGTGTCTGGTGATCGGGTAATTAATCAGAAATGAATGTGTTACTTTCAAGCGCAACAACTAAACGAATTGTATTCTATATCTGAAACTTGATAATGCTTGATCCTTCCTTTTGTTCCGGTACATCTGATACTTACGTGTGGAGACGTTCTTAATTCCTTTCCAGTGTGAGAAGCTAAAAGTCACGTTTCACCAATCCCTGTGGAGACGTTCTTAATCTATACTATTACTTGCGACGTGTATACTTGCACCGTTTGCGTAGCACTCAAATCACGCAACAAAGGGGTTATTTTTCAAACTAAACCGTTTTTTGATTATCAATTAATATTATTCTACTTTAAATAATAACATGTAAAAATAATAATTAAGAAGAACATTTACCCAAGTCACAAGCTTGAGTGTACATGTCATCACGTCGTTCATGTTTTAACGTCAGAGTGGTATGATTGAACCTGAAATCGAAGATTAGTGATAAATTTGGATCAATTAGAAGTTCGGTGATAAAAACGAGCCATATGCTATAATTTTGTCGTACTATGTGTAGTTTACCCTTTAAAATATTTAGATTCAAATCATAATATATAATCAATCCATTCGTAGGAGAAAGGAGAAAATGTCAACTAAGAGCTTTTAACAACATCATCTGCATATTGTTAACTCAGAATGTCATTTGAAAAACTAAACTTGTGAATAATGTATTCACTTTGATTATTTAAAGATGCAAGGTAAAACTTTAATATTTATTAATTATTTAGGTTATATATATTATGATTATTATTATAAGTGTTTATGGATTAAGTTGAATCATGTTCAAATCGAGCTTATGTGGAATATTAATACATTTTATGTTTAGTCAATTTCGGCATAATCTAAAATGTGAGTTACGAATCTTTTCCACTCATATTATGTAAATTATATAATATATAAAATCGAAACAATATAAAGAGTAATTATTCCATGTACAAGCGGTGAAAATAAAAAAATTTCACAAGTGCCTTAGTTTTAAGGTTTATGTATAAAATTTATGGTTTAGAGATCAAGGGTGTTCGCGAGGTGATTAACCGTACAGTAACAACTTGTCAGTACGATTACCAGAATGAAAAGTTTGACATTCTTGTGAACTATTATCGTCCCGTTTAAATCGATTAACGCCCAAACGGTTAACAGTTTATTTGGTACGATTACTCGGTTAACCATAAACCGATTTGCATATAGTAATATAAAAAAAATATTTATTACTACTAATTTTAATAGCTTAAAAAATATCAAAAAAAATTCAAAGGAAATCTTCAATATTTATATTAAAAAATTCTTCAAAGTTTAAAGCATTTAAAATGTTTAGAAAAATTAAAATACATCGTAAGTTTAATACATAGAGTTTAAATGTCTAAACCCTAAAATATTAGTTCCCTCTGTTCTTCTCTTTTGGGTTAAATGAATGAGTTAGAAAATTTATTATAAAATTAATAATTAGTATGGTTTAAGTATGACATAGGCTATATTAAATTAATTTATAATTTTCTTATCAGTTTTTTTGATTAACCGTTTAACCAAAAATTGTAATCGTCACGTCTAACCGCTAATTTTATCAGTACGGTTACCGTACTATTTCGACCAATTTTTATTGGTACAATTATCTACCATTTAGTTGTTTTTAGATGTGGTATATCGATTTAGGTTTTCATGAACACCTCTAGTCGTGGTTAGATTTTAGGGTTTGAGATTAGAATTTAAAATTTATAGATTAAGACCTAAATCTCTAACCATATTACTTTAAACCCTAAACTATAAATCCGGTAACTTTATTTTATAATAGTTTTGCACTGTCAATGTCTTTTCTCACTCTCTATATTCAAGAGATGGCGTCTCAAAACAGAAGATCAGGGAATGGTGGCCCCCGGCTATGGACCCTGTTTATTTCGAATCTTTCACAACATATCCACTGAAAAGGCTTGTGGCAAGTCTGCGATCACCATGAGATTGTGACCGATGTGTTCATCCCAACGAAAAAGGCAAATGATGGAATTGGATTCTGTTTTGTGCGAATGGAATCAGAGAGAGATGCCGCTCGAGTTATTGAGAGATTGAATGACAAATGGATCTATGTTGCGAAAGCGATGGCACAAAGAGATACAAGAGACATGTTCTGGAGACGGAAAATGGAATCACAGTCTCAGCGGATCAAGGAAATAGACTCACCGATCCACTTTAAGCCAAATAGAAAAAAGAGTGATTGGGGTGGTGGATGAGAGTAATTTGGATATCCTGAAGTGTAGATGCATCAGGCCTACTTCATTATTAGAATTGGTGAGCGAATTCACCAGGATCAATTTGCAAGGTTTCTCTATTATGCGGATACAATGGTTCTAGAATTTGAATCCCGCACAAAAACATTGGAATCGCGTAAACTGCTACAATGGTTGGAGAGTGTACAAGAATGGTCATCGGAAATTCTCTTCGATAGCAGATTTACATGGTTAGCCATCGAAGGAATCCCAATACAGGCATGGTCCAAAAGCACTTTCAAAAAATATAGCGGAAGCATGTGGTTCTTTTATAAAAATCAATAAACCGCAATCGTTCGAAAATGGGCGAGTCCTAATCGAGGCGGAGTGGATAGATAGAATTGCCGAAACCATTGAACTTGTGGTGAGTCTGTTGCGAATAAAACACCATCGGCGATAAGGATAGATGAAACTCCCGCATAAAAACAGCGAAACACATTATTCACATGAAACAATTGTCCCAAATTCGTTTGAGGCGATGGAATCCGGGACAAAACAAGCATTACTTGAGGTAAAGAGACGTATTGACTTGTGAGTTTTAGATAGTCAGAATAGTGATGCAAATGTAGGCATAGTTTCACGCAATGAAGGGGAGCATATAAACTTCCTTATGATGCAATGTAGCCCGATAGCCCATGTTAATTATGATAAAAATCTCTCGACTGGGCCGGTGGAGAAGTTGGGCGCAGTGGACAACAAATCTAAGGTAATAACTATTAAGATAGGGGGAGTTGATCGTAAAGTGAGACACAGGATTGAACTCCTTAACAGTAGACCTGGCAAATTTGACCCGAGACCCGAAACCTGAACCGAATTACCCGAACCGAAACTCGATTTTGACTCGAACATGATGATTCGAAGTTGACCCGAAACCCGAACCGAACCGAAATTTTTTGTTGAACCGAAATGGACCCGAACCGAATGCTACCCGAACCGAAAGCTGAACCGAATATCGACCCGATTTTAACCCGATTTTGACCCGAATATCTATTTTTAACAATATAATAAATAATAAAATGAAGTATAGAAATTTGAGATCTTGGTGACCAATTTTATAATTTCATCATAAAATATAGCATAAAATTGAAATTGTAGACTAAATTGACAATTTGGAAGTGGAGAAATTTGAGAGTCCAATGACCAATTTTGTAATTATACCATATAAATAAATAGGGGTCAATTTTGGCTAAAAATTAAATCTTTGAAATTAAAATGAACGAAAATATCAATATATTAAATTAATAGACTAAATTACAAAGATTAGTTAATTTCAACTAAAAGTAAATTTTTAGAGACTAAATATCACTACGGGGAAGAGATTTCTATATCCGAAGTCTAAACCGTGGGAATACTTGTGACTAAATTAAATTAAACTAAAACTTAAAGTTGACTAAAATGTAACATTTTAAATGCAACATGACCTAAAAAGTAATTAATCTCTAGCTTAAAAAATTGGTGGCTTATTTCCCTCCAAAATTTTGTCTTTTCTCTCTCTATTTTTTCCAATTGTCTTTTTCTTTTTTTTTTCAATCTAGCTTAAAAAATTGGTGGCTTATTTCCCTCCAAAATTTTGTTTTTTCCCTCTCTATTTTTACCAATTGTCTTTCTCTTTTTCTTAATTTAATTGAGTTTCAATTTAGATTAATTTAATTGAAATTTCACATTTAGTTTTAAAATTATTTTAATTATGTCTGTGATTTATGCTTTTAGATTTTAGTTAGTTCAATTAGATCCTAAGTTTAATAAATTAATTCATTTCAGACATCATCATCATCATCATCATCATCATTATTATTATTATTATTATTATTATTATTATTATTATTATTATTATTATTATTATTATTATAAACTTTGATTTAATATAATTATACAAAAAAAAAATTATATGGATACATGAAGCTTTGATTTAAATATTTAATCAAATTCAAATGCATAGATTAACAAGTTGAATCAGAATTAATCTCATACAACAAAAACTCTAAACTAAACCATAAATACTAAACCTCAAACCTTGAACCCAACTCAAATCGAATTGACCCGAAAATTTAAATGTTGACCCGACCCGAAATTGACCCGAAATTGACTCGATTTTAACCCGAACCGAAAGCGACCCGAACGACCCGATTTTGACCCGAACCGAAAGCGACCGATCCGATATTGACCCGACCCGAAAACAACCGATCCGATTTTGACCCGATCCAATACCCAAACCGAATCCGACTCATCACAGACCCGAATTAGACCCGAACCCGAACCGAACCGACCCGAACCGAATCTAAACCGATTCTAGATAGAACCGAAATGACCCGAACCGAAACGACCCGAACCGAACCCGAACCGAATGACCCGATTGCCACCTCTACTTAACAGCAACGCGCAGTCGAGAAAACAACTCACAACAGTGGAAGAAGAGCCTAAAAGAGGAAGGGGAAGATTGCGGAAGACCAAAAGGAAAATCAAGGAGTGGCGAATGGATCCCTATCAGAATCGGATTTCATATGTAGGAAAAAATCATTCGGGGAGACAATTGATTTTGGGAAACTTGTGGGAGCAGGGAGCTGTTACCATTGGCAACGAAGAAGCGATCGTGAAAGATATAGCACGTCTCATCGAAGAGAGAGGGGGACAGCAATAACCGGGACATGAAGATATTGTTGTGGAACATTGGTGGTCTGGGGTCGAGAAAAAAAAGAAAGCAGTACAGGATCGAGTAGGACAATACCAAGGTGAGACGGTTTGTTTACAAGAAACAAAATTGGAGGATATCCCTATGGCGGTGGTAAGTATGATTTGGATATCTAATAATTTTGATTTTATTTTTAACCCCTTGTGTAACACTCTGATTTTAATTAGCATAAAGTTTTAAAAAAATTAGCATAAAGTTAAAAAAAAAAAAAAAGAAGAAAAAGAAAAGAAAAGAGAAAGTGCTATCAAAGGGATTTGAACTATGAACCCTTGGAGTGAAATGCTAAAGCATTTACCGTTTGACCCAAGACCATTTTTAGTCTAAGTTTACCTTGAGCTACTTTTGAACTAAGACTTTTTTTGTATCTGAATTTAATAAAATCGATTAACCCCCCCCCCCCCCCACCTGTCACATTTAATACATATCCAAAAAAATGGGGCAAACCTTTCAGAACCATCTCCTTCACCCATCGACCCTACACCTCCCCAAAACCCGATCACCGTCCGTTAGCCTCACCGCCGCGCAGTGTCGCTCACCGCCGGTGCCCTTGAAACCGCCGCCGCACCCCGACCAAAACCCTAGGCCCACTCGCGCGTTCGTCGCACCGATCACCAGCAATCGGGCGTTAAAGATTCGGCAGACCTAGGGTGAAACCCTATCGGTTTTTTTTTGACTTTTTCCGACCGTCTCTAACGTCGCCTCGTGCTTTGCTCGCTGCCAACGTCTTCCCGGTGTCGAGGCGAGCACAACGCCGGTCACCAACCGCTAGATCGACGCGTCCGAAGCCTCGTCGGAGACTCCCCTCGTCCGTCAAAATTAGGGTAAGTTTGGTAAGTGTTTTGGCCTAAATCTTGAATATTTGAATTGTGGATGTGAAAATGATGGCAATGGTATGATCGGGGGTGTTTTCCGACCCATTTTCGACCGGGAAAGGTCGCGCGTGGGCTTCACGCGCCGTCCAAGGCGATTCCCGGCCGCCTTGGACGGTGGCTGTTGAACCAGCCGGCTCAGACCCGGTCTGACCTCGCGCCGAGCCGCCCAAACCGGTCCTTCCAAACCGGCCCAAGTCCAGTAGTAAACCAAGCCCAATAACCGACCCGACCCGTTGACTGACCTGTTGACCGACCCGACCCGTTGACCCGTACCCGACCCATTGACCGAGTCAACTCGTCCGAGTCAACTCAGTGAGTTAACTCGCCCGAGTCAACCAGTGAGTCAACTCGCCGAGTCAGCCTTTGGACTAGTGACGTCAGCGTTGACTTTGACCAAAAACTCAACTTTTTCCGAAAAGCCCTATTTTATGTTTTTCGACGTCCTGAGTCCGATTTTAAAGCCCATTTCACGAAATTCTAACCCGAAAGCCTCCGAATTGGACTTTGAACCCGAGAAAGCATGTGTTTAGTTTTTTTTTCTAATTTAAGAGTTATGTGATCAAATTAAGGATTGATTATGGATTATATTTAATTGAAGGTATTCATGTGTCTTCGAATCCGAGAAGTAGAGGACGTTGAATTCGGGTTCGAGTTTGATCAAATGGAGTACCACAGTCGACCTATATAGCACGGATTCAAGGTAATACCCTGCCACCTCGTGTATGCTAGTGAACATGTTAGTATTCGGTTAATGCATGCACACCTATATACCAACATACAATTGATCTAGTGGGATAAAGTACTAGATCCCTTAAGCAGGATCAGGGATTCGAGTCCTAACTTTGTAAATTGAACAATCAAATTAGGAGGGTCGCCCCGTAATAAACCTTTGTAGTACTCGATTCTGATTAGTTAATCACTACAAAAAAATGACATATAGCGACAGACGCTAAACTGTCGGTAAAACACCAAAATTACGTCGGTATAGACTCCATAACCCTTTACCGACGGCCAAACAAGATATTCCGACAGATAAAGTGCCGTCGGTAATATGCTTGTCGGTATAAATCTATAGCGACGGTAACAACCGTCGGTATAGATGTTGGGACCCTATACTGACGGCGGTATCCGTCGGTATAGGTATAGACTACCCCGACAAAAATTGTATTTATACCGACGGTTTGTCCATCGCTATAGACTTTATCGTTACCGACGATGTATCCGTCGCTATAGCCTTCATCTTTACCGACGGTTTTGTCCGTCAGTATAGATTTAATTGGCATTTTTTTATTTTTAAAATATTAACAATTTATTTTATTTAATATTATTTTTTATTTTAAATATTAAAATTACTAGTACTATTATAACAAAATTTGACTAATTTTGTAAAGAGAAAAATATCTAAATTAATCTTCAAATAAAAAGTAAGTAAAGATAATCAATAAAATAAGTACGAGCATACAACAACAAAAGAAAGTACTGGACATTTGACATAGAGAGAATTATCCGAATGAGAACTGCCATTTAGCTATAATACAAGTTCAAATGCCTCGTTTAAGCTGATCTCAACTGAGATCCGAATTATCTATCACTTGAGGAACACTAATAGTTAATACAAAGAATTTTTGTTGTTCTTGCACAGTAGTACAATAAAATTAATAGACCTACCCTGATGCAAGATGTCGAGCAGCAGCTGTGGAACAGTTCATTTCATGTTCTGCATGTAGTATGAAAAGAATGTCCAGCACTCGAGCTACTTGCTTGTCTCTCACTTGTTTCGACTTATAAAGATCTTGGCCCTACATTAATAGTAGATGTAAATACATGATAAACTCTGAGAATAAAATAATTCCAGAAAGGTAAATGTAACATCCAATGTCTTAAAACAATTTGATCTTGTATTCCTTACAATTCCAAAACTACTAGCCCCACTTATCATATTTTTTCCTTCCAAAAAAAGGACACTAACAAGTGACATAAATATTAAACGAATCTTACCAAGCAATGTTTGCAATATAAGCAACAACATGAACTAAAGGAATTACAAGTTACAACCACCTATGTTACAAAAATATACTAATGGGAATTGAGAGGACAGAAAAGCCAAAGATTGAGATAAAATATGGCAAGAAACATGAGTATGTAACTTATTCAATTTCATAGTCCTGGAGAAAAATATAAAATAAGGCTAACCTAAAAAGTAATCCAACAAATTTTACTATTTTAGAGATGCTACAGAATATTTAAAGCAGATCATGTGATTACTTTTTATCATCATGAAATAATCCCAGAAAAGAAAAGGACTTATACGAAACATAAATAGCCCAATCAAGAAAATAATTAGTACTCACAAAACAAAATTAACAAAATAAATAATTACATCAGGAGTAAATTATAAAACCTTACCTTCACATTTGATACATCAGGAGCATCCGACGAATGAACAGGGTAGAACTTGTAAAATCTCATGTTCTCAAATGTTGCTTTTGTTTCCTCACTCATTTCTTCAAGGGCCTTTTTGCGAGCTTCTCTTGTCTGCAGCAATGAATTGCTCGAATTTATCAGCCTAACCACCTATATTTTTACAAGTTAAGAGCAATGTTGCCAATAATATACCTGTCGATTAGCTTCCTTTGCTTCTATAACTTTCTCTTTAACAAACTCCTACAAAATCAAAAGCATGTCAGGCTGAAAAGTAGTTATAAACACATGAGCCCACAATTAATTGGTGGATATTCAAACAGTATTGAAGCACGAGATTAGATTCGTGTTCTTCCTGCATTGAAGTCTAAACATGCATATTCTGCCAAAATTGCAGAAAAACTTTTTTTCTAAGGTAGGCATTTGGTTTTGGTCATACATCCTAGATAATACACATAGTAGCTCGTTTTTACATTTGAATATTGTGCTGAATTATGATCATGTTGGGGAAAAATCAAGCTACGGCAGTCTCAGATCATGTTATTGTGAGTTAAAGTTAATAGTAATCTCAAATCCAATGAAGCATGAAATATATTTAGCATTATTTCATTTTACTAGGCAAAGGGAGATTGAAGTATATATAGAGCAAGCTAAAACACATCTGCATTCATTAAGATGTTATGTAGTCAAGAAGTCGATATTACTGTCAACAGAGATGATGAACAGATCTCATAGGCTCTAATGTACTGGATGCCATATTCACTCTTACAGGTTCATTTTGAATGAAGAACATAAACCTGGCAACAACACCTTATAATGGCCAGTAGACAGCAAATATATAAGAGGGCTTAAAACAATGTTACAATGGAGATCCGTATCACATTCTCTAATACTTTCAAAATCGTTTTCGGATAAAATATTAAGGGAACTGTTCCGAGAAGGTAATTCGCCATGTGATGGATAAAATAGAAATAAGCCAAAGTAATATCGAACGAAAACAAGTCACAGGAAATCGATATAAAGATAACTAAATATCCATAGGAATAACAAAAGGAAATGTCAAATATTGAGACACATTACCACCCCAGTTCCAAAGTTGTCCATCCTCTGTCAATGCCATTGTGAAGAAGCCGCGACAGGAAACTGCAGCAAATTCCCATTTGGGCCACGACTGGGACCAAGCCCTAATCTGCCGTCCCCTTGCGGCACAGCAGAATACTGGGTAAGAGCAAATTCCCAGTTTGCTAGCTGACCTTCAGAAGGCAAATTCCCATACACTGCAATCAAATATAATAATATAAACCTGCATCAATCCAGTATAATTTGATAAAAGCATTGTTGGAATTAGTGGTTAGAGAGCACCTTTCGCAAATAATTAAACAATTCCCACAAACAATCACAGTTTGGATAAAGAAACGAGGTGTTTGTAAATTTAAAAGCATACTCAAGAGGTAAGCCGCTTCCAAGAAAACTTGAAACCTTGAAACCTTGAAATCTTTGGGCAAAGCAATAAATTAAAGCAAAGTAGATTCAGAGATAGAAAGAAATTTTTGTGCAGAAGACAACGGAGAGGGGGGAAGCACTGTACCGGAATATCGCCTACGAGTTGTCCAATCGGTGTACAGAGTGAGAGGCGATTCAGAGCAATTAGGGATTGTAAGTTTGGTTTGAGATCGACTGAGAGTTTGAGTGAGAGAGAGGGGCTAAAATGGTGAGTTTTAATAAATTAATAAAAAATATTAAAAATATATATATACCGACAGACATAACCATCCGTCAGTACATAGAACACCTATACCGACGGTAACTATAAAAATCGTCGGTATACATAATATATATACCGACAAACTAACTCAACCATCAGTATATCTTTCACCTATACCGACGGATAGATTTAACCGTCGGTATAAAGTACATCTATACCGACACACTAAATCCACTGTCGTTATAAACTATATCTTTACCGACGGTTTCTTGTCATCCGTCGGTATAACTAATGTCTACACCGACAAATATTGTAACCGTCGGTAAAAATCAAAACGTGTACCGACAATTTCTTTCTCCGTCGGTATATATGGTATATACCGACGACTTTTGTCCGTCGGTATAAATAAGCGTTGGTATATGTACATTTTTTGTAGTGAATTAATGAATTTAATCCCGATAATTATAAAAGAAGACAAATAAAGTGAAACTTAAGCCATGAAAGTTAAGAGTTCAAGCCCAATCAACATTTTAAATCGTAATTCATAAAATTATCAACCCAGCTGCGTATATACTGTTATTTGAAGTAAAACAAACCGAAGCATTTTTATTTTGTAGTAAAATATCGAAAAGGAACGTGTCATCAAAGTCAAAACAAATCATTTATGAATATAAAGATAAATTTACATTTTAAGTCATCTATATCCTACCGATTGGTAACTAATTAGGATATGGTAGGGTGAATATTGGATCGAGTCGAGTAAAAAAATTTGAATTAGTTGAGTTGAAAAGTTTTATTTTATAACTCAAATTTTATTTAAAAAAATTCGAGTCAAGTTTATGAAATTCAAGTCAAAATGAGTTGTTCAAGTTTCTGTTATAATTTAATTGTAAATATTTATAATGTTATGGTACTAATTAATTCCAATTTAAACCGATTTTTATAACTATATATATATTCATATTTTTTATATGTGATATACATATATCATGCAAAGTTGAAGGACTCGACTCAAACTCTAAAATTGATTCACTAATTACTAAAAAATTTAAAGTAAAATAGGCCAAATCATTTTTTATTTTGTAGTAAAATATCGAAAGGCACGTCTCATCAATTTTCAAACAAGTCATTTACGAAAATAAAGATAAATTTCCATTTTTACGGCCATCAGTATCCAAATAATTGGTTGACTAATCAGAATCTCGTAGGGATGAGTATTCGATCGAGTCAAGTCGAGTTAAAAAATTTCAAGTTAATTGAGTAGACAAGTCCTATTTTATAACACAAACTTTATTTAGAAAAAAATTGAGTCAAATTTATGAAATTTGAGTTGAGTTGTTCGGGTTTTTGTTATAATTTAATTGAAAATATTTATGAAATTACGATTCGAACCAAGTCGAGTCAAGTTTTGCTAATCTCTAGGATCATGTATTGCGGAGCCAGAGATCCATTACAGAGCAACCCTCCCAAACTAATTTGCTCCATTCGCAACATCCGAATTCGAATCCATGACTTTACAATTTCTTTAACACAACTAAATAGATATTTTATTTATAACAAACGCAAGATATTGCCATGATACATAAGCTTTTACAACCACACCACAGGATACAAAACAACATAAACCGCACCAACATGACCAAAGCAACAAGCATTGGGGGAGCTTATTTTGCAACAGAAAGAAGTAAAAAGCCAACAAGAACACTAGGACATTATGCATACGTACCGAGGAGGATAAATCATAAGAGCAACACATGACTCAGGGTCACAACATTCACTACAGGCATCGACGGTCCCTGAGGGTACACAATTTTCAGCGGGTTTAACAACCGAGAAAACGTTGGTCAAAGGGTTCCGGATATTAGCATTACGAATGATAGAGAATGGCATAGCTCCATTACGAGCCGCTGTCACGGTTGGAGTCATAGCAGTTGACAGCACCACTGCCATTGCGATCATAAGCAATGCAAACTTCCTGCATTCCATTTCTTATAGTAACTAAGTGAGTAGATTTGTTGTTATAGAATAGGGTATTGATGAATCTGTGTTGTCACCCAATACTCCTTTATATAGTCGAGGTGATGGGCCTAAATCTGTGAATTCACATGAAATATTTGTCTTTTGAACAATATTCATTGCATGCCAACTTGTACGAATTTAATAAATTGGAAAAATATGAAACATGTGCCTTTTAAACGGTGATCATTTCATGACAACACAAAGAGATAAGAAATTACAACCACTCATTTAGTTAAGACTTATCAACAACACAATCACTCATTTAACTAAAACGTATTTGGAATATGTTATAATTATCGGGGCGATATTGACGAACAAACAAACGATCATAAAATAAAAAAAGAACATTACACCAAAAATTTACGTGGAAAACCTAAAAGGAAAAATCACGGGCGGAGGAGGATAAACTTTCACTATGTAGAAAAAAAGATTACAACTGAATGAATAAACCCTTAATCTCTTGTATCTATTTATAGGGATAAGAGACTTGTTTTCAAAGGAAACTTGCATAGAAATAAATTCTACTCAAACTAAGTTTCCCACTCTTCATCTCATATCCAAGAGAGAAGTAAATTTCCACAAGGATTTGGACAACCCAAACTAGAATTTGATTCACAACTCTAACAGAATACTATGATTAGTTTTAGTGAAAAATAAAATGTTATTCTAAGGGAATTCAAGTTTGAACCGCTTGTCTATAAAGTGTATGTACATTATTTGGGGTCGGGCGTTTGATCGAGTCGAGTCAAAAATTTTGAGTTATTCGAGTTTGTAAGTCATATTTTATGATTCAAACATTATTTGAAACTTTTTCGAATCAAGTCGAGTTTTTGAGTTTCTGTACAAATTTAATTGTACATATATATTTCTATATGCATATACTTAGGGCTGGGCAGTGCACATATTGATTCCAATTTTAACGACTTTCTAGACGCGTATACGATATATATTTATATCTTCATATTTTCACATGTGATATACATAATATATCATGCATAATTGACAGACTCGACTTGAATATAAAAATTGATCAACTAATTACTAAAAATTTTGAGTTATTCAAATTTCCAGTTCATAACTCAAACTTTAATTGAAATTTTTTCGAGTCTAGTCGAGTTTATGATGTTACGAGTCGGTTTTTGTCTCCTCGAGTCGAGTTTTATTCACCCCTATCGTTATGAAATAACTAAGAAGAAATTTAACAGATATTACCGTAACATTATACCATATAATCAATAAATTTTATGACGTATCTACATTACAACCACACCAAAATATACCATATCTCTTTGCCGCGAGATTTCAATACAAGGCTCAAAAAAATTTATGACCTATCCAATGCCGATATAAATATCCAGAACGGTTTAAAGATTTAAAAAATTGTAAAATTTATTAAAATAATGTTCTTAATTTATAATTCGAAAGGGGTCCAATAGGCCTTTAATTTGGAAGTAAAAAAGTGGAGAATTTGAGTACAACAAAATTTTCTTTCCCCGTAAATAAAAAATGTACATAAAAAGACTTGAACTGATGTAAAAAAATTGGACAAATATGAAACATGTGCCTTTTAAATTGGACAAAGAGAGAAAAAATTACAACCACTCATTTAGTTATGACGTGTTTACATACTTCCACTCATTTAATTACGAAGTATTTATTAGAAGATTTAGGAATAAGGGATTTTGACTTTGCAAATATCAGAGGAAAATGTCAAAACGCACAGTAGAAGAGAATAATTCTTTTTCTTATCATTCAATAAAGACCTGATTACATTATATAATAATAAAGAACCTAAATCTTTAATTAATAACTAACACAACTGTAATTTAACAAAACCAACTAATCCTAACAATATTTAACTAATCCTAATAGCCCTCCTCAAGTTGGAGCATACAAATTCTGAATGCCCAACTTGATTATAGAATCCTTAAACAAAGATGGCTGAAGAGCCTTTGTAAAACAGTCAGCAAGCTGGTTATGTGTAGACACAGAGAGCAGTCGAATTAATTATTACTGTAGCTTCTCTCGAACCAGGTGACAATCTATCTCGATGTGTTTAGTCCGCTCATGATAAACAAGATTCTCTGCAATTTTCACAGCAGAGAGGTTGTCACAATAGAAATTAGTAGAATGTAAAAGAATTTGTAAGTCAGCTAAAAGATAAGAAACCCATTGTATTTCACAAGTTACAGAGGCTAATGCCCTGTATTCAGCTTCACTTGAAGATCTGAAAACTGTCTGTTGTTTTTTCGACTTCCAGGAGATCAAAGAAGACCCTAAGAATAGACAAAACCCAGTGGTAGATTTCTTGAAATCAGGGCATGAAGCCCAATCTGAATCTGAAAAAGCACTGAGTTTTAGATCACTATCAGCAGAGAAAAATAGCTCTTGTTCTAGTGTACCTTTCAAGTACCTAAGGACTCTATGAGCAGCTGCCATATGAATGTCAGTGGGCATAGACAAAAATTGGGACAATTACTGGACATCATAAGTAATGTCAGGCCTTGTATTAGTAAGATAAACAAGTTTACCAATAAGTCTCCTATAAGGGGTTATGTCAGACAAAGGAGTTCCATCAGCTTTAGATAATTTGGAGTTTAAAGGTGTGGAGACAGGTTTTGAATTTAAAAAACCAGTTTCTTCAAGCAAGTCTAAGGTATATTTCCTTTGACAAAAGTTTATACCTTTAGAAGACCTTGTCACTTCAAAGCCAAGAAAAACTTAAGATCCCCTAAATCTTTAATTCTGAAAGTTTCATGTAAAAAAGCTTTAATTTTATTTATGGAAGTAGAATTAGGGCCAGCAAGCACAATATCATCAACATAAACTGCTAAAGCAAGAAAATCATCACCAACACCTTTTAAAAACAAAGAATTATCAGAGGCAGCCTGTTTGAACCCTTGACTAACTAAAGTAGAGGTGAGTCTTTCATTCCATTGCCTACTTGCCTGTTTTAGCCCATAAAGACTCTTTTTTAATTTACAGACTAAACCAGAATTTGCAGGGGAAAAACCAGGGGGTGGTTGCATATAAACCTCTTCATTAAGGAAACCATGTAAAAAGGCATTATTAACATCTAATTGCTGTAATTTCCAATTTTTAGCAGCAGCAACAGCTATAAGAGTCCTAATTGTGGTTATCTTTGCAACAGGACTAAAGGTATTAATAAAGTCTATTCCTGGTTGTTGAGTATAACCTTTTGCAACCAATCTAGCTTTATACATCTCTAAGGAACCATCTGATTTAAATTTAGTCTAGTAAACCCATTTACAACCTATTGCTTGCTTTCCTGGTGGTAAAGGTACTAAATCCCAAGTCTTATTATTTTCTAAAGCAGTAATCTCCTCAGCCATAGCATGTTTCCAACAGTCATGTTTAATAGCATGCTTATAAGAACTAGGTTCTTTTAAAATTTCAACAGAATTAATATAATGTTGATGTGGAACAGATATGTTAGAGTAAGATATCACCTGATTAATCGAATGAGGAGATGATTTAGAAGATTTGGACTTAGGTAATTCCACTTGAAAGTCCTTGAACTTACTTGGCAATTTAGCAATCCTGGTAGGCCTCTGATGCTGAGTAGAAGCAGTAGGAATAGGGGCAAAAATGATAGTAGGAGGAAGATGGCAATCCAAAGAAGAAAAATGTTCCAGTTCTTTAGAGGTTTCAGATGCAACATCAGATATAACATCAGTTGGAATGGAATTAGGAATAACATGTTCCAATTCTTTAGATGTTTCAGAATTATTCTTAGGCAAAGATGAGGGACTTACATGATTCTCTAAAGAAACAGTAACATCAGATTGTTTAATTGGAAAAAGATCATCAATGAAATTAGTATTATTCTCAGAAGTTGGTAATATAACTTCATAAGATGTCTTAGAACTTTGAAAAGGAAAAACATTTTTAGAAAACACAACATCTCTTGATACAAAAACATTTTTTGTTTCTAAATCATATAATCTAAAGCCCTTAATGTGTTTTGGATATCCTAGAAACAAACATTTAATAGCTTTAGGATGTAACTTAGTTTTAGGTTTAGGTAAAACTGCTGCATAAGCCAAGCAACCAAAAGTTTTAATATCTTCAAGTTTAGGTGTAGTTTGAAACAACATCTCAAAAGGTGTTTTATTTAACAAAACTGGAGTAGGGGTTCTGTTTATTAAAATAACAGAATGCAGAACACAGTCTACCCAGAAGTTTAGGGGTAAACTAGCCTGAATTTTTAAAGACCTAGCTACTACTAAGATATGCTGATGTTTCCTTTCAACAGTATTGTTCTGTTGAGGGGTATAAGTGCAAGAATTCTGATGAATTATACCTTTGGCTTTATAAAAATTAGTCATATCAAACTCATGAGCATTATCAGTTCGTATACATTTAATTTTGTATGAAAATTGAGTCTCAACAAACTGATAAAAGTCAATAATAATAGTTCTAACTTCAGTTTTATTTCTCATAGGAAAGAGCCAAACATATCTGCTCTTATCTTCAACCACAGTCAAGAATAAGCATGACCATACAAGCTTTTGACAGGAAATGGACCCCATACATCCATATGGACCAAATCAAACAAACTATTAGAACTAGATGTACTAACAGGAAAGGGAAGCCTTTTATGTTTAGCTAGATGACATACATCACAGTTTGAAGAAAAACTATTAGGAATATCACTAAGCAATTGGGAAAAATGTTTCATTCTAGCAGGAAAAGGATGGCCTAACCTAATGTGCCACAAGTTTGAAGATGCTAAAGAACAAAAAACAGACTTAGGAACCTGAGTAGAAGTAGCAGAATGCAAAACATATGGTCCATTTATGCAGTCAGCTGTACCAATCGTCTTCAAAATGAGAGTATCCTGTAAAAAACATCCAGCAGAAGAAAAAATAAGAGAGATATCTTTATTTGCAACTAACTAAGAAACAGAAACAAGGTTGAATTTAAAACTAGGAATATGTAACACTCCATGCAAAGTTATGAAACTATTTATATGAACAGTACCAACATGCTCAACTTTGACTAAGACATTGTTAGGTAACCTGAAAATTTTATCAAATACAGTATGATATTCATGAAAGGAATCTAATGAATGAGAAACATGATCTGTAGCTCCTGAGTCTACAATCCAAGAACTAGACAGATTAGATGAATTAAAACAAGCAAGAACCATACCTGTCTCTTCTTGAGGAACAGACCCAAATGTGGAAGAAAGCATATTAACAGAAGACTCATTTATAACAGTGGAGGAATTCTTTGATTGAAGTAAAGCCAGCAAACTATCATATTGCTCTTTGGTGAAAGAAACTGATCTAGTTTCATCTTTGTCAGCAGATTCAGAATTTTGCAAAATAGACTCATAGTTGGACCCAACTTGATTTACTCTACTACTTTGATTTTGATTTCTAGATCGAAAACCAGGGGGAAATCCATGCTTTCTATAGCATTTGTCAACCACATGACCATATAAACCACAAAAGGTACATAAGGGTCTTTTATTCCCTAAGACAGGTTTCTTATTTGCAGAATATCTAGTTTCTTGCCTAACAACAGAATCCCCATATTTAAACGAAACCCTATCAGCCATTAGAATGTTGGAATCATTAGAAGAGCCAATAGTAGCATTAACAGACCTTTCGTGTTGAATAACAATTGAAAAAACCTCATTAATCGAGGGAAAAGGCTTAACCATGAGGATTTGAGATTTTTGAACAGAGAAGTTTTCGTTTAATCCCCTCAAGAACCTAAGTAAGAAATCTTGGTTTCTATATTTCAAAGAAGAACACTCACAGGTAACCAAAGGACGCAAATTGCAAATTTCAGCCCAGATAGTTTTTAACTGAGTAAAGTAAGTACTGACAGAAAGGGTACCTTGTTGCAAGGAGTAAAACTCCTGAAGCAAATCGGAGACTCGGAGTAGATCCCCTTGATTGAAACGGTTGAAAAGATCAGACCACAACTCAGATGCGCTGTCAATCCAAATGACGCTCTGAGCAATTTCTTGATTCAAAGCTCTTTGAATCCAAGAAAGCACCAAATTATTACATTTGATCCACGCAGAATGCTTCGGATCCTCCTCTCGTGGTTGCGGAATCGAACCATCCATAAACCCAAGCTTATTCTTCGAAATAAGAGACATCCTCATCGAACGAGCCCATGCGTGATAGTTGCCGCAGTTCAACAAGGAGGATGTAAGCACCAACGCCGAATTTTCATTCGAATGAATGTAAAAGGCGTCGGAAGGATCGTCGTTCTTGAAACCCAGACTCTCACTGGAAGAACTCGAAAAGTCTTCTGATACCATATTAGAAGATTTAGGAATAAGGGATTTTGACTTTGCAAATATCAGAGGAAAAGGTCAAAACGCACAGTAGAAGAGAATAATTCTTTTTCTTATCATTCAATAAAGACCTGATTACATTATATAATAATAAAGAACCTAAATCTTTAATTAATAACTAACACAGC
This sequence comes from Hibiscus trionum, assembly GCA_030270665.1. Lineage (NCBI taxonomy): Eukaryota > Viridiplantae > Streptophyta > Magnoliopsida > Malvales > Malvaceae > Hibiscus > Hibiscus trionum. The sequence goes on from BSYR01000050.1 coordinate 3,883,477, forward strand.
TGTAATTTAACAAAACCAACTAATCCTAACAATATTTAACTAATCCTAATAGTATTTGGAATACTCAGAATGCTTAATTACCTTCTCAAAATCTGTTGGTATCATTGACTCCACTTCTGCCGAAATCTTAGCCATAAAGGAAGCTTGCTTGCTGTTTAATTCCTCCCCTTGGTGCTCAAAGTTAAAACTTAATATCGAAACAGATAGCGTGCTTGCCTCAAACAGGATGTTGCGTCCTCAATCTTGCCCCTTTGCTTTCAAACCACTTATTCTTTCTTGCTTGAGCCTGTGCACAGGTCTGAACTGGACAATCACGAACATCAACAGGGAATATAATGCCCTTGATGATAATCTAGCAAAAAAGAGGATATCACGATCCATTGATTTCTGTCAAATACTGGAAACCTCTTAGCAGCCTGTGTTGCTGGATAAGAAATCAGTATCGTATGAAACCATGAGGGGAGATTTCCATCTTGAGCATCGTTTGGCATTCTGCAATATTGATTGATGAAGTTGCCTTTGATTACCCCCGCCCTTAAATTCTGATGGGATCGCTAGCGGCTACTACAGGATTTCACCAAAGGAAGTCCGACTCAAAGGTTGATGGTTGTTTTAATCAAGCGCAGGTTGCACTTACTATTCTGGTAAAGCAGGTAATAGTCCTCTTGTCTCATGCAGTGGCGATGGCGATTGGTTGCAAAACTCTGGAATGGAATGTGATGCACTTGTATGTTGTTCTTCATAAAAGACTAAGGTTGAACAGCAGGGCTTCAGGGCGTTAATAGATATCACATTGTTTAGCTTATACTTAGGGGTGCTTATCGAGCAAGATCGTGCTCGTTAAGAAATTTTGTTGCTCGACTCAACTCGTTGCTCGTTAAGCTCGCTAAAATTTTGCTCGACTCGTGCTCGTTAAAAAAACTTGTTGCTCGACTCGACTCATTACTCGTTAAGCTCACCAAAATTTTTACCTTATTTTTTAAAAAATATAGGTAAAATCTAGTGATGCTATTAGAGCTTAATACAAATTCAGAAGAAGAAGAAAAATTTGTGAGGACTGAGAAGACAAATAAAAGAACATGTCATGATTGAGTTAGAGATGAAGTCGATATTCGAGTGTGGAACTCTTTTTAGTTTCTCAACAATATTTGATGAACTAAAAAGGCGAGAATGCCTTCGAGTTTTTGGTGTTTTGACTTTCAATCGTATTTTTTGTATGAGAACTAAATATTTTTTCCCTTTTCAACTTTTATACATAAAATAATATCATAAAAATGTTTTAATAAAAAAGAAGGAAAGACTAATTAATATAATTTTATTTCTTATTAATACTAATTAACTTTTGAAATTCTCGAGAAATATAAAACGCATTTGAAAATTTGAAATTAAATATTTTATTGGTAAATTACCTAGCAAGTCACTAAATTTTTCTAGAGTTTTCAGCTAGCATTTAAACTTATTGGAACATAATTTTTTAAGGTAACACAAAAAATCATTAAAAATTTGAGTAAACTACATAAATAGTCCCCCAACTAAGCTCCAATTATCTTTTGCGTCCCCCGACTATCAGAAGTTACAAACTAGTCCCCCAACTTAAAAAAGTAACAAATTGGTCCAACGCCGTTAAAAATCTAATTGCTGATGATGTGTCAGTTAATATAAATTGCTATAATTACATAATTAGCCCTCAAATTCTACACTTATTTTAATTTGACCCTAATTCTAAAAAAACTAACCCACATAATTTTAATAATCTATCAATTTAATCCATCTTCTTTTCTATTTCTCCAAACCCCCATTTCCTGACCTATTTTCTCCAAGACAAGGAACGTATTCCACCACTCCAACAGTGTCTAATTTTCAACAAAAACAGCTCCAAGACGACAGGACCTTGGCCGATTACAACATCCAGAAAGACTCAACTCTCCACCTCCTCCTCCGTTTACAAGGCAGCATGAAAATCTTCATTGCAACACCTGCCACCGATAAAACCATAACCTTATAAGTCGAAAGCCCCAACACCATCAACAACGTCAAGGCGAAGATCCAAGATATGCAAGGGCTTGTCTTCGCCGGGAAGCTACTCGAGGATGGTTGTCGAACTTTTGCCGATTATAACATCCAGAAGAAGTCGACACTTGATTCGGTTTTTACGTTTCACCGTGGGATGCAGATTTTCGTCTAGACTTTAACGGGGAAGACGATTAAACTGGAGATGGAGAGTTGGGATACAATCGGTAATGTGAAGGCGAAGATTCAAGACAAAGAAAGAATTCCATGATATCAACAAAATCTGAGTTTTTCCAGGAAGCACTTGAAAGATGGAAAGACATTGGGTGATTACAATATTCAGAAAGAATCCACTCTTCACCTTCTGTTGTGTCTTCAGAGTAAGTTTCTAAGCTTGGATTGTGTTTTGCAATCTGTGATGAATATGCATAATCCTCTATAAATATACTCCTAATTAATGAAAATAAAAGTAGAAAGATTCAATTTCAAACGTACCAAGTTAGCAATTATGATACACTCCTAAGCAAGCATGTTTTACTGCAGCATTTTGTTATGATGAAGATACAAGTGAAGAATCAAAGTATAAATTCTTTGAAGATGAGGAAACACATAGAACTATCATGCATAATCTCATCAGAAAGAGGTAAATTTGTTAATTTCTTTCATTTGAACTAAGTCTAAGCCTAGAAGAATTAGCTTATTTCAATTTCTCGTCTTTGATTTCAAACGTACCAAGTTAGCAATTATGATACCAGGAGGCTGCTGTGAGGTGGTTAATTTTTTAGAAAATAGGTCAGGAAATGGGGTTTGGAGAAATATGAAAGAAAATTGACTAAATTGATAGATTATTAAAATTATGTAGATTAATTTTTTAGAATTAGGGTCAAATTAAAATAAGTATAGAACTTGAGGGCTAATTATGTAATTATAGTAATTTATATTAACTGCCACGTCATTAGCAGTTATATTTTTAACGGTGTTGGACCAATTTGTTACTTTTTTTAAGTCGGGGGACTAGTTTGTAACTTCTGATAATCAGGGGATATAAAAGATAATTGGAGCATAGTCGGGGGACCATTTATGTAGTTTACCCTAAAAATTTCTTAGAAAATATAACGAGCTGCTCGCGAACTTATCGAGTCGAGCCGGACCTTGCTCAACTCAACTCATTAAGATCTCGAGTCGAGTTCGAGTTCGAGTCGAGTCAACTCGAGTCGAGTTTTGACCGAGTCGATCTCGAGCTGTTTGCGAGCTGCTCAACTCAATAAGCACCCCTACTTATATCGATTTGTAAGGGCGTGTGTAATTGTAGCTATGCTCCATCTCTTGGTCGAAACGGTTCGATGTGGTTTTTTCTGATGTAAGATTGGTTTTTCCGGGACATAGATATGATGCACTCTTTTTCCTCCAATAGGGTTAAGGAGGTTTTTTAATGAGGCTCGTATCCATGATCGTACTGTATGTGCACCTATTATTTATATCATGCAGATATCCCTTTCAAAAAAAAAATTGAATTAATTGAGTTGACAAGTCATGTTTTATAACTCAAACTTTATTTAAAAAAATTCGAGTCAAGTTTATGAAATTCGAGTCAAAATGAGTTGTTCAAGTTTCTGTTATAATTTAGTTATAAATATTTATAATGTTGTAGTACTAATTGATTCCAATTTAAATGAATTTTTATAACCATATACAATATATAAATATATATTTTTTAAACCAAAATAAAACGTTAGGGCTAAATTACTTCAAAAAAAATAAAAACCAAAATAATTATTTAGTAAAACGTGAGAAACATTTTCTGGCATCATAAAAATATCAACCCAGCGGCGTATATACTCCTTTATATAGTCGAGGTGATGGGCCTAAATCTGTGAATTCACATGAAATATTTGTCTTTTGAACAATATTCATTGCATGCCAACTTGTACGAATGTAATAAATTGGACAAATATGAAACATGTGCCTTTTAAACGGTGATCATTTCATGACAACACAAAGAGATAAGAAATTACAACCACTCATTTAGTTAAGACTTATCAACAACACAACCACTCATTTAACTAAAACGTATTTGGAATATGTTTTAAATATCGGGACGATAATGATGAACAAAAAAACGATCGCAAAATAAAAAAAGAAACATAACGCTAAAAATTTATGTGTAAAAACCTAAAGGAAAAATTATGAGTAGAGGAGGATAAACTTTCACTATGTCGAAAAAGAGATTACAACTGAATGAATAAACCCTTAATTCCTTGTATTTATTTATAGCGATAAGAGACTTGCTTTCATAGGAAACCTGCATAGAATGAAATCTTCTCAAACTGGGTTTCCCACTCTTCATCACATATCCAAGAGAGAAGTAAAATTCAAAAAAATTTAAGTTTAAGTTCTGAAATATGACGCGTCAACTCGAATAACTCAAAAAAAAATTATTCGACTCGATCAAATACTCACCCCTAACTAATTGAACATGCCAAAGGGAATCGTAAAATCAAATGTGAAAGGGAAAAATGTAAGGAGGACGCCGTTGTGCAAAGGCACCCTTAAAAATTCAAAATTTATAGTTATAAGAGAATACGAGGATTATTATTCAATGAATTGACGGTAAGAAAAATAATTCAAAAACATGCTTATTTTTAATTAAACTTAATCTCTAAGCTATAAATTATAAATTTTAAGTCCTAAATCTAGACTCTAAATCATAACCCTTTAATAAGAAAAGTGACGTCAATAGAACTTTAATTGTAAGATTTTCTTCACCGCTAATATATGGAATAATAATATGAGAATCTAATTATAACTGTAATAATTATATTTTTTTACACCTAATAGAATAAAAATCCAACACCAAAAATTGTATAACAAATAACAGAGACAATTCCTTTCTTATCTCTCTCAAAATTTTATAATTTTTTAACACAGCTAAATAAATATTTTATTTAGAACGAAGGCAAGATATTGCCACGATACATAACCTTTTACACGTCCGAGGATAAACAAACCACGCCACAGGATACAAAACAACATAAACCGCACCAACATGACCAAAGCAACAAGCATTGGGGTGCTTATTTTGCAACAGAAAGAAAAAAAAGCCAACAAGAACACTAGGGACTGCATAAGTACCGAGGAGGATAAGTCGGCAGCATAATATATGAGTTACAACATTCAGTAACGTCAAAGACGACCCCTTCGGATAAGCAGTTTTCAGCTGGTTTGTTAAGCGATAAAATGTTGGCAAAAGTGTTCCGGATATTGGCATTGGCAATGACAGAGAATGGCATAGCTGCGTTACGAGCTGCTGTCACGGTTGGAGTCATAGCAGTTGACAGCACCACTGCCATTGCAACCATAAGCAATGCAAACTTCCTGCATTCCATTTCGTGTAGTAACTAAGTGATTAGATTTGTTCCTATAGATTAGGGTATTGATGAATCTGTGTTGTCACCCAACCCAATACACCTTTATATAGTCGAGGTGATGGGCCAAAATCTGTAAATTCACATGAAATATTTGTCTTTTGAATAATATTCATTGCATGCCAACAACCTTGTACGAGTGTAATAAATTGGACAAATATGAAACATGTGCCTTTTAAACAATGATCATTTCATGCCAACACAAAGAGATAAAGAAATTACAACCGCTCATTTAGTTAAGACTTATCAAAAAAAGGAAAAACCACGAGCAGAGGAGGATAAATAATTACTAAGTAGAAAAAAAATACAATTGAATGAATAAACTCTTAATCTCTGGTATCTATTTATAGACATAAAAGACTTATTTTTAAAGGAAACTTGCAAACTACCTATACAATGCCGATATAAATATCCAAAACGGTTTAAAAATTTAAATTTTTTGGTACAATTTATTAAAATAATGTTCTTAATTTATAATTCGAAAGGGGTCCAATAGGCCTTTAATTTGGAAGTAAAAAAGTGGAGAGAATTTGAGTACAACATCTGCTTTCCCATAAATAAAAAAATGAGAAAATTCTACAACGTGCGACGAATACAGACGAACACCACTGATGATAAACACCGTTGAACATCATTAAATTAATTAATAAATATTTAAAATTTCAAGGACCCATCATACAATTAATAATTATTTTTAATAATTCAATTAAATTATTTTTTATATATATTAAAATTTTATTTTTTTAATAAGGGTAAACTATATATTTAGTACCTCACTTATTTTTGTATTTCTATTGAACCCTCATTATTTAAATATTATTTTAATTTGACCTTATTTTTTATAAAAATAATTTAACCCTTAACCCTCAACTTAAAACTCTAAACTATTAAATCTTAAACTCTTGAACCTAAACCATATACCTTTAAAAAATAATCTCGTTGATAAGTTAAAAGTTAGATTAAATAAGTAGAGACAAAGTGCGAGTGAAAAAAAATTTGATTACAACGTAAAAAATTTTATTTAAAAAATTTGATGATTAAATCTATTAACTTATCAACGAGATTATTCAAAAAAAAATTATTTAAAAAATTTTATATATTAAAAAAAAACTTTTAACTTATCAACGAGATTATTTTTTAAAGGTATATAGTTTAGGGTATATGTTTAAAAGCTTAGGGTTTTAGGTTGAGGGCTAAATGTTAAATTGTTTTTTTTATAAAGAATAGGATCAAATTGAAATAATATTTAAATAACGAGGGTTCAATAGAAATACAAAGATAAATGAGGTACTAAATATATAGTTTAACCTTATTAAAAAATAAAATTTTAATATATATAAAAATTAATTTAATTGAATTTTTAAAAATAATTATTAATTGTATGATGGGTCCTTAAAATTTTAAATCTTTATTAATTAATTTAATGGTGTTCAGCGGTGTTCATCATTAGTGGTGTTCATCGGTGTTCGTCGCACGTGATAGACTCATCCAAAAAAATGTTTATAAAAAGACTTGAACTTATGTAAAAAAAAAATTGGACAAATATAAAACATGTGCCTTTTAAACAATGATAATTGTAATAAATTGGACAAAGAGAGAAGAAATTACAACCACTCATTTAGTTATGACGTGTCTACATACTACCACTCATTAAATTACGAAGGAATACTCAGAATAGTTTCAGTATATTATTTTTAAAAGATTTAAATTCGAATAACTTATCTACAAAATGTATGTACGTTACTGAAGAATTAAGAAAATTTTTAAAAATATTAGCCAAAATTTTATACAAGATGCTCAAAAAAATTTATGGCATGTCTACACTACAACCACACTAATGGCAAACAGTATCTAATTAATATTAATAGATACAAAATATTAATACTTAATAAATAATTCAAATAAGTACTGGATATAATCACATCCTTATATGTTATTTTGTTTGTTTAAATAATCAAATAATTATCAATTAATTTTAGGATGAGTCTACCACGTGCGACGAATATTGATGAACACCACTAACGATGAACACCGATGAACACCATTATTTTTTTAAAAAAAATTTAAAAATCTAAAGGACTAAAATTATAATTAAAATTATCTCTTAAAAAATAAAAATTAAATTTAATAATTACTTTATAATAATTTTTTAATAGATTAGAATCAAATATACCCAATTCTCCTAAACCCTAACAGAAGCAATCTATATTACAAGTAACCGACAATCAGTGTAATTCTCATTCAATTTCCGTCGGCTGTTGTCAATGAGAATTAACCGACAAAAATATTGATTGAAACTTGAAGAATTGAATAAAATAGTTACAAATAAATCAAAACAAGAACAATCTCAAATTAAGTGCCAATTATAGTCTCCTCTATATTAACAGTTAAAAAGGGAACAGATAGGAACCATCAAGTTAAAAGGAAGATCAACAATATGAATATATCTCGTTTCACGTTTAATGGAAATTAGAATTGAAACACTATTGATTCTCCCTTTGTTTCCATTACTTTTTTAACATTTTTTAAGAGATTGATTTTGTTAGGGTTTAGGAGAATTTGGTATATTTGATTTTAACTTATTAAAAAATATTATAAAGTAATATTAAATTTGATTTTTATTTTTCTAAGAGATAATTTTAATTATAATTTTAGTCCTTTAGATTTTTAAAATTAAAAAAAATTAATGGTGTTCATCAGTGTTCATCGTTAGTGGTGTTCATCAATGTTCATCGCCCGTTGTAGAATTTTCCTTAATTTTATCAAACATTTTATATAATTAGCTAATGCAATCTACTAATCAAATCAGTTAATACTATCAGCTAATATAATTCACTATGCGCAATGTCGCGAGATTTCAAGACAAGGCTCACCTGTTTCCTTCAAGCTACCTATTCAATGCTGATATAAACATCTGAAACGGTTGAAAGATTTAAAGATTTTTTGTAAAATTTATTAAAATAATGTTCTTAATTTATAATTCAAAAAAGTCCAATGGGCCTTAATTTGAAAGTAAAAAAGTGGAGATTCTGGATACAACAACATTTACTTTCCCATAAATGAAAAATGTGTATAACAAAACTTGAACTCATGAAACAATATATTTGCTCTTTTGACATGCTTTACCACTAATCCATAATCAAGCTTTCATTATTCTCTTGTAAGTATTTAACTTGATCCATTTTGTGATCAGTTTTTTTGTCATACATTCTCTTTTACATTACTCATGAAAAGAATGTTAATGTACATTTCAATTTTGATAATTATTACTTTTCTCATTTAATACTTAACGGTCAATGACCTATTTGTAATAATATTTTAATTTAATAATATGTTTGTAACTTTTAAAAATAATATTTTTGTTACCAAAAATACAATCAAATGAGTTAAAGTTAGTCCAACCGGGTGACACTATTGAATAATTCAAAGGGATTTAATGAGTTGAGACATTATATAAAAAATAATACAATTTTAATTATTTACCGACAATAGATATATCTTTTTAAATTTCTTGAAGCGTAAATAACAAATTTTAACAAATTAAATGATGAAATTTGAAGGGGTGAACTACATTAAATAGTCGCCAGACTCTTAACGCTTTTTTTTTTCTGGTCACCGACGCTCAAAACTTACAAAATGATAACCGATGGCGGATTTTGGTGTTATAATTTATCATCCCAAAATGTTCAAATCTTTGGGAGGTCCAATCAAAATTTTTAAAAATTTTGAAGATTTTATGATAGTTTTTTAAAAGAAAATTTAGGATTTAATTAAAATTTTCAAAAAAAAAAAGAAAATTTAATGAAAATTTCAATAACTTGAGGGTGCTTAGTTAAAAATATTCAAAAAAAAAATTAAAACTTAACAAAAAAAATTTACCACATTTTGGGGGGCTAAATAAAATTTCTAAAAAATGAGGGGATTAATTTAAATTTCACCAAACTAAGGTCCCAAATCTGCCTCTGGCACAATTCATGATCCGCCTCTGATGATAACTCAACATACTTTATTTTTTTAGTGATTTTCTGTTAAGTCAGGAATGGAAGATAAAAAATAATATATGTATGTCTCAAGTTTACACATTGTATTAATTTGATCTTAATTTTAAATTTTTTTTTGACTCTCAACATATATATATAGTATGAACTACAAAAGCAATATCATCCTCCTAGATTAATTTATACAGGGACGGGCACAAATTTTTAAAATGTTTTCGAAATCATATACAAATTTCAAATTTTAAAAGTCGATCGTCCCTTCAACCCCTCAGTCCATCCTGAATTTATGCATATTAAGATGGAATTAAATCCCAAAACCAACAACAATACAAAGATCCTAAAGAACCCATAAATATAAATTAAAAGCAAAATAAATACATTTCGTAAGTTTGGGGTCGCGAATTTAACCACCATCTTAGTACATACAGTAGCACTAGCTGTGGGGTTCTTAACCAAACGAACTGATTTTTGCATAGTGAATATTTAGACTTAAGATGAAATTGACAGGATGGGTAAATGTTGAAGGTTGAAAAATTTAAAACCAGGATCAAATCGTCATAAGATGTAAATTTTGAGGACTAAATACATTACTGCATAAACTACCAAAATGGTCACTTACGTTTAGTAAGTGTACACTTTTGGTCATCGATTTCTAAAAAATGAACGATATGATCACTTACGCTTTCATTGTATAAATTTATGGTCACTCGAACGTTTTTGTCGTTAAACGTTAAGGAAAATCTGATTTGTCACGGGTAAAAAATAGGATAAACAATGAAATGGTCACTTACGTTTAGTAACTGTATACTTTTGGTCACTGATTTCAAAAAATGAACGTTGTGGTCACTTAAGTTTTCGTTGTGTAAACTTATGGTCACTCGAACGTTTCTTGCCGTTAAACGTTAACCCTGTCTTCATGAGCCATGTGTAACCACTGTATCGGTCTAGAATCATCAAGGAAACAATTTTAAAGCCTCGAACCCCGTCATCATGAGCCATGTCTACTGCTACAGTGCTTCGTTCGCCTTCTCCGAGAAACGCCGATCCAAAAGGCAAACGAAAAAGAAATTGTATCCAAATGAAAAAAAAAAGTTACTATTTGGGTGACTGTTTACAGTGTACCTAATTTATAATTAGACACAAAGGCACATAGAATAACAAAGGCAAAGAAGGTTGGTGAAGGGTACAATGGTAATCGAGTAGATTAAAAGGCAAATGCATCTTTGGGTAATGAATTGATGATGTATTCAACTCCCACTTCGAAAATTTGTAGAATTATATTAAAATTTGAAGAGTAAATTACAGAAATCATCACTGAACTTTTATTTCTGACTTATATTGGTCACTTAACTTTCAAAATATTTAATTTATTTATTGAACTTTAAACATTGAACGTTTTTTTGTCACTCTGCCGTTAAATAGTTAATGATGTTATGGCATGGCACACGGAACCAAAATGACGTCGTCATGGAGAAGCCTAATTTGCATCGAAACGACGTCGTTTTGTATCCTCTCAACATTTATTTATCTTCACACATAATAAAGATATAAATATCACATATATATATATATATATACATATATATATATCATATATTTCTTCTTTTTTCCTTTTTCTTTTTTTTTTGTAGCGAGGGATATCGATCAATGAATGCACCATAGACCTTGAGAAGTAAGATGTTACGCATCGAACCCTTAGAAAGTACTTCATTGTAACGACAAACACTCATGCAACAACAACCTTTGGCCATATTCATTTTTCTAGCGCATGCAGAGGAGTGTTCCCCTTAAAGCTACTTTATTTTTTCTTGCACTCACTCTCTCTCTCTCTCTCTCTCTCTCACACACACACACACACACACACACAACACATGTTGAAACAGGAGAAAGTCGTCAAAAATCAAAGGAATGATGCAAGATATTCTCTAATCAAACCAATAGATATATCAATGCAGAGTTAAGAAATGCAATTATCCATCATGTATATCCAAAAAACTTATCAATGATTAGAATAATTCAAGATTTACACATCGAATACAAGCAAAAGATTTTTCAAAACAAAGGGAACCTTGCATTTGCTTAGAATTTTTTTTGAAAATTTTGAAATGAGGGTGCATTTCAACTCCTAGACGTATATCCCAAACCTAAAGGTTGCATTGTCCACAATACAAAAGAAAACAAAATGAAATAATATAATGCAATGACAAAATGCAATAACAGAATGTAGTTACAATGATGAATGCAGTACTATTACAACTACATGCTTTTACAATGAAAATGCAAATGTAATGACAATATTGAAATACAAAATGAAATTACTCTACATGGAATGCATGTCTACTAAAACAAAACCAAACTAAATCAATTCTCGGGCTCATGGGAGGAGGAGGTGGAGCGTCTCTTCTCCTTCTTGCTCATCTTCTCTTCCTTTCTCCTCTTCTCGCTCTTCTCCTTGGACTTGGAGTGCTTTCTTTTATTTTCCTTTTTAGGAAGAGATGTATCTTCATCATCTTGTTAAGCTTCTTCATCTTTTTCTGGCTCCTCTTCCACTTTAGCATCATCGAAGGCGTTCGCAGATAGAATAAATTGTGGTGGTGCCTTGTAGAGTACCATTGCAAGAGGGTTTACCTCTTTTTCATCTACTGTGGGCGCAACTTTCGTCGGTGTCACTGTAGCTGGCTCAAACTCAGGTCCTTTTGGGGGTTGCATCCACACTCTTTGGTGCAACCGAATCTTTCTCAACAATTTTCTTAATGGTGTTATCTCAACATCAAAAATATCCTCTTCATTCTCATCAACGTCCTCAACAAGGACTTCATCTTCCTCAGCAGCAGTGGGCATTGCATTAACATCCGTAGGGATGTTCAAATTGAACAAACAATCCCTAATGATCTTACTCGATTCCTCCTCTCGTGGTGGGTCACCATCTTCGCTGACATCTTTTGTGGCAGCATCAGAAGAGAAATCATAACTTCGGATGATAAGAGGGAAAATATAGAATTTTGGCAGATCAACTAGATTGACTCTGCTCATTGCAGAGAAAGAAGAACTATGCCACGTCTTCACGTAAGCATAGAATAAATTCTTTGCCAAATTCATTTTCTGCACTGTGGCCATAATAACACCCAATTTACTCATCATAGCATCGAGTTTGTTCTCAATTTTCAAAAAATTTTGCTAGACTTCAACACTTGATGGGAAATTTTCTAGTGTAGCGTCCACCTTGGCTTTATCCTTGTCCTTCCTTGTTGCAGTACCCAATCTCGATGTAGGAACTTCAGAAGTGCAAATCATCTTTTCGATGTCAACCTTGTTGATGGGCCCCTTATTGGCAGTCCTCTTTTTATTTTTTTTAGGGGTTTTACACCCTTCAGTTCATATAGCTTCATGATCAACGTGGGCAAAGCCAATATACCATTTTTCTTCTCAGCAAAACCCTTGATCTCTTTGAGTATGATTTCCCCCATATCAATTTTTTCTCTCCTTGATGATAGAATGTATTAGACACATTCTATCAAGTGAGAATGTCGTGCTATGGGTGGAGGGAAACAACCTGGTCTTGATGAACTGAAACCAAATCTTAGCAGGTAAAGTTAGAAACTCCCCTAGCATGGTGAAATTTCCAACATTGGTCCCCGACCATAATGCACTTGCTACGCACAAGTCTTTAACTAAAATATCTTATTTTTCATTAGTAATTTCAGTCAAAAACATTGCATGTTCATCCACATTCACAACAATATTAAATAACTTGTTAATAGAAGAAGCACTCCAAGGGATAAAAGTGTTCTCGCACAAAAACAAGTTTCAAAGAAGGCTCATACAGATTTGCGTAAAATTCACTTACCAAGGCAGCGTTGTAGTTGCTAAGATGAGTGCAGAATCTACCCCATTTGTGAAGTGCGATGGTATTGTGGATGGATTTCCCATGTTCTTCATCAGTAGAAAGTTTGATCCCTTGCTTGGGGTCGATGCTTCACTTTTGGATGTACTCTGTACAGCGTTCACCCGCAATCCATGTTTGAAAAACCTCATACTCAGGATTCTCTTCCTGAGCAATAGGGTCTTCTAATTGAGGGTTTGATTTCGAGCTTGGAATGTCTTGAACATGGGTTTCCCTCGAGATTTATCGGGCTGCTCTTGTCTTGGCCATGAAGTATTAGAAGAAAGAAGATGAAAAAGAAAGATTTTTCCGGAGAAAATTGCAAACTTTAAATAATAGAAAACCCAGAGAAAGAAGAAAATGAAGTGAGCAATTATTGAAAGTCCAAGCTGCTTAATAAAGAAGAAGAAAATTAAGAGGCATGATTGGTATCGTTTGATGCGGTGAGTTTCAATGGCTTGATCTTGGCGTAATAACTAGGGGTGTTGAAAAATACCCGGCCCGAACTACCCGACCCGTCGACCCGCCTACCCGATTTAATTTTATCGGGTATTTATATTAAAGTACCCGATTTTTTCGGGCCGGGTACCCGACCCGCAATTTTTTCCGGATAGTTGGGCCGGGTCAGGGCCAAAATTTTTTATAACCGGGTACCCGACCCGCTAATTTTAATATTTATATATTTTATATTTTAAATTTTATTTTCATTTTATGTTTCTTATTATTTTTCCTTAAAAATTAATTTTAAACCCCTAACTTCTTTTTATACTTGTATTGTATACTTTTAAGTTTATAACTTTTCAAAAATATTTATATTAATTTGTCAATATTAGAGTCGAAAAAAATCATGATCGAGATTAATATTTTTAATACCTTCTTTTGTCGATTAACTTTAATATATATACATATATATCTAAATATTTCTCTCTTAAAACTAACCACAAATCAATAATTTTAGTGTTTGAAATATATATCATGAAATTTTATGTGTTTCTTATGTATTTTTTAAAAAAAATTAGATTTAAAAAATATATAAAAAAATAAACCGGGTACCCGGTACCCGATTTTACGGGTACCCGAATTTTGCGGTACCCGATTTGCAGGTACCCGGTTCTTATGGGCCGGGTCACGTGCCGACTTTTAGGTACCCGAAAATTCCGGGTACCCGAAATTTAGGGTACCCAAAAATCCGGGTACCAGGATATGAACACCCCTAATAATAACCATGCATTTTCATTGTGTTTCCCGTGCATATGATGAAAGAATATGATTGTTAGGGATAAATCGGTGCAATCGAATTACCCGATTTGCACCCAAATTTTTTATGCATATCTTGTGAGTCCTTCCACTGTACAAATTGTTAGAGAAGAGATAAATCAAGGAGAAATTATTCTTCCAAAAAAAAATAAAGGAAATTAAAAGAAAAACAAGGAAAATAAAATCTAAATTTAAGAAAGCTTTTAAAAAGAAATTAAAAAAAAATGACCTATTTGATAGTCTCAATATTTTTAGGATCAAAATGACCACAATAGAGTTTAAGTCGTTGGCCCACAATGCATTATCTAAACGGGAAGACCAATCTTTTCTAGTGGTGTTCACCCTTTTTTCCAGAATATTTTTAATTGCTCGATTAGATACCTCTGCTTGTCCATTCGATTGAGGATGATACGTTGTGGCCAATCTATGATTTGCTCCATAGCATTTCAATGTAGCAGCCACCTAGCTGTAGTATAAATGTTTACCTTGATCATTGATCAATGCTTTTGGTGTTCTAAAGCGTGTGAGTATATATTTGTGAAAAAACATTCAAGATTGTATTCGCATTGTCTTTGAGCACTGCAACGGCTACTATCCACTTTGGCACATAATCAACCACAACCAAAATGTATAGTTTTTCAAAAGAATTAGGAAAAAAACCCATGAAATTCAATCCTCAAATATCAAATAACTCAACTTCCATTATTGGCCGTCGTGGCATCTTATTTCTCGTAGTTATGGATCTAGTGCGTTGACATCTATCATGGCATTGAGAGAACTCATGAGCATCTTTGAACAAAGAGGGCCAATAAAATATGGATTGTAGGACTTTTGCAGTCGTTCTCTTTCCACCAAAATGCCCTCCATAAAGAGCATTATGACAATGTTGTAGAATAGATTTTATCTCTTCCCCAGGGACGCAACGTCGAATTATATTGTCATTACGAACCTTGAACAAGTAAGGTTCATTCCAATGATATTTCGTGGTATCCCTAAAGAATCTAGCCTTTTTTGTGCCCAGATACACAAACATGAGTCTTTCCACAAACTAAGTAATTCAATATATAGCGTACCACGGTGTTGCATTCACAACGAAAAGCTTTTCATCAGGGAATGCGTTGACAATTTGCAACTTATTGCATCTTTGCTGTAACCCCCTTAGCCCGGTCTAGACGGTTGACCCGAACCGAGATGATTACACGGGGAAAACTGAAGCCAACTCGTTAAAGCCGACTCCGATTGATGATCCTTTTTTTCTTTTTATCTTTTCTAGATGTAAATTAAATCCTATGTGATCATCAAAGAGCATAGGAAGAAATGACACAGCGATCAAAATTCGTTTAGGGGTTTAATTACTCAAATTAAACAATTAGGGACCAAAACATAATTTCTGTAAAATACGAGGGCTTTTCTGATTTTATGGTTACCATTATTCAATTAGTCACATTTCGTGCTTCACTGCCAATTTCATCACAATCAGACCAACCAAACTCATCCAATTGCATACATGAAGTTCAGGGACTAAAATATAACATTTCGAAGCTTTAAAAGATGCTTATAACTAATTTTAACGGTCGCGTATCGGTACGCCTTGGGGCCGTATCGATACGCGGGGAGGCAGTGACCAAACTCGCAGAAAAGGTATCGATACGCTCTCTCGCGTATCGATACGCCCTTCAAACTTGGCCTACCCGTTTCGATACACTTCCCACCCGTACCGATACCCCTATACAAAAAGGTACAAATTTGGCTTATATGTATCGATACGCGAGCCCAAGTATCGATACGCATACCAAAACTGTCCCAAAAACAGCCCCAAATTCATGTGTAACAACAACAAATCATCACCAAATCATATGGATTTCAAGAAATGCAAATCTCATGGCAAAGCCACACATGCTTGATATACAAAAGCATTTCATAATCTCAAAATCTCATATGCATTTCTCATAGCATAAAATCATTTCAACCATTGGTACATGTGAATCAAAGTTCGTTCTCATATATTGGCATTTCATATTCTATCTTTACTCGGACATGCGGATAGCTTGACTAAAGGTCAAGTCCTACCCCGGTGGGATCTCGCCACCAGACTCTCATGGCGGTATCTATCTTCGCCACAAAGCTTGGGTGTTTCACCAAGACCTACGCCCAATGACATCTCACATCATCGGACTCTCACTTTGGATCGAGATGGCACTACCCCTATTACCCGACTCCAAAGAGCACGTACGAATTTTTAGTTTATAGTGCACTCTACATCCTATTGGTCGACCAATTATATCTGGTAATCATCTCATCATTTGTGCCAATATATTACATTAAAATCATCATCTTACATACTGTTTTGATGCAACATTTCTAAATCAATCTCATCCCATTTCAAAACCACAATTCATGCATAACATTTAATCAAAATCTCAAAACTCTTTGCAATGTTATTCTATCTCATGGGATCAATATGAAACATCATTTCATGTCATAAATCATGCATAAAACAGTAGGAATTTATCTATCTCAAATAAAGAGCATGTCAAAAGCATTTAGGGGCATCATCCACATTTCGAGAGCAAATCTAAACATACTTACTTCCGGACTTAGGATGGTGTTTCAAACCAATCCTAAATCCCCAAAACTTGTTTCCTTGTCCCTCAAGGACTTCTAAAACCATTTCCACTCACCAATAATGTTTTGCTTGCCGAAACGATTTCTAAGCTTCCGGCACTTCTAGATCAACACCAAACGTGTCCGAAGATGTCTCCCATGTTCATTACACATAAGAGCATAGGATTAATGCATCATCATGCATTAAAATCACCAGCCACTCATTCTAACTCGCTGCTCTACTTAAAACTACCATTTCGGCTATTCGAAATAACCGAAATCCCTTCCAAACTTTCTCAAATCAAAGCCACACATCTAGCATCTCAAACATAGGAACCCAAGCCTATTTGGGATTTATTTGTTAAAACCCCATTCTCAACATCAAATAACATCCAAAATATGTTAGAAATCAACCTCAAATCAGAGCTTAACATAGAAATACAAAAATCACCAAGATCTCATCAAGAATCTTGAATTTGTCAACTATTTCTTGTTTATAACATTAAAACAACTCAAAAACCATTAACAAAGGATTGATAACTTGGGAATTTCAGTAAAGAACTGATCATTAGAGGAGAAGAACGAAGTTTACCTCTAATGGTTGATCTCTCCATAATTTGGGCAAGTTTTCTTGAAAATCTAAAGCCAAATCAATAGGATTTGATGAAACAAAGATAGGAAATCTTTTGGAAGATGAAATCTTAGCAAACAAGATAAAAAGCAGAGGTTCTTTGATGAGAGAAAAGTGTTTGGCTGATTGGAAGTTGAGAGAAAATGAAAAGAGAGAAAACTATCATAATGTTGGTTATGAAAAGTCAACTTTGATTTCCTTTTTAATTCCTTTTTATTTCTTCAATAAAATCATTATAAAAAGCTCTCAAATTAAAGAGAAACATGATGATAATAAATGGTAAAATTAACTCCTTAAAGATTCAAAGTTTCAATCCTTTACAAAACAGTCACTAGCCAACTTTTGCAAAAACTGCATTTTGGTCACTATACCAAAATGTAATATTTCCAAAGCTCATTTTGTAATATTGTTTTTACCATAATCATTTATATAATAAATGAGGATTTTTTGATATTTTTCCATATTTTTAAAACATCTCGAACTAGGTTTTTTTCCTTAACCAACCTCAAGGGTTTGAACCGTTCCCGACCGGCTCGATTCAACGTCTAAAACATCTAGGCTCAAAATCAGGGCGTTACATTTGCTGCCAGCTTCCAACCTCGAAAGGTGATCGACAAGTTGATTTTTCTGATACCTTACGGTCTTTAATTTCGATATCAAACTCTAGCAGCAATAAGATCCAGCGGATTAGTCTTGGTTTTGTGTCTTTCTTTGCAAAAAGGTATCTCAAAGCAAAATGATCAGTAAAAACTATAATTTTTACACCCACAAGATAAGAACGAAACTTATCAAAAGCAAAAATTACTGGTAGTAACTCTTTCTTAGTAGTAATATAATTGATTTGAGCTTCAGTTAGACTCTTACTAGCATAGTAGATCGCATGAAATACCTTATTCTTGTGTTGTCCCAAAATTGCGCCCATAGCGAAATTACTGGCGTCGCACATAAGTTCAAATGGTTGCTCCCAGTTGGGTGCAACAACAATTGGTGTGCTCCAAATTTGTGTTTTAATTTTATTAAATGCATACAAACGCGCATCATCAAAAACAAATTTTCTACCTTGGTCCAACAATAGGCATAGAGGTTTGGTGATCTTCGAAAATTCCCGAATGAATCTCTTATAGAACCCAACATGTCCTAGAAAAGTGCGGATACCTTTCACATTTGTTGGTGGTGGCTGTTTTTCAATTGCATAAATTTTGGCTCTGTCAACTTCAATTCCAGCCTTCGAAATTCTATGGCCCAACACAATCCCTTCAGTGACCATGAAGTAACATTTTTCCTAGTTTAGAACCAGATTGGTACCTTCACATCGCTGCAATAATTTCTCTAGATTGTTTACGCAATGGTTGAAATTATTCTCGTACACTGAAAAAACCATCCAAAAAGATTTTAAGGGAATTTTCAATCATATATGAAAGTATTGCCATCATACACCTTTGAAATGTGGCTGGTGCATTGAAAAGACCGAAAGGCATGCGACGGAAAGCAAATGTCCCAAAACGGCATGTACAAATAGTCTTCTCCTGGTCCTCGGGTGCAATAGCAATTTGATTGTAGCTAGAATATCCATCTAGAAAGAAATAATAATCCTTTCCCGCAAGTCGATCTAACATTTGATAAATGAAAGGAAGAGGAAAATGGCCATTCCTTTTGGCTGCATTGAGACGCCTGTAGTCCATACAAATACACCAACCCGTAGGAATGCGAGTTGGAATCAGCTCATTAGCATCGTTACGAACTATAGTGATGCCACTTTTCTTAGGGACACAGTGGACTGGACTTACCCATGCATTATCAGAAATTGCATAGATAATACATGCGTCCAACCATTTAAGGATTTCCTTCTTGACTACTTCCTTCATCTTTTCATTCAATCTTCTTTGCGGTTCAATGGAATGTTTGTTCTCATTGTCTAGTTTAATCTTGTGCATGCATAAAGATAGACTAATGCCTTTGATATCAACAATTAATTGTCTAGGCAATAGCACGTTTGTGTCGCTTAAGAATATTTATCAACTTAGCTTCTTGTATTGCGTCTAGAGTTGCAGAAACAATGATCGGGAGTGTTTCTGCATCTCCAAGGAATACATATTTGAGATTAGTTGGCAAAGGCTTGTGTTCGAGAGTAGGAGCTTCTTCAATAGACAGTTTAAAAGTTGGAATTGACCGGTGAGCGAGATCCAAAGATTCAACTTGTCATTTATGATGGACTGTCATAGTGAGAACTTCCACAATCTGGTCACAATTTGGGAGATCTTCTTCTACTATTGTCAGTGCAGTATCTTCAACAACGAGTATACAAAGATGATGCAAGTTTTCTTGAATAATATGTTCAAGAATGTCGATATGATGGCATTCTTTAAACTTTCTTCCCATACAAGAATTGAACATCCCAAAATTGACTTGGTCATTTTCAACCCGCATTGTAAGTTCTCCTTTCGATACATCGATGACTTCTTTTACAATAGCTAAGAATGGACGACCAAGAATGATAGGTACATCATTGTCAGCCTCGCAATCTAGAATAATGAAATCAGCTGGGAAAACAAACTTGTCCACATGAACAAGCACATCCTTGATTTGACCATTCGGATGAGTCAAAGATCTATCAGCCAATTGTAATGTGACTGCAGTGGGCTTCATTTTACCTATGTGTAACTTTTGAAAGTAGATAGAGACATTAAATTTATACTAACCCCCAAATCACAAAGAGCTTTACTAAAGTAATGATTACCAATCAAGCAAGGAATGATGAAGCTTCCTGGATCCTGTAACCCCTTAGCCCGACCTAGACGTCTGACCCGAACCGAGAAGATTACACGGGGAAAACTGAAGTCAACTCGCTAGAGTCAACCTCGGTTAACGACCCTTTTTTTCTTTTTATCTTTTCTAGATGCACATTATTATCCTATATGATTAGCAATTTGGTTTAGCGAAAGCGACACAGCGAATGGAACTCAATTAGGGGTCCAATTGCATACAACCGTATTTTAGGGACTAAAATGTAATTTTCCATAATTATAAAGACTAAATAGGTTTTTAAGTTACCGATCCAAAGTTAATTATGTTACATGTCAGCATGTCAAATTGCATCACAAACGGATCATCTAAACCTATTTAATTAATCATCCAACAATCAGGGACCAAAACGTAAGAAAACAGAACCCTGAAACAATTCAAATTCAAATCCAACGGTCAAGTGTTTCGAAACAGGAGACCCTGTATCGGAACGGTCATTTTGAAACTAGGTTGACCGTTTCGATACGCGGGTGTATTCCGAAACCCGTTTCGAAACTATGCTTTCCAGTAGCAAAATGTTTCGAACGTTCTCACCTGTTCCGGAACCCCATGACCATTCCAGGCCACCGTTCTGAAACAGTTAAGGACGTTCCGAAACGCCTTGCCCTGTAACTTCTCAAAATGCTGGTTTTACTCAACTAATCACCTCTGGAATCATTCCAAAATATGCCACATCACACATACAACATGTAAACACATCAAAGACCATTAACATGAAGCACAAACTAAAACATAGCATCATTCACGCAAGCATTAAGTCTATAGGCATGCTTCCTAGTCTTCAAACCATACAAAAGCTAAAAGCCACATTCAAGCACAAATTAAACCTCAAAGGCCATTTACAAACCAAAATAAGCAAACCAAACATGCTTACGGTGTTTAACATCACCAAATACTAACAAGAGTAGAAATCCCTCCCATTGCCTATTATTACACCAAGAAGAAACTACATACTTTGCTTAATCAAAAGCTTGGATTCCACTTGCTATCAGGCTGCCTCAAATGCTCAATTTTCTGCATTGATGAAACAAATGAGCGCAAGCATAAAGCTTAGTGAGGATCGCTAAAATCAACATTCATCAATGCATTTCACGAAATCATTGCATCATCATTTGCAAACTCATGCCTTTCCTAAAATCATGCTCTTCTAAGCATCAATGCACTTTTCAAACCACATGCTTTTTAACATCATAACAAAAACATCAAATAGTCTTTTGCTCATGCTTAAACCAAGCATCACATGCATTCTAGCATAAACCACAAGCATCTCATGCTTAAATCATTAATCAACAACATTATATTGACTTACAAGTGATCCATCCTCAATGATACCAAAACCAACACAAATGACACAATCGGATACGCGGATTACAAGCGTTATCCCACACGCTTCATACACACTACCAGACTACACAAGGCTCACATACGAGAGTAACCCTCCATCGTTGTGACACCCGTGGTGGAGTATAACGGTACAATGACAACCCCTCAACACCACTCATCGGTAGTTGTATAATTCCACTAACGAGAGCATGGGACACATAACACAAGATTCACACACGGAATTAACATCCACCGTTGTGATCTTAACCTCAATCGTTAGGGTACTTGGATGGAGTATACGGTACAATCACAACCCCTTAACACCCAAGGCGACTTTATTCACAGTGCACCCAATCCTATAGTCGGCTAACTATATCCGATTTAAGTAACCAAAAACCATTTTCATCACTTGCCAATATAATCATTTAACATCAATCTTCCACTGTTTTACAAGCATATACACAATACCATGTTCACAAGCATAACCATGCTTAATCTCAAATACATACATTTCTCAAATCCAAAGATCATCTATCAAATGCATCCTTAACAACATGGCATTAAACACCAGCATTATCAATGCTCAAAACATGCTTTAAAACAGTAGATAAAATCACATTTACAACAAGTGCATTTTCCAACAAAAACATAGCACCTTTCGAGAGAGACTTTCGAATCACTTACTCTTGAGCTTAGCTAAGTGTTTCAAACTTACACTAAGCTCCCAAGACCACGCTCAAAGTGTTACAAAGCTGGAAAATACATTTCCACTCACCGATACACGAAACCTCATTTGCCGACGCGAAAATCACCCTTCTGGAGCCTCCAAAATCACCTCGTTTGCTCCCGGATCAAGATCCCCTGTTTTCATATCATCAAAACAGAGATCTAAATGCATTAAAATGCATTTCAACACCAGCAACTAACATAAACTCGCAGCTCATCCAAACTACACCAATTTACCCATCTGAAACAACTGAAAACTCAATCAATTGCTTCCTAAACAATGCCCAGCCAACATACTTCACTTTCAATCATTTATAAACATCAAAACACATCTAAAAACAACCTAAACCCATCCTTATACCTCCAGCAAGCATAACTCCACCATTTCACCTCAGAAACTCACTTAAAACTATCAAGAAACTCAAGGATCTCAAGGATTTCGGGGTCTATGTTATCAAAACCTCATTTCAACATAATAACCAACTTGAAACTCAATTAAAATCAATCCAAAACAGAGCTCAACAAAACAAATCCGAAAATCAAGATTTTAATCATATTTTTACAAGATTTTGATCTCAAATCAAAACTATAATGAAAACTCAACAAAAAACATTAATTAGAAGCCAAAGATCTTGAGAATTTCAATAAAGAACCTTGATTAGAGGTTGAGAACGAGATTTACCTCCAATCCTTGCTTTCCTCAATGAATGACAAGTTTTTGCTTCACAAAACTTGAAGAATTTAGGAAGAATTCTTTGAAATGAGTAAGGAATCAAGAAGAGAGTGTTTGAGAGAAAAGAGTTCTGGAGAAAATGAGTTCGAATTGTGTTTGGCTGAAAATGAGAAGAGAAAAGGCAGTTACGTGATGGCATCTCACTAATTAACTACCTAATTAATTAAATAAAATAAAAGCCAATTAAAAACTATTTAATTAAAACCATTTTAAACACATTTCATATTAAGGAAAGGCTAAGTTGCCATAAAGCTCCCTAAAGATTCTAAGATTTTGGCTTCTCCTTCAAAAATTGTATTTTTCCACAGTTTTGAAAATTTACAATTTGGTCACTACCCAAAATGTACCACTTCCGAAACTCTTTTTGTAAAATTGATTTGACCAACCTCTTAAACATATTTTTAGAGGATTTTAGCAAAAAACATTAATTAGAAGCCAAAGATCTTGAGAATTTCAATAAAGAACCTTGATTAGAGGTTGAGAACGAGATTTACCTCCAATCATTGCTTTCCTCAATGAATGACAAGTTTTTGCTTCACAAAACTTGAAGAATTTAGGAAATATTCTTTGAAATGAGTAAGGAATCAAGAAGAGAGTGTTTGAGAGAAAAGAGTTCTGGAGAAAATGAGTTGAAATTGTGTTTGGCTGAAAATGAGAAGAGAAAAGGCAGTTACGTGATGACATCTCACTAATTAACTACCTAATTAATTAAATAAAATAAAAGCCAATTAAAAACTATTTAATTAAAACCATTTTAAACACATTTCATATTAAGGAAAGGCTAAGTTGCCATAAAGCTCTCTAAAGATTCTAAGATTTTGGCTTCTCCTTCAAAAATTGTATTTTTCCACAGTTTTGAAAATTTACAATTTGGTCACTACCCAAAATGTACCACTTCTGAAACTCTTTTTGTAAAATTGATTTGACCAACCTCTTAAACATATTTTTATAGGATTTTAGCAATTTTTACCACATTTTTATCCTATCCCGATCCTTGATTTCCTTAAATCACTTTACGCGATTCGAACCGTTTCCGACTGGTCCGGTCCGATGTCTAAAACATCTAGGCCCAAAACCAGGACGTTACAGATCCTTTATCTTTCTTGATAGAGGTGTAGATATTAATGCACTACACTCCTCAGTGAGCACAATGGTTTCCATTGCATTGAGCTTCTTCTTCTTCGACAGGATATCCTTCATGAACTTTGCATAATTCAGAATCTTTTTAAGACGATCAATCAAAGGAATTTGAACTGTAAGTTGTGGCAAAGTGTCATAAAAGAATTGAAATTGATTGTCTGACTCAATATTCTAAAATCGTTGAGGAAAAGGTTGGAAATGTACGCGTTGGGCCATTGGAGGATTAAACCAACTAAAAACTCGGCAAGCAAGATGCACCAAAATTCCATAGTTTTGCAGCCAAAGACCCTCCTTCTGGGGTTGTCATTAGACCATGATGTTCTCAATTTCACTGAAAACCCACACTCACACGCCGAAAATGCAATGGGTTCCTTCATCCCACCGTCCCAATTGCTTATTCTCGTTGTTACCCTTCGCCCATTTCCTTCCATTTACTCTCGAAAAAATGAAGCATAAACTGTATAGAGAAAGAATGAATTAGGAATTGTAAAACCTTAAAATTTGGGGGCTGATATGATCAAAGGGGTGATTTGTAAAACAACATTGTTTTGCTATCATCAATTAATATTATTTTACTTTAAATAATAACGTGCAAAAAATAACAATTTATAAGCACAATCAGCAAAGTCACGAGTTTGAGTCTACATGTCATCAAGTCATTCATGTTTTAACGACGAAATGGTATGATTCAACATGAAATCGAAGTTTAGTGATGAATTTAGACCAATTAGAAGTTTAGTAACAAAAACGAGTCAGATGATATACTTTGGTGGTACCTGGTGTAGTTTACCCTTTAAAATATTTAGATTCAAATCGTAATATATCATCGATCCATTCATAGCAAAGCGTCATATGAAAAAATCCCACCTAGGGATAGGTGGAAGGAGAAATTTACACTTATGGGTACTAAACCCACAACTTAAGGGAGAGATAAGGATGTCAACTGAGAGCTTTTAACCATATATTCTAGAGATTGTGTACACAAAACGTCATTCGAAAAACTAAACTTGTGAATAATGTGCCCGCATTGATTATTCAATGATGCAAGGTAAAAATTTAATATTTATTAATTATTTAGGTTATATTATTATTATTATTATTATTATTAAGTTGAATCATGTTCAAATCGAGCTTATGTGATATATTAATACATCTTATGTTTAGTCAAATTCGGCATTATCTATCATGCGTAAGGATGTAAAAACAGGTCAACAGTTGGGTTTCAGGTCGGGCTCTGTCAGGTCGGGTCAAATCGGTTATAGGTCATTTCGGGTCATTTTTTGTTTTGACTCGATTCGGTTCGGGTTCGGGTTCATTTCGGGTCGGGTTCATTTCAGGTCGGGTTCATTTCAGGTCGGGTTCATTTCAGGTCGGGTTCATTTCAGGTCGGGTTCATTTCAGGTCGGTTCATTTCAGGTCGGGTCAAAACGGTTAATTGACAGGCTGATTTCAGGTCGGTTTCGTTTCAGGTCGGGTTCATTTCAGGTTGGTTTCGTTTCAGGTCGGGTTCATTTCAGGTCGGTTTCGTTTCAGGTCGGGTTCATTTCAGGTCGGTTTCGTTTCAGGTCGGGTTCATTTCAGGTCAGTTTCGTTTCAGGTCGGGTTCGTTTCAGGTCGGTTTCGTTTCAGGCCGGGTTCTTTTCAGGTCGGTTTTGTTTCAGGTCGGGTTCATTTCAGGTCAGTTTCGTTTCAAGTCGGGTTCATTTCAGGTCGGGTTCCTTCGGGTTTATGGTTTATTGTGTTATGTGTATTATATATATTGACGGATTATGATTTTTATTTTTACGGTTTAAGGTTTAAGGTTTAGCGTTTAGGGTTAGGGGATTACGTATATGTGATATATATATATATATAGTTGGTACTATTGGATTTATTTTTAGGGTTTATGGTTTATGGTTTGGGGTTTAGGGTTTGGGGTTTAGGGGTTTAGGGGTCTTAAATTAATACAAACATACTTACATTAATTATATATATATATATTGATGGATTATGGTTTTCAGGGTTTAGGGTTTAGGGTTTACTAATCTTAAATTAATACAAACATGCCTACATTAATTATATATATATATATCGATGGATTATGGTTTTTAGGGTTTAGGGTTTAGTGTTTAGGGTTTACTGATCTTAAATTAATACAAACATGCCTACATTAATTATATATATATTGATGGATTATGGTTTTTAGGGTTTAAGGTTTAGGGTTTAGGGTTTACTGATCTTAAATTAATACAAACATGCCTACATTAATTATATATATATATTGATGGATTATGGTTTTTAGGGTTTAGGGTTTAGTGTTTAGGGTTTAGGGTTTAGGGTTTATTGATCTTAAATTAATACAAACATACCTACATGTATTATATATATATATTGATGGATTATGGTTTTTAGGGTTTAGGGTTTACTGTTCATAAAATGATACGTACATACGTACATGTAATATATATATATTGATGGATTATGGTTTTTGTTTTTAGTGTTCAGGGTTTAGGGTTTAGGGTTTAGGGTTTAGGGTTTAGTGGTTAGGGTTTAGGGTTTATTATTATTATTATTATTATATACTTAAATACAATTATTATTATTATTATATATTTACTATGCTTATTATTAGTATTATTAGTTATTATTATTATTATTATTATTATTATTAGTTATTATTATTATTATTATTATTATTATTATTATTACTACTATGATTAGTAATATTATTATTATTATTACTATTATTATTATTATTATATACTTAAATACAATTATTATTATTATTATTATATATTTACTATGCTTATTATTATTATTAGTTTTTATTATTATTATTATTATTATTAGTTTTTATTATTATTATTATTATTATTATTACTATGATTAGTAATATTATTATTATTATTACTATTACTATTATTATTATATACTTAAATACAATTATTATTATTATTATATATTTATTATGCTTATTATTATTATTAGTTTTATGATGATGATGATTATTATTATTATTATTATTATTATTATTATTATTATTATTATTTGTAATTAAATGTATAGGGTTTAGGGTTTAGGATTAGGGACTATGGTTCATTGATTAAATATTAGGGTTTACGGTTTAAACCCCTAATGTCTAATTCTAAACCCTAACCATTAAACCCTAAAGCATAAGTAATTAACCCTAACCACTAAACCCTCGATCTAGGATTACGGACTATGAGCTATAGATTAAATATTAGGGTTTTATGGTTTAGAGTGCAATGGTTATTGTTTAGGGTTTAGGGTTTGGGACTATGGTTCATTGATTGAATATTAGGGTTTAATGTTTAAACCCCTAATGTCTAATTCTAAACCCTAAGCATTAAACCCTAAAGCATGAGTAATTAACCCTAACCATTAAACCCTCGATCTAGGATTACGGACTATGAGCTATAGATTAAATATTAGGGTTTTATGGTTTAGAGGGTAGTGGTTATTGTTTAGGGTTTAGGGTTAGGGACTATGGTTCATTGATTAAATATTAGGGTTTAATGTTTAAACCCCTAATGTCTAATTCTAAACCCTAAGCATTAAACCCTAAAGCATAAGTAATTAACCCTAACCACTAAACCCTCGATCTAGGATTACGGACTATGAGCTATAGATTAAATATTAGGGTTTTATGGTTTAGAGGGTTAGGGTTTAAGGTTTAAGGTTTAGGGTTAGGGACTATGGTTCATTGATTAAATATTAGGGTTTAAGGTTTAAACCCCTAATGTCTAATTCTAAACCCTAAGCATTAAACCCTAAAGCATAAGTAATTAACCCTAACCACTAAACCCTCGATCTAGGATTACGGACTATGAGCTATAGATTAAATATTAGGGTTTTATGGTTTAGAGGGTAGTGGTTATTGTTTAGGGTTTAGGATTAGGGACTATGGGTCATTGATTGAATATTAGGGTTTAATGTTTAAACCCCTAATGTCTAATTCTAAACTCTAAGCATTAAACCCTAAAGCATAAGTAATATTCTAAACCCTAAATTAATTAAAATAATCCTAAAACCCTAAATTAATTAAAATAATCCTAAAACCCTAAACCACAACTTACATGCATTATATTTATATATTTATAAATATTGGTGGAATAGGGTTTTTATTTTTAGGGATTCATGTTTAGGGCTTAGTGTTTAGGGTTTTTAGTATTTTAGGGTTTAAGATTTAGGGTTAGGATATAGGGTTTATTAAACCCTAAACCCTAAATTAATTTAAATAAACCAAAAGCCCTAAATTAATTAAATGATATATTAAACCTAAAAATTAATTAAAATTAACCTAAAACCCTAAACATAAACCCCAAATCTTAATTCAAAGACTAACCCTAAACCTAAAAATAATTACACAAATCTAAACCCTAAAACTAAAATATAAAATTTAATAATATATGAAGAAAAACCCTAAACTATAACCCCAAACCCTAAATTAAATCCATACACTAAAGCTTAAAACTGCATTAATGACGAAATTGAAATGAAAACAAAATTATTAGCTCAATTTCAAATAAAAAAGGACGAAAATGGAAGAATTGAAAGTAAGAGTGCTTGCGGAGCAAGACCCGTGTGACTCGTGTATGCATGTATGTATGTTTCTGTTAAGTTGCTCAGTATGTAATGTGTATGTATGCTTCTGTTTTATGTTTGGTTATATATGAATGTATGTTTCTGTTTAGTTGTTCACTATGTAATGTGTATGTATGCTTCTGTTTTATGTTTGGTTATATATGAATGTATGTATGTATGTTTCTGTTTAGTTATATATGCTTGGTTTGCTTTATTTCAGTCTGTTAATGTTCCTAATGATTTTAATTGCTTGTTGTAGTTTGTTGCTGGTTGCTGGTTTTCCTAGTTTTAATTATGTTGGTGTCTTAGCTTTAAAAGTTAAGTTGCCCATAATTTAAACTTGGTTGCCCTTCAAAGCTCGATGATGATAATTCTGGTAGCAAAGTTTGTAAAACTTTGTTATAAGATCTGAGAGCTTAAAGTTTAAACTTTTGTATGTTTGTAAATTTTGTACTGTGAAAGTTAAAGTTTCAGTTTGTAAAGATTATTTAGTTTGTAAGTTTCAGTTTGTTGTAAGTTTCAGTTTGTAAGTTTAAACTTTTTGTAATATTCAATAAAGTTTCAGTTTGTTGTAAGTTTTGTAAGTTTAACCACTTAAATTATTGAATATAAGTCATTTATTGTTTTAATCTTCTTAAGTTTTACCTTATTCTGTTTTTGGAAGTATCCCTGATTCCATCCAAAGTTAATGTTTTATTATATTTTAAACAAGTTAACTTAATTAAGTCATTTAAGTTAATCAGTTTTTTACTAAGTCAATTAAGTATGTAATGTTAATTAAAAAATTTCGTTATCTTATATTAATTTAGTATACATATTTAGTTTAATAACTTCAAACTAATTTTAGTTAAGTATAAAAAAATTATTTCATAATGGTTATTCATTCAACTTATGTAATTAAGTAGTTTATCAGAATGCAAGTTAAGTTAATTTAATAACTAACTTAACTTAAAATGAATGCAAGTTAATTAAATTTATTTTTAATCTTAAGTTAAGTTAATTTAATAACTAACTTAACTTCAATTAAAATGAATGCAAGTTAATTATTTAGCATTAATTTATTCTTATAATAAAAAATTTAAGTCATCTTATTTTAATTAAGAATATAGATTTAATTTAATAATTTTTACTCATTTAACTTAATTTGATTAAGTATAAAATTTTAATTTAATAATGGTTATTCATTCCACTTAAGTTAATTAAGTATAATAGTTTATCTTTGAAGTTATTTTAAAATAATAGTCAAGTTAATTAGAAATACAATTTATTAATACTTAGAATTATTATTAATTCAATTTATCTTTTAATTGAAGTTAAGTTAGTAATTTATTAATACTTGAAATTATTATTAATTTTATAATTTTTCAATACTTGACATTATTTTATATTCATTAAATATAACTTCTTTAAATGTCAGATAATTATCATTATTAGCAAATCAAATAATAGTATTAGTTCAGGTTAATATCAGTTCAGGTCAATATCAGTTCAGGTCAATATCAGTTCAGGTCAATAACAGTTCAGGTCAATAACAGTTCAGGTCAATATCAGTTCAGGTCAAGAACAGTTCAGGTCAAGAACAATTCAGGTCAATAACAGTTCAGGTTCAAAACAGGTCGCGTTCAAAACAGGTCGGGTTCAAAACAGGTCAGGTTCAAAACAGGTCGGGTTCAAAACAGGTCGGGTTCATTTCAGGTCGGGTCCAAACAGGTCGGGTTAAATCGGTTATCTGGCAGGTTAGTCTCGGGTTCGGGTTCGTTTCGGTCGGGTGCAGGTCGGGTTCGGTTTCTACAGTAACAAGTCAATTTCGGGTTCGGGTTCACTTCGGTCGGGTGCAGTTCGGGTTCGGTTTCTACAATTACAGGTCAAATTCGGGTTCGGGTTCGTTTCGGTCGGGTGCATGTCGGGTTCGGTCTTTGAATTCTCGGGTTAAACCAGGTTCTGACTCGATCGGGTTTCAGGCAGGTTACCAGGTCGGGTCAGTTTTTCACACCCCTAATCATGCGAGTTACGAATCTTGTCCACTCATATTATGTAAAGGCTTAAATGCCCCATTGGCCCTTAAAGTATATACAAAATACCGAACTGCCCCCTAAAGAATTTTTTGGACGTTTTGCCTTCTGA
This sequence comes from Hibiscus trionum, assembly GCA_030270665.1. Lineage (NCBI taxonomy): Eukaryota > Viridiplantae > Streptophyta > Magnoliopsida > Malvales > Malvaceae > Hibiscus > Hibiscus trionum. The sequence goes on from BSYR01000050.1 coordinate 3,914,717, forward strand.
AGTATACACCGCGACCTCCATTGGCCCCTGAACTAAAAATTGTGACCTCATATGCCCCTTCCGTTAAAAAAATTCTCATGAACCAATCAGAATGTGCCACGTGTCACTAATAAACAAAAAATCAATTGACTTATTTTAAAGGGGTAAATTGCACGCTTATTTTTGTTCAATTTAGTCTTAAAATCTTTATTTAACTCGAATTGACCCAAATTGCTTTCTAATTTTTAAAAAATTAGTCCATTATTTTCAATATGTTGATGTTTTTGTTCAATTTAGTCCTCAAAAAATTTATTTAACCCACAATTAACCCCTATTACTTTATAATTTTTATAAATTAGTCCAATATTTTTAATATGCTGATATTTTTGTTCAATTTTATCATCAAAATCTTTATTTAACTCACAATTGACCCCTACTACTTTATAATTTTTATAATTTAGTCCAATATTTTAAATGTAATTATATTTTTTGTTTAATTTAGTCTTAAAATCTCCATTTAACCCAAAATTGACCCATATTTCTTTATAATTTTAATAATTTAGTCCAATATTTTAAATATAATCATATTATTGTTCAATTTAGTCAAAAAATAAATTTTAACCTAAAATTAACCCCAATTTCTTTCTAATTTTTATAATTTAGTCCAATATTTTAAATATAATTAGATTTTTGTTCAATTGAACAAAATACGATTATATTTAAAATATATATTTAACCCAAAATTGACTCTTATTGGACTAAATTGAACAAAATACAGTTATATTTAAAATATCAGGATATGAAAAATATTTGACTAATTAATAAAAAGTACAAAGAAATTGAGGTTAATGTCGAGTTAAGTAAAGATATTTTGGACTGAATTGAACAAAAATATAATTATAATTAAAATATTATACTAAATTATAAAAATTAGAAAGAAAGTGGGGTTGATTTCAAGTTAAAGTGATTTTTTTACTAAAGTGAACAAAAATATAATTATATTTAAAATATTGAACTAAATTATAAAAATTATAAAGAAATATGGGTCAATTTTGGGTTAAATAGAGATTTTAGTACTAACATGAACAAAAAAATATAATTATATTTAAAATATTGGACTGAATTATAAAAATTATAAAGTAGTAGGGGTCAATTGTGAGTTAAATAAAGATTTTGATGACAAAATTGAACAAAAATATCAGCATGTTAAAAAAATTGGACCAATTTATAAAATTTATAAATTAGTAGGGGTTAATTGTTGGTTAAATAAATTTTTTAGGACTAAATTGAACAAAAACATCAGCATATTAAAAAATGAACAAATTTATAAAAATTAGAAAGCAATTTGGGTCAATTCGAGTTAAATAAAGATTTTAAGACTAAATTGAACAAAAATAAAAATTTTATAGACTTAACGTGCAATTTACCCCTTTAAAATAAGTCAGCTAATTTTTTTATTTATTAGTGACACGTGGCACGTTCTGATTGGTCCGTGAGAATTTTTTTTAAAGGAAGTGGCATATGAGGTCACGATTTTTAGTTCAGGGGCCAACGGAGGTCACGGTGTATACTTAATGGGGCAAAACATCTAAAAAAATTATTTATGGGACAGTTCGGTATTTTTTGTATACTTTAGGGGTCAATGGGGCATTTAAGCCTTATGTAAATTATGTAATATATAAAAACGAAACAATACAATGAGTAATTATTCCATTCACATGCAGTGAAAATAAAAAGTTTTAACAAGCACCTAAATTTTAAGGTTTATGGTTAAAATTTATGGTTAAGAGATTAAGGATTTAGATTTAAGGGTATAGAATTGAGGGTTGTGGTTTGGGGTGTTCATGTGCGGTTAACCGTACCGTAACGACTTGCCAGTACGGTTACTAAAATGAAACTTTTGACATTCTTTGTGCAGTGTTACTGTCTCATTTAAATCGGTTAACGCTTAAACGATTAATCAGTTTATTCTTTACAGGTATTTGGTTAACCACGAACCCTTATACATCTAATATTATAAATAATATTCATATTTATTACTGTTAATTTAATAACTTAAAAAATATCAACCAAATAAATTCAAAAAAATCTTCTATATTTATATTAAATTTTTTTCAAAATTTAAAGCAATTTTAAAGTTTAAGAAAATTAAATACAAGGTAATTTTTTTTTGAATATGCTGGTGTGATACAAGGATAACATCTGTTTAACTTTCTTAGTCTTTTCAAAGACAGCACACATAGCATGCATTACTGGTGCTCAAACCCGAGTCTCAAAGGATGATGAACATCTACCTTTGCCACCAGGACACAAGGGGATGAGCAAATACAAGGTAAGTTTAATAAAACACATAAAGTTTAAACGGCTAAACACTAAAATATTTGTCCACTCTCCTTTTTCTTTTGGTTAAATGAATGAGTTAAAAAATTATTATAGAATTAATGATCTTTATGGTTTAAGTAAAACGTTGTCTATATTAAATTATTAGTTGCACACATATTAGTAGTAATTTTTAATTTTCTTATTGTTTTTTTGGGTTAATCGTTCAATAAAAAATTGTAACGGTAATCGTTCCGTTTAACCTCTAATTTTATCGGTATGATTATCGTAACCTTTCGACCAATTTTTATAGGTATGATTACGTACCATTTAGTCTGGTTTTTCGGTGCGTTATAACGATTCAAGTTTTATGAACACCCTTAGTTGTGGTTATAATTTAGGGTTTAGGATTATAATTTAGGGTTTTTAGTTTAAGACCTAAATCTCTAACAATATTATCCTAAACTCTAAACCCTAAATTGTAACCATAACCTATAAATACTAAACCCCTAAACATAAACCATAACCACTAAACCCTAAATTATAATCATAAGCCCTAAAACTAAGGCACTTTTAGAAATTTTTTGTTTCCACCACTTGTGTATCGAATATGAATCCTAATATAATATATTATAAAATTAAGAAAAATAAGTCAAGTACCAACAACCAGTTGGTCTATGGGATAAAGCACTAGATCCTTTAAGCAAAATCAGAGATTCGAGTCTTAACTTTGTGAATTGAGCAATTACGAGGATCGCTCCATAATAAACCTTTGCCTATTCAATTCTAATTAGTCAATTAATGAATTGAATCCAATAATTATAAAAAAACAAATCAAGTCAAACTTAAACCTTAAAAGTTAGAGTTTAAGCCCAATCAACATTTTAAACTGTAATTCATAAAAGGCATAAAGCCAAAAAATGCCTTTAACGTTTGACTGAATTGTCATTTTGGCTCTTATTCTGTTTTAATCAATTTAACCCCAACATTTTATTATGGGTTAAAATGACCCCTCTGAAGATGAAAACTGTTACTCAACTGACAATAAACAACTTGAAATAATTCGACAGAATGACGTGTCAGAAAATATTTTATATTTTATACAATTTTATAAAAATATTTGTTGACTGATGTGTCATTATGTATAGTTAGCATATTTGTCTAAATGACATTGTTATTGCGGTGTGAACTTTTATGTAAGTTTATCACGTAATATCAAGCTGTTTATCGTCAATTGCCTATCAGTGTATATACTGTTATTTGAAGTAAAATAGACCGAAGCATTTTTATTTTGCAGTAAAATATCAAAAGGCACGTCTCATCAAAGTCAAAACAAATCATTTATGAAAATAAATATAACTTTACATTTTTTTACAATCATCTATATCCTATGACTAATTAGGATCCGGTAGGGGTGAATATTAGATCAAGTCGAGTAAATTTTTTTGAATTAATCGAGTTGACAAGTCCTATTTTGTAACTCAAACTTTATTTAAAAAAATTTCGAGTCAATTTTATGAAATTCGAGTCAAAATGAGTTGTTCAAGTTTTTGTTATAATTTAATTGTAAATATTTATAATGTTATAGTACTAATTGATTCCAATTTAAACGGATTTTTATAACCAAATACGATATAAATATATATATATTTCTTCATATTTTTATATGTGATATACATATATAATGCAAAGTTAAAGGACTCGACTCGAACTTCAAAATTAATCCACTAATTACTAAAATTTTTAAAGTAAAACAGTCCGAATCATTTTTTATTGTATTAAAATATAAAAAGGCACGTCTCATCAATGTTCAAACAAGTCATTTACGAAAAGGAAGGGATGGCAACTCAACGAGGAAAACCTAGGTATTGTGGAAAACGACTTTGGACTCTTTTCATCTCGAATCTATCACAACAGATCCACCGGAAAGGGCTATGGCAGGTGTGCGATAGACATGGTAGAGTGGTGGATGTATTCATCCCAACCAAAAAGGCGAAGGACAGATCTAGATTTGGATTTGTGCGTATGAAAATATAAGAAGACGCTTATCGTATTATCGAGAGACTGAATGGTATTGAAGTGTAAAGGAAGAGAAAAGATTTATTAAAACTGAACTTAGTGTTTACAAGATACAAATGTGAAACTTATATAGATCATACAATAACCTACTTAAACCTTAATTACTAACAAACCCTAATAACAGAAATAACTGACTAAGGCTGTTATTAGCTGTAACAAATGGCGCTTGGAAATATGGTGTGCGGATCCGAGTATCCATGGAGAAGAGGGATACAAGAGATATGTTTTGGAGGCGGAAAAAAGACCAGGACACTATTCAAAATATTGCAAAAAAGGAATCCTCTACTGTGTCGAAAACTCGTGATTGGTGTCGAAGATGAAAGCAACTTGGAGATCCTACAGTGCAGTGCCATCGGTAGATGTATCAAACACTCCTCTCTCACTGAATTGGCAACCGAATTCAAATGGATAAATCTTCAGGGTTTCTCGATCATGAGGATGCAGGGCACTTTTATCTTGTTTATGTTCCGTGATGGGGAATCGCGGACAAAAACTCTGGATTCGCGAAAACTTCTACAATGGTTTGACAGCGTACAAGAGTGGTCATCGGAAATACGTTTTGACAGTAGATCTACTTGGCTAGATGTTGAAGGAATCCCTCTCCAAGCATGGTCAACAAAAACCTTCAAAAACATAGCAGAAACATGGGGATCGTTTATAAAAACTGATCGTGACACGACTGAACCACAATCTTTTGTAAAAGGGAGAGTTCTAATCGAGACGGAGTGGATTGATAGAATAGTTGAAACAATTGAATTGGTGGTAAACGACCAAGTATATCCAATAAGAGTTTGAGAAATTGAATACACAATCTGAAATGAACAGAGTGAGGATTTGTCAGATGAGGCGAGTGATGAGGAGGATGAATCAATATATTATCCGAATCGGTGGCCGGGTTCGGGGTAAAAGGAACCACAGCAGAAGTTGAAATCGATAATTCGATCGAAAGGGCAGACTCTGGAATTAAACAAGCGTGACTGGAGGTGTCAAGGCGTATTGATTTGCGTGTGTGTGATAGTCAAGACATGGGAGAGGAAGAACTATCGGATGAACATGTGGGAATAGTAAACCGCAATGAAGGTGATGTTACAAAGGTGGATGTAATGCAGGTTGAATTGCAAAAGAATCTGACAGCCCAGATTTTAAATGATAAACCAATGTTGATTGGGCCGATTACTAAGGCCGAGTCGTCTAGGGCAATTGCTATTAGGATTGGGGATGCTGATCGTAAGGTAAGATATATGGATGAAATTATGCACAGTGAAACGCAACAAGTTCACGAGCCAAAAAGAGGAAGAGGCAGACCGAAAAAAAAATCCTGAGAAAAACCAGAAAGTTGCAAACGGCTCTTTGTCCGACTCTGACTTTAAATGCCGTAAAAAATCTCAATTGAAAGTAGCAAAAGAGACTATCTTATTTCGGAAAACTCATAGGAGCAGTCACAATTGGCAAAGAAGATGAGGTGGTAAAAGATATTGCAAGACTCATTGAAGAACGCGATGGGTGTCAGTAGCGCGAGGGTATGAAGATATTGTCGTGGAACATTCGCGGTTTGGGATCGAGATCAAAGAAAAAAGCAGTACAAGACATGTTACGACAATATCAAGGGGAGATGGTTTGTCTTCAAGAAACTAAATTGGAGGACATTGCCTCATCAGTGGTGAGTCAATTTAGTTTACAAATAATTTTGTTTTGTGTTTGCACCCTCGAATATTCGGTCGAGGGGAGTTATAATGGTTTGGGAAACATCTAGATTCAGGGTAGAGACAAAGCAAATTTCGAACATTGTGTTGTGATTACATGGTCTTGGATGATTGAGTCTTGGTGATGTGGGATAGTTTGTTTATATGCACCTTGCTCGGTAGAGGGACAATCAACATTGTGGTTACAATTGCTATCTGTGATGCGTAATTTTCAACGCTCGTGGTGCGTATGTGGTGATTTTAACGTGGTCCATTTGCCTTTGGAAAGACAAGAATGCAGTGGTAGTGTGGTAGGGATGGGCAATTTTGTGAACTTCCTGAATGAAGCGTCGTTATTGGACATTCCAATACAAGGGAAGTAGTTTACCTGGTATGGTTCGGGGAACAAATGCAGCCGTCTTGACAGATTTGTAGTGACAGGAGAGTGAGTGGATCATTATAACCAATTGAAGCAGCTAAATTTGCCGAAGGGAGTCTCTGATCACACCTCGTTGCTATTAGTGGGAGAGGTAGAGGACTGGGGGCTGAGACCGTTCCGATTCATTAATTGTTGGATGGATCAACGAAAACACGTGAAAGATATGGAGATGGAATACAAGGATACTTTCGGGCATGTGGACAAGCAAATTGAAAACATAACAGAAAAATTGGATGTGTTGGATGCAAGAAAGGCGTCTAATGATGTGGTTAATGATGAGGAAATTTGAAGTTTAACATCGGAGCTTTGGAGATTAACCAGGTTGAAGGAATTGATTTGGCGACAAAAATCAAGAGCTTTATGGTTAAAGGAAGGGGACCGAAATATGTGTTTCTTCCATCACACAGCTAAAATCAGAGCGATGTGTAACAAGATTTCAGGTTTGAGGATTTCAAGGGAAATGGATTTCAAAACCGAACGAGCTGAAACACTATTGTTTTCGGGAATTTCGCAAACACTTTTCACAACCAGCGATCTCAGGCTCTATTGATATGGCAGTGCAGTTTCGAACTATTTCGGATACCCAAAGTAGACTATTGGAAGCTGAGTTCAATGAGGAAGAGGTGAAAAAAGCAGTTTGGAGTTGTGATGGTGCAAAAGCACCAGGTCAAGACAGCTTTAGCTTTGCATTCTTTAAGAAAGGGTGGTCATTTTGGAAGAAGGGTGTGCTGTCTATGTTGGAGAAATTCTTCAATTCTGGTTCCTTGCCACGGGGATTAAATGCAACTTTTGTAACTTTATTTCCAAAGAAGGATGAGCCTTTGGAAATAGGGGATTGACATAATTATCGAAAGTGCTTCCTTAATTCGGTGTACAAAATTGTATCGAAAGTGCTTGCAGCAAGACTTCAAACGGTGATTGACATAATTATTAGTGACACTCAATTGACTTTCATCCATAACTTGAAAATATTGCTTACATGTTTTCAATATGGTTCCGATCTCAAGATAAATTTCTCTAAATCTTGCATCTATGCCATGGGTGTGGAGGATGAAATTGTGTCCGAAATAGCAGCCGTGTTGGGTTGTAATGTGGGGGCTGATCCCTTTTCAATATCTTGGTCTTCCGGTGGGCGTAAATCCTCGCCAACTAAGTGTATGGTCACCTTTAATTCAACGTTTTCGTACGAGATTAGCTGGGTGGAAAGGTAAATCCATGTCTTTTGCGGCAAGTTGGTGTTGGTAAACTCTGTTATTTCGTCCCTTCCTCTTTACTACATGAGTTTTTTTATGATCCCAAAGAGTGTGATTTCAAAGATAGATAAGATTAGAAGACAGCTTCTTTGGGGTGGCTCCGATGAGAAAAGAAAAATGAGTAGAATTAAATGGTCTACAGTATGTCGACCTCGACACTTAAGGGGTCCCGGTGTTGTAGATTTACATAAGCGAAACTTATGTCTTCTAGAAAAATGGCTATTGCGATATTCGCAATCCGTTAATTCTTTGTTGTTATCAATCATCAAAGCGAAATATGGTGAACAAGTCCTAAATTGTTGGAGGTCAAATTTGATGGGATAGAATAATATGTCGAGAGTTTGACGACAAATTATAGCGGCAAATAATGTGGATTGTGTACAACAGTTTATGAGTGAGGATCAATTCTTTTGGATTGTGGGAAATGGTCAATATGTACTGTTTTGGCATGATAGGTGGTGCCTCGATGTACCTTTAAAAATGGCATATCCTCGACTCTTCGGGATAGCATCCAATAAAGTGGTGCTTGTATCAGCTATTTTAGAATTGGTGAACATGGATGTTAGTGGCTGGTTACTGCTTTTTGGTCGCCCTCTGTGTGGCTTCGAGATGAGCCAATTGGAGGAGCTACGAGCTCTTGTGTGCGCAGCGCCGGTGTCGGTTTTGCAAGTGGACAGATTGATATGGCAGCCATCGAAATCATGTGAATTTTCTGTCAAATATTTGATGTCCCATATGTCCTCGTTTAATTTAGAAGAGGACTGTTTTGAACACACAATGTTATGGAAAATAGATGTTCCCTCGAAGATAAAATGCTTTCTTTGGTTCACTCTCCGTGCTCGATTGCCAACAGTGGCTTTTTTCGCGATCGGGGTTTACAAATCAGTGCTGAGGCATTGAAATGTGTTGGGTGTGATGCTAGAATCGATGAGCTGTGTTGGATTAAAATCCGCAATTGTGGACACATATGTAAAATGTATGATGCTATTATAAAGAGGTAGTAGTTCCCAAGAAATATGTTAACTTGTATTACTCTTGTCCCGTCAGAGAGTTTTTACGGCAAGGGCTAACCTATCTTCTTGGAAGATCACAACCACCTTTTAGGCAATCCTCCATCAAAGGATTCAAGGTTTTCATTCCATCAATGAATTTAGGTACGCTTCCGCATTCAGTTTATTCGGTTTATTGTTATTGATGATTTGACATGATAGATCTTGGATATTAGGTTTCATGTTAATTATGATTTGGTTCTAACAAGTGGCATCAGAGACGGTTCATATCAAATCATTGAGAATCGATTAATTTTTTTATATTATATAAAAAATCATAATTGTAGATTTTTTTTCTCATAAGCGTCTTACCACTTTTGATTATTTTCTATTGAAGGTTAGGGTTCAGTTTTCAATTGATTAACTTATGTTTTCTTTTGCAGCGATATTATATATAAAAAAGTTTACGATTGGATTATAACAACTTACAATTGCCTTATGAATTATGTTTAGCAATTTAAATTGCAAATTCAATAATTATAAATTATTTGATTTGGTTTTTTCTGTGCAATTGAAAGCAATTATATTTAGCAAGCTTTTGAGGTTTATCAATTGCAATTGATTGTCATGCTATTGGATTAATTCCATGCGACTGTATTGGTTCGTTCATGTTTTATGAATTTATTATTTTAATTTGATGTTAAAGTTTCTGGTTTTGACCTAATTACTGATCAAGTTTTTAAGTATACTGATTTGCGCAGTTAAATTCTTTTCCCTACGGATAAATTTATATTATGAATCAAGTTTTTGAAGTTCTTAAGTAATTACGGGTCAAGTTTATATTTAATATTTTAAGGTCATATAATATCCCTAGTAAGTAATCCGTTCTTTTATATATATATATATATATATATATATATATATATATATATTCATAAGTAGCTAATATGGTCACTATTTTAGCCTTAATTATGCCTCAATTGGTTGAATATGATGTCGATTCAGGACTTATTGTGTGTTTTTCATGCATGCCCCTGAATCCGAAGATTACATTGAAAAGAGGTTGGATTCTGCAATTTCTCTGGATTCATGGCTGGATTAGTGGGCATGAACTAGGACATGAAAGTGCTGATTGGGTGACACGTCAGCAGCTTCTAGAATATGACATCAACAACGCTTGATAGCTTATCAGCCGCATTCTAGATAACTTATCAGCCGAAATTTGGATTAAAACTTGGGGATTATCTTTTGTTTTTAAATTTAAACACTTTAGGATTTATTTCTTTATCTCTAAGGAACTATCTTTTATATTTTAAATATTTTAAGAATTATCTCTTATTATTTTAGAGTAGTTTTAGGGTTTTTTAGATACTATAAATACCCTTTGGGGTGAAACTCAAAGCATCTCTTGTTTTTTATTTTAATTTTACTTTTGGTTTATAAAATTTCTCTTCTTTTTAGTTCTTTATTTTCTTTAAGTTCTTACTTTATTTTTCAAAAAATATGCTAAGTATGATTTCTTCCAAAATCATGCTTAGCTAAATTTTCCGTAACCAAAGGCTTAAGCGATGGCTCGATTCCAATGTGAGGAACGGAAAGCACTTAAATAACTTCATGTTTTTTTCTCTCAGTTTTCTAAGCTTCATTTCAAATATCAAAATGATTTCAAAACCAAAGATTGACGTTGGTCATTATGTTGTTTTGGTTTAATGTGTGGGAGGAAAGATCGACTATTGAAGCACATTCGACTTCCTAGGAACACATTTAGTAAAATTGTTTGCTAAGAGGAAACTGAGATCGGAATCAGTTATTATTGAAAAAACATAATTCGATTTGGCTTTTACTTAAACATTTTGGTCTACAACATTGTTGTTGATTAGATCAATTTTCAAAATCGTTATCAAAGATAGCACTTGGATATTCGATATTCAAGGATTGATCCTTGAAAACAGGTAACCGACCTAAATCCCGAAGTGAAAAAATCTTTTTTCTAATGATCCAAGGAAACTAAGTCAAAGCGAGAGCCTAAGGCTAATCTTTATCATATTAAATTCACTCTTTTTAAATATTTTCTACAATCTCTTGTTTTACTTAATTCACAAACCACCCCTTTTTTACTTAAATATCCTTCACTGTCTTCTTGGCTCACCGATTGAACAACACAAATCAGGAAGTTTTCTTAGTCCCTGTGGGATCGACCCTTACTTCTCTTTTACTACGCTTAATTTCCTTTATTTATGATTTGAGAATAAGAAATTATTTTGACGCGAAAATAACGCGTGTCAAATTGGCGCTGTTGCCGGGGACTTTGGCAAATTTCATGATTATTTTGTTTGATTTATGACCAGGAAGAATTCGGGAGAACAAACATTCTATATCCCGAAAATTGAAGCATACGCCCGAAGATTGTACACCCAGACACTTCAGGAAAAGAAGCAAAGACAACGACTAGAACTTGATCTAGAAATAGCATCTGAAGAAGAATCACATTTCGACCACACAACCGAAGAACAAGTTACGATGGGAGACAACTCACTACGACACTAGATGATCACCTGTTGATGTGCATAACATTCCCAAATGGTGAGACGCCAACTTTCAAGACAAGCCTAATACACCTTCTACTGACTTTTCACGACATGTCCTTTGAGAATCCTCACAAACACCTCAAAGAGTTTCACATGTTCTATCTAAGCACAAAACCACAGGGAGTTTCTGAAGATCAAATAAAACTTCGCGCCTTTCCCTTTTCTCTAGCTAACATAGCAAAATACCGATTATTTGATTTACCTTTCAACTCTATTACGACTTGGACTGATATGGCTCGCCTTTTTCTTGACATGTTTTTCCCAGCAGCTAAGGCAAGAGAGCTAAGGTGAAGTATCCTAGGCATACGACAAAAGGATACCGAATCGTTGCACGAATATTGGGAACGTTTCAAAAGGCTATGCGCAAATTGTCTACAACACGGTTTAACCGAACAAACGCTTCTTCAATATTTCTACGAAGGGTTAACACCTATGGATATGAAGGTGATCGATGCGGCAAGTGGAGGAGCACTTGTTAACATGACTCCAAACACAGCGAGAACATTAATATCAACTATGGCCACTAACACACAACGATTTCACTCTTCAAATGAACCATCTCGACGGGTTCATGAGGTAATTACAGTTTCACTGGAAAACAAAATTGATAAATTAGCTGAAATCGTACAATCTCTTGTTGCAGATAAAAGAATTGTAACCAGGCTTTGTGGGATCTGTACGAGCCCAGAGCATCCAACGGACTATTGCCCAATGGTGCAAGAAGAGGACAATGCGCAAGTAAATGTGTAGAGCGTTTTAGTGTTATCTAAATATGAGCACAAGTGCACACTCCTGTCAAGTAATAGTATAAAAGATAACGTCTCCCACAGAGATTGAACAGCTTAACTCAATTCGCTGTTCCTGCACAAGAAAAGTAAATGCACAAATAAGTTGGTTTGTTTAAGAAGAAAATAAAATAAAACACAAGTAAGTAAAAGGGAAGAAGTCAGATTGATAGAATGGGCAAGGTTATGTTGTTGCTTAGTGTGAAACTGCGTTCAATAAGACAAGTTGCTTTGCGCTGCCAGACTCTGCTGCCTCGGCGGGGGATGGCAGATAGGCTGCTGAGACGCTCTCGCTACCTCGGCAGGGGAATGGACTTGTTTCTCGGCGGCAAACTCGGCATAACTATAAGGCTCAATAGAATGCTTCGAAAGTGATCCTGCTTATGTCTAAATTAGAATGCTGTTGATGCCCACTGCAGATAATACCAATTGCGACGTGAATCGTGCAAAGACAGCAATGTTTATTCTTCCTATTTTAGCCCCTTAAATCCTAACCTATGTCTAGGCTGGATTGATCAACACCGTCTATAGATGAGATTGTACTTACTCCTTTCGTGAGTTCGACACTCTCGATACCGAACAAATGGATAGTAATCAACTAATCTTTCGCCTTAATTGAAAACTATGAAGAACATGGAATAAGCAAACCTTGAAGCTTTATTGCAAAAACAAACTTAAAATCCTAAACAACCATTCTCACACTAATTACAACATAACCCAAACCCAAAGAGAATTTTAGAACAAAATGGCGATAAGAAAACCTAAACTATGCCTAAGGGAAAACCTACGTTCTTTTGAAGTACAATTACAATGAGTATATATAGGCATTAGCTAGGTCTAGTCCTTCTTGGAGTAGAAGTCTTCAAAGTAGCTTTTTGCATTAAATGCAACTCTAAATGCTGACTCCTTTGAGTTGAATGTGGACTTTAATCACGTTGCCTTGCTTCGCAAGTAAGCTGGAGTTCCTCCTTCGGCGACTCTGCCTGTTGCTACAGTCATCGAAAAATTGAGTGGACAACATCGTTAAGATCAGGATTTTCTATTCTACAGATCACACTCTAGTTCTCCAATTCCCCAGTTTGCTGTCTTAGGCGACAGGTAGGGCGGCGACAGCTACTCGACAATTGCTGTCTCTGTCTGGAACTGCAACAGTACAACTCCTCAATTTGCTGCCTCATCATCATGTCCTTAGCTCTTCTCTCCTTCTGTCAGCCTCTAGTACCTGAAACTAAAACAATACCTTTTCCTTACCAAATAAATAGAAAATCAATATAAAGCATGGCAGAGTAAAGAATACTGTAAACTGCAATGCATGAACCTAATTATGCCTAAAATGTACTCAAAATGGCCATAATATGAGATGAAATGTGTATGAAATATAGAACTTATGGACACTTTACACACCCCCAAACTCGAACTATTACTTGTCCTCTAGCAATGCAACCTAAACATACTTGCCCTTTAAACTAATCAAAAAGAAAAAATTTCTGTTTTAAACTTGATTTAACACCTCAAGGTCGTGGCACCTGTCATTAATTTAGTGAGAGGGGAATAACATGAATTACCTCAGAATTAAACTATAATATGCCAGTGAAGTGTGTGCAGAAACTGTGAACAAGCTGAATATAAAGAACATTCTAAGTAAACAGAGATGCTGTCATGATATACAAGGTTGCTGCCGAGACAACATATTCAAGCACAATTTAAATAATCATGGCAATGAGGACTTCAACTAATCACAACTACTCTTCTAGGTCTGAAATTAAGATAGGAGCAAACTAAAAAACCCCGAACCCATGGAGTAGAGTCATCCCTTGAAGACTTTCATTCACTCATGCTAATTTGTCCATCACTTCAAAATTTTCAGATGCATGGACTTTGATAGCAGCGGAGTTTCCTCGCACACGATTCTTCCTAGAGTAGGTTTCGGGCACCTCTAGGGGTAGACATCATAAAAATTTTCTTTTGCCTGTCTTGGCAGTGCTTTTGTTTTTTTGTTTGTTGCCTGCCGCGACAGCTTCCTGCAACCATTGTTAGAATTTTAGAAATAACTCAAGCAGACAATGTTTACCAGAAATTCTAACAAATTCAGCAAGTAACAGTAGTGTTTTTAATTTTTTTTGCAACTATAGAAGAATACTAAGTTTACTTCATGCTTTTCCCCAAAAATTAAGTTCTTTTTAACTTGGTGCAAAAATTTAAAGTCGACTATCCTACAATAGGCACAAGTTCTAACAATTTTTTTTTCTTTTCAATTAATTTTTCTAAGGCAAGTACATTATGAAATCTAATATGCACTAAAGTATGCCTAAACATGATGAGTGCTAACCCTCCCACACTCGAGATGGGCATTGCCCTTAATGCAGAAAATAAAAACAGAAAAATAAAACAGATATAAAAAATACAATTAATATAAAAACAGAAAAATAAAATAAAGAGAAGAAAAGAAAAAAACTAGATGTTGGTAGATGGTTGGGAGGAGGGGGAGGAGGATTGAATGATAAGGCGGCGGCCGCCAGATGCCCAGGCGGCAGACTTAGCATGTGAGACTTTTGATGTCTGCGGCGGCTGGACTCTCTTGGGAGTAGGGCGAGGCTCTTCTTGTTGTTATGCAAGAGGGGCTTCGTTCTCTTCTGATTCTGTCTCGTCCTCTGGCTCGACGGCTATGATGTGTCGCTTCTTCTTCCTTGTTCCTTTCTCTGTTGGTGCTGCCGGAGGGTCAATCGCCATTGGGGCTGCTACTTCTGCTGCTGCTGCTTCTGTTACTGGCGACTGCTGCTCAACCTCGTCTGATGAGGACGTGTTGGCCACCGTTACCGCTGTGCGAATGGGGGAATGATGTTGCTGATGCCGCTCTGGGGAGTCTGCCACCGTGTTGGACACGGAGGTGGCGGAGTACGATGGGTAGTGCGTCGGAGACGACATTTGTCTACGAAAGGCGGCATGGCGGGCAGCTGCGGCTGAGGGTGATCCTTGTGCGGGGGCAGCTGCGACGACGAGATCAACGGGGTAGGAAGGCAAGATGGGGTCGTCATCTGGGTACTTTTGCAGGAGATAGGCCACAAAGGCCTCTTGGACTTCCCCCACATACTTCATGAAGCTCAGATGCTGCTGTTTGATCCGTTTGTTACTGTCAATGAGGGTGTGCAGTAGAGTGAGGACTTCATTGGCTGGGGCAGCTTTAGTGCTGTCGGGGGCGGCTGGTGTAGCTGGCTGGGCGGCAGAGGGCTGGATGAGGATGATGGGCTCTGTCTCCTGGGCCTGCATCATCTGTAGGCGGAGTTTCCTGGTCTACCCTTCCTTAGCGGTCGTCATCTCATCGTCGGGGTCGGTTGGGACGTTGAAGTTGGCACAAAGGCCGATGATGAGTGACAGGAAGTATAGCCTACCCTTTGTCTTGCTGAAGCATTTGTGGATCTCCTTGCATATGATCTCCCCAACATTGATGGGCCGGTTCACCATAATGTTGTGAATTAGTGCGAGGCTCGACCGGTCAACAGTGGAGTTGTGGGAGGTGGGCAGCAGATGCCTTTTGATGAAGTTAATCTACAGCATTGCCTCAGCCAGCAGGTGGCGGCATTGGACAGAGCCGCCATGCTTTCCTGCCAACCACAACGTGTTGGGCTTCCACAGCTTGGCCTTGAGTCTGTCATAGTCGGCAGCCGTCAGTGACTGCCTCCACTCCTCGTGAGGGTTGTCATCCATCTCTAGGCCGTAAAAGCTATTGATTACGATGATGTTTAGCTTGACAGGCTCCCCTCGAAAATAGACGAACGACAGCTCTAGGCAGGGGTGATGGGCATAGAATTCTCTGACCATGGTGATGTTGGCCATTTCCGGTTACCGTGCGAATATTTCCCATCCCCTTCTATGGATGGTCTTGAACAAGGCGGGCTCTAAGCCAAGGTCCCCTGTTTGCTTTGTGTAGTGGAAACCTTGCTCTTCCCAAAATGCTTGCTTGGCAAACTGATCTTTATATCTCTTTTCATCTTCCCTGGAGCAGAAGCGTTGGAAGGTGGGTTTAGGTGCTAATGTTGAAGCCATGTGTGAGACGATTGAAATTTAACTGAAACTTGAAAAAGACGATAATTAGCTAGAGAGCAGTGGATGCAAGAGTAAGATAACAAGGATGTGAAAGTAAAGTAAATGAATGGAATGAGTGAGGTTTAAATAGAGGCTGCCAAGGGGTTCTGGGACGGCATTAAATGTCCAACGGGCAAGTTGTCTCGCGAACGTTACAGGATTTCTGCCCGTTATTTCTGTAACTATTTGCAGCTAGCCGTTAGCGGGCAACTAGCCATTACGTGTTGTCTGCGCTGGGCCGCCCTTGGCTGTCTTGGCGGGATGGTGGGCGGGCTCCTTGTTGGGCCTCCTTCTTGATCCATCTCTTTTATTTCTAAAGCCTGAAATAAAAATACAGATAATTAAATTCTAAAAAATAAAAATGTGAAAAGTAAATTCAAAATTTAATCCTAAGGGAAATAAATTGCAATAATTTAAATTCTATTCCTAAAATATAAAAATAAAAAATAAAAAAAATAATTAAGTTATGTTGGGAGTGCAATTGGGTGCATCTCCCAAACATAACAACTTCATGAAGTGGTGATTCTTGTCCTCCCTCCTGGGGGGTCCTCCTATTTTTTAAGGTGGTGTGCTACTGGGTCCTTCAGCCTGCCCTTCGGTCTGCCGTGACAGTTGCTGCCTTGACTTGTCTCTATGCTGATTTTGGCGGCCTGAGCATCAGGGCATCCTTCCTTTTCCTTTTCTGGGGTTGTAGCACATTTAACTTGATGCTATGATTGCCTATCCTCATGGTCAGCTCCCCATGTTCCATATCTATTAGAGTTATGCCCGTGGCCAAAAATGGTCGCCCAAGAATGATGGGGGCATTTTCATCGGCCTCAGAATCTATGATGAGGAAATCGGCTGGAAGAATAAGGTTGCCCACTCGAACTAGGATGTCTTCGATCTTGCCCTTCGGTTGTACAAATGAATGATCAGTAAGTTTCAAAATAATGGAGGTAGGTTTGGCTTGCCCAATTCCTAGTTTGTCGAAGACTGCCTTGGGCATCAAGTTTATGTTGGCTCCTAAGTCGCACAGGGCTTTTGTTTCGTGCTTGCTGCCTATTCTTCAGGGTATAACAAAGCTGCCTAGATCTGTTTGCTTGTGCGGCAACTTGTTATGTAGCATGGCTATGCACTCCTCTGTTACAGCAACTGTTTCGAACTCCCCGATTCTCTTCCTCTTAGAAACCATATCCTTGAGGTATTTGGCATAGTTGGGCATGTTCTGAGTGGATTCTATGAGAGGTATGTTTATGTGCACCTACTTCAGAATATCCAAAAATTTCCTTAACTGGTGCTCCTGTTTCTGTTGCTTTAACCTTTGGGGGAAAGGTGCAGGAAGGCGGATGTCCTCTATACGTTCTTTGCATGGAAAATTTATCTGTGGAGGATCATCTGCTTCAGGACTGCTGTCAGGCTCGGCTGCCAGGGTGGCTGGTGTTGATATTGCCGTGGCAGGTAGTTCTTTCTGTGCTGGCTGTTCTTCTTCCTTTTCCACTCTAGGCTCATTCAACTGTTTCCCACTCCTGGTTGATATGGTTTTGCACTACTCATATGTGGGCTTAGCTGCTGCCTCTGAACTGTTAGATGTTGCACCCATTGTCCTGCTACTATAAATCGCAGTGAACTGCCCAAATTGGGTCTCCAGGTTCTTTATCGCAGCCTCCTGGTTGTTCATCCTCATCTCTGTCATATCCATAAATGACTCAGTTTTATCAATAAACTTATTTATACGAACAATAAATTCACTAGTGTTAAAACATAAAAGTTTGAAGGGTTGCTTCTAGTGAATTATTGTTTTGTGGTTGCCGAGCTTGCTGTCTGGATTGGTTTTGCTGGTAACCTCCCTGCTCCGGTTGTGGATTGGCGGCAGTTTTGGGATTGCTCGATGCAAAATTTGGATGATTGTTCCAACCAGGGTTGTATGTATTCTTGTTGGGCTTGTTGTTCCTCTCGTATCCTCCCATGAAATTGGCAGATGCAGTACATTCAGAGGAATCGTGGTTGCCCCCACACTCATCACAGAATGGTTCTACAGCCTTGGCCTCATAGACTTTCCAGTGGGTTTCACCATGTTAATAACCAGCTCTGCCAGCTTGTCAAGGCGGGCATTGACAGATTCTGAGGCTTCTACCTCGTTTACAGTGGATGACCGCCTAACACCGCTTCGGCGAGCTGTTAGGTACTTATAATCGTTCTTAGCGGCTTGGTTCGGGGTCCGCAGTACCTTCTTTGACGGTCTGTCAAGGATGATTCCGTTGGCTGAGGCATCAATCATCATCCGAGTTGGGTAGTTCACCCCATTGTAGAACATTGACACCTGTGTCCAAGGGGGGAAACCATGGAGCGGGTAGTTGTTAAGCATCTATTGGTACCGGTCACATGCTTCATACATTGGCTCATCATCCCCTTTTCGGAAGGCTGTGATTTCATTTCTCAATCTATCTGTGACATTGGATGGGCTGAAATGATCCAGGAAATCCTTACACAACTCTGTCCATGTGTTGAATGACCCTTTTGGCTGGTTGTTCAACCATTGCTTTGCCCTATCCCTCAGTGAATAGGGGAATAATCTCAGCCTTAGCACATGTTGGTGGACTCCGTGTATTTTGAATGCTCTGCATATGTCCAAAAATCCTCTTAAGTGCTGCCGAGCATCTTCTGTAGCAGTCCCTCCAAATTGCCCCAATGTGTTGATCATAATGAACATCACGAGCTTCAGCTCAAAGTGATCCGCCTCAATCTCAGGTTCTGTCACTGTTGGGTCGAACCCTCTGAAGACATGTTCCATGTAATCCCTGGTGGTTCGAACGTACTGTGGCTGCCTGGGCAGAATAGGGGACGACTACCTTGGTGGAACTTGTTGTTCTCTGGGCGGCGGGTCTTGCTGCCCGTCCCTGCCGTTCGGAGCATTATTGGCATGGTTGTCGTTTTCTATGTTAACCTCTGCTTTTCTTTCTTCTTTAGCTTTCCCTAGGGCTGTTCTGATTTCCTTTTTGAGTTCTCTTGCTCTTCGTTCTATATCGTCGTAATAAACGATTTCTCCTTTTGGATTTTCCCTGGTCATGCACTAGCAAAGGAAACTGTAAAATATTTTTTTTCGATTAAAAAAAATATAAACTAAAAATAAAATAAAGTGCAGAAATTAAAGAACGAATTTTGCTGTTACCAATCCCCGACAACGGCGCCAAAAACTTGTAGAGCGTTTTAGTGTTCTCTAAATATGAGCGCAAGTGTACACTCCTGTCAAGTAATAGTATAAAAGATATCATCTCCCACAGGGATTGGATAGCTTAACTCGATTCGCTGTTCCTGCACAAGAAAAGTAAATGCACAAATAAGTTGGTTTGTTTAAGAAGAAAATAAAATAAAACACAAGTAAATAAAAGGGAAGAAGTCAGATTGATAGAATGGGCATGGTTATGCTGCTGCTTAGTGTGAAACTACGTTCAATAGGACAAGTTGCTTTGCGCTGCTAGACTCTGCTGCCTTTGCGGGGGATGTCAGATAGGCTGCTGAGACGCTCTCGCTGCCTCGGCAGGGGAATGGAATTGTGTCTCGGCGGAAAACTCGGCAGAACTACAAGGCTCGGTAGAACGCTTCGAAAGTTATCTTGCTTATGTCTAAGTCAGAATGTTGTTGATGCCCACTGCAGGTAATACCAGTCGCGGCGTGAATCGTGCAAAGACAACAATTTTTATTCGTCCTCTTTTAGCTGCCTTAAACCCTAACCTATGTCTAGGCTAGATTGATCAACACCGTCTATAGATGACATCGTACTTACTCCTTTTGTAAGTTCGACTCTCTCGATACCGAACAAATGGATAGTAATCAACTAATCTTTCGCCTTAATTGAAAACTATGAAGAACACGGAATAAGCAAACCTTGAAGCTTTATTGCAAAAACAAACTTAAAATCCTAAACAACTGTTCTCACTCTAATTACAACATAACCCAAACCCAAAGAGAGTTTTAGAACATATATTACGCAAAGAAAACCTAAACTATGCCTAAGGGAAAACCTACGTTCTTTTGAAGTACAATTACAATGAGTATATATAGACATTAGCTTGGTCTAGTCCTTCTTGGAGTAGAAGTCTTCAAAGTAGCTTTTTGCAATAAATGCAACTCTAAATGCTGACTTCTTTGAGTTCAACATGGACTTTAATCACGTTGCCTTGCTTCGTAAGTAAGCTCGAGTTCCTCCTTCGGCGGCTCTGCCTGCTGCTACAGTCATCGGAAAATTGAGTGGACAACATCATTAAGATCAAGATTTTCTGATCTACAGATCACACTCCAGTTCTCCAATTCCTCAGTTTGCTTTCTTGGGCGGCAGATAGGGCGGTGGCATCTACTCGGGAGCTGCTGTCTCTGTCTGGAACTGCATCAGTAAAGCTACTCAGTTTGCTGCCTCAGCATCATGTCCTTAGCTCCTATCTCCTTCTGTCAACCTCTAGTACCTGAAACTAAAACTAAACTAAAACAGTACCTTTTCCTTACCAAATAACAGAAAATCAATACAAAACATGGCAGAGTAAAGAATACTGTAAAATACAATGTATGAACCTAATTATGCCTAAAATGTACTAAAAACAGCAATAATATGAGATGGAATGTGCATGAAATATAGAACTTATGGACACTTTACAAAATGCCATAGGGAATTTTTCCAGGACCTCCACAAAGACAATAAAACCCTAACGCCAACTCGCACAATCCAGGGTGGAGAGATCATCCTAATTTTAGTTATAACCCAATGTCGAATCAACCCTATCAACCAAGGCCGCCTCCACCACAGTCGTACCAACCGCTGAAGCAATCATTCTAATCCATTGTCGAACGGCTGGCCTTGTCACAAGAAAATTTTCAGCTTCGAACTGAGGCGCATTTTCAAGAAATTTATAAGCAAAATAGCCAACTAGTACAGACTATGGGATGCCTCGAGTCACAAGGGAAGCTTACATCGCAAACCAAAACAAATCCTAGAGAAAATGTTAGCGCTATCACCCTCCAGAACAAACCCAAGTGGAACCGTTGTTAACCCTAAATCTCCAGAAAAGAATACCAAACGGTCCAAGGAGGAAAAGGAAATGTCACCTTCCAACTTCCAAGGTACGTCTTCAATGCGTCCACCTCCTCCACCTTCTTCTCATGAAATCGCACCACCCTTCCCATCGAGATTGGTGAGGCATGAAAAAAGAGCCGAAGAGAAGGAGATCTTAGAGGTATTCAAAAAAGTGCAAGTCAACATACCCCTCCTAGAAGTAATCCGACAAGTGCCAAGGTATGCCCGATTTTTAAAGGAGCTTTGCACCACAAAGAGGAAACTAACTGGTCACGAGAAGGTGAATTTGGGAGAACATGTCTTCATTGTATTTTAGCGAAAACTCCAACCAAAAATGAAGGACCAAGGTATGTTTGCTATACCCTGCAAAATAGGAAATGTCTTAATTAAACGCGCAATGTGTGACTTAGGAGCTTCAATTAATGTAATGACTCTCTCTGTTTATAAAATGATCACTAATGAGTCTTTGAAGGAAACAAGAGTAACTATCCAGTTGGCTGATCGTTCTATTATCTATTCGAAGGGAGTGCTCGAAAATGTCCTAGTAAAGGTAAACGACCTCATTTTTCCGGCGGATTTCAATGTCATCGACATGGAAAACGACGGATCAAACACTTCTTCTGAAATCCTTCTCGGTCGACCCTTCCTTAGTAGGGCGAACACAAAAATTGATGTTAGGAGTGGCGTTCTTACCATGGAATTTGACAGTGAGATCGTTAAGTTTGACGTTTATAAAGCAATGCAACATCCAGATTCTATGGAAAACGTTAGCTTCGTCGGCATTTATGAACCTTTAGTTGGTGAACTTGTTGAATCTAATTTATTTGATGGTTTGTGTAGGGAATTGGAAGGCAACAACGAAAAAATTAGGGAGTTGAAAAATACTTAATTTGTTAACTCTGATCTACACTTAACCCCCTCAAAAATAAAAAATTTCCTTTTCATTTTGCAGGCACCAGATATCGAGTTAAAATTACCGCCATATAATTTGAAGTGCAAATTTTTTAGTAAAAAAGATATCTTGTCGGTAATTATTTTAGACAAGTTTTCAAGGCTGAAAAATGTTCGAAGAAATTATCAAATCTACAAGCACAAAACGAATGAACTCCATAAGCGCAAGAAGTGGAAAAAGTATTTGTTGTAGTGCCTGTAGTCTAAACTAGGTCATCGAGCTAAACGACGTTAAATAAAGCGCTAAATGGGGGCAACCTATTTTATTTTATTTTTTCCATGTTTTAATTTTTTTATTAAAATTTATTTTTCAGGTACCCAGGTTGAAATTAAATCGAACAATTGGTCTCTTGGAGCAGTTCAATTGTCCAAATAGTGGCAAAAAAAAATCCTTGCCGCAATTTGCTATAAAGTGCATGGTAGCCAAACCCATGGAATTAGACGCATTCCCCTATCAAACTCGGTCTGTCAGCTTATCCTTCGCCCAAATTTTAAAAAAAATTGACCATTATCATATTTCTTTATCTTTTACCTACTACTGTAAATTGTCCATAAGTTCTATATTTCATGCACATTCCATCTCATATTATTGCTATTTTAAGTACATTTTAGGCATAATTAGGCTCATGCATTGCATTTTATAGTATTCTTTACTTTGCCATGCTTTTTATAGATTATATTTTATTTGGTAAGGAAAAGGTACAGTTTTAGTTTAGTTTTAGTTTCAGGTACTAGAGGTTGACAGAAGGAGAGAGGAGCTGAGGACATGATGTTGAGGCAGCAGACCAAGGAGTTGTACTGATGCAGTTTCAAACATGGACAGTAGCTGCCGAGTAGTTGCCGCCGTCATACCTGCCGCCCAGGGCAACAAAGTGAGCCTGCCGCCCAGGACAACAAAGTGAGCCTGCCGCCCAGGGCAGCAAAGTGAGCCTGCCACCTAGGACAGCAAAGTGATCCTACTGCCCAGGACAACAAAGTGAGCCTGCCGCCCAGGGCATCAAAGTGAGGAGTTGGTAAATTGGAGTGTGATCGAAAGAGTAGAAAATCCTGATTCTAACGATGCCGTCCACTCTATTTTCTGATGCCTGGAGCAGCAGACAGAGCCGCCAAAGGAGAAGAATGAGCTTACTTGCGGAGCAAGGCAACGAGAAAAGAAGTCCAAATTCAAGTCAAAGAAGTCAGAATTTGAAGTTGCATTTAATGCAAAAGCTCTTTCAAGACTTCTACTCCAAGGAGGACTTAACCTAGACTATGGCCTATATATACTTCATATATTTTTGTATTTTAATATATACAACTTAGGTTTTCCCTTAGGCATAGTTTAGGTTTTCCTACCGCTATTATGTTCTAAAATTAGTTGTGAGAACGGTTGTTTAGGATTTTAAGTTTGTTTTTGCAAATAAAACTACAACGTTTACTCATTCCATGTTCTTCATAGTTTTCAATTAAGGCAAAAGATTAGTTGAATTCTATCCATTTGTTCGATATCGAGAGAGTCAAACTTACGAAAGGAGTAAGTACGATTTCATCTATAGACGGTGTCATCAATCCGGCCTAGACATAGGCTATGGTTTAAGGCGGCTAAAAGAGGACGAATCAACATTGTTGTCTTTGCACGATTCACGCCGCGACTGGTATTATCTGTAGTGGGAATCAACATCACTCTAACTTAGACATAAGCGAAGTCACATTCGAAGCGTTCTGCCGAGCCTTGTAGTTCTGCCGAGTTTGCCGTCGAGACACAGTTACGTTCCCCTGCCGAGGCAGAGAGAGGGTCTCATCAGTTTACCTGCCATCCACCGCCGTGGCAGCAGAGTCTGACAGTGCATAACAACTTGTCCTATTCAACGCAGTTTCACACTAATCAGCATCATAACCCTGCCCTCTCTATCAATATGATCACTTCCTTATTATTACTTGTGTTTTTACTTTTCTTTTCAACAACCATCTTACTTGTGCATTTATTTTACTTGTGCATGAACAACAATTCGAACCAAGCTGCCCAATCCCTGTGGGAGACGATATGTTATATACTATAACTTGACAAGAGTGTTCACTTGCTCTCATAAATAGAGTACACCCAAACGCTCTACAAGTTTTTGGCGCCGTTGCCGGGGATTGGTAACATCGAAATTCGTTTTAATTTTTCTGCACTCTTAATTTTATTTGCATTTAATTTCAGTTGAAAAGAAACTATATGGGAAAGTTCTTATTCAGGTGCCCCACGAATTAAGGGCAGCAATATTTGTGAAAGTTCTTGCAAATTTTGTGAAGGCAATCATGTGTTCGAAAGTTACCCCAATCTTTTTGCAACAGACATGTCGAGAAAAACCACTTGGTAGTGGATGTCTGAATATGAACAACAGATGCCGCCGCATCAACAACAGGGACAGCTGATGCTACTGCCGCAGTTGCCACCGCAGCAGTAAGATTTTTCATGGTATGATTAAAAATCTCAAAAAAAATTTACCATTACAATTTTGCTGTAGAAAGCGACATGCCATGGGAATATAGCTATCCGCAAGAAAAAAAATCTTTGGAGGACACACTTCGAACCTTCCTTGCGCTCACGGATAAAGTGACAACTGTTATAGACGCCAGCATCACTAAGATGGATGCATGGCTAAACAATTCAGACCTCATCAATGCCATAGATGAATCAGAACAATTAAGTCAGAGAGATACTGATGTCCTAGGACAAGAGGACGAAGAGCAACACGAGGAAAGATCTCTGATGTGTGAGGAGCAATTAGAAACTCCAAACCAAGAAGATGCAGAACACTGCCCGGGCAGCAAGATTGACAGCTGTTCCGGCAGCTACCTAGAACTATGCCCTGAGGAAGAACTGACAACACCTGAGCAAAGCTATGCCTCAGCAGAGAGGCCCGCCACGACAAAAGCCTCCATAATGACGCCCGCCTCCACAGACACCTCGGTAGCTATTGATTATATATATCTAGAGGAGTTGGTAAATTGGAGTGCGATCGAAAGAGCAGAAAATCCTGATTCTAACGATGCCGTCCACTCTATTTTCTGACGCCTGGAGCAGCAGACAAAGCCGCCAAAGGAGAAGAATGAGCTTACTTGCAGAGCAAGGCAACGAGAAAAGAAGTCCAAATTCAAGTCAAAGAAGTCAGAATTTAAAGTTGCAATTAATGCAAAAGCTCTTTCAAGACTTATACTCCAGGGAGGACTTAACCTAGACTATGGCCTATATATACTTCATATATTTTTGTATTTCATTATATACAACTTAGGTTTTCCCTTAGGCATAGTTTAGGTTTTCCTACCGCCATTAAGTTCTAAAATTAGTTGTGAGAACGGTTGTTTAGGATTTTAAGTTTGTTTTTGCAAATAAAACTTCAAGGTTTACTTATTCCATGTTCTTCATAGTTTTCAATTAAGGCGAAAGATTAGTTGAATACTATCCATTTGTTTGGTATCAAGAGAGTCGAACTCACGAAAGGAGTAAGTACGATTTCATCTATAGACAGTGCAATCAATCCGGCCTAGACATAGGCTAGGGTTTAAGGCTGCTAAAAGAGGATGAATCAACATTTCTGTCTTTGCACGATTCACGCTGTGACTGGTATTATCTACAGTGGGCATCAACAACACTCTGACTTAGACATAGGCGGAGTCACATTCGAAGCGTTCTGCCGAGCCTTGTAGTTCTGTCGAGTTTGCCACCGAGACACAGTTCCGTTCCCCTGCCGAGGCAGCGAGAGGGTCTCAGCAGTCTACCTACCATCCACTGCTGTGGCAGCAGAGTCTGGCAGCGCATAACAACTTGTCCTATTCAACGCAGTTTCACACTAAGCAGCAACATAACCCTGCCCTCTCTATCAATCTGATCACTTCCTTATTATTACTTATGTTTTTACTTTTCTTTTCAACAACCATCTTACTTGTGCATATACTTTACTTGTGCAGGAACAACAATTCGAACCAAGCTGTCCAATCCCTGTGGGAGATGATATCTTATATACTATAACTTGACAGGAGTGTGCACTTGTGCTCATAAATAGAGTACACCCAAACGCTCTACAACTACCAATCCCTAACCGTGGACCCCACCTGTCCAATCTTATTTTTAAACCACCTACCCAGTTAAACTCTCCCTTCCCTTATCTATTTTTAAATTTCCTCAACCTTTCCACTTTTAAACCCACACTATGGACCCCACACCTTTTTACCCAACCTACACCCATATTATTCAGGTGATAAACAAAAAATAAAGATATCCCCTATCCTTATCTTTCCATTCATCTTTTGACCAACTCCTTCTCTTTTTAAATTATCGTGGGCCCCACTTGATGATAGCACCTTACCCTTTTCCGAATTTCAAAACCAACCAATCATTATCTCAATACCATTCCCATTAAAATATTCCCATAGACCCCACCTCTAATAGCCTATCACATCCTACCTCTCCTTTTGACCCAATTATTCCTCACGTGCATTATTTCCCCAAACCTAAACCCACCTTTTCTTTATTCTCAGCCACCGTCAACACCATCTCTTTTCGACTTCAACCCATTCGACTCACTCTTCCCTCACTTTATTCTTTCCGATCACCATGGTGAGAACACGAGATCAAGCATGCCGACTCCCTTAAATGCCGGCACCCATTGTCTTTGGAGGCCGTCGATGGATGGTGCCACCTTAATTAGCTCAGGGAGTGTAAATTCATGTCAAATTCTTTTTATTGCTTATCTGATTGATTTCCTCACGCTCTCTTGATTTTACTTCATTTAAGCTACTTGTTGTTATCTTTAATTTCGCCTTGTCTCTTCGCTTTCCATATGATTTGGTATCTTTCTTGTTTTGAACCTTAGGATGCATGATAGAATGGCTTGACTAGTGATTATCTATAGAATTTTCTTATGATATTCCTTGATTCGTTCGTTAACATGATGCTTATCTTAGTAAAATTAACCTTTCATGCGATCTTTGAGCCTAATGAGCATTCATCTTTATTTTTGCTCTTTGTTTCATTGAGTGTGCCAAGTTAATTTTTTTGCATTCTAGAACTTGTGGCAGAATGCTTGTCGAGACTACATTCTTTGAATATGATGCTTTAGTGTGATAGAGCACTAGGTTTTAACCCCTTTTCTCTTCCCAAAAATGGCCTACCCTTTGATTATTTATCCCTTAGATAGCTAATTTTGAGCCTTGGCATTTTCTTTGATTTACCATATTTTAACCCGAACCGATTTTTTTTTGTTCTTCACTCTTTTTGTCACCCTTTTCAGGACAAAGTTAAGGTTATTCCAAAGCAAAAAATTCAAAAAAAGAGAGAAAAAAACTGTTGAAAAAAAACAAATTCGGATCAACACAATGCAGTAAAATTCCAGCACTACAGAAAAATCAGTGCTGAAAAATGATTCGAACAGTAGCAGCAAAAAACAGAATAAAAAAAGTAGGAAAAAATAGTGTAGTTCAGTTTGGTTCGAACAGAGCAAAAAAATCCAGTGTAGATTCGAACAGTAAAAAACAATATGGTTCGTGTATAAAAAAGGTTCGAAAAAAATGATCAATAAGCGTTGATTATTGTTCCCTTCAAAAAGTTCTTTGGAATACTTTTTCTTTGTCTTGAATATTAACCTTATTCTTTAGCCTTTTATCCTACCCAAACCTTACCCCCATTACAACCCTTTTAAAAGACCTCTTGATTTTTGCATCATATTCATTCTTAGTAGTGGAGATAGGATTTATTTACAAGCCTATGGTAATTCTTTGATTAATTGTGGCTTGAGTGATCATTTACCCTAAACACTTTGAGCGAGATGAGGGAATCCTTGTGAGGGTACTAGAGTTTGCACCATTGATATTAAATAGTTATTGGAATGTCTACATTTTGATAAAATTGTTTCTAGGCTTGCCGTTCTCTGATTTCTTCTTAGGTTTCATACTTTTTTAGATACTAAGTCACACCGGAAACTTAGAGACTTTGTGAAATTAAGGATGGAGACTTGAGCTTTAATTGGTTAAATTCGGACATGCTTGAAGACAAGCATATGATAAGTGAGGGGGAATTTGATAAGTAGCTAATATGGTCACTATTTTAGCCTTAATTATGCCTCAATTGGTTGAATATGATGTCGATTCAGGACTTATTGTGTGTGTTTCGCGCAGGCCCTTGAATTTGAAGATTACATTGAAAAGAGGCTAAATTCTACAATTTTTCTTGATTTATGGCTGGATAAGTGGGCATGAACTGGGGCATGAAAGTGCTGACTGGGCGACACGTCAACAGCTTCTAGAAGATGACATCAGCAATGCTTGATAGCTTATCAGCCGCATTCTAGGTAACTTATTAGCCGAAATTTGGATTAAAACTTGGGGATTATCCTTCGTTTTTAAATTTAAACACTTTAGGATTTATTTTTTAATCTCTTGGGAGTTATCTTTTGTATTTTAAATATTTTTGGAATTATCTCTTATCATTTTAGAGTAATTTTAGGGTTTTTTAGATACTATAAATACCTCATTTGGGGTGAAACTCAAAGCATCTCTTGTTCTTGGTTTTAATTTTACTTTAGGTTTATAAAATTTCTCTTCTTTTTAGTTCTTTATTTTCTTTAACTTCTTACTTTATTTTTTGAAAATTATGCTAAGTATGATTTCTTTCATAATCATGCTTAGCTAAATTTTCCTTAGCCAAAGGCTAAATTTTCCAACGGGAGGAACGGAAAGCACTTAAATAACTTCAGGTTTTTTTCTCTCAGTTTTCTAAGCTTCATTTCAAAAATCAAAATGATTTCAAAACCAAAAATTGACGTTGGTCAGTATGTTGTTTTAGTTTAATGTGTGGGAGGAAATATCGGCTATTGAAGCACATTCGAATTCCTGGGAATACACTTAGCAAAATTGTTTGCTAAGAGTAAACTGAGATCAGAATCAGTTATTATTGAAACAACATAATCCGAGTCAACTTTTACTTAAACATTTTGGTCTACAACATTGTTGTTGATTAGATCAATTTCCAAAATCGTTATCAAAGATAGCACTTAGGTATTCGATATCAAGGATTTATCCTTGAAAACAGGTAACCGACCTGAAGTGAGAAAATCTTTTTTCCAATGACCCGAGGAAACTGAGTCAAAGCGAGAGCCTAAGGCTAATCTTTATCATATTAAATTCACTCTTTTTAAATATTTTCTACAATCTCTTGTTTTACTTAATTCACAAACCACCCCCTTTTTACTTAAATATCATTCATTGTCTTCTTGGCTCACCGATTGAACAACACAAATCAGGAAGTTTTCTTAGTCCTTGTAGGATCGACCCTTACTTCTCTTTTACTACGCTTAATTTCCTTTATTTATTATTTGAGAATAAGGAATTATTTTGACGCGAAAATGACACGTGTCATATATATATATATATATATTTCCAGTGAAGTCTTTGATTAAGTACTTATTGTTATTTTGTTTAGTATGCATATTCTTTAATGGTGTGCATATTTAACTTCGGCTTTAACTTTGAATTTATTTGGGGTATATTGTTATTTGTCGCAATGCCATTAATCTTATAAAATTTATATTTAAATCAGTTTGATCTTTTTTTTGGTTACTATGGATACATTAAAGTTTCATGTGATCACTATATAAATAATTTATTTATATGATACTTCTGATTTTGATTAAAGTTTAATGATTCGAATTCGGGTTTTTATGTTTGTAAATGCAAGTTTAAGGAATTTTTGAGAAACTGTCAAAGATTGTGGTTTTCTCGATTTCTGGTAGCCCCATTTAGACAACTTTATTTTGGATTATTTTGGAAACTTAAGTGTTATCAGAAAATTTCAGGTTTGATTGCTACAAAATTTTAATTTGAATACCGATATATTTATATTATATATTTTGGGATAAATTAATTGAAACATTAAGTCACCAAAGTGACCTCTATTGTGGAAATTATTTTTATTTTGAAATATAGAAGGTTTTGTGCATGTATGTCGAATAATGTTAGTATTAATCGGCCCAAAGGAAGGTTAATAATTAACATTATTACATGTGCAACTGTGGTAATAAACATGTGATAATTATTCAATTTTATATGTGAAGAATAAATCGTCCCAAGGGAAGATTTCTGTTTGACATGTTCTTATTATCAATGTTTGATTATTGTACCAAAATATCACTTGCAAGTTAATGTTTTGTCCAAAGATGAAATATTAATAGAGTGTCTGATATCTTGATATGATGTTTACCTTTATTCAAATTTATTATTATTTTGGTTATCTTTTAATTTAATTGAAAGATAAAATTAAGGAAAATATTTTGAAACAAATAAATTCATATTTTGGCTTCGAATGTCTAGTATTTTAATGGATTAATTGCAACAAATGTCACCAAAGTGATTGCTTTTGTGTAGATTAGTTTATTTAAAATATCAAGATGATTATGTGATTTTGTAATTCATGCGTTTATTAATTGGTCCAAAGGAAAGTTAATATTTGGCAGAATTACAACGACAATTGTGGCGATAAATGTGTGACAATTATAAGGTATTTTATGTGAGCAATACGTTAGTCCAAAGATTAATCTATTGTTTGACATAGTTTATTGTCAATGTTTGATTGCTACAACAAGAGTACCGCTTACAGTTAATATTACTGTCCAAAGACTTGATATTAATGTTGTGCTTGGTATCTTAAGGGGAATTAGCCATTATTTTGAACTTATTTGTTTACTTATGAATATTTATGTGAGCTTGTTTTAATTTTATTTATTATTTTGTTCTATATTTAGTTAATTTATCCTTTGGTGTCACAAAATCTGTTAAATACATTCTACACTCATGTTTAGTGAAACTAATTTCAAGGAATAAGAAAAGACACTTACATATAGTATTTAGTTGTATGAACATAGACTTTGCACCAAGAAAATAACATTTTGCACCTCTCACAGCGATAAGCACCCATAAAAGGTATTTTGAGAAGTGAGTTCGTTCGAATTGCATGAGTCTAATGATCATAAAGCACACCACTCTAGATGTCTTCTAGAGCACAAATCTAAAGAGATTACTCATATTAAGGGTTTTCTTGACGAAATTCAGAAATGCTTTACCCAAAACATTAAGGTTAAGATGACATCACTTATGTCTTCTTTGATGTCTATGAAATATAAGGGTTAAGGAAATGTGAGGGAGTACATTATGAAAATGTTTAATATTGCTTCAAAATTTAAGACACATAAGATCGAACTTTCTAAGAATTGTTTGTTCTTATGGTTTTGGCACCGCTTCCTATACAATTTAACCAATTCAAGTAACAATTGTAAAAGGGAGAAATAGACTTTATTTGGGCTCATTTCTCATTTTGTTCAAGAGGAAGAAAAATTGAAGCATTATAAGTGTACAAGTACTCATTTACTGTCTCTAAGAATAAGGGCAATAAAAGAAAATATTATAATAAAGTTGCTAAGGGTCCTACCCAAAAGAAACGACAATAAGTTACAAAGTGTTGATTCTTTTGTATAAGTTTGGACACATGTAAAGAAATTAAACTTCAAAAGCGAGCAACTACTTCGGTTATTTTGAGTGATCCATGAGCTGTAAGTTTTATGATCCCACAATTAAGATTATTTTAAGGAGATATTTATAACTTTTTTAGGATGTTGAGTTTGGAGGGAGAAATAAGGTTAGATACATTGCTATTGAGGAGAAATTGAATTATAATTTAATTCCTACTATCACTTTTGACAATGTTTAAATTTTCACACCTATCATTAATCAAGAAGTGAAGTACCTCAGCAAAACAATGTTGAACAACTCCCATTCAAGATAAGATAATTGTTTCAGAAGAACAAACTCAACAACCTAAAAAAAACAGGTGTCATTAAAGAGGTCCACGAGAGGAAGGAGAAATACTATTCCAGATTATTATATTGTATTTCTTTAAGAAAATAAGGATAACAATAGAATGATAGAAAATGACTCAATCTTTTTTTTTTATCTGATCATAAAAGTTCTAACTCTCAAAAGTGGATTGATGTCATTCAAGACGAGTATAATTTTATGCAAGACAATAAAGTTTAGGACCTTGTCTCATTACCTAAAGGTGCAAACCAATTGGTTGTAAAGGAATATTTAAAACAAAGAGGGATGCAAATATGATATTGTGGATAAGTATAAGGAACATATTGTATCTAAAGGATATAATCTAAAAGAAGACATTGATTTTGTAGAGACTTTCTCTCAAGTTCCATTGAAAGACTCCTTTTAGATAATCACGACGCTTGTTTTTTGTTTTAATCTTGAGCTACATAAGATGGATGGTAGGCTTGTGTTTTTTAATGGCGACATTGAAGAAACTATTTATATGGTACAATAATAGAGTTGTGTCTTATGATACAATTTCAATGATATGTAAATTAAAGAAATCTATCTATGAGCTTATATAGGACTCTCATTAATGAAATTATAAATTTCATATTGATCATCTTATTCAATTTTAAGATGGATTTGGTTGACAATTGTATGTACTACAAGTTCAGTGGGAGTAAACCAAGTGATACTCATATTGCTAAAGAAGACAAATATTTTCTTACTCAATGCCCTAAAAGTAACCTTGAAATTTAGAAAATACAAATGATTCCATATGCATAAGCTATTAAGAATCTAATTTATGTTCAAGTATGTATGTGTTTGGATATTGTGTACATTGTTGGAATGTTAAAGAGATATTTAGGAAAATCTAGTATGGACTATTGGACAACGACCAATAGAGTTGTGAGATATATTTAGAGAACAAAAATTACATGCTTAGAGTTTTGGCAAGTTAGAGATCATCAAGTTTATAGAATTCGATTCTATTAGAATATTGATGCAAAAGAATTCTGTCACATGAGCTGCTACTTATAGATTGAATAAAAAGATCACTTAAGTTATTTTGTGACAATAAATATGCATTCATTTATTCTATAAATAATAGGAGCACTTCAAATTTGAAGCATACAAATATTAAGTTCCTAGTTGTTAAAGAAAATTCAGAGTGGTTGTGTGTCTAATGAGCATGCTGGTACAAACTCCATAATTGTGCACTTATTAAGAAACTATCACCCTAGGTCTTTCATGAGCACACTACTCATGTGGGTGTAATGCTATTTAAGGATATTCAGTTTTAGTGGGAGTTTGTAATTTTGAAAAAATGCTCATTCGGTTTAGACACAATTTAGGTTACTTTGGTTTAAGGATATTTTAAGATTATTTTTTGCAAAAAAAGAAGTTCTTTTGGTTTATGCACACTCTGAATTCAGTAAAGTTTGATCTCACTAAGGTTTAGGAGGACCAAATGGAAATAGACATGTTCGATTCACATTTCCTGTAATTTTCCATGCCACGCATCCATGATTGATCTATGTCATTTGACTATGTTTGTATATATGACCATTGATGGGTCTAGTTGTTAAGTTCGTAAAAGTCCTACATTTTAGCCCTAGTTTAGCTCAATTATTGGTGCACTTAAGCATGTTTTAGTTGCATTTATTAGGTAACCATACACAAAATTGCATAGATTAGATAATCTGCCATGTTTGATGAATTTCACTATTTTTCTCTATAAAAAATATTGCTCAGGTATGTGTTTTACTGTGCGCAAATACCCGCTCAGACAAACAATGTCGAGGCAGCAAGAAGGACAGAAGGAAGGAGCTGGACAATCGATGGAAGATGCTGATGTACCCGCTGAAGAGCTGACCAGACTAAGCTACGGAGGAAAATCCCAGAGTAAGGAGCCCTACTGAGCCACTCACACCAACACAGACCTCTGTCGAGGCAGCAAATGGTGCGTCGCCGAGGCAGCAGCCCAAGGAAACTGAAAATTTGCAAAGTGGTATGTGAATGGAAGAACACATCAATCCCGATTTTTAGAGACCACTTGCATGCAGATCGGAGCCCAAAAGCCCAAGAAAAGCCACGGTCAAAGTTATGGTGGAAAAAGTCTAACGGGAATCTAGGAAGAATTAATGATAGAGATTTGTTCTTTTAATGAGTTGTAATCTGATTCTAACTAGTACTCCTACCCTAAACCGACTTTGACCTAGGCCATGTCCTATAAATATGTAACCTAGCCGGCTAGGAGGGAGATCGAGTGATTTTTGAGAAAACCCTAATGCTCTATTCATCCATCATGTTCTAAACTTCTCCTAGGGCTAAGGGTTGGTTTTGTTGAGTAATTGTGAGAGATTACTTGTATTTGTTAAGTTTTTAGTGTTTGCAATAAAACTTCAAAGTTTGTTTACTCTTGGCATTATTCTTATTTGCAATCAAATCGGGAGAGGAGAGAGCAATTATCAATTTGTCTAATATCAGGAGAGTTAGACTCACGAAACGAGTAAACACGGTTTTATCCAACTTGGGGTGAAACTACTTCGGCTTAGGAATATGTTAGAAGTTCAGCGGCTAAAGGAGCCTTAAGATTGGTTGGTGTTCATCCCTCGATTCACTCCGGGAGGTATTATCAAGACGTGTTCGCCAATAGCACTTCGACTTAGGGATAAGGAGGAGTCACTGAAGGAAGCCGTACCAAACTTTGAAGCATCACTCAGCCGCCCGGGCAGCACATCATTCTCTTCCGCGGCGGGTCATCTGCCGAGGCATCACCTTGACAACTGCCAAGACAGCTTAGTCAATTTTACAGCACTTGAACCAGGACAAAACATTCAATATCCACACTACGACGCATTCCAATACTGGACCATTCTCTCAATCTGATTTCTCAACTTTTTAATTTACTTGCTCTTAGTTTTAGTCAAATCAAATATCAACCACTTGTATTTTTACTTTTACTTGTGCATTAAGATAAATTCTAAAGAATTTCTCAATCCCTGTGGAGATGATATCTTTTATATTACAACTAGGCATCAGTGTACACTTGCACTGTAGAGACGATATCTTTTATATTACTTGTGCAGTAAGATAAATCCCGAAATGCCCATTGCCTTATTACCTAGTGAAATGTTTTTGAATTGGATTGGAAGTCTTGGATCCTTGTTAGAAGTTGACATGATCTTTTGTTTTGTTTTATGTTCATGCCTAAATGTTAATAGCACAATGGGACCGAGGAGAGAATTACGATCTGGGTCGGTTGCTCCTGTTGATGGGCAACGTAATTAGGAGAACGAGGTTCTGCCTGGTGCAAATTTACCTCATCCACGGTCACCACCACCTGGGGATGAGGAGCAAGAACAACAAGGACAGGTTGGTCCGGTGTTGGGAGATTTGACACCTTTGGTACAGGCGATGACATGAGCATTCCAGGCTGTTATTGCTGGAGTGCAAGTCCAAGCACCTGATGCGGGGCAAACGTGATTGCCATTAGAGCTCTTGAGAAGTTTGGTAGGAGTGGAATATCGTGGTTTACCCCCTGAGGCATCCGAGGCTTGGATGGCCAGTACGATCCGGATATTGGATCAGATGGGGTGCAATGATGCACGGAAGTTGGGTTGTGCAGTGTCGTTGTTGATGGTGATGCATATACATGGCGGACGACTGTGAATGCGGCCTTGGAGCCGAAAGAGGTGGATTGGACTTTCTTTCAGTCTGCCTTCAAAAGAAAATATCTTGGAGTCAAATACTTAGACGATAAGAAGCGGGAGTTCATGTCCTTGGTGCAAGGGAACATGACGGTGGCTGAGTACGAGGTCCAGTTCATATGACCAAGCCAATATGCTACGGAGTTGGTGCCGAGTGATAGGCATCGTTGTGACCGCTTCCGATATGGCGTAGTTCAGGACGTGACGACGTTCATGCTTGTGTCTAATTACATGAATTTTGATGTGCTGATGACATGAGCTAAGGACATAGAGCAGAGCTTGGGTCTAACCTCGCGTGAGGTTGGTTCTATCACGGGCAAGAGAGCTGCAGATGTTGGCCCTAGTGGTGGGCAGAACAAGAGGAATCGTGACCGTAGATATCAGCCTGTGGCAAGGCGAGGTGCGCCAGCTCAGGGCGGCATGGCGAGGTTTGAACAGAACACATGCTGGTCTTGCGGTTCGCGTGAGCACTTGAGGCGAGATTGTCCCCGTGCGGCTCGTGAGGTGCAGCCTCCGGTGGCTGGGGGCAAATTCTTGTTGGAACTTCGGATCTGCTGACCACATGAGACGTGAGTGTCCCTTGTTAGCGGGAGGTGCTCAGGGTCGTGCACCTGTTGTGGTACTGTAGAGAGGCCGTGGGCGCGGCCGTGGTAACTTCCAGAGGAGAGAGGATGGGCAGAGAGGTGTAGCTCATGTCGTTGCGGTTCAACCAGAGGGAGGTGGTCATGCGAGGGTGTATGCACATCACGAGGGATGGAACGACACCGACGTGATTGCAGGTACCTTCGCCTTGCAATCCTTATCTTTGTTAGCATTGATTGATTATGGATCTACGCATTCATACATCATGAGTGAGCATGCACATTTTCTTGATATTGTTGTTGAGATGCTAGACGTAGGGATGCAAGTAACAAGCTCTTTTGATGAGACTGTTGTTACAAGGAAACTCTATAGGAGATGTCCATTATCTGTTCAAGGCCATGTGTTTTCAGTCGATTTGATGGAATTAACTTTTTATGGTTTTGATGTGATTCTTGGAATGGACTGGTTGGTTGAGAATCGAGATGTAGTTGATTTTGATATTAAGCGAATTACCTTAAAACTTGCGGATGATTACGAGGTAGTAATCGTAGGCGAGAACGTGAAGTTCTTGTCTAATGCAATTTCAGCTCTTGAAGCGAGTTGGATGATGGAGTTGGGTTGCGAAGCTTTCTTGGCGTATGTGATAAATCCTGGTACGAAGGAAGTGCGGGAGCAAGACATACGAACAATATGTGAATTTCTGGGTGTTTTTCCTGAAGAGTTGCCTGGGTTGCCACCCAACCGGGAAGTTGCGTTTGGCATTGAGTTGTATGAGAATACGAGTCCCATGTCCATTTCCCCTTATCGCATGGCACCTAAGAAGTTGAAGGAGTTGAAGGCGCAACTTCAGGAGTTGCTTGATCGAGGGTTCATAAGGCCAAGTATTTCACCTTGGGGTGCGTCAGTCTTGTTCTTGAAGAAGAAGGATGGCTCGATGCGTATGTGCATAGATTATCGGCAACTGAACAAGTTGACGATTAAGAACAAATACCCTTTGCCGAGGATTGATGATTTGTTTGACCAGTTTCGTGGTGCTTCAATGTTTTCGAAGATTGATTTGAGGTCAGGGTATTATCAACTATATGTTAAGGATGTAGATGCACCTACGACAGCTTTAGGACAAGGTATGGCCATTATGAGTTCTTGGTGATGCCGTTTGGATTGAAAAATGCACCGGCTGCATTCATGGATATGATGAATAGGGTGTTCCATGAGTTTCTAGATCAGTTCGTGGTGGTGTTTATCGATGATATTCTCGTGTACTCGCGTATCGAGGATGATCATGATAAGCATTTGAGGATTGTGTTCCAAGTGTTGTTGGAAAATCAGCTTTATGCTAAGCTGAGCAAGTTTGAGTTTTGGCTCAGGGAAGTCATTTTTACTGGACATGTGGTGTCATCCGTAGGTATTTGGGTTGATCCACACAAGGTCGAGACGGTGATTAGTTGGAAAATGCCTAAGTCGGTAACGGAGGTGCGAAGTTTCCTTGGTTTGGCTGGATATTACCGGAGGTTTGTCGAGGGTATTTCTAAGATTGTTGTTCATTTGACCAAGTTGTTGCAAAAGAATGATCGCTTTGAGTGGACGGATGTTAGGCAACAAGCTTTCGAGAAGTTGAAGGAAGCTTAGACGCATGCTCCTGTCTTGATTCAACTAGAATCAGGTAAGTAGTTTGTAGTCTATAGTGATGCATCATATGTTTGTTTGGGTTGTGTGTTGATGCAATGTGGGAAGGTTGTAGCTTATGCGTCTAGGCAATTGAAGGTGCATGAGCTCAACTATCCTACTCATGATCTAGAGCTCGTTGCGGTGGTGTTTGCTTTGAAGATTTGGAGACATTACCTTTATGGTGAAAAGTGTGTGGTTTACACCGACCATAAGAGTTTAAAGTACCTCATGTCTCAAAGGGAGTTGAATCTTAGGCAACGAAGGTGGTTAGAGTTGCTTAAGGATTATGATCTGACAATTGAGTATCACCCTGGAAAGGCCAATGTTGCGGCCGATGCTTTGAGCATGAAGGTAGTTGTTGAGCTGAGAGCGATGTTTGCTCGGTTGAGTATATCGCGTGATGGTGGGTTGATAGCCGGGTTGCAGGTGAAACCTTCCTTGATTCAGCTAATCAAGGAGAAGCGGTTGCTTGATGATTCGTTGATGCCTCATGTTCAGGATATAGCTGATGGTAATGCAACAGATTTCTGTTTCAATGATGATGGAGTTCTATGTTTCAAAAGTCGAATAGTTGTGCCGAAAGGTGTTGAGTTGAGGCGCACTATTTTGACTGAAGCTCATAGCAGTGCTTTTGCTATGCATACAGGTAGTACTAAGATGTATCGTGTTTTGAAGGATGAGTACTATTGGGTAGGGTTGAAAAAGGATGTTGCTGATTTTGTAAGCAAGTGTATAGTTTGCTAGCGTGTGAAAGCTGAGCATCAGTTTCCTTCTGGTCTGTCACAGCCTTTGAGGATACCGAAGTGGAAATGGGAAAGGATTACGATGGATTTTGTGTTCGGTCTGCCTTTCACACCATCTAAGAAGAACTCCATATGGGTGATTGTGGATCATCTTACGAAGTATGCGCATTTCTTGGTTGTGCATACTACGTATACGCTGGATAAGTTAGCGGAGTTGTATATTGCTGAGATTGTGCGTTTGCATGGTGTGCCTAAATCCATAGTGTCGGATAGAGATCCGAGGTTTACAACAAGATTTTGGGAATGTTTACACCAGGCGTTGGGTACGCAATTGAATTTCAGCACTTCGTATCATCCTCGTACGGATGGACAGTCGGAGCGAGTTATCCAGGTGCTGGAGGATATGTTGCGATGCTGTGTGATAGATTTCCAAGGCTCTTGGGAAAAGCATCTGGCTTTGGTTGAGTTTTCCTATAATAATATTTTTCAGGCGAGTATACAAATGGCTCTGTATGAGGCTTTGTCTGGGAGAAAGTGTAGAACGCCTCTTTGTTGGGCTGAGGCAGGGCAAAAGTTGATTTCCTTGTTGGATATGCTTAAGGGAACAATTGAGAAAGTGAAGCTCATATGTGAGGGGTTGAAGGCTGCATCGGATCGTCAGAAATCTTACGTAGATTTAAAGCGTAGGGAGATTGAGTTTGCGGTTGGAGATCGCGTGTTCCTTAAGGTATTACCTTAGAAGAAGGTGATGAGGTTGGGACGTAAGGGAAAGCTTAGTCCGTGGTTTATTGGACCTTATGAGGTTGTGGAGCGAGTTGGTCCTGTGGCTTATCGGTTGAGGTTGCCTCCCGAGTTGGAGAAGATCCATGATGTGTTTCATATTTCTATGTTGCGGAGGTATAGATTGGATCCATCTCATGTGATGCCAGTTGAGAAGATTGAGTTGAATCCGGATTTATCCTATGATGAGGAACTAGTGAGAATTTTGGATTCGAGTACCAAAGTTCTTCGTGGTAAAACGATTGAGCTTGTGAAGGTGTTGTGGCAACACCGAGGAGTTGAGAAGGCTACGTGGGAAAGCAAAGTAGACATGTTGAGGTAGTTTCCGCATCTTTTTCCTTCAGGTAAAATTTCGAGGACGAAATTTCCTAAGTGGGGGAGAGTTGTAACACCTCGGTTTTGGGCCTAGGTGTTTTGCGAGTCGGGTTGGGCCGGTGGAACCGGTAATCGGTTGTTCGAATCGTTAAAAGGTGTTTCAGGGAAATCAAGGTTCAAGATGGGATAAAAATAAGATAAAAATTCCTAAAATCCTCTAAAATCATACTTAAGAGGTTGGTTAAATCGATTTTGAAAAACGGGTTTTGGAAAGTATACATTTTGGGTAGTGACCAAAATGTAAAGTTTTAATGTTGTGGAAAAGGGTGTTTTTCAAAAAGAGTCAAGATCTTAGAATATTTAGGGAGCTTAATGGCAATTAATCCTTTTCTCTAATTTGGCATGTGTTTTAAATGATTTATTAAATATTAAAATGGTTTTAAATTTATTTAATTAAAGAGGTAGTTATTTTGGTTAAAGGATTTTGACGATCATTTTCATTCTCTTCTTTTCACTTCAGCCAAACACTCTCCATTTGCTCTCAAATTCCAGATTTTCTTCACCTTCATTTCTTTTCTTGGTTTCCAACTTCATCTTTGTGATTTCTCTCAAATTCTTCAAGATTCTTGAAAGCTAAACTTGCCAAATTATAAAAGAGGCAAGGATTGGAGGTAAATTTCATGTTAACCCTCTAATCAAGGTTCTTTAATAAAATTCTAAAGATATTTGACTCTTCATTCATGGTTTTGAATGAGGTTTTGTTATTGATTTGATAAAATGATGAAATCTTGGTAGAAAAGTGGATTTAATGTGATTTTCGGAGTTGTGTTGATTTGATTTGTATGAGATGGTTTCTAAATGGGTTTCGAAAGGTTATGATGTTGAAATAGAGTTTTAATCATAGTAATCCCGAAATCCTTGAGATCCTTGGTTTTGAGGTGTTTTTTGTTACGTTTTTGGGGTGTAATGTGGAATCTGAGTTGCTGGAGGTATAAGAATGGTTTTAGGTTGTTTTTGGATGTTGATTTATGGTTAAAATGTGTTGGATGTGTTGGTTGATGGCTGGCTGAGTTTAGAGATCAATCGATTGAGTTTTTAGTTGTATCGATTGGGTAAATTGATGCTTTAGAGCAGGGCTGCGGGTTTTCTTTTGAGTGATGGTGTTTGAATGCATTATGGTGCATTGAATATCTATTTTTAATGTGTTGAAAACAGGGGATAGTGTTCCGGAATCGAACGAAGTGATTTTGGAGGCTTCAGACATTTGATTTGTGCCTCGGCGAGTGTGGTTTCGCAAGTCGGTGAGTGGAACTTGGTTTTCCAGCATGGAAACGTTTTAGAAAAGGTTTTGGGAACTTAGTAAGAGCTTGAAACGCTTTACTAAGTTCGAAAGTAAGTAATGTGAATTTCTCTCCCGAATTGTGCTAGTTTGAGACTTTGGTTGCACTTGATTTTAATTGCATTTACCTACTGTTTTAAAGCATGTTTTGAGTATATGAAACGTGGTTGATGATGCCATATGGTTTAAGGATGCACTAGGTAAGTGATCCTTGTATGCATGTGTTGATGCATGAGGTTTGAAGCATGGTTTAAGGCTTTTGATATGACTTACTATAAATGCTTTGCAAAAATAGAGAGGTGTGCATGAAATGTGGATTATATTGGCAAGTGATGTTGTATAAAGTGTTTTGTAAATGAAATCGGATATAGTTAGCCGGCTATAGGATTGAGTGCACTATAAACAAGTCGCCTTGGATGTTGAGGGGTTGTGATTGTATCGAAAACTCCATCTAAGTACCCTAACGATTGAGGATTGTTTAAGGTTGCAACGGTTAAGGGTAGCTCCCGGGTGCGAACCTTGTGTGTGTCCCGTCTCTCGTTAGTAGGCTATACATCTACCGATGAGTGGTGTTGACGGGTTGTAATTGTACCGAATACTTCACCACGAGTGTCAAAACGGTGGAGGGTTGCTCCCGTGTGTGAGCCTTGAGGTGCTGGTAGAGTGTATAAAGGGTTTGGGACAACCCTTGGTAATCCGTGTATCTGATACGTTTTTGAGAATTTTGTTTATCACTTGTAAGCCAATATAATGAAATGAAATGTTATGGAAATGTTGATGATGCATATTATAAAAAATGCAAGCTTTATCTTAAGCTTAGCATAATGATTTTTATGCTTGGAAGGCTTCATGTTGTGTAACAATGGTTTAATTGCAGGAAATATGTGATTCATGTTGCATGGAGTCTAGCATGCTGATTTTAATGTTAAAGTGCATGGTTTATCAAAAAAAGCTTGATGGTTTTGAAAAGAGTGTAAAATGGTTTTGTGCATTGATGATGTTTTAGGTTTTGAGCAATCCTCACTAAGCTTGTATGCTTATGCTCTCTTTGTTCATCAATGCAGATAATTAGGAGTTTAGAGGCAGCCACAACAAGGTATTTTTCTAAGAGACTTCTTTAAAAGTATGTTGAGGTTTTGAACTAGTGTAATATAGGCAATAGGGGTGTCCAATGCTATGAATATTGGTTGTTTGGTATTTTTGGTTGGTGCAAGCTTGATATGCATATTGGGTTTGTAAATGGCCTTTAAGTGTTGGTTTATGCTTGGATTTTGAGATTTGACCTTTTGGTGCTTATTTCTCTTAGGAAGCATGGCTTTAGTTCTCTTGACTTTGCTAATGATGCCTTGATGATATTTCTGCCATGAATCTTTGATTGATGAAGTGTATTTGAGTTGCAAGCATGCTTAGGTATATATCGGATTTATTTCGGATGATTAAAATCGAGTTAAACCAACAAATTTAGGCATTGCAGGCCGAGGTGTTTCGAAACACCCTTGCTTGTTTCGAAACGGGTGCTTGAAATGGCCTGAGCGTATTGAAATAGGGAGGTCCGTCTCGGTACACTTTGCTATTGTGAAACCCTGTTTCGAAACGGCTCAGGAGCTGTTTCGGAACGATCTCACGTTTCGAAACATGAGCCTCTGTTTCGATACACTCTTTCCTATACAGGGCTAGCTGTTTCGAAACGTCTCGTTGTTATTTCAGTTATGGGCATTTTTGAAGTTCTAATTCTTTGCATTTTAGTCCCTGATTGTCACATTTGTAATTAAATGAGTTCCAATGGTTATCTTGAGCCGAGTTTTTACAGTGAAACATGTAATGAACCTAATTAAAGGTTGGTAATCCTAATTTGGTAATAACCTTTACAAATTGTCAGATTTACAAAATGGTCCCTAAACCCAAAATTGGTGTTAATCGATGAATGCTCATATTGTATTTCAATCCGCCGCTTGTTGATCACATAGGAATGTAACTTGCATCTAGATAAGATAAAAAGGAAAAAAATTAGGGTCGTTTATTGAGGTAAACCTTCCCGGTTTACTTCAATATTCCCCGTGTGACATGTTCGGTTCGGTCTATCGGCTAGGCCAGGTCGAGGGGGTTACAATCAATGTAATGCCCAAAACAGTGTTTGAAAAACTGGGCATTGGAAAAGCTTGGCCTACGACTGTCATGCTCCAGTTGGCTGATCGCTTTTATGTACACATTGAAGGAAAAATCGAAGATATCCTGGTAAGAGTGGATAAATTTATATTCTCTGCTGACTTCCTTGTTTTGGATTGTGAGGCAGATAAGCATGCACCGATCATACTGGGGAGACCATTCCTAGCCACAGGCAGAACTCCAATTGACATGGAGAAGGGAGAATTAACCATGAGGGTAAACGACCAGCACATAAAGCTCAATGTACTTCAGACACTCAAGCAAGCTGATAACAAAGAGGAGTGCCAGCTGATCCAGGCAACCATGGAAGTAAATCTTACACAGGATGCCCCTGCCTCAGCAGCCACTGCCCGACCAGAAATTCTGGGCACTGCTTCGACAGCTACTTAGATGACTGCCAAGACACCTGCCTTGGCAGCCAGCCTGAAGACTGCCCTGATGACCCTAAAGAGGTAAACTGGACCGGTACTCATCCTAGTAAGTATTTCGAACCTCTTAAATACACAACAAAAGAGAGTACCGTTGAAAAATCATCTATAGAGCAGCCACCCAAACTGGAAGTTAAACCACTGCCCGAGCAGCTTAAATACGTTTATCTTGTACAGAATGACACTTTGCCCGTGATTATTTCTTCCAAGTTGACGCATGAACATGAACATCAGTTGGTTGAGATGCTCAGGTGGCACAAACAAGCCATTGGATGGGCTATTGCTGATCTAAAAGGAATCAGTCCGGACGTTTGCATGCATAAGATTCTCCTAGAGGGCAACCATAAACCAACCATTGATGCCCAAAGACGGCTAAATGAGGCCATGAGGGATGTGGTAAGAAAAGAAGTGTTCAAGTGGCTTGATGCCGACATCATTTATCCCATATCCGACATCACATGGGTGAGCCCGGTCCAATGTGTGCCTAAGAAAGGAGGGATGACAGTCATCACAAACGAAGACAATGAGTTAATCCCAACCCGGACTGTGACCGGTTGGAGAGTTTGTATGGACTCTCGAAAGCTGAATAAAGCAACTCGAAAGGACCTCTTTCCCTTACCTTTCTTAGATCAAATGTTAGATAGATTGGCCGGAAAACCTTACTATTTTTTTCTTGATGGATACTCAGGTTACAATAAGATTGCAATCGCACCGGAGAACCAAGAGAAAACTACATTCACTTGTTCGTACAGAACATACGCATTCAGAAGGATGTCGTTTGGACTTTGCAATGCATCGGCAACCTTCCAAAGGTGTATGATGGCAATTTTCTCCAATATGGTAGAAGATTTCCTGGAAATCTTCATGGATGATTTTTCAATTTTTGGAGACAACTTTGACAGATGCCTCGGCAACCTGGTAAAAGTACTCAAAAGATGTGAAGAATCCAATCTGGTCTTAAACTGGGAGAAATGCCACTTTATGGTAGATGAGGGCATTGTGCTGGGCCATAAAATCTCCTGCCGCGACATCGAGGTTGATAGAGCCAAAATCAATGTTATCAAAAAACTGCCGCCACCTACCACTATTAAAGGGATCAGGAGTTTTCTGGGACACACTATTTTTTATAGACGTTTCATTGAAAACTTTTCGAAA
The DNA here is from genome assembly GCA_030270665.1 of Hibiscus trionum. Classification (NCBI taxonomy): domain Eukaryota; kingdom Viridiplantae; phylum Streptophyta; class Magnoliopsida; order Malvales; family Malvaceae; genus Hibiscus; species Hibiscus trionum. The sequence continues at coordinate 3,959,631 of BSYR01000050.1, forward strand.
ATAACTAAATCATTGTGTTCTTTGCTTGAACATGATAAACCCTTTAACTTTGATGACAAATGCACTGAGTCATTTGAAACCCTGAAGAAGAAACTTGTAGCCGCTCCCATTATAGTACCACCAGAATGGACACTGCCATTTTAGATAATGTGTGATGCCAGTGACTACGTCGTTGGGGCAGTGCTATGGAAGAGGGAAAAAAATCCTCCATGTCATCTACTATGCCAGCAAGACGCTCAACGAGGCCCAAGTTAATTATACCACCACTGAGAAGGAGCTGTTGGCAATAGTTTTTGCTTTTGATAAGTTCCGAGCCTATCTCATCGGAACAAAGGTGACAGTGCACATAGACCATTCAGCCATAAAAATACCTTTTCTCCAAGAAAGATGCAAAACCAAGATTGATACGCTGGATTCTTCTCCTATAAGAACTCGACGTAGAAATCAAAGATAGAAAAGGGACAGAGAACCAAGTGGCTGATCATTTGTCACGACTAGAGGGAAGACCCACAGACACGAATGAAATTCAGGAAAACTTCCCAGATGAGCAGATCCTAGCCACCTCGGTAGTAGACCTCGCAGCCGCCCAGGCAGCATATACCATAGCCACCGCAACAGAACCTCTGGCAGCCATGAGGACCTCCACCACACCCTGGTACGTTGATCTTGTAAACTTCTTGGTTACTGGTATTTTTCCTCATAACATGAATTACCAAGGGAAAAAGAGGTTCCAAAATGATGCAAAACCTAATTATTGGGACGAACCCCTTTTGTTTAAGCAATGTGCAGACCATGTGATTGAGAGATGTGTACTAGAGGAAGAACAATAAGAAGTCCTCTACCATTGCTACAACTCACCATATGGGGGACATTTTGGAGGAACCAGAACTGCTGTCAAGGTTCTCTAATCGGGACTCTACTAGCCGACACTATATAGAGATGCCCAGGCATAGTACAAATAATGTGACAGATGCCAACGGACGGGCAACATCTCAAGGAGGAATGAGATGCCACTGCAGAATATTCTAGAAGTCGAACTGTTTGATGTATGGGGAATCGACTTCATGGGCCCATTTCCATCATCTTGTGGGAACTTATACATATTTCTAGTAGTGGATTACGTTTCCAAGTGGGTGGAAGACATTTCTACACCAAAGGATGATTCCAAAACCATTCTGAAATTTCTCCAAAAGCATATTTTTACACGGCATTGACAACAAACTGATTGCCACGACATTGAAGAAATTTGGTGTCACACACAAATTTGCCACAGCATACCACTCTCAAACCAATGGGCATGCTGAAATATCAAACAAGGAACTGAAGAGCATTCTTGAAAAAGTGGTTAACCCATCTAGGAAAGACTGGTCTCTTCGAATCCATGACGCATTATGGGCATATAGAACAGCCTATAAGTCCTCATTGGGCATGTCACCCTATCGGCTCGTGCATGGAAAAACCTGCCACCTGCCCATTGTAAAGTGTCCACAAGTTCTATATTTCATGCACATTCCATCTCATATTATTGTTGTTGTTTAGTACATCTTAGGCATTATTAGGACCATGCATTACATTTTACAGAATTTCTTTACTTTGCCATGTTTTTCTAGATTATCTTTTGTTTGGTAAAGAAAAGGTATTGTTTTAGTGTACTTTTGGTTTTAGGTACTAAAGGCTGACAGAGGGAAAGAGGAGCTGAGGATGTGATGTGAGGCAGTGAATCAGGGAGCTGTACTGATGCAGTTCCAGACAGAGACAACATCTGCCGAGTAGCTGCCGTCGCCCACCTTGTTGCCCAAGACAGCAAACTATAGAGTTAGAGAACCAGAGTGCGATTTGTATGGCAGAAAATCCTGATTCTATCGGTGTTGTCCACTCAATTTTCCAACGTCTGTAGCAGCGGGCAGAACTACCGAAGTTAAATCTCAAGATTTCTTGCGGAACAAGGCAACGTAATAAAGTCCACATTCCAATCAAAGAAGTCAGAGTTTAAAGTCACATTTAATGTGGAAAGCTACTTTGGAGACTTCTACTTCAAGAAGGACTACACCTAGCTAATGCCTATGTATACTCATTGTAATTCTAATTCAAGATAACATAGGTTTTCCTTAGGCATAGCTTAGGTTTTCTTGCCGCCTTCATGTTCTAACTCTCCCTTTGGGTTTGGGTTATGTTGTAATTAGTTGTGAGAATAGCTGTTTAGGTTTTCAAGCTTGTTTTTGCAATAAAATACTCTTAGTTTGCTTAATACATGTGCTTCACTTCCTTCAATTAGTTCCAAAAGTCCAGTTGAAGAATCCATTTGTAACACCCCAAAATTTCTCCCAATTCGGAGAATTTAAAATTTGAAATCCCTAGTTCAAATACCCTAATATTTGGGAATTTAATTTTTGAAAACCCTAAATTTGATTGAGGGATTAAATTGAACAGAATCAGAACTTCATGGCTTAATTTAGGAATTTTGGGGTTATTTTTGTAAAGTTGGTAAAGTTTTAGTGTTGTTTTGCAAACCCTAATTAACCTTAGTGGCTCCTAGTGTAATTTACCCATTTCTAAGGGTATTTAAGCTCCCATTTCGGCAGAGAGGAGTCTTTTTGCGATTCCTTTTGTTACCAGCCGCTCTCCCCTTCCTCTATCTTTCTTTCGTGTAAACAATCAAAACCCTCACCCTTGCTTTTTCCGATCAAGCTCCGGTGAGCACCTAATCGGCGTCCGTTTTGCGTGTCACCACCACCGTTCGGCTTCCCTTCTCCTCGCGAACTAACCCCATACCTTCCCTTTTCCGTTCAAACTCTGACAAGCCTTCCTTGTTATCCGTTCATCGATCGGAGACCATCGGTGTGCTCGTCCTCCCTTCGCGACTAAAACCCACCCAACCATCATCTTCCGTCACCGTTCGTTTCATCAGAATTGCATGAAAACCTTTCGGTTTCTTTGCGTCGACGTCGGTTATGCTTCTCTTTTTCAGATCCGGAGTTGGTAAGTCGTCGTTAGCTTCCCATTTCGTTTGTGCTTATGGGTTTTGTATGTATGGTATGTTGTTGATTCTTCCCTTGTTTTTGGCCGGTAATGGGCATCGGAGTTTGTGCTTTGAGTTGCCGGTGAGCCGCTGCTGTCGTTGTTCGTTCATCAGTCGCCGCCGGTGTTAAGCCATCGGAAGTCTTTGCTGCCGTCGCGATGTCGAACTGTCGTGTGGTCAGCCGCCGTTGCCGTGTGTTGGTTGCCGTGTTTTGGCTTGCCGCCGCCGTCGGGTTGTGTTGCGCCGTCAAAGGGGGTTCTGGAAACCCTAGATGCATGATCTGTTGAGGAGAGTTAAGGGTGTTGGGCTTTGTCTGTATCAACATGGTTTGTGTGTGGGGCCCAAGTGTGTGTTGTATGTGAGAAAGCTTGGGAACCGAGAGCCAGCCTTGTGACTCGATCAAATTTGAGATAGGGTTAGCCGTAAACATTTGTGTCCTGAACTGGTTCCGTAAATAGACCGAATCATTGAGCCGAACCGAACCAATGTGTTGATTGTTGACCAATTCGGACCGTTGACTTGATTTGGTTTTGACCTTGACTTGAGCAGTTTGACCGGGAGTTGACCGAACCAATTTGGACCCATGAACTTTGACTTTTGACCTGTTGACTTTGACCAGTTTGACCTGTTGACTTTGACTTTGACCAGAGTTGACCAAGAGTTGACTTTTTCAGAAAATGTTCACCTTAACATTTCTCGACGTCCTGAGTCCGTATCCGCTGCCCGTTTTGTCAAATTAGATCCCGAAAGCTTCGTTTTGCTCATTTTAAGTAATTGTTATTGGAATATGATAAGTTATGATTTTAGAATCTAATTCGGAATGTTCTCGTGTTCAGGTGCCAACCTTGAGACCGTTGGAGTACCTCTAGTTGTTCAGGCCGATCGTGCACGTTCTTCGAGATCTTCACGTGAGTATATCTTAGTTCAGTTTTCAGTGTTTTAGTTGGTGGCTTAGTGTTAGTAATAAATACTAATATAGTATTCATACCTCGTAGGTTCTGATTCAGCTAGATCTGAGCGTAAGACGCGCTTTTCTCGGCATTAGAGCTTCTGTTGCTTAAGGTGTGTCTCTTCCTGTTTTATAAACTTGTGTGTTTCTTTCTGTGCTTTTCTGGTATTAATATAAGTAAATGTTTTGTACATTTCGTGTGCATACTCTGTTGTGATTGGGTGAATATTTTCAGACATCATGCATAACATGTCATACTGTGATTTAAGTGAAATATCGGATTTCTAGAACTGTAAAACATCGGATTTATAGTATTGTGCAACTTGAAATTTCATAATTCAAGTTTCGGATCAGATTCGGATTTTAAAATCTGCATTATATCATCGTGGGTATATGGATTGAGATTTGTTCGGGGAAGTTTAGTGGTTTCAACCTTCGGGTTGAATTCCGCTTCGGATTAGTGGTTTCACCCTTTCGGGCTGAATTCCGCTTCGGATCAGTGGTTCCATCCTTCGGGCTGAGTTCCACTTTGGATGGTGATGATGGAGAAAGTAGGTTCTGGGGAACCTTCCTTTTCGGTGTATCGGAGATGGGTACTATGATTCATGTGCATCAGACATCATATCATCATGATTCGGTTTTGTTGTGTTTTCAGAAAAGTCTTTATCAGAAAATAAAATACTGTTTTGTTTTGTTTTGTTTTCGGTTGCACCTTAGAGACACACTAAGCTCTTTAGCTTACACCCGTTAGTTTTTACTTTTCAGATATCTCAAACTTTTTAGGCGATCGGTACTTGGAGCTTCTCTTGTTTATTCAGATAAAATATTATTCAGTACGAACTTTTCTGTTACCTCAAAATTATTATTTTAATATTGTTTGGAATATCTGTGTAATACGGACATTGAAACTATTTTTAATTTGAGTTTTATTAAATGCATGCATCTACAAAGTTACCTTCGGAATTTTAATTAAATATCGGAACATCGTTTAAAAGATTATGTTTTATTTTAATCGAAATATTTGTTGAGTTTTACTTACTTAATCGATTCTTTTGAATTACAAAATATTTTAACCTAAATTGTTTCTTGAGGGACAAGTTTCCAATTGTTACTTCCTAAATTCGGCCCATTCCTTCTGGGTCGGGTTTAATGGGTTACATTTAGTGGTATCAGAGCCTAGGTTCAACCCTCGGACTGTGAGGCTCACAAAAGTTGTTTTCAAAATGTTTTTCGACTTTTGCATGCATTTAAAATATTTTGGGACAGATGGGAATTTCAAAAAAAAATTACTATGGTATTCTGTGATTTTGACTTAAACGTTTTCAATGTGTTTTAAATCTAAGACTCCAGTACCGATTCTGACTCTAAGTTATTAGCTTTTGGTATATAGTTCTTTATGCCACCGTGTAAGAGTTTTAATCTATCGTTAGTTCGAGGTCGTGGCCGAGGCCGTACTGCTACTTCCGGTGGTGATCACCCGCCTTCTGTTGGGAAAGTAGAAATTCAGAAAAGTTACATGTTGATGAGAACCATTCGTTAGGAGGATATCAGATCGGAAGTGATAACTCACTTGATATTGAGAACGTTGATCGAAATGTGGGAGCCGAGCTCTTAGCGAAGTGTTAAGATTATTTTATGAATTTGAAACAAATTAACAAGTCAGTAAATGATTATGAGATAGAGTTTCGGAGGTTGGTTAAGAATGCTCCTGAGTTGTGATTGAGAAAGATAAGTGTGAATGTTTTTTTTAAGGAACTTCGACTACCGATTCAAAGAGATGTTGTATCACATCATGATAAAGTATTCAACGACATGATTAATCGGGCAAAAACTTCTGAGAGGATAAATTTCACAAATGGAAAAAAAAGGAACTTCAGAATTTGATCAAGTCGGGAAGCAACCGAACACATTTGTACAACCAAGTTTTGTCAGCTCGTTTGGAAAGAGACCTAGGGATGAGTATGTTCCTCAGAGTTATCAGAATGTAAGACCTGCAGTATCGACAGTTCTGTCTGGCAGCCAGGGTAGTTCAAAATTTTGTTGGCCTATTTCTGTATGTGTTTTTTTTGCAATAAAAAGTATAATGGAAAGTGCAGATTGATGAGCGGAACGTGTTTTAGATGTGGTTCTCAGGATCACCACTTCCAGAATTGTCCACGTTCAGCTACTGGTTCATCCGTTCAGATTCAGAGTCATGCATCAGTTCAGGCACCTCACCGAGGTAGAGGGCAGTTTAGGTCAGTTGCTTATGGTACTGCTAGTAGAGACAGTCATGCTCAGAGTGGTAGGTCAATTAGATCCGGGATTAGACGTCCAGGTTCAGTACATCCAACCAGAGCTCGTGTTGGATTCGATGATATGCATGATGTCATGGAAGGTACATCTTAATATGTTTTGGTTCCATTCTCAGTTCTATGTTTAAGTAATTTCGGTTATGATATATCATGAATTCAGAATGGGAAAGTTATGAATGTTCAGTTGGTTTTGGGATCTTTTGTTAAGTCTGGAAATTTCGAGGACGAAATTTCTTTTTAAGGAGGGAGAGTTGTAACACCCCAAAATTTCTCCCAATTCGGAGAATTTAAAATTTGAAATCCCTAGTTCAATTACCCTAATATTTGGGAATTTAATTTTTAAAAACCCTAAATTTGATTGAGGGATTAAATTGAACAGAATCAGAACTTCATGGCTTAATTTAGGAATTTTGGGGTTATTTTTGTAAAGTTGGTAAAGTTTTAGTGTTGTTTTGCAAACCCTAATTAACCTTAGTGGCTCCTAGTGTAATTTACCCATTTCTAAGGGTATTTAAGCTCCCAATTCGGCAGAGAGGAGTCTTTTTGTGATTCCTTTTGTTACCAGCCGCTCTCCCCTTCCTCTATCTTTCTTTCGTGTAAACAATCAAAACCCTCACCCTTGCTTTTTCCGATCAAGCTCCGATGAGCACCTAATCGGCGTCCGTTTTGCGTGTCACCACCACCGTTCGGCTTCCCTTCTCCTCGCGAACTAACCCCATACCTTCCCTTTTCCGTTCAAACTCCGACAAGCCTTCCTTGTTATCCGTTCATCGATCGGAGACCATCGGTGTGCTCGTCCTCCCTTCGCGACCAAAACCCACCCAACCATCATCTTCCGTCACCGTTCGTTTCATCAGAATTGCATGAAAACCTTTCGGTTTCTTTGCGTCGACGTCGGTTCTGCTTCTCTTTTTCAGATCCGGAGTTGGTAAGTCGTCGTTAGCTTCCCATTTCGTTTGTGCTTATGGGTTTTGTATGTATGGTATGTTGTTGATTCTTCCCTTGTTTTTGGCCGGTAATGGGCATCGGAGTTTGTGCTTTGAGTTGCCGGTGAGCCGCTGCTGTCGTTGTTCGTTCATCAGTCGCCGCCGGTGTTAAGCCATCGGAAGTCTTTGCTGCCGTCGCGATGTCGAACTGTCGTGTGGTCAGCCACCATTGTCGTGTGTTGGTTGCCGTGTTTTGGCTTGCCGCCGCCGTCGGGTTGTGTTGCGCCGTCAAAGGGGGTTCTGGAAACCCTAGATGCATGATCTGTTGAGGAGAGTTAAGGGTGTTGGGCTTTGTCTGTATCAACATGGTTTGTGTGTGGGGCCCAAGTGTGTGTTGTATGTGAGAAAGCTTGGGAACCAAGAGCCAGCCTTGTGACTCGATCAAATTTGAGATAGGGTTAGCCGTAAACATTTGTGTCCTGAACTGGTTCCGTAAATAGACCGAATCATTGAGCCGAACCGAACCAATGTGTTGATTGTTGACCAATTTAGACCGTTGACTTGATTTGGTTTTGACCTTGACTTGAGCAGTTTGACCGGGAGTTGACCGAACCAATTTGGACCCATGAACTTTGACTTTTGACCTTTGACCAGTTTGACCTGTTGACTTTGACCAGTTTGACCTGTTGACTTTGACTTTGACCAAAGTTGACCAAGAGTTGACTTTTTCAGAAAATGTTCACCTTAACATTTCTCGACGTCCTGAGTCCGTATCCGCTGCCCGTTTTGTCAAATTAGATCCCGAAAGCTTCGTTTTGCTCATTTTAAGTAATTGTTATTGGAATATGATAAGTTATGATTTTAGAATCTAATCCGGAATGTTCTCGTGTTCAGGTGCCAACCTTGAGACCGTTGGAGTACCTCTAGTTGTTCAGGCCGATCGTGCACGTTCTTCGAGATCTTCACGTGAGTATATCTTAGTTCAGTTTTCAGTGTTTTAGTTGGTGGCTTAGTGTTAGTAATAAATACTAATATAGTATTCATACCTCGTAGGTTCTGATTCAGCTAGATCTGAGCGTAAGACGCGCTTTTCTCGGCATTAGAGCTTCTGTTGCTTAAGGTGTGTCTCTTCCTGTTTTATAAACTTGTGTGTTTCTTTATGTGCTTTTCTGGTATTAATATAAGTAAATGTTTTGTACATTTCGTGTGCATACTCTGTTGTGATTGGGTGAATATTTTCAGACATCATGCATAACATGTCATACTGTGATTTAAGTGAAATATCGGATTTCTAGAACTGTAAAACATCGGATTTATAGTATTGTGCAACTTGAAATTTCATAATTCAAGTTTCGGATCAGATTCGGATTTTAAAATCTGCATCATATCATTGTGGGTATATGGATTGAGATTTGTTCGGGGAAGTTCAGTGGTTTCAACCTTCGGGTTGAATTCCGCTTCGGATTAGTGGTTTCACCCTTTCGGGCTGAATTCCGCTTCGGATCAGTGGTTCCATCCTTCAGGCTGAGTTCCATTTCGGATGGTGATGATGGAGAAAGTAGGTTATGGGGAACCTTCCTTTTCGGTGTATCGGAGATGGGTACTATGATTCATGTGCATCAGACATCATATCATCATGATTCGGTTTTGTTGTGTTTTCAGAAAAGTCTTTATCAGAAAATAAAATACTGTTTTGTTTTGTTTTGTTTTCGGTTGCACCTTAGAGACACACTAAGCTCTTTAGCTTACACCCGTTAGTTTTTACTTTTCAGATATCTCAGACTTTTTAGGCATTCGGTACTTGGAGCTTCTCTTGTTTATTCAGATAAAATATTATTCAGTACGAACTTTTCTGTTACCTCAGAATTATTATTTTAATATTGTTTGGAATATCTGTGTAATACGGACATTGAAACTATTTTTAATTTGAGTTTTATTAAATGCATGCATCTACAAAGTTACCTTCGGAATTTTAATTAAATATCGGAACATCGTTTAAAAGATTGTGTTTTATTTTAATCGAAATATTTGTTGAGTTTTACTTACTTAATCGATTCTTTTGAATTACAAAATATTTTAACCTAAATTGTTTCTTGAGGGACAAGTTTCCAATTGTTACTTCCTAAATTCGGCCCATTCCTTCTGGGTCGGGTTTAGGGGGTTACACCATTTGTCGGGCACGACAGTGTCAAACTCACGAAAGAATTAAGCACGGTCTCATCATGACGAGGTGTTGACTAATTCGGCTTATATAAGTTAGAATTTCAGCGGCTAAAAGGAGCAACCAAACATTGATTGCCTATGTTAGGTTTACGCTGAGATTGCTAGGTATTGCCTACATCATGCAGCAACAGAATCCTAGCCTAGACATAGGTAGGATCACTTTAGAATTGCTTTGCCGAACTTGGAGTATCTTCCATACTTGCTGCCGGGACTTCTCTCCATCTCACCTACTGGGACAGCAAAAGTTGCAAGAGCAGAGTGCCGCCGCCTCAATCCGCCATTACCCGCTGAGGCAACAGATCGTGGCAGCGCAAAACCACTTGACCTATTAAACGCAGTTTCACACTAAGCAGCAACATAACCCTGCCATCTCTATCAATCTGATCACTTCCATTTTAATTACTTGTGTTTTTATTTTACTTTTCTTCTCAAACAACCACCTTACTTGTGCATTTACTTTTCTTGTGCAGGAACAACAATTCAAATCAAGCTGTCCAATCCCTGTGGGAGACGATTTCTTATATACTATAACTTGACAGGAGTGTGCACTTGCACTCATAAATAGAGAACACCTAAACATTCTACAAGTTTTTGGCGCCGTTACCATGGATTGGTAATAGCGAAATTCGTCTTTAATTCCTGCACTTTTATTTCTTTATATTTTATTTCATTTTATTTTAATCGAAAAAAAAAGAATTTTACAGTTTTCTTTGCTAGTGTATGACCATGGCGAATCCAAAGGGAGAAATCCTCTTCTACGACGATATCGAACGAAGGGAAAGAGAGCTCAAGAAGAAGATCGAAGTAACCTTAGGAAAAAACAAAGAGGAAAAGGAAAAAGCAAAGGAAAACATGGACCCACCCAATAATGCTGTGAATGGCAGGGATGGGCAGCGAGACCCTCTGCTCAGAGAACAACAAGTTCTGCCCAGGCAGCCCCATAATGTTCAACAGATGCTGAACAACTGTCCGCTACATGGTTTCCTGGCTTGGACACATGTATCAATGTTCTACAACAGGGTGAACTACCCAACACAAATGATGATTGATGCCTCAGCCAATGGAATCATCCTTGACAGACCACCTGAGGAAGCACTGTGGATTCTGAATCAAGCTGCCAAGAATGACTACAAGTATCCAACAGCCCGTCGAGGCGGCGTTAGGCGGCCAACCACTGTGAACGAGGTAGAAGCCTCAGAATCTTTCAATGCCCGCCTTGACAAGCTGACAGAGCTAGTCATGAGCATCGTAAAACCTGCTGGGGAAGTCTATGAGGTAAAGGCTGTAGAGCCGTTCTGGGACGAGTGTGGGGGTAACCATGATTCCTCTGACTGCATTGCATCTACCAACTTTATGGGAGGATACGAGAGGAACAACAGACCTGCTCAGAACACCTACAACCCTGGATGGAAGAACCATCCCAACTTCTCCTGGAGCAACCCAAAGATTGCTGCAAACCCACAACAACAACAGAGAGGCTACCAACAAAATCTGTCCAGACAGCAGGCTCAGCAGTCGCAAAAAAATAATTCACTAGAAGCAACCCTTCATACTTTTATGTCTAGAACTAGTGATTTTATTGTTCGCACTAATAAATTCATTGATAAAATTGAGTCTTTCATGGACTAGACGAAGATGAAGTTGAACAACCAGGAGGCTGCTATAAAAAACCTAGAGACCCAATTTGAGCAGATTACAGAGATCTTTAGCAGTAGAACAAACGGAGCAGCATCCAGTAGCAAAGAGGCAGCAGCCAAACCCACTTACGAACAGTGCAAAGCCATATCTACCAGAAGTGGGAAGTATTTGGTTAAACCCAGGGTGGAAAAACAAATAGAAACACAGCCAGCACAAAAAGAACAGCATGTCGCGGCAGCGTCAACACCAGCCGCCCTAGAAGCTGAACATAATAGCAGTCCTGAAGCAGATGATCCTCCACAGATTAAGTTCCCATGCAAGGAGCGTATAGAGGACATCCGTCTGCCAGCACCTTTCCCCCAGAGGCTTAAGCAACAAAAGCAAGAGCACCAGTTCAGAAGATTCCTGGACATTCTAAAGCAGGTGCACATAAACATACCTCTAATAGAAGCCATTCAAAATATGCTCAACTATGCCAAACATCTCAGGGACATGGTTTCTAAAAGGAAGACGATTGGGGAGTTCGAAACAATTGTTGTAATAGAAGAGTGCATGGCAATGTTGCACAACGAATTGCCGCCCAAGCAAACAGACTCGGGCAGCTTTGTTATCCAATGCAGGATAGGCAGCAAACACGAAACAAAAGCCCTGTGCGACTTGGGAGCCAGCATCAACCTAATGCCCAAAGCAGTCTTCGATAAATTAGGAATTGGGCCAGCCAAACCTACCTCTATCATGCTAAAACTTGTCGACCATTTGTTTGTACAATTGGAGGGTAAAATCAAAGACATCCTAGTGAAGGTGGGCAACCTTATTCTACCAGTTGATTTCCTCATCCTATACTATGAGGCTGACGAAACAACCCCTATCATCCTTGGGCGTCCATTCTTGGCCACGGGCATAACATTAATAGATGTGGAACATGGGGAGCTGACCGTGAGGGTAGACAACCAGAGCATCAAGTTAAATGTGCTACAACCCTCAGGAAAAGAAAAGGAAGGATGCCCAGATGCAAAAGCTGCAAAAATCAGCAAAGAGACTGTCCAAGGCAGCAGCTGTCGCGATAGTCCAAAGGGCAGGCTAAAGGACCCAGAAGCACAACACCTGAAGGAACAAGAGGACCCCCCCCCCCCCCCCGAGAGGGAAGGACAAGACAAATTACCTCAGGAGGTGGTTATGTCTGGGAGATGCACCCAAATGGACTCCCAACATAACTTAATTTTTTTTTATAATTTCTTTATTTTTTATTTTTATTTTTATGCATTAGGACTAGAGTTTAATTTATTTTTTTAGGATTAGATTAGTTTCCAGACTTTTATTTTTTAGAAGTTATTTAATTACTTTTATTTTTAATTTTATTTCAGGACTAGGAATAAAAGAGCCGGATCAAGAAGGAGGCCCAGCAAGGAGCACGCCCACCATCCCGACGAGACAGCCTAGGGCGGCCCAACGTAGAAACGCGTAACGACTAGTTGACTGCTAACGGCAAGCTGCCAACGGTTACGAAAATAACGGGTAGAAATCCCGTAACGTGCGCGAGACAACTGGACCGTTAGACATTTAATGCCGCCATGGCACCTCTCGGCAACCTCTTGTTGGAGTATACCCAAAGACCAATCATATGATGATTGAATAGACATACTATTTTACTAGATTTATCAAGAAATGACATTGTCGTTATTATCATTTGGTATGTTTCTGTGCATCAAACTAACCATTGGATAAAAATGTCCATACAATAATACGATTATTGTTAAATAGGATCCTTAGTTGAATATTATTACGGGTATGGACAGTGATAATATATAAAGACTAATATGTGGTTGATGACAAGCGTTGTCATTGACATAGAGATGTCAAAATCAACATATAAATATTTGTTAGAGAACAACATACTGGATTGACCCGCTATGAGCATGTTTCTTGGGTAATTATGTGACAGTCACAACATTGCTCATGATAAACATATGTATAATCCTAGACTTGAGATCAACATGATTTCAACATAAAGATTTACGTATTTTGACATAGTCAAACGTGTGTCGTAATTGACTACAATATAAAGACTGATGATTGGATACGTGATGACCTATGTAGTGAAATATGGTTGATCAAGAAAGGATTTGTCCCTCCTACATAATGGGAGAAATATCTTCGGCCACTTGATTGAGTGAGATTAGAAAATGCATGGCCATGCTCGAATATTATGATATGAGATATCATAGAGATTCATTTATCATAATCTACTCAAGACATCAAGAAACACAAGATGGACAACGCAAGTGTGACTAACCCATGACTTGTGTTCATCTAAGATATAAAGGAAAAAAGGATGAAATACATAAAGGAAGTTTATTCAGGAATTAGGAAAGTCAAACCATGACTTCATGTAACTTAGGTAGCAATGATGTATTGCTAGATGCCACTCATTGTTTGTAAAATTAGAACAGTTCTAATTTTGCTGCTAACGTTGCATGAACCTACAAGGGTCACACTATTCGAATGAAACGAACAAAAATTGGAAACCATACTCCATATTTTAGGGAGGTTGCCGAAAATCCCCTATGGGATAGGGGAAATCGGCAACTCCATTAAATGGGAATAATATTGGATAAATATTGTATTTATCAAATATTATTTAGAGTATGGAAAACATTTAAAGACTTAAATATTATAGAATGAGATTCTAGAAATTTAAATATATATTTGGAATTTATATAATGTATATTTAATTCCAAGTTTATGTAGAATTAGATTCTACATAATTAAAAATATATATGTAAATATATTTAAATCCAAGTAAAGATAGAATGAGATTCTATATAATAAAAATATATATATTTGGATTAAATATAATGTATATTTAAATCCATGTTTTATGTAGAATAAAATTCTACATAATTAAATATATATATTTTATTTAATATTATTAAATATAATGTATATTTAATATAAACCAATTTCAAGTAGAATTAGATTCTATGAATTTTGGTTGAACTTGGATTTAAGATATTCAACTAGAATTAAGTCTCTGAATACTATTTAAAGGGCTAGCAACCAAATCATCCCTATTCCTCCTTGCAAATTTCGACATATCCCTGGGAATTCCCCTCTGGAATTTTCGACAAGTCCCATATTTCTTCTGAGAAGCTGTTCGATATTTTTCTGGTGTTCCTCTTGCCCCCTGGCAAATTCCTGGTGATTTCCTAGTTCGAATCCAAGTCCCGGTAGAACCCCTGGTCGATTTCAGACTCCCTCAGGAATCCCTGGAGGGATTTCGACTTCTCCCTGGAAGATGTTCAAACCTGTCGAAATTTATCCCTAAGTGTTAGGGAAGCGGAAACTTTGTTCGTTTTCTTCGGGTGGACTCCGTAGAGATTGTTGCGAACCTGTGACGATTCTGGTTTTACTTGACGTGGTTATTCCGACATACCGCCGGTTTTCCAGTTTCGAGAGTTTTAAAAGGTAACTCTTCATCTTTTCACCTCGGATTCGTTCCTGTACATGGATTCTGGCTGGATTACGTCGGATTAATTTTTCCGCTGCGCCACGGGGCGTGCCGACGTGACCCAACAATGGTATCAGAGCCACTTGTATCATACGAATTCAGACTTAAATTCTTGGGTGATGTTTATGTATGAGATGCATGATGTTTGATTCGATTTAGATATTTATCGTTTATCGTATTACACCTAATAAAGACTTATTTCGATTATCATTGAATGATTAAGAGTTAATCATAACTATTTTAGGTTGCTTCAATGTTAAATGTTAACATGTTGAGACTAATAGTTAGTCTAGAGAACAAGTAGTTGTTCGTAGTTTCATAGATTTATGAAATCTCTGAAAGGGCTTCTAATTTGATAAAAGTTATCAAACTATCTTTCACGGTGAATCCATAAGAGTTATGGTTAGACATTATGAAAAATGCATGTCTAAGATTGGCATCATCAAAGACCTGGTACTTAAGTGTGCCTAGTGCGCCACCTCTCTTTCATGTTGACCTACCTGGTGCATTTGTTCGTTAACGCAAATGGTTTATGAAACCTCTTGATCCTTCTTTGGCCCATTAACCGCAACATAGGGATAATCAGTTTAAAACTCCTTAAACATGTCGTTACTTTGTTCGCACGATGTTTGAAATGCATGTTAGATTGCACGATGTTTGTTTTGCATGGTTATAGCCCATAGCCTTTATAGTTTTTGTTTTTATAAATACGGCCTGCGTGTCGTGCCTTTCTCTATCTTCTATTGTACTTCTCTTCTCATCTCACTCCCTCGCATGTAACGCGAGTTTTTGAAAATTGTAAATACTCATGGAGATAAAGCAAGAACCAAGGTAGCAGCGTGGTGGGCCTTCCCTGGTGGACCGGGCGTTTCAGAAGCAGATTCTATCTTCAGTAGAATGGTCCTCCCATTGGCTTGGGACGGGTCGCCTTAGGTTAAGAAGGGCTATAATCATTGTATATTTATTTACCGCTTATATTTACCTTGTATGTGATGCAATGGATGTTTTATAAGCATGATTAAACATAGTTCTATTGATAGGATCAATGTTAATATGATGAGATAATTAAGTAAATCCCTCACTATAATTCTAAGTTTGTTTTAACCATCCAATATTTACCCTCGTTAAAACTTCGATTGATATAATGCGAGCTTTGCCAAATCAATGTCACATTTATCTATCTTAGTTAAACGCGAAGAATAAGCTAGTGATATTCGCCGGTTGAGATATTGGTATTGACTTAGCTGAGTTGTTCTAATAAGATTAGAAAACCTAGTGGTTAAAAGTTTTGGTTAATCATAAGATGATTTAAAGAACAAGAGTTGTTCGCCAAAAGATGAGGAATTACATGAGATGTAATTAGTAAGGTGTTACTTACCTAAATAACCATTTCCTAAAAGACTGGCCAAAGCTGATTTAGGAATGGTGAAATACGGATCCTCACTCACTAGAAAAATTATCGAAACATTTTTTCGAAATTAAAACTAGAGGGCTTTTAATTTTGAAGAAAATAATGGGAGTAAATTTATAGTAAAGACCTATTTATAAAATTTTAAAATTTAGTAAAACTTATGTAGCATATTTTCTTTGTTGTAGAATTAATGGCAAATAATACTCTATCTCTGCGATCTATCCTTGAGAAGGATAAGCTCAATGGCATAAACTTCCTTGACTGGTTCCGCAATTTGAGAATTGTTCTCAAACAGGAAAAGAAGGAATATGTCATTGAAGAACGTGTTCCTGATGAACCGGTTGCCACTGCTTCCAGAGCTGACAAAGACAAGTTTAAGAAACACATGGACAACATGCTGGATGTCGGTTGTCTTATGCTCGCCTCCATGACCCCTGAGCTTCAGAAGCAACATGAGGACATGGTAGCTTATGATATGATTCAAAATCTCAAGGAGATTTATGAAGGGCAAGCTCGTCAAGAGAGGTACGAGACCTCTAAAGCTTTGTTTCAATACAAGATGAGTGAGGGATCTCCCGTAGGAGCTCACGTCATCAAAATGATGGGCTACATCCAAACGTTTGAGAAGCTCGGCTTTCCGCTGAAAGACGAATTAGCTACTGATGTCATCCTGCAATCGTTGCCGGATAGTTTCAATCAGTTCGTCCTTAATTTCAATATGAATGAAATTAACAAGACGCTGCCACAGTTGCTCGGCATGTTGAGAACTGCTGAAATCAACCTGAAGAAGGTAGGACCGAAACATGTTCTGATGGTCCGCAAGGGCAAGAAGAAATGTAAATCGGCAGCAAAGTCTAAAGGTGATGGTAAGACCAAAACCGATGGAAAGGAGGCATTGAAACCTAAGAAGGGAATCAAGAAGGATGGAAAATGTTTCCATTGCGGCAAGACCGGACATTGGAAGAGAAACTGCCCCACACACCTACAAGAAGTCAAGAAAGCAAAAACGAGTGAGGCATCAACCTCAGAGGCTTCTAAAGAGAAGGCATCAGAATAGACATGGACATGCGAATGGAAATAAAGCAAGAGTTGCTACATCATCCATTAGGACATGTGTTTTTGCTTAAATAGATTTTTTTTTAGTTTTTAAGATTATTATTTAGTGCCTAAGTTTTAGTTATCTTGTAAGGACAAGATATTTTAATTTTGAGATTATTTAAATAAATGTTATTCTTTTAATCTCTTATGGCACAACGAATCAATGATCTTTAAACTAATCAAATAAATAATATTTATAAGATAAATAAAACAAATGACTAATCTCAAACTCATAAAAGTATTAAGGTAATTTGATGGGATCAAATTCAAGAATATTTAAAGTTTGATGAACTTTCAAAGAATATGGGATTGTCCCATAATTAAATCCCACAAGTGGAACGAAAAGTCTTTGAAAGAGAATCAAATATGTTAGACATGTCTTGATTCAGAACAAGTCATTTTCGACTTCTTTACACACTAGAAAAACAACTCTCATACTTAATCGTTTTTTTTTCGAAACGTCATATAAGATATGGACTAAGAATTGTTCTAGAATACCTTTGAAGTTTTAAGGTTACTTACATGTTAAAATGTTTACAAAGTTCGACCCTTAAAAACTCCATTTGTTGTTTATCCTAACGAGAACAAAGTGTTTGTTTCTCAAACGAGAGTTTATCTTGAAATAGATTAATTCTCACAAAGGGATATTATTTCTTCAACTTTAACGAGAACAAAAAATTTGTTGCTCAAACGATAGTTTATCTCGAAAGAGAATACTTATCACTAAGGGATTTCATTTTTCAACGAGAACAAAATGTTTGTTGCTCAAACGAGAGTTTCTCTCGAAAGATATTACCTCTCACAAAAGGAAAAAATGGAATTTGGAATGTGAAGAAATTTTAGACAACAAATTTATGAACCAAAGATTGAGAATGTTCCACAAATGATCAAGGAACATTGGAACAAAACACAACCATTGTGTTGATCCTTAAGAGAATACCATATACTTGATAAATATGGATTTCTCACTATCCGTACATGGAAACACTCTTCTTTTCGGATCAAGATAAAGACTAGGTCTTATCAGAAAGCAATGGTGAGCCCAAAATTCGAGAAATGGCTAAGAGCCATGATATATGAGATGGAATCCATGTCTAAAACCAAGTATAGACTTTGGTTACCTAAAAGGGTAAAACCTAAGAGGTATGGATGAGTTTTTCAAAAAGGAAAAACCGACATGGATGATAAAACATACAAAGGATGATTCGTCGCTAAAAGTTTTCGACAAACTTCATAGTATAGACTATGATAAAGCATCTTCCTTGTAGCTATGTTTAATCCATCTTAATCTCACTTGCAAGTAGTTACATACGATGATTATGGAATCAAATAAAGGAATGTCAAAACCACTTTCATAAGGGAAAACTTGAAACATATGTGTACATGACACATCTAGAAGGTTTTGTCACTCCAAGGTATGTAAGCTACAAAGGTCTATCCATAGACTAAGGCAAGCTTCTCAAAGTTGGGATATTCGTTTCAGAAGATACAATCAAAAGGTTTGGTTTATCTAGAAACAAAGGGGAGTCTTGTTTTCAAAAGAGCTAGTGGGAGCATTGTTACTTTCCTAAGTATTGTATGTAGATGACATACTCATCAAAAGGAACTAAAGATCGCAATCCGTTTTGCATTAATAAAAGATACTGCGAGTTAGCAACATGAGACAGTACCTAACTCTACAACATAGGTTGAATGTATTATAGTCGACATAACAGTAAAGAAGGATGTTTGGATCTAAAGGGTTCACTTCTGAACTAAGGGTTGTTCCCAGCATATTAGATGCTACATAACTCTGTTATGATGGAACCTTTGCGTAAGCAAATAAAACCCAATTCTCATCAATAAATCCAAATATATTCTAAAGTGCTTACATCTTGGAGATGTGAAAGTATGCAACATACGCACAAAGTTGATAACTTTGTCAACTCCCTGACAAAGCTTTTGACACAGCATAAGCATGTCAGTTACACTAAGCCATATCATATTAGATACGAGAATGATTGGTCTTAGTGCTAGTGGGAGATTGTTGGAGTATGCCCAAAGACCAATCATATGATGATTGAATAGACATACTATTTTACTAGATTTATCAAGAAATGGCATTGCCGTTATTATCATTTGGTATGTTTCTGTGCATCAAACTAACCATTGGATAATAATGTCCATACAATAATACGATTATTGTTAAATAGGATCCTTACTCGAATATTATTACGGGTATGGACAGTGATAATATATAAAGACTAATATGTGGTTGATGACAAGCGTTGTCATTGACATAGAGATGTCAAAATCAACATATAAGTATTTGTTAGAGAACAACATACTGGATTGACCCGCTATGGGCATGTTTCTTGGGTAATTATATGACAGTCACAACATCACCATGGTCAGGGAGTTCTATGCCCACCATCCCCGCCCAAAGATGTCGTTCGTGTACGTCCGAGGGGAACCTATCAAGTTCAATGTTGCCGTCATTAACAACTTCTATGGCCTGGATATGCACGACAACCCTCACGAGGAGTGGAGGCAGTCACTCACGGCTGTCGATTATTAGAAAATCAAGGCCACACTATGCAAGCTCAACACGTCGTGGTACCTGCTGCCAGATGTAATGCTATGGAACAAATTCGTCAAGAGGCGCCTGGTACCCACCTCCCACAACTCGACCGTCGATCGGCCGCGCCTTGCCCTAATCCACAACATCATGATGAATCGGCCCATCAATGTTGGGGAAGTTATCTGCAAGGAGATCCACGCCTACTTCCGGAAGACGAAGGGCAGGTTGTACTTCCCGTCCCTCATCACAGGCCTTTGCGCCAAATTTGGTGTTCCAACCGACCCAAAAGATGAGATGACAACAACCAAAGAAGGGTGGACCAAAAAAGTCCGCCTGCAGATGATGCAAGCCCTAGAGACAGAGCCCATAATGCCCAGCCGGACACTCTAGCCGCCCCGGGCAGTACGAAAGTTGCCCCAGACAATGAAGTCCTCACGTGCTACACACCCTTATCAATAGCAACAAGCGCATCGAGCAGCAGCAACTGACCTTCATGAAATACGTGGGGGAAGTCCAAAAAGCCTTTATGGTTTATCTCCTTCAGAAATTCCCTGATGAAGGACCCATCCTGCCTCCATATCCTGCAGACCTTGCAGCAGCAGCCCCAGCACAAGGAACGCCATCCGCCACCGCTGCCCGCCATACCGCCCGCCAGGTGCCCTCTCCGACGCACTACCCATATTACTCAGCCACCACTGCATCCAACACAGTGGCAGACTCCCCCGAGAGGCATCAACAGCACCATTCACTTGCTTGCATAGCACCGACAGTGGCGAACACCTCCTCATCAGAGGAGATTGAGCAGCAGCCGCAGGAACCAACAACAACAGTGGTAGCAGTAGCAGCAGCCATCCCAATGGTGATTGACCCTCCAGCAACACCCACGGAGGAAGGCACTCGGAAGAGGAAGTGGCACATAATAGCCACCGAGCCTGTAGACGACGAGACAGAGTCAGAAGAGAGCGAAGCACCTCATGCCGCTCCCCCTACCGAACCTCAAGAAGGGCCTCGCCCCACACCCAAAAGAGTCCAGCCACCGCGGACAGCCAAAGTCTCACCCACTAAATCTGCCGCCCGGACATCTGTCGGCCGCCGCTTCATCATCCAAACCTCTTCCTCCTCCTCAACACCAAAGACTCAAGCCTTCTCTGAACCCTCAGCCAATTTCTAGTTTTTTCTTTCTCTTTTCTTTATTTTATTTTTCTGTTTTCTTTTATATATCACTTGTATTTACTTTTCTGTTATTATTTTTCTGTTTTATTTTGTGCATTGAGGGCAATGCCCATCTCGAGTTTGAGGGGATAGCTCTCGCATCTTTTGTCTAGGCATACTTAGTAGCATATAGGTTGCATTGTACTTGCCTTAGTAATAATTAGAACAGAAAAAATTGTTATATAACTTGTGCCTATGATAGTTAGCCGGTTACTTATTTTCGCATCAATAATAAATTGAATTCAATATGGGAAAAGCATGAAAAATGACTATTAGAATTTTTTTAGTGCCAAAACTGTCAAACACCTCTGTAACTTGATGAATTTATTAGAATATCTAATTAACACTGCCTGCTTGTTTTTAGAATTCTTTGCAAAGTTCTAACAATGGTTGCAGGTAGCCGCCGAGGTAGAAAAGAGAAATAGAAAAATACAGCACTGCCACGGCAGTAGAGTAAAAACAAAGAACATTGATGTTTACCCTAGAGTTGCCTACAACAGGCTCTAGGAAGAATCATGTGCGAGGACACTTCGCTGCTATCAAAGTCTATGAATCTGAAAGTTTTGAAGTGACGGACAAATTAGCATGAGTGAATGAAAGTCTTCACGGGATGGCTCTACTCCATGGGTTCAGGTTTTGTAGTTTGCTCCTATCTTAATTTCAGACCTAGAAGAGTAGTTGTGATAAGCTGAAGCCCTCATTGCCATGATTAAGATATTGTGCTTAACTGTGCCGCCTCGGTAGCAACCTTATATATCGTAACAACTTCTTTTTTTATTTAGTTATTTTGCATATTCAGCCTGTATACAGTCTTGCACACACTGCACTAGCATTAGAAATTAATTCTGAGTTATTTTCTCGCTAAGTTCCCTTCACTAATTTAATATAGGTGCCGCAGCCTTGAGGTATGAAATCAAGTTGAAAACAGGTTTTTCTTTCTGATTAATATAAGTGCAAGTATGTTTAGATTGCATTGCTTGAGGACACGCAATAGTTCGAGTTTGAGGGTGTGTAAAGTGTCCACAAGTTCTATATTTCATGCACATTCCATCTCATATTATTGCTGTTTTTTAGTACATCTTAGGGATAATTAGGATCATGCAATGCATTTTACAGTATTTCTTTACTTTGCCATGTTTTTCTAGATTATCTTTTGTTTGGTAAAGAAAATGTACTGTTTTAGTGTACTTTTGGTTTTAGGTACTAGAGGCTGACAGAGGGAAAGAGGAGCTGAGGATGCGATGCTGAGGCAACGAATCAGGGAGCTGTACTGATGCAGTTCCAGACAGAGATAGCAGCTGTCGAGTAGCTGCCGCCGCCCACCTTGCTGCCCAAGACAGTAAACTATGGAGTTAGGGAACCAGGGTGCGATTTGTAGAGCAGACAATCCTGATTCTATCGGTGTTGTCCACTCGATTTTCCAACGTCTGTAGCAGCGGGCAGAGATGCCGAAGTTAA
Source organism: Hibiscus trionum (assembly GCA_030270665.1). NCBI lineage: Eukaryota > Viridiplantae > Streptophyta > Magnoliopsida > Malvales > Malvaceae > Hibiscus > Hibiscus trionum. The sequence goes on from BSYR01000050.1 coordinate 3,981,927, forward strand.
ATCTCGAGATTGCTTGCGGAACAAGGCAACATGATAAAGTCCACATTCAAATCAAAGAAGTCAGAGTTTAAAGTCACATTTAATGTGGAAAGCTACTTTGGAGACTTCTACTTCAAGAAGGACTAGACCTAGCTAATGCCTATATATACTCATTGTAATTCTAATTCAAGATAACACAGGTTTTCCTTAGGCATAGCTTAGGTTTTATTGCCCCTGTCATGATCTAATTCTCCCTTTGGGTTTGGGTTATGTTGTAATTAGTTGTGAGAACGGTTGTTTAGGTTTTCAAGTTTGTTTTTGCAATAAAATAATCTTAGTTGCTTAATTCATGTGCTTCACTTCCTTCAATTAGTTCCAAAAGTCTAGTTGAAGAATCCATTTGGCGAGCACGACAGTGTCAAACTCACGAAATAATTAAGCATGATCTCATCATCACGAGGTGTTGACTAGCTCGGCTTAGACATAAGTTAGAATTTCAGCGGCTAAAAAGAGCAACCAAACGTTGACTGCCTATGTTAGGTTTACGCTGAGATTGCTAGGTATTGCCTATATCACGCAGCAACAGAATCCTAGCCTAGACATAGGTAGGATCACTTCAGAATTGCTTCGCCGAACTTGGAGCATCTGCCAGACTTGCCGCCGGGACTTCTCTACATCTCACTTGCCGGGACATCGAAAGTTGCAAGAGTAGAGTGCCATCTTGGCAGCGAAAGTTGTCGCCGCCTCAATCTACCATTTCTCGACGAGGTAGCAGATCGTGGCAGCGCAAAACCACTTGACCTATTCAACGTAGTTTCACACTAAGCAGCAGCATAACCCTGCCCTCTCTATCAATCTGATCACTTCCTTTTTGATTACTTGTGCTTTTATTTTACTTTTCTTCCCAAACAACCACCTTACTTGTGCATTTACTTTTCTTGTGCAGGAACAAAAATTTGAATCAAGCTGTCCAATCCCTATGGGAGACGATATCTTATATACTATAACTTGACAGGAGTGTGCACTTGCGCTCATAAATAGAGAACACCTAAACGCTCTACACCCATTGAGATTGAACATAAGGCATACTGGGCCATCAAGGCAGTAAACCTAGACTGGGACAAAGCCGAGCAAAAGAGACTCATGGACCTGAATGAGATCGAAGAATTCAGAGCCATGGCATATGACAATGTGAGAATATGCAAGAAGAAAACCAAAAAATGGCATGACAAGAAGTTGCTCCCAAGGCAGTTTATGCCTGGGCAGTAGGTACTCCTCTTCAATTCTTTTGAAACTATTCCAGGAAAGTTGAAGTCAAGATGGTCTGGCCCGTTCAAGGTAGTTAAAGCATTCCCACATGGTGCAGTCATGATCAAATCTCCGAAGGATGGGCATGAATTTAAAGTGAATGGGAAGAGGTTAAAGCACTATACAGGAACTCATGTTGCAAGAGACAAGGAAGTGGTCGTGTTAGAAGATGCATCCAAATGCACTCCTAATACAACCTACACTAGTCATGATTGATATGGAAAAGGCTGCTTTGATCCTATATGGATATAGTTGATGGGCGAGATTGTTATAGAATACCTATTACTCCCTTCGTCCCACAATTTTTGTCTCTTATTGACTTTTTTAGGTCAATTTTTTTCAACTTTGACTCATAATTATTTAAAATGTATCATTGATAAAAATATGAAAAAAAATTATTTTAAAAACCTCTAATCGAGTAGTTTTCAAATATATATTTTATAAAATTTAATTATTTAAAATATTCAATATAATAATAGTCAAAGTTTAAAAATTTTGACTTTCAAAAAGTCAATAAGAGACATTTTTATGGGACGGAGGGAGTATATAATAGAAAATTATGAGCTCATAAGGTTTTACATTTGTCAAGAAACATATGTTGCCCAAGTGGGAGATTGTTGGATTAAAATCCGCAATTGTGGGCACATATGTAAAACTTATGATGCTATTATAAAGTATGACACAAAATCGAGTGACCAATTATGTTAGGCGTGTCATAGGTATTAAAGTATCATGGAAATAAAAGTGTATATATTGTAAGATATATTTATAATTCAATGAGGGGCAGAGTTATAAATAATTAATAGTTGATTTAATAATCAACTATATAAAAAGGTAGTGGTCCCCAAGAAATAGGTTAACTTGTATTACTCTTGTCCCCGTCAGAGAGTTTTTACGGCAAGGGCTAACCTATCTTCATGGAAGATCACAACCACCTTTTAGGCGATCTTCCATCAAAGGATTTAAGGTTTTCAGTCCATCAATGAATTCAGGTACGCTTCCGCATTTAGTTTATTCGGTTTATTGTTCTTAATGATTTGACATGATAGATCTTGGGTATTAGGTTTCATATTAATTATGATTTGGTTCTAACAGAATAGATGAGCCGGTGTGGTGTTGCTATGGTTCATCCGTTAACGCTGCTGGTTTTCATGGCCATTTGCCTTTACAGTCAGTTTGAGAGGTATGTTCGACAGGGCTGGATTGTGGCTTGTGCTGTTGTGCTGTGGACGGCGCGGCTTGGACGAAATGAGTTGATTTTCAATAAGAAGAAACTATCGGTGGATGAGCTTTTGTTCCTCATAAATCTTAGATCTTTGTATTGGATGAAAGCCTTCAAATGGGCGATGGATGTTGTCGAAAATCAGTGGTGGATGTGTCCTTGGAGTATTATACCGTTTGCCCCTAATAGTGTTAGTAGATCCAGTGTTGTATAGGAACAGCCTCCACGTGGTGTTTTAAAATTCAATATTTTTGGCTCTGCGAAAGGAAAACCATGACCAATGGGTTGCGGGGGCGTATTGCGGGATTCTAATGGAAAGGTGCTTGCACTATTCTCGGGTCCTTTGGGTGTGATTGAGTCCAATGAGGCTGAATTATTAGATTCGGGTTGCTTTGGTTTTCTTTACTACCTCGAGGTGGCGTGATGTATCTTTGGTACTTGAATCCGACTCTAAAGTAGTTGTGTCGTGGGTCCTTCGGAGAGAGCGTCGTCCATCGAAATTTTGGCAATGTTTCAATCAAATTGACGAGGTTGTGTTGTGAATTCCTCATTTATGTTTCCATAATGTTCTTCGAGAGGCTAACTCTATTGCGGATGTGCTTGCGATTGGTGGTGTTCAACGTGCTTCTTGGCTTGAGATTGTGTTTTGATGTTTTTAGTGTTAAGTGGATGCTTGATCGGGTGATTTTTTTTTTATTACTCTTTGTTGGCGTTTTGTTCTTGTAAGTCCTTTCGTGTTGGCATAGCCATGAGTACTCTTTTCCTTCATTTAGGTGTAGGGTGGTATTTAATGAGGCTCGTGGTCATGTGGATTGGTATAAAATCTCAATAAAGTCACTTTGCCAATAAATAAAGTCATTCACGAAAATAAAGATAAATTTACATTTTTAAGGCCATCTGTATCCAAACAATTGGTTGACTAATCAGAATCTCGTAGGGATGAGTATCTAATCGAGTCAAGTCGAGTTAAAAAATTTCAAGTTAGTTGAGTAGACAAATCCTATTTTTATAACTCAAACTTTATTTTAAAAAAATTGAGTCAAATTTATGAAATTCAAGTTGAGTTGTTCGAGTTTCTACTATAATTTAATTGAAAATATTTATAAAAATTACGATTCGAACCAAGTCGAATCAAGTTTTCCTCATCTCTAGGATCATGTATTGCGGAGCCAGAGATCCATTACATGACAACCCTCCCAAACTAATTTGCTCCATTCGCAACATCCGAATTCGAATCCACGACTTTACAATTTCTTTAACACAACTAAATAGATATTTTATTTAGAACGAAGGCTAGATATTGCCATGATACATAAGCTTTTACAACCACGCCACAGGATACAAAACAACATAAACCGCACCAACATGACCAAAGCAACAAGCATTGGGGGTGCTTATTTTGCAACAGAAAGAAGAAAAAAAAAGCCAACAAGAACACTAGGGACTGCATACGTACCGAGGAGGATAAGTCGGCAACATAATATATGAGTTACAACATTCAGTAACGTCAAAGACGACCCCTTCGGATAAGCAGTTTTCAGCTGGTTTGTTAAGCGATAAAATGTTGGCAAAAGTGTTCCGGATATTGGCATTGGCAATGACAGAGAATGGCATAGCTGCGTTACGAGCCGCTGTCACGGTTGGAGTCATAGCAGTTGACAGCACCACTGCCATTGCGATCATAAGCAATGCAAACTTCCTGCATTCCATTTCTTATAGTAACTAAGTGAGTAGATTTGTTCTTATAGAATAGGCTATTGATGAATATGTGTTGTCACCCAATACTCCTTTATATAGTCGAGGTGATGGGCCTAAATCTGTGAATTCACATGAAATATTTGTCTTTTGAACAATATTCATTGCATGCCAACTTGTACGAATGTAATAAATTGGACAAATATGAAACATGTGCCTTTTAAAAGGTGATCATTTCATGACAACACAAGGAGATAAGAAATTACAACCACTCATTTAGTTAAAACTTATCAACAACACAATCACTCATTTAACTAAAACGTATTTGGAATATGTTATAATTATTGGGTGATATTGACAATCAAACAAACGATCGCAAAATAGAAAAAGAACATAACACCAAGAATTTACGTGGAAAACTTAAAAGGAAAAATTACGGGTGTAGGAGGATAAACTTTCACTATGTAGAAAAAAAGATTACAACTGAATGAATAAACCCTTAATCTCTTGTATCTATTTATTGGGATAAGAGACTTGTTTTCAAAGGAAACTTGCATAGAAATAAATTCTACTCAAACTGAGTTTCCCACTCTTCATCACATATTCAAGAGAGAAGTAAATTTCCACAAGGATTTGGACAACCCAAACTAGAATTTGATTCACAACTCTAACCGAATACTATGAATAGTTTTAGTGAAAAATAAAATGTTATTCTAAGGGAATTCAAGTTTGAACCGCTTGTCTATAAAGTGTATGTGCATTATTTAGGGCTGGGCGTTTGATCGAGTCGAGTCAAAAATTTTGAGTTATTCGAGTTTGTAAGTCATATTTTATGATTCAAACATTATTTGAAATTTTTTCGAATCGAGTAGGGTTTATGAAATTCGAATCGAGTCGATTTTTTGAGTTTCTGTACAAATTTAATTGTACATATATATTTCTATATGCATATATGTAGCAATGCACATATATATTTCTATATGCATATACTTAGGGCTGGGCAATGCAGATATTGATTCCAATTTTAACGACTTTCTAGATGCGTATACGATATATATTTATATCTTCATATTTTCACATGTGATATATATAATATATCATGCATAATTGACAGACTCGACTTGAATATAAAAATTAATCAACTAATTACTAAAATTTTTGAGTTATTCAAATTTCCAGTTCATAACTCAAATTTTATTTGAAATTTTTTCGAGTCTAGTCGAGTTTATGAAATTACGAATCAAGTCAAAACGAGTCGATTTTTGTCTCCTCGAGTCAAGTTTTGTTCACCCCTAACGTTACGAAATAACTAAGAAGAAATTTAACAGATATTACCGTAATATTATACCATATAATCAATAAATTTTAGGGTAAAGTACACAGACGGTCACTGAACTTTGGTAAAAAAAACAAAATGGTAACCAAACTTTCAAAAATCACATAATGACAATTAAACTTTATGTTTTATAACAAAATGGTAACTAGATGTTAAATCCTGTTAAGTGTCTGTTATAAAATTTGGTATAATAACACATTAGTCCTTTATATTTATACATTCAATCAATTTAGTCCTAATTTGAAACAATTCACTAAATTTAGCCCTCGTTATTTATGCAATCTTTCAATTTGGTCCTTAAAGCAAAATTACAAAGTATGATAACATGATAAATAATTACAATTAAATTTTTATAGGAACTCGAAAACTCGACTCGATTCGAATCGAAAAAATTTCAATTAAAATTTAAGTTGTTTACCAAATATAACTTCGATTGTTGACCAAGACATTAATATTATTTTAATGGAATTGTGGGCATTCGTTCCGTATCTACAGCTAATAATGTTGCTCATGAAGTGAATCAAGATTGTGAAATGTTCCAATATTTCCACGTTTTATATGAATCAATTTTTTTTCTTTACGTAAACATAATAAAAAATTGTAAGTGTTTTTAATTTAATATTTATTTTACGTTTGTATTATAATGAAATTATCATATTAATTATTGGGTAACCACACTAGTGATATTAAGCTGTTAGAACGTTTCGATATAGTCATCAAAATCGTAAAACTTTCATTGAAATCACTATTGTTAAGAAAATTTTCATTTCGATCACTAGATCCTTAGTAACACGCCCTTAAAATTGAGGAACCAATATAATTATTGACCTCCCTTGTTACAGTAGAGCCCCAATGTCCCTGCAAATAGCACTTCCAGTTTTCATATAATATAAGTAATAATATATATAAGACAACCAGAGGAGATTACCCTTCTAACTCAAAAATGGGGCTTTTCCCCATCTTGGTTTCTATCCCAGTTTGGTATCACAACAACAACAACAACAACAAAAAAGAATTTACTTCAACCTAATTTCCTGCTATAATTTTAGACATCATTTGTGCTCGACGATGTTGTATTGTTCTTGCTGTTTGTGTTGAAAATGTTTCTGCAGCTCATACGTTTCATCGGCACTAGCATCTTCGGCAAGAGCGTCTTCACAAACACTTCCTCCCTTCCACCCATTCTTCCATGGCCATACAAGTGTCAGAAATTGTATTGAAACACATAGAAGAGATCATACATCCATCAGAAAAAAGCAGCCAAACAATCGTATAATTTCAAATAATATTAATGTTTTGGTCAACTCGATTCAAGTTGAGTTTAGTTTTCGAGTTCTTATAAAAATTTAATTCTAATTATTTATCATGTTATCATACTTTGGACTTTTGCTTTAAAGACCAAATTGAAAGAACGTGTAAATAACGAGGGCTAAATTTAGTGAATTGTTTCGAATTAGGACTAAATTGATTGAATGTATAAATATGAAGGACTAAATGTGTTATTATATCAAATTTTATAACAGACACTTAACGGAATTTAACGTCTAGTTACCATTTTGTTATAAAACATAAAGTTTAATTGTCATTTTGTGATTTTTGAAAGTTTGGTTACCATTTTGTCTTTTTTACCAAAGTTCAGTGACCGTCTGTGTACTTTACCCTAAATTTTATGACGTGTCTGCATTACAACCACACCAAAATATACCATATCTCTTTGCCGCGAGATTTCAATACAAGGCTCAAAAAAATTTATGACCTATCCAATGCCGATATAAATATCCAGAACAGTTTAAAGATTTAAAAAAATTGTAAAATTTATTAAAATAATGTTCTAATTTATAATTCGAAAGGGGTCCAATAGGCCTTTAATTTGGAAGTAAAAAAGTGGAGAATTTGAGTACAACAAAATTTTCTTTCCCCGTAAATAAAAAATGTACATAAAAAGACTTGAACTGATGTAAAAAAAATTGGACAAATATGAAACATGTGCCTTTTAAATTGGACAAAGAGAGGAGAAATTACAACCACTCATTTTGTTATGACGTGTTTACATAGTTCCACTCATTTAATTACGAAGTATTTGGAATACTCAGAATAGTTTCAATATATTATTTTTAAGAGATTTAAATTCGAATAATTTATTTATAAAATATATGTGCGTTAATGAAGAATTAAGAAAAAATTTAAAAATATTTGCATAAATTTATACAAGATGCTCAAAAAATTTTATGGCGTATCTACGCTACAACCGCACCAAAATATATATGTTTGGTAAACAATTTTTTAAATTATTTTTAAAGATTTGACCAGTCAAATCTACTAATTTTTATGTTTGGTAAATAGAAAATTGTAATAGCGGATTGAAGTAAAATCTCTCAATTTGAAAATGTTCTTTTTAAAAGCTTTTTGAGTTAGAAGTTTGAATAAAATAATTGTAAAGACACTTTTATCCTTGACAATTACAAAAATTTCTCAAATTACATAAATTTGAATAAAAAAACTAATTTCATAAATAAAAAATAATATATAAATTAATATATATATCTAAATTTAATAATTATCAAAATTATATTCAAACTATAATTTCATAATAAGAAATTAATATATACATATAAATTTAGTAATTATTAAAATTATATTAAAAATTTAATTTAAAAGTAAGAAATTAATATATATATATAGAGAGAGAGAGTTTTACACTGTTTAAACGGATCCTATCTCATATATATATTCTTAATATATGTTTAGTAATGATATTAAAAAATTAATTTTCATAATCTAATTTATATTAATAGATACAAAATATTGATACCTAATAAATAATTCAAATAATTACTGAATATAATCATGTCCTTATATGTCATTTTGTATGTTCAAATAATCAAATAGCTATCAGTTAATTTTACCAGACACTTTTATACAATCAACTAATGCAATCTGCTAGTCAAATCATCTAATGCTATCAGTTATATAATTTGCTATGCGCTATCATCTATACACTAATTGCAAAATGATGCCGCGAGATTTCAAGACAAGGCTCCACATGTTTCCGTCAAGCTACCTATTCAATGCCGATATAAACATCTAAACGGTTTAAAGATTTAAAGATTTTTATACAATTTATTAAAATGATGTTCTTAATTTATAATTCAAAAGGTGTCAAATGGGCCTTAATTTGGAAGTAAAAAAGTCGAGAATTTGGGTACAACAACATTTACTTTACAATAATGAAAAATGTGTATAACAAGACTCGAACTCGTGAAACAATATATTTGCTCTTTTTTGTGCTTTACCACTAATGCATAACCAAATTTTCTTTTTCTCTTGCAAGCATTTTACTTGATCCATTTTGTGACCATTTTTTTGGTCATACGTTATCGCTTACATCACTCATGAAAAGAATGTTATTGTAGATTTCAATTTTGATAAGTGTTACTTTTCTTATCTAATACTTAACCGTCAATGACCTATTTGTAATAATATTTTAATTTAATGACATGTTAGTAACTTTTAAAAAAATGACATTTTTGTTACTAAAAGCATAATCAAGTGAATTAAAGTTAGTCCAACTGAGTGAGACTATTAAATAATTCAAAAGGATTTAATGAGTTGAGACATTATATAAAAATAATAAAATTTTAATTATTTACCGACAATTGATCTATCTTTTCAAATTTCTTGAAGTATAAAGTTAGTCCAATTGGTGTCGCCTCTCTCTGAATACGACCAAAGAACTGGCTAACCTGCTGGTACAGGTCCACTGCCTCATCTAGGAAGTCTAACAAATGTTGCCCATCCTCCCCAGTTGAAAAGAATCTCTCTCTCAAGTCTTTGGCCCGGTTCTTCATCTCACGAGCCTTGGAAACTACCTTCCGGAGTTGCCGAGTCAAATGATCAATGTATAGCTGCCTACCCAAGCATCTTCTCATATTCACAATCATTAATAACGGTACGGATATGGTCCTTATGGGCTTGCAATTGTTTCTTCAAGTCGTCGAGACCATAACGGAGCAACTCAGCTTCAACACCCTTTATCTCTTCTTCCTCCACTTTTTCTTGGAGCTCCTGATTCTGCTCACAATATTTTTTGAGGTTACTGTGTGCTTCCGAGGATTGGCCCTCCAAGTGTTGTTTCTCCGGCAAGTCGGTCAGCTTCTTATTTTTGTTTCTTAGCTTCTCGTTGCCAAATCTTCACCTCTTTCTTCACTTCATTTAGTTGTGCCTTTTCTTCTTTTACAGTTCTAGAGCTACTAGAACGCGCCCCTCGAACTTTTAGGCGATTATTCTCTTGTGTCAACTCTTGTATATCTTTTAGGTGGAGCTCTTGCTTTGTCAGCAGGGTTTTTACCTCTTTCTGGTAGCCCTCTTTTTGGTATTTTTCGTCTATGAGCTTGCCTTGAAGTTCAGTGACTCTACCCCATAGCCTCTCTTTTTCTTTCTCGAAGTCTTGTTTATAGATCTCTAGCTCGGTCAGAAGGATGTCAAGTTGAGGAAGAGTTATAAAGTATGACACAAAATCGAGTGGCCAATTATGTTAGGCGTGTCATAGGTATTAAAGTATCATGGAAATAAAAGTGTATATATTGTAAGATATATTTATAATTCAATGAGGGGAAGAGTTATAAATATTTAATAGTTGATTTAATAATCAACTATATAAAAAGGTAGTGGTCCCCAAGAAATAGGTTAACTTGTATTACTCTTGTCCCCGTCAGAGAGTTTTTACGGCAAGGGCTAACCTATCATCATGGAAGATCACAATCACCTTTTAGGCGATCTTTCATCAAAGGATTCAAGGTTTTCAGTCCATCAATGAATTCAGCTGCGCTTCTGCATTTAGTTTATTCAGTTTATTGTTCTTGATGATTTGACATGATAGATCTTGGGTATTATGTTTCATATTAATTATGATTTGGTTCTAACAGAATAGATGAGCTGGTGTGGTGTTGCTATGGTTCGTCTGTTAACGCTGTTGGATTTCATGGCCATTTGCCTTTACGGTCAGTTTGAGAGGCATGTTCGACAGGGCTGGATTGTGGCTTGTGCTGCTGTGCTGTGGACGGCGTGGCTTGGACGAAATGAGTTAATTTTCAATAAGAAGAAACTATCGGTGGATGAGCTTTTGTTCCTCGTAAAGCTTAGATCTTTGTATTGGATGAAAGCCTTCAAATGGGCGATGGATGTTGTCAGAAATCAGTGGTGGATGTGTCCTTGGAGTATTATACCGTTGGCCCCTAATAGTGTTAGTAGATCGAGTGTTGTATGGGAACCGCCTCCACGGGGTGTTTTAAAATTCAATATTTTTGGCTATGCGAAAGGAAAACCAGGACCAGTGGGTTGCGGGGGCGTATTGCGGGATTCTAATGGAAAGGTACTTGCACTATTCTCGAGTCCTTTGGGTGTGATTGAGTCCAATGAGGCTGAATTATTAGATTCGGGCTGCTTTGGTTTTCTTTATTGCCTCGAGGTGGCTTGATGTATCTTTGGTACTTGAATCTGACTCTAAAGTAGTTGTGGCGTGGGTCCTTCGGAGAGAGCGTCGTCCATTGAAATTTTGGCAGTGTTTCAATCAAATTGACGAGGCTGTGTTGCGAATTCCTCATTTATGTTTCCATAATGTTCTTCGAGAGGCTAACTCTATTGCGGATGTGCTTGCGATGGGTGGCGCTCAACGTGCTTCTTGGCTTGAGGTTGTGTTTTGATGTTTTTAGTGTTAAGTGGATGCTTGATCGGGTGTTTTGTTTTTTTATTACTCTTTGTTGGCGTTTTGTTCTTGTAAGTCCTTTCGTGTTGGCATGGCCATGGGTACTATTTTCCTTCATTTAGGAGTAGGCTGATATTTAATGAGGCTCGTGGTCATGTGGATTGGTATAAAATCTCAATAGAGTCACTTTGCCAATAAATAGTCATTTACGGAAATAAAGATAAATTTACATTTTTACGGCCATCTGTATCCAAACAATTGGTTGACTAATCAGAATCTCGTAGGGATGAGTATCTGATCGAGTCAAGTCGAGTTAAAAAATTTCAAGTTAGTTGAGTAGACAAATCCTATTTTTATAACTCAAACTTTATTTTAAAAAAACTGAGTCAAATTTATGAAATTCAAGTTGAGTTGTTCGAGTTTCTACTATAATTTAATTGAAAATATTTATAAAATTACGATTCGAACCAAGTCGAATCAAGTTTTGCTCATCTCTAGGATCATGTATTGCGGAGCCAGAGATCCATTACAGGGCAACCCTCCCAAACTAATTTGCTCCATTCGCAACATCCGAATTCGAATCCACGACTTTACAATTTCTTTAACACAACTAAATAGATATTTTATTTAGAACGAAGGCTAGATATTGCCATGATACATAAGCTTTTACAACCACGCCACAGGATACAAAACAACATAAACCGCACCAACATGACCAAAGCAACAAGCATTGGGGGTGCTTATTTTGCAACAGAAAGAAAAAAAAAAGCCAACAAGAACACTAGGGACTGCATACGTACCGAGGAGGATAAGTCGGAAACATAATATATGAGTTACAACATTCAGTAACGTCAAAGACGACTCCTTCGGATAAGCAGTTTTCAGCTGGTTTGTTAAGCGATAAAATGTTGGCAAAAGTGTTCCGGATATTGGCATTGGCAATGACAGAGAATGGCATAGCTGCGTTACGAGCCGCTGTCACGGTTGGAGTCATAGCAGTTGACAGCACCACTGCCATTGCGATCATAAGCAATGCAAACTTCCTGCATTCCATTTCTTATAGTAACTAAGTGAGTAGATTTGTTCTTATAGAATAGGCTATTGATGAATATGTGTTGTCACCCAATACTCCTTTATATAGTCGAGGTGATGGGCCTAAATCCGTGAATTCACATGAAATATTTATCTTTTGAACAATATTCATTGCATGGCAACTTGTACAAATGTAATAAATTGGACAAATATGAAACATGTGCCTTTTAAACGGTGATCATTTTATGCCAACACTAAGAGATAAGAAATTACAACCACTCATTTTGTTTTGTTTTTTTTTTATCCAACCACTCATTTTGTTAAGACTTATCAACAACACAATCACTCATTTAACTAAAACGTATTTGGAATATGTTATAATTATCTGGATGATAATGATAAATAAAAAACGATCGAAAAATAGAAAAAGAAACACAACGCTAAGAATTAATGTGGAAAACCCTAAAGGAAAAACTACTGGCAGAGGAGGATAAACTTTTACTATGCAGAAAAAGAGATTACAGTTGAATGAATAAACCCTTAATCTCTAGTATCTATTTATAGGCATAAGAGACTTGTTTTCAGAGAAAACTTGCAAACTACCTATACAAGGCTGATATAAATATCCAAAACGGTTTAAAAAATTTTAAAAAAATTTGTACAATTTATTAAAATAATGTTCTTAATTTATAATTTGAAAGGGATCCAATAAACCTTTAATTTAGAAATAAAAAAGTGGAGAATTTGAGTACAACAACATCTGTTTTCCCCGTAAATAAAAATGTGTATAAAAAGACTTGAACTTATGTAAAAAAAATTGGACAAATATAAAACATGTGCCTTTTAAACAATGATAATTGTAATAAATTTGACAAGGAGAGAATAAATTACAACCACCCATTTAGTTATGACGTGTTTACATACTTCCACTCATTAAATTACGAAGTATTTGGAATACTCAGAATAGTTTCAGTATATTATTCTTAGTAGATTTAAATTCATAAAATGTATGTGCGTTACTGAAGAATTAAGAATTTTTTTTAAAATATTAGCATAAATTTATATAAGATGCTCAAAAATTTTTATGGCGTGTCTACACTACAATCACACCAATGGCAAACAATGTCTAATTAATATTAATAGATACAAAATATTAGTACTTAATAAATAATTTAAATAAGTATTGGATATAATTATATTCTTATATATTATTTTGCTTGTTTAAATAATCAAATAGCTATCAGTTAATTTTACCAGACACTTTTATACAATTAGCTAATGCAATCTACTAGTCAAATCAGTTAATGCTATCAGCTAATATAATCCACTATGCGCAATGTCGCGGGATTTCAAGACAAGGTTCCACATGTTTCCTTCAAGCTACCTATTCAATGCCGATATAAACATCTGAAACGGTTGAAAGATTTAAAGATTTTTGTACAATTTATTAAAATAATATTCTTAGTTTATAATTCAAAAAGTCCAATGGGCCTTAATTTGAAAGTAAATAAGTGGATAATTTGGATACAACATTTACTTTCCCATAAATGAAAAAGGTGTATAACAAGACTTGAACTCATGAAACAATATATTTGCTCTTTTGGTGTGCTTTAATACTAATCCATAATCAAACTTTCATTATTCCCTTGCAAGTATTTAACTTGATCCATTTTGTGACCAGTTTTTTTGGTCATACGTTGTCACTTACATTACTCATGAAAAGAATGTTAATGTACGTTTCAATTTTGATAATTATTACTTTTTTCGTTTAATACTTAACTGTCAATGACATTTGTAATAATATTTTAATTTAATAACATGTTTGTAACTTTTAAAAATGACATTTTTGTTACCAAAAATACAATCAAGTGAGTTAAAGTTAGTCTAACCGAGTGACACTATTTAATAATTCAAAGGGATTTAATGAGTTGAGACATTATATAAAAAATAATACAATTTTAATTATTTACCGACAATTGATCTATCTTTTTAAATTTCTTGAAGCGTAAAGAACAAATTTTAACAAATTAAAATAAATGATGAAATTTGAAAGGGTGAACTACATTAAATAGTCGCCAGACTATTAACGCTCTTTTTTTTTCTAGTCACAGAGGCTCAAAACTTACAAAATGATAACCAACGACGGATCTTGGTGTTATAATTTATCATCCCAAAATTTTCAAATCTTTAGAAGGTCCAATCAAAATTTTTGAAAATTTTGAAGATTTTATGAGAGTTTTTTAAAAGCAAATTGAGGATCTAATTAAAATTAAAAAAAACTAGAAAATTTAATGAAAATTTCAATAACTTGAGGGTGCTTAATTAAAAATATTAAAAAAACTAAATCTTAACAAAAAAAATATAACACATTTTGGGAGACTAAATAAAATTTCTAAAACAATGAGGGGATTAATTTAAATTTCACAAAACTAAGGTCCCAAATCTGCCTTTGGCACAGCTCATGGTCCGCCTCTGATGATAACTCAACTTACTTTATTTTTAGTGATTTTCTCTTAAGTCGGGAATGGAAGATAAAAAATAATATATTTAGTTCTCAAAATTTACACATTGTATTAATTTGGTCTTAATTTTAAATTTTATTGACTCGCAACATATATAGTACGAACTACAAAAGCAATATCATCCTCCTAGATTAATTTATGCAGGGACGGGTGCAAAACTTTATTAAGGGCAAAAAATATTTAAAATTCTAAGATGGACGAACTTACAAAATTCATAGAAAATATTTGCAAATTTTTAAAATATTTTCGAAATCATATGCAAATTTCAAATTTTAGGAGTCGGTCGTCCCCTTCAACCCCTCGATCCATCCTGAATTTATGCATATTAAGATGGAATTAAATCCCAAAACCAACAAAAATACAAAGATCCTAAAGAACCCATAAATATAAATTAAAAGAAAAATAAATACATTTCGTAAGTTTGGGGTCGCGAATTTAACCACCATCGTAGTACATACAGTAGCACTAGTTGTGGGGTTCTTAACCAAACGAAATGCTTTTTGCATATCGAATATTTAGACTTAAGATGAAATTGACTGGATGGGTAAATGTTGAAGGTTGAAAATTTTAAAACCAGGATCAAACCGTCATAAGGTGTAAATTTTGAGGACTAAATACATTATTGGGTAAACTACTGAAAAAGTCATTTAAGTTTAGTAAGTGTACACTTTTGGTCATCGAGTACAAAAAATGAACATTATGGTCACTTACTCTTTCGTTGTGTAAGTTTATGGTCATTTGAACGTTTCTTGTCGTTAAACATTAACGAAAATCTGATCTGTCATGGGTAAAAAAATAGGATAAACACTGAAATGGTCACTTACGTTTAGTAACTGTATACTTTTGGTCATTGATTTCAAAAAATGAATGTTGTGGTCACTTAGGTTTTCGTTGTGTAAACTTATGGCCACTCGAACATTTCTTGTCGTTAAACGTTAACCCTGTCTTCATTAGCCATGTGTAAACACTGTATCGGTCTAGAATCGTCAAGGAAACAATTTTAGAGCCTCGAACTCCATCATCATGAGCCATGTCTACTGCTACAGTGCTTTGATCGCCTTCTCTGAGAAACGCCGATCCCAAAGGCAAATGAAAAGAAATTGTATCCAAATGAAAAATGTTAATAGTTGTGTAACCCCCTAAACCCAACCCGGAAGAACTGGGTCGAATATAAGGAGTCAAGCTCAAAGCTTGTCCCTCGCGTAAGTAACATGATTCAAAAACTTAAATTCAAAAATAGACAATAATAATATCGCATAATACATATTGATAAAATATTCCTGAAAATATTAAATAATCGAAATGTAATGCATGATAAAACGTAATAACCCAAATAACATGTCTGAAATCCGAAAATTAATTACAATCTTTTAAAACATATAATATAAATAGTTCTAAGTATCATACTGATAATAAGAAATAAAGCTGAAAAACGATGTCTTCCAAGTACCGTCTCCTGGACCTGAGTATCTGAAAATAGAAACTAAGGGGGAGTTAGCGAAAACGCTCAGTGTGTCTCTACAGTGCATACAGAACAAACAGTATCATCATATCAATAGAGTCAATCAGACATTATCATAATACAATTTTCCATCATGAATCAATTCAAACACATAAACAAGTACGAATGAATGTGCAACACAATATGACATGCACCCAACTACATCACCATCCGAAGAGTAAGGTTCCCAGAACCACTCTCTACCTCGTCACCATCCGAAGTGAAGTCCAGCCCGTAGGGCGAAACCACTGATCCGAAGCAGACATCATCCCGAAGGATGAAGCTACTGAACTTCCCCGTACAGAATCCCAACCATAATGAGATGACATAAAATCCGAGTTCTGAATCTGAATGCATTGTTTATCAACAAAAATGCATAATCATATAATCCGATATACAATAATCTGAATCTGAATGTATATACAAATATTGCATAACGTAACCGAATGCTGAACAAGTCAAACATCACAGATCAACATCATATTATCATCATACATCATCAGACCACATCATGTATACATTTCAACAAATCAACACATTTACAAAAAGAGCACTGTAAACAGATAGCATAGAAGAGAACACACCTCAAGTAGCTAACACTCAACGTCGACGGTGACGTCTCCCACGCTCAACTCTATCTCTAGGTCGGTCAGAGTCAGCTACTATAACAATTAAATACACCATCAAAGATACTACTACTACTATGCCAAGACACTGATAATATAAATATCGAATGTATTAATAATTAAACTCATGAGCGGATCCCGATGTTTGAGCAATAGGAGGTCGTCCAGGTGGAGGAGGAGGAAGGATCTCAGTATCTGAGTCAATGTCGTCTTCAAATATGAATAATCACAATTAATTTTCCGATATTCAAATCTTTAAATACAAGTATACTCGAATAAAAGTGGTCAAAATGGTCTTTCGGGTTCAAATTTCGGAAAACGGGCAGCAGAATCGGAATTAGAACATCGAAAAACATGAAATAGGCCTTTTCTGAAAAGTCAACGGTCAATGGGTCAACGGTCAACGGGTCAACGGTCGACAGGTTTGGTTCCGATAGAGGCCCGGTTCGGTTCTGACTCGGTTCACTCACTGAATCGGTTCGGTTCACATAGCACACTAGACCGATTATGTAACACCCCTAAAGTTTTAAGTTAAAATAAAAATAATGGAATGATGAAAAAAAAGGGGGATGGCAGCCATGAGGTTTTGAACCTGTGACCCTTGGCTAATTGGGCTTGTGTCTTAACCAATTGAGCCGAGGAAGCTCTTAGTTATAGGCTGTACCCACTTATTTTTAAGTGGTTCTTGAAAAATAAAATAATAATAAAATAAATAAATATCCCAACCACCCCCTTTTCCCCAAATTAAATACATCAGTTGAATAAAAGAAGAAGAAGAGTAGATCTGAAATACACATATCACCTCCCCACCGTTCACCTTCCCCAACCTCCCTCACCGCCCGGCCGTGGCCTTCACTGCCGCTGCCATCGTGTCCGCCAGCTCTCCCCGAACGCAACCGCTGTAGCCACTCGCGGTTATCAGCCGCCGTCCACCGTGGGAAGCCGTTTGAGTGCTTCGTCGGAGAAACCCAATGCGCCCACTGTTTTGGTTGTTTTTTGGCCGCCTCCGCCGTCACATTGCTGCATGGCCACCGGATCTAAACTCCCCACACCGAGCTGAGCAAAACCCTGCTGGTTGATCGACCGTCAGCCGTCGTTGGAGTCGTCGTCGAGACTATGTCGGTTTCGGTTTCCATTTTCATTTCGGGGTAAGTTCGGTAAGCTTTCCAACTTTAAATCGAGTTTTTGCAAGATTGTGTTGAGAAAATGACGTTTTTTGGCGTCGCCCGGTGATTTCCGGCCATTTTAGGCCGCGCGTGGGCCTCACGCGCCGTCCGGGGCGATTTCCGGCCGCCCTGGACGGTGGCCGTTGAACCGGCCGGCTCAGAAGGTCCGACCCGTTGACCGACCCGACCCGTTGACCGACCCGACCCGTTGACCGACCCGACCCGACCCGTTGACCGAGTTAACTCGCCCGAGTTAACCCAGTGAGTCAACTCGCTGAGTCAACCCGGTCAACCAGTGACATCAGCATGACGTCAACGTTGACTGCTGACGTCAGCGTTGACCGTTGACCGTTGACTTGACCGTTGACTTTGACCAAAAAGTCAAAAATTTCAGAAAAGTCCTATTTTATATTTTTCGACGTCCTGAGTCCGATTTTGAAGCCTATTTCGTGTAATTCTAACTCGAAAGCCTCCAAATTGGACCTTGAACTTGAGTCTACTTATGTATTTTAATAATCAGTTGTGGGCAAAGTGATTAAGGACTAAAATTGGATTTTGTGCGATTGAAGGTATTCGAAGTTCCTTGTATTCGGGATGTTGAGGACGACGCATTCGGGTTCGAGAGTGATCGAACGGAGTATCATGGTCGATCGATAAAGCAAGTATTAAAGGTAATACACTACTACCTCTAGTGTGCTTTATGAACATGTTGGTATTCGGTAAATGCATGCATAAGTATGATGAGGAGTAATGATAGCTCTGCTCAAATTAAACCGGATATGAAATTAAGTGTGATAACCTGGATAAGATTAAAATGCTCGAACGAGAAAGTTAATAAATATAAGGATATGGAGTTCAATAAATGACTAATAAGGCAGCTACTCTCCAAATCCGATTATCAGTGTCAAATGATCAAATGTAAAAAAATATTCAGATATAAGATTACGAAAACACCCTTAAAGTATGAGAATTACTAAAATACCCTTGGAATTGGAAGCAATCTAGAAATTTATATTGGATATGGTAAAACGGCCCGATTCACCTGAAAACCTCGATCTACTTGGAAAGTTATGGTAACAAGATTTGAACCTTCGAGATTGTAAGTTTTCTTGAATTCAGAATGAGTATCTGAATATAGAGTTACGAGAAGTTATTCGTACCTCTGAATTAATCAAGCGGCTCGAAATACGAAATTGATTGAAATGACTAAATGTATTGGAAATACTGTTATGGTTAATTAATTGGAATGATCGTATTGACCAAAAAGACTAAAGTATCCTCAGACATCGAAGTTTGCAAATTAACTAGAATGATGGATAAATCTTTGAGTTCTGAAATGAATGAAGTGGTTGGAGGTACCGAAATTTCTTGAATGGCTGAAACACCCACGAGAACTTAAATGATTGAAAATACTATAAATGGTTCAATTGATAGGAATGATGGCTATCCCGAGCTTCAGAATGACTGAAATACCCCCTTGACTGGAATAAGTAGATTGACTTTGATAAAATTTTAGAAATGCCAATAAAGTTGAAAATGACCGAAATGCCCCTAAGGGTTGAAGCATGACTATGGTATGTCAATCACTCCTAATATTAATATGAGGATGGATGTTCTTCCGCTCAGAACATATGTTCGACTACTCTGTGGCAAGTTCTGTGGTGAAATATGGAGGCAACCGTTCAGATATACGATATAATCAATATTTGGAAATGATACTTGTGAAGTGCGTACATCAGAAGGTTTGGTTAGTACTGTAAGGTGGGGACATGTTAGTTCGATTGACTTTAGAGGCTTGATAAACTTCTGGAAATCTTAAATATTGTAAATCATAATTTCCTCATGATTGGGCTAAGTTACAAAGTCCCCTATAATTGTTAAATGACCAAAATGCCCTCGTTGACCCAAGTAATCAAAATAGCCCCGAATGTATCTGATATCATGAAGGATCTTGACGTAGAAATCTCTAAATGCCTGGTCGGAAACCTGATGAGCAAATAGAATTTCTGAGCTATTGTTTACGCCCTGTTGGTATAAATTACCAAAATGCCCGTGTATGATAAAATGACCATAATGCCCCTAGTAGGCTTAAATGGCTAAATCACTCATGATATGCCTAAACTCTCAAGATCTTGATGTATCATCTCCTGACTTTTTGGTTGAACCGTTAGTACAAACTCCTCTTTTAATAGGGGCCTTGTTTCAAAGATCCGTTCAATTGTTAAAAGTTTAATGTGTTCTCTTCCGTAAATGTCAAGTATCTCCAAGGGATAAATTGTTCCACCTAGTGTGTTCCATGTGTGCCACGCGACTGTTTTACATAATGTTTTACATGTTATAATACCGATCACGTGTACTTGATTGACATATTTGAACTCACATGACATGTTTTATAATTAAGCATGATCGTACTATATTTCTAATATATGCATATGCACCCGATATGACAAACATGCTATATGGATAATGTGTTACTAAAAATACAGTTATTGATTAATGAACTAATGATGATCTGATTCACTGGGGTAATTGGGACATGATATGAAGTTACCGTTTTCGGATTCTAGGCTTCGGCCAGGTCCGCCCGTTTTCGGATTCTAGGCTTCGGCCTGGTCCGCCCGTTTTCGGATCCTAGGCTTCGGCCTGGTCCGCCCGTTTTTGAATCCTAGGCTTCGGCTAGGTCCGCCCGTTTTGGGTTCCTATGCTTCGGCAAGGGCAGCCCGTATTCTAAGGTATATCCTTAGGATGGTACCCACGCCCAATGAGCTCGGGTTAATGCCTGTACATGATACCGCACTGGGGAAACTATATACTGGAGTATGGTTGGAGGGTAAATAAGGAATTAAAATGAACTTTACTGCTACTTGAAACAAATGTATTTGAAATAAAAAGGTTTACTGCATTATTATATTTCATGCATTAATGTTGCACCGTTGGAACACACTAGGCACTAAACTCTCTGTTTCCACCTCCGTATGTTACCAGCCTATATAATTCTCGTCTAATTCACGATGTTTGAATAAGGAACAAATATCGTTATTCCTGAGTATAATGCAAATCTCGAAATAGTTGAACGGAAATGAGGGCTGTTACTATATGGAACATTATGAAAATGTTATGCCTACCTTATATCTGCATGATCTTATAGCATCTGTTGGTAGTACTGTATTACTGAGCTTTTCCAAGCTCACGCTGTTTTTACCATCGCAGGTTAAAAGAATATATCATGGGATAATGGTTGACAGCAGTGTTCAGAGTTGTCTCGGCGTTGCCTTGGAGTACGGTATTGTATAGTTAGTGGGCATGTATGTCATGTCTTGTTTTACGGCAGTGTCTGTAAAATATTTTCTGAAGTTTTTACTATGTGTTTATATGACATCCTGAAATGATATTTTAAACAGAAGTTGGTTTTACAATTTAATAAGTGTTTAAAAAATGTTTTTATGTGTATTTTTACTGTGGGTCGCTCTTGTGACCCTAATGTGACTTCCTAGGACCCGTTGTAACGCATAGGCGGGTCTAGGGGGTTACATTTAGTGGTATCAGAGCTTAGAGTTGCGTCATTCTGGGTAGATCGGCCGATCGTCTGTCATAGGGTGTCTGGTATGTGCATGTCCCTAGATCATAACCATACTCCTCCGTGCCGAGACTCCGATGTTGAATCCTTTTCTGTAATAAGTACATCTAACTCTTATGTCCATAATAGCTTGATCTGTACTGGAAAGGAAAAATCGGTAATGTTTGTCTACGAATTGGATTACATTGATGGATTTGAATCTAGACAAAGAAACTGAGATGGTTAATGCGTGTGATATTGAAGATATGAATTAGATAAAGAATGGAGGTTTGATAATATGAGGTAACTGATATAAGATTACATATAAGGTAGCTCGGTGATGATGATTGTGTTTGAAAATATTCTGATGAAAATTTGATAAATGCAGTATGAATTTAAAAGAAAGGTGTTTGTGAGATCGGTGAAAGTATAGATTATGTGGTGGCTCTGTTATGCACGAAGGAAACAATTATCGGAGTATTTCAATGAATGTAAATGATATTTGTTTAAAACCTTTGTTATGTATGTCCGGTATGAAGAAAGACATTTTGGGGAAAAGTGACACAATGTACCGTTATATGTATCATACTTATTGTATTTTGATGTTTACATCTTGATTCTAGAGGGCTCTGGTTGATGCTTTGAGAACTCGCATAAACTTCACGCACAATTGTTCATCTGTAAATTGATTGTCAACTTAGTAGAGTAATTCAGATTCTGAAAGACGTACTTTCAGTCTATATGATCGACTTCTGTGGTGGCGAGAATGTTTTGTATTATTGACTGAGTATATTATAATCATAGCAGCTACGAGACAAGTGTTCGTGCGGCACCGTATGAAGTTCATTATGAGTTCAAATATTGTATCTTGATTAGCCGATCTGAGATGTATGGTGGGATGGCTCTGAGTCAAAAATCAGTTTGAGTGACTGAGGACACCGCTAGCTTGATCTGTGACCATTTGAGAGTCCCGAGAAATAATGATACTCTAATGGATAAGTTTCAGTACAAAAATGGAATGAAATGGCAATGTCTACATATCTCCGTCTTAGATAAATTTCGAGGACGAAATTTCTTTTTAGGAGGGGAGAGTTGTAACACCCCTAAAGTTTTAAGTTAAAATAAAAATAATGGAATGATGAAAAAAAATGGGATGGCAGCCATGAGGTTTTAAACCTGTGACCCTTGGCTATTTGGGCTTGTGTCTTAACCAATTGAGCCGAGGAAGCTCTTAGTTATAGGCTGTACCCACTTATTTTTAAGTGGTTCTTGAAAAATAAAATAATAATAAAATAAATAAATATCCCAACCACCCCCTTTTCCCCAAATTAAATACATCAGTTGAATAAAAGAAGAAGAAGAGTAGATCTGAAATACACATATCACCTCCCCACCGTTCACCTTCCCCAACCTCCCTCACCGCCCGGCCGTGGCCTTCACCGCCGCTGCCATCGTGTCCGACAACTCTCCCCGAACGCAACCGCGGTAGCCACTCGCGGTTATCAGCCGCCGTCCACCGTGGGAAGCCGTTTGAGTGCTTCGTCGGAGAAGCCCAATGCGCCCACTGTTTTAGTTGTTTTTTGGCCGCCTCCGCCGTCACATTGCTGCATGGCCACCAGATCTAAACTCCCCACACCGAGCTGAGCAAAACCCTGCTGGTTGATCGACCGTCCGCCGTCGTTGGAGTCGTCGTCGGGACTATGTCGGTTTCGGTTTCCATTTTCATTTCGGGGTAAGTTCGGTAAGCTTTCTAACTTTAAATCGAGTTTTTGCAAGATTGTGTTGAGAAAATGACGTTTTTTGGCGTCGCCCGGTGATTTCCGGCCATTTTAGGCCGCGCGTGGGCCTCACGCGCCGTCCGGGGCGATTTCCAACTGCCCTGGACGGTGGCCGTTGAACCGGCCGGCTCAAACGGTCCGACCCGTTGACCGACCTGACCCGTTGACCGACCCGACTCGTTGACCGACCCGACCCGACCCGTTGACCGAGTCAACTCGCCCGAGTTAACCCAGTGAGTCAACTCGCTGAGTCAACCCGGTCAACCAGTGACATCAGCATGACGTCAACGTTGACTGCTGACGTCAGCGTTGACCGTTGACTTTGACCAAAAAGTCAAAAATTTCAAAAAAGTCCTATTTTATGTTTTTCGACGTCCTGAGTCCGATTTTGAAGCCTATTTCGTGTAATTCTAACCCGAAAGCCTCCAAATTGGACCTTGAACTCGAGTCTACTTATGTATTTTAATAATCAGTTGTGGGCAATGTGATTAAGGACTGAAATTGGATTTTGTGCGATTGAAGGTATTCAAAGTTCCTTGTATTCGGGATGTTGAGGACGATGCATTCGGGTTCGAGAGTGATCGAACGGAGTATCATGGTCGATCGATAAAGTAAGTATTAAAGGTAATACACTACTACCTCTAGTGTGCTTTATGAACATGTTGGTATTCGGTAAATGCATGCATAAGTATGATGAGGAGTAATGATAGCTCTGCTCAAATTAAACCGGATATGAAATTAAGTGTGATAACCTGGATAAGATTAAAATGCTCGAACGAGAAAGTTAATAAATATAAGGATATGGAGTTCAATAAATGACTAATAAGGCAGCTACTCTCCAAATCCGATTATCAGTGTCAAATGATCAAATGTAAAAAAATATTCAGATATAAGATTACGAAAACACCCTTAAAGTATGAGAATTACTAAAATACCCTTGGAATTGGAAGCAATCTAGAAATTTATATTGGATATGGTAAAACGGCCCGATTCACCTGAAAACCTCGATCTACTTGGAAAGTTATGGTAACAAGATTTGAACCTTCGAGATTGTAAGTTTCCTTGAATTCAGAATGAGTATCTGAATATAGAGTTACGAGAAGTTATTCGTACCTCTGAATTAATCAAGCGGCTCGAAATACGAAATTGATTGAAATGACTAAATGTATTGGAAATACTGTTATGGTTAATTAATTGGAATGATCGTATTGACCAAAAAGACTAAAGTATCCTCAGACATCGAAGTTTGCAAATTAACTAGAATGATGGATAAATCTTTGAGTTCTGAAATGAATGAAGTGGTTGGAGGTACCGAAATTTCTTGAATGGCTGAAACACCCACGAGAACTTAAATGATTGAAAATACTATAAATGGTTCAATTGATAGGAATGATGGCTATCCCGAGCTTCAGAATGACTGAAATACCCCCTTGACTGGAATAAGTAGATTGACTTTGATAAAATTTTAGAAATGCCAATAAAGTTGAAAATGACCGAAATGCCCCTAAGGGTTGAAGCATGACTATGGTATGTCAATCACTCCTAATATTAATATGAGGATGGATGTTCTTCCGCTCAGAACATATGTTCGACTACTCTGTGGCAAGTTATGTGGTGAAATATGGAGGCAACCGTTCAGATATACGATACAATCAATATTTGGAAATGATACTTGTGAAGTGCGTACATCAGAAGGTTTGGTTAGTACTGTAAGGTTGGGACATGTTAGTTCGATTGACTTTAGAGGCTTGATAAACTTCTGGAAATCTTAAATATTGTAAATCATAATTTCCTCATGATTGGTCTAAGTTACAAAGTCCCCTATAATTGTTAAATGACCAAAATGCCCTCGTTGACCCAAGTAATCAAAATAGCCCCGAATGTATCTGATATCATGAAGGATCTTGACGTAGAAATCTCTAAATGTCTGGTTGGAAACCTGATGAGCAAATAGAATTTCTGAGCTATTGTTTACGCCCTATTGGTATAAATTACCAAAATGCCCGTGTATTGTAAAATGACCATAATGCCCCTAGTAGGCTTAAATGGCTAAATCACTCATGATATGCCTAAACTCTCAAGATCTTGATGTATCATCTCCTGACTTTTTGGTTGAACCGTTAGTACAAACCCCTCTTTTAATAGGGGCCTTGTTTCAAAGATTCGTTCAATTGTTAAAAGTTTAATGTGTTCTCTTCCGTAAATGTCAAGTATCTCCAAGGGATAAATTGTTCCACCTAGTGTGTTCCATGTGTGCCACGCGACTGTTTTGCATAATGTTTTACATGTTATAATACCGATCACGTGTACTTGATTGACATATTTGAACTCACATGACATGTTTTATAATTAAGCATGATCGTACTATATTTCTAATATATGCATATGCACCCGATATGACAAACATGCTATATGGATAATGTGTTACTAAAAATACAGTTATTGATTAATGAACTAATGATGATCTGATTCACTGGGGTAATTGGGACATGATATGAAGTTACCGTTTTCGGATTCTAGGCTTCGGCCAGGTCCGCCCGTTTTCGAATTCTAGGCTTCGGCCTGGTCCGCCCGTTTTCGGATCCTAGGCTTCGTCCTGGTCCGCCCGTTTTCGGATCCTAGGCTTCGGCCAGGTCCGCCCGTTTTGGGTTCCTATGCTTCGGCAAGGGCAGCCCGTATTCTAAGGTATATCCTTAGGATGGTACCCACGCCCAATGAGCTCGGGTTAATGCCTGTACATGATACCGCACTGGGGAAACTATATACTGGAGTATGGTTGGAGGGTAAATAAGGAATTAAAATGAACTTTACTGCTACTTGAAACAAATGTATTTGAAATAAAAAGGTTTACTGCATTATTATATTTCATGCATTAATGTTGCACCGTTGGAACACACTAGGCACTAAACTCTCTGTTTCCACCTCCGTATGTTACCAGCCTATATAATTCCCGTCTAATTCACGATGTTTGAATAAGGAACAAATATCGTTATTCCTGAGTATAATGCAAATCTCGAAATAGTTGAACGGAAATGAGGGCTGTTACTATATGGAACATTATGAAAATGTTATGCCTACCTTATATCTGCATGATCTTATAGCATCTGTTGGTAGTACTGTATTACTGAGCTTTTCCAAGCTCACGCTGTTTTTACCATCGCAGGTTAAAAGAATATATCATGGGATAATGGTTGACAGCAGTGTTCAGAGTTGTCTCGGTGTTGCCTTGGAGTACGGTATTGTATAGTTAGTGGGCATGTATGTCATGTATTGTTTTACGGCAGTGTCTGTAAAGTATTTTCTGAAGTTTTTACTATGTGTTTATATGACATCCTGAAATGATATTTTAAACAGAAGTTGGTTTTACAATTTAATAAGTGTTTAAAAAAATGTTTTTATGTGTATTTTTACTGTGGGTCGCTCTTGTGACCCTAATGTGACTTCCTAGGATCCGTTGTAACGCATAGGCGGGTCTAGGGGGTTACAGATTAGCCCACAACTGTTTGGGCTCTCTCTCATGCTCTTGGGCTCACCAATTTGGGTTTTAACCCTATACACCAACACACACACACCAGCCCGAACCCCCATCCCCTTTTGCATAACTCAAAACCCTAAGGTCTTCCCCTTGACGGCACCGGTCACCGGTGATGAAATCCGGTGACCACAAGGTTCATTTTTCGGCCAAAACACACACAAAAACGAGAGAAAGGAACTTTTGAGACTCAACCCATTTGTAAAAACAAAACGACGGTGACGTGAGGAATTTCTAAAGCAACCGAAAGGCTTACCGATGAGTTTCGAGCAAATGACGACCGAAGAGGGTTAGTTGACGAGTGGGTTATGGTCGGACAACAATGGGGAGATGAACGGTGGTGTCGGATCGTCGAAGAGACGGCATTTGACCCTTGGCCGGACGATAATCGAAGTAACAACGATAGGTCCTTTTTCTTGTATTCGCACGAGAGAGAGAGAGAGAGAGAGAGAGAGAGAGAGAGAGAGAGAGAAAACAGATGAAGTGAGCGGTGCAAAAGGGTCTCAGAAATGAAAAACATGTATTTAAATCACCCAAAATTGGGTTAATTACAAGACAAGCCATTACAATTATTAGGGTTCATGAAACGACACCAAAACTTTGCTACCTTTGCAATTTGATCATTGAAATTTAATTAGGTTTCAAATTTACTAATTCCCAATTATTAGGGTTTTTAATTTAGGGATTTCACAAATTTAGGTTTTCAAATTAGGCGAAAATTGGGGTGTTACGACGCCCCTGTTAAAAATAAATTTCGGCCTCGAAATTTACCTAGAGCAAAAAGATGCAGATACTGAGCTCGAATGATAGTCTTGGGCTCCCACGTAGCCTCATCATGACTACGACCACGCCACAAGACTTTGAACATCTTAATGGTCTTCCTTCTAGGAATATTTTTATCATGAGGAAGAATCTCAATAGGCTCATCCTCAAAACGCAAATAAATACGTACCTCAATATCCTCAATAGGCATAACATGTGACGGATCAGGATGATAACGTCTCAACACTAAAATATAGAAAACATCATGAATACGCTGAAGCTCAGGTGGTAGCTCTAGCTGATAGGCAATTGGTCCGACTCCACGAATAATCCGATAAGGGCCAATGTAACGAGGAGTCAACTTGCCCTTCCGACCAAACCGAAGTACCTTCATCCAAGGAGATACTTTCAAGAAAACCTCATCACCCACCTCAAACTCAAGATCACAACGTCTCAAATCGGCATAAGTCTTCTTTCTGTCAAAAGCAGCCTTAAGCCGATCTCGAATCAATGTGACAGTCTGCTCAGCCTCGTGTACAATCTTTGGTCCCAACAATCTATGCTCATTCAACTCAGTCCAACCAATAAATGAACGACACCTACGCCCATACAGAGCCTCATACGGTGCCATCTTGATACTGGCCTGATAACTGTTATTATAAGTAAACTATGCAAGCGGCATGAAATCCTCCCAACTGCATCTAAAATCAAGAATACAGCCCCTCAACATATCCTCAAGAATCTGGATCACACGCTCAGACTGACCATCTGTCTGCGGATGATAAGATGTACTAAATTTCAACCGAGTACCCAAAGCAGAATGAAGAGACCCCTAGAATTTTGCAGTGAACCTCAGATCTCTGTCAAAAAGAATAGATAACGGTACTCATAAAGTCGAACAATCTCAGAAATATAAAGCCGAGCTAACTTACTCAAAGAATAGTCAACTCGGACATGAATGAAATGCGCGGACTTCGTCAGACAATCAACAATAACCTAGATGGAATCATTCTTCGACAGAGTCGAAGGAAGTCCACTAACAAAGTCCATAGTCATGCGCTCCCACTTCCACTGAGGAATCTCAATATGATGTAGCAACCCAGACAGACGTTGATGCTCCGCTTTGACTTTCTGACAAGTCAAACACCTCGATACAAATCCGACGATGTCCCGCTTGAGACCTTTCCACCAGTACCTTTCACGAAGATTCTTATACTTCTTGTCACCACAAGGATGCATAGAATAAGGGTTGTCATGGGCCTCACGAAGAATAACATGTTTTAACCCAAATTTCCTCGGAAAACAATACCGGCCATGGAAACATAATACCCCATCCTGATCAATAGAGAAATCCTGAGATGTACCCTCATGTACTTCCCTGATACGATGCATCAAAAACAGATCACTAGGCTGCTCGGCTCGAATATCAAAAATCAATGTAGGAATAACCTGAAGTTCTGCCAACATACTGCCATCGTCGTACAAACTCATCCGAGCAAACAAAGCTCTCAGATTTGAAATGGAGTTACGACTCAATACATCAACAGCGACATTAGCTTTACCCGGATGATACTCAATCTCACAATTATAATCCTTGAGAAGCTCTAACCAGCGACGGTGTCTCAGATTAAGCTCTTTCTGAGTGAGGAGGTATTTCAGACTCTTATGGTCTGTATAAATATAACACTTCTCTCTGTAGAGATAGTGTCTCCAGATCTTAAGTGCAAAAATAACAGCAGCAAGCTCTAGGTCGTGGGTAGGATAGTTACACTCATGCGGTTTCAACTGTCGGGGCGCATAAGCCACTACCTTTCCGTCCAGCGTCAGAACACACCCCAATCCAGTGTACGAAGCATCCTTGAAAACTGTATAAGCCTTACCAGGCTCAGGCTGAATCAAAACTGGTGCTTCAGTCAACACAAACTTAAGCTTCTCGAAACTAGATTGCTGAGCCTCAGTCAAAACGAAAGGAACATCCTTCCTCAGAAGCTTAGTCAACGTAGCTGCAGTAAAAGGGAATCCCTCAATGAATCTCTGATAATAACCAGCTAAACCCAAGAAGCTTCGAACCTCAGGAACATTCTTGGGCTGCTTCCAACTCATAATAGCCTCAACCTTCATCGGATCAACCTGAATACCCTGAGCAGAAACTATATGATCAAAAAACATAACCTCAAAAAGCCAGAACTCGCACTTACTGAATTTTGCATACATCTATTTCTCTCGCAGAATCTGTAATACAATCCGAAGATGTTCCTCATGCTCTGCCTCAGATCTAGAATATACCAGTATATCATCAATGAATACCACAATAAACTGGTCAAGATAGGGTTGAAACACCCTATTCATCATATCCATAAAAGTGACATGGGCATTAGTCAACCCAAAAGGCATCACATGGAACTCATAATGACCATATCGTGTTTGAAAAGTTGTTTTGAACACATCAGAATCCTTAACCTCGAGTTGGTAATAACCAGATCTCAGGTCTATCTTAGAGAATACCGTAGCTCCCCAGAACTGGTCAAACAGATCATCAATACGAGGAAGAGGATATTTGTTCTTGATCGTCAGCTTTTTCAACTTCCGATAATCTATACAGAGTCGAAGTGTCCCATCATTCTTCTTAACAAACAGAACATGAGCTCCCCAAGGAGAAACACTAGGTCAAATGAAACCTCGATCCAACAACTCTTGCAACTGAATCTTCAACTCTTTAAGTTCCTTCGGTGCCATCCGATAAGGTGGCATAGACACAAGAGCTGTACCTGGATAAACGTCGATGCCAAACTCAACCCCATCCCGTTTCGGTGGTACTCTAGGTAATTCTTCCGGAAAAACGTCTGGAAAGTCTTTCACAACTCGAATCTTATCTAATCCGGAATCAGGCTGTCTCGGATCAATGATATAGGCAAGATAAGCAATAGACTCTTTCCTGATCATTTTCTCAGCTTTGAGAGCTGAAACAATATTACATAGAAACCATCTGCACTCACCAATCAGAACCATCTCATGATCATCAGGAGTTCTCAGTGTAGCCCTTTTCTTTTCACAATCTAAAGTCACACGGTGTGCAGACAGCTAATCCATACCCAGAATAAGATCGAACTCCCCAAAGGGTAACTCCATCAAATCAGCTGGAAAGATCTCCCCTTGAATCTCAAGAGGACAATTCTTGTATACTTTAGTAACCTCAATTGGATTACCCACTGGACTGTGTACAGTAACAACACTAATAGTATCCTCGACAGAAATCTCAAGACCCCAGACACAGAACTCCCAACATATGAATGAGTCGAACCATTATCATGCAGAGCAAAGTACGAAATAGAATGGATAGAGAATGTACTGACAATAACATCTGGCTCATCACGGTCCTCGTGCCTCCTAGTAGAATAAACTAACCCATGTTGTTTGGCCCCTGATCATCTGATCCTCTACTCGGAGCTCGTCTACCTCTACTAGCAGAGCCTGAAGTAACAGTTCTGACCTGACCTCTTCCCCTGGCGGGAGTCTGTACTAATGCCTGAGACTGAGTAGTAGTAAAAGCTAATTGAGGTGGAACCGGACAATCTCTGAAACGATGATCGAATGAACCACATCTGAAATAAGCTTCAGTCTGCCTCCTACACTCGCCTGAATGTCACTTCTTACAAAAAGGACATTGTGGCACCCCTCGAGTACTAGTCGAACCACCAACATTGACAGTCAGAACAAAAGAAGTCACTAGTCTAGCTCACGAATAACTCTGATAGTTTGACTCATCTCTAGCTTTCTTTCTAGACCGATTCCCCTGACTATGCTGAACTGGCACTAACAATGGTCTCTTCCCTCTATCAGATCCATGTAACTCAAGCTGTCTCAACTCTGCCTCATTACGCTCAACTGTCCTAGCTCGTCGAGTAATGTCTTTGTATTCCTGGTCCATATGTAAAGAAACATCGGCCTTTATTGTAGGACGCAATCCCTTCAGAAACCAATCACACTTTTCTTTTTTTGTGGTCACTAACCCTGAAACATACTGAATCAATCTCATGAACTTGATCTCATAGTCGTTAACAGTCATATCATTTTGCCTCAGATTCATAAAATCATCTCTACACTTAGCTATATATTCAACTCCAGCATATAGGTCGCAAAAAGCCTGTCTAAAATGATCCCAAGTAACCGTACTAGCTGGAGTAACAAGGTCCTCAGCCTCCAACAAATTCTGGGCTTCACCCTACAGCAGTGAAACGGCAACCCTGAGTTTCCGGTAGGTATGATAATCCATTTCAATAAATAATCGCTGAAGCTTCTTCAGCCAGTACTCTACATCTGTTGGGTCTGTTCCCGTCATTCCATCGAACATAGTCATCTCGGCAGCAAGAAACTCTGTGGATATGGGTCTCCGAACACTCTCAGACTGACGAAGGTATCTCAATACCTCTCTCTGAACGGTAACAACATCCGTGCCCACTGTCTCACTATCCCCTGAATCACGATGACCACTACTCTGAGCAGGCTGAACATGTGGATCTCCACCAGCAACCTGCTGAGCTCCAGTCTGCTGAGCTTTTGTCTGGTCCACATGTTGCTCCTCCACATTCGCACCCTGGACCTCACCCTGGTTTTGTATCGAACCCTCAGGAGGTGGAACGTCACTATCTGCAATCACGGTACGACCTCAACCTCGGCCTCGACCACGACCTCGACCGATCGCTACTCTAGAACTTCTCCGAGGTGGCATAGTAATATATCTACAAAAGACAAAATCCTAAGATTAGAATCGGTACTTGGAGACCTTATTCAGAGTATGCAAAAATATTATTCATAAAAGATCATCAGTCTTTCTGAAATTCCCGTTTTACCCAAAAACATTTGAGAATGCATGGAAAAATTTATTTTTGATTTCAAATTGATTTAAATCACACAGGCTGAGTGTTGAACCTGGATCTGATATCACTAAATGTAACCCCCTAAACCCGACCCGGAAGAACTGGGTCGAATATAAGGAGTCAAGCTCAAAGCTTGTCCCTCACATAAGTAACATGATTCAAAAACTTAAATTCCAAAATAGATAATAATAATAATATTGCATAATACATATTGATAAAATATTCATGAAAATATTAAATAATTGAAATGTAAATGCATGATAAAACGTAATAACCCAAATAACATGTCCGAAATCCGAAAATCAATTACAATCTGATAAAACGTATAATATACATAGTTCCAAGTATCATACTGATAATAACAAATAAAGTTGAAAAACGAGGTCCTCCAAGTACCGTAGCCTAGACCTGAGTATCTGAAAATAGAAACTAAGGGGGAGTCAGCGAAAACGCTCAGTGTGTCTCTACAGTGCAGACAAAACTAACAATATCATCATATCAACAGAGTCAATCAAACATTATCATAATACAATTTTCCACCATGAATCAATTCAAACACATAAACAAGTACGAATGAATGTGCAACACAATATGACATGCACCCAACTACATCACCATCCAAAGAGTAAGGTTACCCAGAACCACTCTCTACCTCGTCACCATCCGAAGTGGAATCCAGCCCGTAGGGCGAAACCACTGATCCGAAGCAGACATCATCCCGAAGGATGAAGCTACTGAACTTCCCCGTACAGAATCCCAACCATAATGAGATGACATAAAATTTGAGTTCTGAATCTGAATGCATTGTTTATCAATAGAAATGCATAATTATATAATCCGATATACAATAATCTGAATCTGAATGTATATACAAATATTGCATAACGTAACCGAATGTTGAACAAGTCAAACATCACAGATCAACAACATGTTATCATCATACATCATCAGACCACGTCATGTATACATTTCAACAAATCAACACATTTACAAAAAGAGCATTGTAAACAGACAACATAGAAGAGAACACACCTCAAGTAGCTAACACTCAACGTCGACGGTGACGTCTCCCACGCTCAGCTCTATCTCTAGGTCGGTCAGAGTCAGCTACTATAACAATTAAATACACCATCAAAGATACTACTACTACTATGCCAAGACACTGATAATATAAATATTGAATACATTAATAATTAAACTCACGAGCGGATTCTGATGTCTGAGCAACAGGAGGTCGTCTAAGTGGAGGAGGATGAAGGATCTCAGTATCCGAGTTAATGTCGTCTACAATTACGAATAATTCCAATTAATTTTCCGATATTCAAATCTTTAAATACAAGTATACTCGAATAAAAGTGGTCAAAATGGTCTTTCGGGTTCGAATTCGGGAAAACGGGCAGCGAAATCAAAATCAGGACATTGAAAAACATGAAATGGGCCTTTTCTAAAAAAGTCAACGGTCAACGTGTCAACGGGTCAACGGTCAACGGGTCAACGATCAACGGGTTTAGTTCTGATAGAGGCCCGGTTCGGTTCTGACTCGGTTCACTCACTCAACCGATTCGGTTCATATAACACACTAGACCGATTAGCCCACAACTGTTTGGGCTCACGAATTTGGGTTTAAACCCAATACACCAACACACAGACACACACACACCAGCCCGAACCCCTATCCCCTTTGGCATAACTCGAAACCCTAAGGGTCTTCCCCTTGACGGCACCGGTCACCGGTGATGAAATCCGGTGACCACAAGGTTCATTTTCTGGCAAAAACACACACAAAAACGAGAGAAAGGAACATTTGAGACTCAACCCATTAGCAAAAACAAAACGATGGCGACGTGAGGGATTTATGAAGCAACCGAAAGGCTTACCGATGAGTTTCGAGCAAAGGACGGCCGTCGAGGTTTAGTTGACGAGTGGGTTATGGTCGGACAACAATAGGGAGATGAACGGTGGTGTCAGACTGTAGAACGGACGACATTTGACCCTTGGCCGGACGGTAACCAAAGTAACGACGATATGTCATTTTTCTTGTGTTTGCACGAGAGAGAGAAAACAGATGAAGTGAGCGGCACAAAAGGGTCTCATAAATGAAAAACATGTATTTAAATCACCCAAAATTGGGTGAATTACAAGACAAGCCATCACAATTATTATGGTTCATGAAACGACACCAAAACTTTGCTACCTTTGCAATTTGATCACTGAAATTTAATTAGGTTTTAAATTTACTAATTCCCAATTATTAGGGTTTTTAATTTAGGGATTTCACAAATTTAGTTTTTCAAATTAAGCGAAAATTGGGGTGTTACAAGTTGGCTGACTATTTACAGTGTACCTAATTTATAATTAGACACAAAGGCACATAGAATAACAAAGGCAAAGAAGGTTGGTGAAGGGCACAATGGTAATCCAGTAGATTAAAAGGCAAATGCATCTTTGGGTAATGAATTGATGATGTATTACAACTAAATGCCTTTACAATGAAAATGCAAATGTAATGACAATACTAAAATAAAAAAAAGAAATTACACTACATGGAATGCATGTCTACTAAAACAAAACCAAACTAAATCAATTCTCGGGCTCATGGGAGGAGGAGGTGGAGCGTCTCTTCTCCTTCTTGCTCCTCTTCTCTTCCTTTCGCCTCTTCTTGTATCTTGGGAGACGAGCGATCAACCAACTCAAGCACCATGGAGTAGTCGAAATTCATCTTAAGGAAACTGCTCTGTCGCATGCCTCAACCCCTTCTCTACTCACCTTTAATCCGGTTTTGTATCTTTTGCTCTTTTCAATTATTTGATTAAATTTGTTTTCTTTTCTTTTGATCGTCTTGGATTGCTTACTCCGTAACAGTAGATGTTGAAGGTTAAAAATTTTGGATATTGGCGAGAGGTTTTTGGATATTGGCATTTGCAATTGGGGTGTTTATTTTCAGATATCGAATCGAATCCAATTCGAAAAATCGGATATTTGAAATTTCAAATTGATAAAATAGTGATCTGTATCTGATCTCAAAAAAGGATATCCGGGTATTTGGATCGGATATTTGTAAATCCGAATATATAATTTGTTTAAGTATTTCTTCAGATTTGACAGTCGCATTTATGATAATTTTGGAATTTCGAAAATAACAAGCAACAAATTATTAAATATAACAAAATTCGCATCTATATAAACTTCGGTTTTTCGAATTTTTCGATATAATAAGCATCATATTTCTAAATATAACAAGATTTAGATTTATAAAATTTTGAATTTTCAAATATTCAGATTTTTGGATAATTCAAAACTTGAAATATTGTGATCTGTATCTGATCCAAAAAAATAAAAAATCGAATGGATATGCAATTTTTCCGATCAGATCAACGAATAATCGGATCGGTTGGATCCGATTTTTTTAACACCCCTAGTTTGCAATGATAGATAATTCAATAGCTTCGTTATGAGCCGATGTCACAGTTGGAGTCATAGCGGTTGAGACCACCACTGCCATTGCAACCATAATTAATGCAAACTTCCTGCACAGAGATGGAGTTAGGAACGAACATTAGGAAGGGCCAAAATATAAATTTAAAAATACAAGTGCTTATAAAAGTATTTAGACTCAAAATTTAGGGGGTAAATCCTAATTTGTATAATATCTAAACTTATAGGGATCTAAATTATTATTAGACTCGAAAAATTGAGGACACAAACTTATTTTTTTTATTTCAACCCTACTTGATCAAATATTTAATAAACCATTATATTTTTAATTTATACATTTATTGTTTATAGGGGCTAAATTACAATTAAACCAAAAATTATTAAAAGTTTCAAGTTTACAATAGGGGCATGGGCCGTAACGCATACATTATGGGCCTACAATATTCATTGCATGCGAACAACCTTCAACTAATGTAATAAATTGGATAAAGATAAAACATGTACCTTTTAAACAATGATCACTGCACGAACAAACCTGTAGCAATGTAATAAATTGGACAAAGAGGGAAAAAATTACAACCACTCATTTAGTTAAGATGTATCTACATAGGTCCATTCATTTAATCAAGACGTATTTGGAATACTCCAAATAATTTAAGTAGAAAAAAGTATTGTTTTTAAAAGATTCAACTTCGAACAGTTTATCTATATATTATTAATAAATTTGAATCAATGTATGATCCGAATCGGTGGCCGGGATCGGGGTAAAAGGAACCACAACAGAAGTTGAAACCGATGATTCTCCTCAGCGTGATATTTGTATACAAATAATGAAATTCAGATTTCACAGGAAACCGATGTTCCAAATTCGATCGAAAGGGCAGACTCTGAAATTAAACAAGCGCGACTGGAGGTGTCAAGGCGTATTGATTTGTGTGCGTGAGATAGTCAAGACATGGGAGAGGAAGAACTATCGGATGAACATGTGGGAATAGTAAACCGCAATGCGGATTGGTATGATATCTCAATAAATGTAACACCCCAAAATTACCCCTAAATTAAAATCCTGATTTTGTAATTCTTAAATTCAAAACCCTAATATTTGGGGGATTTTATATTTGAAATCCTAATTGAGTATTTGGAATTAAATTGAATTTCATTTATGATTTCAATGACCTAAATGAATTAATTCGGAACATTGGTGTTCAATCTAAAAAACGGTGTATATTAGGGACCCTTCCCATGTAATTTACCCTTTGTCATGATATTTAACTTTTGTTTCAGTCCTAAATAACCCGTTCTGCTCCCATTTTTGTTCCTACAGCCGAAAATAACCTCCTTCTCTCATCTCCTAACATTCCTTGAAAATAACGCATCTCCTTTGCTTTTTCGGTGAGGCTCCGGTGAGCCTTTTTCGTCGTCTGTTCTCATATCATCACTAACATTGTGACCAGCGTTATCTTACGAACAAATCCCATCCATCGGATCCTCCTTGCCAACCGTCGTTTGTGAGAAAACAAAGAGAAACCGGTCGGCTCTTCTTTCCCTTGCGAACCAACCCTTGGTCCCAGGTTGTCTTCCTCATCACCGTTTACACCGAATCAGTGTTTGAACCTTTTGGTTCTTTCTAGCGTCGTCGTGCACCATCGTGCTTCCTCGGTTTGGATCTGTCTCCTCGCGCCGCCGTGTACCATCGTGACTTCTCAATCTGATCTTAGAAATAACCATATCGTTCTCATTCTCTGTTGTTCGCAAGTTGTTGTCTTGCTTGTTGCCTTTGCGTTGTTACTAGATTGTTGCCGTTCATCTTCTACCACCGTCGCCATTGTCCATGTTGTGTTGTTATCATCTGTTATTGTCATCTTTGTGGCCGCCTCTTTTCGGGTTCTGAAACCCTAGCCGACAAGGATGTTGTAACCCTAATTCTGATGTGTTGAATGAGGGTAAGTGTTGGGCCATCAGTTTTACCAAAAAATTGAGAGACCATATCAGAAGTGGGCTTTGTGTGATTGGTTGAACCCAAAACCATGAGAGCCCAACCGGTGTTGAGCCTAGATTTGTGTAAATCAGACCAATTGAGTGAACTGTCCAACCTGAACTAAACCAGACATTTAACTAGTGAACCGAACCGAACCAGTGAACCAATTACGAACTGAACCAGATAAATTGGACCGAACTGGTAGAATTGACTAGTTTTGACCTTGGACGAGATCGGTTGACTCTTTGACCAGATTGACATGTTACCCTTTGATCAGTTTGATCGTTGACTAGTCAAGTCATTGTTGACTTTGACTTTATGTTAGAGTTGACTTTTTATTTGACTAGAGTTGACTTTGACCTTTGACCAAAGTTGACCAAGTTGACTTTTCGGACATCTTTCATCTTGACCTTTTTCGACATCCTGAATCCAAATTCGTTGTATGTTTTGTTTAATTCGAACCCGTAAGCCTTGTTTTTCTATTTCAAATTACTTTTTATCTTGAATTTGAAGGGTTGTGAATTTTGGAATCTGATTCAGAATATTCCTTTGTTCAAGTGATTATATCTTTAAGGTCGACGAGTTACCTCTAGTTATTCAGATCAGATGTGCACGTTTTTTAAGGTCTATGCGTAAGTATGCCTTCAAATTATTTCTTATGTTTATAGTTGGTGGCTTAGTGATAATGCTAGTTCTGGTATAGAGATCTTACCTCGTAGGTTCTGATTCAGCTAGATCTGAGCGTGATTCACATCCTTTTTGATATTAGAGCTTCTGCCCGCTAAAGGTGTGTCTCTTCCTGTGCTATAAACTTATGTGTTTCATTATATGCTTTATACTTTTGTCAAATGAGATTTTTACATCTTGTGTGATTTATTTTGTATTGCGAGTTGTAAAAATTTTCGGATATCATGCATAACATATCAAATTGTGATTTATTAGAAGAATCAAATTTATTGAATTATAAAATATCAAAATTACTAAATTGTGAAACATCAAATTTATAGAATTGTGCAACTTGAATTTTAAAAATTCAAGTTTCGGATCAGATACAGATTTTAAAATTAGCATCATGTCATTGTGGGCACATGGATTGAAATTATTCGGGGAAGTTCAGTGGTTTCATCCTTCGAGTTGAATTCTGCTTTGGATCAGTGGTTCCACCCTTCGAGATGAGTTCCACTTCGGATGGTGACGATGGAGAGAGTAGGTTCTGGGGAACCTCACTCTTATGACCGCGTATCGGTGATTGGGTATTGAGTTTTCATATGCATCATACATCATATCATTATGATTTGGATTTATCGGATTTAAAATGTTTTTAAAAGAATGTAACGCCCCAGTTTTGGGCTTAGAAGTTTTGGGCGTTGACCGGTTTGGTCAAAGTGCGGTTCGAATATATAAGAGTGAATTTAGGAAAGCCTAGTTCGGGTTGCATTAAAAATATGGAAAAATGTTCTAAAATCATCTTTTAATATATATAAGTGAACTGTGAAATCAATTTTGCAAAATGAGGTTTGGAAGGGTGACATTTTTGCTAGTGATCAAAACGTAATTTTTGAAAGTTGCGTGACTGTTTTAGAAAGGATTGAAACATTGAATCTTTAAGGAGCTATTTACCCAAAGGGAGTTTCTCCAGATTTTTCTAAGATATTTTATGCTTTAATTCTGATTTTAAACAAAAGAAAAAGTGGAGGGAAGTTATTTCCTAACTAATTTTCCTAAAATCTCATTTTTCTTTTCTCTCATTTTCTCTCAAACCAAACACTTTTCTCCAGAGATTTCACCTCTGATTTTGACACTAAAATCTCTCTTTTCAATCCTCTTTTGATTGCTAATCATCTTATCAACAAAACCTCACCAATTGCCATTGGATTCTTCAAGCTTTTTGGTTCTAAAAGAGGAGAAACTCAAGTTTGGAGGTAAGAACGTCCTTCTCCTCTGAACTTCAAGTTCTTTAATGAAATTCCTAAGTTCTCAATCCTTATTTGATGATTTATAAAAGGTTTTTAAGGTTGTGTAATGGATCTTGGCTTTAAATGCAAGATTTGATGTTTTTTTGATGAATTTTCGTTGGATCTGTTAAAGCAGTGATTTGAGGTGTATAATTGGTGATAAATGAATGTTAATTTGATATGGAATTGAGTTTTAACTAATGCAATCCCGGATAGGTTGAATTTCCTAAGTTTAGCTTGTGTTTCTTGGTTGTTTTTGGGTGATCTTGTGGATCTGTTGTTGCTGGAGGTATAAGGATGTTGTTAGGTCCTTTTTAGATGTAGAATGATGTTTATGGATGCTTAGTTTCGATGGTTTATGGCTGGGCATTGTTGAGAAGTTGTTTGGATGCATTTTCGGTTGTGTTTGGTGGCCGAAAATGGAGTGTGGATGAGAGCAGCGAGTTTAGGTGCTTTCATTGAAGCTATTAATGCATGATGATGCATTAATCTACTGTTTTAATGTGTTAAAACAGGGGAGTCATCTTTGGATCCAAGTGGTGGTGATCCGGAGGCTTGATTTTGTGTTTCGGCAAGAGGCGAGACGGAATCGGTGAGTGGATTTTGGTTTTCAGCTTTGAAACCAATGTTTTGGAGGTTTGGGAGCTTAGTCTAAGTCTAAACAACTTTGCTAAGCTCAAGAGTAAGTTTTCGGAAAACTCTCTTGTTGAGGAACCATGTGATGGTTGGGTGCAATGTGTTTGTTGCATGTTTAAATTCTGTTTTTAAAGCATATCTAGCATGTGTGTTGCTGAGGTTATAAGCCATGTGTTTAAGGAAGCTCAAGGTTAGAGTTCCTTGTTTTTGAACATTGTATAAATGTTGTTTGATGTTTAAAGATGCATGATGTTTATGGCTTGGTTAAATGCTTTAAAACAGTGGATTATTGATGATATATGATGTATATTGGCAAGTGATGTTTTTGAAAAGGTTAAGGTCACTAAGGTGGTTAAAAGTCCTTGAGTGAGCCTTGTTTACTTAAGAACATCAAGGTGGTTAAAAGTCCTTGGATGGTTCTTGTTACGGACACAAAGGTGTTTAAAAGTCCTTGTGTGGTCCTTTCCAAGGTGTTTAAAAGTCCTTGGGCCAAGGTGTTTAAAAGTCCTTGGGGTGATTCATATCATGGTGTTTAAAAGTCCATGGCCAAGGTGTTTAAAAGTCCTTGGGGTCAAGGTGTTTAAAAGTCCTTGAGGTGAAACTTGTTAAGGACACAAAGGTGTTTAAAAGTCCTTGTGTGGTCCTTGCCATGGTGTTTAAAAGTCCATGGGCCAAGGTGTTTAAAAGTCCTTGGGGATAAGATCACAATGGTGTTTAAAAGTCCATGTGTGAGTCTTATGTTGATCTTGTTTTAAAGATGGTAATTATCACTTGTGGCCAATATGACATGTTATGATATGAAGCATGAGATGCTTGTTTAAGATTGCTTGTGAGCATGTCTAAATGTATTTTGAAGTATGATTTATAAATGAGTTTTATAAATGCATTATTGTGTGGTTTTAAGGAGCTTTCCTCACTAAGCTTTTGCTTACACTCTCTCTCTTTTCTTAAACCAATAATGCAGAGCATTAAAGTGCATTGAGGGCAGCAAGGAGGGCAAGCAATCAAGTGGAAGTTAAGCTCATGTATGGAAGGTTTTCGTAAACACTTTTTAGCTTTTGGCTTTTGGCAATGGGGGACCTATGTTGTTGTTTTGGGTGATGTTGGGACTCCCTAAGTTGGATTTATGATATGGTTTATGTTGGTTTATGTAATTGGCCATTATGTGTTGGTTTGGAGGCTTTTATGCATGAATGGTTGCTTGTGTAGGAAGCATGCCTTTAGATTTGAGGCTTTTCATATATGATGATTGAATGATGAATTGTTGATGCAAATATGTCTCTTGTATGTTGTATGAGCTGCCGGTAAAGTTTGATAGCATTTGGAGCATGTTTGGTTGGTCAATTGCATGTTTAGGCAAGCAAATTTCTGCATTTTGTGCAGGCCGTATCGGAACAGTGCCTGCCGTTTCGGAACGGGTGCCTCGAAGCAGCCCAGGCGTCCGAAACGGGTGACACCGTTCCGAAACGGAAAGGCTACTGTCAGCCCTCGTTTCGGTACGCGTTGCGGAACGGCCCCGCGTTTCGAAACGGGCTGTCTCCCGTTTCGGAACGGATGACCGTTGGGGGCTGACATTGGCAGTTTTATGTTTCAAAATGTTTGCAGTTTAGTCCCGAAACTTGTTTGTGTAATTGTTTGAGTTTGGAATGTCCGTTCGAGCTGAAATTTGACAGAGATGCATGAAACATGATTAATTTCAAGATGGTAACTTTAATTTGGGTAAAGTCCTTATATTTATCAGATTTTACAAATTGGTCCATAAAGTTGTAATTTGTTCAATTGGGTCCCTGTTTGATCTATGATGTTTATGATCTTTTGGTATGTTGTTTGTATGATCACAACTAGGATTAATGTGCATCTAGACAAGTTTTAAAAGAAAAAAAGGGTCGTTAATCAGGGTTGACTTTCGGGTTGACTTTGGTTTTCCCCGTGTGACTTTCTTTATTCGGGTCAACCGTCTAGGCCGGGTTAAGGGGGTTACATTTGGTGGTATCAGAGCTGAGTTCTCGAGTAATTGGGAATGTGTATGTGAATGTTTGAAGTATGTATGCCTTGTATGCTTGTTGGGTGAAAGCATGTTGTGTAAATTGCATGTATGTTGCAATTGAGATGTATGCTGTGATGAAGCATGTTGTGGGTACCCATTGCCAAATCAAAGCTAATGAAATGATGTTGATTTTAATTGGAAATGAGCTTGAGTACTTGGATTGCTTACCTTGCTGGGCCTGACTTTGTTTATTTGCATTGTGATTGCATAATTAGAGTATGGCACCTCGTAGAGAGTTGAGGAGTAATGTGCGAGCTACGGCTCAGAATGAGAATGAAAACGAAGAGAATGTTGAGAGTGCGGTTTTACCTCCTCCACCTGGTGGTAGTGGTGCTGGGGCTGAAGAAGCTGGAGCTGCAGCTGGTGCTGAGGCTGGTCAGGGGCAAGTTATGCCTGACATGACAGTGTTAATTCAAGCTATAGCTGGTGCTTTTCAAGCAGCGGTAGCTGGAGCTCGTGGAGCTGGGCATCAGGAAGATGCTGGAGTTAGACTACCTTTGGAGCGTTTGCGCAGTCTGGGAGGGACTGAGTTCAAGGGTATGTCTGCTGAAGGTTCTGAGGCTTGGTTAGAGAGTACCAAGAGAATCTTGGGTCAGATGAGTTGCACTGATGTGCAGAAGCTTGGCTGTGTTGTGTCCTTGCTGCAGAAGGATGCATATACGTGGTGGACAACCACTATTGCTGGGATGGCAGAAGTTGATGTGACTTGGACATTCTTTCAGAATGTGTTCAAGAGAAGGTATCTGGGTGTGAGGTACCTAGATGAGAAAAAGAGGGAGTTCATGTCTCTTACCCAAGGGAGCATGACGGTGGCTGAGTATGAAGTGCAGTTTGTTCGACTCAGTCAGTATGCACCTGAGCTTGTTCCGGATGAGCGAGCGAGGTGTGAAAGGTTCCGTTATGGTTTAGTGACGGAGGTGAAGATGTACGTGCTGGCCACCGAGTATGATGATTTTGATGTGTTGGTGGGCCGAGCCAAGGATATTGAGATGAACTTGAGTTTATCTGCTAAAGGTGCTGGTAAGCGGGCAGCTGAATATAGTTCCGGTGGTGGACGGAACAAGAGGGGACGTGATCAGAAGTATCAGTCCTCAGCTAAGAGAGGTGGAGGTGCACCTGTTCGGGGAGGCAATGCTAGAGCTGATCCGAGTGCTTGTTGGATATGTGGTTCGCATGGCCACATGAAACGTGATTGTCCTCGTGCTGTGAGGGAGGTGCAAGCTCCTGTTGCGGCAGCTGGTGGTGGTTGTTGGAATTGTGGATCTACGGATCACTTGAGGCGAGATTGTCCTATGTTGGCTGGTGGC
This sequence comes from Hibiscus trionum, assembly GCA_030270665.1. Classification (NCBI taxonomy): domain Eukaryota; kingdom Viridiplantae; phylum Streptophyta; class Magnoliopsida; order Malvales; family Malvaceae; genus Hibiscus; species Hibiscus trionum. The sequence continues at coordinate 4,025,881 of BSYR01000050.1, forward strand.
CAAGTTCGTGCTCCTGTTGTTGCAGCACCGCAGAGAGGTCGTGGGCGCGGCCGTGGTAATTTCCAGCGGAGAGAGGAAGGTGGCCGAGGTGTGGCTCATGTTGTAGCTGTGCAGCCAGAGGGTGGCGGGCAGGCTAGAGTGTTTGCTCAGCGTGAGGGGAGGAATGACGCGGATGTGATCGCAGGTACTTTTACTCTGCAATCCTTGTCATTACTTTCCTTGATTGATTCTGGATCTACGCACTCTTACATACTGCGTGAGCATGCTGAATTGCTTGGTTTGCCTGTTGAGTCTTTGGATGTTGGTATGCGTGTCGCTAGTTCTTTTGGTGATACTGTTGTGACTCGAAAGCTGTATAGAAGGTGTCCTTTGGTTGTTCAAGATCATGTTTTCCATGTTGACCTTATGGAGTTACCTTTCTATGGTTTTGATGTAATCCTTGGTATGGATTGGCTTGCTGAGCATCGTGCTGTGGTGGATTGTGAAAATAAGCGAGTTTCGCTGAAGCTTGCGGATGATTATGAAGTTGTTGTGGTTGGCGAGAATGTGAAGTTTCTTGCCAATGTGGTGTCTACCTTGGAGGCGAGCAGGATGTTGAGGCAAGGATGTGAAGCTTATCTAGATTTTGTGATGAATCCTAGCTCTAAGGAGTTGCGTGTGCAAGATATCAGGGTTGTGAAGGAGTTTCCTGGTGTGTTTCCTAAGGAGTTGCCTGGTTTACCTCCTAATCGCGAGGTGGAGTTTGGAATTGAGCTGTATGAGAATACAACTCCTGAGTCCATTACTCCCTATAGAATGGCACCTAAGGAGCTGAAAGAGCTGAAGACGCAGTTGCAAGAGTTGCTTGAGCGTGGTTTCATTCGGCCGAGTGTGTCGCCTTGGGGTGCACCGGTCTTGTTCGTGAAGAAGAAGGATGGCACTATGAGAATGTGCATTGATTACCGTCAGCTGAACAAGTTGACTATCAAGAATCGGTATCCTTTGCCGAGGATTGATGATCTCTTAGATCAATTTCGGGGAGCTGCTGTGTTCTCTAAGATTGACTTGAGGGCAGGGTATTACCAGTTGAAGGTGAAGGATGTGGATGTGCCTAAGACAGCTTTCAGGACAAGGTATGGGCATTATGAGTTCCTTGTGATGCCGTTTGGTTTGACAAATGCTCCTGCTGCTTTCATGGACATGATGAATCGTGTGTTTCATGAATACCTGGATAAGTTTGTTGTGGTGTTCATTGATGATATCCTCGTGTACTCGCGTACTGAGGAGGAGCATGAAGAGCATTTGAGGATTGTTTTGCAAGCTTTGTTGGAGAATCAGCTTTACGCTAAGCTAAGCAAGTGTAAGTTCTGGTTAAGGGAGGTGGTGTTTCTTGGGCATGTGGTTTCTGCCGAGGGGATTCGTGTTGATCCTCAGAAGATTGAGGCGGTGATGAATTGGAAGGTTCCTAGGTCTATTCATGAGGTTCGTAGTTTCCTTGGTTTGGCAGGATACTACCGGAGGTTTGTGGATGGGTTTTCTAAGATTGCTGCACCTTTGACGAAGTTGTTGCAGAAGGAGGTTAAGTATGAGTGGACGGAGGCACGACAGCAGGCTTTTGATAAGCTTAAGGCGGCTTTGACGCAAGCTCCTATCTTGGTCAACCTGAATCAGGGAAAGAGTTCGTGGTGTATAGTGATGCGTCCTATGTTGGTTTGGGATGTGTGTTGATGCAAGAGGGTAAGGTGGTGGCTTATGCATCGCGGCAGTTGAAGGTGCATGAGTGCAATTATCCTACGCATGACATAGAGTTGGATGCGGTGGTCTTTGCTTTGAAGATCTGGAGACATTACCTGTATGGTGAGAAGTGTACTGTGTACACGGATCACAAGAGTTTGAAGTATCTGATGTCTCAGAAGGAGTTGAACCTCAGGCAGCGACGTTGGGTGGAGTTACTCAAGGATTATGATTTGACGATTGAGTATCACCCTGGGAAGGCTAATGTTGTAGCGGATGCCTTGAGTAGGAAGGTAGCTGTTGAGCTGAGGGCTATGTTTGCCAGTTTGAGTATTTCGCGCGATGGTGGTCTTGTGGCTGAGTTGCAAGTGAAACCATCTTTGGTTCAGTTGATCAAGGAAAAGCAGTTGCTGGATGATTCCTTGGTGTCGCATGTTCAGGATATCGCGGAGGGTAGACCTTCGGATTTCTGCTTTAATGATGATGGAGTGTTGTGTTTTGGGAGTCGGATAGTGGTGCCTAATGATGCTGAGTCGAGGCATGCTATTCTGACTGAAGGTCATAGTAGTCCTTTTGCTATGCATCCTGGTAGTACTAAGATGTACCTTGATCTTCGTGATGAGTACTATTGGGTGGGTTTGAAGAAAGATGTTGCGGAGTTTGTTAGCAAGTGTATGGTGTGTCAGCGAGTTAAGGCTGAGCATCAGTTTCCTTCAGGGTTGTTGCAACCGTTGAGAATCCCTGAGTGGAAGTGGGAAAGGGTCACCATGGATTTTGTATCTGGTTTACCTTTGTCTCCATCGAAGAAGAATTCGGTGTGGGTGATTGTGGATCGCCTGACAAAGTGTGCGCATTTCTTGCCTGTGCATACTACGTTTTCTTTGGATAGGCTTGCGGAGCTGTACATTGCTGAGATTGTGCGGCTGCATGGTGTGCCAAAGTCGATTGTGTCGGATAGGGATCCGAGGTTCACATCACGGTTCTGGCAGTGTTTGCATCAAGCTCTGGGTACGAGGTTGAATTTCAGTACATCCTATCATCCTCAGTCGGATGGTCAGTCTGAGCGTGTTATCCAGATTTTGGAGGATATGTTGAGGTGCTGCGTGATTGAGTTTCAGGGCTCTTGGGAGAAGCATTTACCTTTGGTTGAGTTTGCTTATAACAATAGTTATCAGGCAAGTATTCAAATGGCACCTTATGAGGCTTTGTACGGGAGGAAGTGTAGGACTCCTCTTTGTTGGGCTGAAACGGGACAGAAGTTGGTTTCGATGCCGGCTTTGTTGAAAGGAACCACCGAGAAGGTGAAGCTCATTTGTGAGCGTTTGAAGGCAGCTTCTGATCGGCAGAAGTCTTACGCGGATTTGAAGCGTAAGGAGATTGAGTATGCGGTGGGTGATCGTGTGTTTCTGAAGGTTTCGCCTTGGAAGAAGGTGATGAGGTTTGGCCAGAAGGGTAAGTTGAGCCCTAGGTACATTGGACCATACGAGGTGGTTGAGCGTGTGGGTCCTGTTGCGTACAGGTTGAGGTTACCTCAAGAGTTGGAGAAGATTCATGATGTGTTCCATGTTTCTATGCTCCGGAAGTATAGATCTGATCCTTCGCATGTGATGCCTGTGGAGGAAGTGGAATTGAATCCGGATTTGACCTATGATGAGGAACCGGTGAAGGTTCTGGATTCGGATAGCAAGGTTCTTCGTGGCAAGACCATTGAGTTGGTGAAAGTGTTGTGGAAGCATCGCGGTGTTGAGGAAGCCACGTGGGAGCGAAAGGATGACATGCTGAAGCAGTTTCCTTATCTCTTTCCTTCAGGTAAATTCCGAGGACGAAATTTCTTAAGGGGGGAGAGTTGTAACGCCCCGGTTTTGGGCTTAGAAGTTTTGGGCGTTGACCGGTTTGGTCAAAGTGCGGTTCGAATATATAAGAGTGAATTTAGGAAAGCCTAGTTCGGGTTGCATTAAAAATATGGAAAAATGTTCTAAAATCATCTTTTAATATATATAAGTGAACTGTGAAATCAATTTTGCAAAATGAGGTTTGGAAGGGTGACATTTTGGCTAGTGATCAAAACGTAATTTTTGAAAGTTGCGTGACTGTTTTAGAAAGGATTGAAACATTGAATCTTTAAGGAGCTATTTACCCAAAGGGAGTTTCTCCAGATTTTTCTAAGATATTTTATGCTTTAATTCTGATTTTAAACAAAAGAAAAAGTGGAGGGAAGTTATTTCCTAACTAATTTTCCTAAAATCTCATTTTTCTTTTCTCTCATTTTCTCTCAAACCAAACACTTTTCTCCAGAGATTTCACCTCTGATTTTGACACTAAAATCTCTCTTTTCAATCCTCTTTTGATTGCTAATCATCTTATCAACAAAACCTCACCAATTGCCATTGGATTCTTCAAGCTTTTTGGTTCTAAAAGAGGAGAAACTCAAGTTTGGAGGTAAGAACGTCCTTCTCCTCTGAACTTCAAGTTCTTTAATGAAATTCCTAAGTTCTCAATCCTTATTTGATGATTTATAAAAGGTTTTTAAGGTTGTGTAATGGATCTTGGCTTTAAATGCAAGATTTGATGTTTTTTTGATGAATTTTCGTTGGATCTGTTAAAGCAGTGATTTGAGGTGTATAATTGGTGATAAATGAATGTTAATTTGATATGGAATTGAGTTTTAACTAATGCAATCCCGGATAGGTTGAATTTCCTAAGTTTAGCTTGTGTTTCTTGGTTGTTTTTGGGTGATCTTGTGGATCTGTTGTTGCTGGAGGTATAAGGATGTTGTTAGGTCCTTTTTAGATGTTGAATGATGTTTATGGATGCTTAGTTTCGATGGTTTATGGCTGGGCATTGTTGAGAAGTTGTTTGGATGCATTTTCGGTTGTGTTTGGTGGCCGAAAATGGAGTGTGGATGAGAGCAACGAGTTTAGGTGCTTTCATTGAAGCTATTAATGCATGATGATGCATTAATCTACTGTTTTAATGTGTTAAAACAGGGGAGTCATCTTTGGATCCAAGTGGTGGTGATCCGGAGGCTTGATTTTGTGTTTCGGCAAGAGGCGAGACGGAATCGGTGAGTGGATTTTGGTTTTCAGCTTTGAAACCAATGTTTTGGAGGTTTGGGAGCTTAGTCTAAGTCTAAACAACTTTGCTAAGCTCAAGAGTAAGTTTTCGGAAAACTCTCTTGTTGAGGAACCATGTGATGGTTGGGTGCAATGTGTTTGTTGCATGTTTAAATTCTGTTTTTAAAGCATATCTAGCATGTGTGTTGCTGAGATTATAAGCCATGTGTTTAAGGAAGCTCAAGGTTAGAGTTCCTTGTTTTTGAACATTGTATAAATGTTGTTTGATGTTTAAAGATGCATGATGTTTATGGCTTGGTTAAATGCTTTAAAACAGTGGATTATTGATGATATATGATGTATATTGGCAAGTGATGTTTTTGAAAAGGTTAAGGTCACTAAGGTGGTTAAAAGTCCTTGAGTGAGCCTTGTTTACTTAAGAACATCAAGGTGGTTAAAAGTCCTTGGATGGTTCTTGTTACGGACACAAAGGTGTTTAAAAGTCCTTGGGGTCAAGGTGTTTAAAAGTCCTTGAGGTGAAACTTGTTAAGGACACAAAGGTGTTTAAAAGTCCTTGTGTGGTCCTTGCCATGGTGTTTAAAAGTCCATGGGCCAAGGTGTTTAAAAGTCCTTGGGGATAAGATCACAATGGTGTTTAAAAGTCCATGTGTGAGTCTTATGTTGATCTTGTTTTAAAGATGGTAATTATCACTTGTGGCCAATATGACATGTTATGATATGAAGCATGAGATGCTTGTTTAAGATTGCTTGTGAGCATGTCTAAATGTATTTTGAAGCATGATTTATAAATGAGTTTTATAAATGCATTATTGTGTGGTTTTAAGGAGCTTTCCTCACTAAGCTTTTGCTTACGCTCTCTCTCTTTTTTTAAACCAATAATGCAGAGCATTAAAGTGCATTGAGGGCAGCAAGGAGGGCAAGCAATCAAGTGGAAGTTAAGCTCATGTATGGAAGGTTTTCGTAAACACTTTTTAGCTTTTGGCTTTTGGCAATGGGGGACCTATGTTGTTGTTTTGGGTGATGTTGGGACTCCCTAAGTTGGATTTATGATATGGTTTATGTTGGTTTATGTAATTGGCCATTATGTGTTGGTTTGGAGGCTTTTATGCATGAATGGTTGCTTGTGTAGGAAGCATGCCTTTAGATTTGGGGCTTTTCATATATGATGATTGAATGATGAATTGTTGATGCAAATATGTCTCTTGTATGTTGTATGAGCTGCCGGTAAAGTTTGATAGCATTTGGAGCATGTTTGGTTGGTCAATTGCATGTTTAGGCAAGCAAATTTCTGCATTTTGTGCAAGCCGTATCGGAACAGTGCCTGCCGTTTCGGAACGGGTGCCTCGAAGCAGCCCAGGCGTCCGAAACTGGTGACACCGTTCCGAAACGGAAAGGCTACTGTTAGCCCTCGTTTCGGTACACGTTGCGGAACGGCCCCGCGTTTCGAAATGGGCTGTCTCCCGTTTCGGAACGGATGACCGTTGGGGGCTGACATTGGCAGTTTTATGTTTCAAAATGTTTGCAGTTTAGTCCCGAAACTTGTTTGTGCAATTGTTTGAGTTTGGAATGTCCGTTTGAGCTGAAATTTGACAGAGATGCATGAAACATGATTAATTTCAAGATGGTAACTTTAATTTGGGTAAAGTCCTTATATTTATCAGATTTTACAAATTGGTCCCTAAAGTTGTAATTTGTTCAATTGGGTCCCTGTTTGATCTCTGATGTTTATGATCTTTTGGTATGTTGTTTGTATGATCACAACTAGGGTTAATGTGCATCTAGACAAGTTTTAAAAGAAAAAAAAGGGTCGTTAATCAGGGTTGACTTTCGGGTTGACTTTGGTTTTCCCTGTGTGACTTTCTTAATTCGGGTCAACCGTCTAGGCCGGGTTAAGGGGTTACAAAGAATTTATCAGAAAATAATAAAAAAATATTGTTTTGGTTTTTGTGTTTGTTTGCACTTTAGAGGCACACTAAGCTCTTTAGCTTACACCCCATAGTTTCTCTTTCAGATATATTCAGACCCTCTTAGGCAACTCGGTACTTGGAGCATCTCGCTTTTTTACTCGGATATTTTTTTCATTCAGTGTGAATTCTCTTTAATTATTTCAGACTATTGTTTTAACATTATTTTGGAATATTTATGTAATCGGACTTTGAGACTGTTTATAATTTGGGTTTTGATAGATGCATGCTTTTATAGAGTTATTTTTAGATATTTAAATATACTATCAGAATAATATTTATATGATTACCTTTTATAACAATTAAGGTGTTAAGGAGTATATTTAGTTTCCAGAATAATTGTGTACTTAAAACATTTAAACCTAAGAATTATAACTTGAGGGATGAGTTTTTAGACGCGACTTCCTAGATTCAGCCCATTTCTTCTAGGTCGAGTTTAGGGGGTTACATTTAGTTGTATCAGAGCCTAGGTTCAACCTTCGGACTGTGCGGCTCACTAAAGTTGTTTTCAAAAAATTTTCGTCTTCTGCATGCATCTGAAATATTTTGGGTAAATGGGAATTTTTAGAAAAATTTACTATGGTTTCAGCTGATTTTTATTGAATTACTTTCTACGTGTTTTAAATCTGAGACTCTTGTACCAAAAATGAATCTAGGTTATTATCTTTTGTAGATTGTTCAATGCCACCATGTACAATTCATGTGTTGCGTTTGGTTGAGGCCGTACCGTTGTTTCTAATAGTGAACACCCACCTTATCTTGATTAAACAGAAAATCTGAATAAGACATTTGATAATGAGTATTATTATGTGGGAGTATAGTATCTGGTGAAATGTTAGGCTGATTTTATGAATTTGAAATAAAAAATTTAACAGTTAACGACTATGTGATAGAGTTAAGGCTGATCAAATATGTCCTTGGGTTAGTTACAGTTGAGAGAGGTAAGTGTGATTTGTTTTTGAACAAACCTTGTCTATCAATCCATAAGTAAGTTGCTACACATCACGAAAAGGTGTTCAACCACCTAGTGTGTCTTGTTAAAGTTAGTGAGAGGATGGTTGCACTCATGGAAGTTGAGGAGCTTCAGAATATTGATTAAGTTAGGAAATAATCGGACACATATTCTCATCCAAGTTGTGTAAACTCGTTTGGTAAAAAACCTAGAGATGAATTTGTCGTCCTATTTCTGTATGTAGTTGTTGTAATAAGAAGCACAATGAAGAGTGTAGACGGGGGAAGAAAACATGTGTTTGATGTGGTTATAAGATCATTACCTAAGAAATTGTCCGTGTCCACCAATCGGTTCATTCGTACAGAGTCAGGCACATGCATCAGTTCAGACACCTCTTGGAGGTAGAGGTTAGATTAGGTCAACCGCTTATGATAATATTAGCAGAGGTATACCAGTTCAGAGTGATAAATTAGCTATAATCGAGACTAGACTACCATGTTAGTATATGCTACCAGAGCTCGTGATGATTATGAAGATGCATATAAGGGTTGAGCAGATACATTTTGATGTGTTCAGTTATTATTTTTGGTTATGATGATTTTTGAGATAAAAATGAGAATGTATAAGTATGTGTTAGATAGTTTCGATGATCTGTTGTTAAGTTTGAAATTTTCGAGGACGAAATTTCTTTTAAAGGAGGAGGAGTTGTGACACCCTAAAATTACCCTTAAATTAAAATCCTAATTTTGGAATTCCTAAATTCAAAACCTTAACATTTAGGGAATTTTATATTTGAAACCCTAATTGAGAATTTGGAATTTAATTGAATTTCAGTTATGATTTCAATGACCTAAATGAATTAATTTGGAACATTGGTGTTCAATTTGAAAAACGAGTATAGTTAGGGACCCTTCCCATGTAATTTACCCTTTGTCATGATATTTAACTTTTTTTAGTCCTAAATCACCCGTTCTGCTCCCATTTTTGTTCCTACAGCCGAAAATAACCTCACTCTCTCATCTCCTAACATTCCTTGAAAATAACGCATCTCCTTTGCTTTTTTAGTGAGGCTCTGGTGAGCCTTTTTCGTCGTCCGTTCTCATGTCGTCAATGACATCATGACTAGCGTTATCTTACGAACAAACCCCATCCATCGAATCCTCCTTGCTAACTGTCGTTTGTGAGAAAACAAAGAGAAATCAGTTGACTCTTATTTCCCTTGCGAACCAACCCTTGGTCGCGGGTTGTCTTCCTCGTCATTGTTTACACCGAATCGGTGTTTGAACCTTTTGGTTCTTTCTAGCATCGTCGTGCTCCATCATGCCTCCTCCTTTTGGATCTGTCTCCTCGCGCCATTGTGCACCATCGTGACTTCTCAATCTGATCTTAGAAATAACCATATCGTTCTCATTCTCTGTTGTTGGCAAGTTGTCGTCTTGCTTGTTGCCTTTGTGTTGTTACTCTGTTTCTTCTATTCATCTTCTGTCACTACCGCCATCATCCATGCCATGTTTTTTATCTTTTATTATCATTATCTTTGTGACCGCCTCTGTTCGAGTTCTGAAACCCTAGCCGACAAGGACGTTGTAACCCTAGTTCTGATGTGTTGAATGAGGGGTAAGTGTTGGGCCATCAGTTTTGCCAAAAATTTGAGAGACCATATCAGAAGTGGGCTTTGTGTGATTGGTTGAATCCAAAACCATGAGAGCCCAACTGGTGTTGAGCCCAGATCTGTGTAAATTAGACCAATTAAGTGAACTGTCCAACTTGAACTAAATCGGACCTTTAACTAGTGAACCGAACCGAACCATATGAATTGGACCGAACCAGTAGAATTGACTAGTTTTGACCTTGGACTAGATCGGTTGACTCTTTGACCAGATTGACCTATTGACCCTTTGATCAGTTTGACCATTGACCGGTCAAGTCAATGTTGACTTTGACTTTATGTTAGAGTTGACTTTTTCTTTGTCTAGGGTTGACTTTGACCTTTGACCAAAGTTGACAAAGTTGACTTTTCGGACAACTTTCATCTAGACCTTTTTCGACGTCCTGAATCCAAATTCGCTGCATGTTTTGTTTAAATCCGAACCCGAAAGCCTTGTTTTTCTATTTTAAATTACTTTGTATCTTGAATTTGAAGGGTTGTGAATGTTGGAATCTGATTCAGAATATTCCTTTGTTCAAGTGATTATATCTTTAAGGTCGACGAGTTACCTCTAGTTATTCAGATCAGCTATGCACGTTTTTTGTGGTTTACGTGTAAGTATGCCTTTAAATTATTTCTTATGTTTATAGTTGGTGTCTTAGTGATAATGCTAGTTCTGGTATAGAGATCTTACCTCGTAGGTTCTTATTCAGCTAGACTTGAACGTGATTCACATCCTTTTTGATATTAGAGCTTATGCCCGCTAAAGGTGTGTCTCTTCCTGTGCTATAAACTTATGTGTTTCATTCTATGCTATATACTTGTGTCAAATGAAATTTTTACATCTTGTGTGATTTATTTTGTGTTGTGATTTGTAAAAATTTTCGGATATCATGCATAGCATATCAAATTGTGATTTATTAGAAGAATCAAATTTATTGAATTATATAATATCAAATTTACTGAATTGTGAAACATCAGATTTATAGAATTTTACAACTTGAATTTTAACAATTCAAGTTTCGGATGAGATACAGATTTTAAAACTAGCATCATGTCATTGTGGGCACATGGATTGAAATTATTCGGGGAAATTCAGTGGTTTCATCCTTCGAGTTGAATTCTGCTTCGGATCAGTGGTTCCACCCTTCGGGTTGAGTTCCATTTTGGACGGTGATGATGGAGAGAGTAGGTTCTGGGAAACCTTACTCTTATGACTTGTAACCCCCTCGTCCCGGTCTTGACGACTGACCAGTCCGAGTAGGTTACACGGGGAAAACCGAAGTGAAACCCGTTAAGGTCCCGCCTCGGTTAGCAACCCTAGAAAATTTCTTTTAAATGTTATCTTGTCTAAGTGATTTAATAGATCCTATGTTAGATACGACAGCGGAAAGACAACAAAACGATACAAAGCATACAAAACAAGCAATCTAAAAAGCCCACTTTAGCCTTTACATCAGGCCGTATCGATATGCTAGAAGGCTGTATCGATACGCCTTGACTTGGTCAACTACCCAAAGTCAACCTAGGGAGACCGTATCGGTACACTGGTTGACCGTACCAATACGCTCTCAACGGTCAAACGATAAAAACCGTACCGATACACCCAAGACCCGTACCGATACGCCAAAATCTCGTCAATTTCTCGGATTTCCAGAGAGCTTTTGGCGTATTGATACACCCCCGTGTACCGATATGCTAAGCTTAAACTGAGGCTCAAAGTGTAGGACTGTATCGATACAGCCCTTGGGCGTATCGATATGCTCTGCACTGCAAGTCTCAATTTAGTTGCAAAACGCACAAGGACTTAACTCTAGATGCATTTAACGACTCGCTTAATAGCATACCAACCCTCATACAACACTAGGCAACCATGAATAAGCATACAGAACAATTTAAAAAAACAACAGAGCATCAAACACCAAGACAAACATATTTAAGAGAAACTTGCATTCCAAACATACATGAAGGGTCTAATTAGCCAAAAGATACATGTATATACTAGCAAGGTTTACATGCTCTCAAAATAACACATGAGCATTTAGGCAACAACATAAACATGGTTTACAAATCCATATCAAAGGCACTAACATCGAAAACCAATACATATGAGTCTAACAATGCTCATACAACACATAGCATCATCAAACCAAACATGCTAGAACATCAACAACCCAAGATAAGGGGTTGGACACCAACTCCATACAAGTCTAATACCCCCATTGTATAGGCATTATTACAAAGACTTAAACCATACTTGAGCTACTCGAGAACTCCGAAAAGCTCCTTCCTTGCCCACTTGCCTTCCGAAATTCTAACGATCTGTATGTTGGAAAAAGGAGAGTGTAAGATTGAAGGCTTAGTGAGCGAAGCTTTAAAAACTCATCAACAATGCAGTTTTCAAAACACATTTCTTAAATGAGAAGTAAACCATTTAAATGCACCAAAAGAAGCACAAACAACACAATTACATGGTTTGCACATGCACAACCAAAACACGGTGGGACCACACATCACAGTTCGACTAGTAGTTTTTCGATTAGACCACACATCACCGTACTCTTCTACTAGTCACTACCGGTGGGACCACACATTACCGTAGTTACGACAACCATCACGTGAGGCTCGACACCAAAAATGACTACACAACAACAAACGGAAGTAAAGGCAGTCCACAATTTAATCAACATCACAACAATTGTTCATGCACCAACACATAACAATCAAGGTAAAATTTAGCAAACTTACACTTGGATTTAGGTTATCCCTCGAGGCTTCGCCCAAACCCCCAAGAACCCATTTCGAAATCAAATCAAGTTCAAAACATTTCCACTCACTGATGAAACCCAACCAGAAGCCGAAACACCAATCTCAAGTTTCCAAATTCCCCAGAATCGTGCCCGAAGCCTCTCCAACGGTTTCCCTTGATTCTAACCAATCAAAAACAATACATTACTCAACTGAATCATCACAAAACACTGTCACAACCCCAAACCACAACCACAAGCCAAGTTCTTACTATTTCAACCCAAAGCCAAAACCATAAATCCCATTTCCATACTCCCAAATAATCTAACAGAAAACCAATGATCCTAACACTCAAAACACCATTAAACACCCTCAAAACAACATTCTAGTATCACTATAACACCAGCCCAACTCCCTTTCACAAAACCATACCAACAACTCACATTTTCACCCCTTTAAAATACCCAAGAAAACCCATTTCGAGATTTTTGATAAAAACCCACCATTTTAAGATATATTACATCTAAGGGCAAGACTAAAACATAAATTAGCTTTACAAATCAAGACTCCATCAAAAACCCATTAAAGCTTCTTACTTTTACTTCAAAACTTGAAAACTTCAAAAACTTTAAAAGTGATTTCTATGAAAAACTAAAGCTATAGGAAAGTTGAAAATGATGAGGAGAAATAAAAAATATGCTTACCTTGAAGAGAGCCCTTGAAATGATGAAGAGATTTGATGAAATAGTGTTTAGGGGTTAAGAGGGGTTTTGACGTGAAATTTTTGAGAAAGAAGAAGATGAAAACATTTTCAAAAGTCTCCTTTTCCTCACCTTATCTTCCTTTATTTTCAAATTACCATTTTGCCCTTAATGACCCATAAACCCTTTTTAATTAAAACCAAAGCCCAGTTTAATTTAAAACGAGCCCACGACTCAAACCCGATTCACCCGTATGACATCCTACCCCTAAACTTGGGGCGTTACAATTCTCCCCCACTTAAGTAATTTCGTCCCCAAAATTAATGACGGAAAGAGGTACGAAAACTGTTTTTCCATGTCCTCCTTTCTCTCCCAAGTAGCCTCCTCCACACCTCGGTGTCTCCACAAAACCTTGACTAACTCGATAGACCTTCCACGCAACACTTTCTTGTCTGTAGCAAGAATATCAACCAGTCCTTCGTCATAGGACAAATCGGGGTTCAACTCGATCTCTTCCACTGGCATTACGTGAGACGGATCTGATCTATACTTTCAGAGCATCGAGACGTGGAACACATCATGAATCTTCTCTAGTTCGGCCGAGAGCCTCAATCTATACGCAACAGGACCGATCCTCTCAACCACCTCGTAAGGTCTAATGAATCTCGGACTCAACTTACCCTTCCTACCAAACCTCATCACCTTCTTCCAAGGTGAGACTTTCAAAAACACTTTCTCGCCCATAGCATACTCTATCTCTTTTCTCTTTAAGTTGGTATACGACTTCTGTCGGTCTAAAGCTGCCTTCAAGCGATCACAAATCAACTTTACCTTCTCGGTAGTGCCCCTAAGAAAATCGGGCATCGGTACAAGCTTCTGTCCGGCTTCGGCCCAAAAAATTAGAGTCCTACACTTTCTACCATATAGAGCTACATACGGTGTCATCTGAATACTAGCTTGATAACTGTTGTTGTATGCAAACTCTACTAACGGTAGATGCTTCTCCCAAGACCCCTAAAAATCGATGATACAACACCTCAACATGTCATCCAACACCTGAATCACCCTCTCTGATTGACCATCTGACTGCAGATGATACGAAGTACTGAAGTTCAACCATATACCCAAGGCACGATGCAAACACTCCCAAAATCTAGTTGTAAACCTCGGATCTCGGTCTAACACAATCGATTTCGGTACCCCATGTAGTCTCACTATCTCACAGATGTACAGATCGGCCAACTTATCTAAGCTGTAGGTGGTATGAACTTGTATGAAGTGAGCACACTTAGTAAATCTATCCACTATCACCCACACTGAATTCTTCCTCGAAGGAGTCAACGGTAAACCTGACACAAAGTCCATGGTGATACGTTCCCACTTCCATTCCGGAATCTTCAACGACTGTAGTAACCCTGAAGGAAACTGATGCTCGACTTTGACTCTCTGACACACCATACACTTACTCACAAACTCGGCCACATCCTTCTTCAACCCAACCCAATAGTACTATTCTTTTAACCCACGATACATCTTCGTACTGCCCGGATGCATAGCAAAAGGACTGTTATGAGCTTCGTTCAAGATCGTACGTCTCAACTCGACATCTTCCGGAACCACTATCCTATCTTTGAAACATAGTATCCCATTCTCACCAAAGCAAAAATCGGTAGGCCTATCATCGGCTATATCTTGCACGTGATGTGCCAAAGACTCGTCTCACAACTGCTTCTCTCGAATCAACTGAACTAACGAAGGCTTAACCTGAAGCTCGGCTATCAACCCACCATCCTTGGACACACTCAATCTCGCAACTCAACTGCCACTTTTCTACTCAAAGCATCGGCCACTACGTTTGCCTTACCCGGATGGTACTCTATCGTAAGGCCATAGTCCTTAAGAAGCTCTTACCGCCTACGATGTCTAAGGTTCAACTCCCTCTGAGACATTAGGTACTTCAAACTCTTGTGGTCGGTATCAACGGTACAATTCTCACCATAAAGATGGTGTCTCTAGATTTTCAAAGCAAATACTACTGCGGCTAATTCAATATCATGAGTGGGATAGTTCTTCTCGTGAACCTTCATCTGTCTCAAAGCATATTGTTGAGATTTAGGGTGCTCGATTCGTTCAACCGATTATTCTCACCAAGTGTGGAGAAGTTGGATAATTGGGTGTTTTAGTGGGAGGTGAAAAATTGGCAAATTGACACAAGGATTTATAGTGGTTCAACCTTCTAACCAAGGTCTACATCCACTACCTTAGCTCCCCACTAAGGATTTCCAACAAATTCACTAAGAATTTCGTCCCCTTTTCTCGGATTAGGAGGAAACCGTTACAACCCTCAAAGCTTTCTACCCACAGCTTGAAGGAACACTCTCTTTACAAAGAAAGACTTAGCAAACTAGAAATCCCTCTAAAAGGTGTTTGTTTGCAATTCTAAGCACTCACCCAAAACCTAAACACTTGAGCAAATTTAACAATGTAAGCTCACAAGTGTTGTCTAAGCAAGAAATGTACAATTAAAGCTCTAGACAAATTTTGACATCATAATGTTGTAACAATTGAAGCATTAACCATTACAAGATGCTAGGAGGTCCCTTTTATGCTCCCAATTGAGTTTGTAGCCGTTACTAGCCGTTGGGATTGAAATGGAGCCGTTTGAGTCTTTATTTCCCACCATAAATGCAGTTCTGTAGCTTGGAGTATCGATACTCGTCCAACCGTATCGATACGGTCTCAAAGAGGAAAGAGCCGTTGGGCTTCTTCAGCTGATGCATATCGATACGCTTACCTAGCGTATCGGTACGGTCCTGCAATTTAAAAGACCGTTGGGAAAGTGACCGTTGGGGTAGTTAGGCGTATCGGTACGCGATACAACCGTATCGGTAAGCGACTAGTCGTTCGATACGGGTTTTGGCTACTGGAAAATCTGGTGGCTTGAAACCCTAAAACGTATCGGTACCCTTCTATACCGTATCGATACGGGTACATAAAAATACAGGTTTTGACCACTTTAAATGTACTTTAAGTCCATTTCAAAGCCTTTAAAACCCTTAAACATATTTTCAAGTTGTTTTTGACTAAAAACTCATTTTAAATTCTTTGCAATTTAGTCCAAAACATTTTTCAAATATTATATCAAAACTTAGTTCTACAATCTCTCCCTTTTTGATATAATAAAACCAACTTGAAAAATTGTTTGGAATTCTCCCCCTTTGACTTTAAAATTGTGAATAAGAGATTACAAATGAAAACAAGTAAAGCTCCCCCTTATTCATTTGAAAATTCAATTTTTCAAACCATTTCTCCCCCTTTTTGTTATATCAAAAAGAATTTAAAATGACATTTAAGTTCAAGATAACATAGGAGGAAAATTTTTTTTTTGACACACTTAAAATTTTGGTTTAAAATTGGCTCCCCCTTATTCAAAGCATCATAAGAATGTTAGTTCAACATATATGATTATCTAGTTGACATAAATGAAAATAAATCAAATAAACACTAAAGCAACTAGATATTACCACACTTGAACACAAGGGAGGATGTGAAGCCTTCCTTCTTCAAGTGTTCTTCCTTTGTGTGCATGGAGCTCCCCCTCAATTTTTGACTTGTTGATCACTCTCTATCACACCTAGCAAAAGACAATCAAGTAATTTTTGGTATCCAAATTGCTTTGGATCCATAGACATTAGTAGCACAAAATTTAGTCCCCTTAGGAATCCATTTTTCAATTTCATCCTTTTTAGTTGAAGTGGTTAGTCCTTTTGGGACCCAAACACTTCTAAAACATTTTCCATTCACAAATCTAGGGGCACTAGATTGTCTTACATAAAAGTTTGATTTTCCAAAACTATTTTTTCTTTTCAAGTTCATTGGAAATCAAATCTTTTTCTTTTTGAACTTTGAGAAGCAAATTTTGTAAATCAAAACATTTTTGTTCAAAATCTTTTAATCTTGCTTCAAGTTCAAGATTTGTTTTGGAAAGCAAATCATTTTCGATTTTTATTTTTGAAATCAACTTTTTGTTTTTAGAAAATGATGCCTTGAATTCCAAAAGCAAATCATCATAGGCATCTTGTAACTCATCAAATGTATAAGAATTTGAAATAGATGAGTTAGAAGTTACCTCCCCCTCATTGAGGGCCATCAAGCATAGGTGGGCTACTTCATCATCGGTGGAGTCTTCATCACTCCATGTGGCCACATATGCTTGTTTTGAAGATGATCCCTTATTTTTGGATTTGTGGGAGTCCTTCATCTTCTTCATCGATTCATGCTTGGATTTTTCCATTTTGCTCTTCATGAACCGGGAAAATTTGTTGAAGAGATAGGCCATCTCTTCGTCTTCACTATCCTCCTCACTTGAATCTACATGATGGCATGTGGAGGATTTGAGAGCCATGTCACTTGCATTGATGCCAAGCCCTTTGATCTTCTTCTCTCCCATAGCTCTAATTTCTTCCCTTTTCTTCTCCTCTTCCTTGTTCTTCTTCATGATTTGATGAGTGAGAAGAGACCCCATAAGTTCATCAAGCTTCAAAGTCTTCAAATTTTTAGCTTCGATGATGTCGGTCCTCTTTGAGTCCCAAGACTCGGGAAGTGAGTAGATGAGCTTTCGAACAAGCTTCTCCTCCGGGATGGCTTCTCCATAGCCTTTAAGACCATTCGTGATTGTGGAGAACCTATCAAACATCTTCTGGATGTTCTCTTCCGGATCCATTTTGAAGTTTTCATACTCAAGAGTTAGGAGCCCAATCTTGGTCTCCTTGACTTCATTTGTTCCCTCGTATGTGACTTCAAGCTTGTCCCATACTTCCTTGGCACTCTCACAAGAAGACATCTTCTCATAGATGGTTGGGCCAAAAGCACAAAAGAGCATGTGCAAGGCTTTGCAATTAAGCTCCATCTTCTTGCGATCGTCGGCACTCCATTCCGCTTTGCTTCCTTGAGGCACGAACGGACCATCTTCAACTATGTCCCATAGCTTGTAGTCTCTTGACTTCAAGAAGAATTTCATCTTTGTCTTCCAATGGGCATAGTGACTTCCGTCGAAGAAGGGCGGTTTGTCGATTGATTGTGCCATTTGAGCCGGTTGGTGAAATGTTGATCGAGCTTGCCGGATCTTCTCAATAGGATGTGAATCCCCTTCGATTGAGCCAAGCTCTGATACCAATTGTTGAGATTTAGGGTGCTCGATTCGTTCAACCGATTATGCTCACCAAGTGTGGAGAAGTTGGATAATTGGGTGTTTTAGTGGGAGGTGAAAAATTGGCAATTTGACACAAGGATTTATAGTGGTTCAACCTTCTAACCAAGGTCTACATCCACTACCTTAGCTCCCCACTAAGGATTTCCAACAAATTAACTAAGAATTTCGTCCCCTTTTCTCGGATTAGGAGGAAACCGTTACAACCCTCAAAGCTTTCTACCCACAGCTTGAAGGAACACTCTCTTTACAAAGAAAGACTTAGCAAACTAGAAATCCCTCTAAAAGGTGTTTGTTTGCAATTCTAAGCACTCACCCAAAACCTAAACACTTGAGCAAATTTAACAATGTAAGCTCACAAGTGTTGTCTAAGCAAGAAATGTACAATTAAAGCTCTAGACAAATTTTGACATCATAATGTTGTAACAATTGAAGCATTAACCATTACAAGATGCTAGGAGGTCCCTTTTATGCTCCCAATTGAGTTTGTAGCCGTTACTAGCCGTTGGGATTGAAATGGAGCCGTTTGAGTCTTTATTTCCCACCATAAATGCAGTTCTGCAGCTTGGAGTATCGATACTCGTCCAACCGTATCGATACGGTCTCAAAGAGGAAAGAGCCGTTGGGCTTCTTCAGCTGATGCGTATCGATACGCTTACCTAGCGTATCGGTACGGTCCTGCAATTTAAAAGACCGTTGGGAAAGTGACCGTTAGGGTAGTTAGGCGTATCGGTACGCGATACAACCGTATCGGTACGCGACTAGCCGTTGGGCTATTTCAAAGCTCACCGTATCGATACGGCTAAGCGTATCAGTACGGGTTTTGGCTACTGGAAAATCTGGTGGCTTGAAACCCTAAAACGTATCGGTACCCTTCTATACCGTATCGATACGAGTACATAAAAATACAGGTTTTGACCACTTTAAATGTACTTTAAGTCCATTCCAAAGCCTTTAAAACCCTTAAACATATTTTCAAGTTGTTTTTGACTAAAAACTCATTTTAAATTCTTTGCAATTTAGTCCAAAACATTTTTCAAATATTATATCAAAACTTAGTTCTACACATATGCTACCACCTTACCTTCTTGCATAAGCACACAACCTAAACCTACGTATGATGCATCACTGTAAATCACAATCTCTCTTCATGGTTCAAGCTGAATCAAAATAGAAGCTTCGGTCAAAGCTTTCTTCAACTTCTCAAACGCTTGTTGTCTTGCATTTGACCACTCATATGGGACATTCTTCTGAAGCAACTTAGTCAACCGAGCCGCTATCCTCTAAAATCTCTCGACAATATCCCGCCAAGCCTAAGAAACTACGAATTTCTATCACTCACTTCGGTTGTTTCCAACTCACTATGGCTTCTATCTTCTTGGGATCCACACTAATCCCCTTAGCCGAGATCACGTGACCTAGGAAGACTACCTCTCTAATCCAAAATTCACATTTGCTTAACTTGACATACAACTGATTCTCAAGAGAAGTCTGAAGCACTAACCGCAAATGCTCATCATTCTCTTCTTCGGTCCTAGAGTACACTAAGATATCATCTATGAACACTACCACAAACCTGTCCAAAAACTCGTGAAACACACGGTTCATCATGTCCATAAAAGCTGCTAGAGTGTTAGTCAACCCGAAAGGCATCACCAAGAACTCATAGTGCTCATATCGGGTACAGAAGGTTGTCTTTGGTATGTCCACATCCTTCACATTCAACTGATAGTATCTAGACCTCAAATCTATCTTCAAAAACCCTGAAGCACCCCTCAAATGATCAAGCAAGTCATCTATCCTAGGCAAAGAGCACTTGTTCTTCACTGTCACTTTGTTCAACTGCCTATAATCTATAAACATCCTCATACTACCGTTCTTCTTTTTCACAAACAGAACCGGAGCACCCCACGGAGAAATACTAGGCCTAATGAAACCTCTTTCAGACAATTCTTGAAGCTGTGTCTTCAACTCTTTCAACTCTTTCAGTGCCATCCTATATGGAGGAATGGACACTGGTGCAGAATCGGAATACATCTCAATAGCAAATTCAACTTCTCTATCTGGAGGCAAACCCGACAACTCTTTCAGAAAAACACTCAGAAAATCACAAACTGTCATGATATCTTGCGGTCTAACCTCACTCATAATCGGATTCATTACATAAGCAAAATAAGCCTGACAACCCAAATTCAACAACTTCTGAGCTTCCAAAGCAGAAACAATGTAACCCCCTTAGCCCGGCCTAGACGGTTGGCCCGGACTACGAAGATTACACGGGGAAAACCAAAGTCAACCCGAAAGTCAACCTTAATTAACGACCCTTTTTTTCTTTTAAAACTTGTCTAGATGCACATTAAACCAAGGCATACTCTTGAGATAAGCATACTCAAAAAATCACAGCAATCGGAAAACAATAAGGGACCCAATTGCACAAAATACAAATTTAGGGACCAATTTGTAAATTCTAAAAATTAAGAGGACTTTACCAATTTTTAAGTTACCATTATGAAATTAGTCATGTTTTATGCTTCTCTGTCAAATTGCATCTCAAACGGACATCTCAAACTCAAGCAATTGCACATACAAAAATCAGGACTAAAACGTAAAGCTTGCAAACTTCAAAACCATTCAAATCAGTGCCCAACGGTCAAGTGTTTCGAAACGGGGTTAGCCCGTTCAGAAACGGGGCTTGGCAGTAGCCAAAGTGTTTCGAAACACCTCTACCCGTTTCGAAACATCCAGGCCAAATCAAGCACCTGTTTCGAAACAGGCAAGGGTGTTTCGAAACACCCTGCCCAGAAACAGCAGATAGGCCTGTTTTAACACATTTAAACCCCATCGAACATGCTCCAAATCAATCCTCAATAGAGCAACAACATGCCAAGCAACATAACTACCAAATTGCATCAAAATCTAGATACAAAACCACCCCTAGGTGCACCAACTCTTTCAACACATCCAACACTTAATCATGCTTTTAAAACAAGAAGCATAGCATAACGACTTATGAATAAGAAGATTCAAACGTTGCAAGCGTTAATCCACATAGTTCAAATCATAAACCGAACTTGTCCAACATACACAATCTCATTAAACATCAACATAAAAGACTCTCCCCCCATTGCATTTATTATCTATAGCTATTAACCGAGACATACATCTCAAGTGGAGCTCTCCTTGAATCCCTTGCTTCTTGCTGTCCCAACTTCAAATATCTGCATTGATGGACAAAAAGGAGCGTAAGCACATAATGCTTAGTGAGGAATGCTCAAAACCAAAACACCATCAATGCAGCGAGTCATAAAACCTCTTTTAAAAGTAAACACATTCCGATAAACCCAAGCAGTGTTTGAAAACCCCTTTTTAAACAACATGCTTTAAATCATGCATTGCTCAAACATGAAAACCAACCCTTAGCTGAGAAAAGCTAAGTAACTCACTTCAAAGCACACCCTTGCAAAACCATCAATTTAACCTTTCCATGCATGAACATCATATGCAAAGTTAAATACAAATTCCTTGGAAAACACTTCCACTTCACATTTTACTTTTCTCATTCTTGAAAATCATCTCAAAGCAAGAAACCTTTGAAAACCACTTACTCCTTCAATCTATCTCAAGCATTAAACAAATGCAATACATGAACCACAAAATTAACATTTGCATTACATGCCTTTTAAAACAAGCCTTCGCAAGACTTCAATGCACTAAAGAGATTCCCATGCACATATGCACCATTCTTAATATAAGATAAACACTTGTACAAGTTAACAAGTAATACATGCACTCTTGGTACATTACACACTTTCCATGCAACCTTGCATCATTTCAAGCATCTCATGCTTCATTACATCCAAGAACATTATATTGGCTTCCAAGTGATAATTCACAAACCATCATAACACAAGACACAATCGGATACGCGGATTACAAGCGTTGTCCCACACGCTCCATACACACAACCGAACAACACAAGGTGGAGTTTACCGGTACAATCACAACCCCCTCAACACCCGTGATGGAGTTTAACGGTACAATCACAACCCCCTCAACATCACTCATCGGAAGTTGTATAATACACTAGCGAGAGCCGGGACACATCACAAGGCTTACACATGGAAGATACCACAACCATTGTAATCACCTTAACCAAGCTCACACACGGGAGCAACCCTCCACCGTTGTGACACTTAACAAAGTCCACCCATGAGAGCCATCCTCCATCATGGTGACATTTAACAAGGTTCACCCACGAGAGCCAACCTCCATCGTGGTGACACCAATTTCCTCAATCGCTAGGATTCTTGGATGGAGTTTACGGTACAATTACAACCCCCTCGACATCCAAGGCGACTCAATTCACGGTGCACCCAATCCTATAGCCGACTAACTATATCCGATTAAAGTAACCAAGAACCACTTACATCACTTGCCAATATAACTATTTTACCACATTAATCCATTGTTTTTACAAGCATAACCAAAATGCCAAAACCACCAATTACCATCATCACTTCACTATTTTGAAGCATTAAACAAAGCCATTAAACAACATGCAACACTATGCATCAATTCCACAATTCCAATGTACAAAACCAAGGATCTCTTACCTTGAGCATCCTTTACACATGACTTTCAAAACCAGCATTAAACCATGCTAAAATATGCTTTCAAAACAGAATTTAAACATGCAAATCACATGCATTGCATCCAACAATCACAAGTGCTTTAAAAACCAATTCATAACACAAACCAAGAGAGAAATTCCATTTACTTACTCTTGAGCTTAGCTAAGTTGTTTAGACTTAAACTAAGCTCCCAAAACCTTCAAACATTGGTTTCAAAGCTGAAAACCCAACTTCACTCACCGATACACAAAACTAGGCTAGCCAACAAGCCTTCCAAGCATCCGAAACCTTCAACGCCACCTCTATTGCTCTCGGATCATTCTCCCCTGTTACAAGCACATAACAACAGAGGATTAAGGCATCATCATGCATTAAAAACACCAGCAACACACCTAAACTCGCTGCTCTTTGCAAATCCAACATTTCGGCTACCAAACACAACCGAAATCACCTCCAAACACTTCCAAGACTTAACCCAGCCAAGATCCATCACTTCTAACCATTATTAAACATCAATTAACATCCAAAATAAACTCAAACTCGTCCTTATACCTCCAGCATTAACAAAACACCAAGATCACCCCAAAAACCACCATTTTCACAAGTAAAAACTTAGGAAAATCAACGTATTCGGGATTGCATTGATTAAACCTCAATCACACATCATTTAGACATCCAAAATACATCAAAAAGACATCTCAAAACATAGCCCAATCATCCAATACGAATTTCTTCAAAATTAAATCCAAATCTTGCATTTTAAGCCAAAATCAAGATCACAACATTAAAACCTTTAATAAAACTTAATTTAAGGATTGAGAACTTGAGAATTTCAGTAAAGAACTGAGTATTTAGAGGAGAAGGACGTTCATACCTCTAAATGTGGATTTCTCCTTGTTTAGAGCCAAAATTCTTGAAAATTCAATAAGCAAATGATGAAGATTTGGTGTAGAAATGATTAGAAATCATTTAGGAATTGAAATCTCAACTTTAGGTGTGAAAATCAAAGGAAAAGTTGATGTGGAAATGTGTTTGGCTGAGGGAATTTTGAGAGAAAATGAAATGGGAAATTTTTAATAAAAGTTAGTTATGAAACTAAAAATATCTTTTCCCTCTTTTCTTTTCATTAAATAACATTAAATGAGTCTTTAAAATTTAAGAAAAATCTGGAGAAATCCTCCCTTGGGTAAATTAGCTCCTTAAAGATTCAAAGTTTCAATCCTTTTAAATCAGTCACGAACTTTTCAAAAATTACATTTTAGTCACTAACTTGAAATGTCATATTTCCAAACCCCATTTTGTAAAATTGATTTCACCACTCTCTTATATATAATAAAAGAGGATTTTTAGATATTTTTCCATATTTTTAATGCATCCCGAACTAGGCTTTCCCTAAAAACCACCTTTTATATTCAAACCGAAAATCCGACCGGTCCGGTTCAAACCCAAAACTTCTAAGCCCAAAATTGGGGTGTTACAAACAACATTGGACAAGAACCTAACGTTCTCGCCAACTACCACAACCTCGAAGTCATCTGTAAGCCTTAAGAGACTCTTTTGGTCTCAAAGTCAACCCTAGCTCTATGCTCTACGAGCCAATCCATCCCCAAAATCACGTCAAAACCATAGAACAGTAACTCCATCATATCAACCGAAAACACGTGGCCCTGAACCATCAAGGGACACCTCCTATACATTTTCCTAACTACCATTGTATCACCAAAAGAGCTTGTAACATTTACACCTACCTCTAACCACTCACATGGTAACCCTAATGAACTTGCGTGCTCACCCAAAGTATATGAATGTGTCGACCCCGAATCTATCAAAGAAAGCAAACTCAAAGACTGTAACGAGAAATTACCTGCGATGACATCCGTGTCATTCACAACCTCTCATTATGCATACACCCTAGCCGGTCCTCCACCCTCTGGCTAAACTGCCACCACATAAGCTAAGTTCCTTTGACCCTCGTTCCTCCGCTGAAAGTTACCATGACCGCGCCCACGGCCTCTCTGATGCTCAAAACCCCTAGCTGGAGCCGGTCTGCCCCTAGCTGGGTGTGGACAGTTACGCCTCATATGATCTCGGGAACCACAGTTCCAACATGGCCCAAAGGTACCCGTACACTCACCCTGGTGGCGTCTCCCGTATATAGTGCACTCCAGAGTGTGCATAATAGCTCCTTGGCCCTGGTGGCCCCGTCCATAGTTACCACCCCTACGCCTCGAATTGGGTTGATACCTCCTATCCCTATGCCTCTTGGCATGATCTCTATCCCAATTTGCGTGTCTCTTTCCGGAATCGGACCCACTAGCATGAGCACTGGAGCCTAAGTTCTGCTCAATATCCTTGGCCCTAGAGACCAAAACATCAAACTCGGTGTAGTTAGAGGCAAGCATGTAGGTATTCACATCTCTAGTCAACCCATACCGGATGCGCTCACACCGTTCCCTCTCATTAGGAACAAACTCAGGTGCATATTGGCTCAATCTCACAAACTGAACCTCGTACTCGGACATGGTCGTATTACCCTGAACCAAAGCCATAAACTCCCTCTTCTTCCTATCCAAATATCAAACTCCGAGATACTTCCTTTTAAAGGCAATTCTGAAGAACTCCAATGTGACATCCGCTTCGGCCATACCCGAAGTAATAGTGGTCCACCAAGTGTATGCGTCCCCATGAAGCAAGGAGACAATGCAACCCAGCTTACGGGCGTCTAAGAACTCCATCTGACCCAAGATGTGTGTAGTACTCTCAAGCCACGCCTCTGAACCCTCGAGAGTCAACCCACAAAACTCAACTCCTCCCAAGCTACGAAGCCTCTCTAGGGGTAATCCTGTCCCGCACCCTGAGGTGGTGTTGCAGCTTGCACCCCGGCCAAAGCTGTCTGAAAAGCTCTTGCTATGGTCTGAATCAAATAGGTCATGTCTGCGCCTGCCTGACCCTGACCCGCCTGGGCTCCATAACCTCTAACAATGGCACCGGCCTGAGGCCCATTACCATCACCTCCGACTTGCACACCAGCCTGAGGCACGTTACCTTCGCCACCTACTCCATTACCACCGGGAGTAGGAGGAACAGAAGGCTCACCCCTGGGTGCCTGGTCACCTGCCCTAGGCTGCCCCCTCGGTCTCACCATAACGAGATAGAATCTAAAATAGCAAACACACAACATACAAGAAAAAAACGTTAGGTTAGCAAAAGGGCAAGGACTCAGGTTCTCAAGTTCGTTAAACCAAAAACCATTTTTTTACAACAACACCTAACAATGGGGACATTTGACTAACCCTTAACCAACAACAAGGCCACTAAAACATGCTCTCAAACACCGTACTAGCAAGAAAACTTCAAGCATACATGGTAAAACACTTACTGAGACATAGCAACAACATAACACATCAAACTTACCCCACTTACCTACCCGAGGTCTCAGAAACCTCAGTTATGATACCACCAAATGTAACCCCCTCGTCCCGGTCTGGACGACTGACCATTCCGAGTAGGTTACATGGGGAAAATCGAAGTGAAACCCGTTATGGTCCCGCCTCGGTTAGCAACCCTAGAAAATTTCTTTTAAACGTAATCTTATCTAAGTGCTTTAATAGATCCTATGTGAGATACGAAAGTGGAAAGACAACAAAACGATACAAAGCATACAAAACAAGCAATCTAAACAGTCCACTTTAGCCGTTACATCAGGCTGTATCGATACACTAGAAGGCCGTATCGATACGCCTTGACTTGGTCAACTACCCAAAGTCAACCTAGGGAGACCGTATCGGTACACTGGTTGACCGTATCGACACACCCTCAATGGTCAACTTCTCACGGTCAAACGATAAAAACCGTACCGATACACCCAAGACCCGTACCGATACGCCAAAATCTCGTCAATTTCTCTGATTTCCATATAGCTTTTGGTGTATCGAAACACCCCCGTGTACCAGTACTCTAAGCTTAAACTGAGGCCCAAAGTGTAGGACCGAGTCGATATAGCCCTTGGGCGTATCGATAGGCCCTGAACTGCAAGTCTCAATTTAATTGCAAAATGCACAAGGACTTAACTTTAGATGCATTTAACGACTTCACTAATATCATACCAACCCTCATACAACACTAGGCAACCAATAATAAGCATATGTAACAATTTAAACAAACAACGGAGCATCAAACACCAAGACAAACATATTTAAGAGAAACTTGCATTCCAAACATACATGAAGGGTCTAATTAGCAAAAAGATACATGCATCTACTAGCAAGGTTTACATGCTCTCAAAATAACACATGAGCATTTAGGCAACAACATAAACATGGTTTACAAATCCATATCAAAGGCATTAACATCGAAAACCAATACATATGAGTCTAACAATGCTCATACAACACATAGCATCATCAAACCAAACATGCTAGAACATCAACAAGCCAAGATAAAGGGGTTGGACACCAACTCCATACAAGTCTAATACCCCCATTGTCTAGGAATTATTACAAAGACTTAAACCATACTTGAGCTACTCGAGAACTCCGAAAAGCTCATTCATTGCCCACTTGCCTTCTGAAACTCTAACGATCTATATGTTGGAAAAAGGAGAGCGTAAGCTTGAAGGGTTAGTGAGCGAAGCTCTAAAAAATTATCAACAATACAGTTTTCAAAACACATTTCTTAAATGAGAAGTAAACCATTTAAATGCTCGAAAAGAAGCACAAACAACACAATTACATGGTTTGCACATGCACAACCAAAACACAGTTGGACCACACACCACCGTTCGATTAGTAGTTTTCCGATGGGACCACACATCACCGTACTCTTCTACTAGTCACTACCGGTGGGATCACACATCACCATAGTTACGACAACCATCACGTGAGGCTCGACACCAACAACGACTACACAACAACAAACAGAAGTAAATGCAATCCACAATTTACACAACATCACAACAATTGTTCATACACCAACACATAACAATCAAGGTAAAATTTAGCAAACTTACACTTGGGTTTAGGTTAGCCCTCGAGGCTCCACCTAAACTCCCAAGAACCCATTTCGAAATCAAATCAACTTCAAAACATTTCCACGCACCGATGAAACCCAACTGGAAGCCGAAACACCGATCTCAAGTCTCCAAATTCCCCAGAAATGTGCCCGAAGCCTCTCCAACGGTTTCCCTTGATTCTAACCAATCAAAAACAATACATTACTCAACTGAATCATCACAAAACACTATCACAACCCCAAACCACAACCACAAGCCAAGTTCTTACTATTTCAACCCAAAGCTAATACCATAAATCCCATTTTCATACTCCCTAATAATCTAGCAGAAAAACAATGATCCCAACACCCAAAACACCATTAAACACCCTCAAAACAACATTCTAGTATCACTATAACACCAACCCAACTCCCTTTCACAAAACCACACCAAAAACTCACATTTTCACCCCTTTAAAATACCCAAGAAAACCCATTTCGGGATTTTTGATAAAAACCCACCATTTAAAGATATATTACATCTAAGGGCAAGACTAAAACATAAATTAGCTTTACAAATCAAGACTCCATCAAAAACCCATTAAAACTTCTCACTTTTACTTCAAAACTTGAAAACTTCAAAAACTTTAAAAGTGATTTCTATGAAAAACTATAGCTATATGAAAGTTGGAAATGATGAGGAGAAATCAAAAATATGCTTACCTTGAAGAGAGCCCTTGAAATGATGAAGAGATTTGATGAAATAGTGCTTGGGGGTTAAGGGGGTTTTGACGTGAAATTTTTGAGAAAGAAGAAGATGAAAACATTTTCAAAAGTCTCCTTTTCCTCAGCTTATTTTCCTTTATTTTCAAAATACCAGTTTGCCCTTAATGAGCCACAAACCCTTTTTAATTAAAACTAAAGCCCAGTTTAATTTAAAACGAGCCCATGACTCAAACCCGATTCACTCGTGTAACATCTGACCCCTAAACCCGGGGCATTACATGACCGCGTATCAGTGATTGGGTATTGAATTTTCATATGCATCAGACATTATATCATTATGATTTGGATTTATCGGAATTAATTTGTTTTTAAAAGAATTTATTAGATAATAATAAAAAATATTGTTTGGTTTTTAGGTTTGTTTGCACTCTAGAGGCACACTAAGCTCTTTAGCTTATACCCCATAGTTTCTCTTTCAGATATATTCAGACCCTCTTAGGCAACTCGGTACTTGGAGCATCTCGCTTTTTTACTGGGATTTTTTTTTCATTAAGTGTGAATTCTCTTTAATTATTTCAGACTATTGTTTTAACATTATTTTGGAATATTTATGTAATCAGACTTTGAGACTGTTTATAATTTGGATTTTGATAGATGCATGCTTTTATAGAGTTATTTTTAGATATTTAAATAAACTATAAGAATAATGTTTATATGATTACCTTTTATAACAATTGAGGTGTTAAGAAGTATATTTACTTTCTAGAATAATTGTGTACTTGAAAACATTTAAACCTAAGATTTATAACTTGAGGGATGAGTTTTCAGGTGCGACATCCTAGATTCGGCTCATTTCTTCTAGGTCGAGTTTTGGGGGTTACATTTAGTGGTATCAGAGCCTAGGTTCAACCCTCGGACTGTGCGGCTCACTAAAGTTGTTTTCAAAATATTTTCAACTTCTGCATGTATCTGAAATATTTTGGGTAAATGGGAATTTTCAGAAAAATTTACTATGGTTTCAGTTGATTTTTTATTGAATTCCTTTCTAATTGTTTTAAATCCGAGACTCCAGTACCAAAAATGAATCTAGGTTATTATCTTTTGCAGATTGTTCCATGCCTCCATGTACAATTCATGTGTTGCGTTTGGTTGTGGTCGTATCGCTGTTTCTAATAGTGAACACCCGCATTGTCCTGACTAAACAGAAAATCTGAATAAGACACTTGATAATGAGGATTATTATGTGGGAGTATAGTATCATGTGAAATGTCAGGAGTATATTTACTTTCCAGAATAATTGTGTACTTTAAAACATTTAAACCTAAGATTTATAACTTAATGGATGAGTTTTCAGATGCTACTTCCTAGATTATGCCCATTTCTTCTAGTTAGTTTAGGGGGTTACAATAAAGTCACTTTTTCTATAAAAAAAGTCATTTACGAAAATACAGATAAATTTACAGTTTTACGGCCATATGTATCCAAACTGTTGGTTGACTAATAAAAATCTAGTAGGGATGAGTATCCAATCAAGTCAAGTCGAGTTAAAAAAATTTCAAGTTAGTTGAGTAGACAAGTCATATATTATAACTCAAACCTTTTTAAAAAAATCGTGTAAAATTTATGAAATTCAAGCTGAGTTGTTCGAGTTTCTGTTATAATTTAATTGAAATTATTTATGAAATTACGGTTCAAACCAAGTCGAGTCAAGTTTTGCTCACCTCTAGGATCATGTATTGCAGAGCCAGAGATCCATTACAGGGAAACCCTCCCAAACTAATTTACTCCATTCGCAACATCCGAATTTGAATCCACGACTTTACAATTTCTTTAACACAGCTAAATAGATATTTTATTTAGAACGAAGGCAAGATATTGCCATGATACATAATCTTTTACAACCACGCCACATGATACAAAACAACATAAACCGCACCAACATGACCAAAACAACAAGCATTGGGGTGCTTATTTTGCAACAGAAAGAAATTAAAAGCCAACAAGTACACTAGGACATTATGCATATGTACCGAGGAGGATAAATCATAAGAGCAACACATGACTCATGGTCACAACGTTGGTCAAAAGATTCAGGATATTGGCATTACGAATGATAGAGAATGGCATAGCTCCGTTACGAGCCGCTGTCACGGTTGGAGTCATAGCAGTTGACAGCACCACTGCCATTGCGATCATAAGCAATGCAAACTTCCTGCATTCCATTTCTTGTAGTAACTAAGTGATTAGATTTGTTCTTATAGAATAGGCTATTGATGAATATGTGTTGTCACCCAATACTCATTTATATAGTCGAGGTGATGGGCCTAAATCTGGGAATTCACATGATATATTTGTCTTTTGAACAATATTCATTGCATGCCAACTTGTACGAATGTAATAAATTGGACAAATATTGTAACCCCTAAACCCAGCCTAGAAGAAAAGACCAAATTTAGGAAGTCACGATTGAAAACTTTACCCTCAAGTAATAAATTTGAGGTTTAAATCATTTATAAATAATTTATTTATTAATTATCGATAAGAAACGTAAGTATCACAATTATTTTCAAAAATCCAAATGATATAAAAATATTTTAATCATTTAATAAATATATGAAATAAAATCTATAAATACATGCTGAAACATAACCCCAAAATATAAAGTTCCTCGGTCTGAAATATGTAAATGTCCCAAAACATAAAATAATAACAAACTGATAGTCTAAAATAAGTTCATACTGAATAATAAAATAATTGTATAAAATCTGAGATTCTCCAAGTACCGATTCACCTATGGTCTGATTATCTGAAAGAGAAAACTAAGGGGGAGTAAGCTAAGAAGCTTAGTGTGTCTCTAAAGTGCAAGCAACACAAAAACAAAACAATATTTTATTTTTCAGATAAAGTCTTTTGAAAACACAGTAAATCCGATAAATCCAAATCATAATGATATAATACCCAACTATCCGATATCATAAAGAGTGGAGGATACCCTCACCAGAGTGGAGGTTTCCCTCGCTTTTTCCGAACATAGTTCCAATCCCATGACACATTGATATGATATGAAAAACAGAAATCCGAACTCTTACACGAGTTAAATTTTCCTAGAATCCGATGCATGATTTAAAAACATAATTTAGTATGCCATTATGATATTTCCAAAATCATTCCCAATCACAATAAATCAAATAATAAATCAAGAAGAGTATAAAAATAAGCACACAAATATATAGCACAATAAGAAACACACCTCGCAACAATAAAGCTCTAACGACGAACAGAGGGCGGTTGCGGTTTCGATGTATGGTGATGGCAGCGTCAATCAGAGATAAATTCATAAAGCATGGGACAACTAACAATTAAAAAAGACGTAAGGAAGACACCAAAATAAATTAAAATTCACTTTAAAAAAGACGTAAGGAAGAAACCAAGTTTGATAAAAATTCTTATTTAGTCCCTCATAAAATTTAGGGTTCTAAATTAAAATTCTCAAATCATTAGGGTTTTAGGAATTATGGATTTTAAAATTAGAGTTTTAAATTAGGAATTTTTTTCGAATCTAGGGTTTACAATTTGGGCGTAATTTTGGGGGCCTTACAACTCTCCCACCCTTAAAAGAAATTTTGTCCTCAAAAATTTCAGACTTAATGATGTTTAGATAAAAGTTTAAAAGAGCATTTCGAATTAGGTTACGAATGACAACACAAAATTTTCAAATAGGCTTTAAACTCAAATTTATAGGAACAAGTATCATCATGATCGGTCGCTAATCTAGAGCTCCTACGAGATGATATAATAGTCTATCTATAAAAGGAATTAACCTGATTTAGAGTTGGTACTTGGAGTTTCTACTCAAAATATATATTGTACAACTCTCCCACCCTTAAAAGAAATTTTGTCCTAAAAATTTTCAGACTTAATGATGTTTAGATAAAAGTTTAAAAGAACATTTCGAATTAGGTTACAACACAAAGTTTTCAAATAGGCTTTAAACTCAAATTTATAGGAACGAGTATGATCATGATCGGTCGCTAATCTAGAGCTCCTACGAGATGGCATAATAGTCTATCTATAAAAGGAATTAACCTAGATTTAGAGTTGGTACTTGAAGTTTCTACTCAAAACATATATTGTATTTAATTCTTTAAAATAATAAATTTATCAGAAAATCTCATTTTTGCCCCAAAATATCTAATATGCATGCAAAAATCATTTTCGGTTTAAAAGTTTAAGTGAGCCTCACTGTCCGAGGGTTGAACTGGGCTCTGATACCATTAAATGTAACCTTCTAAATTCGGCCTAGAAGAAAAGAATGAATTTAGGAAGTCACGATTGAAAACTTTACCCTCAAGTAATAAATTTTAGGTTTAATTCATTTATAATATAATTTATTTATTAATTAACAATAAGTGTCGTAAATATCACAATTATTTTCAAAAATCCAAATGTTATAAAAATATTCTAATCATTTAATAAATATATGAAATAAAATCTGTATATACATGCTGAAACATAACCCCAAAATATAAAGTTTCTCCGTCCGAAATATGTAAATGTCGCAAAACATAAAATAATAACAATCTGATAGTCTAAAATAAGTTCATACTGAATAATAAAATAACTGGATAAAATATGAGATTCTTCAAGAACTGATTCACCTATGGTCTAAGTATCTGAAAGAAAAACTAAGGGGGAGTAAGCTAAAGAGCTTAGTGTGTCTTTATAGTGCAAGCAACACAAAAACAAAACAATATTTTATTTTTCAGACAAAGTCTTTTGAAAACACAATAAATCTGAAAAATCCAAATCATAATGATATGATGTCCGATGCATGACTCAATACCCGACTATCCGATATCATACAAAGTGGAGGATTCCCTCGCCATAGTGGAGGTTTCCCTCACCAGAGTGGAGGTTTCCCTCGCTTTTTCCGAACATAGTTCCAATCCCATTACACAAAGATATGATTTGAAAAACATAAATTCGAACTCTTACGAGAGTTAAATTTTCCGAGAATTCGATGCTTGGTTTAAAAACATAATTTAGTATTCCATTATGATGTTTCCAAAATCATTATCAATCACAATAAATCAAGAAGAGTATAAAATACAAGTACACAAATATATAGCACAATAAGAAACACACCTCGCAACAATAAAACTCTAACAGCGAACAAAGGGCCGTTGCAGTTTCGATGTAAGGTGATGGAAGCGTCAATCTGAGAGGAATTCATAAAGCATGGGAACAACTAAGAGTGAAAACACTTTACAACTTAAGGCTTAGGTTTATTTCTGTAAGTAATAACTATATGGCTATATATATAGTTGAATGGTGGTAATCTAAACAAATTAGGTTTAGAATATAATAATAATAATAATAATAATAATAATAATAATAATAATAATAACAACAACAACAACAACAACAACAACAACAACAACAACAACAACAACAACAACAACAACAACAACAACAACAACAAGAATTTAAATTGAAAAAGGAGAGTCAATTCAACCGTGAGAAAAAGGGAAATAGAATTCAATTTGAAATTAAAAGGTTATATATATATATATTTATATATATATTAAACAATTAAAAAAGACGGAAGGAAGAAACCAATATAAATTAGAATTCCATTTGATAAAGGGTTATTTATGGAGTCAGTCCTTAAACATTCAAAAAATTTCATATAGACTTCTAAGTTTGATAAAAACTCTTATTTAGTCCCTCATAACATTTAGGGTTCTGAATTAAAAATTCTCAAATCATTAGGGTTTGAGGCATTATGAATTTTAAAATTAGGGTTTTAAATTAGGAATTTTGTTCGAATTTAGGGTTTACAATATGGGCGTAATTTTTGGGGTGTTACAACTCTCCCACCCTTAAAAGAAATTTTGTCCTCAAAATTTTCAGACTTAATGATGTTTAGATAAATGTTTAAAAGAGCATTTCGATTTAGGTTACGAATGACAACACAAAGTTTTTAGATTGGCTTTCAACTCAAATTTATAGGAACGAGTATGATCACGATCGGTCGCTAATCTAGAGCTTCTACGAGATAGCATAATAGTCTATCTATAAAAGGAATTAACTTAGATTTAGAGTTGATACTTGGAGTTTCTATTCAAAATATATACTGTTTTTAATTCTTTAAAATAATAAATTTATCAGAAAATCTCATTTTGCCCCAAAACATTTAATATGCATGCAAAAATCATTTTCGGTTTAAAGTTTTAAGTGAGCCCTACAGTCTGAGGGTTGAACTGGGCTCTGATACCACTAAATGTAACCCCCTAAACTCGGCCTAGAAGAAAAGACCAAATTTAGGAAGTCACGATTGAAAACTTTACCCTCAAGTAATAAATTTTAGGTTTGAATCATTTATAAAATAATTTATTTATTAATTAATTATAAGTATCGTAAATATCACAATTATTTTCAAAAATCCAAATGTTTTAAAAATATTCTAATCATTTAATTAATATCTAAAATAAAATCTGTAAATACATGATGAAACATAACCCCAAAATATAAACTTCCTCAGTCTGAAATAGGTAAATGTCCCAAAACATAAAATAATAACAATCTGATAGTCTAAAATAAGTTCATACTGAATAATAAAATAACTGGATAAAATCTGAGATTCTCCAAGTACCGATTCGCCTATGGTCTGAGTATCTGAAAGAAAAAGTAAGGGGGAGTAAGCTAAAGTAGTGTGTCTCTAAAGTGTAAGCAACACAAAAATAAATCAATATTTTATTTTAAAGATAAAGTCTTTTGAAAACACAGTAAATCCGATAAATCCAAATCATAATGATGTGATGTCTGATGCATGACTCAATACCTGACTATCTGATATCATACAAAGTAGAAGATGCCCTCGCCAGAGTGGAGGATGCCCTCGCCGGAGTGGAGGTTTCCCTCACCTGAGTGGATGTTTCCCTAGCTTTTTCCGAACATAGTTCTAATCCCATTGTACAATGATATGATTTGAAAAACATAAATCTGAACTCTTACGAGAGTTAAATTTTCCGAGAATCCGATGCTTGGTTTAAAAACATAATTTAGTATGCCATTATGATGTTTCCAAAATCATTCTCAATCACAATAAATCAAATAATAAATCAAGAAGAGTATAAAACATAAGTACACAAATATATAGCATAGTGAGAAACACACCTCGCAACAATAAAGCTCTAACGATGAACAAAGGGCGGTTGAGGTTTCGACGTAAGGTGATGGCAGCGTCAATCCGAGAGGAATTCATAAAGCATGGAAACAACTAAGAGCGACAACACTTTAAAACTTAAGGCTTAAATTTATTTCTGTACGTAATAACTATTGCTATATATATAGTTGAGTTGTGGTAATCTAAACAAATTAGGATTGTAATATAATAATAATAATAATAATAATAATAATAATAATAATAATAATAATTTAAGTTGAAAAAGAAGAGTCAATTCAACCGTGAGAAAAAGGGGAAATAGAATTCAATTTGAAATTAAAGGGTGTAACACCCGGGTCCGGGGGGTCGGGTGGATTTAAATATTAAAATAATGTTTCAGGTTTTCCCTTTTATTTTAAAATTTTATTTAATAAGTTGGACTCGATTTTGACTTAAAGCTCGAATTTCCATGGATTTTAGAGTCTTGGATGATGGCCATTTTTCATTAATGGCAGTTTTGTAATTAAATGGCCTTTGTAAAATAAAACCACTTCTTATTTCTAATACCCAAAATTCCCATCATCTTCTACCTCCAAAACAAACAAACGTGAACTCCTCCCCTCCTTTGGGAGCCACTGTTTCATCACCATCCTCCTTCATCCCTGGTGATTTTCAAAAGGTAAGCTTACTCTTATGTTGTCCCCATCTTCCCCTTGCTACTCATGTTTTTAGTTTTCATTGAAACCCATTACTTTGTACTTTGAGATTTTTGGGTTTTAAGTTAAAAATCTAAACTTTATCAACCTTTAAGTAAGCTTTTGATTCTCTGATTTTAGACATGTTCTTAGCATCATTAAAGGTCCAACATATATGATTTTTACAAAGTTTTAACAACATTTTCGGATATGGGTTTATTGGGGGTTTTAGAGGGGTCTAAAGTTAGATTTTGGGGCTATTTTGGATAAGAAATCGAGGGCTGATGATAGTGTCATGGTTAAGGGTTATTTTGAAGATGTTAGATGACATTTTAGAGGTTGGAATATGGTTTTCTCGCTTGGCTTTTGGGAAGCTCGAAATTAGCACTTTTTGGTTTGTCATTAGCTTGAATTCGTGTGATTTATGCGTGGATTGTATTTCGGGTTTGCTCCATTGAATTGTGGGCTGAAATGTGATTGTTTTGATTGTGTTGGATGATTAGAGTCAAGGTTTTGTGTTGGCGAAGCCTCGGGAACGAATCCGGATAGCTTGGTGGATTGATTGGCTTGAGTTTTTGGGCTTGGATAGTCGGTGAGTGGTTCTTGGGTTTTAAATTGGTTTTCAAAATGCTTTAGTTCGAGCATATAGACCTAGGTCAGGCTTGGTAAACCCACCTAGAGTTGGGATTGTATTGGTAGTCTAATCTGAAGCTTTAGCTTAGAAAACTATGTTTGAAATTGTGAATGTTGTATTGATGCCTCATGTATTACTTGTGATTGATGTTGCTATGCATATTGTGGCTATGTGTATGATGAGGCATGATGATTTATTTATGCATTGTGATATGCACGTGTTTGATAAAACGTCGGTTGCTTGATTGTAAATCATGGTGGATACGTGCTAGGCACGGGAATTGGTAAGGATATTGTGTTATGATAAGCTTGTGTTGAGATAGTATTGGCACTAGTATGCTTGGGTACAAATGATCGATCATTAGGATGTTAGTGTGCAAACGAGTGTTGAAATACGCGCGTGGTCTTGGTGATGGTAGTCTTCAAGATGGAGTACGGGTACGTCCGAAAATCTTCATTTATATTTTAGTCGGTGATGAGTGGAATCCCATCGACGGGGCGTGAGGATGAGTGTAATCCCCTCCGTGTGAAACGGTGATGAGTGGAATCCCACCGTAAGGTAATGTAATGGTTGAGTTGTTGGATGTGAGTTCCAACAGTATTTATCCGCGTATTCGGGTCATAGATAGGTGCCAATACGGTTTGTTAAATATGTTTCATATGGTGGCATTATGGACATGTTGAGCATGGCATGATTATGAGGTTATGTTCATGCACTTCATATAATTGTTTCATGTGGTTCCGAAGGTAAGGAAACATGCATTCATCCTTGGTTTTTTTGCTTGTGCTTGGACCCTGCATTGTCGAGTTTGTTTTATGAGCTTACCCTCACTAAGCATTGCGTTTACGCTCTCTTTTGTTCGACAATGCAGATCCTTATTTCGTGGGTTGCTTGTGCAAGGTGAAGAGCCTCTAAGTGTGCTATTTTCTACCTTCAAGTATGGACTTTTAAGTTATTGATGTAATAGCTAAGCAATGGGATTCGAGTATGTTGTTTGTGTTAAGGAACTTGCTAAGACTCCTTTAGTATGTTGATGTTTGGCTTGTGACATGTATGTTGGCCATGTGGCCCTTATCTTTATGCTTATGTGTTTGTTCTAAGGCTTGTGAACCTTGCTTGCTTTATACCTTAATGAATGGTTGGTTATCCTTTTGGTTGCCCTTTATGTATATATGAGTTAAGTGTTTAAGCATGCTTGTAATAGGGTGTATGCCTCTAGAGTTTGTGTATGCATGTTGTGTATTGCTTCTTGAAGTCTGTAACACCCCTCGCACGGGAATGCGAGCGAGGAGCGTTACATTTGCAGCACATTATTATTCGGATTCATATTATACATATTCATGACATACATAAGAAATTCCAATTATCATAACATACTTGGCATACAAGTTTCTTTATGAAACACACTTTAGATTTATATTACATATACATGCGGAAGCTTACTCTAACCTTCAACCAAAAATGTAAACATACATATATGTGGGCTAACAAAAACCTTAACTATTACATACAAGCAATCATGTTACAACCATAACAATTACATACATGTACTAACACAACAAGATAATCATTTAATCATGCTTACACATTCAACAACCATTACATAATCATGTTACCAAACCAATTTCTTAATCTACCCTATTCGAATCATACATATAAACAAGGCTCATTCCAAAGGTACATTCGCTCTAAGCATAGCAATACATTTTAATCTTCATTTTATATCATACATCTAGATGCATATTACAGTCCTATAGTTCATGTCTCATTAACACAATCAATTTTCCAAGATCACATAATCATACAAGCACACTTTAATCATATTCGGTCTCAATAGGAACATTCAAGGTTCGGCTAAATTATTATACAACTCTAATTCAATCATATGATCATTTGGTCATATAAGAAAATCATACAAGCATACTTTAAATTCCATAGCAACCATCATTCCTATATATATATATATATACCATGGTCCTTAGTACTTAATTACACAACCGGAGCATTAACCATGTTAAAATACATATTACATAATCAAGTTTTTAAACACAACATTTACAAGTCAAGCACCCAAAATACATGTATCATATGCATGTGACACTTATATACATCTATGCCACCAACTATAATAACGAAAAGAGTCATACTTGTGCTTGGACATCAAGGTCAGCTCTCTAGAACAATCGACTAGCTTTCGGGACTAATACTTAAAATTTTTGGAAGAAGGGAACAGAAGAGTGATAAGTACAAGGTATGTACTTAGTGAGGCAGCCCTAAACTTTACTAATTTCTATCTTTTAGAGCATTATTCAATCTTTAAGGTTACCTAACTAGGCTTTAATCAAAGTTCATCTAGTTAGTCCATCATACATAGGTAGACTTAGCTAATCTTGTAACCATTTCAAGTAACCATTGATGCAACATAAACAACATACTTTTATGTTCATTCATACATCAAGTATCAATCAAAACATTATCATATACAACATCATGCATCATTTAAAAGCATTAGCATATACAAGGCAAGTAGGCATATCAATTTCATTTCATTGGTACTTATCATTTAGGTACTTATCTTTCAAGTCATGTAACTTTTAAATATGTTGCCTTGGAAGATTAATGAACAAGGTAATCGAGTCTACGTGTGACATATGACTTTGGATACCCAAAGGTATCAATGCTTTGTAACCAACTTGTAACATGTAATCAGAGGATGCCATAGCATCAAGGTGATTTACCACCTTAAGGAATATTGGTGACTAACCACCATCCATTAACAATAATCAGAGGAGCTCAATGACTCTAAGGAATGACCTTCTACCTATAGACACTAATCAAACCAAGGTCTTATCTTAACTTATATGTTTAACAAAACCAATAGCTTCTTATTCAACAATTCACCAAACATGTAACAATATCGGTCTTTATTTTAGAGCAACCATTCAATTCATGATAACATGAAAAATCAGCAAGCACATATTATCATTTTCATCATGTAAACATCAAAATACAGTAGCTAAACTCATCATATAAGTTCATTTCATATGGTTTATTCAATCATTCACCCAATGTAACATATCTAGGCCAAAGTAAGCTTATCTAACTAACATAGTCAACATATCATAAGTCTTTCCTTTAATCCTTCTTCCTTAGCATTTTAGTTTTTACCAAACATTACTAGGTTCATTTCATGCTTCTTCATGTTATCTAATAATAAAAAATAACAAGGTTAGGATACTAATCCTAACACTTTAAACAAAACTACACTCACAATACTCCAAGCTAGTTTGTCTCCTTAATGATGATGCCTCTCCCTTTCTTCTTGGTTTTATCACCTCTTGATTCCTCTAATATCTCTTCACCAATATGCTCTTGAATCATATTAAAACATATATAACATCCATTAGTATCAACCTTAGCACAAAAATCCAATCAAATCAAGCAAACAACAATAAACACACAAGTTGTCCTTAACATGACAGTTTTGAGCATTGTCCACTAATCTGTCCATAACTTTTTATTCCCTAATCCAAATAAGGCATATCATACTATTCTGGAAATCTTATAAACACAGCTTTAAAACCATGTATGGCTCATATTTTTAGCATTTCCCAGTTAATACAGTTTTACATTTGAAAACAGGACAATTTCAGGGCCTAATCTGTCCAAGCTTAACTTAGTGACTTTAGTGCATTTAAATCCTATATTTTACATTTCATTTGATTCTATGCTATTAACCACATTAACCTACATGTATTAACATAACGATTAAGTTCTAACATCTTTAAAAACAGAGCATTCATTAAGGTATAAAGCGAGGACTTAGCTTGCCTCTTTTGCCGAATCGGAATACTTTCTTCCACGGGGAGACTTTAAGAAACACTTTATCTCCGACTTGATGTTGAATGTCTCTACGTTTCAGATTGGCGTAAGACTTTTGGCGATCGAAAGCTTGCTTCAATCGAGAATGAATGATTTGAACTTGTTCTTCGGTTTCCCGAAGCAATTGTGGTCCCAAAACTTTATTATCACCAAGTTCAGACCAACACAGAGGTGTTCGACATCTTCTGCCATACAACGCTTCAAAAGGAGCCATTTGAATCGAAGATTGGAAGCTATTGTTGTAGGCGAATTCTAGCAACGGTAGCGATTTCTCCCAGTTCTTTCCGAAGTCAATGATACAAGCTCTGAGCATGTCTTCGAGAATTTGAATTACTCGCTCGGATTGACCATCGCTTTGCGGATGGAAAGCTGTGCTAAGATTCAGTTTGGTTCCGAGAGCTTTATGTAATGATTTCCAAAATCGAGCTGTGAATCGGGGATCTGGATCGGAGACTATTGAGATTGGAACTCCATGTAAATGAATTACTTCTCGGTTGTATAATTCAGCCAAGGCTTCAAGACTGAGATTCATTCTCACCGAAATGAAGTGTGCTGACTTGGTGAAATGATCAATGATCACCTAGATAGCGTCGCACTTTCTTGGCGAACAAGGAAGACCGGTTACGAAATCCATTGTGATCCGTTCCCATTTCCATTGCGGAAATTTGAGAGGTTGGAGCAAACCAGTAGGGACTTGGTGCTCGGCTTTAACCCGTTGGTAGTTCAAACATTTCGCTACAGAGTCGTTGATAGCTGTTTTCATTCATGGCCACCAATACAAGGGCTTGAGGTCCTTGTACATCTTAACTGATCCAGGGTGGATCGAAAAAGAACTTTGGTGCGCTTCTCGTAGGACTTCATCTTGCAATTATTTGTTATTAGGGACACATATACGATCTTTGAAGTATAGACGACCGTTCGACTTAACAGAGAAGTCAGGATTAGACTCAAGCTTAGAATTGATTTTCGTAAGTTCCGGATCAATTTGTTGAAGTTCTTTGATCCTGGTGATCAGAGTAGATTGAACTTGAAGTTCATTCAGATAATTCTGAGTTTTGCATAGCCGGAAATGAGCGTTGATAGCCAAGGTAGCGAGATTCGGTTTTCGACTCAGAGCGTCGGCAACGACATTGGCTTTTCCGGGATGATAATCTATGATCAAGTCGTAATCTTTGAGTAACTCCAACCATCTTCTTTGCCGAAGGTTCAAATCCTTTTAGTGAGCAAATACTTCAGGCTTTTGTGATCAGTGAACAACTTGCATCTTTCACCGTACATATAGTGCCACCAAATTTTGAGTGCAAACACAATGGCCGCCAGCTCGAGATCGTGAGTTGGATAATTCAATTCGTGCGGCTTCAATTGTCGAGAGGCGTATGCAATCACGTTGCCTTCTTGCATCAGAACACAACCTAGGCCCGAGTGTGATGCATCGCTGTACACAACGAATTCTTTACCCGATTCGGGTTGAATAAGGACTGAAGCATGTGTCAGAGCTTGTTTGAGTTGGTCGAAGCTTCGTTGCTGCTTTTCCGACCACTCAAAGGTTACATCCTTTCGGAGGAGTTTAGTTAACGGTGCGGCAATCACCGAGAATCCCCTCACAAATCTTCGGTAATAACCGGCTAAGCCAAGAAAACTTTGGATCTCACTCACTTTTCTCGGAGGTCTCCAATCAAGAATAGCTTGTACTTTCTTAGAGTCTACTTTGATTCCATCGGTAGAAATGATGTGTCCGAGGAATGAAACTTCGGATAACCAAAATTCACACGTAGTAAACTTGGCGTATAATTGGCGATCTCAGAGCGTTTGAAGTACAATCCGAAGATGATCATCATGTTCTTCCTTGTTCCGGGAATAAACATGAATGTCGTCGATAAATACGACAACGAACTTGTCGAGATAGGGTTTGAATACTCGATTCATCAAATCCATGAATGCAGCAGGGGCGTTTGTTAGACCGAACGACATCACTAGAAACTCGTAATGTCCATATCGAGTTCGGAAGGCTGTTTTGGGCACATCTTCTTCTTTTACCCTCATTTAGTAGTATCCGGACCGAAGATCAATCTTGGAAAACACGGCTGCGTTTTTGAGTTGATCATATAGATCTTCGATTCTCGGTAGCGGATACTTGTTCTTGATAGTGACTTTGTTCAATT
This sequence comes from Hibiscus trionum, assembly GCA_030270665.1. Lineage (NCBI taxonomy): Eukaryota > Viridiplantae > Streptophyta > Magnoliopsida > Malvales > Malvaceae > Hibiscus > Hibiscus trionum. The sequence goes on from BSYR01000050.1 coordinate 4,068,777, forward strand.
GTCAGTAATCGATACAGAGCCGCATCAAACCGTCTTTCTTTTTTACGAACAAAACAGGGGCACCCCAGGGAGAGATGCTCGGTCGAATGAATCCCTTGTGTTCGAGCTCTTGTATCTGCTTCTTCAATTCTTTCAGTTCAACCGGTGCCATACGATAGGGAGCAATGGACACAGGATTAGTTCCGGGTTGAACTTCAATCTTAAATTCGACTTCCCGAGTTGGAGGAAGACCAGGGAGTTCCTCAGGAAAAACATCAGCAAATTCAGATATAACAGGCATTTCTGGCAAACCGAAATCAAGCTCATCTTGTAATGCCATAGCAGCAAAAATAGTAGTCGGTTTCTTGTCTATCAACATAATGGATTCTTTTCCTAAACCTCGTAAATACAACCTACGGTTTTGTCAGTCTACCATTGCTTCATGTTTTCCCACCCAGTCTAGTCCTAAAACTAGATCAAATTCACATTTAGGAAACACATAAAAATTACAAGGAAGGGTACATTTCGGATTGTTATCTGACAATCTTTACAAATCAAATTTATAGGCATACTACCTCCTATAGGGTTCGAAACAATTAGCCCAGTTTGTACAGTTTCAGGTTTCACTTTAAGTTCATCTAACAAGTATGAGCATATAAATGAATGGGTTGATCCCGAATCTATCAAAGCTTAAACAAGTTTAAGGTTAAGTTCAACCGTACCCGCAATGACATCGAGAGACTTTTCTTCTTCTTTGCCACGAATGTGATAGACACGAGCTGGGGCTCGAGATTCCTGATAGGCAGTGGCTTTTGAATGAGCAGCCCTGCCTTTCCCCTGATTACCCGATTGAGCTTGTCTCGGGTTCTTGTTTCGACCAGATGGTGCCGGGGTCGGATTAGAGTGACGAGTAGAAGTTTGGTCATCCTTCTTCGGACAATCACAAATATAATGATCATTGCCTCCACAGGCGAAGCAGAGATTAGACTGAAATCGGCATTGGCTGAAGTGCTGTTTTTGACAGAATTTGCAAGTAGGTGTCCTTTCAGATTTTCCAGTGCTGTTAACAGAAACCACCGAAATTGCCATCTTGTTTGAGGACAGAGGTCGGTAATCATTCTGAGTGACAGGTGAATAAGTAGAGAAGGACTCATTATGGTGCTTCGGCCTCTTCGACCACCGGGACTTACTGTCACCTTTCTTACCCTTGTCCAGACGATAACTACTCTTTCGCTTTTCTGCGACCCTCATCGTAGCTTCAGTAGAAATAGCTCGGTTCACAAGAGTTTGAAAGTTTGTGAGACCAAGAGCAGTAAACATCGATTTTAACTCGTCGTTCAGACCACCGACGAACTTACGACATTTCTCTTCTTCAGTCTTAATGTAAGCAGCTCCGTATTTGCAATATTTGTACAAATCAGCAACATATTGTTCAATCGGCCGATTGGCCTGCTTCAAGTAAAGGAATTTATTTCTGCAGTCGGCCAGATATTGCTCGCTAATGAACTTCTTCTTAAACTCATCAACGAAGAAGTCCCAAGTCACTGACTCAGCAGGGGTAGTCAGGATCGTGGTTTCCCACCAGCTTAAGGCGTCTTCTGATAAAATAAGGAGACTGTACACTCGAGTTTATGTTCATATGAACATTTGAGTTGCTTAGTCAAGATCTGGATAGTTTTATCGAGCCACTACTCACCTTTTTCCGGTTTCTCGATATCAAGGCCACTAAAAGGAGTAGCTCGGTGTGAAGCGAGCTTGTCGATCGGGACTTGAGATGGTGCAACAGCAACAGAGGCTGCTCGTACACCTGTTGCAAAGTGATCGAATATTTCTTTGACACTGATAAAACATTCCCGACGAACAGTTTCGATGGTCGCATTGTCCAAAGGAGGAGGGACTTGTACTCGAGGTTGCTCTCGAGGTTGTTCATATTCAACCGGGGGTCGCATAGCAACGCTATCCCCGTTCTTAGTAGAAGATCCTTGGGGACTCTCATCGTCCCGAGCTAATTTGGTAGCGGACATTCTATAAGGAATTAAGACGAAAGTTCGGAATTAGAGAGCAAAGTCACAAATAATTCAATATAAGACTCCTAGGTGGCATAGTGTAACCCTATATGATGCATGACATATTAGGACAAATTTTAGGATCTATAACCTAAAGCTCTGATACAAATTTATGTAACACCCCTCGCACGGGAATGCGAGCGAGGAGCGTTACATTTGCAACATATTATTATTCGGATTCATATTATACATATTCATGACATACATAAGCAATTCCAATTATCATAACATACTTGGCATACAAGTTTCTTTATGAAACACACTTTAGATTTATATTACATATACATGCGGAAGCTTACTCTAACCTTCAACCAAAAATGTAAACATACATATATGTGGGCTAACAAAAACCTTAACTATCACATACAAGCAATCATGTTACAACCATAACAATTACATACATGTACTAACACAACAAGATAATCATTTAATCATGCTTACACATTCAACAACCATTACATAATCATGTTACCAAACCAATTTCTTAATCTACCCTATTCGGATCATACGTATAAACAAGGCTCATTCCATAGGTGCATTCGAACTAAGCATAGCAATACATTTTAATCTTCATTTTATATTATACATCTAGATGCATATTACAATCCTATAGTTCATGTCTCTATAACACAATCAATTTTCCAAGATCACATAATCATACAAGCACACTTTAATCATATTCGGTCTCAATAGGAACATTCAAGGTTCGGATAAATTATTATACAACTCTAATTCAATCATATGATTATTTGGTCATATAAGAAAATCATACAAGCATACTTTAAATTCCATAGCAACCATCATTCCTATATATATATACCATGGTCCTTAGTACTTAATTACACAACCTGAGCATTAAGCATGTTAAAATACATATTACATAATCAAGTTTTTAAACACAACATTTACAAGTCAAGCACCCAAAATACATGTATCATATGCATGTGACACTTATATACATCTATGCCACCAACTATAATAACGAAAAGAGTCATACTTGTGCTTGGACTTCAAGGTCAGCTCTCTAGAGCAATCGACTAGCTTTCGGGACTAGTACCTGAAATTTTTGGAAGAAGGGAACAGAAGAGTGATAAGTACAAGGTATGTACTTAGTGAGACATCCCTAAACTTTACTAATTTCTATCTTTTAGAGCATTATTCAATTTTTAAGGTTACCTAACTAGGCTTTAATCAAAGTTCATCTAGTTAGTCCATCATACATAAGTAGACTTAGCTAATCTAGTAACCATTTCAAGTAACCATTGATGCAACATAAACAACATACTTTTATGTTCATTCATACATCAAGTATCAATCAAAACATTATCATATACAACAGCAAGCATCATTTAAAAGCATTAGCATATACAAGGCAAGTAGGCATATCAATTTCATTTCATTGGTACTTATCTTTCAAGTCATGTAACTTTTAAATATGTTGCCTTGGATGATTAATGAACAAGGTAATCGAGTCTACGTGTGACATTTGACTTTGGATACCCAAAGGTATCAATGCTTTGTAACCAACTTGTAACATGTAATCAGAGGATGCCATAGCATCAAGGTGACTTACCACCTTAAGGAATATTGATGACTAACCACCATCCTTTAACAATAATCAGAGGAGCTCAATGACACTAAGGCATGCCCTTCTACCTATAGACACTAATCAAACCAAGGTCTTATCTTAACTTATATGTTTAACAAAACCAATAGCTTGTTATTCAACAATTCACCAAACATGTAACAATATCGGTCTTTATTTCAGACCAACCATTCAATTCATGATAACATGAAAAATCAGCAAGCACATATTATCAGTTTCATCATGTAAACATCAAAATACAGTAACTAAACTCATCATATAAGTTCATTTCATATGGTTTATTCAATCATTCACCCAATGTAACATATCTAGGCCAAAGTAAGCTTATCTAACTAGCATAGTCAACATATCATAAGTCTTTCCTTTAATCCTTCTTCCTTAGCATTTTAGTTTTTACCAAACATTATTAGTTTCATTTCATGCTTCTTCATGTTATCTAATAATAAAAAATAACAAGGTTAGGATACTAATCCTAACACTTTAAACAAAACTACACTCACAATACTCCAAGCTAGTTTGTCTCCTTAATGATGATGCCTCTCCCTTTCTTCTTGGTTTGATCACCTCTTGATTTCTATAATATCTCTTCACCAATATGCTCTTGAATCATATTAAAACATATATAACATCCATTAGTATCAACCTTAGCACAAAAATCCAATCAAATCAAGCAAACAACAATAAACACACAAGTTGTCCTTAACATGGTAGTTTTGAGCATTGTCCACTAATCTGTCCCTAACTTTTTATTCCCTAATCCAAATAAGGCATATCATATTATTCTGGAAAGATTATAAACACAGCTTTAAAACCATGTATGTCTCATATTTTTAGCATTTCCCAGTTAATACAGTTTTACATTTGAAAACATGACAATTTCAGGGCCTAATCTGTCCAAGCTTAACTTAGTGACTTTAGTGCATTTAAATCCTATATTTCACATTTCATTTGATTCTATGCTATTAACCACATTAACCTACATGTATTAACATAACAATGAAGTTCTAACATATTTAAAAACAGAGCATTCAAGTCCTCAATTTAACAATTTCCACAAAACAGTCCCCTTTAATCCTTTAATAATCCTACATGTGATCTAAATGCATTTAACCTACCAATTGAGACTTAATTCAAGCTTGGCCATTTAATTTTTATTCATTCCATGACTCCACTGTTTCAAGCATAAATTTTCAGAATTTATTAACACCATTTTGACCCCTAAACATTTCGAATTTTACAATTTAGTCCAGCAGATTCCAAATTCATTCAGTTTCAGTCCAGTCAACTTCTAACAACAATTCAGAGACCTATACTTAACATTTTTGTAGCAACTCATACCTCTATTCCATGTAAAATTTTGTCCTCTACAACTTTGTATAAGAACACTTTTTTCAGCAATGACTCTAACATGCTCAATTTTCCAGTTTTCTACAGGGTATCATACAAGTACGAATCTGGGCAGATTCATACCGAAGTTCATGTTCATGCAATTTTTCCAGAAATTATTCAAGTCTAACATGAACCCAACAACTCATTAACAATTTGAATCATTTCTAAACATAATTCCAGCAACAACACACAAAGAATTCAATAATACAAATCCTATAATCTTAAGAACAAAATCGGTAACACACATCTACTTACTTGAGCTTTGAACCAACATGCATGCAAAGCTTGAAATTTTTCCAGTAATTCAACTTATTTTCTCTCAGGTTTTTCCTTTGATTTAGGTGAGTTTGGCTGAGTGAAAGTGATGAAATTTGGGTTCTTAATCCCCTTATTGCCACGTGTGTTTTGGTGTCTAAGGTGAGGACACATGGTTAGGTAATTAACCATGTATTTTCCCACTAACCTTATACATATATAATATTATTATTTCATGTTAAAATAAATCAGCCCACTGCTACTTTATTTTGATTAATCATTTATACTTTAATTATTATATTTTAATCTTATATATATATATATACTATAGGTATGTATATATAGTTTCATAATCCCACCGAATATATATGTATACATTTGTACACTAGTTACATTTCATATTATCCAACTTATATTAGTTACTCCCAAATCTTCATTATTCTAGGTTTTACATATGAATTTTCATATTACATTTTAATCAATTTATAACCTAATATAGCTTAGTTAATGTTGTTTCATTTCAATCTTGATTAGATCGTAAAACGTTTACGTTATCCTTGTCGTTTTCTATAGTTCGAACTAGGGTACTTTTTAGGGTGTTACAAAGTCTTTGGGGTTGTTTGGGATCGTTTAGAGATGCTTAAAATTGGTTTTGGAAACTCACTAGTTGCAGGCGTTTTGGAACGAGGGAGGTTGTTTCAGAACGGGTGTGGTTCTAGGGTTACCCATATCCGAACACGTTTCGGTACGGTTTGAAACTGTGAACCCCTGTTCCGATACGTGTACCGAAACGTTTTTGCTACAATAAAGGCCTTTTCTAGAACGTGTTTTGGAACGTCTAGGCGAAATGGTCCCCTGTACCGAAACTGGGTGGATACGTATCGGTACAGGTGATTGGCTTTTTGAACTAGGGCCCGTGTATCGAAACGGGCAAGCCTATTTCGAAACACATGCCTGAATTTTGGGCTTTTGGCATCTCTAAAGGTTCTCAAGTGCTGGGCTTAGGCCCTATTTGATGTTAGCTTCCTTGTGAGCCATGTTTGTAACTGTTTATGTGTGTTTTGGTCGTGATTGCAAGAAATTGGATTAACTTGACGATTGGTAAATTTAAATTAACTTATGATCTTTGTCTCGTCGTGCCCTTGTTTTCCACTGCCGTTTGTCTCATATAGGATGAATGAAAGCATTTAGACAAGATAATGATAAAAGAATTTTCCTTGGGTTGCTAACCGAAGGGGAGCCTTAACGGGTTTCACTTCGGTTTTCCCCGTGTGACCCACTCGGACCGGTCAGCCGCCCATATCGGGACGAGAGGGTTACACTTGTTGGTATCAGAGCCTTAGGTTTCCGAGACCTCGGGCAGATAAGTGAGGTAAGTTGAATTCTTGTATTGCAATTGCACGGTGTTTGCTTGCCATGTAAGAATGTTTGCTTGCTTATCAAGTATGCGTTGATGCTTGTTTAATTGATCGTATGTGTGTGTTGTTCGAAGCATGTTGATGTGTGATTTGTCCGTTAAGTGTTGAGTAGAGTCCCATTGCTTCTATTACATCGGAAAAAGATATTTTTAAATGAGGGAAACATACTTGAGCCACTTGGACCCTTGCTCTTGCTAACCCGATTTTGTATGTTGTTGTTGTTGTTGTAGTTGTTATCTGTGAGCTGTTATGTCGATGCCTAGAGGTAGACCAAGGCTGGTTCGTTAGGAACCCCATATTGCGGCTCTTGCTGTTGAGCCGGTGGTTGAGGTAGAGGCTCCTATGGTAGAGCCTGTTGTTGGAGTCAGAGCTCCTCCTCCTCCACCACCACCACCTCCTCAGCCCGATGTGGAAGGTGAGGCTAGAGCTGAGGGAGCGGGACCTCAGGTTGGCCAGGGTGGCCAAGGTCTTGCGGAGATAGACATGGCTCTGATAGTTCAGGCTATAGCAGGAGCGTTTCAGGCTGAAGTTGCCGGAGCTCAGGCTGTAGCACAGCCGAGAGGAGATGATGCTAGCTGTAACACCCCAATTTTGGGCTTGGAAGTTTAGGGTCTGAACCGGACCGGTTTAAATTACGGTTCGAATATAAAAGGTGCTTTTTAGGAAAGCCTAGTTCGGGATGCATTAAAAATATGGAAAAATATCTAAAAATCATCTTTTATTATATATAAGAGAGTGGTGAAATCAATTTTACAAAATGGGGTTTGGAAATATGACATTTCAAGTTAGTGACTAAAATGTAATTTTTGAAAAGTTGGTGACTGTTTTAAAAGGATTGAAACTTTGAATCTTTAAGGAGCTAATTTACCCAAGGGAGGGTTTCTCTAGATTTTTTCTTAAATTTTAAAGCCTCATTTAATGTGATTTAATAAAAAGAAAAGAAGGAAAAGAGATATTTTAGTTTCATAACTAAGTTTTGCCAAAATTTTCCCATTTCATTTTCTCTCAATTTTCCCTCAGCCAAACACATTTCCACAGACACTTTTCCTTTGATTTTCACACCTAAAGTTGAGATTTCAATCTCTAAATGATTTCTAATCATTCCTACACCAAATCCTCATCATTTGCTTATTGAATTTTCAAGGATTTTGGCTCTAAACAAGGAGAAACTCACATTTAGAGGTATGAACGTCCTTCTCCTCTAAATACTCAGTTCTTTACTGAAATTCCCAAGTTCTCAATCCTTAAATTGAGTTTTATTAAAGGTTTTAATGTTGTGTTCTTGAATTTGGCTTAAAATGCAAGATTTGGATTTAATTTTGAAGAAATTCGTAATGGATGATTGGGCTCTGTTTTGAGATGTCTTTTTGATGTATTTTGGATGTTTAAATGATGTGTAATTGAGGTTTAATCAATGCAATCCCGAATAGGTTGATTTTCCTAAGTTTTGACTTGAGAAAATGGTGGTTTTTGGGGTGATTTTAATGTTCTGTTATAGCTGGAGGTATAAGGACGTGATTAGGTCCTTTTTGGATGTTAATTGATGTTTATGAATGATTGGAATTGATGGATCTTGGCTGGGTATTGTTGTAGAGGTGTTTGGATGTGATTTCGGTTGTGTTTGGTAGCCGAAATGTGAGTTTTGATGAGAGCAGCGAATTTAGGTGTTTTGGTTGAAGATTTTAATGCATGATGATGCATTAATCTTCTACTTTGATGTGTTTAAAACAGGGGAGACATCATCGGATCCTTGTGGTGTTGATCCGGAGGCTTGATCGGCGTTTCGGCAAGCTTGCGAAACGGAATCGGTGAGTGAAGTTTTTATTTTTCAGCTTTGAAACCAATCTTTGAAGGTTATGGGAGCTTAGTTTAAGTCTAAACAACTTAGCTAAGCTCAAGAGTAAGTTTTTCGGAGAAACTCTCTTTTTGATGAACCATGAGATGGTTGAATGCAATGTGTTTATTTTGCATGTTTAAATTCTGTTTTGAAAGCATATTTTAGCATGTTTAATGATGGTTTTGTAAGCCATGTGTTGAAGGATGCTCAAGGTAAGAGATCATTGTTTTGGACATTGATAAATGTGGTTTGATGCATAGTGATGCATGATTATGTAATGGCTTTGTTTAATGCTTAAAAACAGTGGATTGATGATGGTAAATGATGTATATTGGCAAGTGATGTGTTGGTTTAAAAGTACTTGAATCGGATATAGTTAGCCGACTATAGGATTGGGTGCACCGTGAATAAAGTCGCCTTGGATGTTGAGGGGTTGTGATTGTACCGTAAACTCCATCCAAGAACACTAACGAGATGTCTAAGATCATAATGGTGGTTAAAATGCCATGTGAAGATCTTGTGTTGTGTGTCCCGTGTTCTCGTTAGTGATGTTATACAACTACCAATGAGTGATGTGGAAGGGGTTGTGATTGTACCGTTAAACTCCATCACGGGTGTTGAGGGGTTGTGATTGTACCGGTAAACTCCACCTTGTGTGTTTGGTAGTGTGTATGGAGCGTATGGGACAACGCTTGTAATCCGCGTATCCGATTGTGTTTTGAGTTGAAAAATGGTTGTTGATTATCACTTGAAAGCCAATATGACATGTTGATGTATTGAAGCATGAGATGCTTGGTTTATATGCATGGATGTATGATAAATGTTGTTTTGAAATTAAAGGCCTTGGAAAGGTGTTTTTACAAAGTGCATTATTGTGTTGTTTCATTAGAGCTTTTCTCACTAAGCATATGTGCTTACGCTCTCTCTTTCTTGAACCAATAATGCAGAGCATTGAAGTGCTTTAAGGGCAGCAAGGAGGTCAAGGATCCAAGTGAAAGTCTAAGCTCATGTATGGTGACTATTTTCACACCACTATTAGCTTTTGGTATTTTGCAATGGGAACCTAGATTGAGTTTTCGGGAGATGTTTTGGACTCCCTAAGTTTGGTTTAATGCCTATGATGATGTTTGAAACATGTAAATGGCCATTTGGTATTTGTTTTGGGGATTTGATGATTGCTTGCTTTTCATTATAGGATGCATGCCTATAGACTTGTGGTTTTTCCTAAATGATGCTTTGATTGAGCTTTGATGATGCAAGTATGTTCCTTTAATGTTTGTTGAATTGTTGGCATGATGTGGAAGTCATATGTATGTGTTTGGTGGGTCGGAAGTGTGAAAAACAGACTTTTCTGCAGTTTCTGGGCAGGGTGTTTCGAAACACCCTTGCCTGTTTCGAAACAGGTGCATATTTTGGCCTGGGTGTTTCGAAACGGGCTGAGGTGTTTCGAAACACTTTGGCTACTGCCAAGGGGTGTTTCTGAACGGCCTAGACCCGTTTCGGAACACTTGACCGTTGGGCACTGATTTGAATGGATTTGAGGTTTGCAAGCTTTACGTTTTAGTCCTGATTTTTGTATGTGCAATTGGTTGAGTTTGAAATGTCCGTTTGAGGCGAAATTTGGCAGAGAGGTATGAAACATGACTAATTTCATAATGGTAACTTAAAAATTGGTAAAGTCCTCTTAATTTCCAGATTTTACATTTTGGTCCCTAAATTTGTATGTTGTGCAATTGAGTCCTTTACTGTTTTCCGATTGCTGTGATTTTTGAGTATGCTTATCTCAAGAGTACACCTAAGGTTAAAATGCATTTAGACAAAGTTAAAAATAAAAAAAGGGTCGTTAATCAAGGTTGACTTTCAGGTTGACTTTGGTTTTCCCCGTGTAATCTTCGTAGTTCGGGTCAACCGTCTAGGCCGGGCTAACGGGGTTACATTTGGTGGTATCATAGCTGAGTTCTCGAGTATTTGGGAATGGTTATGTGGGTGATATGTGTATGATTGCTTGTATACTTGTTGAGTAAAAGTATGATGTATGCTTTGTAAAAAAATGTTGCAATTGTGGTGTATGCTGTGGTGAAGCATGTTAGAGGGACCCATTGCCATATCAAAGCTAATGATATGATTTTTTTTAATTGGAAATGAGCTTGTGTACTTGGATTGCTTACCTTGCTGAGCCTGACTATGTTTATTACATTTGTGAATGCATTGTATAGTAAATGGGACCTCGTAGAGAGACGAGGATTAATACGCGAGCTATGGCTCAAAATGAGAACGAAGAGAATGCTGAAAATGTAGTGGACTTACCTCCTCCACTCGGTGGTGGTGATGCTGGGGGTGAGGGAGCTGGTGCTGGGGTCGCTGGACCTGAAGCTGGTCAGGGGCAAGCCGCTCCTGACATGACAGTGCTGATTCAAGCTATTGCTGGAGCCTTTCAGGCGGCGGTAGCTGGAGCTCATAGAGCTGGGCATCAGGGAGATGCTAATGTTAGACTACCTCTGGAACATTTGCGCAGTCTGGGAGGGACTGAGTTTAGGGGTTTGTCTGCTGAGGGTTCCGAGTCTTGGTTGGAAAGTACCAAGAGAATTTTGGGACAAATGAACTGCAATGAAGTGCAGAAGCTGGGCTGTATAATATCATTGTTGCATGACGATGCGTATACCTGGTGGACAACCGCTATCTCCGGAATGGAGGATGCTGATGTGACTTGGACGTTCTTTCTGAACGCGTTCAAGAGGAGGTATCTGGGTGTGCGGTACCTGGATGAAAAGAAAAGGGAATTCATGTCTCTTACTCAAGGGAGCATGTCAGTAGCTGAGTATGAGGTTCAGTTTGTCCGACTCAGTCAGTACGCACCTGAGTTTATCCCTGATGAGCGGGAGAGGTGTGAACGTTTCCGTTATGGTTTGGTGACGGATGTAAAGACCTATATGCTGGCTGCTGAGTACACTGACTTTGATGTACTGGTTAGAAGAGCAAAAGACATTGAGTTGAATTTGAGTTTATCTTCTAGAGGAGCTGGTCCTAGTGCGGGCAAGCGAGCTGCTGAGTATAGTTCCGGTGGCGGATGGAACAAGAGGGGACGTGATCGGAAGAATCAGTCTTCAGCTAGGCGTGGTGGTGGAGGGCAAAGTGCGCCTGTTCAGGGAGACAGGGTGAGAGCTGATCAGAACACATGTTGGGCATGTGGATCGCGTGGTCATCTGAGGCGTGATTGTCCTCGAGCAGCGAGGGAGGTACAGGCTCCTATTGTGTTGACCGGTAATTCGTGTTGGAACTGTGGTTCGGCGGATCACATGAAGAGAGAGTGTCCTCTGTTGGCCGGTGGTGGTCAGGGACGTGCTTCTGGAGTTGTTGCACCACAGAGAGGTCGTGGGCGCGGCCGTGGTAATTTCCAGCGTAGAGAGGATGGTGGAAGGAATGTGGCTCATGTGGTAGCTGTTCAGCCTGAGGGTGGTGGCCAGGCCAGAGTGTATGCTCAGAGGGAGGGGAGGAATGACACGGATGTGATCGCAGGTACTTTCACTTTGCAATCCTTGTCATTACTTTCCTTGATTGATTCTGGATCTACACACTCATACATATTGCGTGAGCATGCTCAATTCTTGGTTTGCCTGTTGAGTCTTTGGATGTTGGTATGCGTGTAACTAGTTCTTTTGGTGAGACTGTTGTGACACGAAAGCTTTATAGAAGATGTCCCTTGGTTGTGCAAGATCATGTTTTTCATGTTGATCTTATGGAATTGCCTTTCTATGGTTTTGATGTAATCCTTGGTATGGATTGGCTTGTTGAGCATCGAGCTGTTGTGGATTTTGAGAATAAGCGAGTTTCGTTGAAGCTTGCGGATGATTATGAGGTAGTGGTGGTGGGTGAGAATGTTTTTCAAGAATCAGTATCCATTGTCGATAATTGATGATCTTTTTGATCAATTTCGGGGAGCAGCTGTGTTCTCTAAAATTGACTTAAGGTCAGGGTATTATCAGCTGAAGGTGAAGGATGTGGATGTGCCAAAGACAACCTTCAGGACGAGGTATGGGCATTATGAGTTTCTTGTGATGCCATTTGGTTTGACGAACGCTCCTGCAGCTTTCATGGACATGATGAATAGAGTGTTCCATGAATACTTGGATAAATTTGTTGTGGTGTTCATTGATGATATTCTCGTGTACTCTCGTACTGAGGAAGAGCATGAGGGGCATTTGAGAATTGTGTTGCAAGCTTTGTTGGAGAATCAGCTTTATGCCAAGCTGAGCAAGTGTGAGTTCTGGCATAGAGAAGTTGTGTTTCTTGGTCATGTGGTCTCTGCTGAAGGAATTCGTGTTGATCCTCAGAAGATTGAGGCAGTGATGAATTGGAAGCCTCCTAAGTCTGTTCATGAAGTCCGTAGTTTCCTTGGTTTGGCGGGGTACTATCGGAGGTTCGTGGATGGGTTTTCAAAGATTGCTGCACCTTTGATGAAGTTGTTGCAGAAGGATGTTAAGTATGAGTGGACGGAAGCGAGACAACATGCTTTTGAGAAGCTTAAGGCAGCTTTGACGCAAGCTCCTATCTTGGTTCAACCTGAATCAGGGAAAGAGTTTGTGGTGTATAGTGACGCGTCCTACGTTGGTTTGGGATGTATGTTGATGCAAGAGGGTAAGGTGGTGGCTTATGCATCGCGTCAGTTAAAGGTGCATGAGCGCAATTATCCTACGCATGACATTGAGTTAGCTGCGGTGGTTTTCGCTTTGAAAATTTGGAGACATTACCTGTATGGTGAGAAGTGTACTGTGTACACGGACCACAAGAGTTTGAAGTATCTGATGTCTCAGAAAGAGTTGAATCTTAGGCAACGACGTTGGGTGGAGCTACTTAAGGATTACGATTTGACGATCGAGTACCATCCGGGTAAAGCTAATGTTGTAGCGGATGCTTTGAGTAGGAAGGTAGCAGTGGAGTTGAGGGCTATGTTTGCCAGTTTGAGCATTTCGCGTGATGGTGGTCTTGTGGCTGAGTTGCAAGTAAAACCATCCTTGATTCAGTTGATTAAGGAAAAGCAGTTGTTGGATGATTCCTTGGTGCCACATGTTCAGGATATTGCAGAGGATAGGCCATCGGATTTCTGCTTTAATGATGATGGAGTTTTATGCTTTGGAAGTCGGATAGTAGTGCCCAATGATGCTGAGTTGAGGCGTGCTATTCTGACTGAAGCTCATAGTAGTCCTTTTGCTATGCACCCTGGTAGTACTAAGATGTACCGTGATCTTCGTGATGAGTACTATTGGGTGGGTTTAAAGAAAGATGTTGCTGAGTTTGTAAGCAAGTGCATGGTATGTCAGCGAGTTAAGGCTGAGCATCAGTTTCCTTCAGGGTTGTTGCAACCGTTGAGGATTCCTGAGTGGAAGTGGGAGAGGATTACCATGGACTTCGTGTCTGGTTTGCCTTTGTCGCCATCGAAGAAGAATTTGGTGTGGGTGATTGTGGATCACCTGACGAAGTGTGCGCATTTCTTGCCTGTGCATACTACGTACACTTTGGATAAGCTTGAGGAGCTGTACATTGCTGAGATTGTGCGGCTGCATGGTATGCCAAAGTCGATTGTGTCGGATAGGGATCCGAGGTTTACATCGGGTTTCTGGCAGTGTTTGGATCAGGCTTTGGGTACACGGTTGAATTTCAGTACATCTTATCATCCGCAGTCGGATGGACAGTCTGAGCGTGTTATCCAGGTGTTGGACGATATGTTGAGGTGCTGCGTGATTGAGTTTCAGGGTTCGTGGGAGAAACATTTGCCTTTGGTGGAGTTTGCCTATAATAATAGTTATCAGGCAAGTATTCAAATGGCACCTTATGAAGTTTGTACGGGAGGAAGTGTCGGACTCCTCTTTGTTCGGCTGAAACAGGTCAGAAGTTGGTTTCGATGCCCGCTTTGTAGAAAGGAACCACCGAGAAGGTGAAGCTCATATGTGGGCGATTGAAGGCAGCTTCTGATCGGTAGAAGTCTTACGCGTATTTGAAGCGTAAGGAGATTGAGTATGCGGTGGGTGACCGTGTGTTTTTGAAAGTTTCGCCTTGGAAAAAGGTGATGAGGTTTGGCCGAAAGGGTAAGTTGAGCCCTAGGTACATTGGACCATACGAGGTGATTGAGCGTGTGGGTCCTGTTGCGTATAAGTTGAGGTTACCGCAAGAATTAGAAAAGATTCATGATGTGTTTCATGTTTCTATGCTTCGGAAGTATAGATCGGAACCTTCTCATGTGATGCCTGTGGAGGAAGTGGAGTTGAATCCGGATTTGACCTATGATGAGGAACCGGTGGAGATTCTGGATTCGGATAGTAAAGTTCCTCGAGGCAAGACCATTGAGTTGGTAAAGGTGTTGTGGAAGCATCGTGGTGCTGAGGAAGCCACGTCGGAACGGAAGGATGACATGTTGAAGCAGTTTCCGTACCTTTTTTCCTCCAGGTAAATTTCGAGGACGAAATTTCTTAATGGGGGAGAGTTGTAACACCCCAATTTTGGGCTTGGAAGTTTAGGGTCTGAACCGGACCTGTTTAAATTACGGTTCGAATATAAAAGGTGCTTTTTAGGAAAGCCTAGTTCGGGATGCATTAAAAATATGGAAAAATATCTAAAAATCATCTTTTATTATATATAAGAGAGTGGTGAAATGAATTTTACAAAATGGGGTTTGGAAATATGACATTTCAAGTTAGTGACTAAAATGTAATTTTTGAAAAGTTGGTGACTGTTTTAAAAGGATTGAAACTTTGAATCTTTAAGGAGCTAATTTACCCAAGGGAGGGTTTCTCCAGATTTTTCTTAAATTTTAAAGACTCATTTAATGTGATTTAATAAAAAGAAAAGAGGGAAAAGAGATATTTTAGTTTCATAACTAACTTTTGCCAAAATTTTCCCATTTCATTTTCTCTCAATTTTCCCTCAGCCAAACACATTTCCACAGCCACTTTTCCTTTGATTTTCACACCTAAAGTTGATATTTCAATCTCTAAATGATTTCTAATCATTCCTACACCAAATCCTCATCATTTGCTTATTGAATTTTCAAGGATTTTGGCTCTAAACAAGGAGAAACTCACATTTAGAGGTATGAACGTCCTTCTCCTCTAAATACTCAGTTCTTTACTGAAATTCCCAAGTTCTCAATCCTTAAATTGAGTTTTATTAAAGGTTTTAATGTTGTGTTCTTGAATTTGGCTTAAAATGCAAGATTTGGATTTAATTTTTAAGAAATTCGTAATAGATGATTGGGCTCTGTTTTGAGATGTCTTTTTGATGTATTTTGGATGTTTAAATGATGTGTAATTGAGGTTTAATCAATGCAATCCCGAATAGGTTGATTTTCCTAAGTTTTGACTTGAGAAAATGGTGGTTTTTGGGGTGATTTTGATGTTCTGTTATAGCTGGAGGTTTAAAGACGTGATTAGGTCCTTTTTAGATGTTAATTGATGTTTATGAATGATTGGAATTGATGGATCTTCTGCTTTGATGTGTTTAAAACAGGGGAGACATCATCGGATCCTTGTGGTGTTGATCCGGAGGCTTGATCGGCGTTTCGGCAAGCTTGCGAAACGGAATCGGTGAGTGAAGTTTGGTTTTCAGCTTTGAAACCAATCTTTGAAGGTTATGGGAGCTTAGTTTAAGTCTAAACAACTTAGCTAAGCTCAAGAGTAAGTTTTTCGGAGAAACTCTCTTTTTGATGAACCATGAGATGGTTGAATGCAATGTGTTTATTTTGCATGTTTAAATTCTGTTTTGAAAGCATATTTTAGCATGTTTAATGCTGGTTTTGTAAGCCATGTGTTGAAGGATGCTCAAGGTAAGAGATCCTTGTTTTGGACATTGATAAATGTGGTTTGATGCATAGTGATGCATGATTATGTAATGGCTTTGTTTAATGCTTAAAAACAGTGGATTGATGATGATAAATGATGTATATTGGCAAGTGATGTGTTGGTTTAAAAGTACTTGAATCGGATATAGTTAGCCGGCTATAGGATTGGGTGCACCGTGAATAAAGTCGCCTTGGATGTTGAGGGGTTGTGATTGTACCGTAAACTCCATCCAAGAACACTAACGAGATGTCTAAGATCATAATGGTGGTTAAAATGCCATGTGAAGATCTTGTGTTGTGTGTCCCATGTTCTCGTTAGTGATGTTATACAACTACCAATTAGTGATGTGGAGGGGGTTGTGATTGTATCGTTAAACTCCATCACGGGTGTTGAGGGGTTGTGATTGTACCGGTAAACTCCACCTTGTGTGTTTGGTAGTGTGTATGGAGCGTATGGGACAACGCTTGTAATCCGCGTATCCGATTGTCTTTTGAGTTGAAAAATGGTTGTGGATTATCACTTGAAAGCCAATATGACATGTTGATGTATTGAAGCATGAGATGCTTGGTTTATATGCATGGATGTATGATAAATGTTGTTTTGAAATTAAAGGCCTTGGAAAGGTGTTTTTACAAAGTGCATTATTGTGTTGTTTCATTAGAGCTTTTCTCACTAAGCATATGTGCTTACGCTCTCTCTTTCTTGAACCAATAATGAAGAGCATTGAAGTGCTTTAAGGGCAGCAAGGAGGTCAAGGATCCAAGTGAAAGTCTAAGCTCATGTATGGTGACTATTTTCACACCACTATTAGCTTTTGGTATTTGGCAATGGGAACCTAGATTGAGTTTTCGGGAGATGTTTTGGACTCCCTAAGTTTGGTTTAATGCCTATGATGATGTTTGAAACATGTAAATGGCCATTTGGTATTTGTTTTGGGGATTTGATGATTGCTTGATTCTCAAGCCACGCCTCTGAACCCTCGAGAGTCAACCCACAGAACTCAACTCCTCCCAAGCTACGAAGCCTCTCTAGGGGTAATCCTGTCCCGCACCCTGAGGTGGTGTTGCAGCTTGCACCCCGGCCAAAGTTGTCTGAAAAGCTCTGGCTATGGTCTGAATCAAATAGGTCATGTCTGCGCCTGCCTGACCCTGACCCGCCTGGGCTCCATAACCTCTAACAATGGCACCGGCCTGAGGCTCATTACCATCACCTCCGACTTGCACACCAGCCTGAGGCACGTTACCTTCTCCACCTACTCCATTACCACCGGGAGTAGGAGGAACAGAAGGCTCACCCCTGGGTGCCTGGTCACCCGCCCTAGGTTGCCCCCTCGGTCTCACCATAACGAGATAGAATCTAAAATAGCAAACACACAACATACAAGAAAAAAACGTTAGATTAGCAAAAGGGCAAGGACTCAGGTTCTCAAGCTCGTTAAACCAAAAACCATTTTTTTACAACAACACCTAACAATGGGGACATTTGACTAACCCTTAACCAACAACAAGGCCACTAAAACATGCTCTCAAACACCGTACTAGCAAGAAAACTTCAAGCATACATGGTAAAACACTTACTGAGACATAGCAACAACATAACACATCAAACTTACCTCACTTACCTACCCGAGGTCTCAGAAACCTCAGTTATGATACCACCAAATGTAACCCCCTCGTCCCGGTCTGGACGACTGACCATTCCGAGTAGGTTACATGGGGAAAATCGAAGTGAAACCCGTTACGGTCCCGCCTCGGTTAGCAACCCTAGAAAATTTCTTTTAAACGTAATCTTATCTAAGTGCTTTAATAGATCCTATGTGAGATACGAAAGTGGAAAGACAACAAAACGATACAAAGCATACAAAACAAGCAATCTAAACAGTCCACTTTAGCCGTTACATCAGGCTGTATTGATACACTAGAAGGCCGTATCGATACGCCTTGACTTGGTCAACTACCCAAAGTCAACCTAGGGAGACCGTATCGGTACACTGGTTGACCGTATCGACACACCCTCAATGGTCAACTTCTCACGGTCAAACGATAAAAACCGTACCGATACACCCAAGACCTGTACCGATACGCCAAAATCTCGTCAATTTCTCTGATTTCCATATAGCTTTTGGTGTATCGAAACACCCCCGTGTACCAGTACGCTAAGCTTAAACTAAGGCCCAAAGTGTAGGACCGATTCGATATAGCCCTTGGGCGTATCGATAGGCCCTGAACTGCAAGTCTCAATTTAATTGCAAAACGCACAAGGACTTAACTTTAGATGCATTTAACGACTTCACTAATAGCATACCAACCCTCATACAACACTAGGCAACCAATAATAAGCATACGTAACAATTTAAACAAACAACGGAGCATCAAACACCAAGACAAACATATTTAAGAGAAACTTGCATTCCAAACATACATGAAGGGTCTAATTAGCAAAAAGATACATGCATCTACTAGCAAGGTTTACATGCTCTCAAAATAACACATGAGCATTTAGGCAACAACATAAACATGGTTTACAAATCCATGTCAAAGGCATTAACATCGAAAACCAATACATATGAGTCTAGCAATGCTCATACAACACATAGCATCATCAAACCAAACATGCTAGAACATCAACAAGCCAAGATAAAGGGGTTGGACACCAACTCCATACAAGTCTAATACCCCCATTTTCTAGGAATTATTACAAAGACTTAAACCATACTTGAGCTACTCGAGAACTCCGAAAAGCTCATTCATTGCCCACTTGCCTTCTGAAACTCTAACGATCTATATGTTGGAAAAAGGAGAGCGTAAGCTTGAAGGGTTAGTGAGCGAAGCTCTAAAAAATTATCAACAATACAGTTTTCAAAACACATTTCTTAAATGAGAAGTAAACCATTTAAATGCTCGAAAAGAAGCACAAACAACACAATTACATGGTTTGCACATGCACAACCAAAACACAGTGGGACCACACATCACCGTTCGATTAGTAGTTTTCTGATGGGACCACACATCACCGTACTCTTCTACTAGTCACTACCGGTGGGACCACACATCACCATAGTTACGACAACCATCACGTGAGGCTCGACACCAACAACGACTACACAACAACAAACAGAAGTAAATGCAATCCACAATTTACACAACATCACAACAATTGTTCATACACCAACACATAACAATCAAGGTAAAATTTAGCAAACTTACACTTGGGTTTAGGTTAGCCCTTGAGGCTCCACATAAACTCCCAAGAACCCATTTCAAAATCAAATCAAGTTGAAAACATTTCCACGCACCGATGAAACCCAACTGGAAGCTGAAACACCGATCTCAAGTCTCCAAATTCCCCAGAATTGTGCCCGAAGCCTCTCCAACGGTTTCCCTTGATTCTAACCAATCAAAAACAATACATTACTCAACTGAATCATCACAAAACACTATCACAACCCCAAACCACAACCACAATCCAAGTTCTTACTATTTCAACCCAAAGCCAATACCATAAATCCCATTTTCATACTCCCTAATAATCTAGCAGAAAAACAATGATCCCAACACCCAAAACACCATTAAACACCCTCAAAACAACATTCTAGTATCACTATAACACCAACCCAACTCCCTTTCACAAAACCACACCAAAAACTCACATTTTCACCCCTTTAAAATACCCAAGAAAACCCATTTCGGGATTTTTGATAAAAACCCACCATTTTAAGATATATTACATCTAAGGGCAAGACTAAAACTTAAATTAGCTTTACAAATCAAGACTCCATCAAAAACCCATTAAAACTTCTTACTTTTACTTCAAAACTTGAAAACTTCAAAAACTTTAAAAGTGATTTCTATGAAAAACTATAGCTATATGAAAGTTGGAAATGATGAGGAGAAATAAAAAATATGCTTACCTTGAAGAGAGCCCTTGAAATGATGAAGAGATTTGATGAAATAGTGCTTGGGGGTTAAGGGGGTTTTGACGTGAAATTTTTGAGAAAGAAGAAGATGAAAACATTTTCAAAAGTCTCCTTTTCCTCAGCTTATTTTCCTTTATTTTCAAAACATCAGTTTGCCCTTAATGAGCCACAAACCCTTTTTAATTAAAACTAAAGCCCAGTTTAATTTAAAACGAGCCCACGACTCAAACCCGATTCACTCGTGTAACATCTGACCCCTAAACCCGGGGCATTACATGACCGCGTATCAGTGATTGGGTACTGAATTTTCATATGCATCAGACATTATATCATTATGATTTGGATTTATCGGAATTAATTTGTTTTTAAAAGAATTTATTAGATAATAATAAAAAATATTGTTTGGTTTTTAGGTTTGTTTGCACTCTAGAGGCACACTAAGCTCTTTAGCTTATACCCCATAGTTTCTCTTTCAGATATATTCAGACCCTCTTAGGCAACTCGGTACTTGGAGCATCTCGCTTTTTTACTCGGATTTTTTTTCATTAAGTGTGAATTCTCTTTAATTATTTCAGACTATTGTTTTAACATTATTTTGGAATATTTATGTAATCAGACTTTGAGACTGTTTATAATTTGGATTTTGATAGATGCATGCTTTTATAGAGTTATTTTTAGATATTTAAATAAACTATAAGAATAATGTTTATATGATTACCTTTTATAACAATTGAGGTGTTAAGAAGTATATTTACTTTCTAGAATAATTGTGTACTTGAAAACATTTAAACCTAAGATTTATAACTTGAGGGATGAGTTTTCAGGTGCGACATCCTAGATTCGGCTCATTTCTTCTAGGTCTAGTTTTGGGGGTTACATTTAGTGGTATCAGAGCCTAGGTTCAACCCTCGGACTGTGCGGCTCACTAAAGTTGTTTTCAAAATATTTTCAACTTCTGCATGTATCTGAAATATTTTGGGTAAATGGGAATTTTCAGAAAAATTTACTATGGTTTCAGTTGATTTTTATTGAATTCCTTTCTAATTGTTTTAAATCCGAGACTCCAGTACCAAAAATGAATCTAGGTTATTATCTTTTGCAGATTGTTCCATGCCTCCATGTACAATTCATGTGTTGCGTTTGGTTGTGGTCGTATCGCTGTTTCTAATAGTGAACACCCGCATTGTCCTGACTAAACAGAAAATCTGAATAAGACACTTGATAATGAGGATTATTATGTGGGAGTATAGTATCATGTGAAATGTCAGGAGTATATTTACTTTCCAGAATAATTGTGTACTTTAAAACATTTAAACCTAAGATTTATAACTTAATGGATGAGTTTTCAGATGCTACTTCCTAGATTATGCCCATTTCTTCTAGTTAGTTTAGGGGGTTACAATAAAGTCACTTTTTCTATAAAAAAAGTCATTTACGAAAATACAGATAAATTTACAGTTTTACGGCCATATGTATCCAAACTGTTGGTTGACTAATAAAAATCTAGTAGGGATGAGTATCCAATCAAGTCAAGTCGAGTTAAAAAAATTTCAAGTTAGTTGAGTAGACAAGTCATATATTATAACTCAAACCTTTTTAAAAAAATCGTGTAAAATTTATGAAATTCAAGCTGAGTTGTTCGAGTTTCTGTTATAATTTAATTGAAATTATTTATGAAATTACGGTTCAAACCAAGTCGAGTCAAGTTTTGCTCACCTCTAGGATCATGTATTGCAGAGCCAGAGATCCATTACAGGGAAACCCTCCCAAACTAATTTACTCCATTCGCAACATCCGAATTTGAATCCACGACTTTACAATTTCTTTAACACAGCTAAATAGATATTTTATTTAGAACGAAGGCAAGATATTGCCATGATACATAAGCTTTTACAACCACGCCACATGATACAAAACAACATAAACCGCACCAACATGACCAAAACAACAAGCATTGGGGTGCTTATTTTGCAACAGAAAGAAATTAAAAGCCAACAAGTACACTAGGACATTATGCATATGTACCGAGGAGGATAAATCATAAGAGCAACACATGACTCATGGTCACAACGTTGGTCAAAAGATTCAGGATATTGGCATTACGAATGATAGAGAATGGCATAGCTCCGTTACGAGCCGCTGTCACGGTTGGAGTCATAGCAGTTGACAGCACCACTGCCATTGCGATCATAAGCAATGCAAACTTCCTGCATTCCATTTCTTGTAGTAACTAAGTGATTAGATTTGTTCTTATAGAATAGGCTATTGATGAATATGTGTTGTCACCCAATACTCATTTATATAGTCTAGGTGATGGGCCTAAATCTGGGAATTCACATGATATATTTGTCTTTTGAACAATATTCATTGCATGCCAACTTGTACGAATGTAATAAATTGGACAAATATTGTAACCCCTAAACCCAGCCTAGAAGAAAAGACCAAATTTAGGAAGTCACGATTGAAAACTTTACCCTCAAGTAATAAATTTGAGGTTTAAATCATTTATAAATAATTTATTTATTAATTATCGATAAGAAACGTAAGTATCACAATTATTTTCAAAAATCCAAATGATATAAAAATATTTTAATCATTTAATAAATATATGAAATAAAATCTATAAATACATGCTGAAACATAACCCCAAAATATAAAGTTCCTCGGTCTGAAATATGTAAATGTCCCAAAACATAAAATAATAACAAACTGATAGTCTAAAATAAGTTCATACTGAATAATAAAATAATTGTATAAAATCTGAGATTCTCCAAGTACCGATTCGCCTATGGTCTGATTATCTGAAAGAGAAAACTAAGGGGGAGTAAGCTAAGAAGCTTAGTGTGTCTCTAAAGTGCAAGAAACACAAAAACAAAACAATATTTTATTTTTCAGATAAAGTCTTTTGCAAACACAGTAAATCCGATAAATCCAAATCATAATGATATAATACCCAACTATCCGATATCATAAAGAGTGGAGGATACCCTCACCAGTGTGGAGGTTTCCCTCGCTTTTTCCGAACATAGTTCCAATCCCATGACACATTGATATGATATGAAAAACAGAAATCCGAACTCTTACACGAGTTAAATTTTCCTAGAATCCGATGCATGATTTAAAAACGTAATTTAGTATGCCATTATGATGTTTCCAAAATCATTCCCAATCACAATAAATCAAATAATAAATCAAGAAGAGTATAAAAATAAGCACACAAATATATAGCACAGTAAGAAACACACCTCGCAACAATAAAGCTCTAACGACGAACAAAGGGCGGTTGTGGTTTCGATGTATGGTGATGGCAGCGTCAATCAGAGATAAATTCATAAAGCATGTGACAACTAACAATTAAAAAAGACGTAAGGAAGAAACCAAAATAAATTAAAATTCACTTTAAAAAAGACGTAAGGAAGAAACCAAGTTTGATAAAAATTCTTATTTAGTCCCTCATAAAATTTAGGGTTCTAAATTAAAATTCTCAAATCATTAGGGTTTTAGGAATTATGGATTTTAAAATTAGAGTTTTAAATTAGGAATTTTTTTCGAATCTAGGGTTTACAATTTGGGCGTAATTTTGGGGGCCTTACAACTCTCCCACCCTTAAAAGAAATTTTGTCCTAAAAAATTTCAGACTTAATGATGTTTAGATAAAAGTTTAAAAGAGCATTTCGAATTAGGTTACGAATGACAACACAAAATTTTCAAATAGGCTTTAAACTAAATTTATAGGAACAAGTATCATCATGATCGGTCGCTAATCTAGAGCTCCTACGAGATGACATAATAGTCTATCTATAAAAGGAATTAACCTAGATTTAGAGTTGGTACTTGGAGTTTCTACTCAAAATATATATTGTACAACTCTCCCACCCTTAAAAGAAATTTTGTCCTAAAAATTTTCAAACTTAATGATGTTTAGATAAAAGTTTAAAAGAACATTTCGAATTAGGTTACAACACAAAGTTTTCAAATAGGCTTTAAACTCAAATTTATAGGAACGAGTATGATCATGATCGGTCGCTAATCTAGAGCTCCTACGAGATGGCATAATAGTCTATCTATAAAAGGAATTAACCTAGATTTAGAGTTGGTACTTGAAGTTTCTACTCAAAACATATATTGTATTTAATTCTTTAAAATAATAAATTTATCAGAAAATCTCATTTTTGCCCCAAAACATCTAATATGCATGCAAAAATCATTTTCGGTTTAAAAGTTTAAGTGAGCCTCACTGTCCGAGGGTTGAACTGGGCTCTGATACCATTAAATGTAACCTTCTAAATTCGGCCTAGAAGAAAAGAATGAATTTAGGAAGTCACGATTGAAAACTTTACCCTCAAGTAATAAATTTTAGGTTTAATTCATTTATAATATAATTTATTTATTAATTAACAATAAGTGTCGTAAATATCACAATTATTCTCAAAAATCCAAATGTTATAAAAATATTCTAATCATTTAATAAATATATGAAATAAAATCTGTATATACATGCTGAAACATAACCCCAAAATATAAAGTTTCTCCGTCCGAAATATGTAAATGTCGCAAAACATAAAATAATAACAATCTGATAGTCTAAAATGAGTTCATACTGAATAATAAAATAACTGGATAAAATATGAGATTCTTCAAGAACTGATTCACCTATGGTCTGAGTATCTGAAAGAAAAACTAAGGGGGAGTAAGCTAAAGAGCTTAGTGTGTCTCTATAGTGCAAGCAACACAAAAACAAAACAATATTTTATTTTTCAGACAAAGTCTTTTGAAAACACAGTAAATCTGAAAAATCCAAATCATAATGATATGATGTCCGATGCATGACTCAATACCCGACTATCCGATATCATACAGAGTGGAGGATTCCCTCGCCATAGTGGAGGTTTCCTTCACCAGAGTGGAGGTTTCCCTCGCTTTTTCCGAACATAGTTCCAATCCCATTACACAAAGATATGATTTGAAAAACATAAATTCGAACTCTTACGAGAGTTAAATTTTCCGAGAATTCGATGCTTGGTTTAAAAACATAATTTAGTATTCCATTATGATGTTTCCAAAATCATTATCAATCACAATAAATCAAATAATAAATCAAGGAGAGTATAAAATACAAGTACACAAATATATAGCACAATAAGAAACACACCTCGCAACAATAAAGCTCTAACAACGAACAAAGGGCCGTTGTAGTTTCGATGTAAGGTGATGGAAGCGTCAATCTGAGAGGAATTCATAAAGCATGGGAACAACTAAGAGTGAAAACACTTTACAACTTAAGGCTTAGGTTTATTTCTGTAAGTAATAACTATATGGCTATATATATAGTTGAATGGTGGTAATCTAAACAAATTAGGTTTAGAATATAATAATAATAATAATAATAATAATAATAATAATAATAATAATAATAATAATAATAACAACAACAACAACAACAACAACAACAACAACAACAACAACAACAACAACAACAACAACAACAACAAGAATTTAAGTTGAAAAAGGAGAGTCAATTCAACCGTGAGAAAAAGGGAAATAGAATTCAATTTGAAATTAAAAGGTTATATATATATATATATATATATATATATATATATATATATTAAACAATTAAAAAAGACGGAAGGAAGAAACCAATATAAATTAAAATTCAATTTGATAAAGGGTTATTTATGGAGTCAGTCCTTAAACATTCAAAAAATTTCATATAGACTTCTAAGTTTGATAAAAACTCTTATTTAGTCCCTCATAACATTTAGGGTTCTGAATTAAAAATTCTCAAATCATTAGGGTTTGAGGCATTATGAATTTTATAATTAGGGTTTTAAATTAGGAATTTTGTTCGAATTTAGGGTTTACAATATGGGCGTAATTTTTGGGGTGTTACAACTCTCCCACCCTTAAAAGAAATTTTGTCCTCAAAATTTTCAGACTTAATGATGTTTAGATAAATGTTTAAAAGAGCATTTCGATTTAGGTTACGAATGACAACACAAAGTTTTTAGATTGGCTTTCAACTCAAATTTATAGGAACGAGTATGATCACGATCGGTCGCTAATCTAGAGCTTCTACGAGATAGCATAATAGTCTATCTATAAAAGGAATTAACTTAGATTTAGAGTTGATACTTGGAGTTTCTATTCAAAATATATACTGTTTTTAATTCTTTAAAATAATAAATTTATCAGAAAATCTCATTTTGCCCCAAAACATTTAATATGCATGCAAAAATCATTTTCGGTCTAAAGTTTTAAGTGAGCCCTACAGTCTGAGGGTTGAACTGGGCTCTGATACCACTAAATGTAACCCCCTAAACTCGGCCTAGAAGAAAAGACCAAATTTAGGAAGTCACGATTGAAAACTTTACCCTCAAGTAATAAATTTTAGGTTTGAATCATTTATAAAATAATTTATTTATTAATTAATTATAAGTATCGTAAATATCACAATTATTTTCAAAAATCCAAATGTTTTAAAAATATTCTAATCATTTAATTAATATCTAAAATAAAATCTGTAAATACATGCTGAAACATAACCCCAAAATATAAACTTCCTCAGTCTGAAATACGTAAATGTCCCAAAACATAAAATAATAACAATCTGATAGTCTAAAATAAGTTCATACTGAATAATAAAATAACTGGATAAAATCTGAGATTCTCCAAGTACCGATTCGCCTATGGTCTGAGTATCTGAAAGAAAAAGTAAGGGGGAGTAAGCTAAAGAGCTTAGTGTGTCTCTAAAGTGTAAGCAACACAAAAATAAATCAATATTTTATTTTAAAGATAAAGTCTTTTGAAAACACAGTAAATCCGATAAATCCAAATCATAATGATGTGATGTCTGATGCATGACTCAATACCTGACTATCTGATATTATACAAAGTAGAAGATGCCCTCGCCAGAGTGGAGGATGCCCTCGCCGGAGTGGAGGTTTCCCTCACCTGAGTGGATGTTTCCCTAGCTTTTTCCGAACATAGTTCTAATCCCATTGTACAATGATATGATTTGAAAAACATAAATCTGAACTCTTACGAGAGTTAAATTTTCCGAGAATCCGATGCTTGGTTTAAAAACATAATTTAGTATGCCATTATGATGTTTCCAAAATCATTCTCAATCACAATAAATCAAATAATAAATCAAGAAGAGTATAAAACATAAGTACACAAATATATAGCATAGTAAGAAACACACCTCGCAACAATAAAGCTCTAACGATGAACAAAGGGCGGTTGAGGTTTCGACGTAAGGTGATGGCAGCGTCAATCCGAGAGGAATTCATAAAGCATGGAAACAACTAAGAGCGACAACACTTTAAAACATAAGGCTTAAATTTATTTCTGTACGTAATAACTATTGCTATATATATAGTTGAGTTGTGGTAATCTAAACAAATTAGGATTGTAATATAATAATAATAATAATAATAATAATAATAATAATAATAATAATAATAATAATAATAATACTAATACTAATAATAATAATAATTTAAGTTGAAAAAGAAGAGTCAATTCAACCGTGAGAAAAAGGGGAAATAGAATTCAATTTGAAATTAAAGGGTGTAACACCCGGGTCCGGGGGGTCGGGTGGATTTAAATATTAAAATAATGTTTCAGGTTTTCTCTTTTATTTTAAAATTTTATTTAATAAGTTGGACTCGATTTTGACTTAAAGCTCGAATTTCCATGGATTTTAGAGTCTTGGATGATGGCCATTTTTCATTAATGGCAGTTTTGTAATTAAATGGCCTTTGTAAAATAAAACCACTTCTTATTTCAAATACCCAAAATTCCCATCATCTTCTACCTCCAAAACAAACAAACGTGAACTCCTCCCCTCCTTTGGGAGCCACTGTTTCATCACCATCCTCCTTCATCCTTGGTGATTTTCAAAAGGTAAGCTTACTCTCATGTTGTCCCCATCTTCCCCTTGCTACTCATGTTTTTAGTTTTCATTGAAACCCATTACTTTGTACTTTGAGATTTTTGGGTTTTAAGTTAAAAATCTAAACTTTATCAACCTTTAAGTAAGCTTTTGATTCTCTGATTTTAGACATGTTCTTAGCATCATTAAAGGTCCAACATATATGATTTTTACAAAGTTTTAACAACATTTTCGGATATGGGTTTATTGGGGGGTTTTAGAGGGGTCTAAAGTTAGATTTTGGGGCTGTTTTGGATAAGAAATCGAGGGCTGATGATAGTGTCATGGTTAAGGGTTATTTTGAAGATGTTAGATGACATTTTAGAGGTTGGAATATGGTTTTCTCGCTTTGCTTTTGGGAAACTCGAAATTAGCACTTTTTGGTTTGTCATTAGCTTGAATTCGTGTGATTTATGCTTGGATTGTATTTCGGGTTTGCTCCATTGAATTGTGGGCTGAAATGTGATTGTTTTGATTGTGTTGGATGATTAGAGTCAAGGTTTTGTGTTGGCGAAGCCTCGGGAACGAATCCGGATAGCTTGGTGGATTGATTGGCTTGAGTTTTTGGGCTTGGATAGTCGGTGAGTGGTTCTTGGGTTTTAAATTGGTTTTCAAAATGCTTTAGTTCGAGCATATAGACCTAGGTCAGGCTTGGTAAACCCACCTAGAGTTGGGATTGTATTGGTAGTCTAATCTCAAGCTTTAGCTTAGAAAACTATGTTTGAAATTGTGAATGTTGTATTCATGCCTCATGTATTACTTGTGATTGATGTTGCTATGCATATTGTGGCTATGTGTATGATGAGGCATGATGATTTATTTATGCATTGTGATATGCACGTGTTTGATAAAACGTCGGTTGCTTGATTGTAAATCATGGTGGATACGTGCTAGGCACGGGAATTGGTAAGGATATTGTGTTATGATAAGCTTGTGTTGAGATAGTATTGGCACTAGTATGATTGGGTACAAATGATCGATCATTAGGATGTTAGTGTGCAAACGAGTGTTGAAATACGCGTGTGGTCTTGGTGATGGTAGTCTTCAAGATGGAGTACGGGTACGTCCGGAAATCTTCATTTATATTTTAGTCGGTAATGAGTGGAATCCCATCGACGGGGCGTGAGGATGAGTGTAATCCCCTCCGTGTGAAACGGTGATGAGTGGAATCCCACCGTAAGGTAATGTAATGGTTGAGTTGTTGGATGTGAGTTCCAACAGTATTTATCCGCGTATTCGGGTCATAGATAGGTGCCAATACGGTTTGTTAAATATGTTTCATATGGTGGCATTATGGACATGTTGAGCATGGCATGATTATGAGGTCATGTTCATGCACTTCATATAATTGTTTCATGTGGTTCCGAAGGTAAGGAAACATGCATTCATCCTTGGTTTTGTTGCTTGTGCTTGGACCCTGCATTGTCGAGTTTGTTTTATGAGCTTACCCTCACTAAGCCTTGCGTTTACGGTCTCTTTTGTTCGACAATGCAGATCCTTATTTCGTGGGTTGCTTGTGCAAGGTGAAGAGCCTCTAAGTGTGCTATTTTCTACCTTCAAGTATGGACTTTTAAGTTATTGATGTAATAGCTAAGCAATGGGATTCGAGTATGTTGTTTGTGTTAAGGAACTTGTTAAGACTCCTTTAGTATGTTGATGTTTGGCTTGTGACATGTATGTTGGCCATGTGGCCCTTATCTTTATGCTTATGTGTTTGTTCTAAGGCTTGTGAACCTTGCTTGCTTTAAACCTTAATGAATGGTTGGTTATCCTTTTGGTTGCCCTTTATGTATATATGAGTTAAGTGTTTAAGCATGCTTGTAATAAGGTGTATGCCTCTAGAGTTTGTGTATGCATGTTGTGTATTGCTTCTTGAAGTCTGTAACACCCCTCGCACGGGAATGCGAGCGAGGAGCGTTACATTTGCAGCACATTATTATTCGGATTCATATTATACATATTCATGACATACATAAGCAATTCCAATTATCATAACATACTTGGCATACAAGTTTCTTTATGAAACACACTTTAGATTTATATTACATATACATGCGGAAGCTTACTCTAACCTTCAACCAAAAATGTAAACATACATATATGTGGGCTAACAAAAACCTTAACTATTACATACAAGCAATCATGTTACAACCATAACAATTACATACATGTACTAACACAACAAGATAATCATTTAATCATGCTTACACATTCAACAACCATTACATAATCATGTTACCAAACCAATTTCTTAATCTACCCTATTCGAATCATACATATAAACAAGGCTCATTCCAAAGGTACATTCGCTCTAAGCATAGCAATACATTTTAATCTTCATTTTATATCATACATCTAGATGCATATTACAATCCTATAGTTCATGTCTCATTAACACAATCAATTTTCCAAGATCACATAATCATACAAGCACACTTTAATCATATTCGGTCTCAATAAAAACATTCAAGGTTCGGCCAAATTATTATACAACTCTAATTCAATCATATGATCATTTGGTCATATAAGAAAATCATACAAGCATACTTTAAATTCCATAGCAACCATCATTCCTATATATATATATATATACCATGGTCCTTAGTACTTAATTACACAACCGGAGCATTAACCATGTTAAAATACATATTACATAATCAAGTTTTTAAACACAACATTTACAAGTCAAGCACCCAAAATACATGTATCATATGCATGTGACACTTATATACATCTATGCCACCAACTATAATAACGAAAAGAGTCATACTTGTGCTTGGACATCAAGGTCAACTCTCTAGAACAATCGACTAGCTTTCGGGACTAATACCTAAAATTTTTGGAAGAAGGGAACGGAAGAGTGATAAGTACAAGGTATGTACTTAGTGAGGCAGCCCTAAACTTTACTAATTTCTATCTTTTAGAGTATTATTCAATCTTTAAGGTTACCTAACTAGGCTTTAATCAAAGTTCATCTAGTTAGTCCATCATACATAGGTAGACTTAGCTAATCTTGTAACCATTTCAAGTAACCATTGATGCAACATAAACAACATACTTTTATGTTCATTCATACATCAAGTATCAATCAAAACATTATCATATACAACATCATGCATCATTTAAAAGCATTAGCATATACAAGGCAAGTAGGCATATCAATTTCATTTCATTGGTACTTATCATTTAGGTACTTATCTTTCAAGTCATGTAACTTTTAAATATGTTGCCTTGGAAGATTAAGGAACAAGGTAATCGAGTCTACGTGTGACATATGACTTTGGATACCCAAAGGTATCAATGCTTTGTAACCAACTTGTAACATGTAATCAGAGGATGCCATAGCATCAAGGTGATTTACAACCTTAAGGAATATTGGTGACTAACCACCATCCATTAACAATAATCAGAGGAGCTCAATGACTCTAAGGAATGACCTTCTACCTATAGACACTAATCAAACCAAGGTCTTATCTTAACTTATATGTTTAACAAAACCAATAGCTTGTT
The DNA here is from genome assembly GCA_030270665.1 of Hibiscus trionum. Classification (NCBI taxonomy): domain Eukaryota; kingdom Viridiplantae; phylum Streptophyta; class Magnoliopsida; order Malvales; family Malvaceae; genus Hibiscus; species Hibiscus trionum. The sequence continues at coordinate 4,100,524 of BSYR01000050.1, forward strand.
ATTCAACAATTCACCAAACATGTAACAATATCGGTCTTTATTTTAGAGCAACCATTCAATTCATGATAACATGAAAAATCAGCAAGCACATATTATCATTTTCATCATGTAAACATCAAAATACAGTAGCTAAACTCATCATATAAGTTCATTTCATATGGTTTATTCAATCATTCACCCAATGTAACATATCTAGGCCAAAGTAAGCTTATCTAACTAACATAGTCAACATATCATAAGTATTTCCTTTAATCTTTCTTCCTTAGCCTTTTAGTTTTTACCAAACATTACTAGGTTCATTTCATGCTTCTTCATGTTATCTAATAATAAAAAATAACAAGGTTAGGATACTAATCCTAACACTTTAAACAAAACTACACTCACAATACTCCAAGCTAGTTTGTCTCCTTAATGATGACGCCTCTCCCTTTCTTCTTGGTTTTATCACCTCTTGATTCCTCTAATATATCTTCACCAATATGCTCTTGAATCATATTAAAACATATATAACATCCATTAGTATCAACCTTAGCACAAAAATCCAATCAAATCAAGCAAACAACAATAAACACACAAGTTGTCCTTAACATGACAGTTTTGAGCATTGTCCACTAATCTGTCCATAACTTTTTATTCCCTAATTCAAATAAGGCATATCATACTATTCTGGAAATCTTATAAACACAGCTTTAAAACCATGTATGGCTCATATTTTTAGCATTTCCCAGTTAATACAGTTTTACATTTGAAAACAGGATAATTTCAGGGCCTAATCTGTCCAAGCTTAACTTAGTGACTTTAGTGCATTTAAATCCTATATTTTACATTTCATTTGATTCTATGCTATTAACCACATTAACCTACATGTATTAACATAACAATTAAGTTCTAACATCTTTAAAAACAGAGCATTCAAGTCCTCAATTTATCAATTTCCACAAAACAGTCCCCTTTAATCCTTTAATAATCCTACATGTGATCTAAATGCATTTAACCTACCAATTGAGACTTAATTCAAGCTTGGCCATTTAATTTTTATTCATTCCATGACTCCCCTGTTTCAAGAATAAATTCTCAGAATTTATTAACACCATTTTGACCCCTAAACATTTCAAATTTCACAATTTAGTCCAGCAGATTCCAAATTCATTCAGTTTCAGTCCAGTCAACTTTTAACAACAATTCAGAGACCTATACTTAAAATTTTTTTAGCAACTCATACCTCTATTCCATGCAAATTTTTTTCCTCTACAACTTTGTATAAGAACACTTTTTCCAGAAATGACTCTAACATGCTCAATTTTCCAGTTTTCTACAGGGTATCATACAAGTACGAATCTGGGCAGATTCATACCTAAGTTCATGTTCATGCAATTTTTCCAGAAATTATTCAAGTCTAAAATGAACCCAACAACTCATTAACAATTTGAATCATTTCTAAACATAATTCCAGCAACAACACACAAAGAATTCAATAATACAAATCCTATAATCTTAAGAACAAAATCGGTAACACACATCTACTTACTTGAGCTTTGAACCAACATGCATGCAAAGCTTGAAATTTTTCCAGCAATTCAACTTATTTTCTCTCTGGTTTTTCCTTTGATTTAGGTGAGTTTGGCTGAGTGAAAGTGATGAAATTTGGGTGCTTAATCCCCTTATTGCCACGTGTGTTTTGGTGTCTAAGGTGAGGACACATGGTTCGGTAATTAACCATGTATTTTCCCACTAACCTTATACATATATAATATTATTATTTCATGTTAAAATAAATCCCCCAACTACTACTTTATTTTGATTAATCATTTATACTTTAATTATTATATTTTAATCTAATATATATATATATATATATATATATATATATATATATATATACTATAGGTATGTATATATAGTTTCATAATCCCACCGAATATATATGTATACATATGTACACTAGTTACATTTCATATTATCCAACTTATATTAGTTACTCCCAAATCTTCATTATTCTAGGTTTTACATATGAATTTTCATGTTACATTTTAATCAATTTATAACCTAATATAGCTTAGTTAATGTTGTTTCATTTCAATCTTGATTAGATCGTAAAACGTTTACGTTATCCTTGTCGTTTTCTATAGTTCGAACTAGGGTACTTTTTAGGGTGTTACAACTCCCCCCTTAAAGAAAATTCGTCCTCGAATTTTACCTAAATCGAACAGATGAGGATATTGCTTTTTCATCGTGTCCTCAGGTTCCCACGTCGCTTCTTCGACGTTGTGATTCCTCCAAAGAACTTTGACAAGAGGAACACTTTTATTTCGAAGTCTTTTGATTTCTCGATCAAGGATTTGAACATGCTCTTCTTCGTATGAAAGATCGGTATTGAGTTCAACTTCTTCAGGCTCAAGAACGTGAGATGGATCAGATCGATATCTTCTGAGCATTGAGACGTGGAAGACATTGTGTATTTTATCGAACTCGTGAGGAAGAGCGAGTCGATAAGCTACAGGACCAATTCTTTCAACTACTTCAAATGGTCCGATAAACCGAGGACTTAGCTTGCCTCTTTTGCCGAATCAGAATACTTTCTTCCACGGGGAGACTTTAAGAAACACTTTATCTCCGACTTGATGTTGAATGTCTCTACGTTTCAGATTGGCGTAAGACTTTTGGCGATCGAAAGCTTGCTTCAATCGAGAATGAATGATTTGAACTTGTTCTTCGGTTTCCCGAAGCAATTGTGGTCCCAAAACTTTATTATCACCGAGTTCAGACCAACACAGAGGTGTTCGACATCTTCTGCCATACAACGCTTCAAAAGGAGCCATTTGAATCGAAGATTGGAAGCTATTGTTGTAGGCGAATTCTAGCAACGGTAGCGATTTCTCCCAGTTCTTTCCGAAGTCAATGATACAAGCTCTGAGCATGTCTTCGAGAATTTGAATTACTCGCTCGGATTGACCATCGCTTTGCGGATGGAAAGCTGTGCTAAGATTCAGTTTGGTTCCGAGAGCTTTATGTAATGATTTCCAAAATCGAGCTGTGAATTGGGGATCTCGATCGGAGACTATTGAGATTGGAACTCCATGTAAATGAATTACTTCTCGGATGTATAATTCAGCCAAGGCTTCAAGACTGAGATTCATTCTCACCAAAATGAAGTGTGCTGACTTGGTGAAATGATCAATGATCACCCAGATAGCGTCGCACTTTCTTGGCGAACAAGGAAGACCGGTTACGAAATCCATTGTGATCCGTTCCCATTTCCATTGCGGAAATTTGAGAGGTTGGAGCAAACCAGTAGGGACTTGGTGCTCGGCTTTAACCCGTTGGTAGTTCAAACATTTCGCTACAGAGTCGTTGATAGCTGTTTTCATTCCTGGCCACCAATACAAGGGCTTGAGGTCCTTGTACATCTTAACTGATCCATGGTGGATCGAAAAAGAACTTTGGTGCGCTTCTCGTAGGACTTCATCTTGCAATTATTTGTTATTAGGGACACATATACGATCTTTGAAGTATAGACGACCGTTCGACTTAACAGAGAAGTCAGGATTAGACTCAAGCTTAGAATTGATTTTCTGAAGTTCCGGATCAATTTGTTGAAGTTCTTTGATCCTGGTGATCAAAGTAGATTGAACTTGAAGTTCATTCAGATAATTCCGAGTTTTGCATAGCCGGAAATGAGCGTTGATAGCCAAGGTAGCGAGATTCGGTTTTCGACTCAGAGCGTCGGCAACGACATTGGCTTTTCCGGGATGATAATCTATGATCAAGTCGTAATCTTTGAGTAACTCCAACCATCTTCTTTGCCGAAGGTTCAAATCCTTTTAGTGAGCAAATACTTCAGGCTTTTGTGATCAGTGAACAACTTGCATCTTTCACCGTACAGATAGTGCCGCCAAATTTTGAGTGCAAACACAATGGCCGCAAGCTCGAGATCGTGAGTTGGATAATTCAATTCGTGCGGCTTCAATTGTCGAGAGGCGTATGCAATCACGTTGCCTTCTTGCATCAGAACACAACCTAGGCCCGAGTGTGAATCATCGCTGTACACAACGAATTCTTTACCCGATTCGGGTTGAATAAGGACTGGAGCATGTGTCAGAGCTTGTTTGAGTTGGTCGAAGCTTCGTTGCTGCTTTTCCGACCACTCAAAGGTTACATCCTTTCGGAGGAGTTTAGTTAACGGTGCGACAATCACCGAGAATCCCTTCACAAATCTTCGGTAATAACCGGCTAAGCCAAGAAAACTTTGGATCTCACTCACTTTTCTCGGAGGTCTCCAATCAAGAATAGCTTGTACTTTCTTAGAGTCTACTTTGATTCCATCGGTAGAAATGATGTGTCCGAGGAATGAAACTTCGGATAACCAAAATTCACACGTAGTAAACTTGGCGTATAATTGGCGATCTCAGAGCGTTTGAAGTACAATCTAAAGATGATCATCATGTTCTTCCTTGTTCCGGGAATAAACAAGAATGTCGTCGATAAATACGACAACAAACTTGTCGAGATAGGGTTTGAATACTCGATTCATCAAATCCATGAATGCAGCATGGGCGTTTGTTAGACCGAACGACATCACTAGAAACTCGTAATGTCCATATCGAGTTCGGAAGGCTGTTTTGGGCACATCTTCTTCTTTTACCCTCATTTGGTAGTATCCGGACCGAAGATCAATCTTGGAAAACACGGCTGCGTTTTTGAGTTGATCATATAGATCTTCGATTCTCGGTAGCGGATACTTGTTCTTGATAGTGACTTTGTTCAATTGTCGGTAATCGATACAGAGCCGCATCAAACCGTCTTTCTTTTTTACGAACAAAACAGGGGCACCCCAGGGAGAGATGCTCGGTCGAATGAATCCCTTGTCTTCGAGCTCTTGTATCTGCTTCTTCAATTCTTTCAGTTCAACCGGTGCCATACGATAGGGAGCAATGGACACAAGATTAGTTCCGGGTTGAACTTCAATCTTAAATTCGACTTCCCGAGTTGGAGGAAGACCAGGGAGTTCCTCAGGAAAAACATCAGCAAATTCAGATATAACAGGCATTTCTGGCAAACCGGAATCAAGCTCATCTTGTAATGCCATAGCAGCAAAAATAGTAGTCAGTTTCTTGTCTATCAACATAATGGATTCTTTTCCTAAACCTCGTAAATACAACCTACGATTTTGCCAGTCTACCCATGCTTCATGTTTTCCCAACCAGTCTAGTCCTAAAACTAGATCAAATTCACATTTAGGAAACACATAAAGATTACAAGGAAGGGTACATTTCTGATTGTTATCTGACAATCTTTACAAATCAAATTTATAGGCATACTACCTCCTATAGGGTTCGAAACAATTAGCCCAGTTTGTACAGTTTCAGGTTTCACTTTAAGTTCATCTAACAAGTATGAGCATATAAATGAATGGGTTGATCCCGAATCTATCAAAGCGTAAACAAGTTTAAGGTTAAGTTCAACCGTACCCGCAATGACATCGAGAGACTTTTCTTCTTCTTTGCCACGAATGTGATAGACACGAGCTGGGGCTCGAGATTCCTGATAGGTAGTGGCTTTTGAATGAGCAGCCCCGCCTTTCCCCTGATTACCCGATTGAGCTTGTCTCGGGTTCTTGTTTCGACCAGATGGTGCCGGGGTCGGATTAGAGTGATGAGTAGAAGTTTGGTCATCCTTCTTCGGACAATCACAAATATAATGATCATTGCCTCCACAGGCGAAGCAGAGATTAGACTGAAATCGGCATTGGCTGAAGTGTTGTTTTTGATAGAATTTGCAAGTAGGTGTCCTTTCAGATTTTCCAGTGCTGTTAACAGAAACCACCGAAATTGCCATCTTGTTTGAGGACAGAGGTCGATAATCATTCTGAGTGACAGGTGAATAAGTAGAGAAGGACTCATTCTGGTGCTTCGGCCTCTTCGACCACCGGGACTTACTGTCACCTTTCTTACCCTTGTCCGGACGATAACTACTCTTTCGCTTTTCTGCGACCCTCATCGTAGCTTCAGTAGAAATAGCTCGGTTCACAAGAGTTTGAAAGTTTGTGAGACCAAGAGCAGTAAACATCGATTTTAGCTCGTCGTTCAGACCACCGACGAACTTACGACATTTCTCTTCTTCAGTCTTAATGTAAGCAGCTCCGTATTTGCAATATTTGTACAAATCAGCAACATATTGTTCAATCGGCCGATTGGCCTGCTTCAAGTAAAGGAATTTATTTCTGCAGTCGGCCAGATATTGCTCGCTAATGAACTTCTTCTTAAACTCATCAACGAAGAAGTCCCAAGTCACTGACTCAGCAGGGGTAGTCAGGATCGTGGTTTCCCACCAGCTTAAGGCGTCTTCTGATAAAATAAGGAGACTGCACACTCGAGTTTATGTTCATCTGAACATTTGAGTTGCTTAGTCAAGATCTGGATAGTTTTATCGAGCCACTACTCACCTTTTTCCGGTTTCTCGATATCAAGGCCACCAAAAGGAGTAGCTCGGTGTGAAGCGAGCTTGTCGATCGGGACTTGAGATGGTGCAACAGCAACCGAGGCTGCTCGTACACCTGTTGCAAAGTGATCGAATATTTCTTTGACACTGATAAAACATTCCCGACGAACAGTTTCGATGGTCGCAATGTCCAAAGGAGGAGGGACTTGTACTCGAGGTTGCTCTCGAGGTTGTTCAGATTCAACCGGGGGGCGCATAGCAACGCTATCCCCGTTCTTAGTAGAAGATCCTTGGGGACTCTCATCGTCCCGAGCTAAGTTGGTAGCGGACATTCTATAAGGAATTAAGACGAAAGTTCGAAATTAGAGAGCGAAGTCACAAATAATTCAATATAAGACTCCTAGGTGGCATAGTGTAACCCTATATGATGCATGACATATTAGGACAAATTTTTGGATCTATAACCTAAAGCTCTGATACAAATTTATGTAACACCCCTCGCACGGGAATGCGAGCGAGGAGCGTTACATTTGCAACATATTATTATTCGGATTCATATTATACATATTCATGACATACATAAGCAATTCCAATTATCATAACATACTTGGCACAAAAGTTTCTTTATGAAACACACTTTAGATTTATATTACATATACATGAGGAAGCTTACTCTAACCTTCAACCAAAAATGTAAACATACATATATGTGGGCTAACAAAAACCTTAACTATTACATACAAGCAATCATGTTACAACCATAACAATTACATACATGTACTAACACAACAAGATAATCATTTAATCATGCTTACACATTCAACAACCATTACATAATCATGTTACCAAACCAATTTCTTAATCTACCCTATTCGGATCATACATATAAACAAGGCTCATTCCATATGTGCATTCGAACTAAGCATAGCAATACATTTTAATCTTCATTTTATATTATACATCTAGATACATATTACAATCCTATAGTTCATGTCTCATTAACACAATCAATTTTCCAAGATCACATAATCATACAAGCACACTTTAATCATATTCGGTCTCAATAGGAACATTCAAGGTTCGGCTAAATTATTATACAACTCTAATTCAATCATATGATCATTTGGTCATATAAGAAAATCATACAAGCATACTTTAAATTCCATAGCAACCATCATTCCTATATATATATACCATGGTCCTTAGTACTTAATTACACAACCTGAGCATTAAGCATGTTAAAATACATATTACATAATCAAGTTTTTAAACACAACATTTACAAGTCAAGCACCCAAAATACATGTATCATATGCATGTGACACTTATATACATCTATGCCACCAACTATAATAACGAAAAGAGTCTTACTTGTGCTTGGACTTCAAGGTCAGCTCTCTAGAGCAATCGACTAGCTTTCGGGACTAGTACCTGAAATTTTTGGAAGAAGGAAACAGAAGAGTGATAAGTACAAGGTATGTACTTAGTGAGACATCCCTAAACTTTACTAATTTCTATCTTTTAGAGCATTATTCAATCTTTAAGGTTACCTAACTAGGCTTTAATCAAAGTTCATCTAGTTAGTCCATCATACATAAGTAGACTTAGCTAATCTAGTAACCATTTTAAGTAACCATTGATGCAACATAAACAACATACTTTTATGTTCATTCATACATCAAGTATCAATCAAAACATTATCATATACAACATCAAGCATCATTTAAAAGCATTAGCATATACAAGGCAAGTAGGCATATCAATTTCATTTCATTGGTACTTATCTTTCAAGTCGTGTAACTTTTAAATATGTTGCCTTGGATGATTAATGAACAAGGTAATCGAGTCTACGTGTGACATATGACTTTGGATACCCAAAGGTATCAATGCTTTGTAACCAACTTGTAACATGTAATCAGAGGATGCCATAGCATCAAGGTGACTTACCACCTTAAGGAATATTGATGACTAACCACCATCCTTTAACAATAATCAGAGGAGCTCAATGACACTAAGGCATGCCCTTCTACCTATAGACACTAATCAAACCAAGGTCTTATCTTAACTTATATGTTTAACAAAACCAATAGCTTGTTATTCAACAATTCACCAAACATGTAACAATATTGGTCTTTATTTCAGAGCAACCATTCAATTCATGATAACATGAAAAATCAGCAAGCACATATTATCATTTTCATCATGTAAACATCAAAATACAGTAGCTAAACTCATCATATAAGTTCATTTCATATGGTTTATTCAATCATTCACCCAATGTAACATATCTAGGCCAAAGTAAGCTTATCTAACTAGCATAGTCAACATATCATAAGTCTTTCCTTTAATCCTTCTTCCTTAGCATTTTAGTTTTTTACCAAACATTATTAGTTTCATTTCATGCTTCTTCATGTTATCTAATAATAAAAAATAACAAGGTTAGGATACTAATCCTAACACTTTAAACAAAACTACACTCACAATACTCCAAGCTAGTTTGTCTCCTTAATGATGATGCCTCTCCCTTTCTTCTTGGTTTGATCACCTCTTGATTTCTCTAATATCTCTTCACCAATATGCTCTTGAATCATATTAAAACATATATAACATCCATTAGTATCAACCTTAGCACAAAATCCAATCAAATCAAGCAAACAACAATAAACACACAAGTTGTCCTTAACATGGTAGTTTTGAGCATTGTCCACTAATCTGTCCATAACTTTTTATTCCCTAATCCAAATAAGGCATATCATACTATTCTGGAAAGCTTATAAACACAGCTTTAAAACCATGTATGTCTCATATTTTTAGCATTTCCTAGTTAATACAGTTTTACATTTGAAAACATGACAATTTCAGGGCCTAATCTGTCCAAGCTTAACTTAGTGACTTTAGTGCATTTAAATCCTATATTTCACATTTCATTTGATTCTATGCTATTAACCACATTAACCTACATGTATTAACATAACAATGAAGTTCTAACATATTTAAAAACATAGCATTCAAGTCCTCAATTTAACAATTTCCACAAAACAGTCCCCTTTAATCCTTTAATAATCCTACATGTGATCTAAATGCATTTAACCTACCAATTGAGACTTAATTCAAGCTTGGCCATTTAATTTTTATTCATTCCATGACTCCACTGTTTCAAGCATAAATTTTCAGAATTTATTAACACCATTTTGACCCCTAAACATTTCGAATTTTACAATTTAGTCCAGCAGATTCCAAATTCATTCAGTTTCAGTCCAGTCAACTTCTAACAACAATTCAGAGACCTATACTTAACATTTTTTTAGCAACTCATACCTCTATTCCATGTAAAATTTTGTCCTCTAGAACTTTGTATAAGAACACTTTTTTCAGCAATGACTCTAACATGCTCAATTTTCCAGTTTTCTACAGGGTATCATACAAGTACGAATCTGGGCAGATTCATACCGAAGTTCATGTTCATGCAATTTTTCCAGAAATTATTCAAGTCTAACATGAACCCAACAACTCATTAACAATTTGAATCATTTCTAAACATAATTCCAGCAACAACACACAAAGAATTCAATAATACAAATCCTATAATCTTAAGAACAAAATCGGTAACACACATCTACTTACTTGAGCTTTGAACCAACATGCATGCAAAGCTTGAAATTTTTCCAGCAATTCAACTTATTTTCTCTCTGGTTTTTCCTTTGATTTAGGTGAGTTTTACTGAGTGAAAGTGATGAAATTTGGGTTCTTAATCCCCTTATTGCCACGTGTGTTTTGGTGTCTAAGGTGAGGACACATGGTTAGGTAATTAACCATGTATTTTCCCACTAACCTTATACATATATAATATTATTATTTCATGTTAAAATAAATCAGCCCACTGCTACTTTATTTTGATTAATCATTTATACTTTAATTATTATATTTTAATCTTATATATATATATATACTATAGGTATGTATATATAGTTTCATAATCCCACCGAATATATATGTATACATTTGTACACTAGTTACATTTCATATTATCCAACTTATATTAGTTACTCCCAAATCTTCATTATTCTAGGTTTTACATATGGTAGAGCCTGTTGTTGGAGTCAGAGCTCCTCCTCCTCCATCACCACCACCTCCTCAGCCCGATGTGGAAGGTGAGGCTAGAGCTGAGGGAGCGGGACCTCAGGTTGGCCAGGGTGGCCAAGGTCTTGCGGAGATAGAAATGGCTCTGATAGTTCAGGCTATAGCAGGAGCGTTTCAGGCTGCAGTTGCCGGAGCTCAGGCTGTAGCACAGCCGAGAGGAGATGATGCTAGCTGTAACACCCCAATTTTGGGCTTGGAAGTTTAGGGTCTGAACCGGACCGGTTTAAATTACGGTTCGAATATAAAAGGTGCTTTTTAGGAAAGCCTAGTTCGGGATGCATTAAAAATATGGAAAAATATCTAAAAATCATCTTTTATTATATATAAGAGAGTGGTGAAATAAATTTTACAAAATGGGGTTTGGAAATATGACATTTCAAGTTAGTGACTAAAATGTAATTTTTGAAAAGTTGGTGACTGTTTTAAAAGGATTGAAACTTTGAATCTTTAAGGAGCTAATTTACCCAAGGGAGGGTTTCTCCAGATTTTTCTTAAATTTTAAAGCCTCATTTAATGTGATTTAATAAAAAGAAAAGAGAGAAAAGAGATATTTTAGTTTCATAACTAACTTTTGCCAAAATTTTCCCATTTCATTTTCTCTCAATTTTCCCTCAGCCAAACACATTTCCACAGCCACTTTTCCTTTGACTTTCACACCTAAAGTTGAGATTTCAATCTCTAAATGATTTCTAATCATTCCTACACCAAATCCTCATCATTTGCTTATTGAATTTTCAAGGATTTTGGCTCTAAACAAGGAGAAACTCACATTTAGAGGTATGAACGTCCTTCTCCTCTAAATACTCAGTTCTTTACTGAAATTCCCAAGTTCTCAATCCTTAAATTGAGTTTTATTAAAGGTTTTAATGTTGTGTTCTTGAATTTGGCTTAAAATGCAAGATTTTGATTTAATTTTGAAGAAATTCGTAATAGATGATTGGGCTCTGTTTTGAGATGTCTTTTTGATGTATTTCGGATGTTTAAATGATGTGTAATTGAGGTTTAATCAATGCAATCCCGAATAGGTTGATTTTCCTAAGTTTTGACTTGAGAAAATGGTGGTTTTTGGGGTGATTTTGATGTTCTGTTATAGCTGGAGGTATAAGGACGTGATTAGGTCCTTTTTGGATGTTAATTGATGTTTATGAATGATTGGAATTGATGGATCTTGGCTGGGTATTGTTGTAGAGGTGTTTGGATGTGATTTTGGTTGTGTTTGGTAGACGAAATGTGAGTTTTGATGAGAACAGCGAGTTTAGGTGTTTTGGTTGAAGATTTTAATGCATGATGATGCATTAATCTTCTACTTTGATGTGTTTAAAACAGGGGAGACATCATCGGATCCTTGTGGTGTTGATCCGAAGGCTTGATCGGCGTTTCGTCAAGCTTGCGAAACGGAATCGGTGAGTGAAGTTTGGTTTTCAGCTTTGAAACCAATCTTTGAAGGTTATGGGAGCTTAGTTTAAGTCTAAACAACTTAGCTAAGCTCAAGAGTAAGTTTTTCGGAGAAACTCTCTTTTTGATGAACCATGAGATGGTTGAATGCAATGTGTTTATTTTGCATGTTTAAATTCTGTTTTGAAAGCATATTTTAGCATGTTTAATGATGGTTTTGTAAGCCATGTGTTGAAGGATGCTCAAGGTAAGAGATCATTGTTTTGGATATTGATAAATGTGGTTTGATGCGTAGTGATGCATGATTATGTAATGGCTTTGTTTAATGCTTAAAAACAGTGGATTGATGATGGTAAATGATGTATATTGGCAAGTGATGTGTTGGTTTAAAAGTACTTGAATCAGATATAGTTAGCCGGCTATAGGATTGGGTGCACCGTGAATAAAGTCTCCTTGGATGTTGAGGGGTTGTGATTGTACCGTAAACTCCATCCAAGAACACTAACGAGATGTCTAAGATCATAATGGTGGTTAAAATGCCATGTGAAGATCTTGTGTTGTGTGTCCCGTGTTCTCGTTAGTGATGTTATACAACTACCAATGAGTGATGTGGAGGGGGTTGTGATTGTACCGTTAAACTCCATCACGGGTGTTGAGGGGTTGTGATTGTACCGGTAAACTCCACCTTGTGTGTTTGGTAGTGTGTATGGAGCGTATGGGACAACGCTTGTAATCCGCGTATCCGATTGTGTTTTGAGTTGAAAAATGGTTGTGGATTATCACTTGAAAGCCAATATGACATGTTGATGTATTGAAGCATGAGATGCTTGGTTTATATGCATGGATGTATGATAAATGTTGTTTTGAAATTAAAGGCCTTGGAAAGGTGTTTTTACAAAGTGCATTATTGTGTTGTTTCATTAGAGCTTTTCTCACTAAGCATATGTGCTTACGCTCTCTCTTTCTTGAACCAATAATGCAGAGCATTGAAGTGCTTTAAGGGCAGCAAGGAGGTCAAGGATCCAAGTGAAAGTCTAAGCTCATGTATGGTGACTATTTTCACACCACTATTAGCTTTTGGTATTTGGCAATGGGAACTTAGATTGAGTTTTCGGGAGATTTTTTGGACTCCCTAAGTTTGGTTTAATGCCTATGATGATGTTTGAAACATGTAAATGGCCATTTGGTATTTGTTTTGGGGATTTGATGATTGCTTGCTTTTCATTATAGGATGCATGCCTATAGACTTGTGGTTTTTCCTAAATGATGCTTTGATTGAGCTTTGATGATGCAAGTATGTTCCTTTAATGTTTGATGAATTGTTGGCATGATGTGGAAGTCATATGTATGTGTTTGGTGGGTCGGAAGTGTGAAAAACAGACTTTTCTGCTGTTTCTGGGCAGGGTGTTTCGAAACACCCTTGCCTGTTTCGAAACAGGTGCATATTTTGGCCTGGGTGTTTCGAAACGGGCTGAGGTGTTTCGAAACACTTTGGCTACTGCCAAGGGGTGTTTCTGAACGGCCTAGACCCGTTTCGGAACACTTGACCGTTGGGAACTGATTTGAATGGATTTGAGGTTTGCAAGCTTTACGTTTTAGTCCTGATTTTTGTATGTGCAATTGGTTGAGTTTGAAATGTCCGTTTGAGGCGAAATTTGGCAGAGAGGTATGAAACATGACTAATTTCATAATGGTAACTTAAAAATTGGTAAAGTCCTCTTAATTTCCAGATTTTACATTTTGGTCCCTAAATTTGTATGTTGTGCAATTGAGTCCTTTACTGTTTTCCGATTGCTGTGATTTTTGAGTATGCTTATCTCAAGAGTACACCTAAGGTTAAAATGCATTTAGACAAAGTTAAAATAAAAAAAGGGTCGTTAATCAAGGTTGACTTTCGGGTAGACTTTGGTTTTCCTCGTGTAATCTTCGTAGTTCGGGTCAACCGTCTAGGCCGGGCTAACGGGGTTACATTTGGTGGTATCAGAGCTGAGTTCTCGAGTATTTGGGAATGATTATGTGGGTGATATGTGTATGATTGCTTGTATACTTGTTGAGTGAAAGTATGATGTATGCTTTGTAAAAAAATGTTGCAATTGTGGTGTATGCTGTGGTGAAGCATGTTAGAGGGACCCATTGCCATATCAAAGCTAATGATATGATTTGTTTTAATTGGAAATGAGCTTGAGTACTTGGATTGCTTACCTTGCTGAGCCTGACTATGTTTATTACATTTGTGAATGCATTGTATAGTAAATGGGACCTCGTAGAGAGACGAGGATTAATACGCGAGCTATGGCTCAAAATGAGAACGAAGAGAATGCTGAAAATGTAGTGGACTTACCTCCTCCACCCGGTGGTGGTGATGCTGGGGTGAGGGAGCTGGTGCTGGGGTCGCTGGACCTGAAGCTGGTCAGGGGCAAGTCGCTCCTGACATGACAGTGCTGATTCAAGCTATTGCTGGAGCCTTTCAGGCGGCGGTAGCTGGAGCTCATAGAGCTGGGCATCAGGGAGATGCTAATGTTAGACTACCTCTGGAACATTTGTGCAGTCTGGGAGGGACTGAGTTCAGGGGTTTGTCTGCTGAGGGTTCCGAGTCTTGGTTGGAAAGTACCAAGAGAATTTTGGGACAAATGAACTGCAATGAAGTACAGAAGCTGGGCTGTGTAATATCATTGTTGCATGACGATGCGTATACCTGGTGGACAACCGCTATCTCCGGAATGGAGGATGCTGATATGACTTGGACGTTCTTTCTGAACGCGTTCAAGAGGAGGTATCTGGGTGTGCGGTACCTGGATGAAAAGAAAAGGGAATTCATGTCTCTTACTCAAGGGAGCATGTCAGTAGCTGAGTACGAGGTTCAGTTTGTCCGACACAGTCAGTACGCACTTGAGTTTATCCCTGATGAGCGGGAGAGGTGTGAACGTTTCCGTTATGGTTTGGTGACGGATGTAAAGACCTATATGCTGGCTGCTGAGTACACTGACTTTGATGTACTGGTTAGAAGAGCAAAAGACATTGAGTTGAATTTGAGTTTATCTTCTAGAGGAGCTGGTCCTAGTGCGGGCAAGCGAGCTGCTGAGTATAGTTCCGGTGGCGGATGGAACAAGAGGGGACGTGATCGGAAGAATCAGTCTTCAGCTAGGCGTGGTGGTGGAGGGCAAGGTGCGCCTGTTCAGGGAGACAGGGCGAGAGCTGATCAGAACACATGTTGGGCATGTGGATTGCGTGGTCATCTGAGGCGTGATTGTCCTCGAGCAGCGAGGGAGGTACAGGCTCCTGTTGTGTTGACCGGTAATTCGTGTTGGAACTGTGGTTCGGCGGATCACATGAAGAGAGAGTGTCCTCTGTTGGCCGGTGGTGGTCAGGGACGTGCTCCTGGAGTTGTTGCACCACAGAGAGGTTGTGGGCGCGGCCGTGGTAATTTCCAACGTAGAGAGGATGGTGGAAGGAATGTGGCTCATGTGGTAGCTGTTCAGCCTGAGGGTGGTGGCCAGGCCAGAGTGTATGCTCAGAGGGAGGGGAGGAATGACACGGATGTGATCGCAGGTACTTTCACTTTGCAATCCTTGTCATTACTTTCCTTGATTGATTCTGGATCTACACACTCATACATATTGCGTGAGCATGCTCAATTGCTTGGTTTGCCTGTTGAGTCTTTGGATGTTGGTATACGTGTAACTAGTTCTTTTGGTGAGACTGTTGTGACACGAAAGCTTTATAGAAGATGTCCATTGGTTGTGCAAGATCATGTTTTTCATGTTGATCTTATGGAATTGCCTTTCTATGGTTTTGATGTAATCCTTCGTATGGATTGGCTTGTTGAGCATCGAGCTATTGTGGATTTTGAGAATAAGCGAGTTTCGTTGAAGCTTGCGGATGATTATGAGGTAGTGGTGGTGGGTGAGAATGTGAAGTTTCTTGCCAATGTGGTGTCTACCTTGGAAGCGAGCCGGATGCTGAGGCAAGGTTGTGAAGCCTACCTAGCCTTTGTGATAAATCCTAGCTCTAAAGAGTTGCGTGTGCAAGATATCAGGATTGTGCGAGAGTTTCCTGGTGTGTTTCCGGAGGAGTTGCCTGGATTGCCTCCTAATCGCGAAGTGGAGTTTGGGATTGAGTTGTTTGAAAACACAACTCCAGTGTCCATTACTCCTTATCGAATGGCACCTAAAGAGTTGAAAGAGCTGAAGACGCAACTTCAGGAGTTGCTTGATCGTGGTTTCATTCGGCCGAGTGTGTCACCTTGGGGTGCACTGGTGTTGTTTGTGAAGAAAAAGGATGACACTATGAGAATGTGCATCGATTACCATCAACTTAACAAGTTGACTGTCAAGAATCGGTATCCATTGCCGAGAATTGATGATCTTTTTGATCAATTTCGGGGAGCAGCTGTGTTCTCTAAAATTGACTTAAGGTCAGGGTATTATCAGCTGAAGGTGAAGGATGTGGATGTGCCAAAGACAGCCTTCAGGACGAGGTATGGGCATTATGAGTTTCTTGTGATGCCGTTTGGTTTGACGAATGCTCCAGCAGCTTTCATGGACATGATGAATAGAGTGTTCCATGAATTCTTGGATAAATTTGTTGTGGTGTTCATTGATGATATTCTCGTGTACTCTCGTACTGAGGAAGAGCATGAGGGGCATTTGAGAATTGTGTTGCAAGCTTTGTTGGAGAATCAGCTTTATGCCAAGCTGAGTAAGTGTGAGTTCTGGCTTAGAGAAGTTGTGTTTCTTGGTCATGTGGTCTCTGCTGAAGGAATTCGTGTTGATCCTCAGAAGATTGAGGCAGTGATGAATGGGAAGCCTCCTAAGTCTGTTCATGAAGTCCGTAGTTTCCTTGGTTTGGCGGGGTACTATCGGAGGTTCGTGGATGGGTTTTCAAAGATTGCTGCACCTTTGACGAAGTTGTTGCAGAAGGATGTTAAGTATGAGTGGACGGAAGCGAGACAACATGCTTTTGAGAAGCTTAAGGCAGCTTTGACGCAAGCTCCTATCTTGGTTCAACCTGAATTAGGGAAAGAGTTTGTGGTGTATAGTGATGCGTCCTACGTTGGTTTGGGATGTGTGTTGATGCAAGAGGGTAAGGTGGTGGCTTATGCATCGCGTCAGTTAAAGGTGCATGAGCGCAATTATCCTACGCATGACATTGAGTTAGCTGCGGTGGTTTTCGCTTTGAAAATTTGGAGACATTACCTGCATGGTGAGAAGTGTACTGTGTACACGGACCACAAGAGTTTGAAGTATCTGATGTCTCAGAAAGAGTTGAATCTTAGGCAACGACGTTGGGTGGAGCTACTTAAGGATTACGATTTGACGATCGAGTACCATCCGGGTAAAGCTAATGTTGTAGCGGATGCCTTGAGTAGGAAGGTAGCAGTGGAGTTGAGGGCTATGTTTGCCAGTTTGAGCATTTCGCGTGATGGTGGTCTTGTGGCTGAGTTGCAAGTAAAACCATCCTTGATTCAGTTGATTAAGGAAAAGCAGTTGTTGAATGATTCCTTGGTGCCACATGTTCAGGATATTGCAGAGGATAGGCCATCGGATTTCTGCTTTTATGATGATGGAGTTTTATGCTTTGGAAGTCGGATAGTAGTGCCCAGTGATGCTGAGTTGAGGCGTGCTATTCTGACTGAAGCTCATAGTAGTCCTTTTGCTATGCACCCTGGTAGTACTAATATGTACCGTGATCTTCGTGATGAGTACTATTGGGTGGGTTTAAAGAAAGATGTTGCTGAGTTTGTAAGCAAGTGCATGGTATGTCAGCGAGTTAAGGCTGAGCATCAGTTTCCTTCAGGGTTGTTGCAACCGTTGAGGATTCTTGAGTGGAAGTGGGAGAGGATTACCATGGACTTCGTGTCTGGTTTGCCTTTGTCGCCATCGAAGAAGAATTCGGTGTGGGTGATTGTGGATCGCCTGACGAAGTGTGCGTATTTCTTGCCCGTGCATACTACGTACACTTTGGATAAGCTTGCGGAGCTGTACATTGCTGAGATTGTGCGGCTGCATGGTGTGCCAAAGTCGATTGTGTCGGATAGGGATCCGAGGTTTACATCGGGTTTCTGGCAGTGTTTGCATCAGGCTTTGGGTACACGGTTGAATTTCAGTACATCTTATCATCCGCAGTCGGATGGACAGTCTGAGCGTGTTATCCAGGTGTTGGAGGATATGTTGAGGTGCTGCGTGATTGAGTTTCAGGGTTCGTGGGAGAAACATTTGCCTTTGGTGGAGTTTGCCTATAATAATAGTTATCAGGCAAGTATTCAAATGGCACCTTATGAAGCTTTGTACGGGAGGAAGTGTCGGACTCCTCTTTGTTGGGCTGAAACAGGTCAGAAGTTGGTTTCGATGCCCGCTTTGTTGAAAGGAACCACCGAGAAGGTGAAGCTCATATGTGAGCTATTGAAGGCAGCTTCTGATCGGCAGAAGTCTTACGCGGATTTGAAGCGTAAGGAGATTGAGTATGCGGTGGGTGACTGTGTGTTTTTGAAAGTTTCGCCTTGGAAAAAGGTGATGAGGTTTGGCCGAAAGGGTAAGTTGAGCCCTAGGTACATTGGACCATACGAGGTGATTGAGCGTGTGGGTCCTGTTGCGTATAAGTTGAGGTTACCGCAAGAATTAGAAAAGATTCATGATGTGTTTCATGCTTCTATGCTTCGGAAGTATAGATCAGATCCTTCTCATGTGATGCTTGTGGACGAAGTGGAGTTGAATCCGGATTTGACCTATGAAGAGGAACCGGTGGAGATTCTGGATTCGGATAGTAAAGTTCCTCGAGGCAAGACCATTGAGTTGGTAAAGGTGTTGTGGAAGCATCGTGGTGCTGAGGAAGCCACGTGGGAACGGAAGGATGACATGTTGAAGCAGTTTCCGTACCTTTTTCCTCCAGGTAAATTTCGAGGACGAAATTTCTTAAGGGGGGAGAGTTGTAACACCCCAATTTTGGGCTTGGAAGTTTAGGGTCTGAACCGGACCTGTTTAAATTACGGTTCGAATATAAAAGGTGCTTTTTAGGAAAGCCTAGTTCGGGATGCATTAAAAATATGGAAAAAATATCTAAAAATCATCTTTTATTATATATAAGAGAGTGGTGAAATGAATTTTACAAAATGGGGTTTGGAAATATGACATTTCAAGTTAGTGACTAAAATGTAATTTTTGAAAAGTTGGTGACTGTTTTAAAAGGATTGAAACTTTGAATCTTTAAGGAGCTAATTTACCCAAGGGAGGGTTTCTCCAGATTTTTCTTAAATTTTAAAGACTCATTTAATGTGATTTAATAAAAAGAAAAGAGGGAAAAGAGATATTTTAGTTTCATAACTAACTTTTGCCAAAATTTTCCCATTTCATTTTCTCTCAATTTTCCCTCAGCCAAACACATTTCCACAGCCACTTTTCCTTTGATTTTCACACCTAAAGTTGATATTTCAATCTCTTAATGATTTCTAATCATTCCTACACCAAATCCTCATCATTTGTTTTTGAATTTTCAAGGATTTTGGCTCTAAACAAGGAGAAACTCACATTTAGAGGTATGAATGTCCTTCTCCTCTAAATACTCAGTTCTTTACTGAAATTCCCAAGTTCTCAATCCTTAAATTGAGTTTTATTAAAGGTTTTAATGTTGTGTTCTTGAATTTGGCTTAAAATGCAAGATTTTGATTTAATTTTGAAGAAATTCGTAATAGATGATTGGGCTCTGTTTTGAGATGTCTTTTTGATGTATTTCGGATGTTTAAATGATGTGTAATTGAGGTTTAATCAATGCAATCCCGAATAGGTTGATTTTCCTAAGTTTTGACTTGAGAAAATGGTGGTTTTTGGGGTGATTTTGATGTTCTGTTATAGCTGGAGGTATAAGGACGTGATTAGGTCCTTTTTGGATGTTAATTGATGTTTATGAATGATTGGAATTGATGGATCTTGGCTGGGTATTGTTGTAGAGGTGTTTGGATGTGATTTCGGTTGTGTTTGGTAGACGAAATGTGAGTTTTGATGAGAACAGCGAGTTTAGGTGTTTTGGTTGAAGATTTTAATGCATGATGATGCATTAATCTTCTACTTTGATGTGTTTAAAACAGGGGAGACATCATCGGATCCTTGTGGTGTTGATCCGAAGGCTTGATCGGCGTTTCGTCAAGCTTGCGAAACGGAATCGGTGAGTGAAGTTTGGTTTTCAGCTTTGAAACCAATCTTTGAAGGTTATGGGAGCTTAGTTTAAGTCTAAACAACTTAGCTAAGCTCAAGAGTAAGTTTTTCGGAGAAACTCTCTTTTTGATGAACCATGAGATGGTTGAATGCAATGTGTTTATTTTGCATGTTTAAATTCTGTTTTGAAAGCATATTTTAGCATTTTTAATGCTGGTTTTGTAAGCCATGTGTTGAAGGATGCTCAAGGTAAGAGATCCTTGTTTTGGACATTGATAAATGTGGTTTGATGCATAGTGATGCATGATTATGTAATGGCTTTGTTTAATGCTTAAAAACAGTGGATTGATGATGGTAAATGATGTATATTGGCAAGTGATGTGTTGGTTTAAAAGTACTTGAATCGGATATAGTTAGCCGGCTATAGGATTGGGTGCACCGTGAATAAAGTCGCCTTGGATGTTGAGGGGTTGTGATTGTACCGTAAACTCCCTCCAAGAACACTAACGAGATGTCTAAGATCATAATGGTGGTTAAAATGCCATGTGAAGATCTTGTGTTGTGTGTCCCATGTTCTCGTTAGTGATGTTATACAACTACCAATTAGTGTTGTGGAGGGGGTTGTGATTGTATCGTTAAACTCCATCACGGGTGTTGAGGGGTTGTGATTGTACCGGTAAACTCCACCTTGTGTGTTTGGTAGTGTGTATGGAGCGTATGGGACAACGCTTGTAATCCGCGTATCCGATTGTGTTTTGAGTTGAAAAATGGTTGTGGATTATCACTTGAAAGCCAATATGACATGTTGATGTATTGAAGCATGAGATGCTTGGTTTATATGCATGGATGTATGATAAATGTTGTTTTGAAATTAAAGGCCTTGGAAAGGTGTTTTTACAAAGTGCATTATTGTGTTGATTCATTAGAGCTTTTCTCACTAAGCATATGTGCTTACGCTCTCTCTTTCTTGAACCAATAATGCAGAGCATTGAAGTGCTTTAAGGGCAGCAAGGAGGTCAAGGATCCAAGTGAAAGTCTAAGCTCATGTATGGTGACTATTTTCACACCACTATTAGCTTTTGGTATTTGGCAATGGGAACCTAGATTGAGTTTTTGGGAGATGTTTTGGACTCCCTAAGTTTGGTTTAATGCCTATGATGATGTTTGAAACATGTAAATGGCCATTTGGTATTTTTTTTGGGGATTTGATGATTGCTTGCTTCTCAAGCCACGCCTCTGAACCCTCGAGAGTCAACCCACAGAACTCAACTCCTCCCAAGCTACGAAGCCTCTCTAGGGGTAATCCTGTCCCGCACCCTGAGGTGGTGTTGCAGCTTGCACCCCGGCCAAAGCTGTCTGAAAAGCTCTGGCTATGGTCTGAATCAAATAGGTCATGTCTGCGCCTGCCTGACCCTGACCTGCCTGGGCTCCATAACCTCTAACAATGGCACCGGCCTGAGGCCCATTACCATCACCTCCGACTTGCACACCAGCCTGAGGCACGTTACCTTCACCACCTACTCCATTACCACCGGGAGTAGGAGGAACAGAAGGCTCACCCCTGGGTGCCTGGTCACCCACCCTAGGCTGCCCCCTCGGTCTCACCATAACGAGATAGAATCTAAAATAGCAAACACACAACATACAAGAAAAAAACGTTAGGTTAGCAAAAGGGCAAGGACTCAGGTTCTCAAGCTCGTTAAACCAAAAACCATTTTTTAACAACAACACCTAACAATGGGGACATTTGACTAACCCTTAACCAACAACAAGGCCACTAAAACATGCTCTCAAACACCGTACTAGCAAGAAAACTTCAAGCATACATGGTAAAACACTTACTGAGACATAGCAACAACATAACACATCAAACTTACCTCACTTACCTACCCGAGGTCTCAGAAACCTCAGTTATGATACCACCAAATGTAACCCCCTCGTCCCGGTCTGGACGACTGACCATTCCGAGTAGGTTACATGGGGAAAATCGAAGTGAAACCCGTTATGGTCCCGCCTCGGTTAGTAACCCTAGAAAATTTCTTTTAAACGTAATCTTATCTAAGTGCTTTAATAGATCCTATGTGAGATACGAAAGTGGAAAGACAACAAAACGATACAAAGCATACAAAACAAGCAATCTAAACAGTCCACTTTAGCCGTTACATCAGGCTGTATCGATACACTAGAAGGCCGTATCGATACGCCTTGACTTGGTCAACTACCCAAAGTCAACCTAGGGAGACCGTATCGGTACACTGGTTGACCGTATCGATACACCCTCAATGGTCAACTTCTCACGGTCAAACGATAAAAACCGTACCGATACACCCAAGACCCGTACCGATACGCCAAAATCTCGTCAATTTCTCTGATTTCCATATAGCTTTTGGTGTATCGGAACACCCCCGTGTACCAGTACGCTAAGCTTAAACTGAGGCCCAAAGTGTAGGACCGAGTCGATATAGCCCTTGGGCGTATCGATAGGCCCTGAACTGCAAGTCTCAATTTAATTGCAAAACGCACAAGGACTTAACTTTAGATGCATTTAACGACTTCACTAATAGCATACAAACCCTCATACAACACTAGGCAACCAATAATAAGCATACGTAACAATTTAAACAAACAACGGAGCATCAAACACCAAGACAAACATATTTAAGAGAAACTTGCATTCCAAACATACATGAAGGGTCTAATTAGCAAAAAGATACATGCATCTACTAGCAAGGTTTACATGCTCTCAAAATAACACATGAGCATTTAGGCAACAACATAAACATGGTTTACAAATCCATATCAAAGGCATTTACATCGAAAACCAATACATATGAGTCTAACAATGCTCATACAACACATAGCATCATCAAACCAAACATGCTAGAACATCAACAAGCCAAGATAAAGGGGTTGGACACCAACTCCATACAAGTCTAATACCCCCATTGTTTAGGAATTATTACAAAGACTTAAACCATACTTGAGCTACTCGAGAACTCCGAAAAGCTCATTCATTGCCCACTTGCCTTCTGAAACTCTAACGATCTATATGTTGGAAAAAGGAGAGCGTAAGCTTGAAGGGTTAGTGAGCGAAGCTCTAAAAAATTATCAACAATACAGTTTTCAAAACACATTTCTTAAATGAGAAGTAAACCATTTAAATGCTCGAAAAGAAGCACAAACAACACAATTACATGGTTTGCACATGCACAACCAAAACACAGTGGGACCACACATCACCGTTCGATTAGTAGTTTTCCGATGGGACCACACATCACCGTACTCTTCTACTAGTCACTACCGGTGGGACCACACATCACCATAGTTACGACAACCATCACATGAGGCTCGACACCAACAACGACTACACAACAACAAACAGAAGTAAATGCAATCCACAATTTACACAACATCACAACAATTGTTCATACACCAACACATAACAATCAAGGTAAAATTTAGCAAACTTACACTTGGGGTTTAGGTTAGCCCTCGAGGCTCCACCTAAACTCCCAAGAACCCATTTCGAAATCAAATCAAGTTCAAAACATTTCCACGCAATGATGAAACCCAACTGGAAGCTGAAACACCGATCTCAAGTCTCCAAATTCCCCAGAATTGTGCCCGAAGCCTCTCCAACGGTTTCCCTTGATTCTAACCAATCAAAAACAATACATTACTCAACTGAATCATCACAAAACACTATCACAACCCCAAACCACAACCACAAGCCAAGTTCTTACTATTTCAACCCAAAGCCAATACCATAAATCCCATTTTCATACTCCCTAATAATCTAGCAGAAAAACAATGATCCCAACACCCAAAACACCATTAAACACCCTCAAAACAACATTCTAGTATCACTATAACACCAACCCAACTCCCTTTCACAAAACCACACCAAAAACTCACATTTTCACCCCTTTAAAATACCCAAGAAAACCCATTTCGGGATTTTTGATAAAAACCCACCATTTTAAGATATATTACATCTAAGGGCAAGACTAAAACATAAATTAGCTTTACAAATCAAGACTCCATCAAAAACCCATTAAAACTTCTCACTCTTACTTCAAAACTTGAAAACTTCAAAAACTTTAAAAGTGATTTCTATGAAAAACTATAGCTATATGAAAGTTGGAAATGATGAGGAGAAATCAAAAATATGCTTACCTTGAAGAGAGCCCTTGAAATGATGAAGAGATTTGATGAAATAGTGCTTGGGGGTTAAGGGGGTTTTGACGTGAATTTTTTGAGAAAGAAGAAGATGAAAACATTTTCAAAAGTCTCCTTTTCCTCGGCTTATTTTCCTTTATTTTCAAAATACCAGTTTGCCCTTAATGAGCCACAAACCCTTTTTAATTAAAACTAAAGCCCAGTTTAATTTAAAACGAGCCCACAACTCAAACCCGATTCACTCGTGTAACATCTGACCCCTAAACCCGGGGCATTACATGACCGCGTATCAGTGATTGGGTATTGAATTTTCATATGCATCAGACATTATATCATTATGATTTGGATTTATCGGAATTAATTTGTTTTTAAAAGAATTTATTAGATAATAATAAAAAATATTGTTTGGTTTTTAGGTTTGTTTGCACTCTAGAGGCACACTAAGCTCTTTAGCTTATACCCCATAGTTTCTCTTTCAGATATATTCAGACCCTCTTAGGCAACTCGGTACTTGGAGCATCTCGCTTTTTTACTCGGATTTTTTTTCATTAAGTGTGAATTCTCTTTAATTATTTCAGACTATTGTTTTAACATTATTTTGGAATATTTATGTAATCAGACTTTTAGACTGTTTATAATTTGGATTTTGATAGATGCATGCTTTTATAGAGTTATTTTTAGATATTTAAATAAACTATAAGAATAATGTTTATATGATTACCTTTTATAACAATTGAGGTGTTAAGAAGTATATTTACTTTCTAGAATAATTGTGTACTTGAAAACATTTAAACCTAAGATTTATAACTTGAGGGATGAGTTTTCAGGTGCGACATCCTAGATTCGGCTCATTTCTTCTAGGTCGAGTTTTGGGGGTTACATTTAGTGGTATCAGAGCTTAGGTTCAACCCTCGGACTGTGCGGCTCACTAAAGTTGTTTTCAAAATATTTTCAACTTCTGCATGTATCTGAAATATTTTGGGTAAATGGGAATTTTCAGAAAAATTTACTATGGTTTCAGTTGATTTTTATTGAATTCCTTTCTAATTGTTTTAAATCCGAGACTCCAGTACCAAAAATGAATCTAGGTTATTATCTTTTGCAGATTGTTCCATGCCTTCATGTACAATTCATGTGTTGCGTTTGGTTGTGGTCGTATCGCTGTTTCTAATAGTGAACACCCGCATTGTCCTGACTAAACAGAAAATCTGAATAAGACACTTGATAATGAGGATTATTATGTGGGAGTATAGTATCATGTGAAATGTCAGGAATATATTTACTTTTCAGAATAATTGTATACTTTAAAACATTTAAACCTAAGATTTATAACTTAATGGATGAGTTTTCAGATGCTACTTCCTAGATTATGCCCATTTCTTCTAGTTAGTTTAGGGGGTTACAATAAAGTCACTTTTTCTATAAAAAAAGTCATTTACGAAAATACAGATAAATTTACAGTTTTACGGCCATATGTATCCAAACTGTTGGTTGACTAATAAAAATCTAGTAGGGATGAGTATCCAATCAAGTCAAGTCGAGTTAAAAAAATTTCAAGTTAGTTGAGTAGACAAGTCATATATTATAACTCAAACCTTTTTAAAAAAACCGTGTAAAATTTATGAAATTCAAGCTGAGTTGTTCGAGTTTCTGTTATAATTTAATTGAAATTATTTATGAAATTACGGTTCAAACCAAGTCGAGTCAAGTTTTGCTCACCTCTAGGATCATGTATTGCAGAGCCAGAGATCCATTACAGGGAAACCCTCCCAAACTAATTTACTCCATTCGCAACATCCGAATTTGAATCCACGACTTTACAATTTCTTTAACACAGCTAAATAGATATTTTATTTAGAACGAAGGCAAGATATTGCCATGATACATAAGCTTTTACAACCACGCCACATGATACAAAACAACATAAACCGCACCAACATGACCAAAACAACAAGCATTGGGGTGCTTATTTTGCAACAGAAAGAAATTAAAAGCCAACAAGTACACTAGGACATTATGCATATGTACCGAGGAGGATAAATCATAAGAGCAACACATGACTCATGGTCACAACGTTGGTCAAAAGATTCAGGATATTGGCATTACGAATGATAGAGAATGGCATAGCTCCGTTACGAGCCGCTGTCACGGTTGGAGTCATAGCAGTTGACAGCACCACTGCCATTGCGATCATAAGCAATGCAAACTTCCTGCATTCCATTTCTTGTAGTAACTAAGTGATTAGATTTGTTCTTATAGAATACGCTATTGATGAATATGTGTTGTCACCCAATACTCATTTATATAGTCGAGGTGATGGGCCTAAATCTGGGAATTCACATGATATATTTGTCTTTTGAACAATATTCATTGCATGCCAACTTGTACGAATGTAATAAATTGGACAAATATTGTAACCCCTAAACCCAGCCTAGAAGAAAAGACCAAATTTAGGAAGTCACGATTGAAAACTTTACCCTCAAGTAATAAATTTGAGGTTTAAATCATTTATAAATAATTTATTTATTAATTATCGATAAGAAACGTAAGTATCACAATTATTTTCAAAAATCCAAATGATATAAAAATATTTTAATCATTTAATAAATATATGAAATAAAATCTATAAATACATGCTGAAACATAACCCCAAAATATAAAGTTCCTCGGTCTGAAATATGTAAATGTCCCAAAACATAAAATAATAACAAACTGATAGTCTAAAATAAGTTCATACTGAATAATAAAATAATTGTATAAAATCTGAGATTCTCCAAGTACCGATTCGCCTATGGTCTGATTATCTGAAAGAGAAAACTAAGGGGGAGTAAGCTAAGAAGCTTAGTGTGTCTCTAAAGTGCAAGCAACATAAAAACAAAACAATATTTTATTTTTCAGATAAAGTCTTTTGAAAACACAGTAAATCCGATAAATCCAAATCATAATGATATAATACCCAACTATCCGATATCATAAAGAGTGGAGGATACCCTCACCAGAGTGGAGGTTTCCCTCGCTTTTTCCGAACATAGTTCCAATCCCATGACACATTGATATGATATGAAAAACAGAAATCCGAACTCTTACACGAGTTAAATTTTCCTAGAATCCGATGCATGATTTAAAAACATAATTTAGTATGCCATTATGATGTTTCCAAAATCATTCCCAATCACAATAAATCAAATAATAAATCAAGAAGAGTATAAAAATAAGCACGCAAATATATAGCACAGTAAGAAACACACCTCGCAACAATAAAGCTCTAACGACGAACAAAGGGCGGTTGCGGTTTCGATGTATGGTGATGGCAGCGTCAATCAGAGATAAATTCATAAAGCATGGGACAACTAACAATTAAAAAAGACGTAAGGAAGAAACCAAAATAAATTAAAATTCACTTTAAAAAAGACGTAAGGAAGAAACCAAGTTTGATAAAAATTCTTATTTAGTCCCTCATAAAATTTAGGGTTCTAAATTAAAATTCTCAAATCATTAGGGTTTTAGGAATTATGGATTTTAAAATTAGAGTTTTAAATTAGGAATTTTTTTCGAATCTAGGGTTTACAATTTGAGCGTAATTTTGGGGACCTTACAACTCTCCCACCCTTAAAAGAAATTTTGTCCTCAAAAATTTCAGACTTAATGATGTTTAGATAAAAGTTTAAAAGAGCATTTCGAATTAGGTTACGAATGACAACACAAAATTTTCAAATAGGCTTTAAACTCAAATTTATAGGAACAAGTATCATCATGATCGGTCGCTAATCTAGAGCTCCTACGAGATGACATAATAGTCTATCTATAAAAGGAATTAACCTAGATTTAGAGTTGGTACTTGGAGTTTCTACTCAAAATATATATTTTACAACTCTCCCACCCTTAAAAGAAATTTTGTCCTAAAAATTTTCAGACTTAATGATGTTTAGATAAAAGTTTAAAAGAACATTTCGAATTAGGTTACAACACAAAGTTTTCAAATAGGCTTTAAACTCAAATTTGTAGGAACGAGTATGATCATGATCGGTCGCTAATCTAGAGCTCCTACGAGATGGCATAATAGTCTATCTATAAAAGTAATTAACCTAGATTTAGAGTTGGTACTTGAAGTTTCTACTCAAAACATATATTGTATTTAATTCTTTAAAATAATAAATTTATCAGAAAATCTCATTTTTGCCCCAAAACATCTAATATGCATGCAAAAATCATTTTCGGTTTAAAAGTTTAAGTGAGCCTCACTGTCCGAGGGTTGAACTGGGCTCTGATACCATTAAATGTAACCTTCTAAATTCGGCCTAGAAGAAAAGAATGAATTTAGGAAGTCACGATTGAAAACTTTACCCTCAAGTAATAAATTTTAGGTTTAATTCATTTATAATATAATTTATTTATTAATTAACAATAAGTGTCGTAAATATCACAATTATTTTCAAAAATCCAAATGTTATAAAAATATTCTAATCATTTAATAAATATATGAAATAAAATCTGTATATACATGCTGAAACATAACCCCAAAATATAAAGTTTCTCCGTCCGAAATATGTAAATGTCGCAAAACATAAAATAATAAAAATCTGATAGTCTAAAATAAGTTCATACTGAATAATAAAATAACTGGATAAAATATGAGATTCTTCAAGAACTGATTCACCTATGGTCTGAGTATCTGAAAGAAAAACTAAGGGGGAGTAAGCTAAAGAGCTTAGTGTGTCTCTATAGTGCAAGCAACACAAAAACAAAACAATATTTTATTTTCAGACAAAGTCTTTTGAAAACACAGTAAATCTGAAAAATCCAAATCATAATGATATGATGTCCGATGCATGACTCAATACCCGACTATCCGATATCATACAGAGTGGAGGATTCCCTCGCCATAGTGGAGGTTTCCCTCACCAGAGTGGAGGTTTCCCTCGCTTTTTCCGAACATAGTTCCAATCCCATTACACAAAGATATGATTTGAAAAACATAAATTCGAACTCTTACGAGAGTTAAATTTTCCGAGAATTCGATGCTTGGGTTAAAAACATAATTTAGTATTCCATTATGATGTTTCCAAAATCATTATCAATCACAATAAATCAAATAATAAATCAAGCAGAGTATAAAATACAAGTACACAAATATATAGCACAATAAGAAACACACCTCGCAACAATAAAGCTCTAACAACGAACAAAGGGCCGTTGTAGTTTCGATGTAAGGTGATGGAAGCGTCAATCTGAGAGGAATTCATAAAGCATGGGAACAACTAAGAGTGAAAACACTTTACAACTTAAGGCTTAGGTTTATTTCTGTAAGTAATAACTATATGGCTATATATATAGTTGAATGGTGGTAATCTAAACAAATTAGGTTTAGAATATAATAATAATAATAATAATAATAATAATAATAACAACAACAACAACAACAACAACAACAACAACAACAACAACAACAACAACAAGAATTTAAGTTGAAAAAGGAGAGTCAATTCAACCGTGAGAAAAAGGGAAATAGAATTCAATTTGAAATTAAAAGGTTATATATATATATATATATATATTTATTTATATATATATATATTAAACAATTAAAAAAGACAGAAGGAAGAAACCAATATAAATTAAAATTCAATTTGATAAAGGGTTATTTATGGAGTCAGTCCTTAAACATTCAAAAAATTTCATATAGACTTCTAAGTTTGATAAAAACTCTTATTTAGTCCCTCATAACATTTAGGGTTCTGAATTAAAAATTCTCAAACCATTAGGGTTTGAGGCATTATGAATTTTAAAATTAGGGTTTTAAATTAGGAATTTTGTTCGAATTTAGGGTTTACAATATGGGCGTAATTTTTGGGGTGTTACAACTCTCCCACCCTTAAAAGAAATTTTGTCCTCAAAATTTTCAGACTTAATGATGTTTAGATAAATGTTTAAAAGAGCATTTCGATTTAGGTTACGAATGACAACACAAAGTTTTTAGATTGGCTTTCAATTCAAATTTATAGGAACGAGTATGATCACGATCGGTCGCTAATCTAGAGCTTCTACGAGATAGCATAATAGTCTATCTATAAAAGGAATTAACTTAGATTTAGAGTTGATACTTGGAGTTTCTATTCAAAATATATACTGTTTTAATTCTTTAAAATAATAAATTTATCAGAAAATCTCATTTTGCCCCAAAACATTTAATATGCATGCAAAAATCATTTTCGGTTTAAAGTTTTAAGTGAGCCCTACAGTCTGAGGGTTGAACTGGGCTCTGATACCACTAAATGTAACCCCCTAAACTCGGCCTAGAAGAAAAGACCAAATTTAGGAAGTCACGATTGAAAACTTTACCCTCAAGTAATAAATTTTAGGTTTGAATCATTTATAAAATAATTTATTTATTAATTAATTATAAGTATCGTAAATATCACAATTATTTTCAAAAATCCAAATGTTTTAAAAATATTCTAATCATTTAATTAATATCTAAAATAAAATCTGTAAATACATGCTGAAACATAACCCCAAAATATAAACTTCCTCAGTCTGAAATACGTAAATGTCCCAAAACATAAAATAATAACAATCTGATAGTCTAAAATAAGTTCATACTGAATAATAAAATAACTGGATAAAATCTGAGATTCTCCAAGTACCGATTCACCTATGGTCTGAGTATCTGAAAGAAAAAGTAAGGGGGAGTAAGCTAAAGAGCTTAGTGTGTCTCTAAAGTGTAAGCAACACAAAAATAAATCAATATTTTATTTTAAAGATAAAGTCTTTTGAAAACACAGTAAATCCGATAAATCCAAATCATAATGATGTGATGTCTGATGCATGACTCAATACCTGACTATCTGATATCATACAAAGTAGAAGATGCCCTCGCTAGAGTGGAGGATGCCCTCGCCGGAGTGGAGGTTTCCCTCACCTGAGTGGATGTTTCCCTAGCTTTTTCCGAACATAGTTCTAATCCCATTGTACAATGATATGATTTGAAAAACATAAATCTGAACTCTTACGAGAGTTAAATTTTCCGAGAATCTGATGCTTGGTTTAAAAACATAATTTAGTATGCCATTATGATGTTTCCAAAATCATTCTCAATCACAATAAATCAAATAATAAATCAAGAAGAGTATAAAACATAAGTACACAAATATATAGCATAGTAAGAAACACACCTCGCAACAATAAAGCTCTAACGATGAACAAAGGGCGGTTGAGGTTTCGATGTAACCCCCTCGTCCCAGTCTGGCCGGATGACCGGTCCGAGTGAGCTACACGGGGAAAACCGAGTGAAAACTCCCTAAGGAACTCTCCCTCGGTTAGCAACCCTATATTTTTTTTTCATTTTGAATCTTGTCTAGATGAGAATTACATCCTAAGTGATCATACAGCGGAAAAATATTTACGAAGCAATCAAACGAACCCAAACTAACATTTAAAAGCCCATTTTAAAACTTAAACTGCAGGCGGTATCGATACCCTTAAGGGGTGTATCGATACCCCTTGACTAGGTCAACAGGGTTTGGTCAACCCGTGGAGACCGTATCGATACCCCCAAGGAGTGTATCGATACCCTCCCCTAAAGTTGACTTCCCACGGTCAACGCCAAGATAACGGTATCGATACCCTAGGGGCCAGTATCGATACCGAGATTGACAGTGGCTCCAGTGACCAAAAAGGTATCGATACTCTCCCTCGACTATCGATACATGAGGCCTGAAACCAAAAGGCAGTATCGATACCAGACCAACGGTATCGATACCCCAGCTACGAACTTGCAGGTTTGAGCTGATTTAGGGCATAAGGGGACCCCTAAATCCCTCTAACACTTCAACCAACACACTATCATCAATCCCTAAGGCAAGCCAACCATAAAAGCATGCTTTCACAAGAACAAAAGGGCATTAAACAACCCAAAGAGGTACACATACAATCAAGCAATTTAGGCATTCCAACAAACCTAAGCATCTATGCATAGCATTCAAAAAGGCAATTTAGCATATAAGGTCATCCAAGCACGTAAGATTTCATGCCTTAGCAACCAAACAAATAGACATTCAAGGCATGCAACAACAAAGATATTTATAGATCAAACAAGGCATCCAATAATCAAACCAATATCGACATACATCAAAACCTATCCCATTGCTTGACTATTACATTAATTTACTCAAAACTCATACATTGAGCTCACCAAAAGCAACACTTGGAGACCTTTCCTTGCCCTTGCCACCCACAAGCTATTTATATGCATTGTCGAACAAAAGAGAGCGTAAGCATAAAAGCTTAGTGAGGGTGAGCTCTTTAAAAACAAACCTCGACAATGCAGGGTCTAAGCACGAGCTACAACCAAGATAAAATGCATGTTCTTACCTCCGGTCCACACAAGCCATAATTATAAATGATGCATGAACATATAATCAATATCATGCCATGCTCAACATGTTTAAACCCACAACATATGATATCGCATATATTAAACCATGTTAGCAACACATCCCAAATCACATTGGTTCACAATTAACCACATATTGGCAACATAAACCACAATCCGTATTGGCACCTAGCTATGACTCGAATACACGGATAACCGTTGGAACTCACATCCAACAACACAACCATTACCTGGCGGTGGGATTCCACTCATCACCGTTCACGCGGAGGGGATTCCACTCATCCTCACGCCTCATTTCACGCGGAGGGGATTCCACTCATCCTCACGCCCGTCGATGGGATTCCACTCATCACCGACTAATGTAAATAAAATTTCCGGGCATACCCGTACTCCTCCTTGGTGACTCAACGCCACCAAGGCCACGCGCGACTTTTGACTCATGTGTACACACTAACATCCTAATGATCGATCATTTGTACCCAAGCATACTAGTGCCAATACTAATACATTCCACAATACCATTTATTAACAACTTCCGTGCTTAGCACGTACTCACCATGACTTACTATCATGCACAAACCACATTTCCATGCCTAGCATGTACTCACCATGATCCTCGGATCAAGCAATCACCTCATAATCTCATTTCACATGACAACACACATGAACATCATTAACAACCATATCACATCATATTTTGCACACATGAATAACCATATCATACCTATCATCAACATACATACAACAATGCATCCAACATGCTTCAACATACATGTACACAACATATATATAACAAACACCATCACGATTTAACACGAGGCATATACAACCATTAAAGAGTGCAACCAAAGTCTCTAATCAAAGCTTGGGATTAGGCTACCACTCTAATCCCAACTCTAGGTGGGTTTACCAAGCCCATCCTAGGTTCACATGCTTGAACCAATACTCAAAACCATTTCAAAAACATTTAACCACTCACCTAAGCTCCCAAGCTCAAAGACCAAGCAAGCGACCGTTCTTCAAATTCCCGGATTCACTTCCAATGCTTCACCGATGCCCAAACTCGGTTCTAATCAATCTCAAACACAAACAAAACATTCATAATCAATATCTCATCATCGGAATCAACCCGGATTAACATTATCAAGCATCCAACACTCAAAATCAACCCCAAAACAGGATTTCCGAGCAACCCTTAACACCCACTGATTTCTCCCATTTCAAACACCTAAACAAGCATCAATTACAACCAAAATGATCCTCATATATCATACTACCTACAGCCCCCAAAATCCAACACTAAACAGCCCCAAATCCCACTTTAAAACCCTCAAAAAACCCTCTCAAAGCCCAATTCCGAAAATTTCCAAAACATTCAAAATTCATATATGATATTCCATTTGACTCCCTTTTACCACAACTAAGTATATTAAATCAAAATACTTCACTTAACAACTTAAAAATCACATTTTTAATCAAAATATTCAAAAAAGACATTTCCTAAAACTTCCATGGAAATGAAAGAGAAGGGTACTTTTATGAAGGGGAGGATGAGGGGAAGTCAAAAATACTCTTACCTTTCAAAACGGAGCTGAAACGATGAAGGGAGGTGATGGAACAGTAACTTCAATGGCTTGGGATGTTTTTGTCGTGATATTTGGGAGAGAGGGAGAAGATGAGTGAATTTTGGGGGTTTTATTTGTTTTGTTTTAATTTAAAAGCCCAATGACCTTTTTGCCCTTAATGAAATGGATTATTCACAAGGACATAGGTTCCATGGCCATTTGGGGTTTAATTCCAAAACTTAGTCCATCACCGATTTAATTAGTTGAAAACCAACCCGGACCATTATTTAAATTTTAAAACCGAACCCGGAATAATATTAAAATATTATTTTCACCTAACCCCTAAACCCGGGTGTTACAACTCTCCCCCACTTAAGGAATTTCGTCCCCAAAATTCATCGATCACGGAGGGCCACTGAAACATGCACCTCCACGTATTCCTCTCCTACCACAACATACTAACCGACTCGAAAGACTTACCACGCAACACTTGCTATCTTACACTATGATCTCAACTGATTCTTCAAGGCATGCCAATTTCAAACTCAACTCAATCTCTTCAACAAACATAGCACGGAACATGTCTGACTCATACTCCCGAATTATAGGTTCACAGACACATCACAAACCTCTTTCTAACTCTGGTGGTAACCGCAACAAATAAACAACTGTACTAGCCCGATTCACAATCTCATACAACATTGGTTGAACACTTGACTCGTAACTTTCTCTGACTGATTCTCTGTCTTCAACAGGTAACCAAACACTATACCAACGTCTTCAAAAATGATCTAGTTGAAATCTCGAATCTCTATTACTCGCTTCTATTATGAACCTTCCACGGATGTAACAAACTAGAAGAAACTGAAGCTCGGTCTTGACACGCTGACAATTTACACACTTACTCTCATATTGAACCACATTATTCATCCACTCAATCTAGAAACACTCATCTTCAACCCACACTACGTCTTCATACTACTCAGATGCAATACAAATGAACTACTGTGTGCTTCGGTCAAATCAATATGTCTCAAAACACTATGTCAATCTGTACAACTATTCTGTCTCTGAAATACAAAACTCTATCGTCTCTGAACTGTATTCTGAAGGTCTTCCTTCTACTATGCCTTGCACGTGAGGTGCCAAGAATCTGTCTTGCAACTGTTTCTCTTCAAACATTCTGACTCAGCGTAGGCTCAACATGAAACGCGGCCACAAGAATACTGGCATTCGGCAAATACAACTCGCAACCCAACTACTAATCTAACAACAATTACAACTCGGAACATCGGTTGCTACGGAGGCTATCTTCGGATGGTACTCGATCTTGATATTACAGTCTTCAAGCGGTTCTAACACTTCATGCTGTTCAAGTTTTCACCATTCCTAAGTCTTCAAATATTTCAAGTTCTGATGATTCGTACATACTCACTGTGCATTCTTGCTATACAAGCTTTGTCTCTAAGTCTTCGAAGCAAATACAACTGTAATTAACTCTATGTCTCATATCGGATAACTCTTCTCACAATCTTCCAACTAGCTTGATGAACAAGCCACAATCTTCTGTCTTGCATAAGCATACAACCTAACTCTACATGTAACACATCACTATGGTTCGCAAACTCTTTTTCTGTTATAGACTGATTCAAGGTCGAAGCTCTCTTCAAAGTTTCTTTCGGTTTCTCAAGGGCTCATTGTCTCGCATCTAACCACACAACTGAACATTCTTCGGTATCAATCTGACAAAAGAGCAGTTATCTTCGAACGGCTATTTACAAACTTCCAGTAGTAACACTGCTAGACTTAGCACTATAGGTTCTGTCACAGTCTTCAATTTCTTCAAACTCACATCTTCTTTTGTCTTTTCAAGATTTGTTCTACTACACTCGGCTAATTTTCGTGTCCTAGGAGAACGTCTTCATTAACTCGGAGTTCACGCTGGCTCAACTTGGCATACCACTGATTCTCTAATAGAATCTACCACACTAACTTCAAAACTTGTCATGATGTTCCTCGGTACTTGAATATACTCACGTGACATCTAGAAGAGCTACTACAACTGATCAAGAAACTCAGGAAAATATTCTGTTCAACATCTCTATGAAGGTAACTAATACACTGGTCAAACAAAGCGGCATAACTCAGAGCTTAAGGCGATTACATCTTGCCCCTAAAGCTGTATTTGGTACTTCAAATTTCTCACCTTCATCTGGTAGAAGCGGATCTCAAATTAATCTTCAAATAGACTGAAGCACACACTAACTGATCAACAAATCACTGGCACTCAGAAACAGATACTAATCATCCACTGTCACTTGTTTCGACTGTATATAATCTGAACACATTCTCATACGGTCACTCTTCCTTCTTCACAAATTACACCGTAGAACTCTGAGATGATGCACTAGGCCTAATGAATCTAAGGTCTAACAAGTCTCGAAGCTAATTATTAAACATTCTCAATTCTTTCGGAAACCATAAGATACAGAGTAAACTAAAACTCGAGCAACTCGGAGACGACATCAATAATAAACTCTTCTTCTCTGTTAGGAGACAAACTGGGCGTTTCTTCTAAACACTTCTAGGAAGAATCACAAACTATTCTAGCATTTTGCGGTCCAATCTTCATTCAAAAATCAAATTCACCACACTTGCTAAGCAAGCCTACCAACTAAACTCAATCAACCTTTGATCTCTAAACTGGATCAACATTCAATAAGAAGCTCACATCCTCACCTACCACTACAGTCACACAAAAATCTACAATTTCAAGGCAACTCTCTCTTTGTCTCAATGTACACACTAACTATGTGCTCTTCAAGCCAAACCATGCCAAAAAGGGTACCTCGAAACCGTAAAAGACAGTTACTTCACATCTACTAGAATCACGTAACCCTGAACCACCAACAAGCATCTTCTGTACATCTTTCTGATCACTACTGTCTCCCAAAGAGGCTAGTCACATGCGTCCCTACATCTAAGGTCTCAACAAACTTATCTAATTTCTTACATGCTCACGCAAAAGGAGGTATTCGTAGAAATTGCAACTTCACATGTACGCAACTGATAGTCTTCGGTCCTCTTGTTTTCAGACTGGTTCTTCAACAGAATCTGACTCTTCTAAACTGTTCTTAGAGCATCTCGTAACTTCAAGACTCAATTCTGATCGCACACAAACAGTCTAGCTGGACTTGTTCTACCCCTACCAAACAATCCTGAAGTCAAAGCTCAAGGCTCCCTTCTCGGCTCAACTATATCGGAAGTGACTTCATCTCTTCCGCTTGCTGGAAAAACAACTCAACGTACACTGACTCAATCACACAAAAAAGCTACCACTCACGGACACTGACCGGCTGTCTTGTATTAAAATCATAGGCCAAACCCCAACGATCACCAACTAACACTTCACCAGGCATGTTCAACTTGCATACTTGCTAACGATATACAAAAGCACAGATTTTGAATCAACTGGAGGAAGCAACTTAACATTGTACCAAGGGCTTATCTGCTAAAACATCGACACCACTCTAACTCCCACTCACAAGTCTTCACTTCCCTTTTTACCAACTAACACCAGAAACGATCACATCGTCCCTCATCCACAAGAATCAACCACATAAACCGTCTCAAACGAACGAGTTGTACCTCAATCCCGGTACGACCATACCTCCCTAACTAAGGTGATGGACTCCCTCAACATAGTCCACCCTTTTCAGAAACTACAACTTCTACTTACCGAAAAACAATTTAAATAAACAACAACATCAACAGTAAAACATACAAGATTGGGTTAGCTAGGCAAGGCTTCCAAGTGGCTCAAGTATGTTTCCCTCACTTAAAATCTCTTTTTCAATGTAATAGTAGCAATGGGACTCTACTCAACATGTCTCAAACAAATCAGCACACATACATGCTCAACCAAGCATATAACAAGGCATACTTGCTAAACAAGCAACACATGCGTACGATCAAACAACATACATTCTCAATCAAACAATCACACATCACAGTATACACGGATAACAAGCAACATGCTTTCAAACAAACAATCAACATACTTGTCACATAAGCAATCACCGTGCATATCAATTCAAAACTGAAACTTACCTCACTTACCTGCCCAAGGTCTCGGTAACCTTAGGCTCTGATACCAACAAATGTAACCCCCTCATCCCGGTCTGGCCGGATGACCGGTCCGAGTGAGCTACACGGGGAAAACCGAGTGAAAACTCCCTAAGGAACTCTCCCTCGGTTAGCAACCCTATATTTTTTTTTCATTTTGAATCTTGTCTAGATGAGAATTACATCCTAAGTGATCATACAGCGGAACAATATTTATGAAGCAATCAAACGAACCCAAACTAACATTTAAAAGCCCATTTTAAAACTTAAACTGCAGGCGGTATCGATACCCTTAAGGGGTGTATCGATACCCCTTGACTAGGTCAACAGGGTTTGGTCAACCCGTGGAGACCGTATCAATACCCCCAAGGAGTGTATCGATACCCTCCCCTAAAGTTGACTTCCCACGGTCAACGCCAAGATAACGGTATCGATACCCTAGGGGCCAGTATCGATACCGAGATTGACAGTGGCTCCAGTGACCAAAAAGGTATCAATACTCTCCCTCGAGTATCGATACACGAGTCCTGAAACCAAAAGGCAGTATCGATACCAGACCAACGGTATCGATACCCCAGCTACGAACTTGCAGGTTTGAGCTGATTTAGGGCACAAGGGGGCCCCTAAATCCCTCTAACACTTCAACCAACACACTATCATCAATCCCTAAGGCAAGCCAACCATAAAAGCATGCTTTCACAAGAACAAAAGGGCATTAAACAACCCAAAGAGGTACACATACAATCAAGCAATTTAGGCATTCCAACAAACCTAAGCATCTATGCATAGCATTCAAAAAGGCAATTTAGCATATAAGGTCATCCAAGCACGTAAGATTTCATGCCTTAGCAACCAAACAAATAGACATTCAAGGCATGCAACAACAAAGATATTTATAGATCAAACAAGGCATCCAAGAATCAAACCAATATCGACATACATCAAAACCTATCCCATTGCTTGACTATTACATTAATTTACTCAAAACTCATACATTGAGCTCACCAAAAGCAACACTTGGAGACCTTTCCTTGCCCTTGCCACCCACAAGCTATTTATCTGCATTGTCGAACAAAAGAGAGCGTAAGCATAAAAGCTTAGTGAGGGTGAGCTCTTTAAAAACAAACCTCGACAATGCAGGGTCCAAGCACGAGCTACAACCAAGATAAAATGCATGTTCTTACCTCCGGTCCACACAAGCCATAATTCTAAATGATGCATGAACATATAATCAATATCATGTCATGCTCAACATGTTTAAACCCACAACATATGATATCGCATATATTAAACCATGTTAGCAACACATCCCAAATCACATTGGTTCACAATTAACCACATATTGGCAACATAAACCACAATCCGTATTGGCACCTAGCTATGACTCGAATACACGGATAACCATTGGAACTCACATCCAACAACACAACCATTACCTGGCGGTGGGATTCCACTCATCACCGTTCACGCGGAGGGGATTCCACTCATCCTCACGCCTCATTTCACGCAGAGGGGATTCCACTCATCCTCACGCCCGTCGATGGGATTCCACTCATCACCGACTAATGTAAATATAATTTCTGGGCGTACCCGTACTCCTCCTTGGTGACTCAACGCCACCAAGGCCACGCACGACTTTTGACTCATGTGTACACACTAACATCCTAATGATCGATCATTTGTACCCAAGCATACTAGTGCCAATACTAATACATTCCACAATACCATT
This sequence comes from Hibiscus trionum, assembly GCA_030270665.1. Classification (NCBI taxonomy): domain Eukaryota; kingdom Viridiplantae; phylum Streptophyta; class Magnoliopsida; order Malvales; family Malvaceae; genus Hibiscus; species Hibiscus trionum. Next base: position 4,140,634 of record BSYR01000050.1, read on the forward strand.
TATTAACAACTTCCGTGCTTAGCACGTACTCACCATGACTTACTATCATGCACAAACCACATTTCCATGCCTAGCATGTACTCACCATGATCCTCGGATCAAGCAATCACCTCATAATCTCATTTCACATGACAACACACATGAACATCATTAACAACCATATCACATCATATTTTGCACACATGAATAACCATATCATACCTATCATCAACATACATACAACAATGCATCCAACATGCCTCAACATACATGTACACAACATATATATAACCAACACCATCACGATTTAACACGAGGCATATACAACCATTAAAGAGTGCAACCAAAGTCTCTAATCAAAGCTTGGGATTAGGCTACCACTCTAATCCCAACTCTAGGTGGGTTTACCAAGCCCATCCTAGGTTTACATGCTTGAACCAATACTCAAAACCATTTCAAAAACATTTAACCACTCACCTAAGCTCCCAAGCTCAAAGACCAAGCAAGCGACCGTTCTTCAAATTCCCGGATTCACTTCCAATGCTTCACCGATGCCTAAACTCGGTTCTAATCAATCTCAAACACAAACAAAACATTCATAATCAATATCTCATCATCGGAATCAACCCGGATTAACATTATCAAGCATCCAACACTCAAAATCAACCCCAAAACAGGATTTCCGAGCAACCCTTAACACCCACTGATTTCTCCCATTTCAAACACCCAAACAAGCATCAATTACAACCAAAATGATCCTCATATATCATACTACCTACAGCCCCCAAAATCCAACACTAAACAGCCCCAAAATCCCACTTTAAACCCCTCCAAAAACCCTCTCAAAGCCCAATTCCGAAAATTTCCAAAACATTCAAAATTCATATATGATATACCATTTGACTCCCTTTTACCACAACTAAGTATATTAAATCAAAATACTTCACTTAACAACTTAAAAATCACATTTTTAATCAAAATATTCAAAAAAGACATTTCCTAAAACTTCCATGGAAATGAAAGAGAAGGGTACTTTTATGAAGGGGAGGATGAGGGGAAGTCAAAAATACTCTTACCTTTCAAAACGAAGCTGAAACGATGAAGGGAGGTGATGGAACAGTAACTTCAATGGCTTGGGAGGTTTTTGTCGTGATATTTGGGAGAGAGGAAGAAGATGAGTGAATTTTGGGGGTTTTATTTGTTTTGTTTTAATTTAAAAGCCCAATGACCTTTTTACCCTTAATGAAATGGATTATTCACAAGGACATAGGTTCCATGGCCATTTGGGGCTTAATTCCAAAACTTAGTCCATCACCGATTTAATTAGTTGAAAACCAACCCGGACCATTATTTAAATTTTAAAACCGAACTCGGAATAATATTAAAATATTATTTTCACCTAACCCCTAAACCCGGGTGTTACATTCGACGTAAGGTGATGGCAGCGTCAATCCGAGAGGAATTCATAAAGCATGGAAAAAACTAAGAGCGACAACACTTTAAAACTTAAGGCTTAAATTTATTTCTGTACGTAATAACTATTGCTATATATATAGTTGAGTTGTGGTAATCTAAACAAATTAGGATAATAATAATAATAATAATATTAATAATTTAAGTTGAAAAAGAAGAGTCAATTCAACCGTGAGAAAAAGGGGAAATAGAATTCAATTTGAAATTAAAGGGTGTAACACCCGGGTCCGGGGGGTCGGGTGGATTTAAATATTAAAATAATGTTTCAGGTTTTCCCTTTTATTTTAAAATTTTATTTAATAAGTTGGACTCGATTTTGACTTAAAGCTCGAATTTCCATGGATTTTAGAGTCTTGGATGATGGCCATTTTTCATTAATGGCAGTTTTGTAATTAAATGGCCTTTGTAAAATAAAACCACTTCTTATTTCAAATACCCAAAATTCCCATCATCTTCTACCTCCAAAACAAACAAACGTGAACTCCTCCCCTCCTTTGTTAGCCACTGTTTCATCACCATCCTCCTTCATCCTTGGTGATTTTCAAAAGGTAAGCTTACTCTCATGTTGTCCCCATCTTCCCCTTGCTACTCATGTTTTTAGTTTTCATTGAAACCCATTACTTTGTACTTTGAGATTTTTGGGTTTTAAGTAAAAAATCTAAACTTTATCAACCTTTAAGTAAGCTTTTGATTCTCTGATTTTAGACAAGTTCTTAGCATCATTAAAGGTCCAACATATATGATTTTTACAAAGTTTTAACAACATTTTCGGATATGGGTTTATTGGGGGTTTTAGAGGGGTCTAAAGTTAGATTTTGGGGCTGTTTTGGATAAGAAATCGAGGGCTGATGATAGTGTCATGGTTAAGGGTTATTTTGAAGATGTTAGATGACATTTTAGAGGTTGGAATATGGTTTTCTCGCTTGGCTTTTGGGAAGCTCGAAATTAGCACTTTTTGGTTTGTCATTAGCTTGAATTCGTGTGATTTATGCTTGGATTGTATTTCGGGTTTGCTCCATTGAATTGTGGGCTAAAATGTGATTGTTTTGATTGTGTTGGATGATTAGAGTCAAGGTTTTGTGTTGGCGAAGCCTCGGGAACGAATCCGGATAGCTTGGTGGATTGATTGGCTTGAGTTTTTGGGCTTGGATAGTCGGTGAGTGGTTCTTGGGTTTTAAATTGGTTTTCAAAATGCTTTAGTTCGAGCATATAGACCTAGGTCAGGCTTGGTAAACCCACCTAGAGTTGGGATTGTATTGGTAGTCTAATCTCAAGCTTTAGCTTAGAAAACTATGTTTGAAATTGTGAATGTTGTATTGATGCCTCATGTATTACTTGTGATTGATGTTGCTATGCATATTGTGGCTATGTGTATGATGAGGCATGATGATTTATTTATGCATTGTGATATGCACGTGTTTGATAAAACGTCGGTTGCTTGATTGTAAATCATGGTGGATACGTGCTAGGCACGAGAATTGGTAAGGATATTGTGTTATGATAAGCTTGTGTTGAGATAGTATTGGCACTAGTATGCTTGGGTACAAATGATCGATCATTAGGATGTTAGTGTGCAAACGAGTGTTGAAATACGTGCGTGGTCTTGGTGATGGTAGTCTTCAAGATGGAGTACGGGTACGTCCGGAAATCTTCATTTATATTTTAGTCGGTGATGAGTGGAATCCCATCGACGGGGCGTGAGGATGAGTGTAATCCCCTCCGTGTGAAACGGTGAAGAGTGGAATCCCACCGTAAGGTAATGTAATGGTTGAGTTGTTGGATGTGAGTTCCAACAGTATTTATCCGCGTATTCGGGTCATAGATAGGTGCCAATACGGTTTGTTAAATATGTTTCATATGGTGGCATTATGGACATGTTGAGCATCGCATGATTATGAGGTTATGTTCATGCACTTCATATAATTGTTTCATGTGGTTCCGAAGGTAAGGAAACATGCATTCATCCTTGGTTTTGTTGCTTGTGCTTGGACCCTGCATTGTCGAGTTTGTTTTATGAGCTTACCCTCACTAAGCCTTGCGTTTACGCTCTCTTTTGTTCGACAATGCAGATCCTTATTTCGTGGGTTGCTTGTGCAAGGTGAAGAGCCTCTAAGTGTGCTATTTTCTACCTTCAAGTATGGACTTTTAAGTCATTGATGTAATAGCTAAGCAATGGGATTCGAGTATGTTGTTTGTGTTAAGGAACTTGTTAAGACTCCTTTAGTATGTTGATGTTTGGCTTGTGACATGTATGTTGGCCATGTGGCCCTTATCTTTATGCTTATGTGTTTGTTCTAAGGCTTGTGAACCTTGCTTGCTTTATACCTTAATGAATGGTTGGTTATCCTTTTGGTTGCCCTTTATGTATATATGAGTTAAGTGTTTAAGCATGCTTGTAATAGGGTGTATGCCTCTAGAGTTTGTGTATGCATGTTGTGTATTGCTTCTTGAAGTCTGTAACACCCCTCGCACGGGAATGCGAGCGAGGAGCGTTACATTTGCAGCACATTATTATTCGGATTCATATTATACATATTCATGACATACATAAGCAATTCCAATTATCATAACATACTTGGCATACAAGTTTCTTTATGAAACACACTTTAGATTTATATTACATATACATGCGGAAGCTTACTCTAACCTTCAACCAAAAATGTAAACATACATATATGTGGGCTAACAAAAACCTTAACTATTACATACAAGCAATCATGTTACAACCATAACAATTACATACATGTACTAACACAACAAGATAATCATTTAATCATGCTTACACATTCAACAACCATTACATAATCATGTTACCAAACCAATTTCTTAATCTACCCTATTCGAATCATACATATAAACAAGGCTCATTCCAAAGGTACATTCGCTCTAAGCATAGCAATACATTTTAATCTTCATTTTATATCATACATCTAGATGCATATTACAATCCTATAGTTCATGTCTCATTAACACAATCAATTTTCCAAGATCACATAATCATACAAGCACACTTTAATCATATTCGGTCTCAATAGGAACATTCAAGGTTCGGCTAAATTATTATACAACTCTAATTCAATCATATGATCATTTGGTCATATAAGAAAATCATACAAGCATACTTTAAATTCCATAGCAACCATCATTCCTATATAAATATATATATATACCATGGTCCTTAGTACTTAATTACACAACCGGAGCATTAACCATGTTAAAATACATATTACATAATCAAGTTTTTAAACACAACATTTACAAGTCAAGCACCCAAAATACATGTATCATATGCATGTGACACTTATATACATCTATGCCACCAACTATAATAACGAAAAGAGTCATACTTGTGCTTGGACATCAAGGTCAGCTCTCTAGAACAATCGACTAGCTTTCGGGACTAATACCTAAAATTTTTGGAAGAAGGGAATAGAAGAGTGATAAGTACAAGGTATGTACTTAGTGAGGCAGCCCTAAACTTTACTAATTTCTATCTTTTAGAGCATTATTCAATCTTTAAGGTTACCTAACTAGGCTTTAATCAAAGTTCATCTAGTTAGTCCATCATACATAGGTAGACTTAGCTAATCTTGTAACCATTTCAAGTAACCATTGATGCAACATAAACAACATACTTTTATGTTCATTCATACATCAAGTATCAATCAAAACATTATCATATACAACATCATGCATCATTTAAAAGCATTAGCATATACAAGGCAAGTAGGCATATCAATTTCATTTCATTGGTACTTATCATTTAGGTACTTATCTTTCAAGTCATGTAACTTTTAAATATGTTGCCTTGGAAGATTAATGAACAAGGTAATCGAGTCTACGTGTGACATATGACTTTGGATACCCAAAGGTATCAATGCTTTGTAACCAACTTGTAACATGTAATCAGAGGATGCCATAGCATCAAGGTGATTTACCACCTTAAGGAATATTGGTGACTAACCACCATCCATTAACAATAATCAGAGGAGCTCAATGACTCTAAGGAATGACCTTCTACCTATAGACATTAATCAAACCAAGGTCTTATCTTAACTTATATGTTTAACAAAACCAATAGCTTGTTATTCAACAATTCACCAAACATGTAACAATATCGGACTTTATTTTAGAGCAACCATTCAATTCATGATAACATGAAAAATCAACAAGCACATATTATCATTTTCATCATGTAAACATCAAAATACAGTAGCTAAACTCATCATATAAGTTCATTTCATATGGTTTATTCAATCATTCACCCAATGTAACATATTTAGGCCAAAGTAAGCTTATCTAACTAACATAGTCAACATATCATAAGTCTTTCCTTTAATCCTTCTTCCTTAGCATTTTAGTTTTTACCAAACATTACTAGGTTCATTTCATGCTTCTTCATGTTATCTAATAATAAAAAATAACAAGGTTGGGATACTAATCCTAACACTTTAAACAAAACTACACTCACAATACTCCAAGCTAGTTTGTCTCCTTAATGATGATGCCTCTCCCTTTCTTCTTGGTTTTATCACCTCTTGATTCCTCTAATATCTCTTCACCAATATGCTCTTGAATCATATTAAAACATATATAACATCCATTAGTATCAACCTTAGCACAAAAATCCAATCAAATCAAGCAAACAACAATAAACACACAAGCTGTCCTTAACATGACAGTTTTGAGCATTGTCCACTAATCTGTCCATAACTTTTTATTCCCTAATCCAAATAAGGCATATCATACTATTATGGAAATCTTATAAACACAGCTTTAAAACCATGTATCGCTCATATTTTTAGCATTTCCCAGTTAATACAGTTTTACATTTGAAAACAGGACAATTTCAGGGCCTAATCTGTCCAAGTTTAACTTAGTGACTTTAGTGCATTTAAATCCTATATTTTACATTTCATTTGATTCTATGCTATTAACCACATTAACCTACATGTATTAACATAACAATTAAGTTCTAACATCTTTAAAAAACAGAGCATTCAAGTCCTCAATTTATCAATTTCCACAAAACAGTCCCCTTTAATCCTTTAATAATCCTACATGTGATCTAAATGCATTTAACCTACCAATTGAGACTTAATTCAAGCTTGGCCATTTAATTTTTATTCATTCCATGACTCCCCTGTTTCAAGAATAAATTCTCAGAATTTATTAACACCATTTTGACCCCTAAACATTTCAAATTTCACAATTTAATCCAGCAGATTCCAAATTCATTTAGTTTCAGTCCAGTCAACTTTTAACAACAATTCAGAGACCTATACTTAATTTTTTTTAGCAACTCATACCTCTATTCCATGCAAATTTTTTTCCTCTACAACTTTGTATAAGAACAATTTTTCCAGAAATGACTCTAACATGCTCAATTTTCCAGTTTTCTACAGGGTATCATACAAGTACGAATCTGGGCAGATTCATACCTAAGTTCATGTTCATGCAATTTTTCCAGAAATTATTCAAGTCTAAAATGAACTCAACAACTCATTAACAATTTGAATCATTTTTAAACATAATTCCAGCAACAACACACAAAGAATTCAATAATACAAATCCTATAATCTTAAGAACAAAATCGGTAACACACATCTACTTACTTGAGCTTTGAACCAACATGCATGCAAAGCTTGAAATTTTTCCAGCAATTCAACTTATTTTCTCTCTGGTTTTTCCTTTGATTTAGGTGAGTTTGGCTGAGTGAAAGTGATGAAATTTGGGTGCTTAATCCCCTTATTGCCACGTGTGTTTTGGTGTCTAAGGTGAGGACACATGGTTAGGTAATTAACCATGTATTTTCCCACTAACCTTATACATATATAATATTATTATTTCATGTTAAAATAAATCAGCCAACTACTACTTTATTTTGATTAATCATTTATACTTTAATTATTATATTTTAATCTTATATATATATATACTATATGTATGTATATATAGTTTCATAATCCCACCGAATATATATGTATACATATGTACACTAGTTACATTTCATATTATCCAACTTATATTAGTTACTCCCAAATCTTCATTATTCTAGGTTTTACATATGAATTTTCATGTTACATTTTAATCAATTTATAACCTAATATAGCTTAGTTAATGTTGTTTCATTTCAATCTTGATTAGATCGTAAAACGTTTACGTTATCCTTGTCGTTTTCTATAGTTCGAACTAGGGTACTTTTTAGGGTGTTACAACTCCCCCCCTTAAAGAAAATTCGTCCTCGAATTTTACCTAAATCGAACAGATGATGATATTGCTTTTTCATCGTGTCCTCAGGTTCCCACGTCGCTTCTTCGACGTTGTGATTCCTCCAAAGAACTTTGACAAGAGGAACACTTTTATTTCGAAGTCTTTTGATTTCTCGATCAAGGATTTGAACATGCTCTTCTTCGTATGAAAGATCGGTATTGAGTTCAACTTCTTCAGGCTCAAGAACGTGAGATGGATCAGATCGATATCTTCTGAGCATTGAGACGTGGAAGACATTGTGTATTTTATCGAACTCGTGAGGAAGAGCGAGTCGATAAGCTACAGGACCAATTCTTTCAACTACTTCAAATGGTCCGATAAACCGAGGACTTAGCTTGCCTCTTTTGCCGAATCGGAATACTTTCTTCCACGGGGAGACTTTAAGAAACACTTTATCTCTGACTTGATGTTGAATGTCTCTACGTTTCAGATTGGCGTAAGATTTTTGGTGATCGAAAGCTTGCTTCAATCGAGAATGAATGATTTGAACTTGTTCTTCGGTTTCCCGAAGCAATTGTGGTCCCAAAACTTTATTATCACCGAGTTCAGACCAACACGGAGGTGTTCGACATCTTCTGCCATACAACGCTTCAAAAGGAGCCATTTGAATCGAAGATTGGAAGCTATTGTTGTAGGCGAATTCTAGCAACGGTAGCGATTTCTCCCAGTTCTTTCCGAAGTCAATGATACAAGCTCTGAGCATGTCTTCGAGAATTTGAATTACTCGCTCGGATTGACCATCGCTTTGCGGATGGAAAGCTGTGCTAAGATTCAGTTTGGTTCCGAGAGCTTTATGTAATGATTTCCAAAATCGAGCTGTGAATCGGGGATCTCGATCGAAGACTATTGAGATTGGAACTCCATGTAAATGAATTACTTCTCGGATGTATAATTCAGCCAAGGCTTCAAGACTGAGATTCATTCTCACCGAAATGAAGTGTGCTGACTTGGTGAAATGATCAATGATCACCCAGATAGCGTCGCACTTTCTTGGAGAACAAGGAAGACCGGTTACGAAATCCATTGTGATCCGTTCCCATTTCCATTGCGGAAATTTGAGAGGTTGGAGCAAACCAGTAGGGACTTGGTGCTCGGCTTTAACCCGTTGGTAGTTCAAACATTTCGCTACAGAGTCGTTGATAGCTGTTTTCATTCCTGGCCACCAATACAAGGGCTTGAGGTCCTTGTACATCTTAACTGATCCAGGGTGGATCGAAAAAGAACTTTGGTGCGCTTCTCGTAGGACTTCATCTTGCAATTATTTGTTATTAGGGACACATATACGATCTTTGAAGTATAGACGACCGTTCGACTTAACAGAGAAGTCAGGATTAGACTCAAGCTTAGAATTGATTTTCTGAAGTTCCAGATCAATTTGTTGAAGTTCTTTGATCCTGGTGATCAGAGTAGATTGAACTTGAAGTTCATTCAGATAATTCCGAGTTTTGCATAGCCGGAAATGAGCGTTGATAGCCAAGGTAGCGAGATTCGGTTTTCGACTCAAAGCGTCGGCAACGACATTGGTTTTTTCGGGATGATAATCTATGATCAAGTCGTAATCTTTGAGTAACTCCAACCATCTTCTTTGCTGAAGGTTCAAATCCTTTTAGTGAGCAAATACTTCAGGCTTTTGTGATCAGTGAACAACTTGCATCTTTCACCGTACAGATAGTGCCGCCAAATTTTGAGTGCAAACACAATGGCCGCAAGCTCGAGATCGTGAGTTGGATAATTCAATTCGTGCGGCTTCAATTGTCGAGAGGCGTATGCAATCACGTTGCCTTCTTGCATCAGAACACAACCTAGGCCCGAGTGTGATGCATCGCTGTACACAACGAATTCTTTACCCGATCCGGGTTGAATAAGGACTGGAGCATGTGTTAGAGCTTGTTTGAGTTGGTCGAAGCTTCGTTGCTGCTTTTCCGACCACTCAAAGGTTACATCCTTTCGGAGGAGTTTAGTTAACGGTGCGGCAATCACCGAGAATCCCTTCACAAATCTTCGGTAATAACCGGCTAAGCCAATAAAACTTTGGATCTCACTCACTTTTCTCGGAGGTCTCCAATCAAGAATAGCTTGTACTTTCTTAGAGTCTACTTTGATTCCATCGGTAGAAATGATGTGTCCGAGGAATGAAACTTCGGATAACCAAAATTCACAGGTAGTAAACTTGGCGTATAATTGGTGATCTCAGAGCGTTTGAAGTACAATCCGAAGATGATCATCATGTTCTTCCTTGTTCCGGGAATAAACAAGAATGTCGTCGATAAATACAACAACGAACTTGTCGAGATAGGGTTTGAATACTCGATTCATCAAATCCATGAATGCAGCAGGGGCGTTTGTTAGACCGAACGACATCACTAGAAACTCGTAATGTCCATATCGAGTTTGGAAGGCTGTTTTGGGCACATCTTCTTCTTTTACCCATATTTGGTAGTATCCGGACCGAAGATCAATCTTGGAAAACACGGCTGCGTTTTTTAGTTGATCATATAGATCTTCGATTCTCGGTAGCGGATACTTGTTCTTGATAGTGACTTTGTTCAATTGTCGGTAATCGATACAGAGCCGCATCAAACCATCTTTCTTTTTTACGAACAAAACAGGGGCACCCCAGGGAGAGATGCTCGGTCGAATGAATCCCTTGTCTTCGAGCTCTTGTATCTGCTTCTTCAATTCTTTCAGTTCAACCGGTGCCATACGATAGGGAGCAATGGACACAGGATTAGTTCCGGGTTGAACTTCAATCTTAAATTCGACTTCCCGAGTTGGAGGAAGACCAGGGAGTTCCTCAGGAAAAACATCAGCAAATTCAGATATAACAGGCATTTCTGGCAAACCGAAATCAAGCTCATCTTGTAATGCCATAGCAGCAAAAATAGTAGTCGGTTTCTTGTCTATCAACATAATGGATTCTTTTCCTAAACCTCGTAAATACAACCTACGGTTTTTCCAGTCTACCCATGCTTCATGTTTTCCCAACCAGTCTAGTCCTAAAACTAGATCAAATTTACATTTAGGAAACACATAAAGATTACAAGGAAGGGTACATTTCGGATTGTTATCTGAAAATCTTTACAAATCAAATTTATAGGCATACTACCTCCTATAGGGTTCGAAACAATTAGCCCAGTTTGTACAGTTTCAGGTTTCACTTTAAGTTCATCTAACAAGTATGAGCATATAAATGAATGGGTTGATCCCGAATCTATCAAAGCGTAAACAAGTTTAAGGTTAAGTTCAACCGTACCCGCAATGACATCGAGAGACTTTTCTTCTTCTTTGCCACGAATGTGATAGACACGAGCTGGGGCTCGAGATTCCTGATAGGTAGTGGCTTTTGAATGAGCAGCCCTGCCTTTCCCCTGATTACCCGATTGAGCTTGTCTCGGGTTCTTGTTTCGACCAGATGGTGCTGGGGTCGGATTAGAGTGACGAGTAGAAGTTTGGTCATCCTTCTTCGGACAATCACAAATATAATGATCATTGCCTCCACAGGCGAAGCAGAGATTAGACTGAAATCAGCATTGGCTGAAGTGGTGTTTTTGACAGAATTTGCAAGTAGGTGTCCTTTCAGATTTTCCAGTGCTGTTAACAGAAACCACCAAAATTGCCATCTTGTTTGAGGACAGAGGTCGATAATCATTCTGAGTGACAGGTGAATAAGTAGAGAAGGACTCATTCTGGTGCTTCGGCCTCTTCGACCACCGGGACTTACTGTCACCTTTCTTACCCTTGTCCGGACGATAACTACTCTTTCGCTTTTCTGCGACCCTCATCGTAGCTTCAGTAGAAATAGCTCGGTTCACAAGAGTTTGAAAGTTTGTGAGACCAAGAGCAGTAAACATCGATTTTAGCTCGTCGTTCAGACCACCGACGAACTTACGACATTTCTCTTCTTCAGTCTTAATGTAAGCAGCTCCGTATTTGCAATATTTGTACAAATCAGCAACATATTGTTCAATTGGCCGATTGGCCTGCTTCAAGTAAAGGAATTTATTTCTGCAGTCGGCCAGATATTGCTCGCTAATGAACTTCTTCTTAAACTCATCAACGAAGAAGTCCCAAGTCACTGACTCAGCAGGGGTAGTCAGGATCGTGGTTTCCCACCAGCTTAAGGCGTCTTCTGATAAAATAAGGAGACTGCACACTTGAGTTTATGTTCATCTGAACATTTGAGTTGCTTAGTCAAGATCTAGATAGTTTTATCGAGCCACTACTCACCTTTTTCCGGTTTCTCGATATCAAGGCCACTAAAAGGAGTAGCTCGGTGTGAAGCGAGCTTGTCGATCGGGAATTGAGATGGTGCAACAGCAACCGAGGCTGCTCGTACACCTGTTGCAAAGTGATCGAATATTTCTTTGACACTGATAAAACATTCCCGACGAACAGTTTCGATGGTCGCATTGTCCAAAGGAGGAGGGACTTGTACTCGAGGTTGCTCTCGAGGTTGTTCAGATTCAACCGGGGGTCGCATAGCAACGCTATCCCCGTTCTTAGTAGAAGATCCTTGGGGACTCTCATCGTCCCGAGCTAAGTTGGTAGCGGACATTCTATAAGGAATTAAGACGAAAGTTCGGAATTAGAGAGCGAAGTCACAAATAATTCAATATAAGACTCCTAGGTGGCATAGTGTAACCCTATATGATGCATGACATATTAGGACAAATTTTACGATCTATAACCTAAAGCTCTGATACAAATTTATGTAACACCCCTCGCACGGGAATGCGAGCGAGGAGCGTTACATTTGCAACATATTATTATTCGGATTCATATTATACATATTCATGACATACATAAGCAATTCCAATTATCATAACATACTTGGCATACAAGTTTCTTTATGAAACACACTTTAGATTTATATTACATACATATACATGCGGAAGCTTACTCTAACCTTCAACCAAAAATGTAAACATACATATATGTGGGCTAACAAAAACCTTAACTATTACATACAAGCAATCATGTTACAACCATAACAATTACATACATGTACTAACACAACAAGATAATCATTTAATCATGCTTACACATTCAACAACCATTACATAATCATGTTACCAAACCAATTTCTTAATCTACCATATTCGGATCATACATATAAACAAGGCTCATTCCATAGGTGCATTCGAACTAAGCATAGCAATACATTTTAATCTTCATTTTATATTATACATCTAGATGCATATTACAATCCTATAGTTCATGTCTCATTAACACAATCAATTTTCCAAGATCACATAATCATACAAGCACACTTTAATCATATTCGGTCTCAATAGGAACATTCAAGGTTCGGCTAAATTATTATACAACTCTAATTCAATCATATGATCATTTGGTCATATAAGAAAATCATACAAGCATACTTTAAATTCCATAGCAACCATCATTCCTATATATATATACCATGGTCCTTAGTACTTAATTACACAACCTGAGCATTAAGCATGTTAAAATACATATTACATAATCAAGTTTTTAAACACAACATTTACAAGTCAAGCACCCAAAATACATGTTTCATATGCATGTGACACTTATATACATCTATGCCACCAACTATAATAACGAAAAGAGTCATACTTGTGCTTGGACTTCAAGGTCAGCTCTCTAGAGCAATCGACTAGCTTTCGGGACTAGTACATGAAATTTTTGGAAGAAGGGAACAGAAGAGTGATAAGTACAAGGTATGTACTTAGTGAGACATCCCTAAACTTTACTAATTTCTATCTTTTAGAGCATTATTCAGTCTTTAAGGTTACCTAACTAGGCTTTAATCAAAGTTCATCTAGTTAGTCCATCATACATAGGTAGACTTAGCTAATCTAGTAACCATTTCAAGTAACCATTGATGCAACATAAACAACATACTTTTATGTTCATTCATACATCAAGTATCAATCAAAACATTATCATATACAACATCATGCATCATTTAAAAGCATTAGCATATACAAGGCATGTAGTCATATCAATTTCATTTCATTGGTACTTATCTTTCAAGTCATGTAACTTTTAAATATGTTGCCTTGGATGATTAATGAACAAGGTAATCGAGTCTGCGTGTGACATATGACTTTGGATACCTAAAGGTATCAATGCTTTGTAACCAACTTGTAACATGTAATCAGAGGATGCCATAGCATCAAGGTGACTTACCACCTTAAGGAATATTGATGACTAACCACCATCCTTTAACAATAATCAGAGGAGCTCAATGACACTAAGGCATGCCCTTCTACCTATAGACACTAATCAAACCAAGGTCTTATCTTAACTTATATGTTTAACAAAACCAATAGCTTGTTATTCAACAATTCACCAAACATGTAACAATATCGGTCTTTATTTCAGAGCAACCATTCAATTCATGATAACATGAAAAATCAGCAAGCACATATTATCATATTCATCATGTAAACATCAAAATATAGTAGCTAAACTCATCATATAAGTTCATTTCATATGGTTTATTCAATCATTCACCCAATGTAACATATCTAGGCCAAAGTAAGCTTATCTAACTAGCATAGTCAACATATCATAAGTCTTTCCTTTAATCCTTCTTCCTTAGCATTTTAGTTTTTACCAAACATTATTAGTTTCATTTCATGCTTCTTCATGTTATCTAATAATAAAAAATAACAAGGTTAGGATACTAATCCTAACACTTTAAACAAAACTACACTCACAATACTCCAAGCTAGTTTGTCTCCTTAATGATGATGCCTCTCCCTTTCTTCTTGGTTTGATCACCTCTTGATTTCTCTAATATCTCTTCACCAATATGCTCTTGAATCATGTTAAAACATATATAACATCCATTAGTATCAACCTTAGCACAAAAATCCAATCAAATCAAGCAAACAACAATAAACACACAAGTTGTCCTTAACATGGTAGTTTTGAGCATTGTCCACTAATATGTCCATAACTTTTTATTCCCTAATCCAAATAAGGCATATCATACTATTCTGGAAAGATTATAAACACAGATTTAAAACCATGTATGTCTCATATTTTTAGCATTTCCCAGTTAATACAGTTTTACATTTGAAAACATGACAATTTTAGGGCCTAATCTGTCCAAGCTTAACTTAGTGACTTTAGTGCATTTAAATCCTATATTTCACATTTCATTTGATTCTATGCTATTAACCACATTAACCTACTTGTATTAACATAACAATGAAGTTCTAACATATTTAAAAACAGAGCATTCAAGTCCTCAATTTAACAATTTCCACAAAACAGTCCCCTTTAATCCTTTAATAATCCTACATGTGATCTAAAAACATTTAACCTACCAATTGAGACTTAATTCAAGCTTGGCCATTTAATTTTTATTCATTCCATGACTCAACTGTTTCAAGCATAAATTTTCAGAATTTATTAACACCATTTTGACCCCTAAACATTTCGAATTTTACAATTTAGTCCAGCAGATTCCAAATTCATTCAGTTTCAGTCCAGTCAACTTCTAACAACAATTCAGAGACCTATACTTAACATTTTTTTAGCAACTCATACCTCTATTCCATGTAAAATTTTGTCCTCTACAACTTTGTATAAGAACACTTTTTTCAGCAATGACTCTAACATGCTCAATTTTCCAGTTTTCTACAGGGTATCATACAAGTACGAATCTGGGCAGATTCATACCGAAGTTCATGTTCATGCAATTTTTCCAGAAATTATTCAAGTCTAACATGAACCCAACAACTCATTAACAATTTGAATCATTTCTAAACATAATTCCAGCAACAACACACAAAGAATTCAATAATACAAATCCTATAATCTTAAGAACAAAATCGGTAACACACATCTACTTACTTGAGCTTTGAACCAACATGCATGCAAAGCTTGAAATTTTTCCACCAATTCAACTTATTTTCTCTCTGGTTTTTCCTTTGATTTAGGTGAGTTTGGCTGAGTGAAAGTGATGAAATTTGGGTTCTTAATCCCCTTATTGCCACGTGTGTTTTGGTGTCTAAGGTGAGGACACATGGTTAGGTAATTAACCATGTATTTTCCCACTAACCTTATACATATATAATATTATTATTTCATGTTAAAATAAATCAGCCCATTGCTACTTTATTTTGATTAATCATTTATACTTTAATTATTATATTTTAATCTTATATATATATATACTATAGGTATGTATATATAGTTTCATAATCCCACCGAATATATATGTATACATTTGTACACTAGTTACATTTCATATTATCCAACTTATATTAGTTACTCCCAAATCTTTATTATTCTAGGTTTTACATATGAATTTTCATATTACATTTTAATCAATTTATAACCTAATATAGCTTAGTTAATGTTTTTTCATTTCAATCTTGATTAGATCGTAAAACGTTTACGTTATCCTTGTCGTTTTCTATAGTTCGAACTAGGGTACTTTTTAGGGTGTTACAAAGTCTTTGGGGTTGTTTGGGATCGTTTAGAGATGCTTAAAATTGGTTTTGGAAACTCACTAGTTGCAGGCGTTTTGGAACGAGGGAGGTTGTTTCGGAACGGGTGTGGTTCTAGGGTTACCCATATCGGGACACTTTTCAGTACGGTTTGAAACTGTGAACCCCTATTCCGATACGTGTACCGAAACGTTTTTGCTACAATAAAGGCCTTTTCTAGAACGTGTTTTGGAACGTCTAGGCGAAATGGTCCCATGTACCGAAACTGGGTGGATACGTATCAGTACAGGTGATTGGCTTTTTGAACTAGGGCCCGTGTATCGAAACGGGCAAGCCTATTTCGAAACACATGCCTGAATTTTGGGCTTTTGGCATCTCTAAAGGTTCTCAAGTGCTGGGCTTAGGCCCTATTTGATGTTAGCTTCCTTGTGAGCCATGTTTGTAACTGTTTATGTGTGTTTTGGTCGTGATTGCAAGAAATTGGATTAACTTGACGATTGGTAAATTTAAATTAACTTATGATCTTTGTCTCGTCGTGCCCTTGTTTTCTACTGTCGTTTGTCTCATGTAGGATGAATGAAAGCATTTAGACAAGATAATGATAAAAGAATTTTCCTTGGGTTGCTAACCGAAGGGGAGCCTTAACGGGTTTCACTTCGGTTTTCCCCGTGTGACCCACTCGGACCGGTCAGCCGCCCAGATCGGGACGAGAGGGTTACACTTGTTGGTACCAGAGCCTTAGGTTTCCGAGACCTCGGGCAGATAAGTGAGGTAAGTTGAATTCTTGTATTGCAATTTCACGGTGTTTGCTTGCCATGTAAGAAAGTTTGCTTGCTTATCAAATATGCGTTGATGCTTGTTTAATTGATCGTATGTGTGCATTGTTCGAAGCATGTTGATGTGTGATTTGTCCGTTAAGTGTTGAGTAGAGTCCCATTGCTTCTATTACATCGGAAAAAGATATTTTTAAATGAGGGAAACATACTTGAGCCACTTGGACCCTTGATCTTGCTAACCCGATTTTGTATGTTGTTGTTGTTGTTGTTGTTGTTGTTGTTGTTGTTATCTGTGAGCTGTTATGTCGATGCCTAGAGGTAGACCAAGGCTGGTTCGTTAGGAACCCCATATTGCGGCTCTTGCTGTTGAGCCGGTGGTTGAGGTAGAGGCTCCTATGGTAGAGCCTGTTGTTGGAGTCAGAGCTCCTCCTCCTCCACCACCACCACCTCCTCAGCTCGATGTGGAAGGTGAGGCTAGAGCTGAGGGAGCGGGACCTCAGGTTGGCCAGGGTGGCCAAGGTCTTGCGGAGATAGACATGGCTATGATAGTTCAGGCTATAGCAGGAGCGTTTCAGGATGCAGTTGCCGGAGCTCAGGCTGTAGCACAGCCGTGAGGAGATGATGCTAGCTGTAACACCCCAATTTTGGGCTTGGAAGTTTAGGGTCTGAACCGGACTGGTTTAAATTACGGTTCGAATATAAAAGGTGCTTTTTAGGAAAGCCTAGTTCGGGATACATAAAAAATATGGAAAAATATCTAAAAATCATCTTTTATTATATATAAGAGAGTGGTGAAATCAATTTTACAAAATGGGGTTTGGAAATATGACATTTCAAGTTAGTGACTAAAATGTAATTTTTGAAAAGTTGGTGACTATTTTAAAAGGATTGAAACTTTGAATCTTTAAGGAGCTAATTTACCCAAGGGAGGGTTTCTCCAGATTTTTCTTAAATTTTAAAGCCTCATTTAATGTGATTTAATAAAAAGAAAAGAGGGAAAAGAGATATTTTAGTTTCATAACTAACTTTTGCCAAAATTTTCCCATTTCATTTTCTCTCAATTTTCCCTCAGCCAAACACATTTCCACAGCCACTTTTCCTTTGATTTTCACACCTAAAGTTGAGATTTCAATCTCTAAATGATTTCTAATCATTCCTACACCAAATCCTTATCATTTGCTTATTGAATTTTCAAGGATTTTGGCTCTAAACAAGGAGAAACTCACATTTAGAGGTATGAACGTCCTTCTCCTCTAAATACTCAGTTCTTTACTGAAATTCCCAAGTTCTCAATCCTTAAATTGAGTTTTATTAAAGGTTTTAATGTTGTGTTCTTGAATTTGGCTTAAAATGCAAGATTTGGATTTAATTTTGAAGAAATTCGTAATAGATGATTGGGCTCTGTTTTGAGATGTCTTTTTGATGTATTTTGGATGTTTAAATGATGTGTAATTGAGGTTTAATCAATGCAATCCCGAATAGGTTGATTTTCCTAAGTTTTGACTTGAGAAAATGGTGGTTTTTGGGGTGATTTTGATGTTCTGTTATAGCTGGAGGTATAAGGACGTGATTAGGTCCTTTTTGGATGTTAATTGATGTTTATGAATGATTGGAATTGATGGATCTTGGCTGGGTATTGTTGTAGAGGTGTTTGGATGTGATTTCGGTTGTGTTTGGTAACCGAAATGTGAGTTTTGATGAGAGCAGCGAGTTTAGGTGTTTTGGTTGAAGATTTTAATGCATGATGATGCATTAATCTTCTACTGTGATGTGTTTAAAACAGGGGAGACATCATCGGATCCTTGTGGTGTTGATCCGGAGGCTTGATCGGCGTTTCGGCAGGCTTGCGAAACGGAATCGGTGAGTGAAGTTTGGTTTTCAGCTTTGAAACCAATCTTTGAAGGTTATGGGAGCTTAGTTTAAGTCTAAACAACTTAGCTAAGCTCAAGAGTAAGTTTTTCGGAGAAACTCTCTTTTTGATGAACCATGAGATGGTTGAATGCAATGTGTTTATTTTGCATGTTTAAATTCTGTTTTGAAAGCATATTTTAGCATGTTTAATGATGGTTTTGTAAGCCATGTGTTGAAGGATGCTCAAGGTAAGAGATCCTTGTTTTGGACATTGATAAATGTGGTTTGATGCATAGTGATGCATGATTATGTAATGGCTTTGTTTAATGCTTAAAAACAGTGGATTGATGATGGTAAATGATGTATATTGGCAAGTGATGTGTTGGTTTAAAAGTACTTGAATCGGATATAGTTAGCCGGCTATAGGATTGGGTGCACCGTGAATAAAGTCGCATTGGATGTTGAGGGGTTGTGATTGTACCGTAAACTCCATCCAAGAACACTAATGAGATGTCTAAGATCATAATGGTGGTTAAAATGCCATGTGAAGATCTTGTGTTGTGTGTCCCGTGTTCTCGTTAGTGATGTTATACAACTACCAATGAGTGATGTGGAGGGGGTTGTGATTGTACCGTTAAACTCCATCACGGGTGTTGAGGGGTTGTGATTGTACCGGTAAACTCCACCTTGTGTGTTTGGTAGTGTGTATGGAGCGTATGGGACAACGCTTGTAATCCGCGTATCCGATTGTGTTTTGAGTTGAAAAATGGTTGTGGATTATCACTTGAAAGCCAATATGACATGTTGATGTATTGAAGCATGAGATGCTTGGTTTATATGCATGGATGTATGATAAATGTTGTTTTGAAATTAAAGGCCTTGGAAAGGTGTTTTTACAAAGTGCATTATTGTGTTGTTTCATTAGAGCTTTTCTCACTAAGCATATGTGCTTACGCTCTCTCTTTCTTAAACCAATAATGCAGAGCATTGAAGTGCTTTAAGGGCAGCAAGGAGGTCAAGGATCCAAGTGAAAGTCTAATCTCATGTATGGTGACTATTTTCACACTACTATTAGCTTTTGGTATTTGGCAATGGGAACCTAGATTGAGTTTTCGGGAGATGTTTTGGACTCCCTAAGTTTGGTTTAATGCCTATGATGATGTTTGAAACATGTAAATGGCCATTTGGTATTTGTTTTGGGGATTTGATGATTGCTTGCTTTTCATTATAGGATGCATGCCTATAGACTTGTGGTTTTTCCTAAATGATGCTTTGATTGAGCTTTGATGATGCAAGTATGTTCCTTTAATGTTTGATGAATTGTTGGCATGATGTGGAAGTCATATGTATGTGTTTGGTGGGTCGGAAGTGTGAAAAACAGACTTTTCTGCTGTTTCTGGGCAAGGTGTTTCGAAACACCCTTGCCTGTTTCGAAACAGGTGCATATTTTGGCCTGGGTGTTTCGAAACGGGCTGAGGTGTTTCGAAACACTTTGGCTACTTCCAAGGGGTGTTTCTGAACGGCCTAGACCCGTTTCGGAACACGTGATCGTTGGGCACTGATTTGAATGGATTTGAGGTTTGCAAGCTTTACGTTTTAGTCCTGATTTTTGTATGTGCAATTGGTTGAGTTTGAAATGTCCGTTTGAGGCGAAATTTGGCAGAGAGGTATGAAACATGACTAATTTCATAATGGTAATTTAAAAATTGGTAAAGTCCTCTTAATTTCCATATTTTACATTTTGGTCCTAAATTTGTATGTTGTGCAATTGAGTCCTTTACTGTTTTCCGATTGCTGTGATTTTTGAGTATGCTTATCTCAAGAGTACACCTAAGGTTAAAATGCATTTAGACAAAGTTAAAAATAAAAAAAGGGTCGTTAATCAAGGTTGACTTTCGGGTTGACTTTGGTTTTCCCCGTGTAATCTTCGTAGTTCGGGTCAACCGTCTAGGCCGGGCTAACGGGGTTACATTTGGTGGTATCAGAGCTGAGTTCTTGAGTATTTGGGAATGGTTATGTGGGTGATATGTGTATGATTGCTTGTATACTTGTTGAGTGAAAGTATGATGTATGCTTTGTAAAAAAATGTTGCAATTGTGGTGTATGCTGTGGTGAATCATGTTAGAGGGACCCATTGCCATATCAAAGCTAATGATATGATTTGTTTTAATTGGAAATGAGCTTGAGTACTTGGATTGCTTACCTTGCTGAGCCTGACTATGTTTATTACATTTGTGAATGCATTGTATAGTAAATGGGACCTCGTAGAGAGACGAGGATTAATACGCGAGCTATGGCTCAAAATGAGAACGAAGAGAATGCTGAAAATGTAGTGGACTTACCTCCTCCACCCGGTGGTGGTGATGCTGGGGGTGAGGGAGCTGGTGCTGGGGTCGCTGGACCTGAAGCTGGTCAGGGGCAAGCCGCTCCTGACATGACAGTGCTGATTCAAGCTATTGCTGGAGCCTTTCAGGCGGCGGTAGCTGGAGCTCATAGAGCTGGGCATCAGGGAGATGCTAATGTTAGACTACCTCTGGAACATTTGCGCAGTCTGGAGGGACTGAGTTCAGGGGTTTGTCTGCTGAGGGTTCCGAGTCTTGGTTGGAAAGTACCAAGAGAATTTTGGGACAAATGAACTGCAATGAAGTGCAGAAGCTGGGCTGTGTAATATCATTGTTGCATGACGATGCGTATACCTGGTGGACAACCGCTATCTCCGGAATGGAGGATGCTGATGTGACTTGGACGTTCTTTCTGAACGCGTTCAAGAGGAGGTATCTGGGTGTGCGGTACCTGGATGAAAAGAAAAGGGAATTCATGTCTCTTACTCAAGGGAGCATGTCAGTAGCTGAGTACGAGGTTCAGTTTGTCCGACTCAGTCAGTACGCACCTGAGTTTATCCCTGATGAGCGGGAGAGGTGTGAACGTTTCCGTTATGGTTTGGTGACGGATGTAAAGATCTATATGCTGGCTACTGAGTACACTGACTTTGATGTACTGGTTAGAAGAGCAAAAGACATTGAGTTGAATTTGAGTTTATCTTCTAGAGGAGCTGGTCCTAGTGCGGGCAAGCGAGCTGCTGAGTATAGTTCCGGTGGCGGTTGGAACAAGAGGGGACGTGATCAGAAGAATCAGTCTTCAGCTAGGCGTGGTGGTGGAGGGCAAGGTGCGCCTGTTCAGGGAGACAGGGCGAGAGCTGATCAGAACACATGTTGGGCATGTGGATCGCGTGGTCATCTGAGGCGTGATTGTCCTCGAGCAGCGAGGGAGGTACAGGCTCCTGTTGTGTTGACCGGTAATTCGTGTTGGAACTGTGGTTCGGCGGATCACATGAAGAGAGAGTGTCCTCTGTTGGCCGGTGGTGGTCAGGGACGTGCTCCTGGAGTTGTTGCACCACAGAGAGGTCGTGGGCGCGGCCGTGGTAATTTCCAGCGTAGAGAGGACGGTGGAAGGAATGTGGCTCATGTGGTAGCTGTTCAGCCTGAGGGTGGTGGCCAGGCCAGAGTGTATGCTCAGAGGGAGGGGAGGAATGACACGGATGTGATCGCAGGTACTTTCACTTTGCAATCCTTGTCATTACTTTCCTTGATTGATTCTGGATCTACACACTCATACATATTGCGTGAGCATGCTCAATTGCTTGGTTTGCCTGTTGAGTCTTTGGATGTTGGTATGCGTGTAACTAGTTCTTTTGGTGAGACTGTTGTGACACGAAAGCTTTATAGAAGATGTCCCTTGGTTGTGCAAGATCATGTTTTTCATGTTGATCTTATGGAATTGCCTTTCTATGGTTTTGATGTAATCCTTGGTATGGATTGGCTTGTTGAGCATCGAGCTGTTGTGGATTTTAAGAATAAGCGAGTTTCGTTGAAGCTTGCGGATGATTATGAGGTAGTGGTGGTGGGTGAGAATGTGAAGTTTCTTGCCAATGTGGTGTCTACCTTGGAAGCGAGCCGGATGCTGAGGCAAGGTTGTGAAGCCTACCTAGCCTTTGTGATAAATCCTAGCTCTAAAGAGTTGTGTGTGCAAGATATCAGGACTGTGCGAGAGTTTCCTGGTGTGTTTCCGGAGGAGTTGCCTGGATTGCCTCCTAATCGCGAAGTGGAGTTTGGGATTGAGTTGTTTGAAAACACAACTCCAGTGTCCATTACTCCTTATCGAATGGCACCTAAAGAGTTGAAAGAGCTGAAGACGCAACTTCAGGAGATGCTTGATCGTGGTTTCATTCGGCCGAGTGTGTCACCTTGGGGTGCACTGGTGTTGTTTGTGAAGAAAAAGGATGGCACTATGAGAATGTGCATCGATTACCGTCAACTTAACAAGTTGACTGTCAAGAATCGGTATCCATTGCCGAGAATTGATGATCTTTTTGATCAATTTCGGGGAGCAGCTGTGTTCTCTAAAATTGACTTAAGGTCAGGGTATTATCAGCTGAAGGTGAAGGATGTGGATGTGCCAAAGACAGCCTTGAGGACGAGGTATGGGCATTATGAGTTTCTTGTGATGACGTTTGGTTTGAAGAATGCTCCTGCAGCTTTCATGGACATGATGAATAGAGTGTTCCATGAATACTTGGATAAATTTGTTGTGGTGTTCATTGATGATATTCTCGTGTACTCTCGTACTGAGGAAGAGCATGAGGGGCATTTGAGAATTGTGTTGCAAGCTTTGTTGGAGAATCAGCTTTATGCCAAGCTGAGCAAGTGTGAGTTCTGGCTTAGAGAAGTTGTGTTTCTTGGTCATGTGGTCTCTGCTGAAGGAATTCGTGTTGATCCTCAAAAGATTGAGGCAGTGATGAATTGGAAGCCTCCTAAGTCTGTTCATGAAGTCCGTAGTTTCCTTGGTTTGTCGGGGTACTATCAGAGGTTCGTGGATGGGTTTTCAAAGATTGCTGCACCTTTGACGAAGTTGTTGCAGAAGGATGTTAAGTATGAGTGGACGGAAGCGAGACAACATGCTTTTGAGAAGCTTAAGGCAGCTTTGACGCAAGCTCCTATCTTGGTTCAACCTGAATCAGGGAAAGAGTTTGTGGTGTATAGTGACGCGTCCTACGTTGGTTTGGGATGTGTGTTGATGCAAGAGGGTAAGGTGGTGGCTTATGCATCGCGTCAGTTAAAGGTGCATGAGCGCAATTATCCTACGCATGACATTGAGTTAGCTGCGGTGGTTTTCGCTTTGAAAATTTGGAGACATTACCTGTATGGTGAGAAGTGTACTGTGTACACGGACCACAAGAGTTTGAAGTATCTGATGTCTCAGAAAGAGTTGAATCTTAGGCAACGACGTTGGGTGGAGCTACTTAAGGATTACGATTTGACGATCGAGTACCATCCGGGTAAAGCTAATGTTGTAGCGGATGCCTTGAGTAGGAAGGTAGCAGTGGAGTTGAGGGCTATGTTTGCCAGTTTGAGCATTTCGCGTGATGGTGGTCTTGTGGCTGAGTTGCAAGTAAAACCATCCTTGATTCAGTTGATTAAGGAAAAGCAGTTGTTGGATGATTCCTTGGTGCCACATGTTCATGATATTGCAGAGGATAGGCCATCGGATTTCTGCTTTAATGATGATGGAGTTTTATGCTTTGGAAGTCGGATAGTAGTGCCCAATGATGCTGAGTTGAGGCGTGCTATTCTGACTGAAGCTCATAGTAGTCCTTTTGCTATGCACCCTGGTAGTACTAAGATGTACCGTGATCTTCGTGATGAGTACTATTGGGTGGGTTTAAAGAAAGATGTTGCTGAGTTTGTAAGCAAGTGCATGGTATGTCAGCGAGTTAAGGCTGAGCATCAGTTTCCTTCAGGGTTGTTGCAACCGTTGAGGATTCCTTAGTGGAAGTGGGAGAGGATTACCATGGACTTCGTGTCTGGTTTCCCTTTGTCGCCATCGAAGAAGAATTCGGTGTGGGTGATTGTGGATCGCCTGACGAAGTGTGCGCATTTCTTGCCTGTGCATACTACGTACACTTTGGATAAGCTTGCGGAGCTGTACATTGCTGAGATTGTGCGGATGAATGGTGTGCCAAAGTCGATTGTGTCGGATAGGGATCCGAGGTTTACATCGGGTTTCTGGCAGTGTTTGCATCAGGCTTTGGGTACACGGTTGAATTTCAATACATCTTATCATCCGCAGTCGGATGGACAGTCTGAGCGTGTTATCCAGGTGTTGGAGGATATGTTGAGGTGCTGCGTGATTGAGTTTCAGGGTTCGTGGGAGAAACATTTGCCTTTGGTGGAGTTTGCCTATAATAATAGTTATCAGGCAAGTATTCAAATGGCACCTTATGAAGCTTTGTACGGGAGGAAGTGTCGGACTCCTCTTTGTTGGGCTGAAACAGGTCAGAAGTTGGTTTCGATGCCCACTTTGTTGAAAGGAACCACCGAGAAGGTGAAGCTCATATGTGAGAGATTGAAGGCAGCTTCTGATCGGCAGAAGTCTTACGCAGATTTGAAGCGTAAGGAGATTGAGTATGCGGTGGGTGACCGTGTGTTTTTGAAAGTTTCGCCTTGGAAAAAGGTGATGAGGTTTGGCCGAAAGGGTAAGTTGAGCCCTAGGTACATTGGACCATACGAGGTGATTGAGCGTGTGGGTCCTGTTGCGTATAAGTTGAGGTTACCGCAAGAATTAGAAAAGATTCATGATGTGTTTCATGTTTCTATGCTTCGGAAGTATAGATCGGATCCTTCTCATGTGATGCCTGTGGAGGAAGTGGAGTTGAATCCGGATTTGACCTATGATGAGGAACCGGTGGAGATTCTGGATTCGGATAGTAAAGTTCCTCGAGGCAAGACCATTGAGTTGGTAAAGGTGTTGTGGAAGCATCGTGGTGCTGAGGAAGCCACGTGGGAACGGAAGGATGACATGTTGAAGCAGTTTCCGTATCTTTTTCCTCCAGGTAAATTTCGAGGACGAAATTTCTTAAGGGGGGAGAGTTGTAACACCCCAATTTTGGGCTTGGAAGTTTAGGGTCTGAACCGGACCTGTTTAAATTACGGTTCGAATATAAAAGGTGCTTTTTAGGAAAGCCTAGTTCGGGATGCATTAAAAATATGGAAAAATATCTAAAAATCATCTTTTATTATATATAAGAGAGTGGTGAAATGAATTTTACAAAATGGGGTTTGGAAATATGACATTTCAAGTTAGTGACTAAAATGTAATTTTTGAAAAGTTGGTGACTGTTTTAAAAGGATTGAAACTTTGAATCTTTAAGGAGCTAATTTACCCAAGGGAGGGTTTCTCCAGATTTTTCTTAAATTTTAAAGACTCATTTAATGTGATTTAATAAAAAGAAAAGAGGGAAAAGAGATATTTTAGTTTCATAACTAACTTTTGCCAAAATTTTCCCATTTCATTTTCTCTCAATTTTCCCTCAGCCAAACACATTTTCACACCTAAAGTTGAGATTTCAATCTCTAAATGATTTCTAATCATTCCTACACCAAATCCTCATCATTTGCTTATTGTGTTGTTTCATTAGAGCTTTTCTCACTAAGCATATGTGCTTACGCTCTCTCTTTCTTGAACCAATTACGGTTCGAATATAAAAGGTGCTTTTTAGGAAAGCCTAGTTCGGGATGCATTAAAAATATGGAAAAATATCTAAAAATCATCTTTTATTATATATAAGAGAGTGGTGAAATGAATTTTACAAAATGGGGTTTGGAAATATGACATTTCAAGTTAGTGACCAAAATGTAATTTTTGAAAAGTTGGTGACTGTTTTAAAAGGATTGAAACTTTGAATCTTTAAGGAGCTAATTTACCCAAGGGAGGGTTTCTCCAGATTTTTCTTAAATTTTAAAGACTCATTTAATGTGATTTAATAAAAAGAAAAGAGGGAAAAGAGATATTTTAGTTTCATAACTAACTTTTGCCAAAATTTTCCCATTTCATTTTCTCTCAATTTTCCCTTAGCCAAACACATTTCCACAGCCACTTTTCCTTTGATTTTCACACCTAAAGTTGAGATTTCAATCTCTAAATGATTTCTAATCATTCCTACACCAAATCCTCATCATTTGCTTATTGAATTTTCAAGGATTTTGGCTCTAAACAAGAAGAAACTCACATTTAGAGGTATGAACGTCCTTCTCCTCTAAATACTCAGTTCTTTACTGAAATTCCCAAGTTCTCAATCCTTAAATTGAGTTTTATTAAAGGTTTTAATGTTGTGTTCTTGAATTTGGCTTAAAATGCAAGATTTGGATTTAATTTTGAAGAAATTCGTAATAGATGATTGGGCTCTGTTTTGAGATGTCTTTTTTATGTATTTTGGATGTTTAAATGATGTGTAATCGAGGTTTAATCAATGCAATCCCGAATAGGTTGATTTTCCTAAGTTTTGACTTGAGAAAATGGTGGTTTTTGGGGTGATTTTGATGTTCTGTTATAGCTGGAGGTATAAGGACGTGATTAGGTCCTTTTTGGATGTTAATTGATGTTTATGAATGATTGGAATTGATGGATCTTGGCTGGGTATTGTTGTAGAGGTGTTTGGATGTGATTTCGGTTGTGTTTGGTAGCCGAAATGTGAGTTTTGATGAGAGCAGCGAGTTTAGGTGTTTTGGTTGAAGATTTTAATGCATGATGATGCATTAATCTTCTGCTTTGATGTGTTTAAAACAGGGGAGACATCATCGGATCCTTGTGGTGTTGATCCGGAGGCTTGATCGGCATTTCGGCAAGCTTGCGAAACGGAATCGGTGAGTGAAGTTTGGTTTTCAGCTTTGAAACCAATCTTTGAAGGTTATGGGAGCTTAGTTTAAGTCTAAACAACTTAGCTAAGCTCAAGAGTAAGTTTTTTCGGAGAAACTCTCTTTTTGATGAACCATGAGATGGTTGAATGCAATGTGTTTATTTTGCATGTTTAAATTCTGTTTTGAAAGCATATTTTAGCATGTTTAATGCTGGTTTTGTAAGCCATGTGTTGAAGGATGCTCAAGGTAAGAGATCCTTGTTTTGGACATTGATAAATGTGGTTTGATGCATAGTGATGCATGATTATGTAATGGCTTTGTTTAATGCTTAAAAACAGTGGATTGATGATGGTAAATGATGTATATTGGCAAGTGATGTGTTGGTTTAAAAGTACTTGAATCGGATATAGTTAGCCGGCTATAGGATTGGGTGCACCGTGAATAAAGTCGCCTTGGATGTTGAGGGGTTGTGATTGTACCGTAAACTCCATCCAAGAACACTAATGAGATGTCTAAGATCATAATGGTGGTTAAAATGCCATGTGAAGATCTTGTGTTGTGTGTCCCGTGTTCTCGTTAGTGATGTTATACAACTACCAATGAGTGATGTGGAGGGGGTTGTGATTGTACCGTTAAACTCCATCACGGGTGTTGAGGGGTTGTGATTGTACCGGTAAACTCCACCTTGTGTGTTTGGTAGTGTGTATGGAGCGTATGGGACAACGCTTGTAATCCGCGTATCCGATTGTGTTTTGAGTTGAAAAATGGTTGTGGATTATCACTTGAAAGCCAATATGACATGTTGATGTATTGAAGCATGAGATGCTTGGTTTATATGCATGGATGTATGATAAATGTTGTTTTGAAATTAAAGGCCTTGGAAAGGTGTTTTTACAAAGTGCATTATTGTGTTGTTTCATTAGAGCTTTTCTCACTAAGCATATGTGCTTACGCTCTCTCTTTCTTGAACCAATAATGCAGAGCATTGAAGTGCTTTAAGGGCAGAAAGGAGGTCAAGGATCCAAGTGAAAGTCTAAGCTCATGTATGGTGACTATTTTCACACCACTATTAGCTTTTGGTATTTGGTAATGGGAACCTAGATTGAGTTTTCGGGAGATGTTTTGGACTCCCTAAGTTTGGTTTAATGCCTATGATGATGTTTGAAACATGTAAATGGCCATTTGGTATTTGTTTTGGGGATTTGATGATTACTTGCTTTTCATTATAGGATGCATGCCTATAGACTTGTGGTTTTTCCTAAATGATGCTTTGATTGAGCTTTGATGATGCAAGTATGTTCCTTTAATGTTTGATGATTTGTTGGCATGATGTGGAAGTCATATGTATGTGTTTGGTGGGTCGGAAGTGTGAAAAATAGACTTTTCTGCTGTTTCTAGGCAGGGTATTTCGAAACACCCTTGCCTGTTTCGAAACATGTGCATATTTTGGCCTGGGTGTTTCGAAACACTTTGGCTAATGCCAAGGGGTGTTTCTGAACGGCCTAGACCCGTTTCGGAACACTTGACCGTTGGGCACTGATTTGAATGGATTTGAGGTTTGCAAGCTTTACGTTTTAGTCCTGATTTTTGTATGTGCAATTGGTTGAGTTTGAAATGTCCGTTTGAGGCGAAATTTGGCAGAGAGGTATGAAACATGACTAATTTCATAATGGTAACTTAAAAATTGGTAAAGTCCTCTTAATTTCCAGATTTTACATTTTGGTCCCTAAATTTGTATGTTGTGCAATTGAGTCCTTTATTGTTTTCCGATTGCTATGATTTTTGAGTATGCTTATCTCAAGAGTACACCTAAGGTTAAAATGCATTTAGACAAAGTTAAAAAGAAAAAAAAGGGTCGTTAATCAAGGTTGACTTTCGGGTTGACTTTGGTTTTCCCCGTGTAATCTTCGTAGTTCGGGTCAACCATCTAGGCCGGGCTAAGGGGGTTACACTAGCTTACCCTTAGAGAGGCTCTGTAGCCTCGGAGCGGATGAGTCCAGGGGATCTACACCTGAGAGATCAGAGTTATGGCTAGAGAAGATGGTTCGTATTTTGGCTCAGATGGGATGTGTTGGGGCTCGTAAGTTGGGCTGGGTGGTTTCGTTGCTTCAGGGTGATGCCTACACCTAGTGGGTAACCATTACTACGGACGTGCCTAAGGCCGAGATCAGTTGTAATTTCTTTGAGACTGCTTTCAGAAAGAGATATTTAGGCCTACAATATTTAGATGAGTAGAAGAGGGAGTTCATGGCTCTTGTTCAGGGAGACGCATCAGTGACATATTACGAGATCCGCTTTGTCCGTTTGAGTCAGTATGCTTCGGAGTTGGTTCCTACTGAGAGGGACCATTGTGATCGGTTCAGGTATAGACTTCATGAGGAGGTTAAGAGGTACACCTTGGCTACAGATTATTTTGATTTCGATGTCTTGGTCGCTACGGCCAAGGACATCGAGCATAGCTTGGGGCTGACCAAGCGTTCGAGAGGATCCAATTCAGGGAAGAGGCACAACAACTTTGATCATGGTGATGCCAAGAGTCATCGGGGCGGTGGACAACATTTTGATCATAGGCGTGGCGGTGGCCACCACGGTAGAGGCCACCAGGGCCAGAGAGCTGAAGGGCGTTTGCCCGAGTGTGCCTGATGTGGGAGACAGCATTCAGAAGAGTGTTGGGGAAACTTTCATGCTTTCTTGAACTGTGGATCGAGAGACCACTTCAGGAGAGAGTGTCCGTATTAGGCGGGACAGGAACCGATTCAAGCACATGCACCTGCGAGAGCGATCGACTATCCGAGAGGTCGTGGGCGCGGTCGTGGTTACTTCCAGCCGAGGGCTGATGCCCCTAGAATAAAGGCACCGAGGAATCTTGCTCATGTAGTGGCAGTTCAGCCAGAGGCCGGTGGACCAGCTAGAGTCTAAGCACATATAGAGGCAGGGAATGACACAGATGTGTAAGAGGTAATTTCGAGTTACAGTCCATGTCTTTGCTTTCCTTAGTCGATTTGGGTTCCACGCATTCTTATATTTTGAGTGAGCATGCAAAGAAGTTAGACATACCTGTTGAGATTTTAGACATAGGGATGCAGGTGACTAGTTCCTTCGGTGAGACAGTTGTAGTTAGACGGATGTATAAGAGGTGTCAATTGAAGATTCAGGGTCATGTGTTTCCTGTTGATATGATGGAGCTTCCGTTCTACGGTCTTGATATCATTTTGGGTATGGATTGGTTGGTTGAGCACAGAGCTAGTGTAGATTTTGAGACAAAGAGAATTTCGTTGAAGCTTTTTTATGACTACAAGGTAGTGGTAGTAGGCGAGAACATTAAGTTCTTGTCGAACATTGTGTCAGCTTTAGAGGCTCATAGGTTGATGGACTCCGGTTGTAGGGCTTATTTAGCATACGTGATGAATCCGAATATGAGTAAGGTTAGACCAAAAGATATCAGGACAATTTGTTATTATTTGGATGTGTTTCTAGAAGAGTTATCGGGTTTGCCTCCTGACAGAGATGTATAGTTTTTGATTGAGACTGTTTCAGGGTCTACTCCAATTTCTATTGCTTCGTACCGTATGTCTCCGAAAGATTTGAAAGAGTTTAAAAGACGGCTTCAGGAGTTGTTAGACCGAGGTTTTATTAGGCCTAGTAGTTCACCTTGGGGTGCTCCCGTGTTGTTTGTGAAGAAGAAGGATGGTAGTATGAGGATGTGTATCGACTATAGGCAGTTGAACCAGTTGACAGTGAAGAATAAGTATTCGTTGCCGCGTATAGACGACCTATTTGATCAGTTGAGAGGTGCCTCAGTGTTTTCGAAGATAGATTTGAGATTAGGGTGCTATCAATTGAAGGTAAAAGAATGCGATGTGCCGAAGACAGCTTTTAGGACTAGATACGGTCATTATGAGTTCCTTGTGATTTCGTTTGGGCTCACGAATGCACCAGCAGATTTTATGGACATGATGAACAGAGTTTTCTGAGACTATCTAGACCGATTTGTAGTTGTTTTCATAGATGACATCCTTGTGTACTCGAGATCAGAAGAAGAACGTGAAGAACATTTGAGACTTGTATTGCAGAGATTGATGAGTAACCAGTTGTATGCTAAGCTGAGTAAATGCGAGTTCTAGATCAGAGAGGTTGTGTTTCTTGGCCAAGTTGTGTCAGCTGAAGGTATCCGAGTTGATCCGAAAAAGATTGAAGCCATTTTTGAATGGAAAACAACCTAAGTCAGTGAACGAGATTAGAAGCTTCCTAGGACTAGCTGGTTACTATAGGAGTTTCGTTGATGGATTCTCTAGGGTAGCTGCTCCGTTGACTAAACTACTGCAAAAGGGAGTTAAGTTTGAGTGGTCAGATACGAGACAAAGTGCATTTGAGAAATTAAAAGAAGCCATGACGATTGCTCCAGTGTTGGTACAGCCAGTTTCAGGGAAAGAGTTCGTAATCTATAGTGATGCTTCCTACGTAGGTTTAGGTTGTGTTTTGATGCGAGAAAGGAGAGTTGTTGCTTATGCTTTGAGACAGTTGAAGGTGCATGAGAAGAACTACCCTACGCACGCCATTGAGTTAGTAGCAGTTGTGTTTGCGTTGAAGATTTGGCGTCACTACTTGTATGGTGAGAAGTGCACGGTTTACATTGATCATAAAAGCTTGAAGTATCTGATGACCCAGAGAGAGCTGAACTTGAGACAGAGAAGATGGCTTGAACTGTTGAAAGACTATGATTTGACTATTGAGTACCATCCGGGTAAGGCAAATGTAGCGGCCGATGCGTTGAGCAGAAAAGTTGCAGTTGAATTACGAGCTATGTTTGCTAGGCTGAGTGTATCAGAGGACGGTGGTTTGATTACAGAGTTGCAAGTGAAGACTTCTTTGATTCAGATGATCAGAGAGAAACAGTTGCAAGACGTGTCATTAACTTCACATGTTCAGTACATTGCAGAAGGTAGACCGACCGAGTATAGTTTCAGTGATGAGAATGTGTTGTGTTTCAGAGACAGAGTGGTTGTACCTGGAGATGTTGAGTTGAAACGTATGATTCTGAGCGAAGCACATTCGAGTCCTTTTTCTATGTATCCGGGCAGTACTAAGATGTACCGAGATCTAAAGAGTGATTATTTCTGGGTTGGATTGAAGAAAGATGTACCCGAGTATGTGAGTCGTTTCATGGTTTTTTAGAGAGAGAAGGCAGAACATCAGGTTCCCACGGGTTTGTTACAGCATTTGAAGATTCCAGAAAGGAAATGGGAAAGAATCACTATGGACTTTGTGTCAGGGTTGTCGTTGTCTACCTTCGAAGAAGAATTCTGTTTGGGTAATAGTTGATAGATTCACTAAGTGTGCTCATTTCTTAGTAGTGAACACCATAAATTCTTTAGACAAGCTGGCAGATTTGTATGGCTGAGAGATTGTGAGACTGCATGGAGTTCCGAAGTCTATTGTATCAGACAGAGACCCGAGATTCACATCGAGGTTCTAGAGTTGTTTGCATAGTGCCCTAAGTAGTCGTTTGCATTTCAGTACTTCATATCATCCGCAGTCATATGGTAAATCAGAGCGAGTGATACAAATATTAGAGGATATGCTCCATTGTTGTGTGATTGATTTCCAGGGATCGTGGGAGAAGCATTTACCCTTAGTCGAGTTTGCTTACAACAACAGTTATCATGCTAGTATCCAGATGGCTCCTTATGAGGCATTGTATAGTAGGCGATGTAGGACTCCGATCTGTTGGGCCGACACGGGTCAGAAGTTGTTACCTATGCCAGAGTTGCTTAAGGGGACTACCGATAAAGTGAAGTTGATTTGTGACCGTCTGAAAGCATCTTCTGATCGTCAGAAATCTTATGATGATTTGAAGAGAAAAGAGATTGAGTTTTCGATGGGTGAGAAAGGGTTTCTGAAAGTGTCTCCATGGAAGAAGGTAATGTGTTTTGGCCGGAAAGGCAAGTTGAGTCCGAGGTTTATCGGTCCGAATGAGATAGTTGAGCGGATTGGGCCAGTAGCTTACCATTTGAGATTTCCTTCAGAGTTAGAGAAGATCCACAATGTTTTCCATGTGTCGATGCTTAGGAGATATAGATCGGATCCGTCTCACATTATGCTCGTTGAAGAAACAGAACTGAATTCAGATTTGTCGTACAACGAAGAACCAGTTGAGATACTTGCTTCGGATAGCAAGGTGTTGCGTGGTAAGACCATAGAGTTGGTCAATGTGTTGTGGCGACATAGAGGTGTGGAAGAGGTCACGTGGGAGTGGAAGGCGGATATGCTTGAGCAGTTTCTGTACTTGTTTCCGTCAGGTAATTTCGAGGACGAAATTCCTTAAGTGGGGGAGAGTTGTAACAACCAGGTCCGGGGGGTCGGTGGATTTAAATAATAAAATAATGTTTCGGGTTTTCCCTTTTATTTTAAAAATTTATTTAATATGTTGGACCCGATTTTGACTTAAAGCCCGAATTTCCATGGATTTTAGAGTCTTTGATGATGGCCATTTTTCATTAATGGCAGTTTTGTAATTAAATGGTCTTTGTAAAATAAAACCACTTCTTATTTCAAATACCCAAAATTCCTATCATCTTCTACCTCCAAAACAAACCAACGTGAACTCCTCCCCACCTTTGGGAGCCACTGTTCCATCACCATCCTCCTTCATCCTTGGTGATTTTCAAAAGGTAAGCTTACTCCCATGTTGTCCCCATCTTTCCCTTGCTACTCATATTTTAAGTTAAAAATCTAAACTTTATTAACCTTTAAGTAAGCTTTTGATTCTCTGATGTTAGACATGTTCTTAGCATCATTAAAGGTCCAACATATATGATTTTTACAAAGTTTTAACAACA
Source organism: Hibiscus trionum (assembly GCA_030270665.1). NCBI lineage: Eukaryota > Viridiplantae > Streptophyta > Magnoliopsida > Malvales > Malvaceae > Hibiscus > Hibiscus trionum. The sequence goes on from BSYR01000050.1 coordinate 4,174,968, forward strand.
TTTTCGGATATGGGTTTATTGGGGGTTTTAGAGAGGGTCTAAAGTTAGATTTTGGGGCTGTTTTGGATAAGAAATCGAGGGCTGATGATAGTGTCATGGTTAAGGGTTATTTTGAAGAAGTTAGATGACATTTTAGATGTTGGAAATATGGTTTTCTGGCTTGGCTTTTGGGAAGCTCGAAATTAGCACTTTTTGGTTTGTCTTTAGCTTGAATTCGTTTGATTTATGCTTGGATTGTATTTCGAGTTTGCTCCATTGAATTGTGGACTGAAATGTGATTGTTTTGATTGTGTTGGATGATTAGAGTCAAGGTTTTGTGTTGGCAAAGCCTCGGGAACGAATCCGGATAGCTTGGTGGATTGATTGGCTTGAGTTGTTGGGCTTGGATAGTCGGTGAGTGGTTCTTCAATTTTAAATTGGTTTTGAAAATACTTTGGTTCGAGCATATAGACCTAGGTCGGGCTTGGTAAACCCACCTAGAGTTGGGATTGGATTGGTAGTCTAATCCCAAGCTTTAGCTTAGAAAACTATGGTTGAAATTGCGACTGTTGTATTGATGCCTCATATATTACTTGTGATTGATGTTGCTATGCATATTGTGGCTATGTGTATGATGCGGCATGCTGATTTATTTATGCATTGTGATATGCATGTGTTTAATGAAACGTGGGTTGCATGATTGTAAATCATGGTGGATACGTGCTAGGCACGGGAATTGGTAAGGATATTGTGTTATGATAAGCTTGTGTTGAGATAGTATTGGCACTAGTATGCTTGGGTACAAATGATCGATCATTAGGATGTTAGTGTGCACACGAGTGTCGAAATGCGCGCATAGTCTTGGTGATGGTAGTCACCAAGATGGAGTACGGGTACGCCCGAAAATCTTCATTTATATTTTAGTCGGTGAGTGAGGATGAGTGTAATCCCCTCCGCGTTGAACGGTGATGAGTGGAATCCCACCGTAAGGTAATGTAATGGTTAAGTTGTTGGATATGATTTCCAACGGTATTTATCCGCGTATTCAGGTCATAGCTAGGTGCCAATACGGTTTGTTAAATATTATTCATATGGTGGCATTATGGACATGTTGAGCATGGCATGATTATGAGGTTATGTTCATGCACTTCATATAATTGTTTCATGTGGTTCCGAAGGTAAGGAAACATACATTCATCCTTGGTTTTGTTGCTTGTGCTTGGACCCTGCATTGTCGAGTTTGTTTTATGAGCTTACCCTCACTAAGCCATGCACTTACGCTCTCTTTTGTTCGACAATGCATATCCTTAGTTCGTGGGTTGCTTGTGCAAGGTGAAGGTCCTCTAAGTGTGCTATTTTCTACCTTCAAGTATGGACTTTTAAGTTATTGATGTAATAGCTAAGCAATGGGATTCGAGTATGTTGTTTGTGTTAAGGAGCTTGTTAAGACTCCTTTAGTATGTTGATGTTTGGCTTGTGACATGTATGTTGGCCATGTGGCCCTTATCTTTATGCTTATGTGTTTGTTCTAAGCCTTGTGAACTTTGATTGCTTTATACCTTAATGAATGCTTGGTTATCCTTTTGGTTGCCCTTTATGTATATGTGAGTTAAGTGTTTAAGCATGCTTGTAATAGGGTGTATGCCTCTAGAGTTTGTGTATGCATGTTGTGTCTTACTTCTTGAAGTCTTTGGGGTCATTTGGGATCGTTTAGAAATGCTTAAAACTGGTTTTGGAAACACACTGGTTGCAGGCGTTTCGAAACAAGAGAGGTTGTTTCGGAACATGTGTGGTTCCAAGGATACCCGTATCGGAACACGTTTTGGTATGGTTTGAAACTGTGAACCCTTGTTCCGATACGTGTACCGAAACATTTTTGCTACTGTGAGGGCATGTTTCAGAACTTGTTTTGCAACATCTAGGCGAAATGGTCCCCTGTACTGAAACGGGGTGGATACGTATCGGTACGGGTGATTGGCTATTTGAACTGGGGCCTGTGTATCGAAATGGGCAAGCCTGTTTCGAAACACATGCCTGAATTTTGGGCTTTTGGCATCTTTAAAGGTTCTCATGTGCTGGGCTTAGGCCCTGTTTCATGTTAGCTTCCTTGTGAGCCATGTTTGTAATTGTTTATATGTGTTTTGGTCGTGATTGCAAGAAATCGGATTAACTTGACGATTGGTAAATTTAAATTAACTTATGCTCTTTATCTCGTCGTGCCCTTGTTTTCCGCTGTCGTTTGTCTCACATAGGATGAATGAAATCATTTAGACAAGATAAATATAAATGTAACGCCCGGGTTTAGGGGCTAGGTGAAAATAATATTTTAGTATTGTCTCAGGTTTCGATTCTAATATTTTATTTAATAAAGTAATGGTTTGGGCCTCGGGTTTTAAGATTTGGACCAATTCTAAATTGAGCCCAAAAGTCATGGATGGCACCTATTGTGGTTTCCCTTTTTATTTAAGGGCATTTTGGTCTTTGAACATTAAAGTTTAAACTATTATAAAATAAAGATGAATCATCATCTTCTTCCCCTCTCTTCTATTTGTTTCCAACGTGAAGAACATCTCTCCCTCTTCAAATACTATTTCATCTCCTTTCTCCCTCGTTTTGGCTCGGTTTTGAAAGGAGCAAGGAATTTCGTTGGTAAAGTCTCGGGATCGATATCGGAAGTCATGGAGGCTTGAGTCGGCTTTGCTTGATTTGCTTAAGGAAGTGAGGTGAGTGGTTAATGTTTTAAATTGATTTCAAAAGTTGGTTTAAGCATGTGGATGTGAAAATGTTTTCAAGTATCGTTTTGGTTCAAAGTTGGTTTTGAAGAGTTTTGTTTGGGCTTGAAAAGTCAAGTTTAAATTCAAGAGTAAGTTGTTGTGAATTGCCTCTTTAATTTCCCCTTTTTACTGTTTGTTTTCATTACTTGTGGTGATGAATTGTTATGTATGAAATTCCAATATTTTGGGAGGAAGCATGTTGCTTCTTATTATATCGTTGATTTTGTGTGATGGTAATTATGGTGTTGTTGATGTGCCTTGTAAGGTTGTTTGTAGTAAGTTGGTGCAGGTTGTGCACGGAAATGGTGAGTAAGACCATTTGTGTTTGTTAAGGTTGATTGTAGCAATTTGGTGCCTAGTTGTGGATTTTGTTGCAGCTTGTGTAGTTGTGCATGATATAGTGAGTACATGTTGTGTGATGGTGATTTGTGTGTTGTGTTGCATGGTTGTCGTTGCTCTGGTGATGTGTAGTCCCGCCGGTAGCAAAAGTATAAGACTCTAGTGATGTGTAGTCCCACCGGTAGTCACTGGTTGGGTATTCCTTTGATGTGTAGTCCCATTGGAAACCCACTAGTTGAAACGGTGATGTGTAGTCCCATCGTACTTGTATGCTAGTTGTGTTTGTGTAAAACATGTGTGTTGTTGTTGCTCCGGTGATGTGTAGTCCCGCCGGTAGCAAGTGTTATAAGACTCCGGTGATGTGTAGTCCCACCGGTAGTCACTAGTTGGATAATACTTTGATGTGTAGTCCCATTGTAAATCAACTAGTTAAAACGGTGATGTGTAGTCCCACCGTATGTGTAAGTTTGGTTATGTTTGTGCATACCATGAAGTGAAATGTCTATGTTGTTGACCTTTGGTTGAACTTGTATGTTAGTAAATGGATTAGGTTGTTGGATGACTTGTATGTGTTGGCCTTTACTTTTAAAGGAAGCTTTGAACTCTGCATTGTTGTTGTTATGTTATAGAGCTCTGCTCACTAAGCTTTATGCTTACGCTCTCCTTTTTCCGACAATGCAGATCTTTAGCTTGGAGTTAGCAAGGAGCAGGAAAAAGGGCGTCCAAGCGCGTGGTAGTGTGCTCAAGTATGGTTTATTAAATAATGTAGTAGTCTAGCAATGGGAAATGCTACGTGTTTTAGGAGCTTGTATCTAGACTCCTTTATGTTGGCTTTATGTTGTCTTGTGCCTTTTGGGGCCTTTTGAGCCTTTATGTATGCATTATGCTTGACTACCTTGTGTATGGGGCCTTTTTGGTGTTAAGTATGTTCTTTTGGTGAGATTGCATGGACTATTTGAATTGTATAATCCTTGTTAGATTTAATGCCTTGTAGGCTAAGTCTCGGTTGTAGTTTTGATGCATGTATATTTGTATGTGTATAGGCGAGTCTAAAATGCATCAAGGGTCGAGTTTGGGGTCACCATGTTGGGAAAAGGCTGAGTTGCAAAATAGGGCGTATCGATACGCTCAAGGGTGTATCGATACGTTCTTGCCTGCAGAACTCAGTTTTGGCTGAGCGTATCGATACACTGGGGTGTATCGATACGATATCAGCTCTCTGGAATTCAAGTCAGGCTGAGCGTATCGATACACAAGGGTGTATCGATACGGTCCCAACTCTCTGAAATTCAGAGGAGTTGGTGGGTTTAGGTCGTATCGATACGGGGTTGTAGCGTATCGGTACGGTTCCATTTCGTTGACCCCGAAATGTTGACCGAGAAGGGCGTATCGATACTCTCAAGGGTGTATCGATACGGTCTTTCCTGAGTTGACTGAGAGGGTTGACTTTGGTCAAGACGTATCGATACCCCTGTAGGTGTATCGATACGTCCTGCTTAAAAAGTTAAATTTGGTTGTTTAATTGCATGTCTTGTGGGTTTCGTATCCGTGTTTGTTCGCTGCGTGTCCTATCACATAGGATTTAATAAAGACATCTAGAAAAGATAAAAAAAATAGGGTTGCTAACCGAGGGGGAACCTTAACGGGTTTCGCTTCGGTTTTCCCCGTGTGGCCCACTCGGATCGGTCATCTGTCCAGACCGGGACGAGGGGGTTACATTTAGTGGTATCAGAGCCTAAGGTTACCGAGACCTTGGGCAGGTAAGTGAGGTAAATTTGATGTGATATGTTGTTGTTATGTCTCGGTGAATGTTTTGCCATGTATACTTGATGTTTGCTTGATAGTATGTTGTTTGAAAGCATGTGTAAGCTTGATGGTTGTGTTGAGGCGTAGTGTCGAGTTCCCATTGCTACTATTACTTATTTGAAAGAATTTTTGTAAAGGAGAATACTTGAGCACCTTGGACCCTTGCTCTTGCTAACCCTGAATATTCTTGTTTGTGTGTTTTGTTTATTATTGTATTGTTGTCTTTGGGAAGTTGAGGCCGAGGTGTAGGCCTGGAGTTTGTAATCATGAATCTGAGGTTTTAGAGGATGTGAATGATGAGTGAGTTCATCGCCTTAGTTCAGGGCAGTACGACAGTACCATAGTTGGTGGTACAGTTTGTTTGGTTGGGTCAGCGTGCCTGTGAGCTGGTTTCCGTTGAGAGAGAACAATGTGACCGATCTTGACATGAGTTGGTAATAGAAGTGATGGACTAAGAGTTGGCTTCGGAATGATGTCGATGTTGTAGCAAGTAATTCGTCGATACAGTCATTGAGCTTGTTTTTCTGATTAATTCTGGATCTACGCGTCCGTGTATTTTGAGTGAGCATGCGAAGTTGTTGAATCTACCTTGTGAGGTACTAAGGATAGGTGTTAGTGTTACTAGTTCCTTCGAGGATACGATTGTGGTCGGAAAGATGTAAAAGGGGTGTCCGTTGATGGTTCAGTGGCACGTGTTTTCAGTTGGTGCGATAGAATTGCTTTTTACGGTTTTGATGTGAAGCTGTGCATGAATTGGCTTGTATAACCTAGAGTTAGGATAGACTTTGAGACAATGAGAGTTTTCTTAAAGCTTACGGATGACTATGAGATTGTAATGGTAGGTGAGAATGTGGATTTCTTATCGAATGTTGACCCGGCCTTAGAGGTCAAAGATTGATTGAGTTTGGTTGACAAGTTTGCCTAAAAGATGTGATGGATTTAATTTTTGAGTGAGGATTAGACCGCAGAATGTTAGAATAGTTGATGTTTTTCCTAAAGGTGTTGGCAAGAATTACCCGATTTGCCTCTTGTTAGAAAAGAAAAGTTTGTTATTGATACCGTCTCCGAGTTTGCTCCTGTTTTGTTTTCTTTGTACCTTATGATTCTCGACCGACTTGAGAGTGTTGAAGAATCCACTACGAGTTTGTTAGACCTTAGATTCATTTGGTTTAGTATATCATTTTAGAGTGTGACAGTGTAACTTGTGAAGAAGAGAGATGACACTACGAGAATGTGTTTAGATTGCAGACAGTTGAGACAATTGACAGTGAGTAGTTAGTATCCGTTTCCAAACATCAGTGATTTGTTGACCAGTTGAGGGGTGTTTCAGTCTTTACAAGGTTAATTTGAGATCCGATTACTACCAGTTGATAGTGAGAGAGGTTGATGTACCGAATGAAGCTTTCGGGGTAGATGTGATCACTTAGAGTTTTGGATTATGTCGTTTGCTTGACTAAGTGTGTTAATTACTCTTATAGAGATGTTGAGCAGAATGTTTTCCTAAGTCCTGGATTAGTTGTGGTAGTTCTCTTGGATGATACGTGGGAATATTCATGTACCGAAGAAGACCATGACAAGCCTTGAAGTTAAGGTTGTGGATCCTTTTAGAGAATCAGTTGTATGCCAAGTTGAGCAAGTGTGGACTCTGAGTTGAGGAAGATGTTCCCCTAGGTCATGTAGATCAGTCGAGTATATTAGTGTAAACCCCAATTGGGCAGAAGAAAATATGAGTTGGAAGAAATTAAAGTCAGTGATATGTATCTATAGTTTCTAGGTCTAGCGCTGTTACTATCGAAGGTTTGTAAATGATCTTTTGAAGATAGCTACCCCTTTGATAGATTGCTACAGAAGAACGTTCAGTTTGTGTGTTAGATACGAGACGTTGAGCCATTTAGAAACTGAAAGAAACTTCGAAGAGAGTTAATGTAGTAACCGATGTTCCGAGTTATAATTGTTGTTAGGATAGTAGTTGAGTTGCGAGCTGTAATTGCCGGTTTCAATTTGTTAAGTGATAGTGTTTCTGTGGCCGAGTTTTAGGTTGAGCCTACTTTGAGTCAGAATACTTAAAGAGAAACAGTTGTAAGACAGGTTCTTGGCACCTCACGTGCAAGAATTAGTGAAAGGAAGACCTCCAAAATACAGTTTCAGAGATGACAGAGTTTTGCAGTTCAGAGATAGAATAGTGGTGCCGACTAACATAGTGTTTTGAGACGTACTGTTTTGGCCGAAGCACATGACAGTTCTTGTGTATTGCATCCGAATAGTGTGAAGACATATTGTAGGTTGAAGATGAGTACTCCTGGATTGAGTTGATGGATAATGTGGTTCAGTATGAGAGTAAGTGTGTAAATTGTCAGCGTGTCAAGGCAGAGCATCCGTTTCTTCTAGTTTGTTACATCCGTGGGAGATTCGTATTGAAAGTGGGTAATAGATTCGAGAGATCTTGTGTCTAACTCGCCTTCGATTTTCCTCCGTGAGAACTTAATTGAGTAATCAACGTTAGTGCACTGTATGTGGTCCTTTATTCATGTTCACGTTACTTGTACCGTGAGTAAGATGGCGGAGTTGTGCCTTAGCAAGATTGTGAGTTGTATAGTGTCTTGAGATCGATAATGGCAGATAGAGATTCGAGTTATGATTAGATTTTTGAAGACGCCTACAATAGTGTTTGGTTACCTGTTGGAGTCAGATGATCAGTCAGAGGAAGTTATGAGTCAAGTGTTCAAACAATGCCGTATGAGTTTGTGAATCGGGCTAGTCCTGTTGTTTGTTTGTTGCAGTTACCACCATAGTTAAAAGGAGGTATGTAATGTGTTCTGTGAATCTATGATTCAGAAGTGTGAGTCAATTTTGTCCCGTGTTATGTTGTTGAAGAGATTGAGTTGAATTTATAATGGTCATGCATTGAAGGACCCGTTGAGATCTTAGTATCAGATAGCTAATGTTGTGTGGTGAGTCTACCGAGTTGGTGAGTACGTTGTGTGAGAAAGAATGTGTGGAGGAGCTTGTTTCAGTGGCTCTTCCTGTCTGATAATTTCGGGGACGAAATTTCCTTAAGTGGGGGAGAGTTGTAACGCCCGGGTTTAGGTGCTAGGTGAAAATAATATTTTAGTATTGTCTCGGGTTTCGATTCTAATATTTTATTTAATAAAGTAATGGTTTGGGCCTCGGGTTTTAAGATTTGGACCAATTCTAAATTGAGCCCAAAAGTCATGGATGGCACCTATTGTGGTTTCCCTTTTTCTTTAAGGGCATTTTGGTCTTTGAACATTAAAGTTTAAACTATTATAAAATAAAGATGAATCATCATCTTCTTCCCCTCTCTTCTATTTGTTTCCAACGTGAAGAACATCTCTCCCTCTTCAAATACTATTTCATCTCCTTTCTCCCTCGTTTTGGCTCGGTTTTGAAAGGAGCAAGGAATTTCGTTGGTAAAGTCTCGGGATCGATATCGGAAGTCATGGAGGCTTGAGTCGGCTTTGCTTGATTTGCTTAAGGAAGTGAGGTGAGTGGTTAATGTTTTAAATTGATTTCAAAAGTTGGTTTAAGCATGTGGATGTGAAAATGTTTTCAAGTATCGTTTTGGTTCAAAGTTGGTTTTGAAGAGTTTTGTTTGGGCTTGAAAAGTCAAGTTTAAATTCAAGAGTAAGTTGTTGTGAATTGCCTCTTTAATTTCCCCTTTTTACTGTTTGTTTTCATTACTTGTGGTGATGAATTGTTATGTATGAAATTCCAATATTTTGGGAGGAAGCATGTTGCTTCTTATTATATCGTTGATTTTGTGTGATGGTAATTATGGTGTTGTTGATGTGCCTTGTAAGGTTGTTTGTAGTAAGTTGGTGCAGGTTGTGCACGGAAATGGTGAGTAAGACCATTTGTGTTTGTTAAGGTTGATTGTAGCAATTTGGTGCCTAGTTGTGGATTTTGTTGCAGCTTGTGTAGTTTTGCATGATATAGTGAGTACATGTTGTGTGATGGTGATTTGTGTGTTGTGTTGCATGGTTGTCGTTGCTCTGGTGATGTGTAGTCCCGCCGGTAGCAAAAGTATAAGACTCTGGTGATGTGTAGTCCCACCGGTAGTCACTGGTTGGGTATTCCTTTGATGTGTAGTCCCATTGGAAACCCACTAGTTGAAACGGTGATGTGTAGTCCCATCGTACTTGTATGCTAGTTGTGTTTGTGTAAAACATGTGTGTTGTCGTTGCTCCGGTGATGTGTAGTCCCGCCGGTAGCAAGTGTTATAAGACTCCGGTGATGTGTAGTCCCACCGGTAGTCACTAGTTGGATAATACTTTGATGTGTAGTCCCATTGTAAATCCACTAGTTAAAACGGTGATGTGTAGTCCCACCGTATGTGTAAGTTTGGTTATGTTTGTGCATACCATGAAGTGAAATGTCTATGTTGTTGACCTTTGGTTGAACTTGTATGTTAGTAAATGGATTAGGTTGTTGGATGACTTGTATGTGTTGGCCTTTACTTTTAAAGAAAGCTTTGAACTCTGCATTGTCGTTGTTATGTTATAGAGCTCTGCTCACTAAGCTTTATGCTTACGCTCTCCTTTTTCCGACAATGCAGATCTTTAGCTTGGAGTTAGCAAGGAGCAAGAAAAAGGGCGTCCAAGCGCGTGGTAGTGTGCTCAAGTATGGTTTATTAAATAATGTAGTAGTCTAGCAATGGGAAATGCTACGTGTTTTAGGAGCTTGTATCTAGACTCCTTTATGTTGGCTTTATGTTGTCTTGTGCCTTTTGGGGCCTTTTGAGCCTTTATGTATGCATTATGCTTGACTACCTTGTGTATGGGGCCTTTTTGGTGTTAAGTATGTTCTTTTGGTGAGATTGCATGGACTATTTGAATTGTATAATCCTTGTTAGATTTAATGCCTTGTAGGCTAAGTCTCGGTTGTAGTTTTGATGCATGTATATTTGTATGTGTATAGGCGAGTCTAAAATGCATCAAGGGTCGAGTTTGGGGTCACCATGTTGGGAAAAGGCTGAGTTGCAAAACAGGGCGTATCGATACGCTCAAGGGTGTATCGATACGTTCTTGCCTGCAGAACTCAGTTTTGGCTGAGCGTATCGATACACTGGGGTGTATCGATACGATATCAGCTCTCTGGAATTCAAGTCAGGCTGAGCGTATCGATACACAAGGGTGTATCGATACGGTCCCAACTCTCTGAAATTCAGAGGAGTTGGTGGGTTTAGGTCGTATCGATACGGGGTTGTAGCGTATCGGTACGGTTCCATTTCGTTGACCTTGAAATGTTGACCGAGAAGGGCGTATCGATACTCTCAAGGGTGTATCGATACGGTCTTTCCTGAGTTGACTGAGAGGGTTGACTTTGGTCAAGGCGTATCGATACCCCTGTAGGTGTATCGATACGTCCTGCTTAAAAAGTTAAATTTGGTTGTTTAATTGCATGTCTTGTGGGTTTCGTATCCGTGTTTGTTCGCTGCGTGTCCTATCACATAGGATTTAATAAAGGCATCTAGAAAAGATAAAAAAAATAGGGTTGCTAACCGAGGGGGAACCTTAACGGGTTTCGCTTCGGTTTTCCCCGTGTGACCCACTCGGATCGGTCATCTGTCCAGACCGGGACGAGGGGGTTACAATAAAAGAATATTCCTTGGGTTGCTAACCGAAAGGGAGCCTTAACGGGTTTCACTTTGGTTTTCCCCGTGTGACCCACTCGGACCGGTCAGCCGTCCAGACCGGAACGAGTGGGTTACAAAGGGTAATATATATATATATATATATATATTAAACAAATAAAAAAAGACGAAGGGAAGAAACAGAAATAAATTAAAATTCAATTTGATAAAGGGTTATTTCTGGAGTCAGTACTTAAACTTTCAAAAAATTTCATATATATTTCCAAGTTTGATAAAAAAATTATTTAGTCCCTCATAAAATTTAGGGTTCTGAATTAAAAATTCTCAAATCGTTAGGGTTTTAGGAATTAGGGATTTTAATATTAGGGTTTTAAATTAGGAATTTTTTCGAATCTAGGGTTTACAATTTGGGCGTAATTTTTGGGGTGTTACAAATATGAAACATGTGCCTTCTAAACAGTGATCATTTCATGCCAACACAAGGAGATAAGAAATTAAAACCACTCATTTAGTTAAGACTTATAAAAACACAATCACTCATTTAACTAAAACGTATTTGGAATATGTTATAATTATCGAGACGATAATGACGAATAAACAAATGATCGTAAAATAAAAAAAGAAATATGTTACAAAAAATTTACGTGGAAAATTCAAAAGGAAAACCTACGGGCAGAGGAGGATAAACTTTCACTATGTAAAAAAAGAGATTACAATTGAATGAATAAACTCTTAATCTCTAGTATCTATTTATAGGTATAAAAGACTTGTTTCCAAAGGAAACTTGCAAACTACCTATACAATGCCGGTATAAATATCCAAAACGGTTTAAAAATTAAAAAAATTTGTATAATTTATTAAAATAATGTTCTTAATTTATAATTCGAAAGGGGTCCAATAGGCCTTTAATTTGGAAATAAAAAAGTGGAGAATTTGAGTACAACAACATCTGCTTTCCCCATAAATAAAAGAATGTGTATAAAAAGACTTGAACTTATGTAAAAAAATTGGACAAATATGAAACATATGCCTTTTAAACATGTGCCTTAATTTGAAAGTAAAAAATGGATAATTTGGATACAACAACATTTACTTTCCCATAAATGAAAAATGTGTATAACAAGACTTGAACTCATGAAACAATATATTTTCTCTTTTGGTGTGCTTTAATACTAACCCATAATCAAACTTTCATTATTCCCTTGCAAGTATTTAACTTGATCCATTTTGTGACTAGTTTTTTTGGTCATACGTTATCGCTTACATTACTCATGAAAAGAATGTTAATGTACATTTCAATTTTGATAATTGTTACTTTTCTCGTTTAATACTTAACAGTCAATGACATTTGTAATAATATTTTTAATTTAATAACATGTTTGTAACTTTTAAAAATGACATTTTTGTTACCAAAAACACAATCAAGTGAGTTAAAGTTAGTCTAACCGGGTGACACTATTAAATAATTCAAAGTGATTTAATGAGTTGAGACATTATATAAAAAATAATACAATTTTAATTATTTACCGACAATTTATCTATATTTTTAAATTTCTTGAAGCGTAAAGAACAAATTTTAACAAATTAAATTAAATGATGAAATTTGAAAGGGTGAACTTGTAACGCCCCGGTTTAGGGCCCGAGAGTTTATCAGTTTTGATCTAGGATTAGTTCGGATTAAATTAGATTAAAATGCTAATTTTATAAAAAGATCTCGCTAATTACAGAAATGTCATTAATGAGGTTTGAAAGGGGATTTTGGAATTTGATAGCCATCTTCATTTTCAAAAGAACTAAAACCTAAAAAGCTTTAAACTTTCTCCCTAAAAGCTCTCCATCAACTTTTCCCTTGGCTTAAAGGTTCTTGGAGGAATTTCAAAGGTAAACATCACTTTTGCATTTGTTTTAATTATTGAATCCTACCTTTTCGAAAATCTAGCAAATCATTGGTTTTTTTTATTCAACTTAGGGTTTCAAAGTTTTGATGGAAAAGAGGGATTTGTGAAATTTTCGTAGGGGTTTTCAATGGGTTCTTGGAGGGGAGTTTTTTAACTACTTTTGGTTCCTAAATAATGTTAATAAGTGGCTTTAACCTATAAAACCCGAAACTAGGGCAGTGGGTGATTTTTGGAGGTGAAAAAGTGGTGTTTTTGGCTTGGTTTTGTGGTAAAACGTGGGCTGGAGGTATATGGACCTAGGATGGGTGTTTTTAGATGATTTTGATGTGTTTTGGATGTTTAATTTGATGGGAATGTGCTGGGCTTTGCTTAAGAACGGGTTTGATGATGCTTCGATGGATTTCGGCTTTGTTTTGATTGAGTAAATATGTCGATTAATAGGTTGTTGCTACTCAGTGAATTTATGGAAAATAGTGGAGTAATACATTGTTTTTGGTTGATGAGAAACAGGGGAAACGAGTTCGGGTACTTTGGGTGCGATACTGGATACTACGGAGGCCTGATAACGGTGTTTCGGCTTTCGTTAGGCTTAATCGGTGAGTTGAAACTGTTTTGAGACTTTAAATGCGTTCAATGAAGGTTGTTGGGGTTTGGGTGGAGTCTTAGAGACTAACCTAGACCCGAGTATAAGTTTGTCTACTCTCGCTTGTTTGGTTGATTATGAGCATTCTCGATTATGTGCGGTGTGGTGTGTTTTGGATTGTTTTTACTCTCCGTTTAATGTTGTTGTGTAGTCGTTGTTGGTGTCGAGCCTCACGTGATGGTTGTTGTTACTACGATGATGTCTAGTCCTACCGATAGTGACTAGTAGAAGAGTACGGTGATGTGTAGTCCCATCGGAAAACTACTAGTTGAACGGTGATGTTTAGTCCCACCGGGTTTTGGTTATGCATTTGCATACCATGTATTGTTTATGTTGTGCTTTGTGGTACCTTCTTGTAACCCCCTCGTCCCGGTCTGGTCGGACGACCGGTCCGAGTGGGCCACACGGGGAAAACTGAAGCGAAACCCGTTAAGGTTCCTCCTCGGTTAACGACCCAGAAAATTTCTTTTAACTTTATCTTGTCTATTGTCATTATTAAGTCCTATGTGAAGCACAACAGCGGAAACACAAGCAATCCAACATCGACCATCCAAAACAAAATCTTAAAACAACTCATTTTAACCCTTTACAGCAGGCCGTATCGAAAAGCCCTTAGGGTGTTTCGATACGCCTTGACTTAGTCAACAGGTCAGGGTCAACTTGATGAGACAGTTCCGAAACAGGGGTGACCCGTATCGAAACGACCCCAACGGTCAACTTTTCGTGGTCAACGAGATTTGACCGTTTCGAAACATCATAGACTCGTTTCGGAACACCTTTATCTCGCCAATTTCTCAAAATTCCAGTAGCAAAAATGTACCGAAATGGCCCCTATACGTTTCGAAACGCTCGGCCAAAACAAAGGGGACCGTATCGAAACAGGGTAACCCGTTTCAAAACGCCATCTGTCTGCAGATGGGATTTAGCTGTTTTAAGGCACAAGGGTGTCCCAAAACTTCACTAAAACCTCCAACAACACTCTAACAACGTCCCTAAAGGCAAACCAACATATAAGCATGCTTAACCATCAATAAAACAAGGTTAAGCACTAAGGCACAACATCACAAAGCCATGCACTCATACATATCATTAAAGGGGTTAAGCATCCACATAGCCAACACTTAGACAATCCTAGATAGCAAAATACTAACAAGGTTTCAAGAAAGGCATACATCCCAAGCCAAATAACAAGCACAAACGAGGAGTCTAACATGCTCATAAGCAACGTCAACAACAACATAATCCAAAAACATCATAACACGATTACATGCCCCATTGCTTGACCATTACATCTTAATTTAAAAGTTCATACTTGGTAGCCAAACAAGCACCACAAGCACACTTGGAGGCCCCCTTCTTGCTCCTAGCAACCCACGAACTAAGGATCTGCATTGTCGAACAAAGAGAGAGCGTAAGCAATAAGCTTAGTGAGGGTAAGCTCTTTAAAAACAAACATCGACTAATGCAGGGTCCAAGCACGATCTTAGCCAAGGTAAATACACAATTACCAAGGATCCTCAAGAGCCAAATGTTAAAGATGCATGAACAATATCCAATTATATGTCATGCTCAACAAGCTCTATTTCACAACATATGTAGACACATATAAGCATCCAAGTAGAAATCATATTCTACAACACATTGATATACATATCAATCAATATTGGCACCTAGCTATGACCCGAATACGCGGATAAACACGTTGGAACTCACATCCAACAACCACTTTACCTCACGGTGGGATTACACTCATCACTGCTCTCGCGGAGGGGATTCCACTCATCCTCACGCCCCGTCGATGGGATTCCACTCATCATCGACAAATATAAATACAATTTTCGGGCGAACCCGTACTCCTCCTTGGTGACTCAACGCCACCAAGGCCACGCGCAAATTTAGACTCATGTGTGCACACTAACATCCTAATGATCAATAATTTGTACTCAAGCATACTAGTGCCAACATTTAATTCATTCCACATTATTCATTTCAAGCAATTCCGTGCTTAGCACGTACTCACCCTGATCACAATCATGAACCCTTACCATGCATGCCATAAGCATCACAAATCATGTCTCATCTCACATGTATAACACATTATACATAAGCAATCATATCACAAATCATACGAGACATAAACATCCAAATATAAGTTCATCCAATGGCTCTAGATCAAGTTTAGGATTAGGCTACCACCCTAATTCTAACTCTAGATGGGTCTACCAAGCCCGACCTAGTCCACATACTCGAACCAACCATTTAAAAACCACTTAAAACGTTTAACCACTCACCTAAGCTTCCAAGCTCCAAGCCAAGCAAGCAACCACCCTCAAGTTTCCGAATTTCTTCCCGAAGCTTCTCCAACGCAAGTTCTCGCTTCTAAACAACCTCAATACAATTCAAACAATCTCAAATCATCCCAACATCAAAATACCAACCCGGAACACAATTCAAACACAAATTACAATATTTCAAGCCATGAACAACCCCACTTTTAACCAAACTCGGGCAGCCCCAAAACCTCTTCCAAAATCCATGTTTCCAACACCCTTTACACCCACAAATGATCTCAAATCAACCCCTAACCATAGTACTACCATTGGGCTATCAATTCCCACCTAAAACAACCCCCAAAACTCACCCAAAACCCTCCAAAAACCCCATTTATACCCAAATTCGGGAATTTGCTTAAAACCATTCAAAATTCACATATGTGGTACCATTTGACTCCTATACTTCATAACTAACCATATTAAATCAAAACATTAAGTTTAGCTACACAAAGGCACCATTTTTAATCAAATCTTTTGACATCCCCATTTTCAAAACTTCAACGAAAATAAAAACTAATGGTACTTTTAAAGAGAGGGAGTTGAGGAGAAGTCAAAAATGATGTTACCTTTCAAAAATGAGTTGAAATGGATGAGCTTTTTGATGGAATAGTGACTTGTAGGGAGAGTTCTCTTTTCACGTTGGGGAGGTTTGAAGAAGAAGTTGAATAGTGAAAAGATTATAGGAAAAGGGGGTTTAAAATTAAAAGATGGACAAATTACCAAAAGGCCATTAATGAATGGCTATCTTCTTTCTTCTTTAAAAACTCTCCACTTTGCAATTCATTCAATTTGGTCCAATGTAAAATATTTATTTTTTGAAACCCGAAACTTAAAAGATTATTTTAATTATAAACCGAGCCCAAATAATATTAAAATATTATTTTCACCTAACCCCTAAACCCGGGTGTTACACTTCTCCTGATACAGGGGTACGTTGCTTCAGAAAACAACATTCCTTGTTCATTCGCGGATCTAGGATAATAGCAAGTATTTCTCTGCAACAGAAACAAACACGGTGTCGTAATTAGATATTAAAAGTAAGTAAAAAGAAAGAAAAAAAAATCAGAATTGAGAGAGAAGAAGGTTGCCGAAAGTTTAAGAATGGTTTCAAGGTTGAAGATGAATTTCTTCAAGCATTCAACAATGGAAGCAACATTCTTGGAACTTGACACGATGAACTCGAAAGAACCTGCATAATCTGTTATGCAAACCCGAATCGAAACTGTTCTTCGTAGTCGAAAAATATGAACAAACTCCAAGGAAGAACTCGAACAATCTTTTGAACGAACCCGAACCTTATCTTGAATTTGTTCGAATACGGACTTGGACCCTTCAATTATCGAACAATTAAGAACCCGAAATATCAAAGAAAAAGTTCTAAAAAGAACTAAAATTGAGAGAAATTCTCACAAATATTATTAAATTCATCAAGTGTCTAACCTTACAAAGTGGTTCGGTTCACATATATATATAACATACATAGTAGTTAGCCGAAATTAAACTTATGGCTATTATTTGGCCATTCAAAAATTAAAATAAAACTAAATAAAAAAAAACTTCTTAAGGAGGCGGCAAATAACTCCAGCCACACATTTGAAGTTGGGAAGCCAATTAATTCCACGCACATGCTTGGTGCAGTTTTGGTGAGATATACTCCACCCGACAGAGACAAATTTGTGCATTGATTTGTTTTGAAGCATATGCAAAAATGTGCAAGTTGATAGAATTTAAAATTCAAATAAGTCCTGCCGCTAATTTGGAACTTTGAGAATGGGCGATAATGGGGAAAATACGCACATTTTTAATGTGCTGGAAGTTATAATTTCAAAATAGAACTCCCCTTTGATATTATCTTATCCGCATGCAAATTGTGTTGGAGTGATTCGGATGCTTCAATTCCATTGCTGCACTAGCCGTATATGTGAGAAGAGTCAGCTGCATGGTTAACTCCACGTAATTGGCGCACATGTGTAGAGAAATTTCAAACCCCATTGTACGCATATGGGTAAAACAATAAGGGACACTCGGCTGCACTTGTTACATATTAGGACTTGATCATTTATGGTACATGCAACGTCCTCCTACGTACCTATGTCAAAAGACAACAAACATTCCATCAAAGCATTGTAAACTTAATGGAAACAATAATACAAGTCGTAAACACTTGCAACCTTATTTATTAACTCACAAACAAATATAGACACACCATAATTTATATCAAACTAAGTTAAAACACACCAAACATACTAATATAAATAATATAAGTATAAGAAATGTTACACATCAGTATGTAACAAATGAAAATGCAAACTTCCCTGAAATTTTGAAGTTGCGTCATTGGGTGGCATAAACGTGCTCACATCATCTCCTTAAATGGTTTTGCTTCAAATCTAAGATTTATATTTTAAAACTGCATTGTTGTTGTGTTTTAGAGCTCCGTTCACTAAGCTTTTAAGCTTACGCTCTCTTTTTCCAACAATGCAGATCGTTAGAGGTTCCGGGAGGCAAGTGGGCAAGGAAGGGTTTCTCAGAGTTCTTGGTTGGCTCAAGTATGATTTTATAGCTTGTAATAACACTTAGACAATGAGATTGCTAGATTGTATGTTCAGGGGTTGGTGATCAAACTCCTATGCTATGGCTTGTTTATGTTCCTAGCATGTTTTAACTGATGATACTATGTTATGTTGAGGTTTAATGAGGCCATGTATGAATTGCTTTGTGTTTTGGCATGTTAGTTTTTTGAACCTAAGTGTTCATGTGAGCTTAGGGCTTGAAATCCAATTTTTCTCTTTAATGCATGTCCAATGATGTGATTATGATATTTTGCATTTAGAATGTATGTATGGTATGTTGCCATGTGGTTTTGATGATTCGAGACAAGTTTGGGGACGTTTGGAGGTTTCAAAGTATGATTTCGGGCCTAACTGTGTGCAGGCGTTTCGAAATGCTCGATACGGTTTCAGAACGGTCGACAGCTTCAGGGGTACTCGTATCGGAACGGGGGTGGTGTCGTTTCGATACGATTTTCCACTGTGAGCCCCCATTTCGGAACCCGTTTCGATATGTTTCGACACTATGAGCCCGCGTTTCGGAACCTGTTCCGATACGTTTTTTCTCTAGAAGCCTCCGTTCCAAAACAAGGTGGGACCGTTTCGGAACAGCTTGGTCTCACTTTTAAAATGGAGCCCGCGTTTCGGAACGGGCAAGCCTGTTTCGAAACTGTAACCCCCTTAGCCCGGCCTGGATGGTTGACCCGAACTACGAAGATTTCACGGGGAAAACCAAAGTAAACCCGAAAGTTAACCTTGATTAACGACCCTTTTTTTCTTTTTAATCTTATCTAGATGCACATCAACCCTAAGTGTACTCTTGAGAAACACATACGTGAAAAGCAAAGCGAACAAATTACAATAAGGGACTCAATTGCACAAATTACAAATATTAGGGACCAAATTGTAAATTCTAGAAAGATGGAGGACTTAACTGATTTTTAGGTTACAAATATCAAATTAATCATATTATATGCTTCTCTATCAAATTTCACCTTAATCGGACAACCCAAACTCATGCAATTGCCAATACAAAATTCAGGACTAAAATGTAAAGCTTGCAAACCTTAAAACCATTCTATTCAGTGCCCAACGGTCATCTGTTTCGAAACGGGGTTGACCGTTTCGAAACTCGGGTTCGTTCCGAGACTTGTATCGGAACAGGACCTGGCAGTGGCCAAATCGTTTCAGAACGGCCCCTATCTGTTTCGATACACGAAGGCCATTACAGGCCCCCGTTTCGAAATGATAGTGCCCGTTCCGATACGGATTGCCCAGAGGTTGCATAATTTGCTGGTTTTACACACATTAAACCACCCAAACACATCCTAATGACTTCCTAATCATGCCAACAAGTCATCATACATATAAGGTACATGTTTGCAACATCAAAACACATTCATGGCATCAAGCAAGGAAATCCACAAGTCTATAGGCATGCATCCTAATATCCAAAACCAACCAACCATCAAAACACCAAAACAAGCATCAAAATGGCCATTTACAAATCCAAATCATCAAAGGCATCATGCCACAATAGGGAGTCCAAAACACAACCTAGGTTCTCATTGCCAAATATCAAAATCTAATAGTGTTGTGAAAACATCACCATACATGAGCTTAGCTTTCCCTTGGATTCTTAGCCTCCTTGTTGCCCTCACACACTTCAATTATCTGCATTATTGGTTCAAGAGAGAGAGAGTAAGCACAATTTCTTAGTGAGACATGCTCTAAAGAAACAACACAATAATGCATTTTATAAACACTTTTTACAAAGCCTTTTAACACATAAACATCATTATTCATGCAACCTTGCATTCTTAAACAAGCATCTCGTGCTTCATTAATACAACATGTTATATTGGCTTCCAAGTGATAATCCATAACCATTTACAACACAAAACACAATAAGATACGCGGATTACAAGCGTTGTCCCATACGCTTCATACACACTACCGAACACACAAGGTGGAGTTTATCGGTACAATCACAACCCCTCAACACCCGTGATGGAGTTTAACGGTACAATCACAACCCCTCAACATCACTCATCTGTAGTTGTATAACAGCACTAACGAGAACACGGGACACACAACACAAGATCCACACATGGACTTTTAACCACCATTGTGATCTTAATCATCTCGTTAGTGTACTTGGATAGAGTTTACGGCACAATTACAACCCTTCAACATAAGATACGCGGATTACAAGCGTTGTCCCATACGCTTCATACACACTACCGAACACACAAGGTGGAGTTTATCGGTACAATCACAACCCCTCAACACCCGTGATGGAGTTTAACGGTACAATCACAACCCCTCAACATCACTCATCTGTAGTTGTATAACATCACTAACGAGAACACGAGACACACAACACAAGATCCACACATGGACTTTTAACCACCATTGTGATCTTAATCATCTCGTTAGTGTACTTGGATGGAGTTTACGGCACAATTACAACCCTTCAACATCCAAGGCAACTTTATTCACGGTGCACCCAATCCTATAGCCGGCTAACTATATCTGATTCAAGTACTTTAAAACCAACACATCACTCGCCAATATACATCATTTATCATCAATAATTCATTGTTTTAAAGCATTAATCAAAGCCATTAAACCATCATGCATCACTATGCATCAAAACCACATTTACTAATACCAAACCAATGATCTCTTACCTTGAGCATCCTTCAACACATGGCTTTCAAAACCAGCATTAACCATGCTAAAACATGCTTTCAAAACAGAATTTAAACATGCAAATTAAGGACAATGCATCCAACCAACTCATGGTTCATCAAGAGAGAGTTTTCCCAAAAACTTACTCTTGAGCTTAGTTAAATTGCTTAGACTTAAACTAAGCTCCCAAAACCTTCAAACATTCGTTACAAAGCTGGAAACCCAACTTCACTCACCAATTCCGTTTCGCAAGCTTGCCGAAACGCCGATCAAGCCTCTGGATCAACACCACAAGTACCCGAAGATGTCTCCCCTATTTTAAACACATCAAAGTAGAGGATTATTGCATCATCATGCATTAAAATCTTCAGCCATCACATCTAAACTCCCTGCTCTAACCAAATCTAACATTTCGGCTACCAAACACAACCGAAATCACCTCCAAACTCTTCCACAACCTAACCCAGCCAAGATCTATCACTTCTAACCATTTCCAGACATCAATTAACATCCAAAAAGAACCTAAACTCGTCCTTATACCTCCAGCTATAACAGAACACCAAGATCACCCCAAAAAACACCATTTTCATAGGCAAAAACTTAGGAAATTTAACCTATTCTGGATTGCATTGATCAAACCTCAATTACACATCATTAAACATCCAAAATACATTTAAAAGCCATCACAAAATAGAGCCCAAACAATCACCACGAATTTCTTCAAGATTTCTTCCAAATCTTGGGTTTTAAGCCAAAATCAAGTTCATATCATTAAAACCTTTTATAAAACTTAATTTAAGGATTGAGAACTTGGGAAAGAACTGAGTATTTAGAGGAGAAGAACTTCCTTACCTCTAAATGTAGATTTGTCCTTGATTAGAGACAATTTCCTTGAAAATCCAATAAGCAAAACAATAGGATTTGATGTAGAAAGGATTGGGAATCAATTGATGATTGAAACCTCATCAATTGGTGTGAAAATCAATAGAAATGTTGCTGTAGACATGTGTTTGGCTGAGGGAATTTTGAGAGAAAATGAGATGAGAAAGTTTTAACAAAAGTTAGTTATGAAAATCTAAAAATTGGTTTTCCACTTTTCATTTAATTAATTAAACATTAATTAAATCATTAAAATCTAAGAAAAATCTGGAGAAATCTTTCTTGGGTAAATTAGCTCCTTAAAGATTCAAAGTTTCAATCCTTACAAAACAGTCACCACTGAACTTTTCAAAAATCGCATTTTAGTCACTATTTCAAAATGTCACACTTCCAAACCATATTTTGTAAAATTGATTTCACCACTCTCTTATATATATTAAAACAGGATTTTTAGATATTTTTCCATATTTTTAAAGCATCCCGAACTAGGCTTTCCCTAAAACCACCTTTTATATTCGAACTAAAAATCAGACTGGTCTGGTTCAGACCCTAAACTTCTAAGCCCAAAAATTGGGGTTTTACAGAAACACAGACAGTTAAAACACTTAAATGACACTTTTGAAGGTTTCTGAATGTTGCATTTTGGTCCATATGGCTTGTATGCTTCCTATTTGAGCTTATATGTATCCTTTATGATGGTTTTGCCCTCTGTGCATGGAATTTGATCAATTACGTTACTTGGTAAATTTAAGTTTTCATTGTAACACTCGGGTTTAGGGGTCGGGTATTAGATGAGTAAATTGGGTTCGGGTCGTTGGGCTTGGTTTAAATAAAATGGGCTTGGTTTTGAGTTAAAAAGGCCATGTGTTTTCATTAAGGGTAAAAAGGGAGATTTTCTAATAAATGAAATAAAACAAGTGAAAGAATGTTTTGAAAACTATCATCTTCTTCCTCTTGAAACATAAAACCCATGAAAAAACCCCTCCCCAACCCCAAACACTGCTCCTTCTTTTTCCTCGGCGTTTTCAAGAATTTTACCAAGGTAATGATGTTTTTGACTTCCCCTTTTCATCCTTAACATTTCCATGGTTTTAGATTTTCATAAACTTCATTTTTGAGTTGTTTCAAATATTCAAATTTTAAGTCAAAGGTGAAAACTTTGTTGGGTTGTCATTGAGTTTTTGATTTGTAAAGTTTATATATGTTATAGTATTGCTTTTAAGTTTAACATATGTGAAAATGGTGAAGTTTTAATGAAATCCCGAAATGGGTATTTGTGGGTGAGTTTAAGGGTAGAAATCTTGAATTTTTGAGGTAGTTATGTGAGGGAAAGTTGGGCTGATGGTATGGTTTTACTTGGGGGCTGTTTTGAACATGTTTAGTGATGATTTGGATGATGAAATTGATGGGTAATTTTTGGGTTGTGTTCAGGTCCGAAAATGAAGAGTTTGGGTTAGTTCTTGGCTTGGAAATGTAGTGAAATGGTCTTGAGTTGTAATCTGATTGTGGCAGTGATTTTGTGGATGTTTTTATGTGTAATGCACTATTTTTGGTTGATTAGAAGCAAGGGAAAACGTTGGAGAAGCTTCGGGCTCAATTCTGGGGAACTTGGAGGCTTGATCGACTCTCTCAGCTTGTATTTGGGGGTGTTTGGTGAGTGGACTGTTTTCAATGGTTTTAAATTGTTTCAAAGTATGTTATTGGAGTTCTAGATTTTGCTTGGTAGGCCAATCTAATGTGGGGTTAAGTTGGTAGCTTAATCTCTTGTTCAACCTTATGTATTTCTTGCTAAATGTGCATAAATGTGGTCTTGTGTGATAAGTGTCTGATTATGCGTGTTACGATATATTTATGTTGCATGATGGTGATTTGTATGTTGTATTGCATGATTGTGAAATCATGGTGAGTACTCGCTTAGTATGTTGGCACTAGTTATGTTACCGGATATAAATGATCGATCATTAGGATGAGGGTGCACACGATAAGAGTCAAATTCGCATGTGGCCTTGGTGATGTGAAGTCATCAAGGTGGAGTACGGTGAAGTAACATTCCACCGGGAAGTATTTATGTGTGACGATGAGTGGAAGCTCATCCGTAAAAGGAAACGGTGATGAGCGAAAATCCCAACGGAAGCTATCTGCATATCCGAGTAAGCTATATAGTTGCCAATATACCTTGTTTATGTGTGGTTGATGTGGTAAGATGTTATGTTACATCTGTGCTAAGCATAACATGAGGTAAGATGCCATGTTCATGCATTCTTGTAGCGGTTGGCTATGTTGTTATGTTGGTGTTAATGTATGCCTTGTTTATGTTTTATGGATACCATGCTTTGCACCCTGCATTGTTGATATTTGATTTTGAGCTCCCTCACTAAGCCTTCAAGCTTACGCTCTCATTTCCGACAATGCAGATCATTAGTGTGGAAGTTAGCATGGAGCAAGGAAGGGGCACCCAAGAGTGTGTGTTGCTGCTCAAGTATGGTTTTTCTTTGAATAATGTAATGGATGGCAATGGGGATGCTAAGTGTTGTAGAAGCGTATGTTAGACTTCTTTGTGTGGCTTTCATGTTGTTGAATGTTCAATTTTTTGTGTTGAAGGGTTGTAAAGGTTGTTCTATGTGATGCTCAAGTTGCTACATGTTTCTTTTAGCTAAATAGACTCGTACGGATGCTTGTATGTTTAATCATGCTCAGTTGTAGGATGTGTTGCCTCTAGTTTGTTTGTATGATAGTTGCTTTGTGATCTTTGAGGTTTTAGGGCAAGTTTGAGGATGCTAAAACCTGTTTTCGAGTCACTCTGTGTGCAGGCGTTTCAAAACACTCGGGGTAGTTTCAGAACGCTTGTAGCTCCAGGGATACTCGTATCGGAACGGGGGTGGTGCCGTTTCGATACGATTTGACACTGTGAGCCCCCGTTTCGAAACACGTTTCGATACGGTTTCCACTGAGAACCCATATTTCGGAACAAGTTCTGAAACATTTTGTCACTATAAACCCCCGTTTCGAAACAAGGTAGACCGTATCGGAACGACTTGGTCTTTCTTTTAAACTGGACCCTGCGTTTCGGAATTGGCAAGCCTATTTCGAAATGCAAACATGTAAATTGGCTAATTGGCGTCTTTAAAGGTTCTTGGACGTTACGTTTTAGTCCCAAATGCTTGTTTGCTTCCTTGTTGAGTTCATATGTATCTTTAATAAATGGTTTCATTTTGTATGCATGAAATTGGACTAAAAAGTCACTTTGTAAATTTAAGTTGCCTTATGTTCATCTTGGATTGTTTCGTTATCGTCTTCTGTTGCCGCCTTCGCGCATAGGATTAAATGTGATATTTAGACAAAATAATTAAATGAAAAATTTTAGGGTTGCTAATCGGAGTGAGGCCTTAGCGAGTTTCGCCCCGATTTTCCCCGTGTAACCCGTTTGGACTAATCTGTCGGCTAGACCGAGACGAGGGGGTTACAATCATATGCTCTGCTTGGATTGTATTCTTCTTCGCTTTTCCGTTGTCGTCTTAACATTTAGGATTAATTATGACATTTAGACAAGATAAATAAAAAAATAGGGTTGCTAATAAGAGTGAGGCCTTAGCGGGGTTTGCTTTGGTTTTCCCCATGTAA
Organism: Hibiscus trionum; assembly: GCA_030270665.1. Taxonomy (NCBI): domain Eukaryota; kingdom Viridiplantae; phylum Streptophyta; class Magnoliopsida; order Malvales; family Malvaceae; genus Hibiscus; species Hibiscus trionum. The sequence continues at coordinate 4,200,097 of BSYR01000050.1, forward strand.
CCCATTCGGTTCGGTCTGTTGGCTAGACCGGGATGAGGGGGTTACATTTGGTGGTATCATAGCCTCGGTTACGAGGTCTCCCGGAAAGGTAAGTCAGGCAAGTTGGTTGTTTGGTTGTTTGCTATTGCACGATGTATGAAAGCATGCTTTAATTGTCCTTGTTGTTGGTTGAAGTTAAGTCAAGTGTTCCCATTGCTTAGTGTTGTTATCGGAAAATGATTTTGGTTTAAAGAGCTTGAGAACTTGAATCTTTGCCCTTGCTAACCTAATGTTTTCTTGTGTGTGATGTGTTTGATGTTTTAGATTCTATCTCGTTATGGTAAGATCGAGAGGACGGCCTAGAGCGGGTGACCAGGCACCCGTGGATGTGCCTCATGTTCCTCTTGCTCCCGATGGTAATGGAGTCGGTGGTGAAGGTAATGTGCCTTAGGCCGGTGTGCAAGTTGGAGGTGATGGTAATAGACCTCAGGCTGGCACAAATGTTGGGGGTAATGGAGCTCAGGCGGGTCAGGGTCCGACAGGTGCAGACATGACACATTTGATTCAGACTATAGCTGGAGCTTTTCAGACAGCTTTGGCAAGTATGCAAGCTGCAGCACCACCTCAGGGTGCGGAGACAGGTTTACCCCTTGAGAGACCTCGTAGTTTGAGCGGAGTTGAGTTTCGTGGTTTGACTCCTGAGGGTTCAGAGGCTTGGCTCGAGAGTACTACACGTATCTTGGATCAGATGGAGTGCTCCGACACTCGTAAGTTGGGTTGTGTTGTCTCCTTGCTTCAGGGAGATGTGTATGCTTGGTGGACCACCGTTACTTTGGGTATGGTAGAGGCGGATGTCACTTGGGAATTCTTCAAAAATGACATTAAGAAGAAGTATCTCGGAGTCTGATATCATGATGAGAAGAAGAGGGAGTTTTTGGCCTTGGTTCAAGGTAGCAAGACGGTGTTTGAGTATGAGGTTTAGTTTGTGAGGTTGAGCCAGTATGCTCCCGAGTTGGTTCCCAATGAGAGGGAACGGTGTGAGCGTTTTCGTTATGGGTTGACTAGAGATGTGAAGACTTATATGTTTGCCTCTAACTACACTGAGTTTGATGTTTTGGTCTCTAGGGCCAAGGATATTGAGCAGAACTTAGGCTTTAGTGCTCGTGCTAGTGGGTCCGATTCTGGGAAGAGACATGTGGATTGTGACAGAGATCATGCCAAGAGGCATAGAGATAGGAGGTATCAGCCCGATTTGAGGCATAGGGGCGGTAACCATGGACGGGGCCATCAGGGCCAAAGAGCTGTTGTTCACACTCCTGAGTGCACTAGATGCGGGAGACGCCATAAGGGCGAGTGTATGGGTACCTTTGTGGTATGTTGGAACTGTTGTTCCCGAGATCATCTGAGGCGTAACTGCATACACCCGGCTAGGGGCGGACCGGCTCCAACTAGGGGTTTTGAGCATCAGAGAGGCCGTGGGCGCGGTCGTGGTAATTTTCAGCCGAGGAACGATGGTCAGAGGAACTTAGCTCATTTAGTGGCAGTTCAGCCCGCGGGTGGAGGATCGGCTAGGGTGTATGCGCAGTGAGAGGCTGGGAATGACACATATGTTGTCGTAGGTAATTTCTCGTTACAGTCCTTGACTTTTCTTTCTTTGATAGATTCAGGTTCGACACATTCATATATTTTGGGTGAACATGCAAGGTCCCTAGGTCTACCGTATGAGTGGTTAGAGGTAGGTGTAAATATTACTAGTTCTTTTAGTGATACAGTGGTAGTTAGGAAGATGTATAGGAGGTTTCCCTTGATGGTTCAGGGCCACGTGTTTCCGGTGGACATGATGGAATTACCGTTCTATGGTTTTGATGTGATTTTGGGCATGGATTGGCTCGTACAGCATAGAGCTGGGGTAGACTTTGAGACCAAGAGAGTCTCCTTGAGGCTTACGAATGATTTCGAAGTTGTAGTGGTGGGCGAGAACATTAAGTTCTTGTCCAATGTTGTTTCTTCTTTAGAAGCTCAAAGATTGATGGATTCGGGTTGTCAGTCGTACTTGGCTTATGCGATGAATCTGAATATGAGTGAGGTTAGATCGTAAGACATCAGGACAGTTTGTGATTTTCCAAATGTTTTTTCGAAAGAATTGTCGGGTTTGCCTTCAGATAGAGAAGTTGAGTTTGCTATTGAGACGTATTCCGATTCTGCACCCGTGTCTATCGCTCCTTATAGAATAGCACCTAAAGAGTTGAAAGAGTTAAAGACACAGCTTCAGGAGTTGTCAGATAGAGGTTTCATTAGGCCTGGTATTTCTCTGTGGGGGTGCTCCGGTTCTGCTTGTGAAGAAAAAGGAAAGTAGTATGAGGATGTGTATAGATTATATGCAGTTGAACAAGGTAACAGTGAAGAACAAGTATCCTTTTCCTCAGATAGATGACTTGCTTGATTAGTTGAGAGGTGCTTCAGTGTTTTCGAAGATTGATTTAAGATCTGGTTACTATCAGTTGAAAGTGAAAGATGTGGACATACCAAAGACAGCTTTCTATAATGTTATGGGCACTATGAGTTCTTGGTAATGCCTTTCAGTTTGACTAATGCTCCAGCTGCATTTATGGATATGATGAACCGAGTGTTCCACTAGTTTTTGGATATGTTTGTGGTAGTGTTTATAGATGATATCTTAGTGTACTCTAGGACCGAAGAAGAGCATGATGAGCATTTGCGGCTAGTACTTCAGACTTTGCTTGAAAATCAGTTGTATGCCAAGTTGAGTAAGTGCGAGTTTTGGATTAGGGAGGTAGTCTTCCTAGGTTATGTGATCTTGGCCAATGGGATTAGTGTGGATCCTAAGAAAATAGAAGCCATAGTGAGTTGGAAACAACCGAAGTCAGTGACAGAAATCCGTTGTTTCCTAGGTTTGGCAGGGTATTATCGAAGATTTGTTGAAGGGTTTTCGAAGATTGCGACACCTTTGACTAAATTGCTTCAGAAGAATGTTTCGTATGAATGGTCGGATGCAAGACAACAAGCGTTTGAGAAGTTAAAGAAAGCTTTGACCGAAGCTCCTATTTTGATTCAGCCTGAACCGGGAAAAGAGTTTGTGATTTACAGTGATGCCTCGTATGTAGGTTTAGGTTGTGTGCTTATTCAAGAAGGTAAGGTTGTAGCTTATGCTTCGAGACAGATGAAGGTTCACGAGAAGAACTATCCCACCCACGATATAGAGTTAGCCGCAGTAGTGTTTGCTTTGAAGATTTGGAGACACCATCTTTATTGTGAGAAGTGCACCGTTTATACCGACCACAAGAGTTTGAAGTACTTGATGACTCAGAGAGAGTTGAACCTTAGGCAGCGTAGGTGGTTATAACATCTCAAGGACTATGACCTTACGATAGAATATCATCCAGGTAAGGCAAACGTAGTGGCCGATGCTTTGAGTAGAAAAGTGGCAGTTGAGTTGCGAACCATGTTTGCGAGATTGAGTGTGTCAAATGATGGCGGTTTGATAGCCGAGTTACAAGTTAAACCTTTGTTGGCTCAGTTGATTCGAGAGAAACAGTTACAAGACAAGTCTTTGGCACCTCACATGCAAGATATAGCCGAGGGTAGGCCTACAGATTTTTGTTTTGGTGAGAACGGGATCCTATGTTTCAAGGATAAGATAGTTGTTCCGGAAGATTCCGAGTTGAGGCGTATTATCTTGAATGAAGCACATAACAGCCCTTTTGCTTTACATCTGGGTAGTACGAAGATGTACCGTAGGCTAAAAGAAGAGTACTATTGGGTTGGGTTGAAGAAAGATGTGGCTGAGTTTGTGAGTAAGTGTATGGTATGTCAGCGAGTTAAGGCCGAACATCAGTTTCCTTCAAGTTTGTTACAGCCGTTGAAGATTCCGGAATGGAAGTGGGAACGTATCACCATGGACTTTGTGTCGGGTTTACCATTGACTCCTTCGAAGAAAAATTCAGTGTGGGTGATAGTCGATAGATTTACTAAGTGTGCCCATTTCATACTTGTTCATACTACCTACACCTTAGATAAGTTGGCCGACTTGTACATTAGTGAGATAATGAGATTGCATGGGGTACCAAAATCGATTGTATTGGATCGAGATCCGAGGTTTACAACTAGATTTTGGGAATGTTTGCATCGTGCCTTGGGTACTTGGTTGAACTTCAGTACTTCCTATCAGTGTGCCCATTTTCATGTTATCTTCCCCAAAACACCATTTTCACTATCCAAGCAAGCTTTCAAGGTAATTTTTTTCTTGTTTTGATTTTCTCTTCCTTAAGCTAGTTGTTGATGAAATCTTTCTTTAAATCATTGTTTAAGTTTGTTTCCAAAATGCTTTATGTTGGAAAAAGAAGAAAACGAGGGTATTTTCGCTGGGTTGTTTGATGCTAGGTTTAAAAGTGTTTTTAACTTTGCTTTGATGTTCAAATAATGTTGGGATAGTGGCTTAATAATGGGAAATCCGAAACTAGCAAAAAGAAGAGGTTTTTGGAGTTGAAAATTTGGGTTTTTGGTTTGTTCTTGTGAAGACCTTTGGGCTGATGGTTCCTAGACATTGGGAAAGTATTTTGGATGTTGAAAGGTGTGGTTTTGAAGGTAATTTCGTTGGGTTTTGGCCGCTAGTTGGTTTAAGTCGTTTTGACGATGTTTCCAAGTGTTTTCGGTTGTGAATCGATTGGTTTTGATGATAGATATTGAGTTTCTATGTTGCTGCAAGTTTGGGGGCTTGAATTGGGTCTAATACTCCATTATTGAATTGGTTAGAAACAATGAAACAGATTTGGGCTCTTCGGACGCGATACCGGGTGATTTGGGAGCTTGAATCGGTGTTTCGGCTATTGCTTGTGTGTTGGCTGGTGAATGGAAATGTTTTCTAAGCCTTAACTTGGTTAAGGATATGTTTTGGGGGTTTAGATTGAGCTTGATAAGCCAATCTAAGCTCAAGAATAAGTTTTAAGAATTTTAGCCTTTATTTTCGATAAATTCAACTATGTGTTATGAATTATTTCCATAGTGCATGTTTTCCATGAATATCCTTGTGTTATGCATATGATTGCTTTAATTGATCCCATGTTGGTTATGGTTGTGACCATGAGAACACGAGGTAAGTGTTGGTTTTGTGGGTTATTGACAATGTGAAATTTTATTACCGGACATAGTTGGTCGACCAATAGGATGAGAGTGCACTCGGGGTAAAAGTCGCGCGTGGCCTTAGTGATGTTAGATTCCACTAAGGAGGAGTATGGTGATGTGAGATTCCACCGGAAGCTATGTTTTACTAGACGAGTGAGTTCGGTGATGTGAGATTCCACCGAAAGTGTCTAGTGGTTTTGAGAACTATTCACATATCCGAGTAAAAGTGTTATATTGTTCATTTCCACTTATGCTTATGCATGTAGTTGGTTACGTTGTATGTATGATGAGAATGAGCATGAGATGAGCTTGTGGCTTGTGGATGCATTTGGTAAATGCACGAGATGTTAAATTCATGGTTGTTGTGTGTTCAAGCATGAGAGAAATGATTTGGAAATGGTTTTTGGTTTCAAGCAAACTATGGTTTTAAAACTGCATTGTTGTAGCTATTGTTTTGAGCACCACTCACTAAGCATTCTTGCTTACGCTCATCTTTCCAACAATGTAGATTCGTAGTGTTTTGGTGCAGCCAAGGGAACAAGGGAGTGACCAAGGAGGTCATTTTTGCTCAAGTATGGTTTTCGGCGTAATAACTGGTATATAGTAATGGGATAGGGCCTTTTGTTTTGGAGATGTTGCTAGAACTCCTTGTTGTTTGGGATATGTTGATATGCCTATATAGACTTATAAAGGCTCTTATTATGTTGAAGCATGACTTGTTGTGAGTTTTGGTTGTTTGTTGGATTTTATGCAATGTATGGCTTTCCTTTTGAATCTTGTTATGTTAAGTTTTTCCATGATGTGCTTCTAGCATGTCTTGATGAGTATTATTGGTTGCCTTGAGTTTGTTGAGTGTTGTATGTTGTTGGGATGCCTTTCGGTGGTTTCAAATTGGCTGAAACCAGCAAATTCAGTCATTTCAAGCCAACCGTTTCGATACGGTCGAGGTTGTACCGAAACGGGGGACCTGAAAAGGCCTTGGCGTATTGATACGGGTTGGGCGCGTATCGGTACATTTTACCACTGGAATTTGCGGTTGCGAAACGTTCCAAGGGTGTTTCGATACGAGTTGGCATTTTGAAACCCGCGAGACAGTTTCGATACGCCCGTATCGGTATGGTCTCTGAGCGTATCGGAACGACATCTTGAGGTTGACTTGGGATTTTTGATCGTTGAAGGCGTAACAATGCGGGCCCGAGCGTATCGATACGACATGTTTTAAAACTGTACAAAGTAGCCTCAAAAGCTCGTTTCGAGTGGTTCTTGCTCGTGTTTTGCTTTTCCGCTGCTAGTCTTTTCACATATGTTTTAAAATGGCATATAGACAAGATAATAATAATAAAAATAATAATTTAGGGTTGCTAATCGGAGTGAAGCCTTAACGGGTTTCTCTTCGGTTTTCCCCGTGTAACCCCTTCGATTCGGCCTGGTGGCTAGGCCAGGTCGAGGGGGTTACATGTGTTGGTATCAGAGCCTAGGTTCGTTGAGTTTCCACAAAGCCGAAAGGTAAGTGAGGTAAGTTTTATTGTGTATGGTTGTTGGTCGTGATGCACGATGATTGTAAGCATGATGTTGTCACTAAATTTTTACCTCAATTTTAAAAATCTGAAAAAATAAAAAATCCTTTTTCCCTTAAAACAATAAAAGGCTTACCCTTTTTAAATTAAATAAAAAAGCAACAAAAACCATCTTTAAAAAAACATTCTTAAAGCTCATTTCAAGAAAAAAAATAAAGCTCATTTTGAAGCCCACTTTTAAAGAAAAGAAAAAATAAGAAAAAATAATTCTAATAATAAATGGAGAAGAAAAAAGAAATAAAATAAAGTGAAGAAATAAAAATTGTGATGAAATAATAAATAATAAGCAGCAAAAACAGTAAAAAAATAATAAATAAAAAGGAAAAAAAAACTAAAAAAAAGGGAAGGATCACCCGCACTCACGCGCCTAGCGCGTGTGTCGCACACGCCCGGGTGGTCACCTTCCTATCCCCTGTTCGAACAGCTAACAAGGCAGAGGGGGGGTTTAATCGGCCGACTGCCACAGGCTGCGGAAGCCATCACCGAAGCCGTTGGTCGGCTCCTCACGTCCTCGTCGTCATGACGCCATCGTCACCGCTTCAAGCCGTTGTCGTTCACCTGTAAAATAAGGGGGGAAATATTCAAACCCTAGCTCGAATTTGGGAGAAATTTATCTTCAAATCGGATAAGATTTGAGGGGTTTTGCCAAGAATCAAGCCATGTGTCGAATTTAGGCTCCAATTTGGGGATTAAATCCCGATTTGATTTGAATTTGAAGCTAAAAATCAACTATAAAACCCCCTCAAATGCTTCATTGTTCAACACACAATTGGAAGAAAAACCACTAGAAAAAGGCTTGGGAAAAATCCGAAAAATTCTCTGAATTTTTCAAGAGTTTTGCTGAAAATTTTTTGAGTAGACGTTCGAGTTTGGAGCAATTTTTCGGAGGTGGTTTGGAGCATTCCGAGAAGCCTGGATTCGAGTTCTTCGTTCGTCATTTTTCTCGGTAAAATTTTTATCTTTCTTTTCGTTGATTTTTATGTTTATTCTTGGATGCATTTTTGGTGTTTGTGTTTGTGTTTGTGTTGTTTGTGAATTTTACGTTGCTTTCTCGAAGTCGGAAAATCGTTCATGATTCTGGTAACGTTTTTTTTATTTCAATTTTTGTTTTAAATTTGGTTTGATCTCTAAAAAAATTTGCACGCTTAAAAAGGTTGTTAAGGTTGTTTTGATCTTTAGAAATGTAGAAATAAAATTTTAAGTTGTGTAAATTAAAAATGCAAGAATAAAAATGAATATATGTGGCTAAATTGAAAAAATAAAAATTATGAATTTAATTAGGAAAAATAATAATGTGTGGTGTGAAATAATAAAGGGGTTTGTTTTAAAAAATATAAAAAGATTTTTTATGAAATTTAGTTTTTAATAATAGATGGGCAAAGTGATTTTAAAAGAGAAAAATAATAAAGATGTTTTTTTGTAGGAAAAGGGGAAAATAATAAGTTTTCAACAAAAAAAATAAAAGGGTTTTAAAGTAAAAGTTTAGGGTCTAGGATAAACATTAATCTTTGAAAAAAAAACTTAAAAGGAAGTTCATTATGAAAAATAAAGTTCATTTTTAAAAAAGGGTCGTTTTAAAAGAAAAACTTAAAAAATAAAAAAAATGAAAATGAGTTTAAAAAGAGAGAAAATTCTTTGTTTTTAAAAAGGAAAATGTAAAGGGTAAAAAAACATATAAGATGAAAAAGGTAAAACTGTAAAAAAAAAGGGGTCTTGGTTTAAAAAATAAAAGAAGTAAAAAAGAAATGTTTTTTTAAGGAATAATAAAAGGGTAAAGACTCAAAAAGAATAAAAGTTGCTTGCTTGTCTTGGAAATATGTGAAAACTTAGGATTAGGGACTAAAGCTTATATAAAGACATGTTTGTTGAAAAATGTTCTTCACAAAAAATAAAATACACTTAAGCATACTTAAACTTTAAATTATGAATAAAAGACTTAGACGTTTTTAGGGTTTTTAAATAATCAAAGTTAGAATAAAAAATAAAATGCTCAACGCACCTAAATCTCTTTGTTGTTTGCAAAAGTGAAATTAATTTAATGCGGTGTCTTATCAAACGAGAATGACGGGTTAGCGCCAGAAATGTTGGCGGTGATTAAAGTTTATCTCCCGGGCGATAAGGCCGTTAAAATAGACTAATATTCATTAAACGGACAAGTAAACTCGAACCTTTTCGAACTTGCAAATTTTAGTTTTGAAAACAATTTTAAAACCAATTAGGTACCAATTTTGGGCGTCGTGGGGGTGCTAACTTTCCCCACCATAACCGACCTCCGAACATGTTTTCTAATTTTTCAGACCAAAACCGTTGTTTTATTAAAACAAAACGTTTTATTAAAATAACCCTATTTTAAAAGTGATCCAATCACACTTTTTCCCAAGAAAGATTGGTGGCGACTCTGTTGATTTTTAAAGTGTTTTCCAAAAAAAGTCGAAGCCTCCCTAAAAGGCGGTTGCGACAGCTTGGCGAATCCGCTGGGGACGTGTTTATATTTTTTAAAAATATAAAAAGAAAAGAGTGTCAGGCCACAAATTGGTTTTAAATGGTTTTTCAAAAATATATTTTTTTAAAAAATTAGAATTTGCAAGTTCACAATAGATTCTATTTATTTGTTCGTTTAAATGAATATAATTCTATTTTACGCATTTAAGACTTAATTCCAAGCTCTATTCCCGAGCTTTGTCCCGTTCGTTTAAGTGGGGGGAACACGCTTAGCTCATGTAAGAATATTGATTCTTCGTATGACCTTAGCAAGTACCTTCGGGACTCAATCCTTTTGTCTTCGTAAGGATATTGATTCTTCGAGAAGGCTTCGGTGGTGAGTCCTCCTGATTTGAACTCGATTCGTTTGTAGCCTATAATGGGTGAGAATCGAGGGCCTTGCTACTCTTAGTAGATGACATCAAGGACAGCTCGGGTACCCTTTTAGAACCAAACCAAGTTTGAGAATCTAGAGCATACCCCTAATAGAGCCATGCAGAAAGCCTAGGGTGTTGAGTCGCATGAATAATTCGTGGAGACATGTCCTGAAATGTTGGAATGTTGGCCCATAATTATTATGTAATTTAATTATATTGAATCATTTAGGTTTTGTTTCTGTTTTTTTATTTATTTAAAAGATTACCAACCCTTGTCTGTGTGAGATTTGTTTTTGTAGCATATTTATTTGTTACTAACCTCTTTGTGTTGTTTTTGTATCATGTTTATTACTAATCTTTTGTGTGTGAATAGTATATTTATTTATTGCATGCATCCCATATTTGGAAGGGGTTGATTCTGGAAAATTGTTCAAATTATGAATGGAAAGCTCTTTAAAAAGGAGGAGAACTAAGTGTTGAGTGGATCACACGAATGATAATAACCAAGAGGGGGGGTGAATTGGAATTTTAACGATGTTATAACGGAAATTGCAACTAAAAATATTGACACGGGAATTTAGAGTGGTTCAAGTTCACCAACCGAACTCTACATCCACTACCTTAGTCTCACCAAGGATTTCCAACAATTTCCACTAAATTGTTCGTCCCCTTTTTCCAGGACAAGGAGGCAACCTTTACAATTTCGGTTAATTTTTCTACCCAAAAATTAACCCAATCCTCACACAATAGAACAAAGAAATTTGGTGGCTAATAAGGTATCTCTCAATACAAATGATAGCCCGATATCAAGCACTCAACCCAATTGAACAAAATATAAATGAAGGATACAATTGGGGTTTCTAGATAAAAATGGGATTTCAACACAGATGCTTGTATTTGATGAAGGAATGTATGCTTGTAGCTTAATTATCTTTTGCTGGAGCTTCTTGGGGTCTTTTTATAGCCTCTTGTAGATTTCTAACCGTTGTGGGTGATGGGCTGAAAATTAGAGCCGTTGGGGTGTTTTTCTCACAACTTTTCAGCTTCCAGACGCCTACCGTTTCGGAACGGGGTCACCTGTTTCGGAACGGTTTTCAAATAATATAGCCGTTGGAGCGTCTACGAGAGCCCGTTTCGAAACGCCTAGTGGCCGTTTCGGAACGGTTATGCCACTGCCAAAGGGGTGTTTCGAAACGGCCTTAGCCCGTTTCGGAACAGGTTTGCCACTGTCAAAGGGGTGTTTCGAAACGGCCTAAGCCCGTTTCGGAACGCCCTGTTTATTTTCAAAATTCAGTTTATAGCCGTTACCCTTGTTCGTTTAAATGAAGAACAGTTTCGAAACGAGTCATACCGTTTCGAAACGCCTTGACCCGTTCCGATACCCGTTTCGGAACAGGTGCACATCGAACTGAAAGTGTTTCGAAACGCCTTGGGCCGTTTCGAAACGGGGCTTGAAAATTCCCTGTTTTGGCTTTGAAATACTTAAAAAAATATTTTGTAAGTCTTTGGTTTTGGCTATGAAGTGGTCTTTAACAAGATGTAGGAAATTTTAAGGACTTTAAAATTTGTTTTGATGTTTTTCATTTTAGTCCTTAGGTTTTTAGTTATATCAAAATTGAAGCATATGTTTCACACTAAGCATGCGGCAATATTGGCGATTGAAGCTGCAACCCTTCGTTAGTACATCAAGCCCGTTGGAGAAGTTGGACCAAGGCTCATATGGCTAGTTGAAAAATTAGGGTGTTAGGCGTTCAAGCAGAAAAAATATCTGTATTTCAAAAAAAAGATGTAATAAAAGCTTTCAAATTTAATAAAGAGTTTCCTTTCGTGAGCTGATTTTCAATGGAATTGATGGCCCTTCAACTACATTCATGCATTTGCACTAGTTTGCTTGCTTCGTTGTTTGCTTTTGTGAATTCGTTTGTGCACACATATACTTGCTTCCATGCATTTTTTTTTTGTTTGCATTAAATAATGTTTCAATCACTGCATTCATTCATGTATAATAAAAAGATTAATTTTCGAAAATTGCATTTAAGTAGCAAAAATCACGCGCAAACACGACTCGATCCATGAACACTGAGGAAAGGTTGACAACTCTGGAAGCCAATCAGAAGAGCATTTGTGACAAGCTTATGAAGATGGTGAATAATCTGAAGAAAGAGATTGAGATATCACACTAGAAAACAGTCAGCCAACTCGCAGTCGTGCTTGGGTTCAAGGACCCAAAAGCAAGAGAAGACACCAACACTTTCCCGGGGATGGCTTTCGTACAAAAAGAAGTGGCTTCACCTAAAGTCAAGATCTCAGAATCTTCTGCCATACTGAAGACAACACCGACGAGGTTTGCAGCCCCAAGATGCCTGACCTCAATGAAGAAACTAACATGGCAAAGGTCTAGAAGAAATGGGAAGACCGCTACAAGAAGCTGGTGGAAATGTTTAAAGTCTATCAAGAAGGAAGCATTTATGGTGGCAAGGATGCTAGAGACTTGAGTCTAGTTTCGGACTTGGTAGCACCTCCAAAGTTCAAGGCCCTTGACTTCGAGAAGTATAATGGAACTACATGCACATTGGCACACTTGACTATGTAGTGCCAGAAAATGTCACATCACTTAGAAAATGAGAAGTTGTTGATCCACTATTTCCAAGATAGTCTATCTGGGTCTGCTATCTGTTGGTATGCTCAATTGAGTCGGGCCAACATACGCACTTGGAGAGATTTGTCAAAAGCTTTCCTCAAACAGTACGAGTATGTAACACATATGGCCCCAAGCAGGATTGTATTGCAAAATTTGGAACAAAAGCCCAACGAGAGCTTTCGCCAATATGCTCAGAGATGGTGTGATGTGGCAGCCAAGTTCAACCTCCGCTGTCGGAAAATGAGGTTACTCCAATGTTTGTGGAGACACTCGATGAACCTTTTTATGACTACATGTTAAATCACGCCATTGAAGGTTTCGCTGTCATGGTCATGAACGGAGAGTTGATATTGGCAACCATCAGAAATGGAAGATTTGAGAGAGAAGAAGATGACAAGGACGAGTGCGTTTAGAGTTTCCTCACGAAGTCGTTGGAGGCAAGATTGATCGAGATTCGTGTTTTCATGGAATAGTACTCAATTTTCTCTAGACAGTAGATATCATGCTTAGAACCAATCCTCTTGCTTTTTCCCGCGAGTATTAGGGATCTTTTGTAAGGGCTTCTATGTCAGTTTACTTGTTTCAAGATGCATTTTCTTTTTTTTTCTTCAAGTGGCAAACATTTCTCATTTTGTTTCATCCTTTCTTTTTTTGATTTCTTCATCCAGTTCTTTTCAAGTATACATTTTCTTTGCAGAGTCCTTATTATTGATTGTATGAATGATTAATGAATCTAATCCTGAGATAAAGGGGCAAAAATGTGAGTTCAGGTTTAAAATACATATTTGAGTGAATTTTCCTCTCAGACATTGTTGTTAGGGTCCTTGAATGAAGTGATAACTCTAAAACATCTACCAACAGAATACTGCTTTTCTTCGACGAAATTTGTGTGTGAAATGACATTTGGCATTCTTTCATTTCCATTCACGAATAAGAAAAATCCATTTGTTGTCCCCCTTTGAGCCTGATATTAATTTTCTTGTGATTTAACCCTAACTGAGGATCACTCCCCACACCGGGGGCAAAGAAAATGAAAATTTGTTTGAAAGAAACATGTTAGATTAAGTTGAATGTCCTAAACTCCAAATGAAAAGGACACAAAAAACAAGAAAAAGGATAGAAAAAGAAAAACAAGAAAAATATAGGAAAAGAAAAAAAAGAAAAAGAGAAAGAAAGAAGAAAAAAGAAGAAAGAAGAAACGAAGAGAAGAGAAGAGAAGAAGAAAAAGAGAAATAAATGAGGAAAAAGAAAGTTGAAGAGTGAAGGAAACTTTGAAACAAATCCTTCAAATGGGACATGTAAAGGAAATGAACTCTAGGGTGAAAACCCAAAATGGCCAGTCTAGAGTGATCCAAATAATGAAAGAAGAAGAGCAGAGATTTCATCAGGAAAGTTGATCCTTGGTTTAATCACCCTTAAAATATGAATTTGAGCCTTTATATCCTTTCTTTGGCAACCCGAGCCTAGCCTACATTACAAGACTTAAAAGACCATTTGGATCACACGTGAATATTTGAGAAAAGGAGTTCGTCTTCAGAACACATTCTACCTAATTGAGTTAATCTTTCTTCAGGGACCTCGAGCTTCTAATGTCTGATTGAGATTAGAAAAGTGAGAAAATTTAAATTTGGGGAGCGTGTGAGTAAAAGAGAGCCACCAAAAATAGGGCATTATCCGGTTGATGGATTCTTGAATCATTCATGCTTTGAATTTTGGGGCATCTGACTTTCCCCTATTTCTTGTGTTTGTCATGACTATTTTCTTGAGATCCCTATTTTTAGCCTTCTCTTGCGTTTGCTATGACTTTTTCCTTTGAATTATCATTTCTAGCCTTTTCTTGCATCTTACAAGTAGGCTGACATAGATTAATGAAAAGCAAAAGATTTCTTGGTATTGATCTTAACTGTAGGAGACCATGAATGAATGTTTTCATCACTTCAGAAAACAATTGAACCTCGGTTTGAATGGGGGCATCACCTTGCATGAGAAGGTAAAAAGAAAAAGAAGAAGCATATGCGTTGAAGAGTGTGAAGTGGGCCGTGTTGTCAAGAAGGATCCACATATAAAAATGAAAAAACGCAGAAGCATGAAAATAGATAGAATTGCACTTGATAAGCAAATGATGTCATCAGATTGGGGCAGTCTAGAGGCCCTCAACATTAGTAGGCGCAAGAAGAAGAGATTGAAACGCCGACATCATTCAAAGATATTCAAGGTAGAAATAAGCTTTGTTGCAAGGATTTACACGCAAGCAATTCAAGATGTCCTGCAGGGGCAAGAATTTGAGAACTCACAAGAAGCATTGAAGATGCTTGATAAGGGGCATATGAAGACTTGAAGCATTCAAAACCACACAAGGAAGCTTTTCACTCAACCTTGATGTATCAACTACAATGATGGTAGATCTTGAGACGTTCGCCTACGAAGATCGAATGTTTTCGACAAAGCAAAGGGATATGAAGAATGAGAATGGTGAGGCAATGGCAGTTGAAGAAATATGTCTTTCCAACCAAGAGTACAAGATTATTGGATTAAATGAGCAAATATCTTATGTTTCCATGAGTCAGAAAATACAGAGAAAAAGTACAACTGCTTATCTGGATTGAGTAAGCAGGCGTGTGGAAAAATTAAATCTGAGAAAAAGAATTTAAAAAGGAAAAAGAAATGAGACATGCATTCATGTTTTAGGCATCCCTAGGGGCATGTACATCATAATTGCATTGAGTATCGCATTTTTCAGGTACACGAAGGACCTTCCAGCAAAAGAGCTCGCTTATTCGTTCTAGCATTTGGAGAATGGAACC
Organism: Hibiscus trionum; assembly: GCA_030270665.1. NCBI lineage: Eukaryota > Viridiplantae > Streptophyta > Magnoliopsida > Malvales > Malvaceae > Hibiscus > Hibiscus trionum. The sequence continues at coordinate 4,215,098 of BSYR01000050.1, forward strand.
CGCTTATTCATCCGAGCATGAGGAGGATGGAACCCTTTTTAGAACCCGCTTATTCATCTAAGCATAAGGAGGATGAAGTTTTTCCAGAAGATTCGCCTAGCCAGGCGTAAAGAAAATAGAGGTTGCTTATTCATCTAAGCATAAGGAGGATGAAGTTTTTTTAGAAGATTCGCCTATCCGTTTTGGCGCAACGAAAATAGAGTTCGCTTGTTTATCCAAGCATAAGGAGAATGAAGTTTTCCAGAAGATCTGTTTATCTATTCGAGCACAAGGAGAGTAGAACTTGCTTCTTCATCCAAGCATAAGGAGGATGAAATTTTTCAGAGGTTCGCTTATTCATCCAAGCGTAAGGGGGTGAATTTTTTTTCAGAAGATTCGCTTATCCGTTCAGGCGTAAGGAGAATGGAATCCGCTTATTCATCCAAGCATAAGGAGGATGAAATTTTTTCAGAAGATTTACCTATTCGTTCAGGAGGAAAGAGAATGGTTGCTTATTCATCCAAGCATGAGGAGGATGAAACCTTTTGAGGTATTGTTTATTCATCCAAGTATAAGGAAAATGAAATTTTTTGAGGTCTGTTTGCTTATTCATCCAAGCATAAGGAGGATGAAATCGTTTGAAGTTCGTCTGCTTATTCATCCAAGAATAAGGAGGATGGAGTTTTCAGAAGAATTTGCATGTTTGAGTATCTAGGAGAATAGAATCCAACTCAACAAATTGGGCACTTGGGAGAATAGAACCCAGCTCAGCTATTCGAGTGTAAGGAAAATAGAATTGGCCTATTTGTTTGAGCATGGAACCCAGCTCAACTATTCGGGCATTTGGGAGAATAGAACCCAGCTTAGCTATTCGAGCGTAAGGAGAATAGAATCGGCCTATCCATTCAAGGATTTGGAGATTGGAATCCGCTCATCTATTCGGGCAAAAGGAGAATAGAACAAGCCTATCCATTCGGGCGTTTGGAGATTGGAATCTGCTCATCTATTCGGGCAAAAGGAGAATAAAACAAGCCTACCCGTTCGGGCATTTAGAGAATGGAGCCAATTTGGAAAGTCGGTGAAAATTAATGCCTTTTGGTCTTTACTTTATCTCTGTTACACAAAGATAAGCAAAGAGGGGCAGCTGTTGTCACTAAATTTTCACCTCAATTTTAAAAATCCGAAAAAATAAAAAAAAATCATTTTTCCGTTAAAATAATAAAAGCCCTACCCTTTTTAATTTAATAAAAAAAAGCAACAAAACCCATCTTTAAAAAACCATTCTTAAAGCCCATTTCAAGAAAAAAAACAAAGCCCATTTTGAAGCCCACTTTTAAAGAAAAGAAAAAAGAGAAAAAAATAATTCTAATATTAAATGGAGAAGAAAAAAGGAAATAAAATAAAGTGAAGAAATAACAATTGTGATGAAATAATAAATAATAAGCAGCAAAAACAACAACAAAAATAGCAAAAAAATAATAAATAAAAAGGAAAAAAAGCTAAAAAAAGGAACGACCACCCATACTCACGCGTCTGGCGCGTGTGCCGCACGCGCGCGGGTGGTCACCTTCCTCTCCCTTGTTTGAACAGCTAACAAGGCAGAGGAGGGGTTTGACCGGCCGACCACCACAAGTCGCGGCAGCCGTCACCGAAGCCTCCAGTTGACTCCTCACGTCCTCGCCGTCACGACGCCACCGTCACCGCTTCAAGTCATCGTCGTTCACCTGCAAAAATAAGGGGAAAAGATTCAAACCCTAGCTCGAATTTGGGAGAAATTTATCTTAAAATCTGAACCAAATCGAATAGGATTTGAGGGGTTTTGTGAGAATCAAGCCATATGTCGGATTTAGGATCCAATTTGGGGATTAAATCTTGATTTGGCTTGAATTTGAAGCTAAAAATCAACTATAAAACCCCCCAAATGCTTCATTGTTAACACACATTTGGAAGAAAAACCACTAGAAAAAGGCTTGGGGAAAATCCGAAAAATTCTCTGAATTTTTCAAGAGTTTTGCTAGAAATTTTTGGAGTAGAAGTTCGTGTTTGGAGCAATTTCCCGAAGGTGGTTTGGAGCATTCCAAGAAGCTTGGATTCGACTTCTTCGTTCGTCATTTTACTCAAAAAAAATTCTATCTTTCTTTTCGTTCATTTTTATGTCGATTTTTATGTTTATTCTTGGATGAATTTTTGGTGTTTGTGTTTGTGTTGTTTGTGAATTTTAGGTTGCTTTCTCGAAGTCGGAAAATCGTTCACGATTCCGGTAACGTTTTTTATTTAAATTTTTGTTTTAAATTTGGTGTGATCTCTAAAAAAATTTGCATGCTTAAAAATGTTGTTAAGGTTGTTTTGATCTTTAGAAATGTAGAAATAAATTTTTAAGGTGTTTAAATTAAAAATGCAAGAATAAAAATAAATAAATGTGGTTAAATTGAAAAACTAAAAATTAGGGATTTAATTAGGAAAAATAATAACGTGTGGTGTGAAATAATAAAGAGGCTTGTTTTAAAAAAATATAAAAAGATTTTTTATGAAATTTAGTTTTTAATAATAGATGGGAAAAGTGATTTTAAAAGAGAAATATAATAAAGATGTTTTTTTGTAGGAAAAAGGGAAAATAATAAGTTTTCAACAAAAAAGAAAATAAAAGGGTTTTAAAGTAAAAGTTTAGGGTCTAGGATAAAAATTAATCTTTGAAAAAAAACTTCAAAGGAATTTGATTAGGAAAAATAAAGTTCATTTTTAAAAAGGGGTCGTTTTAAAAGAAAAACTTAAAAAATGGAAAAAATGAAAATGAATTTAAAAAGAGAGAAAATTCTTTGTTTTGAAAAAGTACAATATAAAGGGTAAAAACATATAAAATGAAAAAGGTAAAAATGTAAAAAAGGGGTCTTGGTTTAAAAAATAAAAGAAGTAAAAAAGAAATAAGTTTTTTTAAGGAATAATAAAAGGGTAAAGACTCAAAAAGAATAAAAGTTGCTTGCTTGTCTTAGAAATAGGTGAAAACTTAGGATTATTGACTAACGCTTAGATAGAGACGTGTTTGTTGAAAAATGTTTTTCACAAAAAAAATAAAATAAACTTAAGCATACCTAAACTTTAAATTAGGAATAAAAGACTTAGACGTTTTTAGGGTTTTAAAATAATCAAACTTAGAATAAAAAATAAAATGATCAACAGACCTAAATCTCTTTGTTGTTTGTAAAAGTGAAATTAATTTAATGTGGTGTCTTATCAAACGAGAATGACGGGTTAGCGCCAGAAATGTTGGCGGTGATTAAAGTTCATCTCTCGTGCGATAAGGCCGTTAAAATAGACTAATATTCATTAAACAAACAAATAAAGTCGAACCGTTTTGAACTTGCAAATTCCAGTTTTGAAAATAATTTTAAAACCAATTAGGTACCAATTTTGGGCGTCGTGGGGGTGCTAACCCTTCCCCACGCATAATCGACCCCCGAACCTGTTTTCTAATTTTTCGCAGGCCAAATGTAACGCCCCGAGTTTAGGGTCGGGTGTTATCGAGTTAGTCAACTAGGTCAATTAAAAAAATTAAATTGGAAACAAACTATTTTAATACACAAAAAAGGAGTTTTAAAGGGTGAAGGACAAAATGGGGATTTTGTATTTCCAAAAAGATTTTCAAAAGGCTATCATCTTCTCCAATCTCTTTTTCACGTTCTAAAACCTCCCCAAACCCCTTTCTACTATCCATTGGATTTCAAGCTTCAAACCAAGAGATTTCTTCAAATGGGATTGGATTCAGGCTTTGAGGACGGAAATTCGGGTAGTTCAGAAGCTTGATTCGGCATCTCGGACATCGGTTGTGTATTAGCTTGTGAGTGGACCGATTTTAAAAGCCTTAGCGTGGTTAAGGCAGTGTTTTGGGAGTTTAGATTGAGCTTGAAAGGTCAATCCAAGCTCGAGAGTAAGTTTTAAAGGTTTATGCAATTAAATTGTGTTTTACAATTTCTTGAATGCAAGATGAACATACTATGTTGATATGTGTTGAATTACATTTGTTATGCATGTTGAGATGTGAGACTTATGTTTATACTTGCATTGTGAGTACATGACTTGCATGGAAGTTGAACTTGGTAAGTGGTCCAAGCATCGGAAATGCTTGTGGTTGTGTTGTGTATATTGACACGTGTTGGTTGTTACTGGATATAATTGATCGATCAATAGGATTAGAGTGCCCTCGAGGTAAAATTCGCGCGTGGCCTTAGTGATGTTAGATTCCACTAAGGAGGAGTACGGTGATGTGAGATTCCACCGGAAATTATATTTTTACTAGAAGAGTGAGTACGGTGATGTGAGATTCCACCGGAAGTGTCTAGTGGGTTTGAGAAAGCTATTCGCATATCCGAGTAAAACGTTGAATGTCAATATACCCTTGAATGCTTTAATTATCATGTTAAGCATGTTGTTGATTCCTTATTTTTATGCTTATAGTTATACATTGAGGTTTACTTTGTTGGTGTTATGAGAATGAGCATATGGTAAGCCTATGGCTTGTGGTTGCATTCGGTACATGCACACGAAGGTAAAAGCAAGACATTGTGTGTTCAAACATGTGGAAAGGATTTGGAAACAGTTTTGGTTTTCAAGCAAACTATGTTTTAAAACTGCATTGTTGTAGCTACTTTTTTAGCACCGTTCACTAAGCTTAAACGCTTACGCTCTCTTTTCCAACAATGCAGGCCCTTAGACCTTCGGAGCAGCTCGGGGAACAAGGAAGGATCCAAGGGAGTTTGGTTTTCTCAAGTATGAATTAGACTTTGATAATTAGTATTTAAGCAATGGGATAGGACCTTTGTGTTTTGTGATGTTGATGGCATGTTCTTTTGCTTAGACAATTTTTTTAGACATTTTGGGGTTGTATTGACGTATGCCATGTTGAAGTATGCTTTAGTTTAACTTTTGCCTATGTGGATGAATGCCTTATATGCATGTTTCAACTAAACATCTTATCTTGTAGTATGTTGCTTTGATGAATGTTTAAATTTCTTAGTATGATTATCCATGGATTCCTTGTACTGTATTTAAGTGCTTATATGTTGCTTGGCTAGTCGTTTAATGCATCTAGAGTCGAGTCCTTGTGTCTTTTGCAGCTAAAATAAAGTTTGTACTCTAGCGTATCGATACGGCCTGTTGTAAAAGGTAAAAGGGAGTCTTAATTTCCTGTTTTGCTCGTTTTGAATCCATGTGTGTTTTCCGCTGCGTGTCCTCTCACATAGGATATAATTAAACATCTAGACAAGATAATCTTTAAAAGAAATTTTCAAGGGTTGTTAATCGAAGTGGAGCCTTAACCGGTTTCACTTCGGTTATCCCCGTATAACTCGTTCGATGTTGTCTGATGGCTAGGCTAGGTCTAGGGGTTACATTTGTTTGTATCAGAGCCTAGTTTTCGCCTAGGTTCGTTGAGTTTCCGCAAGCCAAAAGGTAAGTGAGGTAAGTTTTATTGTGTAAGTTTGTTGATTGTGATTTCACGGTAATTGTAAACATGTTTGTGGTTATTCTTATGTTGGTTGAAAAGTAGTGAAGGCACTCATTGCTAGTATACTATTATTGTAAGTGATTTTAGGTAAGGACTTGAGCACCTTGGACCTTGTTCCTTGCTGACCCCAAATCATTTCACTTGTTGTGTTTGTTGTTTAGCTTTGCATCTGTTAGCATGGTGAGACCGAGGGGAAGGCCGAGGGTTGAACGGATTGAGAATGTCGAGGATGTGTGAGGAGAGAACTTGCCTTCTCCTTCTCCGCGTCCGGGTGGTGGAGCGAATGCGGAAGGTGTTGGACCCCAGGCTGGTCAAGGACAGGCAGGTATAGATGTGAATCCATTGATTCAGGCTATAGCCGAGGATATACAGACAACTTTAGCGGGTATTCGGGTTGCAACTCCGTAGCTTGGGCGGGGTTGAGTTATGTGGGTTATCACCCGAGGGTTCCGAGGCATGGTTTGAGAGCACAGTTCATATTTTTAGTCAGATGGAGTGCTCTGAAGCATATAAGTTGGGTTGTATAGTCTCTTTGCTTCAGGGAGATGCCTACACTTGGTGGACTACTATCACTACGGGTAAGCCAGAGGCCGAGGTTACTTGGAAGTTCTCCAGGAATGCTTTCCGTAAGAAGTTCTTAGGTCCTTGATACCTAGATGAGAAAAAGAGGGAGTTCATGGCTCTAGTTTAGGGTAGCTTGACCGTATCCGACTATGAGGTGCAGTTTGTATGACTGAGTCAATATTCTTCTGAGTTAGTTCCCACCGAGGCAGAACGTTGTGAGCGTTTCCGTTATGGGTTGGTTCAGGATGTGAAGACCTACATGTTGGCTTCCGACTATACTAATTTTGATGTGTTGGTCGCTAGGGTCAAGGACATCGAGCAGTCTTTGGGACTTACAGATCGCAAGGGTGGATCTAGTTCCGGAAAGAGGAACACGTATTGGGACAGAGACCGTGCCAAGAGGCACAAGGATAGGAAACCTCATCATGATCATAGACACGGAGGTGGTAATCCGGGGAGAGGCCATCACGGCCAAGGGACTGAGAATCGTACTCCTGAGTGCAACAAGTGTGGTAGGCGTCATTACGGTGAGTGTTGGGGAACTTATGGCTCTTGTTTGAACTGCGGGTCTAGGGCGCACTTGAAGCGCGATTGTCCACATCCGTCTAGGGATGGACAAGCTCCTGCACGATCTATCGACCATCAGAGAGGCCGTGGGCGCGGTCGAGGTAACATTCATCCTAGGAATGATGGTCAGAGGAAATGTGGCTCATGTTGTAGCAGTTCAGCCCGAGGGAGGTGGGCTAGCTAGAGTGTATGCACACCGTGAGGACAAGAATGACACAAATGTGATTGCAGGTATTTTCTCATTACGGTCTTTGACTTTGCTTTCCTTGATTGATACCTTTGCCTGATATACTTAAGAGTACTATCGAGAAAGTTCAATTGATATGTGACCGTTTGAAGGCAGCTTCGGATAGACAGAAATCTTATTCGGATTTGAAAAGAAGAGAAATAGATTATGTCGTGGGCGATAAAGTATTCTTGAAAGTCTCACCTTGGAAGAAGGTGATGAGGTTTGGTATGAAAGGCAAGTTGAGCCCGAGGTTCATTGGCCCGTATGAGATAGTTGAGAGAGTTGGTCCCGTTGCCTATAGATTGAGACTGCCATCCGAACTAGAGAAGATACATGATGTGTTTCATGTCTCGATGCTTCGGAGGTATAGATCGGATCCGTCGCATGTTATGCTAGTTGAGGAGATAGAATTGAATCCAGATTTAACCTACGATGAAGAACCAATTGAGATTTTGGCTTCGGACAGCAAAGTCCTGCGAGGAAGGACCATTGAGTTGGTTAAGGTTAAGTGTCGTCACCGAGGGGTGGAAGAAGCCACTTGGGAGAGGAAGGATGACATGCGAAATCAGTTTCCGCATCTCTTTCCACAAGGTAAATTTTGGGGACGAAATTCCTTAAGTGGGGGAGAGTTGTAACGCCTCGAGTTTAGGGCCGGGAGTTAACAAGTTAGTCAATCGGGTCAATTAAAAAAATTAAATTGGAAACAAACTATTTTAATACACAAAAAATGGAGTTTTAAAGGGTAGAGGACAAAATGGGGATTTTGTATTTCCAAAAAGATTTTCAAAAGGCTATCATCTTCTCCAATCTCCTTTTCACATTCTAAAACCTCCCTAAACCTCTTTCTAGTATTCCATTAGATTTCAAGCTTCAAACCAAGATATTTCTTCAAGTGGGATCAGATTCGGGCTCTGTGGACGGAAATTTGGGTAGTTCGGAAGCTTGATTCGGCATCTCGGACATTGGTTGTGTATTGGTTGGTGAGTGGATCGATTTTAAAAGCCTTAGTGTGATTAAGGCGGTGTTTTGGGAGTTTGGATTGAGCTTGAAAGGCCAATCCAAGCTCGAGAGTAAGTTTAAAAGGTTTATGCAATTAAATTGTATTTTACGATTTCTTAAATGCGAGATCAACATGCTATGTTGATATGTGTTGAATTACATTTGTTATGCATGTTGAGATGTGGGACTTATGTTTATACTTGCATTGTGAGTACATGCCTTGCATAGAAGTTGTACTTGGTAAGTGGTCCAAGCATCGGTAATGCTTGTGGTTGTGTTGTGTATATTGACATGTGTTGGTTGTTACCGGATATAATTGATCGATCAATAGGATTAGAGTGCACTCGAGGTAAAATTCGTGCGTAGCCTTAGTGATGTTAGATTCCACTAAGAAGGAGTACGGTGATGTGAGATTCCACCAGAAATTATATTTTTACTAGACGAGTGAGTACGGTGATGTGAGATTCCACCGGAAGTGTCTAGTGGGTTTGAGAAAGCTATCCGCATATCCGAGTAAAATGTTGAATGTCAATATACCCTTGAAAGCTTTAATTCTCATGTTAAGCATGTTGTTGATTCCTTATATTTATGCTTATAGTTATGCATTGAGGTTTACTTTGCTGGTGTTATGAGAATGAGCATATAGTAAGCCTATGGCTTGTGGTTGCATTCGGTAAATGCACGCGAAGGTAAAAGCATGACATTGTGTGTTCAAACATGTGGCAATAATTTGGAAACGGTTTTGGTTTTCAAGCAAACTATGTTTTAAAACTGCATTGTTGTAGCTACTTTTTTAGCACCGCTCACTAAGCTTAAACGCTTACGCTCTCTTTTCCAACAATGCAGGCCCTTAGACCTTCGGAGCAGCTCGAGGAACAAGGGAGGGTCCAAGGGAGTTTGGTTTGGTCAAGTATAAATTAGACTTCGATAATTAGTATTTAAGCAATGGGATAGGACCTTTGTGTTTTGTGATGTTGATGGCAAGTTCTTTTGCTTAGACAATTTTGTTTAGACGTTTCGGGCTTGTTTGCCTTATACAATGTTGAAGTATGCTTTAGTTTAACTTTTGCCTATGTGGATGAATGCCTTATATGCATGTTTCAACTAAACATCTTATCTTGTAGTATGTTGCTTTGATGAATGTTTAAATTACTTCTTATGACTATCCATGGATTCCTTGTGTTGTATTTGAGTGATTGTATGTTGCTTGGCTAGTCGTTTAATGCATCTAGAGTCGAGTCCTTGTGTCTTTTGCAGCCAAAATAAGGTTTGCAGTGCAGGGCGTATCGATACGCCCAAGGGCTGTATCGATACGGTCCCCTGCCTTGAACATTGTTTTAGGCTATGCGTACCGATACGCGGGGGGTGTATCGATTTGCCAAAAGCTCTCTAGAAATCTGAGAAATTGACTAGATTTTGGCGTATCGGTACGGGTCCTAAGGGTATCGGTTCTGTCTTTGTAGTTTGACCTTGGGTAGTTGACCGTTGAGAGCGTATCGATACGGTCTTCTAGCGTACCGATACGGTCTTCTAGCGTACTGATACGGTCTTCTGGCGTACTGATTCGGTCTCCCTAGGTTTACTTTGGGGAGTTAACCAAGTCCAAGCATATCGATACGGTTCTCTAGCATATCGATACGGCCTGATGTAAAAGTTAAAAAAGGGAGTCTTAATTGCCTGTTTTGCTCGTTTTGAATCCATGTTTGTTTTTCGCTGTGTGTCCTCTCACATAGGATATAATTAAACATCTAGACAAGATAATCTTTAAAAGAAATTTTCTAGGGCTGTTAATCGAAGTGGAGCCTGAACGGGTTTCGCTTCGGTTATCCCCGTATAACTCGTTCGATGTGGTCTGGCGGCTAGGCCGGGTCGAATGGGTTACACCAAAACTGTTGTTTTATTAAAACAAAACGTTTTATTAAAATAACCTTATTTTAAAAGTGACCCAATCACACTTTTTTCCAAAAAAAGATTGGTGGCGACTCCATTGATTTTTGAAGTGTTTTCCAAAAAAAGTCAAACCTCCCTAAAAGGCGGTTGCGACACATGCTTATGGTTTTCTTTTGTGATGGTTGGGAGATAGTTAAAGGCACCCATTGCTAGTATATTGTTATTGTAATTGGTTTTAAGTTTAAAGACTTGAGCGCCTTAGACCTTGTTCCTTGCTGACCCCAAATCATTTCACTTGTTGTTTTTATTGTTTAGCTTTGCACCTATTAGCATGGTGAGACTGAGGGGAAGGCCCATAACGGATAATTCGAGGGTTGAGTGGATTGAGAACATTGAGGATGTGGAAGGGGAGAACTTGCCTCCTCCTCCTCTAGGTGGTGGTGGAGCAAATTTTGGAGGTGTTGGATCCCAGGTTGGTTAGAGACAGGTTGGAATTGATGTGAATCCGTTGATTCAGGCTATAGCTGGGGCTATTCAAACAGCTTTAGCGGGTGTTTAGGTTGCAGCACCGCCTCGGGGTGCAGGTTCTGGTCTGCTGTAAGAACGACTTCGTAGCTTGGGCGGAGTTGAGATTTGGGGATTGTCACCTAAGGGTTCAGAGTCATGGTTTGAGAGCACAGTTCATAATTTGTGACAGATAAAGTGCTCTGATGCACGTAAGCTAGGTTGCATCGTCTTTTTGCTTCAAGGAGATGCCTATATTTGGTGGACTACCATCACAACGGGTATGCCAGTGGCCGAGGTTACTTGGGAATTCTTTAGGGCTGCTTTTCATAAGAAGTATCTAGGTCCTCGATACATGGACGGGAAGAAAAGAGAGTTCATGGCTCTGGTTCAGGGTAGCATGACCGTGTTCGAGTTTGAGGTACAGTTCGTACGTCTTAGTCAGTATGCTTCTGAGTTGGTTCCTACTGAGTGGGAACGATATGAGCATTTTCGATATGGTTTGATCCAGGAGGTGAAGACCTACATGTTGGCTTCTGACTATATAGATTTTGATGTATTGGTCGCTAGGGCCAAAGACATTGAACAATCTTTGGGACTTGCTGATCGTAGAGGTGGATCTAGTTCAGCAAAAAGGACCGCTGAGTGGGATAGAGACCGTGCCAAGAGTCACAAGGATAGGAGACCTCATCATGATCATAGGCGTGGAGGTGGTAATCCGGGGTGAGGCCATTACGGCCAAGGGGATGAAAATCGTACTCTTGAGTGTACCAAGTGTGGTAGATGTCATTTCGGCAAGTATTGGGGCACTTATGGCTCATGTTGGAATTGCGGGTCTCGAGCGCACTTGAAGCGTGATTGTCCACATCCGGCTAGGGATGGACAAGCTCCTGCACGAGCTGTTGAGCATCAAAGAGGCCGTGGGTGCGGTCGAGGTAACTTTCAGCCTAGGAATGATGGTCAGAGGAATGTGGCTCATGTTGTGGCAGTTCAGCCCTAGGGAGAATGATCGGCTAGAGTGTATGCGCATCGTGAGGATAGGAATGACACATATGTGATTGCAGGTAATTTCTCGTTACAGTCTTTGACTTTGCTTTCTTTGATTGATTCTGGCTCTACACATTCATATATATTGAGTGAGCATGCGAAGCTGTTAGATGTTCCGGTTGAGATATTAGATGTGGGTATGAGTGTCACGAGTTCTTTTGGTGAGACAGTTGTAGTTAGAAAGATGTACAGAAGATGTCCTTTGATGGTTCAGGGTCATGTTTTTCCCGTGGATATGATGGAATTGCTATTTTATAGTTTTGATGTAATTTTAGGCATGGATTGGCTTGTGGAACATAGGGCTATGGTAGATTTCGAGACAAAGCGTGTGTCCTTGAAGCTTTCTGATGATTATGAGGTAGTAGTAGTGGGCGAGAACGTTAAGTTCTTGTCCAATATTGTTTCAGCTTTAGAGGCTCAGAAGTTAATGGATGTTGGTTGTCAGGCATACTTAGCCTATGTTATGAATCCAAATATAAGTGAGGCACGACCGCAAGACATCAGAACTGTTTGTGAATTTCCTGAAGTATTTCTGGAAGAATTGTCTGGTTTGCAGCGTAATAGAGAGGTAGAGTTTGCTATAGAGACTTATGCTAATTCTGCTCCAGTATCGATTGCTCCGTATCGAATGGCTCCTAAAGAAATGAAAGAGTTGAAGACACAGCTTCAGGAACTGATAGACCGAGGATTCATTCATCTGAGTATTTCACCTTGGGGTGCACCAGTGTTGTTTGTGAAAAAGAAGGATGGCAATTTGAGGATGTGTATCGATTACCGATAGTTGAATAAGTTGACTGTAACCCCCTAAACCCGGCCTAGAAGAAAAGACTGAATTTAGGAAGTCACCGTTGAAAACATTTCCCTCAAGAAATCCAATTTTGAAAATTATACTTTAATTAAAACAAAATAACATAAATTTAATAATAAATAAAAATATAAATATCATAATAAATATTCGAATGTTTACATAAAAATCAATGAAATAAAACCAGAATAAAAGAATGTTTAAAAATTATTCGGAAACATAAATAATCTAAAAAAGGTCTAAATTACATCTATGTCCCAAAATAATAAATAATAATGTGAATAACTAAAATAGTTTTATGCTGAATAATAAAATAACCCGATAAAATTTGAAATCCTCCAAGTACCGTAACGTCTAAAGTCCAGGGATATCTGTAAGAGGAAACTATGGGGGAGTAAGCTAAAGAGCTTAGTGTGTCTCTAAAGTGCAAGAAAAACCATAATAATAAAACATAATATTATTTTGAATGAAATCTTTTAAACCATAACGCAAATCACAAGCGCAGTGCAATGCACCCAACTACATCACCGTCCGAAGAGTAAGGTTCCCCAGAACCACTCTCTACATTGTCACCAATCCGAAGTGGAACTCAACCCGAAGGGCGGAACCACTGATCCGAAGTGGAATTTAGCCCGAAGGATGAAACCACTGAACTTCCTCCGTACAAATCTCAACCCATGCTCATACATATATGATGTTTTAAAATCAAATACCATAAACACAGTTCCATAAATCTGATATTCCGTAAACATACTTCATAAAACATAGTCCATAAATCTATAAATCATATATCCGTAAATCTGATGTTTCATAAATCATAATTAAAACATGTATTGAAAATCGTATGCACATGATGTCAACCATACAAGCCATAATACATATAATAATTACACAAGGTGTAAAACACCAACACATAGAAAAAATATCATATAATTTATTTATAGCACCGGAAGAAAACACACCTTAAGCAGCAATAGCTCTAACGACGTAGCGAACAAGTCTCGCGCTCATTCTCTAGTACTGGATTTTAATCGAATCGAAAATATTTTGCTATGATCATGCTTTCGGTATTGGTTGTGCGCGGCAGTTTTGGTGTGTATACCTTTTTTTTATCGCATAACTATACTATTATATATATAGTTGGCGGGGGTAAAGTTGAATAGATTAGAAATTGCATTAGGGGTAGAATTATAAATACAAAAGTAAATTAATAATACTAATAAAATAAACCTAGACAAAGGCGTCTGTAACCAAAATTGACTTTGGATTATGGTTTAATCATGCAAACAGACCTTGAATTCATTAGTATTTATAGAAAACAATTCAAACTTCACATTTCTTCAGTTTAATCACCTAATCTAGTTTAATCTTAATTAAATCCCAAATTGTTCAACTAGGGTTTTCAATTTAAAATTCTTAAATTCTAAGGTTTCGAATCAAAATCCCCAAATTCAATTGGAGTTTTAAATTAGGAATTTCAAAATTAGAGATTTTTTTTTCAAATCTAGGGTTTACAATTTGGGCATTTTTGGGGTGTTACAACTCTCCTACCCTTAAAAGAAATTTTGTCCTAAAAAATTTCAGACTAACGACATACTTAAAAAAATAAAGGTTTTGATAACAATTTTAAAAAGACATTTTAGATCAAGTTACGAATGACAACACAAGGCTTTTAGATAGACTGTGATCTCAATTTCATAAGAACGAGTATGATCACGATAAATCGCTAATCTAGAGATTCTACGAGGTGACATAGTAATCTATCTACAAAAGAGACAATCCTAGAATAAAAGTTGGTACTTGGAGTTTCTATTCAAAATATATCTTTAATTTTTTTTAATAATAAATTTATCAAAAAATTTCATTTTGCCCCAAAACATTTAATATGCATGCAAAAATCATTTTCGGTTTAAAATTTTAAGTGAGCCTCACAGTCTAAGGGTTGAACTTAGCTCTGATACCACTAAATGTAACCCCCTAAACCCGGCCTAGAAGAAAAGACTGAATTTAGGAAGCCACCGTTGAAAACTTTTCCCTCAAGTAATCCAATTTTGAAAATTATACTTTAATTAAAACAAAATAACATAACATAAATTTAATAATAAATATAAATATAAATATCATAATAAATATTTGAATGTTTACATAAAAATCAATAAAATAAAACCATAATAAAAGAATGTTAAAAAATTATCCGGAAACATAAATAATCTAAAAAAGTCTAAATTACATCTATGTCCCAAAATAATAAATAATAATCTGAATAACTAAAATAGTTTTGTGCTGAATAATAAAATAACCCGATAAAATTTGAAATCCTCCAAGTAGCGTAACGTCTAAAGTCCAGGGATATCTGTAAGAGGAAACTATGGGGAAGTAAGCTAAAGAGCTTAGTGTGTCTCTAAAGTGCAAGATAAACCATAATTATAAAACATAATATTATTTTGAATGAAATCTTTTAAACCATAACACAAATCACAAGTGCAGTTCAATGCACCCAACTACATCACCGTCCGAAGAGTAAGGTTCCCAAGAACCACTCTCTATATCGTCACCAATCTGAAGTGGAACTCAACCCGAAGGGTGGAACCACTGATCCGAAGTGGAATTCAGCCCGAAGGATGAAACCATTGAACTTCCTCTGTACAAATCCCAACCCATGCTCATACATATATGATGTTTTAAAATCAAATTACATAAACACAGTTCCATAAATTAGATATTCCGTAAACATACTTCATAAAACATAGTCCATAAATCTATAAATCATATATCCGTAAATTTGATGTTTCATAAATCATAATTAAAACACGTTTTGAAAATCGTATGCACATGATGTCAACCATACATGTCATAATACATATAATAATCACGCAATGTGTAAAACACCAACACATAGAAAAAAATATCATATAATTTATTTATAACACCAGAAGAAAACACACTTTAAGCAGTAATAGCTCTAACGACGTAGCGAACAAGACTCGCGCTCATTCTCTAGTACTGGATTTTAATCCAATCGAAAATATTTTGCTATGATCATGCTTTCAGTATTGGTTGTGCGCGGTAGTTTTGGTGTGTATACCTTTTTTATCGCATAACTATACTATAAGGGGTCGTTTGGTTCACGGAATGTAAGATTACCTTTGGGAATGAGATTAACGGAATGTTACATTACTTAACATATTACCCGGACTGTTGTATTACCTTGTTTGATTTGTTTGGCAGGAATGTAAGATTACATTGTTTGGTTGAAGGAATATAAGAAAGAAAAAATGCATGTTTTACCAAATTGTCCTTGAAATATATTTTCTTTTTTAACCAACTGAAATTTTAAGATTAAAGTCAAAATATTTACGCAAAAGTTCATAGAAAATATAAAAAAATATATAATATGAAAATCTTTTTATAAAAATTGATCCTAAATAATAAATGTAATAAAACACATACCAATAATAAAATTTGAATCAAACACATATATAAAAAAATCGAAATAAAATAAAAATGCAATATATTTTTATTTTATATTTATCATATTATTTTATAATAAGTATTAAAACCCTAAACCACTAAAAAAATAAAATAAATTTATACTTGTGTAATTATATAAAAAAGGAAAGATCATTTTGAAATAACTATATTTTTAGGGGCATTCTTGTCCAAAGGGAATAGAATTGTCTAATACCTAAGAAAAGGGAGGGAATGACATTCCTGGGAAAAGACCCAAAAATAGCTACTGTTGGGAATACTTCATTACCCTTGGGAGGGAATGCTCTTGAACCAAACGTGGGTATGTGATTCCGGAAAAGATTATTCCCCCTGGTAATGATCTTTTCCACGAACCAAACGCCCCCTAATATATATAGTTGGTGGTGGTAAAGTTGAATAGATTAGTAATTGCATTAGGGTTAGAATTATAAATAAAAAAGTAAATTAATAATACTAATAAAATAAACCTAGACAATGGCGTCTGTAACCAAAATTGACTTTGCATTATGGTTTAATCATGCAAACAATCCTTGAATTCATTAGTATTTATATAAAACAATTCAAACTTCACATTTCTTCAATTTAATCACCTAATCTAGTTTAATCTTAATTAAATCCCAAATTGTTCAACTAGGGTTTTCAATTTAAAATTCTTAAATTCTAAGGTTTCGAATCAAAATCCCCAAATTCAATTGGAGTTTTAAATTAGGAATTTCAAAATTAGAGATTTCTTTTTTCAAATCTAGGGTTTACAATTTGGGCGTTTTTGGGGTGTTACAACTCTCCTACCCTTAAAAGAAATTTTGTCCTCAAAAATTTCAGACTAACGACATACTTAAAAAAATAAAGGTTTTGATAACAATTTTAAAAAGACATTTTAGATCAAGTTACGAATGACAACACAAGGCTTTTAGATAGACTTTGATCTCAATTTCATAAGAAGGAGTATGATCATGATCAATCGCTAATCTAGAGAACCTACGATGTGACATAGTAATCTATCTACAAAAGGGACAATCATAGAATTAAAGTTGGTACTTGGAGTTTCTATTCAAAATATATCTTTAATTTTTTTAATAATAAATTTATCAAAAAATCTCATTTTGCCCCAAAACATTTAATATGCATGCAAAAATCATTTTCGGTTTAAAATTTTAAGTGAGCCTCACAGTCTGAGGGTTGAACTTAGCTCTGATACCACTAAATGTAACCCTCTAAACCCGGCCTAGAAGAAAAGACTGAATTTAGGAAGTCACCGTTGAAAACTTTTTCCTCAAGAAATCCAATTTTGAAAATTATACTTTAATTAAAACAAAATAACATAAATTTAATAATAAATATAAATATAAATATCATAATAAATATTTGAATGTTTTCATAAAGATCAATGAAATAAAACCATAATAAATGAATGTTTAAAAATTATCCGGAAACATAATTAATCTAAAAAAAAGTCTAAATTACATCTATGTCCCAAAATAATAAATAATAATCTGAATAAATAAATAGTTTGTGCTGAACAATAAAATAACCCGATAAAATTTGAAATCCTCCAAGTAGCGTAACGTCTAAAGTCCAGGGATATCTGTAAGAGGAAACTATGGGGGAGTAAGCTAAAGAGCTTAGTGTGTCTCTAAAGTACAAGAAAAACCATAATTATAAAACATAATATTATTTTGAATGAAATCTTTTAAACCATAACACAAATCACAAGAGCAGTGCAATGCACCCAACTACATCACCGTCCGAAGAGTAAGGTTCCCCAGAACCACTCTCTACATCGTCACCAATCCGAAGTGGAACTCAACCAGAAGGGTGGAACCACTGATCCGAAGTGGAATTCAGCCCGAAGGATGAAACCACTGAACTTCCTCCGTACAAATCCCAACCCATGCTCATACATATAAGATGTTTTAAAATCAAATTCCATAAACACAGTTCCATAAATCCGATATTCCGTAAACATACTTCATAAAACATAGTCCATAAATCTATAAATCATATATCTGTAAATCTGATGTTTCATAAATCATAATTAAAACATGTTTTGAAAATCGTATGCATATGATGTCAACCATACAAGCAGTAATACATATAATAATCACACATGGTGTAAAACACCAACATATAGAAAAATATATCATATAATTTATTTATAGCACCGGAAGAAAGCACACCTTAAGCAGCAATAGCTCTAACGACTTAGCGAACAAGTCTCACGCTCATTTTCTAGTACTGGATTTTAATCAAATCGAAAATATTTTGCTATGATCATGCTTTCGGTATTGGTTGTGCGTGGCAGTTTTGGTGTGTATACCTTGTTTTTATCGCATAATTATACTGTTATATATATAGTTGGCGGTGGTAAAGTTCAATAGATTAGTAATTGTATTAGGGTTATAATTATAAATAAATATGGTAAATTAATAATACTAAGAAAATAAACCTAGACAAAGGCATCTGTAACCAAAATTGACTTTGGATTATGGTTTAGACATGCAAACATTCCTTGAATTCATTAGTATTTATAGAAAACAATTCAAACTTCACATTTCTTCAATTTAATCACCTAATCTAGTTTAATCTTAATTAAATCCCAAATTGTTCAACTAGGGTTTTCAATTTAAAATTCTTAAATCCTAAGGTTTCAAATCAAAATCCCCAAATTCAATTGGAGTTTTAAATTAGGAATTTCAAAATTAGGGATTTTTTTTTTCAAATTTAGGGTTTACAATTTGGGCGTTTTTGGGGTGTTACATTGACAGTGAAGAACAAATATCCTTTGCCGAGGATTGACGACCTGTTTGATCAGTTGAGAGGTGCTTTAGTGTTTTCAAAGATAGATTTGAGATCCGGTTATTATCAGTTGAAAGTAAGAGATCAAGATGTACCGAAGACAGCTTTCCGCACTCATTATGGACATTATGAATTCTTAGTGATGCTCTTTGGTTTGACGAATGCACCAACAGCTTTTATGGATATGATGAAAGGGTGTTTCATGAGTACTTGGATCAGTTTGTGGTAGTATTCATCGATGATATCTTAGTGTACTCTCGTACCGAGGAGGATCATGATCAGTATTTGCGTTTGGTATTGCAGACTTTGTTAGACAACCAGTTGTATGCCAAGTTGAGCAAATGTGAGTTTTGGATTAGGGAAGTAGTCTTCCTAGGTCATATTGTATTAGCCGAGGGAATCCGAGTGGATCCTAAGAAAGTTGAGGCAGTTGTGAATTGGAAGCAACCGAAGTCTGTGACCGAAATTTGTAGTTTCTTAGGCTTGGCCGGTTACTATAAACGTTTTGTTGAGGGTTTCTCAAAGGTTGAAGCTCCTTTGACTAGATTGTTACAGAAGGATGTTCGGTTTGAGTGGACTGATACAAGACAACAAGCATTTGAGAAATTGAAAGAAGTCTTGACAAAAGCTCATGTTTTGATTCAACCCGTGTTAGGGAAATAGTTCGTAATCTACAGTGATGCATCGTATGTTGGCTTAGGTTGTGTGCTTATGCAAAAGGGAAGAGTAGTGGCCTATGCGTCTAGACAGTTGAAGACTCGTGAGCGTAATTACCCTACACATGATATAGAATTGGATGCAATGGTTTTTGCTTTGAAAGTTTGGAGACATTACCTTTGCAGTGAGAAATGCACAGTGTACACCGATCATAAGAGCTTGAAGTATTTGATGACGCAGAAGGAATTGAACCTTAGACAGCGTAGATGGCTAGAATTACTTAAGGACTATGATCTCATGATTGAGTACCATCCGGGTAAAGCCAATGTAGTGGTCGATGCTTTGAGTAGGAAGGTGGCAGTGGAGTTGCGAGTTATGTTTGCTAGGCTAAGTTTGTCTCAAGATGGTGGTTTAGTGGCAGAATTGCAAGTTAAACCTTTGTTGATTCAGTTGATCCGAGAGAAACAGTTGCAAGATAGATCAATAGCATCTCACGTGCAAGACATAGCGGAGGGTAAACCAACATATTTTTGTTTTAGTAGTGATGGAATCTTGTGTTTCAAAAGTAGAGTAGTTGTTCCGGAAGATGTTGAGTTGAGATTCACCATTCTAACCGAAGCTCACAGTAGTCCGTTTGCTATGCATCCAGGAAGTACGAAGATGTATTGCAATTTGAAAGATGGGTACTTCTGGGTTGGTTTTAAGAATGATGTTGCCCAGTTTGTGAGTAAGTGTATAGTTTGTCAGCGAGTTAAGGCCGAATATCAGTTTCCTTCATGTTTGTTACAACCGTTGAGAATTCCCGAGTGGAAGTGGGAGAGAATTACCATGGATTTCGTATCACGTTTGCCGTTGACACCTTCTAAGAAGAATTTGGTTTGGGTGATCGTTGACCGTTTTACGAAATGTGCACACTTCTTGGTTGTTCACACTATAACTTATACCTTAGATAAGTTGGTCGATTTGTATATCAGTGAGATTGTGAGATTGCATGGTATACAGAAGTTTATAGTATCAGTCAGAGATCCAAGATTCACAACTAGATTTTGGGAGAGCTAGTTTGCATAGTGCTTTGAGAACTCGATTGAATTTCAGCACTTCGTATCATCCTCAGACCGATGGTCAGTCAGAGAGAGTCATACAAGTGTTGGAAGAAATGTTGAGATGTTGCATTATTGAATTTCAGGGTTCATGGGAGAAACATCTATCGTTAGTAGAGTTTGTGTACAATAACATTTATCAAGCGAGTATTCAGATGGCACCTTATGAAGCTCTATATGGTAGAAAATGTAGAACACTTGTTTGTTGGGCCGAAGTGGGATAGAAGTTGATATCCTTGCCTGATATGCTTAAGGGTACTACCGAGAAAGTGTAGTTGATATACGATCATTTGAAGGCAGCTTTGGATAGACAGAAATCTTATGCCGATTTGAAAAGAAGAGAGATAGAGTATGTCGTGGGCGAAATAGTGTTCTTGAAAGTCTCACCCTAGAAGAAGGTGATGAGATTTGGTAGGAAGGATAAGTTGAGTCCGAGATTCATTGGCCCGTATGAGATAGTTGAGCGAGTTGGTCTCGTTGCTTATAGATTGAGACTGCCGACCGAGTTAGAAATGATTCACAATGTGTTTCATGTTTTGATGCTTCGGAGGTATATATTAGATCTGTCATATGTTATGCAAGTTGAAGAGATAGAATTGAATCTGAATTTGACCTACGACGAAGAACAAGTTGAGATTTTAGCTCTGGACAACAAAGTGTTGTGGGGAAGGACCATTGAGTTGGTCAAAATGGCGATACCGAAGAGTGGAAGAAGCCACTTGGGAGAGGAAAGATGACATGAAGAAGCAGTTCTCGTATCACTTTCCGTCAGGTAAGTTTCGAGGACGAAATTCCTTAAGTGGGGGAGAGTTGTAACACCCGAGTTTAGGGCCCGAGAGATAATCGAGTTTGGTTAAACCGGTTCGGGTTAAACTAATTTTGGGGAACCATTTTTAATAAACAACTTTAAGATTTTAAAGAAAAAGGGTAAAAAGGGAATTTTTGAAATTACGAAGGATTTTTTAAAATAGCCATAATCTTCCTAACACCCATTATCATGTTATCTTCCCCAAAACACCATTTTCACTATTCCATTGATTCAAGCATTTCATCCAAGCAAGCTTTCAAGGTAATCTTTTTCTTGTTTTGATTTTCTCTTCCTTAAGCTAGTTGTTGATGAAATCTTTCTTTAACTCATTGTTTAAGTTTGTTTCCAAAATGTGTTTTGTTAGAAAAAGATAAAAACGAGGGAATTTCCGTTAGGTTGTTTGATGCTAGGTTTAAAAGTGTTTTTAACTTTGCTTTGATGTTCAAATAATGGTGGGATAATGGCTTAATAATGGGAAACCTGAAACTAGCAAAAATGAGAGGTTTTTGGAGTTGAAAATTTGGGTTTTTAGTTTGCTCTTGTGAAGAACTTTGGGCTGATGGTTCCTAAACTTTGGGAAAGTGTTTTGGATGTTGAAAGGTGTGGTTTTGATGGTAATTTCGTTGGGTTTTGGTCGCTAGTTGGTTTGATTCGTTTTGATGATGTTTCCAAGTGTTTTCGGTTGTGAATGATTGGTTTTGATGATAGATGTTGAGTTTTTGTGTTACTACAAGTTTGGAGGCTTGAATTGGGTCTAATGCTCCATTTTTGAATTGTTTAGAAACAGGGGAAACAGATTTGGGCTCTTCGGACGCGATACTGGGTGATTTGGGAGCTTGAATCGGTGTTTTAGCTATTGCTTGAGTGTTGGCTGGTGAGTAGAAATGTTTTCTAAGCCATAACTTGGTTAATGATATATTTTGGGGGTTTAGATTGAGCTTGATAAGCCAATCTAAGCTCAAGAGTAAGTTTTAAGCATTTTAGCCTTTACTTTCGATAAATTCTACTATGTGTTTTGAATGATTTCTATAGTGCGTGTTTACCATGAATATCCTTGTGTTATGCATATGATTGCTTTAATTAATCCCATGTTGGTTATGGTTGTGACCATGAGAACACGAGGTAAGTGTTGGTTTTGTGGGTTATTGACAATGTGAAATTTTATTACCGGACATAGTTGGTCGACCAATAGGATGAGAGTGCACTCGGGGTAAAAGTCGCGCGTGGCCTTAGTGATGTTAGATTCCACTAAGGAGGAGTATGGTGATGTGAGATTCCACCGGAAGCTATGTTTTACTAGACGAGTGAGTTCGGTGATGTGAGATTCCACCGAAAGTGTCTAGTGGTTTTGAGAACTATTCACATATCCGAGTAAAAGTGTTAAATGTTAAAATACCCATGGCGCTCTAAATTCTCATGTTAAGCATGTTATATTGTTCATTTCCACTTATGCTTATGCATGTAGTTGGTTACGTTGTATGTATGATGAGAATGAGCATGAGGTAAGCCTGTGGCTTGTGGATGCATTCGGTAAATGCACGAGATGTTAAATGCATGGTTGTTGTGTGTTCAAGCATGTGGGAAATGATTTGGAAATGGTTTTTGGTTTCAAGCAAACTATGGTTTTAAAACTGCATTGTTATAGCTTTTGTTTTGAGCACCGCTCACTAAGCATTCTTGCTTACGCTCCACTTTCCAACAATCTAGATCCGTAGTGTTTCAATGCAGCCAAGGGGACAAGGGAGTGACCAAGGAGGTCATTTTTGCTCAAGTATGGTTTTCGGCGTAATAACTAGTATATAGCAATGGGATAGGGTCTTTTGTTTTGGAGATGTTGCTAGAACACCTTGTTGTTTGGGATATGTTGATATGCCTATATAGACTTGTAAAGGCTCTTATTATGTTGAAGCATGACTTGTTGTGAGTTTTGGTTGTTTGTTGGATTTTTTGCAAAGTATGACTTTTCTTTTGAATCTTGTTATGTTAATTTTTGCCATGATGTGTTTCTAGCATGTCTTGATGAGTATTATTGGTTTTCTTGAGTTTTTTGAGTGTTGTATGTTGTTGGGATGCCTTTCGGTGGTTTCAACTTGGCTTAAACCAGCAAATTCAGTCATCTGAGCCTACCGTTTCGATACGGTCGAGGTTGTATCGAAACGGGGGACCTGAAAAGGCCTTGGCGTATCGATACGGGTTGGGCACGCATCGGTACGTTTTGCCACTGGAATTTGCAATTTCGAAACGTTTCAAAGGTGTTTCGATACGGGCTAACGTTCCCAAACCCATGAGACAGTTTTGATACACCCGTATTGGTACGGTCTCTAAGCGTATCGGAACGACCTCTTAAGGTTGACTTGGGATTTTTTACCGTTGAAGGAGTATCGGTACGGGCCTGAGCATATCGATACGACATGTTTTAAAACTGTACAAAATAGCCTCAAAAGCTCGTTTCGAGTAGTTCTTGCTCGTGTTTTTCTTTTCCGCTGTTAGTCTCCTCACATAGGTTTTAAAATGGCATATAGACAAGATTATAATAATAATTTAGGGTTGCTGATCGGACTGAAGCCTTAACGGGTTTCTCTTCAGTTTTCCCCGTGTAACCCGTTCGATGCGGTCTGGTGGCTAGGCCGGGTCGAGGGGGTTATAGTTTTGCAATCATCAATTAATATTATTTTACTTTAAATATTAACGTGCAAGAAATAATAAATTATAAGCACAATCAGCAAAGTCACGAGCTTGAGTCTACATGTCATCATGTCGTTCATGTTTTAACGATGAAATGGTATGATTCAACATGAAATCGAAGTTTAGTGATAAATTTAGACCAATTAGAAGTTTAGTGACAAAAAACGAGTCAGATGCTATACTTTGGTAGTACCTGGTGTAGTTTACCCTTTAAAATTTTTGGATTCAAATCATAATATATCATCGATGCATTCTTAGCAAAGCGTCATATGAACAAATCACACCTAGGGATAGGGGAAGGAGAAATTTACACTTATGGGTACTGAACCCACAATCTAAGGGAGAAAAGAGGGTGTCGACTGAGAGCTTTTAACCATATATTCTAGAGATTGTGGATGCAAAACGTCATTCGAAAAACTAAACTTGTGAATAATGTGCCCACTTTGATTATTCAATGATGCAAGGTAAAAAAATAATATTTATTAATTATTATTATTATTATTAATTATGGATTAAGTTGAATCATGTTCAAATCGAGCTTATGTGATATATTAATACATCTTATGTTTAGTCAAATTCGGCATTATCTAACATTGGAGTTACGAATCTTGTCCACTCATATTATGTAAATTATGTAATATATAAAAACGAAACAATACGATGAGTAATAATTCCATTCACATCCAGTGAAAATAAAAAGTTTTAACAAACACTTTAATTTTAAGGTTTATGATTAAAATTTATGGTTAAGAGATTAAAGGTTTAGAATTGAGGGTTGTGGTTTGTGGTGTTCATGGGCGGTTAACCGTACCGTAACAACTTGCCAGTATGGTTACCATAATGAAAATTTTGACATTTTTTGTGCACTGTTATTGTCTCATTTAAATCGGTTAACGCTTGAACGGTTAATCGGTTTATTCTTTACGGTTATTTGGTTAGCCACGAACCCTTATATATCTAATATTATAAATAATATACATATTTATTACTGCTAATTTTAATAACTTAAAAAATATCAACAAAATAAACTCAAAGAAAGTCTTTTATATTTATATTAAATTTTTTTTCAAAATTTAAAGCAATTTAAAAGTTTAAGAAAATTAAATACAAGGTAAGTTTAATAAAACACAAAGTTTAAACGGCTAAACCCTAAAATATTTGTTCACTCTCTTTTTTCTTTTGGATAAATGAATGAGTTAAAAAATTATTATAAAATTAATAATCGGTATGGTTTAAGTAAAACGTTGTCTATATTAAATTATTAGTTGCCCACATATTAGTAATAATTTTAAATTTTAAATTTTCTTATTTTTTTCCGGTTAATCGTTTAATCAAATATCGTAACGGTAATCGTCCCGTTTAACCGCTAATTTTACAAGTATGATTATCGTACCCTTTCGACCAATTTCTATAGGTATGATTACATACCATTTAGTCTGGTTTTTCTGTGCGGTATATCGATTCAAGTTTTATGAACACCCCTAGTTGTGGTTAGAATTTAGGGTTTAGGATTATAATTTAGGGATTTTAGTTTAAGACCTAAATCTCTAACAATATTATCCTAAACTCTAAACCCTAAATTCTAACCATAACCTATAAATACTAAACCCCTAAACATAAACCATAACCTCTAAACCTTAAATTCTAATCATAAGCCCTAAAACTAAGGCACTTGTAGAAACTTTTTGTTTCCACCGCTTGTGTATCGAATATGAATTCTAATATAATATATTATAAAATTAAGAAAAATAAGTCAAGTACCAACAACCAGTTGGTCTATGGGATAAAGCACTAGATCCCTTAAGCAAGATCAGATATTCGAGTCGTAACTTTGTGAATTGAGCAATTAGGAGGATCACCTCATAATAAACCTTTACCTACTCAATTTTAATTAGTCAATTAATGAATTGAATCCAATAATTATAAAAAACAAATCAAGTCAAAATTAAACCTTAAAAGTTAGAGTTCAAGCTCAAACAACATTTTAAACCGTAATTCATAAAAGGCATAAAGCCAAAAAAATGCTCGTAACGTTTGACTAAATTGTCATTTTAGCTTTTATTTTGTTTTAACTAATTTAACCTCTAACGTTTTATTATGGGTTAAAATGACCCGTCTACAGATGAAAATTGTTACTCAACTAACGATAAACAACTTGAAATGATTTGACAGAATGACGCGTCAGAAAATATTTTCTATTTTATACAATTTTATAAAAATATTTTTTGACTGATGTGTCATTATATAAAGTTAACATATTTGTCTAAATGACATTGTTATCGCGGCATGCACTTTCATATAGGTTTGTCGCGTCATTTTAAGTTGTTTATCGTTAGTTGGCTAACAGTTTCATCCGCAGAAAGGTCATTTTGACCCAAAATAAAACATTAAAATTAAATTAATTTAAAAAAATAAAAACCAATATAACTACTTAATCAAACGTTAGGAGCATTTTTTGACATTATGCCTTCATAATAATATCAACCCAGAAGCGTATATACTGTTATTCGAAGTAAAACAGACCGAAACATTTTTAATTTATTGTAAAATATCAAAAGACACGTCTCATCAAAGTCAAAACAAATCATTTATGAAAATAAATATAAATTTACATTTTTTACAGTCATCTATATCCTACCTATTGATGAATAATTAGGATCTGGTAGGGGTGAATATTAGATCAAGTCGATTAAATTTATTTTGAATTTGTTGAGTTGACAAGTCGTATTTTATAATTCAAACATTATTTTAAAAAAATTCGAGTCAAGTTTATGAAATTAAAGTCAAAATGAGTTGTTTGAATTTCTGTTATAATTTAATTGTAAATATTTATAATGTTAAAATACTAATTGATTCCAATTTAAACGAATTTTATAACTATATATGATATACATATATATATATATATATATATATATATATATATTTCTTCATATTTTTTATATGCGATATACATATATAATGCAAAGTTGAAGGAGTCGACTCGAAATAAAAAATTAAACCACCAATTACTAAAAATTTTGAAGTAAAACAGGCCTAATCATTTTTTTTTATTTTGTAGTAAAATATCAAAAGGCACGTCTCATCAATGTTCAAACAAGTCATTTACGAAAATAAAGATAAATTTACATTTTTACGGACATTTGTATCCAAACTATTGGTTGACTAATCAGAATCTAGTAGGGATGAGTATTTAATCGAGTCAAGTCGAGTTAAAAAAATTCAAGTTAGTTTAGTAGACAAGTCTTATTTTATAATTCAAACTTTATTTAAAAAAATTGAGTCAAGTTTATGAAATTCAAGTTGAGTTGTTCGAGTTTCTGTTATAATTTAATTGAAAATATTTATGAAATTACGATTCAAACCAAGTCGAGTCAAGTTTTGCTCACCTCTAGGATCATGTATTGCAAAGCCAGAGATCCATTACAGGGAAACCCTCCCAAACTAATTTACTCCATTCGCAACATCTGAATTCGAATCCACGACTTTACAATTTCTTTAACACAGCTAAATAGATATTTTATTTAGAACGAAGGCAAGATATTGCCATGATACATGAGCTAAATAGATATTGCCACAGTATACAAAACAACATAAACCGCACCAACATGAACAAAGCAACAAGCATTGGGGTGCTTATTTTGCAACAGAAAGAAATAAAAAGCCAACAAGTACACTAGGAAATTTTAACGCATACGTACCGAGGAGGACAAATCAGAAGAGCAACACAATGCTTAGGGTCACAGCATTCGCTACAGGCATCGACGAGCCCTTCGGATAAACAGTTTTCAGCTGGTTTGTTAAGCGATAAAACGTTGGCAAAAGGGTTCCGGATATTGGCATTGGCAATGACAGAGAATGGCATAGCTGCGTTACGAGCCGCCGTCACGGTTGGAGTCATAGCAGTTGACAGCACCACTGCCATTGAGACCATAAGCAATGCAAACTTCCTGCATTCCATTTCTTGTAGTAACTAAGTGAGTAGATTTGTTCCTATAGAATAGGCTATTGATGAATATGTGTTGTCACCCTTTATATAGTCTAGGTGATGGCCTAAATCTGTGATTTGACATTAAATATTTGTCTTCTGAACAATATTCATTGCATGCCAACTTGTACGAATGTAATAAATTGGACAAATATGAAACATGTGCCTTTTAAAAAATGATAATTGTAATAAATTGGACAAAGAGAGAAGAAATTACAACCTATGACGTGTTTACATACTTCCACTCATTAAATTGCGAAGTAATTGGAATACTCAGAATAGTTTCAGTATATTATTCATAGGAGATTTAAATTCATAAAATGTATATGCGTTACTTAAGAATTAAGAAATTTTTTAAAAATATTAGCATAAATTTATACAAGATGCTCAAAAAATTTTATGGCGTGTCTACACTACAACCAAACTAATGGCAAACAGTGTCTAATTTTTTTTTGAACGGCAAGCATGATTTTGTTTCCGAAAAACCATACAAAGCACAACCAACGGCCTCATTAGAAACCCCCCTAATCCTAACTGTGGGAAAAGAGTATCGTCTGTTGTGTCAAAAGAAAAATACGAAAAGATCAACAAGCTCGCACCCATAACCATGACAACCTGTCGACACCTCCCTTTGCAAGGGTATCCGCCAAGTGGTTAGCTTCCCGAAACACATTCGCGAAACACACCCTGGGTAAAGCCTCGCACGCATCGTCTATCTGATAAAACCAGCGCCACAAATGCCACGGCCTACACTCAACACCCTGAATCCACGCTACTGCCACCGTCGAGTCCGATTCAATAATAACATATTGAATCCCCTCCCATGACATCTCCCACAACATCTTCAAAGCAAATGCAATCGCCTGTACTTCAGCCTCATTGGATTCCGCCAAACCAATCGCCCCGGAAAATAACCCCACAATCCGGCTCTCCCAATCTCGTAGCACCCCACCACATCCCGCCATCCCCGGCTTACCCCGAGCTGCCCCATCCACATTAAACTTTCACACCCCCTCATAGGAGGCGACCATACCACTCCTCTACGCACCGAAGTCACCACCTTCGACCCGCTCAAACAAAGAAGTGGACATTTCCACCATGCCGCTTCGCAAATTTCCGCTTGTCCATAACGTAACCGAGTCCAATGGAAGGACCGTAGCTGGGCTAAGAAAAAAATCCCCTGGTACGAGAGACGCTTGTCTTGGAACATCAACTCGTTTCGAGCTAACCAAAGCGACCAAAAAACACTAGCACATCCAATTAGCCACCAATGTCTCAAATCACTAGAGAAGAAGCTGTGAAAACAATGGCTGACAAACTCCCTCGCCTGCCTCGGACGCACCACCAACACCCCCCACCATGCGAAATAACAGTCCCATACCCTCCATGCAATGTCACATTGCCAAAGGATGTGATCAATCGCATCCTCGCCCGCTCCACAACCGCGACACAACATCGAGGTCTCACCCAACGGCAAGCCACGATCCGCCAACATCCTTAGCGTTGGCAAACGGTCAATCAATATGAACCATAAAAAACATTGTATCTTCGGCACCACATGAATCCGCCAAGACCAACTCACCTCGGAAACGTCCGAAATGCCAAAGGACGAATAGAACAAAATATTAATACTTAATAAATAATTCAAATAAGTACTGGATATAATCATATTCTTATATGTCATTTTGCTTGTTTAAATAATCAAATGACTATCAGTTAATTTTATCAGACACTTTTATACAATTAGCTAATACAATCTGCTAGTCAAATCAATTAATGCTATCAGCTAATATAATTCACTATGCGCAATGCCGCGAGATTTCAAGACAAGGCTCCACCTGTTTCCTTCAAGCTACATATTCAATGCCGATATAAACATCTGAAACGGTTGAAAGAATTAAAGATTTTTGTACATATTCAATGGCGATTTGAGGCGTCATTCACTTTTCCAAGATTATAATTAAAGTAGCATGTCACATGGAACATTAACTGTTGGCATTAGATATAGTTTTCTTTTTCAATATATATAGTACAGCCTGCTGGAATCTATATTCTATTTTTTTAGGGTTTTCTCTTAAACTATTCTCTAGAGCTGTCATTTTTTTTGTTCTTATTTATTTCATGGCGGGTGGGAATACTAGTTTTAATGCCGGTTGTCAATTGCCGATCATTTTTTTATTAATTTTATTTTTTATTTTAATTTTATTTCAATAAATCCGCTTCTTAGTACATTATTCAGTCTTTTAGCTTATTTTTCTTTTGTTTTGTTTTTTTACCAGGGTTGGATTTGTCGCCGCTACGACTGATCAATATGGCGCTATTTTAGTTATCCTGTTGATCTCCCTGCTTTGGACTCTCAATTTGAATTTAGATGCAAGATTAATCACCGCTATTGTTCGCGATAGAGTTTTGGTAATAAACGTGTTGTCAACGTACCACAATTCTGCAATATCGTTTTATGGCAGCATTTGTTCCAGAAACGCCGCAAAGTTTGTATTTTGTGGCATTTGCTCTTTAAAGCCGTATTAGATGAAAATTAGTTAGCGGCGTTTGCTCAAAAAACGCCGATATATATAAAGTTTGGAGTAGTGTTTTAATGTTGTTGATGTTTTTACCTTTATCGTTGAGCTTTAGTGATTTTCTGTATCTAGTTTGTTTTAAATCTTTGAATTAGGTTTTTTACCTTCTTCTTTTTCTGGTCATGTTTGATCTAAGGGTGTTAGTTTTATTTTTAGGGATTTGTCTGGATCAAGTTGTAAACTTTCTTCCTAATTTCCCGTTTATGAATAAATCTGACATACCCATTCTATACAATTTGTAGTTTTCCTTTTTAATAATACTCTATTTTCAAACAAATAACATATATATAAACAAAATAAACAAATGTGAGATAACAATCAAATTACATATAGAGTTCGATTATTCGTCAACTCGTCAGTTAAAATTTTTATGATTTTTAATTATTTCTCATCTAATTGTAGTAACAAATCCTTCATTCTTCATGAGATTTTTTAGTTGGCTGAGTGACCAAAGATGCTCATCTTTGTTTCACCTTGTGTGGATTTAAATCTTGACATTTGTATATATTTTTTTGAATGATTTAATTAGAGAGAGAGTCAAACATGCCCTAAAATTGATTTGTGTAGACTTTTTGAATGAGACTTGAATATATTTAAATAGTGACGTTTTCTTATTAAATGACCAGCTGTCAATTATTTTAAATGATGGCAGCATCAAGTGATGAGGAGACCGATAGATGACTCTGACTGTATTAGATATGGATCTCGTTGAACATGTCTCGCGTTGTTGAGGGCGTAAATTTAGTTTGAGGTGTCAAAATTTTAAAATTTTATAATTATTTAAGTGCATGGTAATAAATATTGAATAAAAATTCTGTTTTATTTCGGTACTCTATATATATCTTTATACTAAAAATTTAGTTTTAAGGTTTAAGGTTATAGTTTAAAAAATTTAAGGTTGGGTTATTTAGTGAAATTGCTTCTTTGTATGAAATAGAACCAGGACGAGATGATCTTTCTCTTAAGACAAAAACGACTAACACCTTGCTTTGAGGCGACTAACACCTTGCTTTGAGGGCGCCTTATTTTAAATAAAATATCTATTTAACTACGTTAGATATATTAAAAAAAATGACAAGTACCTTCTGATATTTTTCTTACAAAATGATTTGGTTGTTTCGGCAAGAAAATCTCTTATAACAAGATTTGAGGCGTCATTCACTTTTCCAAGATTATAATTAAAGTAGCATGTCACATGGAACATTAACTGTTGGCATTAGATATAGTTTTCTTTTTCAATTAATATGGTGATTAATCTTGTATCTAAATTCAAATTGAGAGTATAAAGCAGGGAGATCAACAAGATAACTAAAATAATACCATATTAATCAGTCGTAGCGGTGACAAATCCAACCCTAATAGAAAAACAAAACAAAAGAAAAACAAGCCAAAAGACTGAATAACGTGCTAAGAAGCAGATTTATTAAAATAAAATTAAAATAAAAAAATAAAATAAATAAATAAAGAGGTTAATCGGCGATCGACAACCAACATTAAAACTAGTATTCTCACCGGCCATGAAATAAATAAGAAAAAAAGATGACAGTTCTATAGAGAAAAGTTTAAGAAAAACCCCTAAAAATATAATATAGATTCCAGCAGGCTGTACTATATATATATATAGGGTTAGGATCAACTTACACTGTGTAAAACTCTCTAAGTTTTACACGTTTTTTGGATCGTTGGATGGGGGAAATGGATGGTTGAGATTAACTTCATCTTTTTAATTCCCAAGTAATAATCTTCACATATTTTACTGTTAATCTCATCCATCCGTTTCACTCATCCAACGATCTAAAAAACGTGTAAAACTTAGAGAGTTTTACACAGTATAATTTAATCCTATCCCATATATATATATATATATTAATTGAAAAAGAAAACTATATCTAATGCCAACAGTTAATGTTCCATGTGACATGCTACTTTAATTATAATCTTGGAAAAGTGAATGACGCTTCAAATCTTGTCATAAGAGATTTTCTTGCCGAAACAACCAAATCATTTTGTAAGAAAAACATCAGAAGGTACTTGTCATTTTTTTTAATATATCTAACGTAGTTAAATAGATATTTTATTTAAAATAGGCTTAATACAATTTCCGCCTAAAATATACATGATTTTTCAACTTGTCCCCTAAACTTCATTTTGCCCACTTTTTTCCCTTAAACAATTTGTCGTTACCCATATACCCAAAAACTGATGATGTTTAAAAAAAACGTAACAACCAATCAGAAGTCGCCGCATAGCCTTTTTTCTTATTTCTTATTTTATGAATATTAGATAAGAAATATGGAAAATAAAAGAAATTAATATAATAATAATAAAATAATAATTTTATTTCTACGGTAAAATTAGTTAATCCTCAAAACTACCCGAATCTAAATACATACTCATTTTGAAACCAAAATCTGATTTCTTCTTTCTTCATCAGAACAACAAATGACAATTGGACTTCTAGGGCTAGAATCCTTTAATATTTCTTTGTTTAGTGTTAATCGGATTTGAATTTAGGGCTTGAATCAATTCAAATTTCTTTGTTAAGGTTTGACTAATCATTGTTTTTAGGATTCATTTAGTTTTATGCTCTCATTTAAACGGTACTGAAGCAAACAACGATTAAAATCTTTGGAGTTGAAACCCTAAATCGTGAAAAGAGGGAAAAGTAAGTTACCATTTGCTCTGAAATTTTGTTTTTTTTACTTAGAGAGTTGAGAAGTAAGCTTCTTTTTATTTGCTTCGTTTTTGCAGGTTGTGTTTAGGATAATTGAAGTTGACAGGTAAGAAAATGAATGCATTGTCATTTTGCAGAGTCTTATAGTGCATTAGAATAAAGATTTTTTTTTACTTTGGTTACTGTTCAATTAGTGGTGGTTGTAGGAAATTACTCCTTCCATGTTTAGTTTAATTAGTGGTGGTTGTAGGAAATTGAATTGTTTAGTTAGTGGAAAATACTATCAAGTTGCAGTAATTGTAGAAAATACTGTTTAATTGATTTGCTTTGTTTAATTAACTGTCAAAATATTTTTGTTGATTTGTTCAACTAACTGTTTAAATGCTTTGGTTGGTTTGTTTAATTGATTTGTTTAATTGACTATCAAATTGTTGTTTTGGTTTAATTTGGTTTAACTATTTAATTGATTTGTTTAATTAACTGATTTGCTATTTTGGTTAAAGAGAATTAATGATTTGTTGTTTTGGTTTAATTTGGTTTAACTGTTTTGTTGTTTTGGTTTAATTTGGTTGATATTATAAGTATATTTTTGGATATTTGTGTAGGTAAAATGGCATGGCTAGAGCGGTATGTAGTAATACATTTTGGGGGTAGATTTAGTCATTTTCCTAAGTTTGATTATGTGGGGGCAAAGAAGTAGAAAAAAAGATCGACCCAAACTACATATGTTACCCCACTATTGTTGCTTTCATTCAGGAGGTAGGAATTCCCAAACATAACATTGAATATTTAGCATATTTAAAACCAGATTTTAGTTTGGATGGAGGTTTGATGGTCTTAGGTAGTGAAAATATCACTTATTTAAATTTGATTAACCATTTGTCAAGAGAAGGAAGCATACACATATATGTTGTTGGATATTTTGGTAAATTTGCTTGTATTGATGAAGATGGGCCTGCTGTTGGAGAAAATGATGCTAATGGGGAAATGCTGGGAGAAAATGGTGGCAATAATGCTATCGGGCCTGCTGCTAATGGGCCTGCCACAAATAAAAATGATGCCAATGATGATGTCCGACTTGAAGGAGTATAAAAGGATGTTTTATGGTTGGGAGATAGTGATAGCAACTTCTGTGAAGATGGTAAAGAAAGTGATGATAGTGATTCTGAAGATTTGAG
This sequence comes from Hibiscus trionum, assembly GCA_030270665.1. Lineage (NCBI taxonomy): Eukaryota > Viridiplantae > Streptophyta > Magnoliopsida > Malvales > Malvaceae > Hibiscus > Hibiscus trionum. The sequence goes on from BSYR01000050.1 coordinate 4,249,136, forward strand.
GGATGAAGGATGGCTTACTGATGAAGATGATGAGGAGATAAGTACGATTTTTGAGAACACGAAAAGATTTAAAGAGAAAAGTTTGGAGGATGAGCAACAAGGGGCAGAACCAAGGAGCACTGGCACTGGTTCTCAAGAGAAAGGGGCAACCACTATAGCAAATGAAAGTACTGACATTGACATTGATTACATTGAATCAGATGACCCAGGCAGCTATGAAACTGATTCTGAAGAGGAGATTTGTGTTAAGAAAGGTAAGAAAAAATTCTTCCATGAAACTAGTGAGGTTCCTAGGATTGAGTTGGGTATGATATTTGAGAGCTCGACACAATTTAAGGAAGCTTTGGGTGCTTATGTTGTTACAAATAGATTCGATTATAGGTATTTGAAAAATGATCCTGATAGGACTCGAGCAAAATGCAAGGGGGTCGGGTGTCCTTTTCTGATATATGCATCTCTGGGAAAAAAAGATGGGGTTTATAGGGTTAGAACATTTGTGAACAAACATTCATGTTCTGTAACCTTTAAAAACAAAAATGCTAATTACAAGTTTATTGGGAAACATTTCTGGAGTAAACTTAGGATTTTGCCTAACTTGAAATTGAGGGACATGATGATGCTTGCTAAGGAGGAGGTTAAAGTGGAATTGAACAAAAATGTGTGCCACAGAGCTAGAATTTGGGCTACTGAAAAAAAAATTAAGAGTAGATTGCATGAGGAGTTTAATAAATTGTTTGATTATGTGTTTACATTGAGGGAAGCAGATCCAAATGGTACATTTGTAAGAAAAACATCAGAAGGTACTTGTCATTTTTAATATATCTAACGTAGTTAAATAGATATTTTGTTTAAAATAAGGAGCCCTCAAAGCAAGGTGTTTGCCGTTTTTATCTTACGAGAAAGACCATCTCGTCCTGGTTACATTCCATACAAAAAAGCTATTCACTCTTTAACCCTACTTTAAATTCTTTAAATTATAAAATTAAACTTTAAACTTATATTTTAATATAGAGAGATATATATAAGGGCACTGAAAAGTGACAGAGAATTTCTATTCATTATTTATTATCAAGCACTGAAAAAATTATAATTTTTTTTAAATTTTAACACCTCAAATTAATTTTTTTGATTCCACCTCCGATCGAATCTCCATAAAATTTACATCTTCAGCAACGCGATACATATATTCAACGAGATTTAATCCATCTCTAATACAGTCAGAATCATCTATCGGTCTCCTCGTAACTTGATGCTGCCATCAGTTAAACAAGACTTATTGGTGTAATGATAACAAAAAAATTTACACAATCTTTTATAATAAAATAAAACAAAATTTACACTATTGATTATATGATATGGTCCCAAAAATTATAATAATAACTCACAGATCATGATAATAGATCAATTGAGACAAAGTTTTCTGTGAGTTGGGAAGGCAACATGGCAGGGACTGTATTTTATTTCCTGTGAACTTGATTCAAATACAAGTTTGATATACGCTGAACAAAATTTGATTTTAATTTAGGTATATTTGATTTTAATTATTACGATAAACTACTCAAATGACCATTTAATTAGACAGAAAGGCACATAGAATAACAAAGGCAAAGAAGGTTGGTGAAGGGTATAACGGTAATCCAATAGATTAAAAGGAAAATGCATCTTTGGGTAATGAATTGATGATGTATTCAACTCCCACTTCAAAAATTTGTAGAATTATATTAAAATTTAAAGAGTAAATTACACAAATCGTCACAGAACTTTTTTCTGACTTATTTTTGTCACTTAACTTTTAAAACAATAATTTACTTATTGCACTTTAAACATTGAACTTTCTTTGTCACTCTACCGTAAATAGTTAACGATGTTATGGCATGGCACACGGAACCAAAATGACGTCGTCATGGAGAATCCTAATTTGCATTGAAACGAAGTCATTTTGTATCCTCTCAGCATTTATTTATCTTCTCACATAATAAAATATAAATATCATATATATATATATATATATATATATATATCATATATTTCTTCTTTTTTTCCTTTTCCTTTTTTTGTAGCGAGGGATATCAATCAATGAATGCACCCTAGACCTTGAGAAGTAAGATGTTATGCAACGAACCCCTAGAAAGTACTTCATTGTAACTGTAACACCCGAGTTTTGGGGTTAGGAGTTAGACGTGTGAGTTGGTTCGAGTCATCAAAACCGATTTAATTTAAATTGACCTTGGCTTTGATTTAATTGAGATTTAAATTAAAAGGAGTGGCCATTTTGGTAATTTAGCCAAAACAAAAAGTAGACAACCTTTTTCAAAACAAAAAAAATAAAGCTATCATCTTTCCCCCTTTTTCTTCATTTTAACGTGAAATCAAAACCAAACCCTCTCTAAACCCCAAGTTACTATTCCATTTTATTTCTTCATCTATTCAAGAGCATTTTGAAGAAGCAAGAGGAGACATCGGAGAAGCATCGAGACCGAATTCGGGAATTTAGGAGGCTTGCTTGCTTGCTTGGTTTGCTAAGGAAGGGTGGTGAGTAAAAATTTAAATTTGTTTTAAAGTTGGTTCAAGTGTGTGTAGTGGAAGTGTTGGAATGAGTTTGGTAGACCATTCCAAAGTACAAGTTAAATTGGTAGTTTGACTTCTTGTTGTTAAGGAGCTTTGACTTCCTATGCCTATCTTGATCTTGCAAAGTATGACATGGCTTGTATGTGTATACATTGTTGTGTATGATGATAGTTGAATGATATGAATGATGATTAATGTGATGTGGCTTAAAGATATTGACACTAATTAACTTACCGGGTGTAAATGATCGATCATTAGGATTAGTGTGCACACGATTGAGTCAAAACGCGCGTGGCCTAGATGGCGTTGAGTCATCAAGGAGGAGTACGGTGATGTAATATTCCACCGGAAATTTATTGATATTATACGTGATGATGAGTGGAATCCCATCCGTAGGGCATGTGGTGATGAGTGGAATCCCACCCATGCAAGGTCCGGTGATGAGTGTAATCCCACCGAGGTAATGTTGTTGTTGAGAGTAAATCCGCACATCCGAGTAAACTAATAGTGGCCAATGAACTTGCTCTTATGATTATGATGTTGTGATATTGATTTATATTATTGAGCTTAATATGATATAAGATGCCATATTTATGACTCTTGAGACACTAGCTAGGTTGCCTTATTGATGCCTATGTATGTTGTGTGTGATGTTGAGGATTGCATGCTTGGACCCTGCATTGTTGTTGTTTTTGATTTTAGAGCATCCTCACTAAGCTTCTAGCTTACACTCTCATTTTCAACAATGCATATCATTAGCGTGGTGTTAGCAAGGAGCAAGGCGAAGGGGCTTTCCAAGTTTGTAGTTGCTCAAGTATGATTTAGTAATTAATGTGGTAGTTTAGCAATGGGGCTATTATGTGTTTTGTATGAGTGTTGTTTGACTCATAAATGATGTTGGTGTTTATGTTTTTGTTGGATTTGTAAACCATGTTAAGCCTCGTTGAATGCTTGTGTGGGATGATTATGCTTTTGGATGTTTTAAGTTGCTTTTGGTTGGCATGTAAACCTTTATGTGATGAATTGTGCCATTTGGCTTTTGAGTCCTTAAGCATGCCCATTTTATGCAACATTTGCCCTTTTGTGTGAATGCTATGTATGGATGCCTTATCTTATGCCTTGTGTGATTTGAGTATGCCTCGCCATAGGATGTATGCCTCTAGGATGTGGTTGCATGATATGTGTGCTTCTTAGGGTTGTTTAGGCCTTTCGGGACTGGTTGGAGATGTTTAAAGATGGTTTTGGGAAATTGCAGACATCCAGTGTTTCGAAACGAGCTGAGCTGTTTCGGAACGGGTATGGATCCAGGGACCCCGTATCGGAACTCGTTTCGATACGGTTTGTCACTGTGAACCCCTGTTTCGAAACAAGTTTCAAAACACTTTGGCTACTGGAAGTGTCTGTTTCGAAACAAGTATCAAAACGCCTAGGCAAAATAGGGCCCTGTTCCGAAACGGGGTGGATGCGTTTCGGTACGGGTACCTGTCTTTTTAAACTAGAGCCTGCGTTTTGAAACGGGTGATGTCTGTTTCGAAACGGGTGGCTGGAATTGGGCTTTTTGGACATCTCTAATGGGTCTCAAGGGTTGGGCTTAGGCCCGGTTGGCTGTAGTGCTTTTTGTGGGCCTCGTTTTCCGCTATCGTGATCACTTAGGAAATTAAATGCCTCTAGAAAAGATGTAAAATAAATGAAAAAAATTTTAGGGTCGTTAACCGAGGCGGGACCTTCACGGGTTTCGTATCAGTTTTCCCCATGTAGCCTACTCGAACCGGTTAGCCGACCAGACCGGGGCGAGGGGGTTACATTTGTTGGTATCAGAGCCTGAGGTTACCGAGACCTCAGGCAGGTAAGTGAGGTAAGTTTAATATGTTAAGAAATTGCTATGTCTTGGTGTGTGCCTTGCCATGAAATCTTGTTGTTTGATTGTTCATATGGTGTTTAGAAGCATGATTTTTGAGTTTGATGTACTGTCGAGTGCCCATTGCTACTATTATTTAATTTAAAATGTTTTGTAAAGGAAAATACTTGAGCACAGTTGGACCCTTGCCTTTGCTAACTTAATCCTTATCTGTTTGTTGTTGTAGTTATTATCTTGCTAACTGTATCATGAGACCACGAGGGAAGCCTAGGATGGTTCAGCCGGAACCACAAGCACAAGCTCCGTGGATTGAGCAGATTGATGGGGCGCAGGCTCCTCAACCTCCTCCACCTCCTCCTCAGCAAGAGGGTGGTGAGGCGGGAGCCGAGGGTGTTAGACCTCAAGTAGGCCAAGGACCAGCCAGAACTGATTTAGCTCCCTTAGTTCAGGCGATAGCCGGGGCTTTCCAGGCTGCAGTGGCTGGGGGTCAGGTAGTGGCACAGCCTCAGGGAGAGGGTACTGGTTTGCCTTTGGAGAGGCTCCACAGTTTGGGAGGTGAAGAGTTCAGAGGGTCGACCCCGGAGAGGTCTGAGATGTGGTTAGAGAAGATCGTCCGTATCTTGTCACATATGGGATGTACTGGGAGACGCAAGTTAGGATGTGTTGAGTCCTTGCTTCAGGGCGATGCCTACACTTGGTGGGTCACCATCACTACGAGTATGGAGGAGGCCGAGATCACTTGGGAGTTCTTTGAGTCAGCATTCCGTAAGAAGTATCTGGGTCCTCGATATCTCGATGAGAAGAAGAGGGAATTTATGGCGTTGCTTCAGGGGAGTATGACCGTGACCGACTATGAGATTCGATTTGTTAGGCTGAGTCAGTATGCATCTGAGCTTGTTCCTACTAAGGTGGAACGTTGTAACCGTTTCCGTTATGGGCTGAATGAAGAAATCAACAGGTACACTCTAGCTTCGGACTACACTGATTTTGATGTCTTGGTCGCTAGGGCCAAGGACTTGGAGCACAGTTTGGGCTTGACCAAACGATCTGGTGGTTCTAGTTCTGGTAAGAGGTCTAGTGACTTTGATAGAGAGGATGCCAAGAGGCATCGGGACAACCGACATCACTATGACCATAGGCGTGGTGGAGGTAACCACGGTAAGGGCCAACAGGGCCAGAGGGCTGGTGGGAAGTTGCCCACGTGTGCTACTTGCGGGAGGAACCACACCAATCGAAGCATCATAAGCAATTCATGTTGTCTAATTTCATAATTTCATCCTTAAACTACAATCTAAATAAAATTCAGTTGCTAATTTTACAAAGCATATTCTCATTATTTCTAATTGTTTCAAATTTCAGAGATCTATTCCAAGCTTAGTCGAACAACCTAATACCTTTAATTTACAAAGCCATTCGAAAATACCTACTCAAAAATTTCAAGGTTTTATTTGAATCATACAGCCACATTAAATTTTATCATTAATTACTAAATTCACAAATGCAATATGAACCAAACATGTAATCTCACTTACTAACATAATTTCCTTCCATTAAGCATACTTTAGTTACAAAATATCATCCTATCATGATATACCCTAAGCCATGTCAAGCTACTTTTCAAATATTTACAACAAAATAAAACGATTACAAAAACCACCAAGCTTGACTACGTATGTACCAACAAAATGAGGCTTACTTGCTAATTACATAACATGCTTACTAAACTCCATACTATCATTTAAGGGGCATATAACAAATTCAAGCACCAACATAGATTAAGACTGATGTCAAACAAAACGAAATGGATATCTAGACAAATTTCCAAGCCACCGTCTAGAAGCCTAAATACGAGACTTAGGTCATACATATTGTTGTCTTGTGATTTGCTTCCGATCAGAATTTGCTAGCTTTATGCCCAAGATACCCTGTTATTTGGGAAGAAGGAAACAAAGAGCGTTAAGTACAAATTTGTACTTAGCGAGGTAATTTCTAAAACTAATTCATTCTTTTAAACATATCATGGTCATCTTTAAGGTTACTTAGCTAGGCTTATTAGCACATAAAGCATCTCCTAACTAAGCTCATCACGCTCAAGTCTCAATTAACTTCATACATTCCATGTACTATCATTCATAATATGAGGCCATACACAATTTCATCTAACATCATGCCTATCATCATGCATCACATTCGAATAAAGCAAGAATTATTCAAGCATATCATTGAACCAACCATCATTCATAAGCAAAACATAGATCATATTATGGCAAGTTATTCGAATAGGACCATTGTCCACATTGAACATGAATCAAGCATTCCAAGCATACCGCATTTCCTCATGTCATTCGAAAAAGACCATTGTCCAAATAAATCACATAACAAGTATAGATCATATCATATCATGTTATTTATCTTTTCATTTATCCACTTCATAAGCTTATTACAAACACACACACACACACACACACACACACACATATATATATATATATATATATATATATATATATATATGTTTGCCTTGGTGGAGTAGAAGGACTAGGTAAGCAAGCCAACAGAGGGTACCAAGTACCAAACAATGGTTGCACTAAGCAACAAATCTGGGGATGCTCAACAGCATCAATGTATCTTGTACACCATCCAAGTTATCATGTAATCAACAAGAAATTCACTAAGCATTTTAGGTGCCAAATACCATTTCAGAGAGTACACTAGGTACTAAACAGAGGAGCTCATACTCTAGGCATGCCCTTATACCTAAGACCTCTAAGCGACCAAGGGCTTTATAAGTCTTTCAATTTATCAAACACTTCATTTATATCATTTATCATTTGATTTACCAAGATCATATCGCATACTCCAAGATACAAGCTTATCATGTCATATAATTGCACAACTTCATGCAAACAATACAAAATGATCTCATATCACATTCAAGCATCTTCAATACATTAGAAAAACAATAGCATCTCAATCATATTTCAAGCTCATATCAACATTACAAGTAAGCTTCACAAGGGCAGTCCACAAATACACAATAACAAGGTATTAACAATGATTCATTTCATGCTTCATTTTCTATTTTAGCCTCCTTCCCTTACTAAACAAATTACCAGCTTTGAGTTAGGTCCAATTCATGCATAACATATAAATTAAATCACATAAAAGAAATAGGATGGTTAGGACACTCCTAACCCTAAAGCAATTACACTCACAATACTCCACTAAGCTTGTTCCTTGATTACAATGCCCTTATTCCTTCCACTTGGTTGTCAAACCCTTGCTTTCTCCAATATCTCTTCATACACTTGATCTTAACACTCAAACACAAGCATATACAAATCATATTAGAGATCAATTCGATCATATTAACTCTTTGACACAAGTACAAACATTAACATTCAAAACTGTTTTTCATTTAAATAGTTTGAGGACCAGTTACCATTTTGACCATAACTTTTTACACACTAATTCAAATTTCAATTATCATACACCCTTAGAAAGGTAATTCACTCAGTTTTCTAACCATATAAACCCCATATTTTTATCTTTTCTGAATTAATACAGTTTAATACTTGAACACAAGTCATTTTAACAGTTCTGGACAGTTTGCACTGTTTAACTACTTTAATTTATAACTCCTAACTCACATACTGAAATTCAATTCCGTTTTTTCCCAATGAAAATAGACATTCCCAAGTTTCATCCATTACGTTTTCAGATCAAAATACATTATACTCTATTTTTTGGTGAATTTTCAAAGGGACTGTCCACAACTTAGATTTTCTGGGCAGTTTACTAAGGGTTCACTTCAAGCTTTTGAATTCTTCATCTAAATTTCCAATCAATATCTTAAACAAACTTTCTAGTAATCCTTAATGTTTATAAGTCCCAATTAAGCATTAATTAAGCAATTTAGTCCTTTTAACAGAACCATTTACTCCCCTAAAGTTTGTGATTTGACCATTTAGTCCAATTTGTCCTATTTCACTATATGCTTCACTTAACTCAATTAAGCCTTATATGGTCAATTCAAGTTAAGAACCAATATTATTTCATTTCCCCTGATTGTAATTTATCTCTCAAAGCTAAATTCAATATGTTTAAAGCCCTTAAACTTTTCAAATTCTATCAAAACAATCCCTATTTCCCATTTTGCTTCATTACACGACCAGCTTGTTCTAAAGTGAAATTATCCTATTCAAAATCATTTTTCATGCAACCCAACACTTCTACCATATATTTACTTCGATTATCTACAATTTTCACATGCAGAGCATTTTCCAATTCGAATCAAAACACATTCAAATTTCCAGATTTCGGCAGCATACTAGTCAAGTTAGCTTAAGCATAAAATTGTCCATGTAAACCAATTTCTTTCATACTTTTAATTACACCCTGGTTCTAAATTAACTCTAACAAGTTATTTAATCCAACATGCAAGCATTATCAAAATTTTCAGAACTGAAATCTTTAATTAACACTTGAAGTAACAATGATTTCATAAAAAGAAATAAGTACTTCTATCACTTACTTGAATTTACACATGCATGTAAGCTATTATCCCTGTTAAACCTCCTCTTCAAAACTCCATTTTCCCCTCTTGATTTATGATTAATTTTCATATTTTCTCTCAAGCCTTCCTCGCTCTTTTTCTCTCAATATACACGGCACACACACACAAGGAAATGAGAGAAGGTAGACACAACCCCTAAATTGGGGACTATGGTGGGATTAGCTTTTACCCAAATGCCCTCCCTTATCCTTTTAGATTTATTTTTGACTAAGGGCAACCCAAAGAAATGTAAACTTTAGCATGCAATTTATTTATTTTGCGTTAACTTTAATTTACTCATTATGCATGGATATATCTAATTTTAATCTTTTATAATTTGGCCCGATTTCTCAAATTTGTTCATATTTGTTCTAATTATTTTAACTTACTAAATAACCTACTTTGATTATTTTATAATTAAATTAGGACTGAACTAATTTATTTTCTTGACTCATTCGGTTCAACCCTTCAAATTTAAACACCCAATTTCTCTTTAAATTCGATTTAATTCACTAAGTACTAATTGAAGGAATTCAGGGATCAAATTGAATAAATTGATTAATTATGAACTTATTTTCTTTTAAAGAAATAATAAATACTCTAGTTTAATAAGTTAAATTCTAGGACGGAAAGGAGGATGTTACAATTCCTCCTTAAAGAAAGAATTCGTCCTCAAATTCTTACCTGAACTAAACAAATAAGGATATTGCTTTTGCATCGTATCCTTGAGTTCCCACGTTGCTTCTTGAACGTGATGATTCTTCTAGAGAACTTTAACAAGATGGACGTTTTTATTACGAAGCCTTTTGATTTCCTGATCAAGAATCTGAATAGGTTCCTCTTCATAAGAAAGGTCGAGATTGAGTTCAATTTCTTCTGGTTCAAGGATGTGAGACGGATCAGATCGATAACTTATTAACATAGAAACATGAAAGACATTATGAATCTTATCGAACTCAGAAGGAAGTGCGAGTCGATAAGCTACAGAACCAATTCTCTCAGTTACTTCAAACGGTCCAATGAAAAGAGGACTAAGCTTTCCTCTTTTTCCGAATCGGAAAACTTTCTTCCATGGAGAAACTTTGAGAAATACTTTATCTCTGATTTCATATTGAATGTCCCTACGCTTCAGATCAGCGTACGACTTTTGCCTGTCAAAAGCTTGTTTCAATCGAGAATGAATAATTTGAACATGTTCTTCAGTTTCCTGAAGCAATTGAGGTCATAACACCTTATTATCCCCGAGTTCAGACCAGCACAAAGGCGTTCGGCATCTTCTTCCATACAATACTTCAAAAGGAGCCATCTGAATAGAAGATTGGTAGCTATTATTATACGTAAACTCTATTAGCGATAGCGATTTTTCCCATTTCTTTCCGAAATCGATGATGCAAGCTCTGAGCATGTCTTCAAGAACTTGAATTACTCGTTCGAATTGTCCATCGCTTTGAGGACGAAAGGCTGTGCTAATTCAGTTTGGTTCCAAGATCCTTGTGTAGTATTTTCCAGAATCGAGCTGTAAACCGTGGATCTCGATCTGAGACTATTGAAGTCGGAACTCCGTGTAAATGGATAATTTCCCGAATATACAATTCCGCCAAGGCCTCAAGACTAAAATTCATCCGCACCAGAATGAAATGTGCCGATTTGGTGAAACGATCACCCAAATAGCATCGCACTTTCTTGGAGTGCAAGGAAGATCGATCACGAAATCCATCGTAATCCGTTCCCATTTCCATTGCGGAAATTCAGGAGGTTGAAGTAATCTAGTAGGAACACGGTGTTCGGCTTTGACCCGTTGACAGTTCAGACACTTTGCTACAAAGTCGTTGATAGCCGATTTCATTCCAGACCACCAATACAAGGGCTTGAGATCCTTGTACATCTTAACCGATCCGGGGTGGATTGAGAAAGAACTTTGATGCGCTTCTTGCAGAATTTCATTTTGTAATTCCTTATTATTAGGTACACAGATCCGATCTTTGAAGTATAGAAGACCGTTTGACTTGACAGAGAAGTCAGAATTAGATTCAAGCTTAAATAAAATTTTCTGAAGTTCCAGATCAACTTGTTGGAGTTCTTTGATTCTAGAAATCAGAGAAGATTGAACTTGGAGTTCATTCAGATAATTCTGAGCCTTATATAGTCGGAAGAGAGCATTGATGGCTAGAGAAGCTATGAACAAACAAATCAAATGCATTAGTTGGGAAGCAAGGCACTATTCGAACGATTTAGTTAAATTTTCAAGATTGAGCATTTCAAAAGACTTACCGAGGTTCGGTTTCCGACTCAGAGCATCGGCAACCACGTTAGCCTTTCCTGGATGATAATCAATGGTCAAATCATAATCTTTGTGTAATTCCAACCACCTTCATTGTCTAAGATTCAATTCTTTCTGAGTGAGCAAGTATTTCAGACTTTTATGATCAGTGAATAGCTTACACTTCTCACCGTACAGATACTGCCGCCAGATTTTAAGCGCAAATACAATGGCTGCTAACTCAAGATCATGCGTTGGATAATTCACCTCGTGAGGCTTAAGTTGTCGAGGGGTGTATGCAACCACATTACCTTCCTGCATCAGAATGAATCCAAGGCCAGAATGTGATGCATCACTGTAAACAACAAATTCCTTTCCCGAATATGGTTGAACAAGAACAAGGGCATGAGTCAAGACTTGTTTAAGCTGATCAAAACTTCTTTCCTACCCTTCGGACCACTTAAACGGTTCATTCTTTCTAAGCAACTTATTTAGTGGTGCTGCAATTACAGAAAATCCTTTCACAAAATGTAACACCCGTGTTTTGGGGCTAGGAGTTAGTCGGGTTTGTAGTCCGAGTCATTAAAATTAAATAAAAATCAATTCAACCTAAATAAAGATCTAATTGAGCTTTAATAAAAAGGGAGGGACCTACAATGCAATTTTACCCAAAAGTTTTTAAAAAGGATGACAACTTTTGAAAGTTGTCATCTTCTCCCCTTTTCACCATGTTCCAACGTGAAAGCCTCTATCCCCCATTCCAAACTCTCTCAAACTTCAAAGCTTATATTCCATTCGATTTCAACTTCGATTCAAGGGGTTTTTGAAAGGTAAACATGTTTTCTTACTCTCCTCTCTATTCTCTATCTACCTATGGTCTTAAATTTTAAAGTTATGGAGTTTTGAAAATTAGGGTTTATATCAAAGTTTGGGTTTTTAAGGGGTTTTTCATTTTGTTTTGATAAATTGAGTTGGGGCATTGTTTAATCATGTTAAAATGCACATTATATGTTAATTTGGTTGAATTTTAATGAAAATCCGAAGTGGGTTCTTAGACCCATTTTTAAGGTGTCAAAAAGTTGATTTTTGGTGGGTTTTAGGGTGTAATTAGAGGGATGATGGTACATGTATGCTAGGGGGATGTTTTGGGACCATTTAGATGTCATTTGGGTGTTTGAAAATGGAATTTTCTGCTGGGTAAAATAGGAGTACGAAAATGGGAATTTTGATGATTGTTTGGGTTGGAAATTGTTGGAACCTGGCTTGCACCTATGGGTTGATGTTGTGGTTGAATTTAGCGATCATTTGTGAGTATAAAATGTGTTGGAAACTTGAGTTTTGGTCAAGGTTTATGGGCTGCTCGAATTTGATAAAGTTGGGGTTTGATCATGACTTGAAATGTTGGGTTTGATGTTTAAATTGAATTCCGGGTTAGCCACTTTAATGGTTGAGTTGATTTGAAGTTGTTTTGCTTGTGTTGAGGTGTTTAGAAGCGAGGTTTTGGGTTGGTGAAGCCTTGGGAGCAAATCCAGAAATTGAAGACCATGGTTGCTTAGTACTTGAGCTTGGAGGTGGAGGTGAGTGGTTAATGTTTTTAAATTGATTTTTAAGTGGTTGGTTCAAGCATGTGGACTAGGTTGGGCTTGGTAGACCCACCTAGAGTTAGGATTAGGGTGATAGCCTAATCCTAAGCTTTAGTTCAAGACCTTGGATGTACTCTTTAGTTATTGTTATGCCTCGTGATGTTTAAGTATAATGTGATACACATGTATGTGGAAGTATGACTTAATGTATTGATTACATGTATGTTGATGACAAATATAATGTGAATATATGATGTGTTAATTGTTTGGATGATATACATGTGATGTCGGTTTGTGAAATGAGGTTATGAGGTAGTTGCATGATTTTGGAGAATCATGGTGAGTACGTGCTAGGCACGGAATTTATATTGAAATTGATATTGTAAAAAGTTGTGGAATTTGATTTACATTGGCACTAGTATGCTTGGGTACAATGATCGATCATTAGGATGAGTGTGCACACAAATTGAGTCAAAACGTACGTGGCCTTGGTGGCGTTAAGGCACCAAGGAGGAGTACGGTGATGTAATATTCCACCGGAAGCTTTTATATATTTCTACCGGATGATGAGTGTAATCCCATCCGTAGGGCATGTGGTGATGAGTGGAATCCCGCCCATGCAAGGACCGGTGATGAGTGTAATCCCACCGAGGTAATGTTGTTGTTGGAAATACGTTCCAACGGGTTATCCGCGCATTCGAGTCATAGCTAGGTGCCAATATGAGGTTGTATGTGTATACCAATACGAGATTATGTATATATGCTTATATGATGCGAAATGTGATGCCCTTTATGAATTGATATATGATGTGGTTAATGCATTGAGTCATGTATCTTTGTACGTTGAGCTTATGGGTTGTTGAGCATGGCATAATGTTGCTTATATGTTCATGCATCATGTTCATTTTGGCTTTTGCGGACCGGAGGTAAGACCATGCAATTCATCTTGGAAATTGCTCGTGCTTGGACCCTGCATTGTCGGAGGTTTGTTTTATGAGCTTACCCTCACTAAGCTTTTATGCTTACGCTCTCTTTTGTTCGACAATGCAGATAAATAACTTGTGGGTGGCAAAGGCAAGGAAATGTCTCCAAGTGTTGCTTTTGGTGAGCTCAATGTATGAATTTTAAATGATAGAATGTAATAGTTAAGCAATGGGATAGGTATTGTTGATTTGAGTTTTGATGTGTGTCGATATTGGTTTGGTTCGTGGATGCCTTATTTGATCTATAAGTATTGCTTATGTCACATGCCTTGAAGGACTACATGTTTTGGTTGCTAAGGCATGAAACCTTAAATGCTTGTATGTCCATAAATGCATGAAATTCCCTTTTGTATGAATGCTATGTATGAATGCCTTGCTATTTGTTGATTGCTTCCTTTGGCTTTAGTATGATTGCTAGAATGTTGGTATGTGCATAGGAGAGTCCAAAAATGCATCTAGATTCGTGTTTGGGGTCGTCAAGTCGATATTTGTGGAATTGCAGTGCAAGGCGTATCGATACGCCTCAGGGCCGTATCGATATGGCCTTGCCTAAAAGCCACGAATTTTGCCTGGCGTATCGATACCCTAAGGGTATCGATACCCTCCAAAGTTACTGGAATTTGGAGATCTGAGTGAGAGTAGAGCATACCGATACGAGGTTCACGAGTATCGATACGGGTCAACTCTGTTGATCAAGAAGGGTTGACCGATAAGGGCGTATCGATACGCTCAAGGGTTGTATCGATACGGTCTTCCCGGAGTTGACTCCTTGGGTTGACCTGGTCAGGGCGTATCGATACCCCTGGTTAGGGTACCGATACGGTCTGCCCTGTAACTTAAAAATGAACTAAGTACGAATGGCCGTGGTTCGAATGTGATTTTCCTTTGAATGTTTTTCGCTGACGTGATCACTTAGGACTTAATGTTCCTCTAGACAAGATTAATATAAAAAGAAAAAAAAATAGGGTTGCTAACTGAGGGGAACCTTAACGGGTTTCACTCGGTTTTCCCCGTGTGGCCCACTCGGACCGGTCATCCGGCCAGACCGGGATGAGGGGGTTACATTTGTTGGTAGCAGAGCCTAAGGTTTCCAAGACCTTGAGCAAGTAAGTGAGGTAAGTTTAAGTTTTGAATTGATATGCACGGTGTTTGCTTGCTCTGTAAGTATGACTGCTTGTATGACAAATACGTTGATTGTTTGTTTAAAAGCATGATGTTCGTTATCCGTGTATGCTGTGATGAATGACTGTTTGATTGAGAATGTGTGTTGTTTGATCGTACGCATATGTTTGCTTGTTTAGCAAGTAAGCCTTGTTAATAATAATAATAATTTAAGTTGAAAAAGAAGAGTCAATTCAACCGTGAGAAAAAAGGGGAAATAGAAGTCAATTTGAAATTAAAGGGTGTAACACCCGGGTCCGGGGGTCGGGTGGATTTAAATATTAAAATAATGTTTCAGGTTTTCCCTTTTATTTTAAAATTTTATTTAATAAGTTGGACTCGATTTTGACTTAAAGCTCGAATTTCCATGGATTTTAGAGTCTTGGATGATGGCCATTTTTCATTAATGGCAGTTTTGTAATTAAATGGCCTTTTTAAAATAAAACCACTTCTTATTTCAAATACCCAAAATTCCCATCATCTTCTACCTCCAAAACAAACAAACGTGAACTCCTCCCCTCCTTTGGGAGCCACTATTTCATCACCATCCTCCTTCATCCTTGGTGATTTTCAAAAGGTAAGCTTACTCTCATGTTGTCCCCATCTTCCCCTTGCTACTCATGTTTTTAGTTTTCATTGAAACCCATTACTTTGTACTTTGAGATTTTTGGGTTTTAAGTTAAAAATCTAAACTTTATCAACCTTTAAGTAAGCTTTTGATTCTCTGATTTTAGACATGTTCTTAGCATCATTAAAGGTCCAACATATATGATTTTTACAAAGTTTTAACAACATTTTCGGATATGGGTTTATTGGGGGTTTTAGAGGGGTCTAAAGTTAGATTTTGGGGCTGTTTTGGATAAGAAATCGAGGGCTGATGATAGTGTCATGGTTAAGGGTTATTTTGAAGATGGTAGATGACATTTTAGAGGTTGGAATATGGTTTTCTCGCTTGGCTTTTGGGAAGCTCAAAATTAGCACTTTTTGGTTTGTCATTAGCTTGAATTCGTGTGATTTATGCTTGGATTGTATTTCGGGTTTGCTCCATTGAATTGTGGGCTGAAATGTGATTGTTTTGATTGTGTTGGATGATTAGAGTCAAGGTTTTGTGTTGCCGAAGCCTCGGGAACGAATCCGGATAGCTTGGTGGATTGATTGGCTTGAGTTTTTGGGCTTGGATAGTCGGTGAGTGGTTCTTGGGTTTTAAATTGGTTTTCAAAATGCTTTAGTTCGAGCATATAGACCTAGGTCAGGCTTGGTAAACCCACCTAGAGTTGGGATTGTATTGGTAGTCTATTCTCAAGCTTTAGCTTAGAAAACTATGTTTGAAATTGTGAATGTTGTATTGATGCCTCATGTATTACTTGTGATTGATGTTGCTATGCATATTGTGGCTATGTGTATGATGAGGCATGATGATTTATTTATGCATTGTGATATGCACGTGTTTGATAAAACGTTGGTTGCTTGATTGTAAATCATGGTGGATACGTGCTAGACACGGGAATTGGTAAGGATATTGTGTTATGATAAGCTTGTGTTGAGATAGTATTGGCACTAGTATGCTTGGGTACAAATGATCGATCATTAGGATGTTAGTGTGCAAACGAGTGTTGAAATACGCGCGTGGTCTTGGTGATGGTAGTCTTCAAGATGGAGTACGGGTACGTCCGGAAATCTTCATTTATATTTTAGTCGGTGATGAGTGGAATCCCATCGACGGGGCGTGAGGATGAGTGTAATCCCCTCCGTGTGAAACGGTGATGAGTGGAATCCCATCGTAAGGTAATGTAATGGTTGAGTTGTTGGATGTGAGTTCCAACAGTATTTATCCGCGTATTCGGGTCATAGATAGGTGCCAATACGGTTTTTTAAATATGTTTCATATGGTGGCATTATGGACATGTTGAGCATGGCATGATTATGAGGTTATGTTCATGCACTTCATATAATTGTTTCATGTGGTTCCGAAGGTAAGGAAACATGCATTCATCCTTGGTTTTGTTGCCTGTGCTTGGACCCTGCATTGTCGAGTTTGTTTTATGAGCTTACCCTCACTAAGCCTTGCGTTTACGCTCTCTTTTGTTCGACAATGCAGATCCTTATTTCGTGGGTTGCTTGTGCAAGGTGAAGAGCCTCTAAGTGTGCTATTTTCTACCTTCAAGTATGGACTTTTAAGTTATTGATGTAATAGCTAAGCAATGGGATTCGAGTATGTTGTTTGTGTTAAGGAACTTGTTAAGACTCCTTTAGTATGTTGATGTTTGGCTTGTGACATGTATGTTGGCCATGTGGCCCTTATCTTTATGCTTATGTGTTTGTTCTAAGGCTTGTGAACCTTGCTTGCTTTATACCTTAATGAATGGTTGGTTATCCTTTTGGTTGCCCTTTATGTATATATGAGTTAAGTGTTTAAGCATGCTTGTAATAGGGTGTATGCCTCTAGAGTTTGTGTATGCATGTTGTGTATTGCTTCTTGAAGTCTGTAACACCCCTCGCACGGGAATGCGAGCGAGGAGCGTTACATTTGCAGCACATTATTATTCGGATTCATATTATACATATTCATGACATACATAAGCAATTCCAATTATCATAACATACTTGGCATACAAGTTTCTTTATGAAACACACTTTAGATTTATATTACATATACATGCGGAAGCTTACTCTAACCTTCAACCAAAAATGTAAACATACATATATGTGGGCTAACAAAAACCTTAACTATTACATACAAGCAATCATGTTACAACCATAACAATTACATACATGTACTAACACAACAAGATAATCATTTAATCATGCTTACACATTCAACAACCATTACATAATCATGTTACCAAACCAATTTCTTAATCTACCCTATTCGAATCATACATATAAACAAGGCTCATTCCAAAGGTACATTCGCTCTAAGCATATCAATACATTTTAATCTTCATTTTATATCATACATCTAGATGCATATTACAATCCTATAGTTCATGTCTCATTAACACAATCAATTTTCCAAGATCACATAATCATACAAGCACACTTTAATCATATTCGGTCTCAATAGGAACATTCAAGGTTCGGCTAAATTATTATACAACTCTAATTCAATCATATGATCATTTGGTCATATAAGAAAATCATACAAGCATACTTTAAATTCCATAGCAACCATCATTCCTATATATATATACCATGGTCCTTAGTACTTAATTACACAACCGGAGCATTAACCATGTTAAAATACATATTACATAATCAAGTTTTTAAACACAACATTTACAAGTCAAGCACCCAAAATACATGTATCATATGCATGTGACACTTATATACATCTATGCCACCAAATATAATAACGAAAAGAGTCATACTTGTGCTTGGACATCAAGGTCAGCTCTCTAGAACAATCGACTAGCTTTCGGGACTAATACCTAAAATTTTTGGAAGAAGGGAACAGAAGAGTGATAAGTACAAGGTATGTACTTATTGAGGCAGCCCTAAACTTTACTAATTTCTATCTTTTAGAGCATTATTCAATCTTTAAGGTTACCTAACTAGGCTTTAATCAAAGTTCATCTAGTTAGTCCATCATACATAGGTAGACTTAGCTAATCTTGTAACCATTTCAAGTAACCATTGATGCAACATAAACAACATACTTTTATGTTCATTCATACATCAAGTATCAATCAAAACATTATCATATACAACATCATGCATCATTTAAAAGCATTAGCATATACAAGGCAAGTAGGCATATCAATTTCATTTCATTGGTACTTATCATTTAGGTACTTATCTTTCAAGTCATGTAACTTTTAAATATGTTGCCTTGGAAGATTAATGAACAAGGTAATCGAGTCTACGTGTGACATATGACTTTGGATACCCAAAGGTATCAATGCTTTGTAACCAACTTGTAACATGTAATCAGAGGATGCCATAGCATCAAGGTGATTTACCACCTTAAGGAATATTGGTGACTAACCACCATCCATTAACAATAATCAGAGGAGCTCAATGACTCTAAGGAATGACCTTCTACCTATAGACACTAATCAAACCAAGGTCTTATCTTAACTTATATGTTTAACAAAACCAATAGCTTGTTATTCAACAATTCACCAAACATGTAACAATATCGGTCTTTATTTTAGAGCAACCATTCAATTCATGATAACATGAAAAATCAGCAAGCACATATTATCATTTTCATCATGTAAACATCAAAATACAGTAGCTAAACTCATCATATAAGTTCATTTCATATGGTTTATTCAATCATTCACCCAATGTAACATATCTAGGCCAAAGTAAGCTTATCTAACTAACATAGTCAACATATCATAAGTCTTTCCTTTAATCCTTCTTCCTTAGCATTTTAGTTTTTACCAAACATTACTAGGTTCATTTCATGCTTCTTCATGTTATCTAATAATAAAAAATAACAAGGTTAGGATACTAATCCTAACACTTTAAACAAAACTACACTCACAATACTCCAAGCTAGTTTGTCTCCTTAATGATGATGCCTCTCCCTTTCTTCTTGGTTTTATCACCTCTTGATTCCTCTAATATCTCTTCACCAATATGCTCTTGAATCATATTAAAACATATATAACATCCATTAGTATCAACCTTAGCACAAAAATCCAATCAAATCAAGCAAACAACAATAAACACACAAGCTGTCCTTAACATGACAGTTTTGAGCATTGTCCACTAATCTGTCCATAACTTTTTATTCCCTAATCCAAATAAGGAATACCATACTATTATGGAAATCTTATAAACACAGCTTTAAAACCATGTATGGCTCATATTTTTAGCATTTCCCAGTTAATACAGTTTTACATTTGAAAATAGGACAATTTCAGGGCCTAATCTGTCCAAGCTTAACTTAGTGACTTTAGTGCATTTAAATCCTATATTTTACATTTCATTTGATTCTATGCTATTAACCACATTAACCTACATGTATTAACATAACAATTAAGTTCTAACATCTTTAAAAACAGAGCATTCAAGTCCTCAATTTATCAATTTCCACAAAACAGTCCCCTTTAATCCTTTAATAATCCTACATGTGATCTAAATGCATTTAACCTACCAATTGAGACTTAATTCAAGCTTGGCCATTTAATTTTTATTCATTCCATGACTCCCCTGTTTCAAGAATAAATTCTCAGAATTTATTAACACCATTTTGACCCCTAAACATTTCAATTTTCACAATTTAGTCCAGCAGATTCCAAATTCATTCAGTTTCAGTCCAGTCAACTTTTAACAACAATTTAGAGACCTATACTTAAAATTTTTTTAGCAACTCATACCTCTATTCCATGCAAATTTTTTTCCTCTACAACTTTGTATAAGAACACTTTTTCCAGAAATGACTCTAACATGCTCAATTTTCCAGTTTTCTACAGGGTATCATACAAGTACGAATCTGGGCAGATTCATACCTAAGTTCATGTTCATGCAATTTTTCCAGAAATTATTCAAGTCTAAAATGAACCCAACAACTCATTAACAATTTGAATCATTTCTAAACATAATTCCAGCAACAACACACAAAGAATTCAATAATACAAATCCTATAATCTTAAGAACAAAATCGGTAACACACATCTACTTACTTGAGCTTTGAACCAACATGCATGCAAAGCTTGAAATTTTTCCAGCAATTGAACTTATTTTCTATCTGGTTTTTCCTTTGATTTAGGTGAGTTTGGCTGAGTGAAAGTGATGAAATTTGGGTGCTTAATCCCCTTATTGCCACGTGTGTTTTGGTGTCTAAGGTGAGGACACATGGTTAGGTAATTAACCATGTATTTTCCCACTAACCTTATACATATATAATATTATTATTTCATGTTAAAATAAATCAGCCAACTACTACTTTATTTTGATTAATCATTTATACTTTAATTATTATATTTTAATCTTATATATATATATACTATAGGTATGTATATATAGTTTCATAATCCCACCGAATATATATGTATACATATGTACACTAGTTACATTTCATATTATCCAACTTATATTAGTAACTCCCAAATCTTCATTATTCTAGGTTTTACATATGAATTTTCATGTTACATTTTAATCAATTTATAACCTAATATAGCTTAGTTAATGTTGTTTCATTTCAATCTTGATTAGATCGTAAAACGTTTACGTTATCCTTGTCGTTTTCTATAGTTCGAACTAGGGTACTTTTTAGGGTGTTACAACTCCCCCCCTTAAAGAAAATTCGTCCTCGAATTTTACCTAAATCGAACAGATGAGGATATTGCTTTTTCATCGTGTCCTCAGGTTCCCACGTCGCTTCTTCGACGTTGTGATTCCTCCAAAGAACTTTGACAAGAGGAACTCTTTTATTTCGAAGTCTTTTGATTTCTCGATCAAGGATTTGAACATGCTCTTCTTCGTATGAAAGATCGGTACTGAGTTCAACTTCTTCAGGCTCAAGAACGTGAGATGGATCAGATCGATATCTTCTGAGCATTGAGACGTGGAAGACATTGTGTATTTTATCGAACTCGTGAGGAAGAGCGAGTCGATAAGCTACAGGACCAATTCTTTCAACTACTTCAAATGGTCCGATAAACCGAGGACTTAGCTTGCCTCTTTTGCCGAATCGGAATACTTTCTTCCACGGGGAGACTTTAAGAAACACTTTATCTCCGACTTGATGTTGAATGTCTCTACGTTTCAGATTGGCGTAAGACTTTTGGCGATCGAAAGCTTGCTTCAATCGAGAATGAATGATTTGAACTTGTTCTTCGGTTTCCCGAAGCAATTGTGGTCCCAAAACTTTATTATCACCGAGTTCAGACCAACACGGAGGTGTTCGACATCTTCTGCCATACAACGCTTCAAAAGGAGCCATTTGAATCGAAGATTGGAAGCTATTGTTGTAGGCGAATTCTAGCAACGGTAGCGATTTCTCCCAGTTCTTTCCGAAGTCAATGATACAAGCTCTGAGCATGTCTTCGAGAATTTGAATTACTCGCTCGGATTGACCATCGCTTTGCGGATGAAAAGCTGTGCTAAGATTCAGTTTGGTTCCGAGAGCTTTATGTAATGATTTCCAAAATCGAGCTGTGAATCGGGGATCTCGATCGGAGACTATTGAGATTGGAACTCCATGTAAATGAATTACTTCTCGGATGTATAATTCAGCCAAGGCTTCAAGACTGAGATTCATTCTCACCGAAATGAAGTGTGCTGACTTGGTGAAATGATCAATGATCACCCAGATAGCGTCGCACTTTCTTGGCGAACAAGGAAGACCGGTTACGAAATCCATTGTGATCCGTTCCCATTTCCATTGCGGAAATTTGAGAGGTTGGAGCAAACCAGTAGGGACTTGGTGCTCGGCTTTAACCCGTTGGTAGTTCAAACATTTCGTACAGAGTCGTTGATAGCTGTTTTCATTCCTGGCCACCAATACAAGGGCTTGAGGTCCTTGTACATCTTAACTGATCCAGGGTGGATCGAAAAAGAACTTTGGTGTGCTTCTCGTAGGACTTCATCTTGCAATTATTTGTTATTAGGGACACATATACGATCTTTGAAGTATAGACGACCGTTCGACTTAACAGAGAAGTCAGGATTAGACTCAAGCTTAGAATTGATTTTCTGAAGTTCCGGATCAATTTGTTGAAGTTCTTTGATCCTGGTGATCAGAGTAGATTGAACTTGAAGTTCATTCAGATAATTCCGAGTTTTGCATAGCCGGAAATGAGCGTTGATAGCCAAGGTAGCGAGATTCGGTTTTCGACTCATAGCGTCGGCAACGACATTGGCTTTTCCGGGATGATAATCTATGATCAAGTCGTAATCTTTGAGTAACTCCAACCATCTTCTTTGCCGAAGGTTCAAATCCTTTTAGTGAGCAAATACTTCAGGCTTTTGTGATCAGTGAACAACTTGCATCTTTCACCGTACAGATAGTGCCGCCAAATTTTGAGTGCAAACACAATGGCCTCAAGCTCGAGATCGTGAGTTGGATAATTCAATTCGTGCGGCTTCAATTGTCGAGAGGCGTATGCAATCACGTTGCCTTCTTGCATCAGAACACAACCTAGGCCCGAGTGTGATGCATCGCTGTACACAACGAATTCTTTACCCGATTCGGGTTGAATAAGGACTGGAGCATGTGTCAGAGCTTGTTTGAGTTGGTCGAAGCTTCGTTGCTGCTTTTCCGACCACTCAAAGGTTACATCCTTTCGGAGGAGTTTAGTTAACGGTGCGGCAATCACCGAGAATCCCTTCACAAATCTTCGGTAATAACCGGCTAAGCCAAGAAAACTTTGGATCTCACTCACTTTTCTCGGAGGTCTCCAATCAAGAATAGCTTGTACTTTCTTAGAGTCTACTTTGATTCCATCGGTAGAAATGATGTGTCCGAGGAATGAAACTTCGGATAACCAAAATTCACAAGTAGTAAACTTGGCGATCTCAGAGCGTTTGAAGTACAATCCGAAGATGATCATCATGTTCTTCCTTGTTCCGGGAATAAACAAGAATGTCGTCGATAAATACGACAACGAACTTGTCGAGATAGGGTTTGAATACTCGATTCATCAAATCCATGAATGCAGCAGGGGCGTTTGTTAGACCGAACGACATCACTAGAAACTCGTAATGTCCATATCGAGTTCGGAAGGCTGTTTTGGGCACATCTTCTTCTTTTACCCTCATTTGGTAGTATCCGGACCGAAGATCAATCTTGGAAAACACGGCTGCGTTTTTGAGTTGATCATATAGATCTTCGATTCTCGGTAGCGGATACTTGTTCTTGATAGTGACTTTGTTCAATTGTCGGTAATCGATACAGAGCCGCATCAAACCGTCTTTCTTTTTTACGAACAAAACAGGGGCACCCCAGGGAGAGATGCTCGGTCGAATGAATCCCTTGTCTTCGAGCTCTTGTATCTGATTCTTCAATTCTTTCAGTTCAACCGGTGCCATACGATAGGGAGCAATGGACACAGGATTAGTTCCGGGTTGAACTTCAATCTTAAATTCGACTTCCCGAGGTGGAGGAAGACCAGGGAGTTCCTCAGGAAAAACATCAGCAAATTCAGATATAACAGGCATTTCTGGCAAACCGAAATCAAGCTCATCTTGTAATGCCATAGCAACAAAAATAGTAGTCGGTTTCTTGTCTATCAACATAATGGATTCTTTTCCTAAACCTCGTAAATACAACCTACGGTTTTGCCAGTCTGCCCATGCTTCATGTTTTCCCTACCAGTCTAGTCCTAAAACTAGATCAAATTCACATTTAGGAAACACATAAAGATTACAAGGAAGGGTACATTTCGGATTGTTATCTGACAATCTTTACAAATCAAATTTATAGGCATACTACCTCCTATAGGGTTCGAAACAATTAGCCCAGTTTGTACAGTTTCAGGTTTCACTTTAAGTTCATCTAACAAGTATGAGCATATAA
The DNA here is from genome assembly GCA_030270665.1 of Hibiscus trionum. Classification (NCBI taxonomy): domain Eukaryota; kingdom Viridiplantae; phylum Streptophyta; class Magnoliopsida; order Malvales; family Malvaceae; genus Hibiscus; species Hibiscus trionum. The sequence goes on from BSYR01000050.1 coordinate 4,273,576, forward strand.
ATGAATGGGTTGATCCCGAATCTATCAAAGCGTAAACAAGTTTAAGGTTAAGTTCAACCGTACCCGCAATGACATCGAGACACTTTTCTTCTTCTTTTCCACGAATGTGATAGACACGAGCTGGGGCTCGAGATTCCTGATAGGTAGTGGCTTTTGAATGAGCAGCCCTACCTTTCCCCTGATTACCCGATTGAGCTTGTCTCGGGTTCTTGTTTCGACCAGATGGTGCCGGGGTCGGATTAGAGTGACGAGTAGAAGTTTGGTCATCCTTCTTCGGACAATCACAAATATAATGATCATTGCCTCCACAGGCGAAGCAGAGATTAGACTGAAATCGGCATTGGCTGAAGTGTTGTTTTTGACAGAATTTGCAAGTAGGTGTCCTTTCAGATTTTCCAGTGCTGTTAACAGAAACCACCGAAATTGCCATCTTGTTTGAGGACAGAGGTCGATAATCATTCTGAGTGACAGGTGAATAAGTAGAGAAGGACTCATTCTGGTGCTTCGGCCTCTTCGACCACCGGGACTTACTGTCACCTTTCTTACCCTTGTCCGGACGATAACTACTCTTTCGCTTTTCTGCGACCCTCATCGTAGCTTCAGTAGAAATAGCTCGGTTCACAAGAGTTTGAAAGTTTGTGAGACCAAGAGCAGTAAACATCGATTTTAGCTCATCGTTCAGACCACCGACGAACTTACAACATTTCTCTTCTTCAGTCTTAATGTAAGCAGCTCCGTATTTGCAATATTTGTACAAATCAGCAACATATTGTTCAATCGGCCGATTGGCCTGCTTCAAGTAAAGGAATTTATTTCTGCAGTCGGCCAGATATTGCTCGCTAATGAACTTCTTCTTAAACTCATCAACGAAGAAGTCCCAAGTCACTGACTCAGCAGGGGTAGTCAGGATCGTGGTTTCCCACCAGCTTAAGGCGTCTTCTGATAAAATAAGGAGACTGCACACTCGAGTTTATGTTCATCTGAACATTTGAGTTGCTTAGTCAAGATCTGGATAGTTTTATCGAGCCACTACTCACCTTTTTCCGGTTTCTCGATATCAAGGCCACTAAAAGGAGTAGCTCGGTGTGAAGCGAGCTTGTCGATCGGGACTTGAGATGGTGCAACAGCAACCGAGGCTGCTCGTACACCTGTTGCAAAGTGATCGAATATTTCTTTGACACTGATAAAACATTCCCGACGAACAGTTTCGATGGTCGCATTGTCCAAAGGAGGAGGGACTTGTACTCGAGGTTGCTCTCGAGGTTGTTCAGATTCAACCGGGGGTCGCATAGCAACGCTATCCCCGTTCTTAGTAGAAGATCCTTGGGGACTCTCATCGTCCCGAGCTAAGTTGGTAGCGGACATTCTATAAGGAATTAAGACGAAAGTTCGGAATTAGAGAGCGAAGTCACAAATAATTCAATATAAGACTCCTAGGTGGCATAGTGTAACCCTATATGATGCATGACATATTTGGACAAATTTTAGGATCTATAACCTAAAGCTCTGATACAAATTTATGTAACACCCCTCGCACGGGAATGCGAGCGAGGAGCGTTACATTTGCAACATATTATTATTCGGATTCATATTATACATATTCATGACATACATAAGCAATTCCAATTATCATAACATACATGGCATACAAGTTTCTTTATGAAACACACTTTAGATTTATATTACATATACATGCGGAAGCTTACTCTAACCTTCAACCAAAAATGTAAACATACATATATGTGGGCTAACAAAAACCTTAACTATTACATACAAGCAATCATGTTACAACCATAACAATTACATACATGTACTAACACAACAAGATAATCATTTAATCATGCTTACACATTCAACAACCATTACATAATCATGTTACCAAACCAATTTCTTAATCTACCCTATTCGGATCATACATATAAACAAGGCTCATTCCATAGGTGCATTCGACCTAAGCATAGCAATACATTTTAATCTTCATTTTATATTATACATCTAGATGCATATTACAATCCTATAGTTCATGTCTTATTAACACAATCAATTTTCCAAGACCACATAATCATACAAGCACACTTTAATCATATTCGGTCTCAATAGGAACATTCAAGGTTCGGCTAAATTATTATACAACTCTAATTCAATCATATGATCATTTGGTCATATAAGAAAATCATACAAGCATACTTTAAATTCCATAGCAACCATCATTCCTATATATATATACCATGGTCCTTAGTACTTAATTACACAACCTGAGCATTAAGCATGTTAAAATACATATTATATAATCAAGTTTTTAAACACAACATTTACAAGTCAAGCACCCAAAATACATGTATCATATGCATGTGACACTTATATACATCTATGCCACCAACTATAATAACGAAAAGAGTCATACTTGTGCTTGGACTTCAAGGTCAGCGCTCTAGAGCAATCGACTAGCTTTCGGGACTAGTACCTGAAATTTTTGGAAGAAGGGAACATAAGAGTGATAAGTACAAGGTATGTACTTAGTGAGACATCCCTAAACTTTACTAATATCTATCTTTTAGAGCATTATTCAATCTTTAAGGTTACCTAACTAGGCTTTATCAAAGTTCATCTAGTTAGTCTATCATACATAAGTAGACTTAGCTAATCTAGTAACCATTTCAAGTAACCATTTATGCAACATAAACAACATACTTTTATGTTCATTCATACATCAAGTATCAATCAAAACATTATCATATACAACAGCAAGCATCATTTAAAAGCATTAGCATATACAAGGCAAGTAGGCATATCAATTTCATTTCATTGGTACTTATCTTTCAAGTCATGTAACTTTTAAATATGTTGCCTTGGATGATTAATGAAAAAGGTAATCGAGTCTACGTGTGTCATATGACTTTGGATACCCAAAGGTATCAATGCTTTGTAACCAACTTGTAACATGTAATCAGAGGATGCCATAGCATCAAGGTGACTTACCACCTTAAGGAATATTGATGAATAACCACCATCCTTTAACAATAATCAGAGGAGCTCAATGACTCTAAGGCAAGCCCTTCTACCTATAGACACTAATCAAACCAAGGTCTTATCTTAACTTATATGTTTAACAAAACCAATAGCTTGTTATTCAACAATTCACCAAACATGTAACAATATCGGTCTTTATTTCAGAGTAACCATTCAATTCATGATAACATGAAAAATCAGCAAGCACATATTATCATTTTCATCATGTAAACATCAAAATACAGTAACTAAACTCATCATATAAGTTCATTTCATATGGTTTATTCAATCATTCACCCAATGTAACATATCTAGGCCAAAGTAAGCTTATCTAACTAGCATAGTCAACATATCATAAGTCTTTCCTTTAATCCTTCTTCCTTAGCATTTTAGTTTTTACCAAACATTATTAGTTTCATTTCATGCTTCTTCATGTTATCTAATAATAAAAAATAACAAGGTTAGGATACTAATCCTAACACTTTAAACAAAACTACACTCACAATACTCCAAGCTAGTTTGTCTCCTTAATGATGATGCCTCTCCCTTTCTTCTTGGTTTGATCACCTCTTGATTTCTCTAATATCTCTTCACCAATATGCTCTTGAATCATATTAAAACATATATAACATCCATTAGTATCAACCTTAGCACAAAAATCCAATCAAATCAAGCAAACAACAATAAACACACAAGTTGTCCTTAACATGGTAGTTTTGAGCATTGTCCACTAATCTGTCCATAACTTTTTATTCCCTAATCCAAATAAGGCATATCATACTATTATGGAAAGCTTATAAACACAGCTTTAAAACCATGTATGTCTCATATTTTTAGCATTTCCCAGTTAATACTGTTTTACATTTGAAAACATGACAATTTCAGGGCCTAATCTGTCCAAGCTTAACTTAGTGACTTTAGTGCATTTAAATCCTATATTTCACATTTCATTTGATTCTATGCTATTAACCACATTAACCTACATGTATTAACATAACAATGAAGTTCTAACATATTTAAAAACAGAGCATTCAAGTCCTCAATTTAACAATTTCCACAAAACAGTCCCCTTTAATCCTTTAATAATCCTACATGTGATCTAAATGCATTTAACCTACCAATTGAGACTTAATTCAAGCTTGGCCATTTAATTTTTATTCATTCCATGACTCCACTGTTTCAAGCATAAATTTTCAGAATTTATTAACACCATTTTACCCCTAAACATTTCGAATTTTACAATTTAGTCCAGCAGATTCCAAATTCATTCAGTTTCAGTCCAGTCAACTTCTAACAACAATTCAGAGACCTATACTTAACTTTTTTTTAGCAACTCATACCTCTATTCCATGTAAAATTTTGTCCTCTACAACTTTGTATAAGAACACTTTTTTCAGCAATGACTTTAACATGCTCAATTTTCCAGTTTTCTACAGGGTATCATACAAGTACGAATCTGGGCAGATTCATACCGAAGTTCATGTTCATGCAATTTTTCCAGAAATTATTCAAGTCTAACATGAACCCAACAACTCATTAACAATTTGAATCATTTCTAAACATAATTCAAGCAACAACACACAAAGAATTCAATAATACAAATCCTATAATCTTAAGAACAAAATCGGTAACACACATCTACTTACTTGAGCTTTGAACCAACATGCATGCAAAGCTTGAAATTTTTCCAGCAATTCAACTTATTTTCTCTCTGGTTTTTCCTTTGATTTAGGTGAGTTTCTCTGAGTGAAAGTGATGAAATTTGGGTTCTTAATCCCCTTATTGCCACGTGTGTTTTGGATTCTAAGGTGAGGACACATGGTTAGGTAATTAACCATGTATTTTCCCACTAACCTTATACATATATAATATTATTATTTCATGTTAAAATAAATCAGCCCACTGCTACTTTATTTTGATTAATCATTTATACTTTAATTATTATATTTTAATCTTATATATATATATACTATAGGTATGTATATATAGTTTCATAATCCCACCGAATATATATGTATACATTTGTACACTAGTTACATTTCATATTATCCAACTTATATTAGTTACTCCCAAATCTTCATTATTCTAGGTTTTACATATGAATTTTCATATTACATTTTAATCAATTTATAACCTAATATAGCTTAGTTAATGTTGTTTCATTTCAATCTTGATTAGATCGTAAAACGTTTACGTTATCCATGTCGTTTTCTATAGTTCGAACTAGGGTACTTTTTAGGGTGTTACAAAGTCTTTGGGGTTGTTTGGGATCGTTTAGAGATGCTTAAAATTGGTTTTGGAAACTCACTAGTTGCAGGCGTTTTGGAACGAGGGAGGTTGTTTCAGAACGAGTGTGGTTCTAGGGTTGCCCATATCGGAACACGTTTCGGTACGGTTTGAAACTGTGAACCCCTGTTCCGATACGTGTACCGAAACGTTTTTGCTACAATAAAGGCCTTTTCTAGAACGTGTTTTGGAACGTCTAGGCGAAATGGTCCCCTGTACCGAAACTGGGTGGATACGTATCGGTACAGGTGTTTGGCTTTTTGAACTAGGGCCCGTGTATCGAAACGGGCAAGCCTATTTCGAAACACATGCCTGAATTTTGGGCTTTTGGCATCTCTAAAGGTTCTCAAGTGCTGGGCTTAGGCCCTATTTGATGTTAGCTTCCTTGTGAGCCATGTTTGTAACTGTTTATGTGTGTTTTGGTCGTGATTGCAAGAAATTGGATTAACTTGACGATTGGTAAATTTAAATTAACTTATGACCTTTGTCTCGCCGTGCCCTTGTTTTCCACTGCCGTTTGTCTCATATAGGATGAATGAAAGCATTTAGACAAGATAATGATAAAAGAATTTTCCTTGGGTTGCTAACCGAAGGGGAGCCTTAACGGGTTTCACTTCGGTTTTCCCCGTGTGACCCACTCGGACCGGTCAGCCGCCCAGATCGGGACGAGAGGGTTACACTTGTTGGTATCAGAGCTTTAGGTTTCCGAGACCTCGGGCAGATAAGTGAGGTAAGTTGAATTCTTGTATTGCAATTGCACGGTGTTTGCTTGCCATGTAAGAATGTTTGCTTGCTTATCAAGTATGCGTTGATGCTTGTTTAATTGATCGTATGTGTGCGTTGTTCGAAGCATGTTGATGTGTGATTTGTCCGTTAAGTGTTGAGTAGAGTCCCATTGCTTCTATTACATCGGAAAAAGATATTTTTAAATGAGGGAAACATACTTGAGCCACTTGGACCCTTGCTCTTGCTAACCCGATTTTGTATGTTGTTGTTGTTGTTGTAGTTGTTATCTGTGAGCTGTTATGTCGATGCCTAGAGGTAGACCAAGGCTGGTTCGTTAGGAACCCCATATTGCGGCTCTTGCTGTTGAGCCGGTGGTTGAGGTAGAGGCTCCTATGGTAGAGCCTGTTGTTGGAGTCAGAGCTCCTCCTCCTCCACCACCACCACCTCCTTAGCCCGATGTGGAAGGTGAGGCTAGAGCTGAGGGAGCGGGACCTCAGGTTGGCCAGGGTGGCCAAGGTCTTGCGGAGCTAGACATGGCTCTGATAGTTCAGGCTATAGCAGGAGCATTTCAGGCTGCAGTTGCCGGAGCTCAGGCTGTAGCACAGCCGAGAGGAGATGATGCTAGCTGTAACACCCCAATTTTGGGCTTGGAAGTTTAGGGTCTGAACCGGACAGGTTTAAATTACGGTTCGAATATAAAAGGTGCTTTTTAGGAAAGCCTAGTTCGGGATGCATTAAAAATATGGAAAAATATCTAAAAATCATCTTTTATTATATATAAGAGAGTGGTGAAATCAATTTTACAAAATGGGGTTTGGAAATATGACATTTCAAGTTAGTGACTAAAATGTAATTTTTGAAAAGTTGGTGACTGTTTTAAAAGGATTGAAACTTTGAATCTTTAAGGAGCTAATTTACCCAAGGGAGGGTTTCTCCAGATTTTTCTTAAATTTTAAAGCCTCATTTAATGTGATTTAATAAAAAGAAAAGAGGGAAAAGAGATATTTTAGTTTCATAACTAACTTTTGCCAAAATTTTCCCATTTCATTTTCTCTCAATTTTCCCTCAGCCAAACACATTTCCACAGCCACTTTTCCTTTGATTTTCACACCTAAAGTTGAGATTTCAATCTCTAAATTATTTCTAATCATTCCTACACCAAAACCTCATCATTTGCTTATTGAATTTTCAAGGATTTTGGCTCTAAACAAGGAGAAACTCACATTTAGAGGTATGAACGTCCTTCTCCTCTGAATACTCAGTTCTTTACTGAAATTCCCAAGTTCTCAATCCTTAAATTGAGTTTTATTAAAGGTTTTAATGTTGTGTTCTTGAATTTGGCTTAAAATGCAAGATTTGGATTTAATTTTGAAGAAATTCGTAATAGATGATTGGGCTCTGTTTTGAGATGTCTTTTTGTTGTATTTTGGATGTTTAAATGATGTGTAATTGAGGTTTAATCAATGCAATCCCGAATAGGTTGATTTTCTTAAGTTTTGACTTGAGAAAATGGTGGTTTTTGGGGTGATTTTGATGTTCTGTTATAGCTGGAGGTATAAGGACGTGATTAGGTCCTTTTTGGATGTTAATTGATGTTTATGAATGATTGGAATTGATGGATCTTGGCTGGGTATTGTTGTAGAGGTGTTTGGATGTGATTTCGGTTGTGTTTGGTAGCCGAAATGTGAGTTTTGATGAGAGCAGCGAGTTTAGGTGTTTTGGTTGAAGATTTTAATGCATGATGATGCATTAATCTTCTACTTTGATGTGTTTAAAACAGGGGAGACATCATCGGATCCTTGTGGTGTTGATCCGGAGGCTTGATCGGCGTTTCGGCAAGCTTGCGAAACGGAATCGGTGAGTGAAGTTTGGTTTTCAGCTTTGAAACCAATCTTTGAAGGTTATGGGAGCTTAGTTTAAGTCTAAACAACTTAGCTAAGCTCAAGAGTAAGTTTTTCGGAGAAACTCTCTTTTTGATGAACCATGAGATGGTTGAATGCAATGTGTTTATTTTGCATGTTTAAATTCTGTTTTGAAAGCATATTTTAGCATGTTTAATGATGGTTTTGTAAGCCATGTGTTGAAGGATGCTCAAGGTAAGAGATCCTTGTTTTGGACATTGATAAATGTGGTTTGATGCATAGTGATGCATGATTATGTAATGGCTTTGTTTAATGCTTAAAAACAGTGGATTGATGATGGTAAATGATGTATATTGGCAAGTGATGTGTTGGTTTAAAAGTACTTGAATCGGATATAGTTAGCCGGCTATAGGATTGGGTGCACCGTGAATAAAGTCGCCTTGGATGTTGAGGGGTTGTGATTGTACCGTAAACTCCATCCAAGAACACTAACGAGATGTCTAAGATCATAATGGTGGTTAAAATGCCATGTGAAGATCTTGTGTTGTGTGTCCCGTGTTCTCGTTAGTGATGTTATACAACTACCAATGAGTGATTTGGAGGGGGTTGTGATTGTACCGTTAAACTCCATCACGGGTGTTGAGGGGTTGTGATTGTACCGGTAAACTCCACCTTGTGTGTTTGGTAGTGTGTATGGAGCGTATGGGACAACGCTTGTAATCCGCGTATCCGATTGTGTTTTGAGTTGAAAAATGGTTGTGGATTATAACTTGAAAGCCAATATGACATGTTGATGTATTGAAGCATGAGATGCTTGGTTTATATGCATGGATGTATGGTAAATGTTGTTTTGAAATTAAAGGCCTTGGAAATGTGTTTTTACAAAGTGCATTATTGTGTTGTTTCATTAGAGCTTTTCTCACTAAGCATATGTGCTTACGCTCTCTCTTTCTTGAACCAATAATGCAGAGCATTGAAGTGCTTTAAGGGCAGCAAGGAGGTCAAGGATCCAAGTGAAAGTCTAAGCTCATGTATGGTGACTATTTTCACACCACTATTAGCTTTTGGTATTTGGCAATGGGAACCTAGATTGAGTTTTCGGGAGATGTTTTGGACTCCCTAAGTTTGGTTTAATGCCTATGATGATGTTTGAAACATGTAAATGGCCATTTGGTATTTGTTTTGGGGATTTGATGATTGCTTGCTTTTCATTATAGGATGCATGCCTATAGACTTGTGGTTTTTCCTAAATGATGCTTTGATTGAGCTTTGATGATGCAAGTATGTTCCTTTAATGTTTGATGAATTGTTGGCATGATGTGGAAGTCATATGTATGTGTTTGGTGGGTCGGAAGTGTGAAAAACAGACTTTTCTGCTGTTTCTGGGCAGGGTGTTTCGAAACACCCTTGCCTGTTTCGAAACAGGTGCATATTTTGGCCTGGGTGTTTCGAAACGGGCTGAGGTGTTTCGAAACACTTTGGCTACTGCCAAGGGGTGTTTCTGAACGGCCTAGACCCGTTTCAGAACACTTGACCGTTGGGCACTGATTTGAATGGATTTGAGGTTTGCAAGCTTTACGTTTTAGTCCTGACTTTTGTATGTGCAATTGGTTGAGTTTGAAATGTCCGTTTGAGGCGAAATTTGGCAGAGAGGTATGAAACATGACTAATTTCATAATGGTAACTTAAAAATTGGTAAATTCCTCTTAATTTCCAGATTTTACATTTTGGTCCCTAAATTTGTATGTTGTGCAATTGAGTCCTTTACTGTTTTCCGATTGCTGTGATTTTTGAGTATGCTTATCTCAAGAGTACACCTAAGGTTAAAATGCATTTAGACAAAGTTAAAAATAAAAAAGGGTCGTTAATCAAGGTTGACTTTCGGGTTGACTTTGGTTTTACCCGTGTAATCTTCGTAGTTCGGGTCAACCGTCTAGGCCGGGCTAACGGGGTTACATTTGGTGGTATCAGAGCTGAGTTCTCGAGTATTTGGGAATGGTTATGTGGGTGATATGTGTATGATTGCTTGTATACTTGTTGAGTGAAAGTATGATGTATGCTTTGTAAAAAAATGTTGCAATTGTGGTGTATGCTGTGGTGAAGCATGTTAGAGGGACCCATTGCCATATCAAAGCTAATGAAATGATTTGTTTTAATTGGAAATGAGCTTGAGTACTTGGATTGCTTACCTTGCTGAGCCTGACTATGTTTATTACATTTGTGAATGCATTGTATAGTAAATGGGACCTCGTAGAGAGACGAGGATTAATACGCGAGCTATGGCTCAAAATGAGAACGAAGAGAATGCTGAAAATGTAGTGGACTTACCTCCTCCACCCGGTGGTGGTGATGCTGGGGGTGAGGGAGCTGGTGCTGGGGTCGCTGGACCTGAAGCTGGTCAGGGGCAAGCCGCTCCTGACATGACAGTGTTGATTCAAGCTATTGCTGGAGCCTTTCAGGCGGCGGTAGCTGGAGCTCATAGAGCTGGGCATCAGGGAGATGCTAATGTTAGACTACCTCTGGAACATTTGCGCAGTCTGGGAGGGACTGAGTTCAGGGGTTTGTCTGCTGAGGGTTCCGAGTCTTGGTTGGAAAGTACCAAGAGAATTTTGGGACAAATGAACTGCAATGAAGTGCAGAAGCTGGGCTGTGTAATATCATTGTTGCATGACGATGCGTATACCTGGTGGACAACCGCTATCTTCGGAATGGAGGATGCTGATGTGACTTGGACGTTCTTTCTGAACGCGTTCAAGAGGAGGTATCTGGGTGAAGGGAATTCATGTCTCTTACTCAAGGGAGCATGTCAGTAGCTGAGTACGAGGTTCAGTTTGTCCGACTCAGTCAGTACGCACCTGAGTTTATCCCTGATGAGCGGGAGAGGTGTGAACGTTTCCGTTATGGTTTGGTGACGGATGTAAAGACCTATATGCTGGCTGCTGAGTACACTGACTTTGATGTACTGGTTAGAAGAGCAAAAGACATTGAGTTGAATTTGAGTTTATCTTCTAGAGGAGCTGGTCCTAGTGCGGGCAAGCGAGCTGCTGAGTATAGTTCCGGTGGCGGATGGAACAAGAGGGGACGTGATCGGAAGAATCAGTCTTCAGCTAGGCGTGGTGGTGGAGGGCAAGGTGCGCCTGTTCAGGGAGACAGGGCAAGAGCTGATCAGAACACATGTTGGGCATGTGGATCGCGTGGTCATCTGAGGCTTGATTGTCCTCGAGCAGCGAGGGAGGTACAGGCTCCTGTTGTGTTGACCGGTAATTCGTGTTGGAACTGTGGTTCGGCGGATCACATGAAGAGAGAGTGTCCTCTGTTGGCCGGTGGTGGTCAGGGACGTGCTCCTGGAGTTGTTGCACCACAGAGAGGTCGTGGGCGCGGCCATGGTAATTTCCAGCGTAGAGAGGATGGTGGAAGGAATGTGGCTCATGTGGTAGCTGTTCAGCCTGAGGGTGGTGGCCAGGCCAGAGTGTATGCTCAGAGGGAGGGGAGGAATGACACGGATGTGATCGCAGGTACTTTCACTTTGCAATCCTTGTCATTACTGTCCTTGATTGATTCTGGATCTACACACTCATACATATTGCGTGAGCATGCTCAATTGCTTGGTTCGCCTGTTGAGTCTTTGGATGTTGGTATGCGTGTAACTAGTTCTTTTGGTGAGACTGTTGTGACACGAAAGCTTTATAGAAGATGTCCCTTGGTTGTGCAAGATCATGTTTTTCATGTTGATCTTATGGAATTGCCTTTCTATGGTTTTGATGTAATCCTTGGTATGGATTGGCTTGTTGAGCATCGAGCTGTTGTGGATTTTGAGAATAAGCGAGTTTCGTTGAAGCTTGCGGATGATTATGAGGTAGTGGTGGTGGGTGAGAATGTGAAGTTTCTTGCCAATGTGGTGTCTACCTTGGAAGCGAGCCGGATGCTGAGGCAAGGTTGTGAAGCCTACCTAGCCTTTGTGATAAATCCTAGCTCTAAAGAGTTGCGTGTGCAAGATATCAGGACTGTGCGAGAGTTTCCTGGTGTGTTTCCGGAGGAGTTGCCTGGATTGCCTCCTAATCGCGAAGTGGAGTTTGGGATTGAGTTGTTTGAAAACACAACTCCAGTGTCCATTACTCCTTATCGAATGGCACCTAAAGAGTTGAAAGAGCTGAAGACGCAACTTCAGGAGTTGCTTGATCGTGGTTTCATTCGGCCGAGTGTGTCACCTTGGGGTGCACTGGTGTTGTTTGTGAAGAAAAAGGATGGCACTATGAGAATGTGCATCGATTACCGTCAGCTTAACAAGTTGACTGTCAAGAATTGGTATCCATTGCCGAGAATTGATGATCTTTTTGATCAATTTCGGGAAGCAGCTTTGTTCTCTAAAATTGACTTAAGGTCAGGGTATTATCAGCTGAAGGTGAAGGATGTGGATGTGCCAAAGACAGCCTTCAGGACGAGGTATGTGCATTATGAGTTTCTTGTGATGCCGTTTGGTTTGACGAATGCTCCTGCAGCTTTCATGGACATGATGAATAGAGTGTTCCATGAATACTTGGATAAATTTGTTGTGGTGTTCATTGATGATATTCTCGTGTACTCTCGTACTGAGGAAGAGCATGAGGGGCATTTGAGAATTGTGTTGCAAGCTTTGTTGGAGAATCAGCTTTATGCCAAGTTGAGCAAGTGTGAGTTCTGGCTTAGAGAAGTTGTGTTTCTTGGTCATGTGGTCTCTACTGAAGGAATTCGTGTTGATCCTCAGAAGATTGAGGCAGTGATGAATTGGAAGCCTCCTAAGTCTGTTCATGAAGTCTGTAGTTTCCTTGGTTTGGCGGGGTACTATCGGAGGTTCGTGGATGGGTTTTCAAAGATTGCTGCACCTTTGACGAAGTTGTTGCAGAAGGATGTTAAGTATGAGTGGACGGAAGCGAGACAACATGCTTTTGAGAAGCTTAAGGCAGCTTTGACGCAAGCTCCTATCTTGGTTCAACCTGAATCAGGGAAAGAGTTTGTGGTGTATAGTGACGCGTCCTACGTTGGTTTGGGATGTGTGTTGATGCAAGAGGGTAGGGTGGTGGCTTATGCATCGCGTCAGTTAAAGGTGCATGAGCTCAATTATCCTACGCATGACATTGAGTTAGCTGCGGTGGTTTTCGCTTTGAAAATTTGGAGACATTACCTGTATGGTGAGAAGTGTACTGTGTACACGGACCACAAGAGTTTGAAGTATCTGATGTCTCAGAAAGAGTTGAATCTTAGGCAACGACGTTGGGTGGAGCTACTTAAGGATTACGATTTGACGATCGAGTACCATCCGGGTAAAGCTAATGTTGTAGCGGATGCCTTGAGTAGGAAGGTAGCAGTGGAGTTGAGGGCTATGTTTGCCAGTTTGAGCATTTCGCGTGATGGTGGTCTTGTGGCTGAGTTGCAAGTAAAACCATCCTTGATTCAGTTGATTAAGGAAAAGCAGTTGTTGGATGATTCCTTGGTGCCACATGTTCAGGATATTGCAGAGGATAGGCCATCGGATTTCTGCTTTAATGATGATGGAGTTTTATGCTTTGGAAGTCGGATAGTATTGCCCAATGATGCTGAGTTGAGGCGTGCTATTCTGACTGAAGCTTATAGTAGTCCTTTTGCTATGCACCCTGGTAGTACTAAGATGTACCGTGATCTTCGTGATGAGTACTATTGGGTGGGTTTAAAGAAAGATGTTGCTGAGTTTGTAAGCAAGTGCATGGTATGTCATCGAGTTAAGGCTGAGCATCAGTTTCCTTCAGGGTTGTTGCAACCGTTGAGGATTCCTGAGTGGAAGTGGGAGAGGATTACCATGGACTTCGTGTCTGGTTTGCCTTTGTCGCCATCGAAGAAGAATTCGGTGTGGGTGATTGTGGATCGCCTGATGAAGTGTGCGCATTTCTTGCCTGTGCATACTACGTACACTTTGGATAAGCTTGCAGAGCTGTACATTGCTGAGATTGTGCGGCTGCATGGTGTGCCAAAGTCGATTGTGTCGGATAGGGATCCGAGGTTTACATCGGGTTTCTGGCAGTGTTTGCATCAGGCTTTGGGTACACGGTTGAATTTCAGTACATCTTATCATCTGCAGTCGGATGGACAGTCTGAGCATGTTATCCAGGTGTTGGAGGATATGTTGAGGTGATGCGTGATTGAGTTTCAGGGTTGATGGGAGAAACATTTGCCTTTGGTGGAGTTTGCCTATAATAATAGTTATCAGGCAAGTATTCAAATGGCACCTTATGAAGCTTTGTACGGGAGGAAGTGTTGGACTCCTCTTTGTTGGGCTGAAACAGGTCAGAAGTTGGTTTCAATGCCCGCTTTGTTGAAAGGAACCACCGAGAAGGTGAAGCTCATATGTGAGCGATTGAAGGCAGCTTCTGATCGGCATAAGTCTTACGCGGATTTGAAGCGTAAGGAGATTGAGTATGCGGTGGGTGACCGTGTGTTTTTGAAAGTTTCGCCTTGGAAAAAGGTGATGAGGTTTGGCCGAAAGGGTAAGTTGAGCCCTAGGTACATTGGACCATACGAGGTGATTGAGCGTGTGGGTCCTGTTGCGTATAAGTTGAGGTTACCGCAAGAATTAGAAAAGATTCATGATGTGTTTCATGTTTCTATGCTTCGGAAGTATAGATCGGATCCTTCTCATGTGATGCCTGTGGAGGAACTGGAGTTGAATCCGGATTTGACCTATGATGAGGAACCGGTGGAGATTCTGGATTCGGATAGTAAAGTTCCTCGAGGCAAGACCATTGAGATGGTAAAGGTGTTGTGGAAGCATCGTGGTGCTGAGGAAGCCACGTGGGAACGGAAGGATGACATGTTGAAGCAGTTTCCGTACCTTTTTCCTCCAGGTAAATTTCGAGGACGAAATTTCTTAAGGGGGGAGAGTTGTAACACCCCAATTTTGGGCTTGGAAGTTTAGGGTCTGAACCGGACCTGTTTAAATTACGGTTCGAATATAAAAGGTGCTTTTTAGGAAAGCCTAGTTCGGGATGCATTAAAAATATGGAAAAATATCAAAAAATCATCTTTTATTATATATAAGAGAGTGGTGAAATGAATTTTACAAAATGGGGTTTGGAAATATGACATTTCAAGTTAGTGACTAAAATGTAATTTTTGAAAAGTTGGTGACTGTTTTAAAAGGATTGAAACTTTGAATCTTTAAGGAGCTAATTTACCCAAGGGAGGGTTTCTCCAGATTTTTCTTAAATTTTAAAGACTCATTTAATGTGATTTAATAAAAAGAAAAGAGGGAAAAGAGATATTTTAGTTTCATAACTAACTTTTGCCAAAATTTTCCCATTTCATTTTCTCTCAATTTTCCCTCAGCCAAACACATTTCCACAACCACTTTTCCTTTGATTTTCACACCTAAAGTTGAGATTTCAATCTCTAAATGATTTCTAATCATTCCTGCACCAAATCCTCATCATTTGCTTATTGAATTTTCAAGGATTTTGGCTCTAAACAAGGAGAAACTCACATTTCGAGGTATGAACGTCCTTCTCCTCTAAATACTCAGTTCTTTACTGAAATTCCCAAGTTCTCAATCCTTAAATTGAGTTTTATTAAAGGTTTTAATGTTGTGTTCTTGAATTTGGCTTAAAATTCAAGATTTGGATTTAATTTTGAAGAAATTTGTAATAGATGATTGGGCTCTGTTTTGAGATGTCTTTTTGATGTATTTTGGATGTTTAAATGATGTGTAATTGAGGTTTAATCAATGCAATCCCGAATAGGTTGATTTTCCTAAGTTTTGACTTGAGAAAATGGTGGGTTTTGGGGTGATTTTGATGTTCTGTTATAGCTGGAGGTATAAGGACGTGATTAGGTCCTTTTTGGATGTTAATTGATGTTTATGAATGATTGGAATTGATGGATCTTGGCTGGGTATTGTTGTAGAGGTGTTTGGATGTGATTTCGGTTGTGTTTGGTAGCCGAAATGTGAGTTTTGATGAGGGCAGCGAGTTTAGGTGTTTTGGTTGAAGATTTTAATGCATGATGATGCATTAATCTTCTACTTTGATGTGTTTAAAACAGGGGAGACATCATCGGATCCTTGTGGTGTTGATCCGGAGGCTTGATCGGCGTTTCGGCAAGCTTGCGAAACGGAATCGTTGAGTGAAGTTTGGTTTTCAGATTTGAAACCAATCTTTGAAGGTTATGGGAGCTTAGTTTAAGTATAAACAACTTAGCTAAGCTCAAGAGTAAGTTTTTCGGAGAAACTCTCTTTTTGATGAACCATGAGATGGTTGAATGCAATGTGTTTATTTTGCATGTTTAAATTCTGTTTTGAAAGCATATTTTAGCATGTTTAATGCTGGTTTTGTAAGCCATGTGTTGAAGGATGCTCAAGGTAAGAGATCCTTGTTTTGGACATTGATAAATGTGGTTTGATGCATAGTGATGCATGATTATGTAATGGCTTTGTTTAATGCTTAAAAACAGTGGATTGATGATGGTAAATGATGTATATTGGCAAGTGATGTGTTGGTTTAAAAGTACTTGAATCGGATATAGTTAGCCGGCTATAGGATTGGGTGCACCGTGAATAAAGTCGCCTTGGATGTTGAGGGGTTGTGATTGTACCGTAAACTCCATCCAAGAACACTAACGATATGTCTAAGATCATAATGGTGGTTAAAATGCCATGTGAAGATCTTGTGTTGTGTGTCCCATGTTCTCGTTAGTGATGTTATACAACTACCAATTAGTGATGTGGAGGGGGTTGTGATTGTATCGTTAAACTCCATCACGGGTGTTGAGGGGTTGTGATTGTACCGGTAAACTCCACCTTGTGTGTTTGGTAGTGTGTATGGAGCGTATGGGACAACGCTTGTAATCCGCGTATCCGATTGTGTTTTGAGTTGAAAAATGGTTGTGGATTATCACTTGAAAGCCAATATGACATGTTGATGTATTGAAGCATGAGATGCTTGGTTTATATGCATGGATGTATGATAAATGTTGTTTTGAAATTAAAGGCCTTGGAAATGTGTTTTTACAAAGTGCATTATTGTGTTGTTTCATTAGAGCTTTTCTCACTAAGCATATGTGCTTACGCTCTCTCTTTCTTGAACCAATAATGCAGAGCATTGAAGTGCTTTAAGGGCAGCAAGGAGGTCAAGGATCAGAGTGAAAGTCTAAGCTCATGTATGGTGACTATTTTCACACCACTATTAGCTTTTGGTATTTGGCAATGGGAACCTAGATTGAGTTTTCGGGAGATGTTTTGGACTCCCTAAGTTTGGTTTAATGCCTATGATGATGTTTGAAACATGTAAATGGCCATTTGGTATTTGTTTTGGGGATTTGATGATTGCTTGCTTTTCATTATAGGATGCATGCCTATAGACTTGTGGTTTTTCCTAAATGATGCTTTGATTGAGCTTTGATGATGCAAGTATGTTCCTTTAATGTTTGATGACTTGTTGGCATGATGTGGAAGTCATATGTATGTGTTTGGTGGGTCGGAAGTGTGAAAAACAGACTTTTCTGCTGTTTCTAGGCAGGGTGTTTCGAAACACCCTTGCCTGTTTCGAAACAGGTGCATATTTTGGCCTGGGTGTTTCGAAACGGGCTGAGGTGTTTCGAAACACTTTGGCTACTGCCAAGGGGTGTTTCTGAACGGCCTAGACCCGTTTCGGAACACTTGACCGTTGGGCACTGATTTGAATGGATTTGAGGTTTGCAAGCTTTACGTTTTAGTCCTGATTTTTGTATGTGCAATTGGTTGAGTTTGAAATGTCCGTTTGAGGCGAAATTTTGCAGAGAGGTATGAAACATGACTAATTTCATAATGGTAACTTAAAAATTGGTAAAGTCCTCTTAATTTCCAGATTTTACATTTTGGTCCCTAAATTTGTATGTTGTGCAATTGAGTCCTTTATTGTTTTCCGATTGCTGTGATTTTTGAGTATGCTTATCTCAAGAGTACACCTAAGGTTAAAATTCATTTAGACAAAGTTAAAAAGAAAAAAAGGGTCGTTAATCAAGGTTGACTTTCAGGTTGACTTTGGTTTTCCCCGTGTATTCTTCGTAGTTCGGGTCAACCGTCTAGGCCGGGCTAAGGGGGTTACACTAGCTTACCCTTAGAGAGGCTCTGTAGCCTCGGAGCGGATGAGTCCAGGGGATCTACACTAGCTTACCCCTAGAGTTGGGATTGGATTGGTAGTCTAATCCCAAGCTTTAGCTTAGAAAACTATGGTTGAAATTGCGACTGTTGTATTGATGCCTCATATATTACTTGTGATTGATGTTGCTATGCATATTGTGGCTATGTGTATGATGAGGCATGATGATTTATTTATGCATTGTGATATGCATGTGTTTAATGAAACGTGGGTTGCATGATTGTAAATCATGGTGGATACGTGCTAGGCACGGGAATTGGTAAGGATATTGTGTTATGATAAGCTTGTGTTGAGATAGTATTGGCACTAGTATGCTTGGGTACAAATGATCGATCATTAGGATGTTAGTGTGCACACGAGTGTCGAAATGCGCGCATGGTCTTGGTGATGGTAGTCACCAAGATGGAGTACGGGTACGCCCGAAAATCTTAATTTATATTTTAGTCGGTGATGAGTGGAATCCCATCGACGGGGCGTGAGGATGAGTGTAATCCCCTCCGCGTTGAACGATGATGAGTGGAATCCCACCGTAAGGTAATGTAATGGTTAAGTTGTTGGATGTGAGTTCCAACGGTATTTATCCGCGTATTCGGGTCATAGCTAGGTGCCAATACGGTTTGTTAAATATTATTCATATGGTGGCATTATGGACATGTTGAGCATGGCATGATTATGAGGTTATGTTCATGCACTTCATATAATTGTTTCATGTGGTTCCGAAGGTAAGGAAACATACATTCATCCTTGGTTTTGTTGCTTGTGCTTGGACCCTGCATTGTCGAGTTTGTTTTATGAGCTTACCCTCACTAAGCCATGCGCTTACGCTCTCTTTTGTTCGACAATGCATATCCTTAGTTCGTGGGTTGCTTGTGCAAGGTGAAGGGCCTCTAAGTGTGCTATTTTCTACCTTCAAGTATGGACTTTTAAGTTATTGATGTAATAGCTAAGCAATGGGATTCGAGTATGTTGTTTGTGTTAAGGAGCTTGTTAAGACTCCTTTAGTATGTTGATGTTTGGCTTGTGACATGTATGTTGGCCATGTGGCCCTTATCTTTATGATTATGTGTTTGTTCTAAGCCTTGTGAACTTTGCTTGCTTTATACCTTAATGAATGCTTGGTTATCCTTTTGGTTGCCCTTTATGTATATGTGAGTTAAGTGTTTAAGCATGCTTGTAATAGGGTGTATGCCTCTAGTGTTTGTGTATGCATGTTGTGTCTTACTTCTTGAAGTCTTTGGGGTCATTTGGGATCGTTTAGAAATGCTTAAAACTGGTTTTGGAAACACACTGGTTGCAGGCGTTTTGAATAGAGAGAGGTTGTTTCGGAACAGGTGTGGTTCCAAGGTTACCCGTATCAGAACACGTTTTGGTATGGTTTGAAACTGTGAACCCTTGTTCCGGTACGTGTACCGAAACATTTTTGCTATTGTGAGGGCATGTTTCAGAACTTGTTTCGCAACATCTAGGCGAAATGGTCCCCTGTACCGAAACGGGGTGGATACGTATCGGTACGGGTGATTGGCTATTTGAACTGGGGCCTGTGTATAGAAATGGGCAAGCCTGTTTCGAAACACATGCCTAAATTTTGGGCTTTTGGCATCTTTAAAGGTTCTCATGTGCTGGGCTTAGGCCCTGTTTCATGTTAGCTTCCTTGTGAGCCATGTTTGTAATTGTTTATATGTGTTTTGGTCGTGATTGCAAGAAATCGGATTAACTTGACGATTGGTAAATTTAAATTAACTTATGCTCTTTATCTCGTCGTGCCCTTGTTTTCCGCTGTCGTTTGTCTCACATAGGATGAATGAAATCATTTAGACAAGATAAATATAAAAGAATATTCCTTGGGTTGCTAACCGAAAGGGAGCCTTAACGGGTTTCACTTTGGTTTTCCCCGTGTGACCCACTCGGACCGGTCAGCCGTCCAGACCGGGACGAGGGGGTTACAAAGGGTAATATATATATATATATATATATATATATATATATATATATATATATTAAACAATTAAAAAAAGACGAAGGGAAGAAACAGAAATAAATTAAAATTCAATTTGATAAAGGGTTATTTCTGGAGTCAGTACTTAAACTTTCAAAAAATTTCATATATATTTCCAAGTTTGATAAAAAAATTATTTAGTCCCTCATAAAATTTAGGGTTCTGAATTAAAAATTCTCAAATCATTAGGGTTTTAGGAATTAGGGATTTTAATATTAGGGTTTTAAATTAGGAATTTTTTCGAATCTAGGGTTTACAATTTGGGCGTAATTTTTGGGGTGTTACAAATATGAAACATGTGCCTTCTAAACAGTGATCATTTCATGCCAACACAAGGAGATAAGAAATTAAAACCACTCATTTAGTTAAGACTTATAAAAACACAATCACTCATTTAACTAAAACGTATTTGGAATATGTTATAATTATCGAGGCGATAATGACGAATAAACAAATGATCATATAATAAAAAAAGAAATATGATACAAAAAATTTACGTGGAAAGTTCAAAAGGAAAACCTACGGGCAGAGGAGGATAAACTTTCACTATGTAAAAAAAGAGATTACAATTGAATGAATAAACTCTTAATCTCTAGTATCTATTTATAGGTATAAAAGACTTGTTTCCAAAGGAAACTTGCAAACTACCTATACAATGCCGGTATAAATATCCAAAACGGTTTAAAAATTAAAAAAATTTGTATAATTTATTAAAATAATGTTCTTAATTTATAATTCGAAAGGGGTCCAATAGGCCTTTAATTTGGAAATAAAAAAGTGGAGAATTTGAGTGCAACAACATCTGCTTTCCCCATAAATAAAAGAATGTGTATAAAAAGACTTGAACTTATGTAAAAAAATTGGACAAATATGAAACATATGCCTTTTAAACATGTGCCTTAATTTGAAAGTAAAAAATGGATAATTTGGATACAACAACATTTACTTTCCCATAAATGAAAAATGTGTATAACAAGACTTGAACTCATGAAACAATATATTTTCTCTTTTGGTGTGCTTTAATACTAACCCATAATCAAACTTTCATTATTCCCTTGCCAGTATTTAACTTGATCCATTTTGTGACTAGTTTTTTTGGTCATACGTTATCGCTTACATTACTCATGAAAAGAATGTTAATGTACATTTCAATTTTGATAATTGTTACTTTTCTCGTTTAATACTTAACAGTCAATGACATTTGTAATAATATTTTTAATTTAATAACATGTTTGTAACTTTTAAAAATGACATTTTTGTTACCAAAAACACAATCAAGTGAGTTAAAGTTAGTCTAACCGGGTGACACTATTAAATAATTCAAAGTGATTTAATGAGTTGAAACATTATATAAAAAATAATACAATTTTAATTATTTACCGACAATTTATCTATCTTTTTAAATTTCTTGAACCGTAAAGAACAAATTTTAACAAATTAAATTAAATGATGAAATTTGAAAGGGTGAACTTGTAACGCCCCGGTTTAGGGCCCGAGAGTTTATCAGTTTTGATCTAGGATTAGTTCGGATTAAATTAGATTAAAATGCTAATTTTATAAAAAGATCTCGCTAATTACAGAAATGTCATTAATGAGCTTTGAAAGGGGATTTTGGAATTTGATAGCCATCTTCATTTTCAAAAGAACTAAAACCTAAAAAGCTTTAAACTTTCTCCCTAAAAGCTCTCCATCAACTTTTCCCTTGGCTTAAAGGTTCTTGGAGGAATTTCAAAGGTAAACATCACTTTTGCATTTGTTTTAATTATTGAATCCTACCTTTTCGAAAATCTAGCAAATCATTGGTTTTTTTTATTCAACTTAGGGTTTCAAAGTTTTGATGGAAAATAGGGATTTGTGAAATTTTCGTAGGGGTTTTCAATGGGTTCTTGGAGGGGAGTTTTTTAACTACTTTTGGTTCCTAAATAATGTTAATAAGTGGCTTTAACCTATAAAACCCGAAACTAGGGCAGTGGGTGATTTTTGGAGGTGAAAAAGTGGTGTTTTTGGCTTGGTTTTGTGGTAAAACGTGGGCTGGAGGAATATGGACCTAGGATGGGTGTTTTTAGATGATTTTGATGTGTTTTGGATGTTTAATTTGATGGGAATGTGCTGGGCTTTGCTTAAGACGGGTTTGATGATGCTTCGATGGATTTCAGCTTTGTTTTGATTGAGTAAATATGTCGGTTAATAGGTTGTTGCTACTCAGTGAATTTATGGAAAATAGTGGAGTAATACATTGTTTTTGGTTGATGAGAAATAGGGGAAACGAGTTCGGGTACTTTGGGTGCGATACTGGATACTACGGAGGCCTGATAACGGTGTTTCAGCTTTCGTTAGGCTTAATCGGTCAGTTGAAACTGTTTTGAGACTTTAAATGCGTTCAATGAAGGTTGTTGGGGTTTGGGTGGAGTCTTAGAGACTAACCTAGACCCGAGTATAAGTTTATCTACTCTCGCTTGTTTGGTTGATTATGAGCGTTCTCGATTATGTGCGGTGTGGTGTGTTTTGGATTGTTTTTACTCTCCGTTTAATGTTGTTGTGTAGTCGTTGTTGGTGTCGAGCCTCACGTGATGGTTGTTGTTACTACGATGATGTCTAGTCCTACCGATAGTGACTAGTAGAAGAGTACGGTGATGTGTAGTCCCATCGGAAAACTACTAGTTGAACGGTGATGTTTAGTCCCATCGGGTTTTGGTTATGCATGTGCATACCATGTATTGTTTAGGTTGTGCTTTGTGGTACCTTCTTGTAACCCCCTCGTCCCGGTCTGGTCGGACGACCGGTCCGAGTGGGCCACACGGGGAAAACTGAAGCGAAACCCGTTAAGGTTCCTCCTCGGTTAACGACCCAGAAAATTTCTTTTACCTTTATCTTGTCTATAGGCATTATTAAGTCCTATGTGAAGCACAACAGCGGAAACACAAGCAATCCAACATCGACCATCCAAAACAAAATCTTAAAACAACTCATTTTAACCCTTTACAGCAGGCCGTATCGAAACGCCCTTAGGGTGTTTCGATACGCCTTGACTTAGTCAACAGGCTAGGGTCAACTTGATGAGACAGTTCCGAAACAGGGGTGACCCGTATCGAAACGACCCCAACGGTCAACTTCTCGTGGTCAACGAGATTTGACCGTTTCGAAACATCATAGACTCGTTTCGGAACACCTTTATCTCACCAATTTCTCAAAATTCCAGTAGCAAAAATGTACCGAAACGGCCCCTATACGTTTCGAAACGCTCGGCCAAAACAAAGGGGACCGTATCGAAACAGGGTAACCCGTTTCGAAACGCCATCTGTCTGCAGATGGGATTTAGCTGTTTTAAGGCACAAGGGTGTCCCAAAACTTCACTAAAACCTCCAACAACACTCTAACAACGACCCTAAAGGCAAACCAACATATAAGCATGCTTAAACATCAATAAAACAAGGTTAAACACTAAGGCACAACATCACAAAGCCATGCACTCATACATATCATTAAAGGGGTTAAGCATCCACATAGCCAACACTTAGACAATCCTAGATAGCAAAATACTAACAAGGTTTCAAGAAAGGCATACATCCCAAGCCAAATAACAAGCACAAACTAGGAGTCTAACATGCTCATAAGCAACGTCAACAACAACATAATCCAAAAACATCATAACATGATTACATGCCCCATTGCTTGACAATTACATCTTAATTTAAAAGTTCATACTTGGTAGCCAAACAAGCACCACAAGCACACTTGGAGGCCCCCTTCTTGCTCCTAGCAACCCACGAACTAAGGATCTGCATTGTCGAACAAAGAGAGAGCGTAAGCAATAAGCTTAGTGAGGGTAAGCTCTTTAAAAACAAACCTCGACTAATGCAGGGTCCAAGCACGATCTTAGCCAAGGTAAATACACAATTACCAAGGATCCTCAAGAGCCAAATGTTAAAGATGCATGAACAATATCCAATTATATGTCATGCTCAACAAGCTCTATTTCACAACATATGTAAACACATATAAGCATCCAAGTAGAAATCACATTCTACAACACATTGATATACATATCAATCAATATTGGCACCTAGCTATGACCCGAATACGCAGATAAACACGTTGGAACTCACATCCAACAACCACTTTACCTCACGGTGGGATTACACTCATCACTACTCTCGCGGAGGGGATTCCACTCATCCTCACGCCCCGTCGATGGGATTCCACTCATCATCGACAAATATAAATACAATTTCTGGGCGAACCCGTACTCCTCCTTGGTGACTCAACGCCACCAAGGCCACGCGCGAATTTAGACTCATGTGTGCACACTAACATCCTAATGATCAATAATTTGTACTCAAGCATACTAGTGCCAACATTTAATTCATTCCACATTATTCATTTCAAGCAATTCCGTGCTTAGCACGTACTCACCCTGATCACAATCATGAACCCTTACCATGCATCCCATAAGCATCACAAATCATGTCTCATCTCACATGTATAACACATTATACATAAGCAATCATATCACAAATCATACGAGACATAAACATCCAAATATAAGTTCATCCAATGGCTCTAGATCAAGTTTAGGATTAGGCTACCACCCTAATTCTAACTCTAGGTGGGTCTACCAAGCCCGACCTAGTCCACATACTCGAACCAACCATTTAAAAACCACTTAAAACGTTTAACCACTCACCTAAGCTTCCAAGCTCCAAGCCAAGCAAGCAACCACCCTCAAGTTTCCGAATTTCTTCCCGAAGCTTCTCCAACGCAAGTTCTCGCTTCTAAACAACCTCAATACAATTCAAACAATCTCAAATCATCCCAACATCAAAATACCAACCCGGAACACAATTCAAACACAAATTACAATGTTTCAAGCCATGAACAACCCCACTTTTAACCAAACTCGGGCAGCCCCAAAACCTCTTCCAAAATCCATGTTTCCAACACCCTTTACACCCACAAATGATCCCAAATCAACCCCTAACCATAGTACTACCATTGGGCTATCAATTTCCACCTAAAACAACCCCCAAAACTCACCCAAAACCCTCCAAAAACCCCATTTATACCCAAATTCGGGAATTTGCTTAAAACCATTCAAAATTCACATATGTGGTACCATTTGACTCCTATACTTCATAACTAACCATATTAAATCAAAACATTAAGTTTAGCTACACAAAGGCACCATTTTTAATCAAATCTTTTGACATCCCCATTTTCAAAACTTCAACGAAAATAAAAACTAATGGTACTTTTAAAGAGAGGGAGTTGAGGAGAAGTCAAAAACGATGTTACCTTTCAAAAATGAGTTGAAATAGATGAACTTTTTGATGGAATAGTGACTTGTAGGGAGAGTTCTCTTTTCACGTTGGGGAGGTTTGAAGAAGAAGGTGAATAGTGAAAAGATTATAGGAAAAGGGGGTTTAAAATTAAAAGATGGACAAATTACCAAAAGGCCATTAATGAATGGCTATCTTCTTTCTTCTTTAAAAACTCTCCACTTTGCAATTCATTCAATTTGGTCCAATGTAAAATATTTATTTTTTGAAACCCGAAACTTAAAAGATTATTTTAATTATAAACCGAGCCCAAATAATATTAAAATATTATTTTCACCTAACCCCTAAACCCGGGTGTTACACTTCTCCTGATACAGGGGTACGTTTCTTCAGAAAACAACATTCCTTGTTCATTCACGGATCTAGGATAATAGCAAGTATTTCTCTGCAACAGAAACAAACACGGTGTCGTAATTAGATATTAAAAGTAAGTAAAAAGAAAGGAAAAAAAATCAGAATTGAGAGAGAAGAAGGTTGCCGAAAGTTTAAGAATGGTTTCAAGGTTGAAGATGAATTTCTTCAAGCATTCAACAATGGAAGCAACATTCTTGGAACTTGACACGATGAACTCGAAAGAACCTGCATAATCTGTTATGCAAACCCGAATCGAAACTGTTCTTCGTAGTCGAAAAATATGAACAAACTCCAAGGAAGAACTCGAACAATCTTTTGAACGAACCCGAACCTTATCTTGAATTTGTTCGAATACGGACTTGGACCCTTCAATTATCGAACAATTAAGAACCCGAAATATCAAAGAAAAAGTTCTAAAAAGAACTAAAATTGAGAGAAATTCTCACAAATATTATTAAATTCATCAAGTGTCTAACCTTACAAAGTGGTTCGGTTCACATATATATATAACATACATAGTAGTTAGCCGAAATTAAACTTATGGCTATTATTTGGCCATTCAAAAATTAAAATAAAACTAAATAAAAAAAAACTTCTTAAGGAGGCGGCAAATAACTCCAGCCACACATTTCAAGTTGGGAAGCCAATTAATTCCACGCACATGCTTGGTGCAGTTTTGGTGAGATATACTCCACCCGACAGAGACAAATTTGTGCATTGATTTGTTTTGAAGCATATGCAAAAATGTGCAAGTTGATAGAATTTAAAATTCAAATAAGTCATGCCGCTGATTTGGAACTTTGAGAATGGGCGATAATGGGGAAAATACGCACATTTTTAATGTGCTGGAAGTTATAATTTCAAAATAGAACTCCCCTTTGATATTATCTTATCCGCATGCAAATTGTGTTGGAGTGATTTGGATGCTTCAATTCCATTGCTACACTAGCCGTATATGTGAGAAGAGTCAGCTGCATGGTTAACTCCACGTAATTGGCGCACATGTGTAGAGAAATTTCAAACCCCATATACGCATATGGGTAAAACAATAAGGGACACTCGGCTGCACTTGTTACATATTAGGACTTGATCATTTATGGTACATGCAACGTCCTCCTACGTACCTATGTCAAAAGACAACAAACATTCCATCAAAGCATTGTAAACTTAATGGAAACAATAATACAAGTCGTAAACACTTGCAACCTTATTTATTAACTCACAAACAAATATAGACACACCATAATTTATATCAAACTAAGTTAAAACACACCAAACATACTAATATAAATAATATAAGTATAAGAAATGTTACACATCAGTATGTAACAAATGAAAATGCAAACTTCCCTGAAATTTTGAAGTTGCGTCATTGGGTGGCATAAACGTGCTCACATCATCTCCTTAAATGGTTTTGCTTCAAATCTAAGATTTATATTTTAAAACTGCATTGTTGTTGTGTTTTAGAGCTCCGCTCACTAAGCTTTTAAGCTTACGCCCTCTTTTTCCAACAATGCAGATCGTTAGAGGTTCCGGGAGGCAAGTGGGCAAGGAAGGGTTTCTCAGAGTTCTTGGTTGGCTCAAGTATGATTTTATAGCTTGTAATAACACTTAGACAATGAGATTGCTAGATTGTATGTTCAGGGGTTGGTGATCAAACTCCTATGCTATGGCTTGTTTATGTTCCTAGCATGTTTTAACTGATGATACTATGTTATGTTGAGTTTTAATGAGGCCATGTATGAATTGCTTTGTGTTTTGGCATGTTAGTTTTTTGAACCTAAGTGTTCATGTGAGCTTAGGGCTTGAAATCCAATTTTTCTCTTTAATGCATGTCCAATGATGTGATTATGATATTTTGCATTTAGAATGTATGTATGGTACGTTGCCATGTGGTTTTGATGATTCGAGACAAGTTTGGGGACGTTTGGAGGTTTCAAAGTATGATTTCGGGCCTAACTGTGTGCAGGCGTTTCGAAATGCTCGATACGGTTTCAGAACGGTCGACAGCTTCAGGGGTACTCGTATCGGAACGGGGGTGGTGTCGTTTCGATACGATTTGCCACTGTGAGCCCCCATTTCGGAACCCGTTTCGATATGTTTCGACACTATGAGCCCGCGTTTCGGAACCTGTTCCGATACGTTTTGTCTCTAGAAGCCTCCGTTCCAAAACAAGGTGGGACCGTTTCGGAACAGCTTGGTCTCACTTTTAAAATGGAGCACGCGTTTCGGAACGGGCAAGCCTGTTTCGAAACTGTAACCCCCTTAGCCCGGCCTGGATGGTTGACCCGAACTACGAAGATTTCACGGGGAAAACCAAAGTAAACCCGAAAGTTAACCTTGATTAACGACCCCTTTTTTTCTTTTTAATCTTATCTAGATGCACATCAACCCTAAGTGTACTCTTGAGAAACACATACGTGAAAAGCAAAGCGAACAAATTACAATAAGGGACTCAATTGCACAAATTACAAATATTAGGGACCAAATTGTAAATTCTAGAAAGATGGAGGACTTAACTGATTTTTAGGTTACAAATATCAAATTAATCATATTATATGCTTCTCTGTCAAATTTCACCTTAATCGGACAACCCAAACTCATGCAATTGCCAATACAAAATTCAGGACTAAAATGTAAAGCTTGCAAACCTTAAAACCATTCTATTCAGTGCCCAACGGTCATCTGTTTCGAAACGGGGTTGATCGTTTCGAAACTCGGGTTCGTTCCGAGACTTGTATCGGAACAGGACCTGGCAGTGGCCAAATCGTTTCGGAACGGCCCCTATCTGTTTCGATACACGAAGGCCATTATAGGCCCCCGTTTCGAAATGATAGTGTTCGTTCCGATACGGATTGCCCAGAGGTTGCATAATTTGCTGGTTTTACACACATTAAACCACCCAAACACATCCTAATGACTTCCTAATCATGCCAACAAGTCATCATACATATAAGGTACATGTTTGCAACATCAAAACACATTCATGACATCAAGCAAGGAAATCCACAAGTCTATAGGCATGTATCCTAATATCCAAAACCAACCAACCATCAAAACACCAAAACAAGCATCAAAATGGCCATTTACAAATCCAAATCATCAAAGGCATCATGCCACAATTAGGGAGTCCAAAACATCTCCCAAAACACAACCTAGGTTCTCATTGCCAAATATCAAAATCTAATAGTGTTGTGAAAACATCACCATACATGAGCTTAGCTTTCCCTTGGATTCTTAGCCTCCTTGTTGCCCTCGCACACTTCAATTATCTGCATTATTGGTTCAAGAGAGAGAGAGTAAGCACAATTTCTTAGTGAGACATGCTCTAAAGAAACAACACAATAATGCATTTTATAAACACTTTTTACAAAGCCTTTTAACACATAAACATCATTATTCATGCAACCTTGCATTCTTAAACAAGCATCTCGTGCTTCATTAATACAACATGTTATATTGGCTTCCAAGTGATAATCCATAACCATTTACAACACAAAACACAATAAGATACGCGGATTACAAGCGTTGTCCCATACGCTTCATACACACTACCGAACACACAAGGTGGAGTTTATCGGTACAATCACAACCCCTCAACACCCGTGATGGAGTTTAACGGTACAATCACAACCCCTCAACATCACTCATCTGTAGTTGTATAACATCACTAACGAGAACACGGGACACACAACACAAGATCCACACATGAACTTTTAACCACCATTGTGATCTTAATCATCTCGTTAGTGTACTTGGATGGAGTTTACGGCACAATTACAACCCCTCAACATCCAAGGCGACTTTATTCACGGTGCACCCAATCCTATAGCCGGCTAACTATATCTGATTCAAGTACTTTAAAACCAACACATCACTCGCCAATATACATCATTTATCATCAATAATTCATTGTTTTAAAGCATTAATCAAAGCCATTAAACCATCATGCATCACTATGCATCAAAACCACATTTACTAATACCAAACCAATGATCTCTTACCTTGAGCATCCTTCAACACATGGCTTTCAAAACAAGCATTACCATGCTAAAACATGCTTTCAAAACAGAATTTAAACATGCAAATTAAGCACAATGCATCCAACCAACTCATGGTTCATCAAGAGAGAGTTTTCCCAAAAACTTACTCTTGAGCTTAGTTAAATTGCTTAGACTTAAACTAAGCTCCCAAAACCTTCAAACATTCGTTACAAAGCTGGAAACCCAACTTCACTCACCAATTCCGTTTCACAAGCTTGCCGAAACGCCGATCAAGCCTCCGGATCAACACCACAAGTATCCGAAGATGTCTCCCCTATTTTAAACACATCAAAGTAGAGGATTAATGCATCATCATGCATTAAAATCTTCAGCCATCACATCTAAACTCCCTGCTCTAACCAAATCTAACATTTCGGCTACCAAACACAACCGAAATCACCTCCAAACTCTTCCACAACCTAACCCAGCCAAGATCTATCACTTCTAACCATTTCCAGACATCAATTAACATCCAAAAAGAACCTAAACTCGTCCTTATACCTCCAGCTATAACAGAACACCAAGATCACCCCAAAAAACACCATTTTCATAGGCAAAAACTTAGGAAATTCAACCTATTCGGGATTGCATTGATCAAACCTCAATTACACATCATTAAACATCCAAAATACATTTAAAATCCATCACAAAATAGAGCCCAAACAATCACCACGAATTTCTTCAAGATTTCTTCCAAATCATGGTTTTTAAGCCAAAATCAAGTTCATATCATTAAAACCTTTTATAAAACTTAATTTAAGGATTGAGAACTTGGGAAAGAACTGAGTATTTAGAGGAGAAGAACTTCCTTACCTCTAAATGTAGATTTGTCCTTGATTAGAGACAATTTCCTTGAAAATCCAATAAGCAAAACAATAGGATTTGATGTAGAAAGGATTGGGAATCAATTGATGATTGAAACCTCATCAATTGGTGTGAAAATCAATAGAAATGTTGATGTAGACATGTGTTTGGCTGAGGGAATTTTGAGAGAAAACGAGATGAGAAAGTTTTAACAAAAGTTAGTTATGAAAATCTAAAAATTGGTTTTCCACTTTTCATTTAATTAATTAAACATTAATTAAATCATTAAAATCTAAGAAAAATCTGGAGAAATCTTTCTTGGGTAAATTAGCTCCTTAAAGATTCAAAGTTTCAATCCTTACAAAACAGTCACCACTGAACTTTTCAAAAATCGCATTTTAGTCACTAATTCAAAATGTCACACTTCCAAACCTTATTTTGTAAAATTGATTTCACCACTCTCTTATATATATTAAAACAGGATTTTTAGATATTTTTCCATATTTTTAAAGCATCCCGAACTAGGCTTTCCCTAAAACCACCTTTTATATTCGAACCAAAAATCAGACTGGTCTGGTTCAGACCCTAAACTTCTAAGCCCAAAAATTGGGGTTTTACAGAAACGCAGACAGTTAAAACACTTAAATGACACTTTTGAAGGTTTCTGAATGTTGCATTTTGGTCCATATGGCTTGTATGCTTCCTATTCGAGCTTATATGTATCCTTTATGATGGTTTTGCCCTCTGTGCATGGAATTTGATCAATTACGTTACTTGGTAAATTTAAGTTTTCATTGTAACACCCGGGTTTAGGGGTCGGGTATTAGATGAGTAAATTGGGTTCGGGTCGTTGGGCCTGGTTTAAATAAAATGGGCTTGGTTTTGAGTTAAAAAGGCCATGTGTTTTCATTAAGGGTAAGAAGGGAGATTTTCTAATAAATGAAATAAAACAAGTGAAAGAATGTTTTGAAAACTATCATCTTCTTCCTCTTGAAACATAAAACCCACGAAAAAACCCCTCCCCAACCCCAAACACTGCTCCTTCTTCTTCCTCGGCGTTTTCAAGAATTTTACCAAGGTAATGATGTTTTTGACTTCCCCTTTTCATCCTTAACATTTCCATGGTTTTAGATTTTCATAAACTTCATTTTTGAGTTGTTTCAAATATTCAAATTTTAAGTCAAAGGTGAAAACTTTGTTGGGTTGTCATTGAGTTTTTGATTTGTAAAGTTTATATATGTTATAGTATTGCTTTTAAGTTTAACATATGTGAAAATGGTGAAGTTTTAATGAAATCCCGAAATGGGTATTTGTGGGTGAGTTTAAGGCTAGAAATCTTGAATTTTTGAGGTAGTTATGTGAGGGAAAGTTGGGCTGATGGTATGGTTGTACTTGGGGGCTGTTTTGAACATGTTTAGTGATGATTTGGATGATGAAATTGATGGGTAATTTTTGGGTTGTGTTCAGGTCCGAAAATGAAGAGTTTGGGTTAGTTCTTGGCTTGGAAATGTAGTGAAATGGTCTTGAGTTGTAATCTGATTGTGGCAGTGATTTTGTGGATGTTTTTATGTGTAATGCACTATTTTTGGTTGATTAGAAGCAAGGGAAAACGTTGGAGAAGCTTCGGGCTCAATTCCGGGGAACTTGGAGGCTTGATCGACTCTCTCAGCTTGTATTTGGGGGTGTTTGGTGAGTGGACTGTTTTCAATGGTTTTAAATTGTTTCAAAGTATGTTATTGGAGTTCTAGATTTTGCTTGGTAGGCCAATCTAATGTGGGGTTAAGTTGGTAGCTTAATCTTTTGTTCAACCTTATGTATTTCTTGCTAAATGTGCATAAATGTGGTCTTGTGTGATAAGTGTCCGATTATGCGTGTTACGATATATTTATGTTGCATGATGGTGATTTGTATGTTGTATTGCATGATTGTGAAATCATGGTGAGTACTCGCTTAGTATGTTGGCACTAGTTATGTTACCGGATATAAATGATCGATCATTAGGATGAGGGTGCACACGATAAGAGTCAAATTCGCATGTGGCCTTGGTGATGTGAAGTCATCAAGG
Source organism: Hibiscus trionum (assembly GCA_030270665.1). Lineage (NCBI taxonomy): Eukaryota > Viridiplantae > Streptophyta > Magnoliopsida > Malvales > Malvaceae > Hibiscus > Hibiscus trionum. The sequence continues at coordinate 4,306,196 of BSYR01000050.1, forward strand.
TGGAGTACGGTGAAGTAACATTCCACCGGGAAGTATTTATGTGTGATGATGAGTGGAAGCTCATCCGTAAAAGGAAACGGTGATGAGCGAAAATCCCAACGGAAGCTATCTGCATATCCGAGTAAGCTATATAGTTGCCAATATACCTTGTTTATGTGTGGTTGATGTGGTAAGATGTTATGTTACATCTGTGCTAAGCATAACATGAGGTAAGATGCCATGTTCATGCATTCTTGTAGCGGTTGGCTATGTTGTTATGTTGGTGTTAATTTATGCCTTGTTTATGTTTTATGGATACCATGCTTTGGACCCTGCATTGTTGATATTTGATTTTGAGCTCCCTCACTAAGCCTTCAAGCTTACGCTTTCATTTCCGACAATGCAGATCATTAGTGTGGAAGTTAGCATGGAGCAAGGAAGGGGCACCCAAGAGTGTGTGTTGCTGCTCAAGTATGGTTTTTCTTTGAATAATGTAATGGATGGCAATGGGGATGCTAAGTGTTGTAGAAGCGTATGTTAGACTTCTTCCTGTGGCTTTCATGTTGTTGAATGTTCAAGTTTTTGTGTTGAAGGGTTGTAAAGGTTGTTCTATGTGATGCTCAAGTTGCTACATGTTTCTTTTAGCTAAATAGACTCGTACGAATGCTTGTATGTTTAATCATGCTCAGTTGTAGGATGTGTTGCCTCTAGTTTGTTTGTATGATAGTTGTTTTGTGATCTTTGAGGTTTTAGGGCAAGTTTGAGGATGCTAAAACCTATTTTTGAGTCACTCTTTGTGCAGGCGTTTCAAAACACTCGGGGTAGTTTCAGAACGCTTGTAGCTCCAGGGATACTCGTATCGGAACAGGGGTGGTGCCGTTTCGATACGATTTGACACTGTGAGCCCCCGTTTTGAAACACGTTTCGATACGGTTTTCCACTGAGAACCCATATTTCGGAACAAGTTCTGAAACATTTTGTCACTATAAACCCCCGTTTCGAAACAAGGTAGACCGTATCGGAACGACTTGGTCTTGCTTTTAAACTGGAGCCTGCGTTTCGGAATTGGCAAGCCTATTACGAAATGCAAACATGTAAATTGGCTAATTGGCGTCTTTAAAGGTTCTTGGACGTTACGTTTTAGTCCCAAATGCTTGTTTGCTTCCTTGTTGAGTTCATATGTATCTTTAATAAATGGTTTCATTTTGTATGCATGAAATTGGACTAAAAAGTCACTTTGTAAATTTAAGTTGCCTTATGTTCATCTTGGATTGTTTCGTTATCGTCTTCCGTTGCCGCCTTCGCGCATAGGATTAAATGTGATATTTAGACAAAATAATTAAATGAAAAATTTTAGGGTTGCTAATCGGAGTGAGGCCTTAGCGAGTTTCGCCCCGATTTTCCCCGTGTAACCCGTTTGGACTAATCTGTCGGCTAGACCGAGACGAGGGGGTTACAATCATATGCTCTGCTTGGATTGTATTCTTCTTCGCTTTTCCGTTGTCTTCTTAACATTTAGGATTAATTATGACATTTAGACAAGATAAATAAAAAATAGGGTTGCTAATAAGAGTGAGGCCTTAGCAGGTTTTGCTTTGGTTTTCCCCATGTAACCCATTCGGTTCGGTCTGTTGGCTAGACCTGGATGAGGGGGTTACATTTGGTGGCATCAGAGCCTCGGTTACGAGGTCTCCCGGAAAGGTAAGTCAGGCAAGTTGGTTGTTTGGTTGTTTGCTATTGCACGATGTATGAAAGCATGCTTTAATTGTCCTTGTTGTTGGTTGAAGTTAAGTCAAGTGTTCCCATTGCTTAGTGTTGTTATCGGAAAATGATTTTGGTTTAAAGAGCTTGAGAACTTGAATCCTTGCCCTTGCTAACCTAATGTTTTCTTGTGTGTGATGTGTTTGATGTTTTAGATTCTATCTCGTTATGGTAAGATCGAGAGGACGGCCTAGAGCGGGTGACCAGGCACTCGTGGATGTGCCTCATGTTCCTCTTGCTCCCGATGGTAATGGAGTGGGTGGTGAAGGTAATGTGCCTTAGGCCGGTGCGCAAGTTAGAGGTGATGGTAATAGACCTCAGGCTGGCACAAATGTTGGGGGTAATGGAGCTCAGGCGGGTCAGGGTCCGACAGGTGCAGACATGACACATTTGATTCAGACTATAGCTGGAGCTTTTCAGACAGCTTTGGCAAGTATGCAAGCTGCAGCACCACCTCAGGGTGCGGAGACAAGTTTACCCCTTGAGAGACCTCGTAGTTTGAGCGGAGTTGAGTTCCGTGGTTTGACTCCCGAGGGTTCAGAGGCTTGGCTCAAGAGTACTACACGTATCTTGGATCAGATGGAGTGCTCCGACACTCGTAAGTTGGGTTGTGTTGTCTCCTTGCTTCAGGGAGATGTGTATGCTTGGTGGACCACTGTTACTTTGGGTATGGTAGAGGCGGATGTCACTTGGGAATTCTTCAAAAATGACATTAAGAAGAAGTATCTCGGAGTCTGATATCATGATGAGAAGAAGAGGGAGTTTTTGGCCTTGGTTCAAGGTAGCAAGACGGTGTTTGAGTATGAGGTTTAGTTTGTGAGGTTGAGCCAGTATGCTCCCGAGTTGGTTCCCAATGAGAGGGAACGGTGTGAGCGTTTTCGTTATGGGTTGACTAGAGATGTGAAGACTTATATGTTTGCCTCTGACTACACTGAGTTTGATGTTTTGGTCTCTAGGGCCAAGGATATTGAGCAGAACTTAGGCTTTAGTGCTCGTGCTAGTGGGTCCGATTCTGGGAAGAGACATGTGGATTGTGACAGAGATCATGCCAAGAGGCATAGAGATAGGAGGTATCAGCCCGATTTGAGGCATAGGGGCGGTAACCATGGACGGGGCCATCAGGGCCAAAGAGCTGTTGTTCACACTCCTGAGTGCACTAGATGGGGGAGACGCCATCAGGGCGAGTGTATGGGTACCTTTGTGGTATGTTGGAACTGTGGTTCCCGAGATCATCTGAGGCGTAACTGCATACACCCAGCTAGGGACGGACCGGCTCCAACTAGGGGTTTTGAGCATCAGAGAGGCCGTGGGCGCGGTCGTGGTAATTTTCAGCCGAGGAACGATGGTCAGAGGAACTTAGCTCATTTAGTGGCAGTTCAGCCCGCGGGTGGAGGATCGGCTAGGGTGTATGCGCAGTGAGAGGCTGGGAATGACACATATGTCGTCGTAGGTAATTTCTCGTTACAGTCCTTGACTTTTCTTTCTTTGATAGATTTAGGTTCGACACATTCATATATTTTGGGTGAACATGCAAGGTCCCTAGGTCTACCGTATGAGTGGTTAGAGGTAGGTGTAAATATTACTAGTTCTTTCAGTGATACAGTGGTAGTTAGGAAGATGTATAGGAGGTGTCCCTTGATGGTTCAGGGCCACGTGTTTTCGGTGGACATGATGGAATTACCGTTCTATGGTTTTGATGTGATTTTGGGCATGGATTGGCTCGTACAGCATAGAGCTGGGGTAGACTTTGAGACCAAGAGAGTCTCCTTGAGGCTTACGAATGATTTCGAAGTTGTAGTGGTGGGCGAGAACATTAAGTTCTTGTCCAATGTTGTTTCTTCTTTAGAAGCTCAAAGATTGATGGATTCGGGTTGTCAGTCGTACTTGGCTTATGCGATGAATCTGAATATGAGTGAGGTTAGATCGTAAGACATCAGGACAGTTTGTGATTTTCCAAATGTTTTTTCGAAAGAATTGCCGGGTTTGCCTTCAGATAGAGAAGTTGAGTTTGCTATTGAGACGTATTCCGATTCTGCACCCGTGTCTATCGGTCCTTATAGAATAGCACCTAAAGAGTTGAAAGAGTTAAAGACACAGCTTCAGGAGTTGTCAGATAGAGGTTTCATTAGGCCTAGTATTTCTCTGTGGGGGTGCTCCGGTTCTGCTTGTGAAGAAAAAGGAAAGTAGTATGAGGATGTGTATAGATTATATGCAGTTGAACAAGGTAACAGTGAAGAACAAGTATCCTTTGCCTCAGATAGATGACTTGCTTGATTAGTTGAGAGGTGCTTCAGTGTTTTCGAAGATTGATTTAAGATCTGGTTACTATCAGTTGAAAGTGAAAGATGTGGACATACCAAAGACAACTTTCCATAATGTTATGGGCACTATGAGTTCTTGGTAATGCCTTTCAGTTTGACTAATGCTCCAGCTGCATTTATGGATATGATGAACCGAGTGTTCCACTAGTTTTTGGATATGTTTGTGGTAGTGTTCATAGATGATATCTTAGTGTACTCTAGGACCGAAGAAGAGCATGATGAGCATTTGCGGCTAGTACTTCAGACTTTGCTTGAAAATCAGTTGTATGCCAAGTTGAGTAAGTGCGAGTTTTGGATTAGGGAGGTAGTCTTCCTAGGTTATGTGATCTTGGCCAATGGGATTAGTGTGGATCCTAAGAAGATAGAAGCCATAGTGAGTTGGAAACAACCGAAGTCAGTGACAGAAATCCGTTGTTTCCTAGGTTTGGCAGGGTATTATCGAAGATTTGTTGAAGGGTTTTCGAAGATTGCGGCACCTTTGACTAAATTGCTTCAGAAGAATGTTCCGTATGAATGGTCGGATGCAAGACAACAAGCGTTTGAGAAGTTGAAGAAAGCTTTGACCGAAGCTCCTATTTTGATTCAGCCTGAACCGGGAAAAGAGTTTGTGATTTACAGTGATGCCTCGTATGTAGGTTTAGGTTGTGTGCTTATTCAAGAAGGTAAGGTTGTAGCTTATGCTTCGAGACAGATGAAGGTTCACGAGAAGAACTATCCCACCCACGATATAGAGTTAGCCGCAGTAGTGTTTGCTTTGAAGATTTGGAGACACCATCTTTATTGTGAGAAGTGCACCGTTTATACCGACCACAAGAGTTTGAAGTACTTGATGACTCAGAGAGAGTTGAACCTTAGGCAGCGTAGGTGGTTATAACATCTCAAGGACTATGACCTTACGATAGAATATCATCCGGGTAAGGCAAACGTAGTGGCCGATGCTTTGAGTAGAAAAGTGGCAGTTGAGTTGCGAACCATGTTTGCGAGATTGAGTGTGTCAAATGATGGCGGTTTGATAGCCGAGTTACAAGTTAAACCTTTGTTGGCTCAGTTGATTCGAGAGAAACAGTTACAAGACAAGTCTTTGGCACCTCACATGCAAGATATAGCCGAGGGTAGGCCTACAAATTTTTGTTTTGGTGAGAACGAGATCCTATGTTTCAAGGATAAGATAGTTGTTTCGGAAGATTCCGAGTTGAGGCGTATTATCTTGAATGAAGCACATAACAGCCCTTTTGCTTTATATCTGGGTAGTACGAAGATGTACCGTAGGCTAAAAGAAGAGTACTATTCGGTTGGGTTGAAGAAAGATGTGGCTGAGTTTGTGAGTAAGTGTATGGTATGTCAGCGAGTTAAGGCCGAACATCAGTTTCCTTCAAGTTTGTTACAGCCGTTAAAGATTCAGGAATGGAAGTGGGAACGTATCACCATGGATTTTGTGTCGGGTTTACCATTGACTCCTTCGAAGAAAAATTCAGTGTGGGTGATAGTCGATAGATTTACTAAGTGTGCCCATTTCATACTTGTTCATACTACCTACACCTTAGATAAGTTGGCCTACTTGTACATTAGTGAGATAATGAGATTGCATGGGGTACCAAAATCGATTGTATCGGATCGAGATCCGAGGTTTACAACTAGATTTTGGGAATGTTTGCATCGTGCCTTGGGTACTTGGTTGAACTTCAGTACTTCCTATCATTGGCAGTCAGATGGTTAGTCAGAGACAGTTATTCAGGTGTTGGAGGACATGTTGAGGTATTGCATCATCGACTTCCAGGGTTCTTGGGAGAAGCATCTATCGTTAGTAGAGTTTGTATACAATAACAGTTGTCAGGCTAGTATTCAAACGGCACCGTATGAGGCTCTGTATGGTAGGAAATGTAAAACACCTATTTGTTGGGCCGAGGCCGGGCAGAAGCTTGTACCTATGCCCGACTTGCTTAAGGGCACTACCGAGAAGGTAAAACTGATATGTGATCGCTTGAAGGCAGCTTCAGACCGACAGAAGTCGTATGCCAATTTGAAGAGAAAAGAGATAGAGTATGCAGTAGGCGAGAAAGTGTTTTTGAAAGTCTCACCTTGGAAGAAGGTGATGAAGTTTGGTAGGAAAGGTAAGTTGAGTCCGAGATTCATTGGACCTTACGAGGTAGTTGAGAGGATCGGTCCCGTTGCGTATAGATTGAGACTCCCGACCGAGTTAGAGAAGATTCACGACGTGTTCCACTTTTCTATGCTTCGGAATTATAAATCGGATTCGTCTCAACTTGTCATATGATGAGGAGCCGGTTGAGATTCTTGCTTCGAACAAGAAAGTGTTGCACGGAAGGTCTATCGAATTAGTCAAGGTTTTGTGGAGACACCGAGGGGTGGAAGAGGTTACTTGGAAGAGGAAGGAAGACATGGAGAAACAATTTCCGTATCTTTTTCCGTTAGGTAATTTCGGGGATGAAATTCCTTAAGTGGGGGAGAGTTGTAACGCCCCGGTTTAGGGCCCGAGAGTTTATCGATCTTGATCTAGGATTAGTTCGGGTTAAATTAGATTAAAATGCTAATTTTATAAAAAGATGCCACTATTTACAGAAATGTCATTAATGAAGTTTGAAAGGGGAATTTGGAATTTGATAGACATCTTCATTTTCAAAAGAACTAAAACCTAAAAAGCTTTAAACTTTCTCCCTAAAAGCTCTCCATCAACTTTTCCCTTGGCTCAAAGGTTCTCGGAAGATTTTCAAAGGTAAACATCACTTTTGAATTGGTTTTAATTATTGAATCCTACCTTTTCGAAAATCTAGAAAAGCATTGGTTTTTTTTCAACTTAGGGTTTCAAAGTTTTGATGGAAAAGAGAGATTTGTGAAATTTTTGTAGGGGTTTTCAATGGGTTCTTGGAGGAGAGTTTTTAAACTACTTTTGGTTGCTAAATAATGTTAATAAGTGGCTTAAACCTATAAAACCCGAAACTAGGGCAGTGGGTGATTTTTGGAGGTGAAAAAGTGGTATTTTTGGCTTGGTTTTGAGGTAAAACGTGGGATGGAAGTATACGGACCTAGGATGGGTGTGTTTAGATAATTTTGATGTGTTTTTGATGTTTAATTTGATGGGAATGTGCTGAGCTTTGCTTAAGAACGGGTTTGATGATGTTTCGATGGATTTCGGCTTTGTTTTGATTGAGTAAATGTGTCGGTTAATAGGATGTTGCTACTCAGTGAATTTATGGAAGAATAGGGGAGTAATACATTGTTTTTGGTTGATGAGAAACAAGGGAAACGAGTTCGGGTACTTTGGGCGCGATACCGGATTTTACGGAGGCTTGACAATGGTGTTTCGGCTTTCGTTGGGCTTAATCGGTGAGTGGAAACTGTTTTGAGACTTTAATTGCGTTCAATGAAGGTTGTTGGGGTTTGGGTGGAGTCTTAGAGACTAATCTAGACCCGAGTGTAAGTTTATCTACTCTCTCTTGTTTGGTTGATTTTGGGCGTTCTCAATTATGTTTGTTATGGTGTGTTTTGGATTGTTTTTACTCTCCGTTTAATGTTGTTGTGTAGTCGTTGTTGGTATCGAGCCTCACGTGATAAAATCAAGTAGAAATGTCATTTTCATAATTTTATACTATTATCGACTAAACACACAAAACAACAGTAAATAATACGCATTACTTTCGGTAGACCTATAATATCACCTCTAAAAATATCGACTCGATCACATTCATGAAACTCAACGATGTAGATAAACAAGCATTTTAGTAACTAAAACGAATAACATAAATTATTCTTTCAAAAGAACCTAAAACATACAAATTCCAGTGCAATATGTTGTTAAGCACACACACACGTAAATAAATAAATCTCATAACAAACTGTAATCATTTTGATCACCAATTACACTAATTAGAGATTTTAAAGCCTAAATCGTAAAAAAATAAGATTAACTTTTTTTTGAATACGCTGGTGTAATTATAAGATAGTATATGTTAAATTTTCTTAGCCTTTTAATAATTCACACATACCGTGCACATATAGTGCTCGAACCGGGCTCACATAGATGAAATATATCATACTTTATCACTAGGACCACTCTACGGGTTCAATTAAGATTAACTTTTAAGAATTAAACAAAACTTAAAAAATTCATAATTATTACGAAATTAAACATGCATTTAATCATTAATAGTGACAACATATGAAGTGACCATTATTATTTGACATCTTTTTGATAATAAAATCGTTTGTCACTTTAACTTTTATGTTTTGTTGAACAAAAAAAAACTTTGTTTTAAAAATTTATTACTAATATAACAACAAATATTTATAATACATGACATAATCTTGAATGTGTATAAATGTATATTAATTGAGAAAGCACATTTGGTCGGTTGGTCAAGCTGCTCATATTTGTTATCTCATATTTTCTTAGGTCATGGATTCTAGAAACACAATGAGCACTCCCCTTCCTTCCCCATAGAGTCCCACATTCCCATCCCTCTAGGTAGGATTAGAATTAGAATTAAGATTTGTCAAAAAAAATTAATTAATTGATTAATTAATTAATTAAAATGAATAAAAGAGTATAGAAAATGAATAAATAGAAATATATATATATATATAACATATTTTTAAATTATCCGGCTCATATTATTTTTTTTTAATTTTTTCAACCTCTTGTCATGTTTTAGTAATAAATATATTTAAATGTTTTAGGATTGACTGTCACACCCCAAACTGTGAGTTAATTGTTTACGAGAGACTTTAGAAATGTGAAATTTAGGATCAAATTTAAAAAAAAAATGAAAATTTTGAATGAATTGAATAATCTGGAAATTTGGGGTAAAAGTCAGAAAGGCCGGAAGTTTTGGGCTTTTCGTGAAATCCTAAATAATTCAGAGTCCTTCTCAACAATTTAGCCATTTAAGTTAAAGTTGTTTTTTATTCATCTTCTCCCTAAACCATTGTTGATTTCCCCCCTCACTCTCTAATGTCGCAAGGCCTCCTTTCCCGAAAGCTCCCCGACCGATTCTTCTTTCCTAAAGGGTGTCTTCTTCTGCACCCGAACGTAGTCTAATCTCTATCCAGTCACCGCTCCTCAAACCTAGCGCGTTGCGCCATCCAGCAACCCTATCGTGATTGGGTTGTCGTCCTAGAAACCCCAAACACATCATTGTCAATTGTTAACTCTCCGCTTATCCTGTCACTCATTCTGTCAAACTCGACTATTGACTGTAATAGCGTTGCCACTCTTGCTACCGTTTGGAATCGTATTTGCAATCTCACGTTAGCCTTGACCCTCTCATTGTTCGGGTTAGTGACTCATCAATTTAGTATTAATTCAACTATTCAAGTATTACAAAGAACCTTAATTGTCAAGGTTGCATCAACGTGTGAGTTTAAATTGTATTTTAGATTTTTTTACTTTTAAATATGGATTATTTCTATCTCAAGGGACTATTACTATGCTTTACGTGGGGCTTTGATGGTTGGGCCTTGGGCTGAAAAGTGTAAGATCCAAATTGAAATTTAGGTGAAGAGAATTATCATCTATTTGATATGTATTGCTTAGTAGGGATTCTCGTTTCCAGGGGAAAAAAAGCTCTCTGGGTATAGGCGTTTTATGTTTATTGAATTCATTGCCAATGTCACTTGGGTATCATCTATTTGATGGTTGCAGTTTGCTTATGTTGAGTTGGGTGGTGTAGTGGGTGTTGAGGCGTTTAAGGACTGTTATTGTGTAATCGTGTGATTCACGATGGTGGTGGCTTGATCTCAACATTCGTATTTCATAGGTTATTGCTAGTTTGGTTGTTAATCTTTAGTTTTGTTTGTATTAGGGGAAGGACTTTTTCTTCGGAGTAGAGTTAATTGTCGTTCCGTTGGGGTTTTTGAGCTGATGAAGTTTATTTCTTGTTTCGGCCTTATGGTCTCTAACCTTGTAATCTCGTTTTGAGGTTGCTATCATATTAATAAAATATTTCAGCTTAGCAAAAATTATTTTTAATAGGCAAAATGACATTTAATGTATACAAGGGACTCTACATAATTTTTAATTATACTTAAGTGGTTATAGTTAGTATCTTGGGTAAAGTACACATACGGTCACTGAACTTTGGTAAAAAAAAAACAAAATGGTAATCAAACTTTCAAAAATCACGAAATGGCAATTAAACTTTATGTTTTGTAACAAAATTGTAACTAGACGTTAAATCCGTTAAAGTGTCTGTTATAAAACTTGGTATAATAACACATTTAGTCCTTCATATTTATACATTCAATCAATTTAGTCCTAATTCGAAACAATTCACTAAATTTAGCGCTCGTTATTTATGCAGTCTTTCAATTTGGTCCTTAAAGCAAAATTCCTCGTTTAATAACTCAAATATTTAAATCATTTTTTCTTTTAAATCACATGGAATATTTAAAGTAAAATTCCTCATTTAATCTCACATTATTGAGGTGATTTCTTCATTTGTTGCTTGTTACTTATCTGAGTTTTTTGTGGCAGCGCCTGTACGGACGTCGAGTGATCAACCTTATAGGCTGCAGAAGTTCAAATTGCGCTTGTTCTACTCCTCGGATGTTTGGCAACCGAATCTGGAGGTAATTTCTAATTTTCAATTGGTATGAATTGAAATTAGTACTAGTTAAGCTGGAAGCTACCTGGAACAATTTCTGTCGGCATTGATTCGTGAGATTTGGTCGAGTATTTTAGCATTGGAATAATGGAATCTGTATTTTAGATTATTTGATTTGAGGGTTGGTTTTAATTGCAACATAAACTGACGAGGGAAGTTGATGGGGTTTTGGAACCAAGTTGGTGGATTTGAGCTACGTAGTTCGCGTTCAATTTCAATTATGTTATAATATTCATATTCAGTTTTTTATTTTCTTTTTTGTTTTGAAACTAAATTTCGATTTTCTAGGTAGCAAAAGAGAGGCTAAAGCAGGTTATTACCCATGAGGGAGAGAATTTTTCTTGAATCTTCAGAACTTAATGAATATGAATATTTTAAAAAATATATAAAAAATTATTTTTTAAAATGTGAGACTTTTTAATAATTTTTAGGGGAAATTCACAAATATAAAAAAATTAGAGCTTAATGAGATTTTTTACAAATTTTGAGGGAGTCTAATTAAATTTTCAAAAATATTTTATGGACCTAATACAATATTTTTAAACTTTTGGGGTGCCAAAAAGTGCCCACTGGCTATACACACCACCCACCCCTGTTGAACATGCTTAGAATTTGTACATGAAAATGAGAAGGAAAACAACACTATCTCGTAAAAAAAACACCGATATTAAGGCAGGGTGAAAATGTAGTTAAGAAAATGAACATGTACGGAGTTAGAAATGAAAAATAAGAAGACAAAATTTAAAGTTATAAAACAAATAGGATATGATGTTTAAATAAGTTAAAATTGAGGGTCCAAATAAATAAATATTTTTATATAGTTTTAAGTATATTTATTTACCAAAATATATATGTTTCGCTTTATAAGTGCACGCACTTACGGTAGACGCATTTTCATATTTCGATGTGAATTAAAAGAAAAAAATGATTTAAAATATTTAAATATTTCGAGTTATTCGAGTTGACGCGTCATATCTTAAGATAGAGATGAGCGTTCGATTGAGTCGAGTTAAAAAATTTCGAGTTATTCGAGTTGACGCGTCATATTTTACAACTCAAACTTTATTTGAATTTTTTTCGATTCGAGTCGAGTCGAGCTTTCGAGTTCCTATAAAAATTTAATTGTAATTATTTATCATGTTAGCATACTTTGGAATTTTGCTTTAAGAACCAAATTGAAAGAATGCGTAAATAACAAGGGCTAAATTTAGCGAATTGTTTCAAATTAGGACTACATTGATTGAATATATAAATATGAAGGACTAAATATGTTATTATACCAAGTTTTATAACAGACACTTAACGAGATTTAACGTCTAGTTACCATTTTGTTATAAAACATAAAGTTTAATTGTCATTTTGTGATTTTTAAAAGTCTAAAATTAAAACTTAAAATTCAAATCTAAATGCAATCTGATTGCAAGCACGTGCGAATTATTTACAATGAAACTAAAAATATGACCATGTCGTTTCGTCACTTATAAGTTCAAGTTAATGCATTATTCGTGACGAAAAGAATTATTAATAACGAAATCTTATATAATTTGGTGACGTAACTAGTTGTCATCGAACATATATTATAAAGTGACGTTATGTATTATCGTCCTTCATACTACTATTAGGTGACGATATACTATGTCATTAACAATGTGACGATATTTTTTCGTCACTTATACAATAATTTTTTTGTATTATTGGTGACGATACGAATGATTAATGATGAAATTTTATATCATTTGATGACGTAAATAGTTGTCACTAAATACAAATTGTAAGGTGACGTTATACAATAACATCACTATATTCCCGACAATACGTGACGAAACCAAGTACATTGTCATGGTAGACATTTAGCGACGCACCTAGCGTGATGAACATCGTGACATCAAGTTTTTCGTCACAAAATACAAATGGTGACGTAAATGTAAGTTTTTGTGACAATATTTTAGATGCCACTAATAAACAAAATTGTTGTACTGCCTATAAAATTCTAAGATGGACGAACTTAAAAAATTTATAGAAAATATTTACAAATTTTTAAAACATTTTCGAAATCATATGCAAATTTCAAATTTTAGGAGTCGATCGTCCCCTTCAACCCCTCGGTCCAACCTGAATTTATGCATATTAAGATGGAATTAAATCCCAAAACCAACAACAATACAAAGATCCTAAAGAACCCATAAATATAAATTAAAAGCAAAATAAATACATTTCGTAAGTTTGGGGTCGCGAATTTAACCACCATCTTAGTACATGCAGTAGCACTAGCTGTGGGGTTCTTAACCAAACGAAATGCTTTTTGCATATTGAATATGTAGACTTAAGATGAAATTGACTGGATGGGTAAATGTTGAAGGTTGAAAATTTTAAAACCAGGATTAAATCGTCATAAGGTATAAATTTTGAGGACTAAATACATTACTGGGTAAACTACTGAAATGACCACTTACATTTAGTAAGTGTACACTTTTGGTAATCGATTTCAAAAAATGAACGTTATGGACACTTACGCTTTCGTTGTGTAAATTTATGGTCACACGAACGTTTCTTATTGTTAAACGTTAACGAAAATCTGATCTATCATGGGTAAAAATAGGATAAACACTGAAATGGTCACTTATGTTTAGTAATTGTATACTTTTGGTCACTGATTTCAAAAATTGAACTTTGTGGTCACTTAGGTTTTCGTTGTATATCTCTCAACATTTATTTATCTTCTCACATAATAAAATATAAATATCATATATATATCTCATATATTTCTTCTTTTTTTCCTTTTTCTTTTTTTTTGTAGCGAGGGATAACGATCAATGAATGCACTCTAGACCTTGAGAAGTAAGATGTTATGCAACGAACCCCTAGAAAGTACTTCATTGTAACGACACACACTCATGCAGCGACAACCTTTGGCCATATTCATTTTTCTAGCGCATGTAGAGGAGTGTTCCCCCTTAAAGCTACTTTATTTTTTCTTGCACACACATTAGATGGCCTTTTATTTATACTTAATAAGAAATACATACAAACATACATACACACAAACGCGTGCGCGCGCACACACACACCCATATATATATATAACACATGCTGAAACAGGAGAAAGTCATCAAAAATCAAAGGAATGATGCAAGATATTCTCTAATTAAACCAATATATATATCAATCCAGAGTTAAGAAATGCAATTATCCATCATGTATATCTAAAAAACTCATCAATGATTAGAATAATTCAAGATTTACACATCGAATACAAGCAAAATATTTTTCAAAACAAAGGGAACCTTGCATTTACTTAGAATTTTTTTTTGAAAATTTTGAAATGGGGGTGCATTTCAACTCCTAGGCGTATACCCCCAAACCCAAAGGTTGCATTGTCCACAATGCAAAAGAAAACAAAATGGAATGATAGAATGCAATGACAAAATGCAATAACAAAATGTAGTTACAATGATGAATGTAATATTATAACAACTACATGCTTTTACAATGAAAATGCAAATGTAATGACAATACGGAAATACAAAATGAAATTACACTAGATGGAATGCATGTCTACTAAAACAAAACCAAACTAAATCAATTCTTGGGCTCATGTGAGGAGGAGGTGGAGCGTCTCTTCTCCTTCTTGTTCCTCTTCTCTTCCTTTCTCCTCTTCTTATTCTTCTCCTTGGACTTGGAGTGCTTCTTTTATTTTCCTTTTTAGGAAGAGATGTATCTTCATCATCTTGTTAAGCTTCTTCATCTTTTTCTGGCTCCTCTTCCACTTTGGTATCATCGGCCGCATTTGCAGATAAAATGAACTGTGGTGTTGCCTTGTAGAGTACCATTGCAAGAGGGTTTACATCTTTTTCATCTACTGTGGTCACAACTTTCTTCGGTTTCAATGTAGTGGCTCAAACTTAGGTCTTTTGGGGGGTTGCATCCACACTCTTTGGGGCAACTGAATCTTTCTCAACGATTTTCTTAATGGTGTTATCTCAATATAAAAAATATCCTCTTCATTCTCATCAACGTCCTCAACAAGGACTTCATCTTCCTCAACAACAGTGGGCATTGCATTAACATCTGTAGGGATGCTCAAATTGATCAAACAATCCCTAATGATCGTACTCGATTCCTCCTCTCGTGGTGGGTCACCATCTTCTCTGACATTGTCAGCCTTGCAATCTAGAATAATGAAATCAGCTGGGAAAACAAACTTGTCCACATGAACAAGCACATCCTTGATTTGACCATTCAGATGAGTCAAAGATCTATCAGCCAATTGTAATGTGACTGCAGCGGGCTTCATTTTAACTATGCGTAACTTTTGAAAAGTAGATAGAGACATTAAATTGATACTAACCCCCAAATCACAAAGAGCTTTACTAAAGTAATAATTACCAATCGAGTAGGGAATGATGAAGCTTCATGAATCCCTCATCTTTCTTGGTAGAGGTGTAGATATTAATGCATTGCATTCCTTAGTGAGCGCAATGGTTTCCATTGCATTGAGCTTCTTCTTCTTCGACAGGATATCCTTCAGGAACTTTGCATAATTTGGAATCTTTGTAAGAGGATTAATCAAAGGAATTTGAACTGTAAGTTGTTGCAAAGTATCATAAAACAATTGAAATTGATTGTCCGACTCAATATTCTAAAATCGTTGAGGAAAAGGTTGGAAGTGTACGTGTTGGGCCATTGGAGGATTAAATCAACTAAAAAATTGGCAAGCAAGATGCACCAAAATTCCATAGTTTTGCCGCCAAAGACCCTCCTTCAGGGGTTGTCATTAGACCATGATGTTCTCAATTTCACTGAAAACCCACACTCACACGTCGGAAATAAAATGGGTTCCTTCATCCCACCATCCCAATTGCTTATTCTTGTTGTTGCCCTTCGCCCATTTCCTTCCATTTACTCTCGACAAATTGAAGCATAAACTGTATAGAGAAAGAATGGATTAGGGATTGTAAAACCTAAAAATTCAGGGGCCGATATGATTAAATGGGTGATTTGTAAAATAACATTGTTTTTGTAACGGCCGAGTTTAAGGCCAGGGAGATAATCGGGTTTGGTTAAACCGATTGGGTTTAACTAATTTCGGGGAACCATTTTTAATAAACAACTTTAAGGATTTTAAAGAAAAAGGGTAAAAAGAGAATTTTGAAATTAAGAAGGATTTTTGAAAATAGCCATCATCTTCCTAAAACCCATTTTCATGTTATCTTCCCCAAAACACCATTTTCACTATCCAAGCAAGCTTTCAAGGTAATTTTTTTCTTGTTTTGATTTTCTCTTCCTTAAGCTAGTTGTTGATGAAATCTTTCTTTAAATCATTGTTTAAGTTTGTTTCCAAAATGCTTTATGTTGGAAAAAGAAGAAAACGAGGGTATTTTCGCTGGGTTGTTTGATGCTAGGTTTAAAAGTGTTTTTAACTTTGCTTTGATGTTCAAATAATGTTGGGATAATGGCTTAATAATGGGAAATCCGAAACTAGCAAAAAGAAGAGGTTTTTGGAGTTGAAAATTTGGGTTTTTGGTTTGTTCTTGTGAAGACCTTTGGGCTGATGGTTCCTAGACATTGGGAAAGTATTTTGGATGTTGAAAGGTGTGGTTTGGATGGTAATTTCGTTGGGTTTTGGCCGCTAGTTGGTTTAAGTCGTTTTGACAATGTTTCCAAGTGTTTTCGGTTGTGAATCGATTGGTTTTGATGATAGATATTGAGTTTCTATGTTGCTGCAAGTTTGGGGGCTTGAATTGGGTCTAATACTCCATTATTGAATTGGTTAGAAACAATGAAACAGATTTGGGCTCTTCGGACGCGATACCGGGTGATTTGGGAGCTTGAATCGGTGTTTCGGCTATTGCTTGGGTGTTGGCTGGTGAATGGAAATGTTTTCTAAGCCTTAACTTGGTTAAGGATATGTTTTGGGGGTTTAGATTGAGCTTGATAAGCCAATCTAAGCTCAAGAATAAGTTTTAAGAATTTTAGCCTTTATTTTCGATAAATTCAACTATGTGTTATGAATTATTTCCATAGTGCATGTTTTCCATGAATATCATTGTGTTATGCATATGATTGCTTTAATTGATCCCATGTTGGTTATGGTTGTGACCATAAGAACATGAGGAAAGTGTTGGTTTGGTGGGTTATTGACAATGTGAAATCTTATTACCGGATATAGTTGGTCGACCAATAGGATGAGAGTGCACTCGGGGTAAAAGTCGTGTATGGCCTTAGTAATGCTAGATTCCACTAAGAATGAGTACGGTGATATGAGATTCCATCGGAAGCTATGTTTTACTAGACGAGTGAGTATGGTGATGTGAGATTCCACATGAAGTGTCTAGTGGGTTTGAGAACTATCCGCAAATCCGAGTAAAAGTGTTAAATGTCAATATACCCATGGCGCTCTAAATTCTCATTTTAAGCATGTTATATTGTTCATTTCCACTTATGCTTATGCATGTAGTTGGTTACGTTGTATGTATGATGAGAATGAGCATGAGATGAGCTTGTGGCTTGTGGATGCATTTGGTAAATGCACGAGATGTTAAATTCATGGTTGTTGTGTGTTCAAGCATGAGAGAAATGATTTGGAAATGGTTTTTGGTTTCAAGCAAACTATGGTTTTAAAACTGCATTGTTGTAGCTATTGTTTTGAGAACCACTCACTAAGCATTCTTGCTTACGCTCCTCTTTCCAACAATGTAGATTCGTAGTGTTTTGGTGCAGCCAAGGGAACAAGGGAGTGACCAAGGAGGTCATTTTTTCTCAAGTATGGTTTTCGGCGTAATAACTAGTATATAGCAATGGGATAGGGCCTTTTGTTTTGGAGATGTTGCTAGAACTCCTTGTTGTTTGGGATATGTTGATATGCCTATATAGACTTATAAAGGCTCTTATTATGTTGAAGCATGACTTGTTGTGAGTTTTGGTTGTTTGTTGGATTTTATGCAATGTATGGCTTTCCTTTTGAATCTTGTTATGTTAAGTTTTTCCATGATGTGCTTCTAGCATGTCTTGATGAGTATTATTGGTTGCCTTGAGTTTGTTGAGTGCTGTATGTTGTTGGGATACCTTTCGGTGGTTTCAAATTGGCTGAAACCAGCAAATTCAGTCATTTCAGGCCAACCGTTTCGATACGGTCGAGGTTGTACCGAAACGGGGGACCTGAAAAGGCCTTGGCGTATTGATACGGGTTGGGCGCGTATCGGTACATTTTGCCACTGGAATTTGCGGTTGCGAAACGTTCCAAGGGTGTTTCGATACGAGTTGGCATTTTGAAACCCGCGAGACAGTTTCGATACGCCCGTATCGGTATGGTCTCTGAGCGTATCGGAACGACATCTTGAGGTTGACTTGGGATTTTTGATCGTGTTTTGCTTTTCCGCTGCTAGTCTTTTCACATATGTTTTAAAATGGCATATAGACAAGATTATAATAATAAAAATAATAATTTAGGGTTGCTAATCGGAGTGAAGCCTTAACGGGTTTCTCTTCGGTTTTCCCCGTGTAACCCCTTCGATTCGGCCTGGTGGCTAGGCCAGGTCGAGGGGGTTACATGTGTTGGTATCAGAGCCTAGGTTCGTTGAGTTTCCACAAAGCCGAAAGGTAAGTGAGGTAAGTTTTATTGTGTATGGTTGTTGGTCGTGATGCACGATGATTGTAAGCATGCTGTTGTCACTAAATTTTTACCTCAATTTTAAAAATCTGAAAAAATAAAAAATCCTTTTTCCCTTAAAACAATAAAAGGCTTACCCTTTTTAAATTAAATAAAAAAGCAACAAAACCCATCTTTAAAAAACCATTCTTAAAGCTCATTTCAAGAAAAAAAAAATAAAGCCCATTTTGAAGCCCACTTTTAAAGAAAAGAAAAAATAAGAAAAAATAATTCTAATAATAAATGGAGAAGAAAAAAGAAATAAAATAAAGTGAAGAAATAAAAATTGTGATGAAATAATAAATAATAAGCAGCAAAAACAGCAAAAAAATAATAAATAAAAAGGGAAAAAAAAGCTAAAAAAAAGGGAAGGATCACCCGCACTCACGCGCCTAGCGCGTGTGTCGCACACGCCCGGGTGGTCACCTTCCTATCCCCTGTTCGAACAGCTAACAAGGCAGAGGGGGGGTTTAATCGGCCGACTGCCACAGGCTGCGGAAGCCATCACCGAAGCCGTTGGTCGGCTCCTCACGTCCTCGTCGTCATGACGCCATCGTCACCGCTTCAAGCCGTCGTCGTTCACCTGTAAAATAAGGGGGAAAATATTCAAACCCTAGCTCGAATTTGGGAGAAATTTATCTTCAAATCGGATAAGATTTGAGGGGTTTTGCCAAGAATCAAGCCATGTGTCGAATTTAGGCTCCAATTTGGGGATTAAATCCCGATTTGATTTGAATTTGAAGCTAAAAATCAACTATAAAACCCCCTCAAATGCTTCATTGTTCAACACACAATTGGAAGAAAAACCACTAGAAAAAGGCTTGGGAAAAATCCGAAAAATTCTCTGAATTTTTCAAGAGTTTTGCTGAAAATTTTTTGAGTAGACGTTCGAGTTTGGAGCAATTTTCCGGAGGTGGTTTGGAGCATTCCGAGAAGCCTGGATTCAAGTTCTTCGTTCGTCATTTTTCTCGGTAAATTTTTTATCTTTCTTTTCGTTTATTTTTATGTTGATTTTTATGTTTATTCTTGGATGCATTTTTGGTGTTTGTGTTTGTGTTTGTGTTGTTTGTGAATTTTACGTTGCTTTCTCGAAGTCGGAAAATCGTTCATGATTCTGGTAACGTTTTTTTATTTCAATTTTTGTTTTAAATTTGGTTTGATCTCTAAAAAAATTTGCACGCTTAAAAAGGTTGTTAAGGTTGTTTTGATCTTTAGAAATGTAGAAATAAAATTTTAAGTTGTGTAAATTAAAAATGCAAGAATAAAAATGAATATATGTGGCTAAATTGAAAAAATAAAAATTATGAATTTAATTAGGAAAAATAATAATGTGTGGTGTGAAATAATAAAGGGGCTTGTTTTAAAAAATATAAAAAGATTTTTTATGAAATTTAGTTTTTAATAATAGATGGGCAAAGTGATTTTAAAAGAGAAAAATAATAAAGATGTTTTTTTGTAGGAAAAGGGGAAAATAATAAGTTTTGAACAAAAAAAAATAAAAGGGTTTTAAAGTAAAAGTTTAGGGTCTAGGATAAACATTAATCTTTGAAAAAAAAACTTAAAAGGAAGTTCATTATGAAAAATAAAGTTCATTTTTAAAAAAGGGTCGTTTTAAAAGAAAAACTTAAAAAATAAAAAAAATGAAAATGAGTTTAAAAAGAGAGAAAATTCTTTGTTTTTAAAAAGGAAAATGTAAAGGGTAAAAAAACATATAAAATGAAAAAGGTAAAACTGTAAAAAAAAGGGGTCTTGGTTTAAAAAATAAAAGAAGTAAAAAAGAAATGTTTTTTTAAGGAATAATAAAAGGGTAAAGACTCAAAAAGAATAAAAGTTGCTTGCTTGTCTTGGAAATATGTGAAAACTTAGGATTAGGGACTAAAGCTTATATAGAGACATGTTTGTTGAAAAATGTTCTTCACAAAAAATAAAATACACTTAAGAATACTTAAACTTTAAATTATGAATAAAAGACTTAGACGTTTTTAGGGTTTTTAAATAATCAAAGTTAGAATAAAAAATAAAATGCTCAACGCACCTAAATCTCTTTGTTGTTTGCAAAAGTGAAATTAATTTAATGCGGTGTCTTATCAAACGAGAATGACGGGTTAGCGCCAGAAATGTTGGCGGTGATTAAAGTTTATCTCCCGGGCGATAAGGCCTTAAAATAGACTAATATTCATTAAACAGACAAGTAAACTCGAACCTTTTCGAACTTGCAAATTTTAGTTTTGAAAACAATTTTAAAACCAATTAGGTACCAATTTTGGGCGTCGTGGGGGTGCTAACCTTTCCCCACCATAACCGACCCCCGAACATGTTTTCTAATTTTTCAGACCAAAACCGTTGTTTTATTAAAACAAAACGTTTTATTAAAATAATCCTATTTTAAAAGTGATCCAATCACACTTTTTCCCAAGAAAGATTGGTGGCGACTCTGTTGATTTTTAAAGTGTTTTCCAAAAAAAGTCGAAGCCTCCCTAAAAGGCGGTTGCGACAGCTTGGCGAATCCGCTGGGGACGTGTTTTTATTTTTTAAAAAAATAAAAAGAGAAGAGTGTCAGGCCACAAATTGGTTTTAAATGGTTTTTCAAAAATATATTTTTTTTAAAAATTTAGAATTTGCAAGTTCACAATAGATTCTATTTATTTGTTCGTTTAAATGAATATAATTCTATTTTACGCATTTAAGACTTAATTCCAAGCTCTATTCCCGAGCTTTGTCCCGTTCGTTTAAGTGGGGGGAACACGCTTAGCTCATGTAAGAATATTGATTCTTCGTATGACCTTAGCAAGTACCTTCGGGACTCAATCCTTTTGTCTTCGTAAGGATATTGATTCTTCAAGAAGGCTTCGGTGGTGAGTCCTCCTGATTTGAACTCGATTCGTTTGTAGCCTATAATGGGTGAGAATCGAGGGCCTTGCTACTCTTAGTAGATGACATCAAGGACAGCTCGGGTACCCTTTTAGAACCAAACCAAGTTTGAGAATCTAGAGCATACCCGTAATAGAGCCATGCAGAAAGCCTAGGGTGTTGAGTCGCATGAATAATTCGTGGAGACATGTCCTGAAATGTTGGAATGTTGGCCCATAATTATTATGTAATTTAATTATATTGAATCATTTAGGTTTTGTTTCTGTTTTTTATTTATTTAAAAGATTACCAACCCTTGTCTGTGTGAGATTTGTTTTTGTAGCATATTTATTTGTTACTAACCTCTTTGTGTTGTTTTTGTATCATGTTTATTACTAATCTTTTGTGTGTGAATAGTATATTTATTTATTGCATGCATCCCATATTTGGAAGGGGTTGATTCTGGAAAATTGTTCAAATTATGAATGGAAAGCTCTTTAAAAAGGAGGAGAACTAAGCATGCGGCAATATTGGCGATTGAAGCTGCAACCCTTCGTCAGTACATCAAGCCCGTTGGAGAAGTTGGACCAAGGCTCATATGGCTAGTTGAAAAATTAGGGTGTTAGGCGTTCAAGCAGAAAAAATATCTGTATTTCAAAAAAAAGATGTAATAAAAGCTTTCGAATTTAATAAAGAGTTTCCTTTCGTGAGCTGATTTTCAATGGAATTGATGGCCCTTCAACTACATTCATGCATTTGCACTAGTTTGCTTGCTTCGTTGTTTGCTTTTGTGAATTCGTTTGTGCACACATATACTTGCTTCCATGCATTTTTTTTTGTTTGCATTAAATAATGTTTCAATCACTGCATTCATTCATGTATAATAAAAAGATTAATTTTCGAAAATTGCATTTAAGTAGCAAAAATCCCGCGCAAACACGACTCAATCCATGAACACTGAGGAAAGGTTGACAACTCTGGAATCCAATCAGAAGAGCATTTGTGATAAGCTTATGAAGATGGTAAATAATCTGAAGAAAGAGATTGAGATATCACACTAGAAAACAGTCAGCCAACTCGCAGTCATGCTTGGGTTCAAGGACCCAAAAGCAAGAGAAGACACCAACACTTTCCCGGGGATGGCTTTCGTACAAAAAGAAGTGGCTTCACCTAAAGTCAAGATCTCAGAATCTTCTGCCATACTGAAGACAACACCGACGAGGTTTGCAGCCCCAAGATGCCTGACCTCAATGAAGAAACTGACATGGCAAAGGTCTAGAAGAAATGGGAATACCGCTACAAGAAGCTGGTGGAAATGTTTAAAGTCTATCAAGAAGGAAGCATTTATGGTGGCAAGGATGCTAGAGACTTGAGTCTAGTTTCGGACTTGGTAGCACCTCCAAAGTTCAAGGCCCTTGACTTCGAGAAGTATAATGGAACTACATGCCCATTAGCACACTTGACTATGTAGTGCCAGAAAATGTCACATCACTTAGAAAATGAGAAGTTGTTGATCCACTATTTCCAAGATAGTCTATCTGGGTCTGCTATCTGTTGGTATGCTCAATTGAGTCGGGCCAACATACGCACTTGGAGAGATTTGTCAAAAGCTTTCCTCAAACAGTACGAGTATGTAACACATATGGCCCCAAGCAGGATTGTATTGCAGAATTTGGAACAAAAGCCCAACGAGAGGTTTCGCCAATATGCTCAGAGATGGTGTGATGTGGCAGCCAAGTTCAACCTCCACTGTCGGAAAATGAGGTTACTCCAATGTTTGTGGAGACACTCGATGGACCTTTTTATGACTACATGTTAAATCACGCCATTGAAGGTTTCGTAGTCATGGTCATGAACGGAGAGTTGATATTGGCAACCATCAGAAATGGAAGATTTGAGAGAGAAGAAGATGACAAGGACGAGTGCGTTTAGAGTTTCCTCACGAAGTCGTTGGAGGCAAGATTGGCCGAGATTCGTGTTTTCATGGAATAGTACTCAATTTTCTCTAGACAATAGATATCATGCTTAGAACCAATCCTCTTGCTTTTTCCCGCGAGTATTAGGGATCTTTTGTAAGGACTTCTATGTCAGTTTACTTGTTTCAAGATGCATTTTCTTTTTTTTCTTCAAGTGGCAAACATTTCTCATTTTGTTTCATCCTTTCTTTTTTTGCTTTCTTCATCCAGTTCTTTTCAAGTATACATTTTCTTTGCAGAGTCCTTATTATTGATTGTATGAATGATTAATGAATCTAATCCTGAGATAAAGGGGCAAAAATGTGAGTTCAGGTTTAAAATACATATTTGAGTGAATTTTCCTCTCAGACATTGCTGTTAGGGTCCTTGAATGAAGTGATAACTCTAAAACATCTACCAACTGAAGACTGCTTTTCTTCGACGATATTTGTGTGTGAAATGACATTTGGCATTCTTTCATTTCCATTCACGAATAAGAAAAATCCATTTGTTGTCCCCCTTTGAGCCTGATATTAATTTTCTTGTGATTTAACCCTAACCGAGGATCACTCCCCACACCGGGGGCAAAGAAAATGAAAATTTGTTTGAAAGAAACATGTTAGATTAAGTTGAATGTCCTAAACTCCAAATGAAAAGGACACAAAAAACAAGAAAAAAGGATAGAAAAAGAAAAACAAGAAAAATATAGGAAAAGAAAAAAAAGAAAAAGAGAAAGAAAGAAGAAAGAAGAAGAAAGAAGAAACGAAGAGAAGAGAAGAGAAGAAGAAAAAGAGAAATAAATGAGGAAAAAGAAAGTTGAAGAGTGAAGGAAACTTTGAAACAAATCCTTCAAATGGGACATGTAAAGGAAATGGACTCTAGGGTGAAAACCCAAAATGGGCAGTCTAGAGTGATCCAAATAATGAAAGAAGAAGAGCAGAGATTTCATCAGGAAAGTTGATCCTTGGTTTAATCACCCTTAAAATATGAATTTGAACCTTTATATCCTTTCTTTGGCAACCCGAGCCTAGCCTACATTACAAGACTTAAAAGACCATTTGGATCACACGTGAATATTTGAGAAAAGGAGTTCGTCTTCAGAACACATTCTACCTAATTGAGTTAATCTTTCTTTAGGGACCTCGAGCTTCTAATGTCTGATTGAGATTAG
This sequence comes from Hibiscus trionum, assembly GCA_030270665.1. Lineage (NCBI taxonomy): Eukaryota > Viridiplantae > Streptophyta > Magnoliopsida > Malvales > Malvaceae > Hibiscus > Hibiscus trionum. The sequence continues at coordinate 4,330,501 of BSYR01000050.1, forward strand.
AAAAGTGAGAAAATTTAAATTTGGGGAGCGTGTGAGTAAAAGAGAGCCACCAAAAATAGGGCATTATCCGGTTGATGGATTCTTGAATCATTCATGCTTTGAATTTTGGGGCATCTGACTTTCCCCTTTTTCTTGTGTTTGTCATGACTATTTTCTTGAGATCCCTATTTTTAGCCTTCTCTTGCGTTTGCTATGACCTTTTCCTTTGAATTATCATTTCTAGCCTTTTCTTGCATCTTACAAGTAGGCTGACATAGATTAATGAAAAGCAAAAGATTTCTTGGTATTGATCTTAACTGTAGGAGACCATGAATGAATGTTTTCATCACTTCAGAAAACAATTGAACCTCGGTTTGAATGGGGGCATCACCTTGCATGAGAAGGTAAAAAGAAAAAGAAGAAGCATATGCGTTGAAGAGTGTGAAGTGGGTCGTGTTGTCAAGAAGGATCCACATATAAAAATGAAAAAACGCAGAAGCATGAAAAGAGATAGAATTGCTCTTGATAAGCAAATGATGTCATCAGATTGGGGCAGTCTAGAGGCCCTCAACATTAGTAGGCGCAAGAAGAAGAGATTGAAACGCCGACATCATTCAAAGATATTCAAGGTAGAAATAAGCTTTGTTGCAAGGATTTACACGCAAGCAATTCAAGATGTCCTGCAGGGGAAAGAATTTGAGAACTCACAAGAAGCATTGAAGATGCTTGATAAGGGGCATATGAAGACTTGAAGCATTCAAAACCACACAAGGAAGCTTTTCACTCAACCTTGATGTATCAACTACAATGATGGTAGATCTTGAGACGTTCGCCTACGAAGATCGAATGTTTTCGACAAAGCAAAGGGATATGAAGAATGAGAATGGTGAGGCAATGGCAGTTAAAGAAATATGTCTTTCCAACCAAGAGTACAAGATTATTGGATTAAATGAGCAAAGATCTTATGTTTCCATGAGTCAGAAAATACAGAGAAAAAGTACAACTGCTTATCTGGATTGAGTAAGCAGGCGTGCGGAAAAATTAAATCTGAGAAAAAGAATTTAAAAAGGAAAAAGAAATGAGACATGCATTCATGTTTTAGGCATCCCCAGGGGCATGTACATCATAATTGCATTGAGTATCGCATTTTTCAGGTACACGAAGGACCTTCCAGCAAAAGAGCTCGCTTATTCGTTCTAGCATTTAGAGAATGGAACCCGCTTATTCATCCGAGCATGAGGAGGATTGAACCCTTTTTAGAACCCGCTTATTCATCTAAGCATAAGGAGGATGAAGTTTTTCCAGAAGATTCGCCTAGCCAGGCGTAAAGAAAATAGAGGTTTCTTATTCATCTAAGCATAAGGAGGATGAAGTTTTTTAGAAGATTCGCCTATCCGTTTTGGCGCAACGAAAATAGAGTTCGCTTGTTTATCCAAGCATAAGGAGAATGAAGTTTTCCAGAAGATCTGTTTATCTATTCGAGCACAAGGAGAGTAGAACTCGCTTCTTCATCCAAGCATAAGGAGGATGAAATTTTTCAGAGGTTCGCTTATTCATCCAAGCGTAAGGGGGTGAATTTTTTCCAGAAGATTCGCTTATCCGTTCAGGCGTAAGGAGAATGGAGTCCGCTTATTCATCCAAGCATAAGGAGGATGAAATTTTTTCAGAAGATTCACATATTCGTTCAGGAGGAAAGAGAATGGTTGCTTATTCATCCAAGCATGAGGAGGATGAAACCTTTTGAGGTATTGTTTATTCATCCAAGTATAAGGAAAATGAAATTTTTTGAGGTCTGTTTGCTTATTCATCCAAGCATAAGGAGGATGAAATCGTTTGAAGTCCGTCTGCTTATTCATCCAAGAATAAGGAGGATGGAGTTTTCAGAAGAATTTGCATGTTTGAGTATCTAGGAGAATAGAATCCAACTCAACAAATTGGGCACTTGGGAGAATAGAACCCAGCTCAGCTATTCGAGCGTAAGGAGAATAGAATTGGCCTATTTGTTTGAGCATGGAACCCAGCTCAACTATTCGGGCATTTGGGAGAATAGAACCCAGCTTAGCTATTCGAGCGTAAGGAGAATAGAATCGGCCTATCCATTCAAGGATTTGGAGATTGGAATCCGCTCATCTATTCGGGCAAAAGGAGAATAGAACAAGCCTATCCATTCGGGCGTTTGGAGATTGGAATCTGCTCATCTATTCGGGCAAAAGGAGAATAAAACAAGCCTATCCGTTCGGGCATTTAGAGAATGGAGCCAATTTGGAAAGTCGGTGAAAATTAATGCCTTTTGGTCTTTACTTTATCTCTGTTACACAAAGATAAGCAAAGAGGGGCAGCTGTTGTCACTAAATTTTCACCTCAATTTTAAAAATCCGAAAAAAATAAAAAAAAAAATCATTTTTCCGTTAAAATAATAAAAGCCCTACCCTTTTTAATTTAATAAAAAAAAGCAACAAACCCCATCTTTAAAAAACCATTCTTAAAGCCCATTTCAAGAAAAAAAAAACAAAGCCCATTTTGAAGCCCACTTTTAAAGAAAAGAAAAAAGAGAAAAATAATTCTAATATTAAATGGAGAAGAAAAAAGGAAATAAAATAAAGTGAAGAAATAACAATTGTGATGAAATAATAAATAATAAGCAGCAAAAACAACAACAAAAATAGCAAAAAAATAATAAATAAAAAGGAAAAAAAGCTAAAAAAAGGAAGGACCACCCACACTCACGCGTCTGGCGCGTGTGCCGCACGCGCGCGGGTGGTCACCTTCCTCTCCCTTGTTTGAACAGCTAACAAGGCAGAGGGGGGGTTTGACCGGCCGACCACCACAAGTCGCGGCAGCCGTCACCGAAGCCGCCAGTTGACTCCTCACGTCCTCGCCGTCACGACGCCACCGTCACCGCTTCAAGTCATCGTCGTTCACCTGCAAAAATAAGGGGAAAAGATTCAAACCCTAGCTCGAATTTGGGAGAAATTTATCTTAAAATCTGAACCAAATCGAATAGGATTTGAGGGGTTTTGTGAGAATCAAGCCATATGTCGGATTTAGGATCCAATTTGGGGATTAAATCTTGATTTGTCTTGAATTTGAAGCTAAAAATCAACTATAAAACCCCCCAAATGCTTCATTGTTAACACACATTTGGAAGAAAAACCACTAGAAAAAGGCTTGGGAAAAATCTGAAATATTCTCTGAATTTTTCAAGAGTTTTGCTAGAAATTTTTGGAGTAGAAGTTCGTGTTTGGAGCAATTTCCCGAAGGTGGTTTGGAGCATTCCAAGAAGCTTGGATTCGAGTTCTTCGTTCGTCATTTTACTCAAAAAAAATTCTATCTTTCTTTTCGTTCATTTTTATGTCGATTTTTATGTTTATTCTTGGATGAATTTTTGGTGTTTGTGTTTGTGTTGTTTGTGAATTTTAGGTTGCTTTCTCGAAGTCGGAAAATCGTTCACGATTCCGGTAACTTTTTTTATTTAAATTTTCGTTTTAAATTTGGTGTGATCTCTAAAAAAATTTGCATGCTTAAAAATGTTTTTAAGGTTGTTTTGATCTTTAGAAATGTAGAAATAAATTTTTAAGGTGTTTAAATTAAAAATGCAAGAATAAAAATAAATAAATGTGGTTAAATTGAAAAACTAAAAATTAGGGATTTAATTAGGAAAAATAATAACGTGTGGTGTGAAATAATAAAGAGGCTTGTTTTAAAAAAATATAAAAAGATTTTTTATGAAATTTAGTTTTTAATAATAGATGGGAAAAGTGATTTTAAAAGAGAAATATAATAAAGATGTTTTTTTGTAGGAAAAAGGGAAAATAATAAGTTTTCAACAAAAAAGAAAATAAAAGGGTTTTAAAGTAAAAGTTTAGGGTCTAGGATAAAAATTAATCTTTGAAAAAAAACTTAAAAGGAATTTGATTAGGAAAAATAAAGTTCATTTTTAAAAAGGGGTCGTTTTAAAAGAAAAACTTAAAAATGGAAAAAATGAAAATGAATTTAAAAAGAGAGAAAATTCTTTGTTTTGAAAAAGTACAATATAAAGGGTAAAAAACATATAAAATGAAAAAGGTAAAAATGTAAAAAAGGGGTCTTGGTTTAAAAAATAAAAGAAGTAAAAAAGAAATAAGTTTTTTTAAGGAATAATAAAAGGGTAAAGACTCAAAAAGAATAAAAGTTGCTTGCTTGTCTTAGAAATATGTGAAAACTTAGGATTAGGGACTAACGCTTGGATAGAGACGTGTTTGTTGAAAAATGTTTTTCACAAAAAAATAAAATACACTTAAGCATACCTAAACTTTAAATTAGGAATAAAACACTTAGACGTTTTTAGGGTTTTAAAATAATCAAACTTGGAATAAAAAATAAAATGATCAACAGACCTAAATCTCTTTGTTGTTTGTAAAAGTGAAATTAATTTAATGCGGTGTCTTATCAAACGAGAATGACGGGTTAGCGCCAGAAATGTTGGCGGTGATTAAAGTTCATCTCACGTGCGATAAGGCCGTTAAAATAGACTAATATTCATTAAACAAACAAATAAAGTCGAACCGTTTTGAACTTGCAAATTCCAGTTTTGAAAATAATTTTAAAACCAATTAGGTACCAATTTTGGGCGTCGTGGGGGTGCTAACCCTTCCCCACGCATAATCGACCCCCGAACCTGTTTTCTAATTTTTCGCAGGCCAAATGTAACGCCCCGAGTTTAGGGTCGGGTGTTATCGAGTTAGTCAACTAGGTCAATTAAAAAAATTAAATTGGAAACAAACTATTTTAATACACAAAAAAGGAGTTTTAAAGGGTGAAGGACAAAATGGGGATTTTGTATTTCCAAAAAGATTTTCAAAAGGCTATCATCTTCTCCAATCTCTTTTTCACGTTCTAAAACCTCCCCAAACCCCTTTCTACTATCCATTGGATTTCAAGCTTCAAACCAAGAGATTTCTTCAAATGGGATTGGATTCGGGCTTTGAGGACGGAAATTCTGGTAGTTCAGAAGCTTGATTCGGCATCTCGGACATCGGTTGTGTATTAGCTTGTGAGTGGACCGATTTTAAAAGCCTTAGCGTGGTTAAGGCAGTGTTTTGGGAGTTTAGATTGAGCTTGAAAGGTCAATCCAAGCTCGAGAGTAAGCTTTAAAGGTTTATGCAATTAAATTGTGTTTTACAATTTCTTGAATGCAAGATGAACATACTATGTTGATATGTGTTGAATTACATTTGTTATGCATGTTGAGATGTGAGACTTATGTTTATACTTGCATTGTGAGTACATGACTTGCATGGAAGTTGGACTTGGTAAGTGGTCCAAGCATCGGAAATGCTTGTGGTTGTGTTGTGTATATTGACACGTGTTGGTTGTTACTGGATATAATTGATCGATCAATAGGATTAGAGTGCACTCGAGGTAAAATTCGCGCGTGGCCTTAGTGATGTTAGATTCCACTAAGGAGGAGTACGGTGATGTGAGATTCCACCGGAAATTATATTTTTACTAGAAGAGTGAGTACGGTGATGTGAGATTCCACCGGAAGTGTCTAGTGGGTTTGAGAAAGCTATTCGCATATCCGAGTAAAACGTTGAATGTCAATATACCCTTGAATGCTTTAATTATCATGTTAAGCATGTTGTTGATTCCTTATTTTTATGCTTATAGTTATACATTGAGGTTTACTTTGTTGGTGTTATGAGAATGAGCATATGGTAAGCCTATGGCTTGTGGTTGCATTCGGTACATGCACACGAAGGTAAAAGCAAGACATTGTGTGTTCAAACATGTGGAAAGGATTTGGAAACAGTTTTGGTTTTCAAGCAAACTATGTTTTAAAACTGCATTGTTGTAGCTACTTTTTTAGCACCGTTCACTAAGCTTAAACGCTTACGCTCTCTTTTCCAACAATGCAGGCCCTTAGACCTTCGGAGCAGCTCGGGGAACAAGGAAGGATCCAAGAGAGTTTGGTTTTCTCAAGTATGAATTAGACTTCGATAATTAGTATTTAAGCAATGGGATAGGACCTTTGTGTTTTGTGATGTTGATGGCATGTTCTTTTGCTTAGACAATTTTTTTAGACGTTTTGGGGTTGTATTGACGTATGCCATGTTGAAGTATGCTTTAGTTTAACTTTTGCCTATGTGGATGAATGCCTTATATGCATGTTTCAACTAAACATCTTATCTTGTAGTATGTTGCTTTGATGAATGTTTAAATTGCTTAGTATGATTATCCATGGATTCCTTGTACTGTATTTAAGTGCTTATATGTTGCTTGGCTAGTCGTTTAATGCATCTAGAGTCGAGTCCTTATGTCTTTTGCAGCTAAAATAAGGTTTGCAGTGCAGGGCGTATCGATACACCCAAGGGCTATATCGATACGGTCCCCTACCTTGAACATTGTTTTAGGCTATGCGTACCGATACGCCAAAAGCTCTCTAGAAATCTGATAAATTGACGAGATTTTGGTGTATCGGTACGGGTCCTGAGGGTATTTGTACGGTCTTTATAGTTTGACCTTGGGTAGTTGACCGTTGAGAGTGTATCGATACAGTCTCCCTAGGTTGACTTTGGGGAGTTGACCAAGTCCAGGCTTATCGATACGATACTCTAGCGTATCGATACGGCCTGTTGTAAAAGGTAAAAGGGAGTCTTAATTTCTTGTTTTGCTCGTTTTGAATCCATGTGTGTTTTCCGCTGCGTGTCCTCTCACATAGGATATAATTAAACATCTAGACAAGATAATCTTTAAAAGAAATTTTCAAGGGTTGTTAATCGAAGTGGAGCCTTAACCGGTTTCGCTTCGGTTATCCCCGTATAACTCGTTCGATGTTGTCTGATGGCTAGGCTAGGTCTAGGGGTTACATTTGTTTGTATCAGAGCCTAGTTTTCGCCTAGGTTCGTTGAGTTTCCGCAAGCCAAAAGGTAAGTGCGGTAAGTTTTATTGTGTAAGTTTGTTGATTGTGATTTCACGGTAATTGTAAACATGTTTGTGGTTATTCTTGTGTTGGTTGAAAAGTAGTGAAGGCACTCATTGCTAGTATACTATTATTGTAAGTGATTTTAGGTAAGGACTTGAGCACCTTGGACCTTGTTCCTTGCTGACCCCAAATCATTTCACTTGTTGTGTTTGTTGTTTAGCTTTGCATCTGTTAGCATGGTGAGACCGAGGGGAAGGCCGAGGGTTGAACGGATTGAGAATGTCGAGGATGTGTGAGGAGAGAACTTGCCTCCTCCTTCTCCGCGTCCGGGTGGTGGAGCGAATGCGGAAGGTGTTGGACCCCAGGCTGGTCAAGGACAAACAGGTATAGATGTGAATTCGTTGATTCAGGCTATAGCCGGGGATATACAGACAACTTTAGCGGGTATTCGGGTTGCAACTCCGTAGCTTGGGCGGGGTTGAGTTATGTGGGTTATCACCCGAGGGTTCCGAGGCATTGTTTGAGAGCACAATTCATATTTTTAGTCAGATGGAGTGCTCTGAAGCATATAAGTTGGGTTGTATCGTCTCTTTGCTTCAGGGAGATGCCTACACTTGGTGGACTACTATCACTACGGGTAAGCCAGAGGCCGAGGTTACTTGGAAGTTCTTCAGGAATGCTTTCCGTAAGAAGTTCTTAGGTCCTTGATACCTAGATGAGAAAAAGAGGGAGTTCATGGCTCTAGTTCAGGGTAGCTTGACCGTATCCGACTATGAGGTGCAGTTTGTACGACTGAGTCAATATGCTTCTGAGTTAGTTCCCACCGAGGCGGAACGTTGTGAGCGTTTCCGTTATGGGTTGGTTCAGGATGTGAAGACCTACATGTTGGCTTCCGAGTATACTAATTTTGATGTGTTGGTCGCTAGGGCCAAGGACATCGAGCAGTCTTTGGGACTTACAGATCGCAAGGGTGGATCTAGTTCCGGAAAGAGGAACACATATTGGGACAGAGACCGTGCCAAGAGGCACAAGGATAGGAAACCTCATCATGATCATAGACACGGAGGTGGTAATCCGGGGAGAGGCCATCACGGCCAAGGGACTGAGAATCGTACTCCTGAGTACAACAAGTGTGGTAGGCGTCATTACGGTGAGTGTTGGGGCACTTATGGCTCTTGTTTGAACTGCGGGTCTAGGGCGCACTTGAAGCGCGATTGTCCACATCCGTCTAGGGATGGACAAGCTCCTGCACGATCTGTCGACCATCAGAGAGGCAGTGGGCGCGGTCGAGGTAACATTCATCCTAGGAATGATGGTCAGAGGAAATGTGGCTCATGTTGTAGCAGTTCAACCCGAGGGAGGTGGGCTAGCTAGAGTGTATGCACACCGTGAGGACAAGAATGACACAAATGTGATTGCAGGTAATTTCTCGTTACGGTCTTTGACTTTGCTTTCCTTGATTGATACCTTTGCCTGATATACTTAAGAGTACTACCGAGAAAGTTCAATTGATATGTGACCGTTTGAAGGCAGCTTCAGATAGACAGAAATCTTATTCGGATTTGAAAAGAAGAGAAATAGATTATGTCGTTGGCGATAAAGTATTCTTGAAAGTCTCACCTTGGAAGAAGGTGATGAGGTTTGGTATGAAAGGCAAGTTGAGCCCGAGGTTCATTGGCCCGTATGAGATAGTTGAGAGAGTTGGTCCCGTTGCCTATAGATTGAGACTGCCATCCGAACTAGAGAAGATACATGATGTGTTTCATGTCTCGATGCTTCGGAGGTATAGATCGGATCCGTCGCATGTTATGCTAGTTGAGGAGATAGAATTGAATCCAGATTTAACCTACGATGAAGAACCAATTGAGATTTTGGCTTCGGACAGCAAAGTCCTGCGAGGAAGGACCATTGAGTTGGTTAAGGTTAAGTGTCGTCACCGAGGGGTGGAAGAAGCCACTTGGGAGAGGAAGGATGACATGCGAAATCAGTTTCCGCATCTCTTTCCACAAGGTAAATTTTGGGGACGAAATTCCTTAAGTGGGGGAGAGTTGTAACGCCCCGAGTTTAGGGCCGGGAGTTAACAAGTTAGTCAATCGGGTCAATTAAAAAAATTAAATTGGAAACAAACTATTTTAATACACAAAAAAGGGAGTTTTAAAGGGTAGAGGACAAAATGGGGATTTTGTATTTCCAAAAAGATTTTCAAAAGGCTATCGTCTTCTCCAATCTCCTTTTCACATTCTAAAACCTCCCTAAACCCCTTTCTAGTATTCCATTGGATTTCAAGCTTCAAACCAAGATATTTCTTCAAGTGGGATCAGATTCGGGCTCTGTGGACGGAAATTTGGGTAGTTCGGAAGCTTGATTCGGCATCTCGGACATTGGTTGTGTATTGGTTGGTGAGTGGATCGATTTTAAAAGCCTTAGTGTGATTAAGGCGGTGTTTTGGGAGTTTGGATTGAGCTTGAAAGGCCAATCCAAGCTCGAGAGTAAGTTTAAAAGGTTTATGCAATTAAATTGTATTTTACGATTTCCTAAATGCGAGATGAACATGCTATGTTGATATGTGTTGAATTACATTTTTTATGAATGTTGAGATGTGGGACTTATGTTTATACTTGCATTGTGAGTACATGCCTTGCATAGAAGTTGGACTTGGTAAGTGGTCCAAGCATCGATAATGCTTGTGGTTGTGTTGTGTATATTGACATGTGTTGGTTGTTACCGGATATAATTGATCGATCAATAGGATTAGAGTGCACTCGAGGTAAAATTCGTGCGTAGCCTTAGTGATGTTAGATTCCACTAAGAAGGAGTACGGTGATGTGAGATTCCACCAGAAATTATATTTTTACTAGACGAGTGAGTACGGTGATGTGAGATTCCACCGGAAGTGTCTAGTGGGTTTGAGAAAGCTAACCGCATATCCGAGTAAAACGTTGAATGTCAATATACCCTTGAAAGCTTTAATTCTCATGTTAAGCATGTTGTTGATTCCTTATATTTATGCTTATAGTTATGCATTGAGGTTTACTTTGCTGGTGTTATGAGAATGAGCATATAGTAAGCCTATGGCTTGTGGTTGCATTCGGTAAATGCACGCGAAGGTAAAAGCATGACATTGTGTGTTCAAACATGTGGCAATGATTTGGAAACAGTTTTGGTTTTCAAGCAAACTATGTTTTAAAACTGCATTGTTGTAGCTACTTTTTTAGCACCGCTCACTAAGCTTAAACGCTTACACTCTCTTTTCCAACAATGCAGGCCCTTAGACCTTCGGAGCAGCTCGAGGAACAAGAGAGGGTCCAAGGGAGTTTGGTTTGCTCAAGTATAAATTAGACTTCGATAATTAGTATTTAAGCAATGGGATAGGACCTTTGTGTTTTGTGATGTTGATGGCAAGTTCTTTTGCTTAGACAATTTTGTTTAGACGTTTCGGGCTTGTTTGCCTTATGCAATGTTGAAGTATGCTTTAGTTTAACTTTTGCCTATGTGGATGAATGCCTTATATGCATGTTTCAACTAAACATCTTATCTTGTAGTATGTTGCTTTGATGAATGTTTAAATTACTTCGTATGATTATCCATGGATTCCTTGTGTTGTATTTGAGTGATTGTATGTTGCTTGGCTAGTCGTTTAATGCATCTAGAGTCGAGTCCTTGTGTCTTTTGCAGCCAAAATAAGGTTTGCAGTGCAGGGCGTATCGATACGCCCAAGGGCTGTATCGATACGGTCCCCTGCCTTGAACATTGTTTTAGGCTATGCGTACCGATACGCGGGGGGGTGTATCGATTTGCCAAATGCTCTCTAGAAATCTGAGAAATTGACCAGATTTTGGCGTATCGGTACGGGTCCTAAGGGTATCGGTTCGGTCTTTGTAGTTTGACCTTGGGTAGTTGACCGTTGAGAGCGTATCGATACGGTCTTCTAGCGTACTGATACGGTCTTCTGGCGTATTGATTCGGTCTCCCTAGGTTGACTTTGGGGAGTTAACCAAGTCCAAGCATATCGATACGGTTCTCTAGCATATCGATACGGCCTGATGTAAAAGTTAAAAAAGGGAGTCTTAATTGCCTGTTTTGCTCGTTTTGAATCCATGTGTGTTTTTCGCTGCGTGTCCTCTCACATAGGATATAATTAAACATCTAGACAAGATAATCTTTAAAAGAAATTTTCTAGGGCTTTTAATCGAAGTGGAGCCTTAACGGGTTTCGCTTCGGTTATCCCCGTGTAACTCGTTCGATGTGGTCTGGCGGCTAGGCCGGGTCGAATGGGTTACACCAAAACTGTTGTTTTATTAAAACAAAACATTTTATTAAAATAAACTTATTTTAAAAGTGACCCAATCACACTTTTTTCCAAAAAAAGATTGGTGGCGACTCCATTGATTTTTGAAGTGTTTTCCAAAAAAAGTCAAACCTCCCTAAAAGGCGGTTGCGACACATGCTTATGGTTTTCTTTTGTGTTGGTTGGGAGATAGTTAAAGGCACCCATTGCTAGTATATTGTTATTGTAATTGGTTTTAAGTTTAAAGACTTGAGCGCCTTAGACCTTGTTCCTTGCTGACCCCAAATCATTTCACTTGTTGTGTTTATTGTTTAGCTTTACACCTATTAGCACGGTGATACTGAGGGGAAGGCCCATAACGGATAATTTGAGGGTTGAGTGGATTGAGAACATTGAGGATGTACAAGGGGAGAACTTGCCTCCTCCTCGTCTAGGTGGTGGTGGAGCAAATTTTGGAGGTGTTGGATCCCAGGTTGGTTAGGGACAGGTTGGAATTGATGTGAATCCGTTGATTCAGGCTATAGCTGGGGCTATTCAAACAGCTTTAGCGGGTGTTCAGGTTGCAGCACCGCCTCGGGGTGCAGGTTCTGGTCTGCTGTAAGAACGACTTCGTAGCTTGGGCGGAGTTGAGATTTGGGGATTGTCACCTAAGGGTTCAGAGTCATGGTTTGAGAGCACAGTTCATAATTTGTGACATTTAGTGTGCTCTGATGCACGTAAGCTAGGTTGCATCGTCTTTTTGCTTCAAGGAGATGCCTATATTTGGTGGACTACCATCACAACGGGTATGCCAGTGGCCGAGGTTACTTGGGAATTCTTTAGGGCTGCTTTTCATAAGAAGTATCTAGGTCCTCGATACCTGGACGGGAAGAAAAGAGAGTTCATGGCTCTGGTTCAGGGTAGCATGACCGTGTTCGAGTTTGAGGTACAGTTCGTACGTCTTAGTCAGTATGCTTCTGAGTTGGTTCCTACTGAGTGGGAACGATATGAGCATTTTCGATATGGTTTGATCCAGGAGGTGAAGACCTACATGTTGGCTTCTGACTATATAGATTTTGATGTATTGGTCGCTAGGGCCAAAGACATTGAACAATCTTTGGGACTTGCTGATCGTAGAGGTGGATCTAGTTCAGCAAAAAGGACCGCTGAGTGGGATAGAGACCGTGCCAAGAGTCACAAGGATAGGAGACCTCATCATGATCATAGGCGTGGAGGTGGTAATCCGGGGTGAGGCCATTACGGCCAAGGGGATGAAAATCGTACTCCTGAGTGTACCAAGTGTGGTAGACGTCATTTCGGCAAGTATTGGGGCACTTATGGCTCATGTTGGAATTGCGGGTCTCGAGCGCACTTGAAGCGTGATTGTCCACATCCGACTAGGGATGGACAAGCTCCTACACGAGCTGTTGAGCATCAAAGAGGCCGTGGGTGCGGTCGAGGTAACTTTCAGCCTAGGAATGATGGTCAGAGGAATGTGGCTCATGTTGTGGCAGTTCAGCCCTAGGGAGATTGATCGGCTAGAGTGTATGCGCATCGTGAGGATAGGAATGACACATATGTGATTGCAGGTAATTTCTCGTTATAGTCTTTGACTTTGCTTTCTTTGATTGATTCTGGCTCTACACATTCATATATATTGAGTGAGCATGCGAAGCTGTTAGATGTTCCGGTTGAGATATTAGATGTGGGTATGAGTGTCACGAGTTCTTTTGGTGAGACATTTGTAGTTAGAAAGATGTACAGAAGATGTCCTTTGATGGTTCAGGGTCATGTTTTTCCCGTGGATATGATGGAATTGCTATTTTATAGTTTTGATGTAATTTTAGGCATGGATTGGCTTGTGGAACATAGGGCTATGGTAGATTTCGAGACAAAGCGTGTGTCCTTGAAGCTTTCTGATGATTATGAGGTAGTAGTAGTGGGCGAGAACGTTAAGTTCTTGTCCAATATTGTTTCAGCTTTAGAGGCTCAGAAGTTAATGGATGTTGGTTGTCAGGCATACTTAGCCTATGTTATGAATCCAAATATAAGTGAGGCACGACCGCAAGACATCAAAACTGTTTGTGAATTTCCTGAAGTATTTCTGGAAGAATTGTCTGGTTTGCAGCCTAATAGAGAGGTGGAGTTTGCTATAGAGACTTATGCTAATTCTGCTCCAGTATCGATTGCTCCGTATCGAATGGCTCCTAAAGAAATGAAAGAGTTGAAGACACAGCTTCAGGAACTGATAGACCGAGGATTCATTCATCCGAGTATTTCACCTTGGGGTGCACCAGTGTTGTTTGTGAAAAAGAAGGATGGCAATTTGAGGATGTGTATCGATTACCGACAGTTGAATAAGTTGACTGTAACCCCCTAAACCCAGCCTAGAAGAAAAGACTAAATTTAGGAAGTCACCGTTGAAAACATTTCCCTCAAGAAATCCAATTTTGAAAATTATACTTTAATTAAAACAAAATAACATAAATTTAATAATAAATAAAAATATAAATATCATAATAAATATTTGAATGTTTACATAAAAATCAATGAAATAAAACCAGAATAAAAGAATGTTTAAAAATTATCCGGAAACATAAATAATCTAAAAAAGGTCTAAATTACATCTATGTCCCAAAATAATAAATAATAATGTGAATAACTAAAATAGTTTTGTGCTGAATAATAAAATAACCCGATAAAATTTGAAATCCTCCAAGTACCGTAACGTCTAAAGTCTAGGGATATCTGTAAGAGGAAACTATGGGGGAGTAAGCTAAAGAGCTTAGTGTGTCTCTAAAGTGCAAGAAAAACCATAATTATAAAACATAATATTATTTTGAATGAAATCTTTTAAGCCATAACGCAAATCACAAGCGCAGTGCAATGCACCCAACTACATCACCGTCCGAAGAGTAAGGTTCCCCAGAACCACTCTCTACATTGTCACCAATCCGAAGTGGAACTCAACCCGAAGGGCGGAACCACTGATCCGAAGTGGAATTTAGCCCGAAGGATGAAACCACTGAACTTCCTCCGTACAAATCTCAACCCATGCTCATACATATATGATGTTTTAAAATCAAATACCATAAACACAGTTCCATAAATCTGATATTCCGTAAACATACTTCATAAAACATAGTCCATAAATCTATAAATCATATATCCGTAAATCCGATGTTTCATAAATCATAATTAAAACATGTATTGAAAATCGTATGCACATGATGTCAACCATACAAGCCATAATACATATAATAATTACACAAGGTGTAAAACACCAACACATAGAAAAAATATCATATAATTTATTTATAGCACCGGAAGAAAACACACCTTAAGCAGCAATAGCTCTAACGACGTAGCGAACAAGTCTCGCGCTCATTCTCTAGTACTGGATTTTAATCGAATCGAAAATATTTTGCTATGATCATGCTTTCGGTATTGGTTGTGCGCGGCAGTTTTGGTGTGTATACCTTTTTTTTTATCGCATAACTATACTATTATATATATAGTTGGCGGGGGTAAAGTTGAATAGATTAGAAATTGCATTAGGGGTAGAATTATAAATAAAAAAGTAAATTAATAATACTAATAAAATAAACCTAGACAAAGGCGTCTGTAACCAAAATTGACTTTGGATTATGGTTTAATCATGCAAACAGACCTTGAATTCATTAGTATTTATAGAAAACAATTCAAACTTCACATTTCTTCAGTTTAATCACCTAATCTAGTTTAATCTTAATTAAATCCCAAATTGTTCAACTAGGGTTTTCAATTTAAAATTCTTAAATTCTAAGGTTTCGAATCAAAATCCCCAAATTCAATTGGAGTTTTAAATTAGGAATTTCAAAATTAGAGATTTTTTTTCAAATCTAGGGTTTACAATTTGGGCGTTTTTGGGGTGTTACAACTCTCCTACCCTTAAAAGAAATTTTGTCCTAAAAAATTTCAGACTAACGACATACTTAAAAAAATAAAGGTTTTGATAACAATTTTAAAAAGACATTTTAGATCAAGTTACGAATGACAACACAAGGCTTTTAGATAGACTTTGATCTCAATTTCATAAGAACGAGTATGATCACGATAAATCGCTAATCTAGAGATTCTACGAGGTGACATAGTAATTTATCTACAAAAGAGACAATCCTAGAATAAAAGTTGGTACTTGGAGTTTCTATTCAAAATATATCTTTAATTTTTTTTAATAATAAATTTATCAAAAAATTTCATTTTGCCCCAAAACATTTAATATGCATGCAAAAATCATTTTCGGTTTAAAATTTTAAGTGAGCCTCACAGTCTAAGGGTTGAACTTAGCTCTGATACCACTAAATGTAACCCCCTAAACCCGACCTAGAAGAAAAGACTGAATTTAGGAAGCCACCGTTGAAAACTTTTCCCTCAAGTAATCCAATTTTGAAAATTATACTTTAATTAAAACAAAATAACATAAATTTAATAATAAATATAAATATAAATATCATAATAAATATTTGAATGTTTACATAAAAATCAATAAAATAAAACCATAATAAAAGAATGTTAAAAAATTATCCGGAAACATAAATAATCTAAAAAAAGTCTAAATTACATCTATGTCCCAAAATAATAAATAATAATCTGAATAACTAAAATAGTTTTGTGCTGAATAATAAAATAACCCGATAAAATTTGAAATCCTCCAAGTACCGTAACGTCTAAAGTCCATGGATATCTGTAAGAGGAAACTATGGGGAAGTAAGCTAAAGAGCTTAGTGTGTCTCTAAAGGGCAAGATAAACCATAATTATAAAACATAATATTGTTTTGAATGAAATCTTTTAAACCATAACACAAATCACAAGTGCAGTTCAATGCACCCAACTACATCACCGTCCGAAGAGTAAGGTTCCCAAGAACCACTCTCTATATCGTCACCAATCTGAAGTGGAACTCAACCCGAAGGGTGGAACCACTGATCCGAAGTGGAATTCAGCCCGAAGGATGAAACCATTGAACTTCCTCTGTACAAATCCCAACCCATGCTCATACATATATGATGTTTTAAAATCAAATTACATAAACACAGTTCCATAAATTAGATATTCCGTAAACATACTTCATAAAACATAGTCTATAAATCTATAAATCATATATCCGTAAATTTGATGTTTCATAAATCATAATTAAAACACGTTTTGAAAATCGTATGCACATGATGTCAACCATACAAGTCATAATACATATAATAATCACGCAATGTGTAAAACACCAACACATAGAAAAAAATATCATATAATTTATTTATAACACCAGAAGAAAACACACTTTAAGCAGTAATAGCTCTAACGACGTAGCGAACAAGACTCGCGCTCATTCTCTAGTACTGGATTTTAATCCAATCGAAAATATTTTGCTATGATCATGCTTTCAGTATTGGTTGTGCGCGGTAGTTTTGGTGTGTATACCTTTTTTATCGCATAACTATACTATAAGGGGTCGTTTGGTTCACGGAATGTAAGATTACCTTTGGGAATGAGATTACCGGAATGTTACATTACTTAATATATTACCCGGAATGTTGTATTACCTTGTTTGATTTGTTTGGCAGGAATGTAAGATTACATTGTTTGGTTGAAGGAATATAAGAAAGAAAAAAATGCATGTTTTACCAAATTGTCCTTGAAATATATTTTCTTTTTTAACCAACTGAAATTTTAAGATTAAAGTCAAAATATTTACGCAAAAGTTCATAGAAAATATAAAAAAATATATAATATGAAAATCTTTTTATAAAAATTGATCCTAAATAATAAATGTAATAAAACACATACCAATAATAAAATTTGAATCAAACACATATATAAAAAAATCGAAATAAAATAAAAATGCGATATATTTTTATTTTATATTTATCATATTATTTTATAATAAGTATTAAAACCCTAAACCACTAAAAAAATAAAATAAATTTATACTTGTGTAATTATATAAAAAAGGAAAGATCATTTTGAAATAACTATATTTTTAGGGGCATTCTTGTCCAAAGGGAAGAGAATTGTCTAATACCTAAGAAAAGGGAGGGAATGACATTCCTGGGAAAAGACCCAAAAATAGCTACTATTGGGAATACTTCATTACCCATGGGAGGGAATGCTCTTGAACCAAACGTGGGTATGTGATTCCGGAAAAGATTATTCCCCCTGGTAATGATCTTTTCCACGAACCAAACGCCCCCTAATATATATAGTTGGTGGTGGTAAAGTTGAATAGATTAGTAATTGCATTAGGGTTAGAATTATAAATAAAAAAGTAAATTAATAATAATAATAAAATAAACCTAGACAATGGCGTCTGCAACCAAATTTGACTTTGCATTATGGTTTAATCATGCAAACAATCCTTGAATTCATTAGTATTTATATAAAACAATTCAAACTTCACATTTCTTCAATTTAATCACCTAATCTAGTTTAATCTTAATTAAATCCCAAATTGTTCAACTAGGGTTTTCAATTTAAAATTCTTAAATTCCAAGGTTTCGAATCAAAATCCCCAAATTCAATTGGAGTTTTAAATTAGGAATTTCAAAATTAGAGATTTCTTTTTTCAAATCTAGGGTTTACAATTTGGGCGTTTTTGGGGTGTTACAACTCTCCTACCCTTAAAAGAAATTTTGTCCTCAAAAATTTCAGACTAACGACATACTTAAAAAAATAAAGGTTTTGATAACAATTTTAAAAAGACATTTTAGATCAAGTTACGAATGACAACACAATGCTTTTAGATAGACTTTGATCTCAATTTCATAAGAACGAGTATGATCATGATCAATCGCTACTCTAGAGAACCTACGAGGTGACATAGTAATCTATCTACAAAAGGGACAATCATAGAATTAAAGTTGGTACTTGGAGTTTCTATTCAAAATATATCTTTAATTTTTTTAATAATAAATTTATCAAAAAATCTCATTTTGCCCCAAAACATTTAATATGCATGCAAAAATCATTTTCGGTTTAAAATTTTAAGTGAGCCTCACAGTCTGAGGGTTGAACTTAGCTCTGATACCACTAAATGTAACCTTCTAAACCCGGCCTAGAAGAAAAGACTGAATTTAGGAAGTCACCGTTGAAAACTTTTTCCTCAAGAAATCCAATTTTGAAAATTATACTTTAATTAAAACAAAATAACATAAATTTAATAATAAATAAAAATAAAAATATCATAATAAATATTTGAATGTTTTCATAAAGATCAATGAAATAAAACCATAATAAATGAATGTTTAAAAATTATCCGGAAACATAATTAATCTAAAAAAAGTCTAAATTACATCTATGTCCCAAAATAATAAATAATAATCTGAATAAATAAATAGTTTGTGCTGAACAATAAAATAACCCGATAAAATTTGAAATCCTCCAAGTAGCGTAACGTCTATAGTCCAGGGATATCTGTAAGAGGAAACTATGGGGGAGTAAGCTAAAGAGCTTAGTGTGTCTCTAAAGTACAAGAAAAACCATAATTATAAAATATAATATTATTTTGAATGAAATCTTTTAAACCATAACACAAATCACAAGAGCAGTGCAATGCACCCAACTACATCACCGTCCGAAGAGTAAGGTTCCCCAGAACCACTCTCTACATCGTCACCAATCCGAAGTGGAACTCAACCAGAAGGGTGGAACCACTGATCCGAAATGGAATTCAGCCCGAAGGATGAAACCACTGAACTTCTTCCGTACAAATCCCAACCCATGCTCATACATATAAGATGTTTTAAAATCAAATTCCATAAACACAGTTCCATAAATCCGATATTCCGTAAACATACTTCATAAAACATAGTCCGTAAATCTATAAATCATATATCTGTAAATCTGATGTTTCATAAATCATAATTAAAACACGTTTTGAAAATCGTATGCACATGATGTCAACCATACAAGCAGTAATACATATAATAATCACACATGGTGTAAAACACCAATATATAGAAAAATATATCATATAATTTATTTATAGCACCGGAAGAAAGCACACCTTAAGCAGCAATAGCTCTAACGACTTAGCGAACAAGTCTCACGCTCATTTTCTAGTATTGGATTTTAATCAAATCGAAAATATTTTGCTCTGATCATGCTTTCGGTATTGGTTGTGTGTGGCAGTTTTGGTGTGTATACCTTGTTTTTATCGCATAATTATACTGTTATATATATAGTTGGCGGTGGTAAAGTTCAATAGATTAGTAATTGTATTAGGGTTATAATTATAAATAAATATGGTAAATTAATAATACTAAGAAAATAAACCTAGACAAAGGCATCTGTAACCAAAATTGACTTTGGATTATGGTTTAGACATGCAAACATTCCTTGAATTCATTAGTATTTCTAGAAAACAATTCAAACTTCACATTTCTTCAATTTAATCACCTAATCTAGTTTAATCTTAATTAAATCCCAAATTGTTCAACTAGGGTTTTCAATTTAAAATTCTTAAATCCTAAGGTTTCAAATCAAAATCCCCAAATTCAATTGGAGTTTTAAATTAGGAATTTCAAAATTAGGGATTTTTTTTCAAATTTAGGGTTTACAATTTGGGCGTTTTTTGGGGTGTTACATTGACAGTGAAGAACAAATATCCTTTGCCGAGGATTGACGACCTGTTTGATCAGTTGAGAGGTGCTTTAGTGTTTTCAAAGATAGATTTGAGATCCGGTTATTATCAGTTGAAAGTAAGAGATCAAGATGTACCGAAGACAGCTTTCCGCACTCATTATGGACATTATGAATTCTTAGTGATGCCCTTTGGTTTGACGAATGCACCAACAGCTTTTATGGATATGATGAAAGGGTGTTTCATGAGTACTTGGATCAGTTTGTGGTAGTATTCATCGATGATATCTTAGTGTACTCTCGTACCGAGGAGGATCATGATCAGTATTTGCGTTTGGTATTGCAGACTTTGTTAGACAACCAGTTGTATGCCAAGTTGAGCAAATGTGAGTTTTGGATTAGGGAAGTAGTCTTCCTAGGTCATATTGTATTAGCCGAGGGAATCCGAGTGGATCCTAAGAAAGTTGAGGCAGTTGTGAATTGGAAGCAACCGAAGTCTGTGACCGAAATTTATAGTTTCTTAGGCTTGGCCGGTTACTATAAACGTTTTGTTGAGGGTTTCTCAAAGGTTGAAGCTCCTTTGACTAGATTATTACAGAAGGATGTTCGGTTTGAGTGGACTGATACAAGACAACAAGCATTTGAGAAATTGAAAGAAGCCTTGACAAAAGCTCATGTTTTGATTCAACCCGTGTTAGGGAAATAGTTCGTAATCTACAGTGATGCATCGTATGTTGGCTTAGGTTGTGTGCTTATGCAAAAGGGAAGAGTAGTGGCCTATGCGTCTAGACAGTTGAAGACTCGTGAGCGTAATTACCCTACACATGATATAGAATTGGATGCAATGGTTTTTGCTTTGAAAGTTTGGAGACATTACCTTTGCAGTGAGAAATGCACAGTGTACACCGATCATAAGAGCTTGAAGTATTTGATGACGCAGAAGGAATTGAACCTTAGACAGCGTAGATGGCTAGAATTACTTAAGGACTATGATCTCACGATTGAGTACCATCCGGGTAAAGCCAATGTAGTGGTCGATGCTTTGAGTATGAAGGTGGCAGTGGAGTTGCGAGTTATGTTTGCTAGGCTAAGTTTGTCTCAAGATGGTGGTTTAGTGGCAGAATTGCAAGTTAAACCTTTGTTGATTCAGTTGATCCGAGAGAAACAGTTGCAAGATAGATCAATAGCATCTCACGTGCAAGACATAGCGGAGGGTAAACCAACATATTTTTGTTTTAGTAGTGATGGAATCTTGTGTTTCAAAAGTAGAGTAGTTGTTTCGGAAGATGTTGAGTTGAGATTCACCATTCTAACCGAAGCTCACAGTAGTCCGTTTGCTATGCATCCAGGAAGTACGAAGATGTATTGCAATTTGAAAGATGGGTACTTCTGGGTTGGTTTTAAGAATGATGTTGCCCAATTTGTGAGTAAATGTATAGTTTGTCAGCGAGTTAAGGCCGAATATCAGTTTCCTTCATGTTTGTTACAACCGTTGAGAATTCCCGAGTGGAAGTGGGAGAGAATTACCATGGATTTCGTATCACGTTTGCCGTTGACACCTTCTAAGAAGAATTTGGTTTGGGTGATCGTTGACCGTTTTACGAAATGTGCAGACTTCTTGGTTGTTCACACTACTTATACCTTAGATAAGTTGGTCGATTTGTATATCAGTGAGATTGTGAGATTGCATGGTGTACAGAAGTTTATAGTATCAGTCAGAGATCCAAGATTCACAGCTAGATTTTGGGAGAGCTAGTTTGCATAGTGCTTTGAGAACTCGATTGAATTTCAGCACTTCGTATCATCCTCAGACCGATGGTCAGTCAGAGAGAGTCATACAAGTGTTGGAAGACATGTTGAGATGTTGCATTATTGAATTTCAGTGTTCATGGGAGAAACATCTATCGTTAGTAGAGTTTGTGTACAATAACATTTATCAAGCGAGTATTCAGATGGCATCTTATGAAGCTCTATATGGTAGAAAATGTAGAACACTTGTTTGTTGAGCCGAAGTGGGATAGAAGTTGATATCCTTGCCTGATATGCTTAAGGGTACTACCGAGAAAGTGTAGTTGATATACGATCATTTGAAGGCAGCTTTGGATAGACAGAAATCTTATGCCGATTTGAAAAGAAGAGAGATAGAGTATGTCGTGGGCGAAATAGTGTTCTTGAAAGTCTCACCCTAGAAGAAGGTGATGAGATTTGGTAGGAAGGATAAGTTGAGTCCGAGATTCATTGGCCCGTATGAGATAGTTGAGCGAGTTGGTCTCGTTGCTTATAGATTGAGACTGCCGACCGAGTTAGAAATGATTCACAATGTGATTCATGTTTTGATGCTTCAGAGCTATATATTAGATCTGTCATATGTTATGCAAGTTGAAGAGATAGAATTGAATCTGAATTTGACCTACGACGAAGAACAAGTTGAGATTTTAGCTCTGGACAACAAAGTGTTGCGGGGAAGGACCATTGAGTTGGTCAAAATGGTGATACCGAAGAGTGGAAGAAGCCACTTGGGAGAGGAAAGATGACATGAAGAAGCAGTTCTCGTATCACTTTCCGTCAGGTAAGTTTCGAGGATGAAATTCCTTAAGTGGGGGAGAGTTGTAACACCCGAGTTTAGGGCCCGAGAGATAATCGAGTTTGGTTAAACCGGTTCGGGTTAAACTAATTTTGGGGAACCATTTTTAATAAACAACTTTAAGATTTTAAAGAAAAAGGGTAAAAAGGGAATTTTGAAATTAGGAAGGATTTTTTAAAATAGCCATAATCTTCCTAACACCCATTATCATGTTATCTTCCCCAAAACACCATTTTCACTATTCCATTGATTCAAGCATTTCATCCAAGCAAGCTTTCAAGGTAATCTTTTTCTTGTTTTGATTTTCTCTTCCTTAAGCTAGTTGTTGATGAAATCTTTCTTTAACTCATTGTTTAAGTTTGTTTCCAAAATGTGTTTTGTTAGAAAAAGATAAAAACGAGGGAATTTCCGTTGGGTTGTTTGATGCTAGGTTTAAAAGTGTTTTTAACTTTGCTTTGATGTTCAAATAATGGTGGGATAATGGCTTAATAATGGGAAACCTGAAACTAGCAAAAATGAGAGGTTTTTGGAGTTGAAAATTTGGGTTTTTGGTTTGCTCTTGTGAAGAACTTTGGGCTGATGGTTCCTAAACTTTGGGAAAGTGTTTTGGATGTTGAAAGGTGTGGTTTTGATGGTAATTTCGTTGGGTTTTGGTCACTAGTTGGTTTGAGTCGTTTTGATGATGTTTCCAAGTGTTTTCGGTTGTGAATGATTGGTTTTGATGATAGATGTTGAGTTTTTGTGTTACTACAAGTTTGGAGGCTTGAATTGGGTCTAATGCTCCATTTTTGAATTGTTTAGAAACAGGGGAAACAAATTTGGGCTCTTCGGACGCGATACTGGGTGATTTGGGAGCTTGAATCGGTGTTTTAGCTATTGCTTGAGTGTTGGCTGGTGAGTAGAAATGTTTTCTAAGCCATAACTTGGTTAATGATATATTTTGGGGGTTTAGATTGAGCTTGATAAGCCAATCTAAGCTCAAGAGTAAGTTTTAAGCATTTTAGCCTTTACTTTCGATAAATTCTACTATGTGTTTTGAATGATTTCTATAGTGCATGTTTACCATGAATATCCTTGTATTATGCATATGATTGCTTTAATTAATCCCATGTTGGTTATGGTTGTGACCATGAGAACACGAGGTAAGTGTTGGTTTTGTGGGTTATTGACAATGTGAAATTTTATTACCAGACATAGTTGGTCGACCAATAGGATGAGAGTGCACTCGGGGTAAAAGTCGCGCGTGGCCTTAGTGATGTTAGATTCCACTAAGGAGGAGTATGGTGATGTGAGATTCCACCGGAAGCTATGTTTTACTAGACGAGTGAGTTCGGTGATGTGAGATTCCACCGAAAGTGTCTAGTGGTTTTGAGAACTATTCACATATCCGAGTAAAAGTGTTAAATGTTAAAATACCCATGGCGCTCTAAATTCTCATGTTAAGCATGTTATATTGTTCATTTCCACTTATGCTTATGCATGTAGTTGGTTACGTTGTATGTATGATGAGAATGAGCATGAGGTAAGCCTGTGGCTTGTGGATGCATTCGGTAAATGCACGAGATGTTAAATGCATGGTTGTTGTGTGTTCAAGCATGTGGGAAATGATTTGGAAATGATTTTTGGTTTCAAGCAAACTATGGTTTTAAAACTGCATTGTTATAGCTTTTGTTTTGAGCACCGCTCACTAAGCATTCTTGCTTACGCTCCACTTTCCAACAATCTAGATCCGTAGTGTTTCAATGCAGCCAAGGGGACAAGGGAGTGACCAAGGAGGTCATTTTTGCTAAAGTATGGTTTTCGGCGTAATAACTAGTATATAGCAATGGGATAGGGTCTTTTGTTTTGGAGATGTTGCTAGAACACCTTGTTGTTTGGGATATGTTGATATGCCTATATAGACTTGTAAAGGCTCTTATTATGTTGAAGCATGACTTGTTGTGAGTTTTGGTTGTTTGTTGGATTTTTTGCAAAGTATGACTTTTCTTTTGAATCTTGTTATGTTAATTTTTGCCATGATGTGTTTCTAGCATGTCTTGATGAGTATTATTGGTTTTCTTGAGTTTTCTGAGTGTTGTATGTTGTTGGGATGCCTTTCGGTGGTTTCAACTTGGCTTAAACCAGCAAATTCAGTCATCTGAGCCTTCCGTTTCGATACGGTCGAGGTTGTATCGAAACGGGGGACCTGAAAAGGCCTTGGCGTATCGATACGGGTTGGGCGCGCATCGGTACGTTTTGCCACTGGAATTTGCAATTTCGAAACGTTTCAAAGGTGTTTCGATACGGGCTAGCGTTCCGAAACCCATGAGACAGTTTTGATACACCCGTATTGGTACGGTCTCTAAGCGTATCGGAACGACCTCTTAAGGTTGACTTGGGATTTTTTACCGTTGAAGGAGTATCGGAACGACCTCTTAAGGTTGCCACTGGATTTTTTACTTTGGTTACTGTTCAATTAGTGGTGGTTGTAGGAAATTACTCCTTCCATGTTTAGTTTAATTAGTGGTGGTTGTAGGAAATTGAATTGTTTAGTTAGTGGAAAATACTGTCAAGTTGCAATAACTGTAGAAAATATTGTTTAATTGATTTGCTTTGTTTAATTAACTGTCAAAATATTTTTGTTGATTTGTTCAATTAACTGTTTAAATGCTTTGGTTGGTTTGTTTAATGGATTTGTTTAATTGACTATCAAATTGCTGTTTTGGTTTAATTTGGTTTAACTATTTAATTGATTTGTTTAATTAACTGATTTGCTATTTTGGTTAAAGAGAATTAATGATTTGTTGTTTTGGTTTAATTTGGTTTAACTGTTTTGTTGTTTTGGTTTAATTTGGTTGATATTATAAGTATATTTTTGGATATTTGTGTAGGTAAAATGGCATGGCTAGAGCAGTATGTAGTAATACATTTTGGGGGTAGATTTAGTCATTTTCCTAAGTTTGATTATGTGGGGGCAAAGAAGTAGAAAAAAAGATCGACCCTGACTACATATGTTACCCCACTATTGTTGTTTTCATTCAGGAGGTAGGAATTCCCAAACATAACATTGAATATTTAGCATATTTAAAACCAGATTTTAGTTTGGATGGAGGTTTGATGGTCTTAGGTAGTGAAAATATCACTTATTTGAATTTGATTAACCATTTGTCAAGAGAAGGAAGCATACACATATATGTTGTTGGATATTTTAGTAAATTTGCTTGTATTGATGAAGATGGGACTGCTGTTGGAGAAAATGATGCTAATGGGGAAATGCTGGGAGAAAATGATGGCAATAATGCTATCGGGCCTGCTGCTAATGGGCCTGCCACAAATAAAAATGATGCCAATGATGATGTCCGACTTGAAGGAGTATAAAAGGATGTTTTAGGGTTGGGAGATAGTGATAGCAGCTTCTGTGAAGATGGTAAAGAAAGTGATGATAGTGATTCTGAAGATTTGAGGGATGAAGGATGGCTTACTGATGAAGATGATGAGGAGATAAGTACGATTTTTGAGAACACGGAAAGATTTAAAGAGAAAAGTTTGGAGGATGAGCAACAAGGGGCAGAAACTAGGAGCACTGGCACTGGTTCTCAAGAGAAAGGGGCAACCACTATAGCAAATGAAAGTAGTGACATTGACATTGATTACATTGAATCAGATGACCCAGGCAGCTATGAAACTGATTCTTAAGAGGAGATTTGTGTTAAGAAAGGTAAGAAAAAATTCTTCCATGAAACTAGTGAGGTTCCTAGGATTGAGTTGGGTTTGATATTTGAGAGCTCGACACAATTTAAGGAAGCTTTGGGTGCTTATGTTGTTACAAATAGATTCGATTATAGGTATTTGAAAAATGATCCTGATAGGACTCGAGCAAAATGCAAGGGGGTCGGGTGTCCTTTTCTAATATATGCATCTCTGGGAAAAAAAGATGGGGTTTATAGGGTTAGAACATTTGTGAACAAACATTCATGTTCTGTAACCTTTAAAAACAAAAATGCTAATTACAAGTTTATTGGGAAACATTTCTGGAGTAAACTTAGGATTTTGCCTAACTTGAAATTGAGGGACATGATGATGCTTGCTAAGGAGGAGGTTAAAGTGAAATTGAACAAAAATGTGTGCCACAGAGCTAGAATTTGGGCTACTGAAAAAAAATTAAGAGTAGATTGCATGAGGAGTTTAATAAATTGTTTGATTATGTGTTTACATTGAGGGAAGCAGATCCAAATGGTACATTTGTAAGAAAAACATCAGAAGGTACTTGTCATTTTTTTCTTGTTATAAGGGATTTTCTTGCCGATACAACCAAATCATTTTGTAAGAAAAACATCAGAAGGTACTTGTCATTTTTAATATATCTAACGTAGTTAAATAGATATTTTGTTTAAAATAAGGAGCCCTCAAAGCAAGGTGTTTGCCGTTTTTATCTTACGAGAAAGACCATCTCGTCCTGGTTACATTCCATACAAAAAAGCTATTCACTCTTTAACCCTACTTTAAATTCTTTAAATTATAAAATTAAACTTTAAACTTATATTTTAATATAGAGAGATATATATAAGGGCACTGAAAAGTGACAGAGAATTTCTATTCATTATTTATTATCATGCACTGAAAAAATTATAATTTTTTTAAATTTTAACACCTCAAATTAATTTTTTTGATTCCACCTCCGATCGAATCTCCATAAAATTTACATCTTCAGCAACGCGATACATATATTCAACGAGATTTAATCCATCTCTAATACAGTCAGAATCATCTATCGGTCTCCTCGTAACTTGATGCTGCCATCAGTTAAACAAGACTTATTGGTGTAATGATAACAAAAAAATTTACACAATCTTTTATAATAAAATAAAACAAAATTTACACTATTGATTATATGATATGGTCCCAAAAATTATAATAATAACTCACAGATCATGATAATAGATCAATTGAGACAAAGTTTTCTGTGAGTTGGGAAGGCAACATGGCAGGGACTGTATTTTATTTCCTGGGAACTTGATTCAAATACAAGTTTGATATACGCTGAACAAAATTTGATTTTAATTTAGGTATATTTGATTTTAATTATTACGATAAACTACTCAAATGACCATTTAATTAGACAGAAAGGCACATAGAATAACAAAGGCAAAGAAGGTTGGTGAAGGGTACAACGGTAATCCAATAGATTAAAAGGCAAATGCATCTTTGGGTAATGAATTGATGATGTATTCAACTCCCACTTCAAAAATTTGTAGAATTATATTAAAATTTAAAGAGTAAATTACACAAATCGTCACAGAACTTTTTTCTGACTTATTTTTGTCACTTAACTTTTAAAACAATAATTTACTTATTGCACTTTAAACATTGAACTTTCTTTGTCACTCTACCGTAAATAGTTAACGATGTTATGGCATGGCACACAGAACCAAAATGACGTCGTCATGGAGAAGCCTAATTTGCATTGAAACGAAGTCATTTTGTATCCTCTCAGCATTTATTTATCTTCTCACATAATAAAATATAAATATCATATATATATATATATATCATCTATTTCTTCTTTTTTTCCTTTTCCTTTTTTTGTAGCGAGGGATATCAATCAATGAATGCACCCTAGACCTTGAGAAGTAAGATGTTATGCAACGAACCCCTAGAAAGTACTTCATTGTAACTGTAACACCCGTGTTTTGGGGTTAGGAGTTAGACGTGTGAGTTGGTTCGAGTCATCAAAATCGATTTAATTTAAATTGACCTTGGCTTTGATTTAATTGAGATTTAAATTAAAAGGAGTGGCCATTTTGGTAATTTAGCCAAAACAAAAAGTAGACAACCTTTTTCAAAACAAAAAAAATAAAGCTAGCATCTTTCCCCCTTTTATTCATTTTAACGTGAAATCAAAACCAAACCCTCTCTAAACCCCAAGTTACTATTCCATTTTATTTCTTCATCTATTCAAGAGCATTTTGAAGAAGCAAGAGGAGACATCGGAGAAGCATCGAGACCGAATCCGGCAATTTAGGAGGCTTGCTTGCTTGCTTGGTTTGCTAAGGAAGGGTGGTGAGTAAAACTTTAAATTTGTTTTAAAGTTGGTTCAAGTGTGTGTAGTGGAAGTGTTGGAATGAGTTTGGTAGACCATTCCAAAGTACAAGTTAAATTGGTAGTTTGACTTCTTGTTGTTAAGGAGCTTTGACTTCCTATGCCTATCTTGATCTTGCAAAGTATGACATGGCTTGTATGTGTATACATTGTTGTGTATGATGATAGTTGAATGATATGAATGATGATTAATGTGATATGGCTTAAAGATATTAACACTAATTAACTTACCGGGTGTAAATGATCGATCATTAGGATTAGTGTGCACACGATCGAGTCAAAACGCGCGTGGCCTAGATGGCGTTGAGTCATCAAGGAGGAGTACGGTGATGTAATATTCCACCGGAAATTTATTGATATTATACGTGATGATGAGTGGAATCCCATCCGTAGGGCATGTGGTGATGAGTGGAATCCCACCCATGCAAGGTCCGGTGATGAGTGTAATCCCACCGAGGTAATGTTGTTGTTGAGAGTAAATCCGCACATCCGAGTAAACTAATAGTGGCCAATGAACTTGCTCTTATGATTATGATGTTGTGATATTGATTTATATTGTTGAGCTTAATATGATATAAGATGCCATATTTATGACTCTTGAGACACTAGCTAGGTTGCCTTATTGATGCCTATGTATGTTGTGTGTGATGTTGAGGATTGCATGCTTGGACCCTGCATTGTTGTTGTTTTTGATTTTAGAGCATCCTCACTAAGCTTCTAGCTTACACTCTCATTTTCAACAATGCATATCATTAGCGTGGTGTTGGCAAGGAGCAAGGCGAAGGGGCTTTCCAAGTTTGTAGTTGCTCAAGTATGATTTAGTAATTAATGTGGTAGTTTAGCAATGGGGCTATTATGTGTTTTGTATGAGTGTTGTTTGACTCATAAATGATGTTGGTGTTTATGTTTTTGTTGGATTTGTAAACCATGTTAAGCCTCGTTGAATGCTTGTGTGGGATGATTATGCTTTTGGATGTTTTAAGTTGCTTTTGGTTGGCATGTAAACCTTTATGTGATGAATTGTGCCATTTGGCTTTTGAGTCCTTAAGCATGCCCATTTTATGCAACATTTGCCCTTTTGTGTGAATGCTATGTATGGATGCCTTATCTTATGCCTTGTGTGATTTGAGTATGCCTCGCCATAGGATGTATGCCTCTAGGATGTGGTTGCATGATATGTGTGCTTCTTAGGGTTGTTTAGGCCTTTCGGGACTGGTTGGAGATGTTTAAAGATGGTTTTGGGAAATTGCAGACATCCAGTGTTTCGGAACGAGCTGAGCTGTTTCGGAACGGGTATGGATCCAGGTACCCCGTATCGGAACTCGTTTCGATACGGTTTGTCACTGTGAACCCCTGTTTCGAAACAAGTTTCGAAACACTTTGGCTACTGGAAGTGTCTGTTTCAAAACAAGTATCAAAATGCCTAGGCAAAATAGGGCCCTGTTCCGAAACGGGGTGGATGCGTTTCGGTACGGGTACCTGGCTTTTTAAACTAGAGCCCGCGTTTTGAAACGGGTGATGTCTGTTTCGAAACGGGTGGCTGGAATTGGGCTTTTTGGACATCTCTAATGGGTCTCAAGGGTTGGGCTTAGGCCCGGTTGGCTGTAGTACTTTTTGTGGGCCTCGTTTTCCGCTATCGTGATCACTTAGGAAATTAATTGCCTCTAGAAAAGATGTAAAATAAATGAAAAAAATTTTAGGGTCGTTAACCGAGGCGGGACCTTCACGGGTTTCGCATCAGTTTTCCCCATGTAGCCTACTCGAACCGGTCAGCCGACCAGACCGGGGCGAGGGGGTTACATTTGTTGGTATCAGAGCCTGAGGTTACCGAGACCTCAGGCAGGTAAGTGAGGTAAGTTTAATATGTTAAGCAATTGCTATGTCTTGGTGTGTGCCTTGCCATGAAATCTTGTTGTTTGATTGTTCATATGGTGTTTAGAAGCATGATTTTTGAGTTTGATGTACTGTCGAGTGCCCATTGCTACTATTATTTAATTTAAAATGTTTTGTAAAGGAAAATACTTGAGCACAGTTGGACCCTTGCCTTTGCTAACTTAATCCTTATCTGTTTGTTGTTGTAGTTATTATCTTGCTAACTGTATCATGAGACCACGAGGGAAGCCTAGGATGGTTCAGCCGGAACCACAAGAACAAGCTCCGGGGATTAAGCAGATTGATGGGGCGCAGGCTCCTCAACCTCCTCCACCTCCTCCTCAGCAAGAGGGTGGTGAGGCGGGAGCCAAGGGTGTTAGACCTCAAGTAGGCCAAGGACCGGCCAGAACTGATTTAGCTCACTTAGTTCAGGCGATAGCCGGGGCTTTCCAGGCTGTAGTGGCTGGGGGTCAGGCAGTGGCACAGCCTCAGGGAGAGGGTACTGGTTTGCCTTTGGAGAGACTCTGCAGTTTGGGAGGTGAAGAGTTCAGAAGGTCGACCCCGGAGAGGTCTGAGATGTGGTTAGAGAAGATCGTCCGTATCTTGTCACAGATGGGATGTACTGGGAGACGCAAGTTAGGATGTGTTGAGTCCTTGCTTCAGGGCGATGCCTACACTTGGTGGGTCACCATCACTACGAGTATGGAGGAGGCCGAGATCACTTGGGAGTTCTTTGAGTCAGCATTTCGTAAGAAGTATCTGGGTCCTCGATATCTCGATGAGAAGAAGAGGGAATTTATGGCGTTGCTTCAGGGGAGTATGACCGTGACCGACTATGAGATTCGATTTGTTAGGCTGAGTCAGTATGCATCTGAGCTTGTTCCTACTAAGGTGGAACGTTGTAACCGTTTCCGTTATGGGCTGAATGAAGAAATCAAGAGGTACACTCTAGCTTCGGACTACACTGATTTTGATGTCTTGGTCGCTAGGGCCAAGGACTTGGAGCACAGTTTGGGCTTGACCAAACGATCTGGTGGTTCTAGTTCTAGTTCTGGTAAGAGGTCTAGTGACTTTGATAGAGAGGATGCCAAGAGGCATCGGGACAACCGACATCACTATGACCATAGGCGTGGTGGAGGTAACCACGGTAAGGGCCAACAGGGCGAGAGTTCTGGTGGGAAGTTGCCCACGTGTGCTACTTGCGGGAGGAACCACACCAGTGAGTGTTGGGGGAACTTCCACTCGTGTTGGAGTTGTGGAGCTAGGGACCATATTAGGTGTGACTGTCCACATCAGGTGGGGTAGGCACCAGCTGAGGCTCCTGCTAGAGCCAATGACTTTCAGAGAGGCCACAGGCGCGGTAGAGGTAACTTCCAGCCGAGAAATGATGGCCAGAGGAACATCGCATATGTAGTTGCAGTCCATCCAGAGGGCGGAGGTCAGGCCAGAGTTTACGCTCAGCGTGGGGATTAGCATGACACAGATGTGATCGCATGTAACTTCTCGATATAGTCTTTGGGTTTGCTTTCTTTGATTGACTCCGGGTCTACGCATTCTTATATTCTGAGTGAGCATGCACAGTTGTTGAAATTGCCTTGTGAAACATTAGAGGTAGGAGTTAGTGTTACCAGTTCCTTTGGGGACACGGTAGTAGTTAGAAAGATGTATAGAAGGTGTCCGTTGATGGTTCAGGGACATGTGTTTCCAGTGGATATGATGGAGCTACCTTTTTATGGCTTTGATGTGATTCTGGGTATGGACTGGCTCACTGAGCATAGAGCTAGGATAGATTTTGAAACCAAGAGGATTTCTCTAAGACTCATAGATGATTATGAGATCGTAGTGGTGGGTGAGAACGTGAAGTTCTTATACAACGTAGTTTCAGTTTTAGAGGCTAAGAGGTTAGTTGAGTTGGGTTGCGAAGCATACTTGGCCTATCTGATGAATCCGAACATGAGTGAGGTTAGACCTCAAGATATCCGGACAGTGTGTGACTTTCCTAGTGTGTTTCTGGAAGAGTTGTCGGGTTTACCACCTGATAGAGAGGTAAAGTTTACTATTGAGACTTATTCTGATTCAGCTCCTGTTTCGATTGTTTCGTATCGCATGGCACCGAAAGAACTGAAAGAGTTGAAGACTCAGTTGCAAGAGTTGACAAATAGAGGCTTTATTTGACCTAGTTCTTCACCTTGGGGTGCACCAGTTTTGTTTGTAAAGAAGAAAGATGGAAGCATGAGAATGTGTATAGATTACAGACAGTTGAATCAGTTAACAGTGAAGAATAAGTATCCTTTGCCTAGAATTGATGATTTGTTTGACCAGTTGAGAGGGGCATCAGTCTTTTCGAAGATTGACTTGAGATCAGGCTACTACCAGCTAAAGGTAAGAGAGGTTGATGTACCAGAGACGACCTTTAGGACTAGATATGGTCACTATGAGTTTTTAGTCATGCCTTTTGGGTTGACTAACGCGCCGGCTGCTTTCATGGATATGATGAATAGGATTTTTCATTAGTACCTAGATCAGTTTGTAGTTGTTTTTATAGATGACATCTTGGTGTATTCGTGTACCGAGGAAGACCATGATCGACACTTGAGGTTAGTTTTGAAGACTTTTCTAGATAATCAGTTGTATGCGAAGTTGAGCAAGTGTGAGTTCTAGATCCGAGAGGTAGTCTTCCTAGGACATGTAGTGTCTGCCGATGGGATTAGGGTTGATCCGAAGAAAATAGAGGCCATTGTCGAATGGAAGCAACCGAAGTCTGTAACTGAGGTACGCAGCTTTCCAGGCTTAGCTGAATACTATAGAAGATTCGTAGAAGGTTTCTCTAAGTTAGCCGCTCCATTGACACAATTGCTTCAGAAGAGTGTTCAGTTTGAGTGGACAGATGCAAGACAGAGAGCCTTTGACAAATTGAAAGAAGCTTTGACCCAAGCATCGATCTTGATTCAGCCAGAGTCTGGGAAGGACTATGTAGTTTACAGTGATGCTTCCTATGTAGGCCTAGGTTGTGTTCTCATGCAAGACAAGAGAGTAGTGGCTTATGCCTCAAGACAGTTGAAGACTCATGAATGTAACTATCCGACCCATGACATAGAGTTAGCTGCAGTTGTGTTTGCTCTGAAGATTTGGAGACATTATTTGTACGGTGAGAGATGCACAATGTACACCGATCACAAGAGTTTGAAGTACATCATGACTCAGCAAGATTTGAATCTCAGACAACGTAGGTGGTTAGAGTTGCTAAAAGACTATGATCTTACGATTGAGTACCATCCGGGTAAGGCCAATGTAGTGGCCGATGCTTTGAGCAGAAAGATAGCTATAGATTTGAGAGCCATGTTTGCTAGATTGAGCTTGTCCGGAGATGGCGGCTTGGTAGCCGAGCTTTAGGTTAGACCTACTATAGGTCAGTTGATTAGAGAGAAGCATCTATTAGAT
This sequence comes from Hibiscus trionum, assembly GCA_030270665.1. Classification (NCBI taxonomy): domain Eukaryota; kingdom Viridiplantae; phylum Streptophyta; class Magnoliopsida; order Malvales; family Malvaceae; genus Hibiscus; species Hibiscus trionum. The sequence continues at coordinate 4,364,240 of BSYR01000050.1, forward strand.
AGATCTTTGGCACCTCACGTGCAAGATGTGACCGAGGGTAGACCTTCAGACTACAGTTTCAGTACCGATGGAGTCTTGTATTTCAAAAATAGGATAGTTGTGCCAGAAGATAGTAACTTGAGACGTACGATCTTGACTGAAGCACACAGTAGTCCTTTTGCTATGCATCCTGGTAGTACGAAGATGTACCGCGATTTGAAGAATGAGTACTTTTGGGTTGGTTTGAAGAGGGATGTGGCCGACTTCGTGAGTAAATGCTTGGTGTGTCAGAGAGTGAAGGAGGAACATCAGGTTCCCTCAGGTTTGTTGCAACCGTTGAGAATTCTGGAATGGAAATGGGAGAAAATTACCATGGATTTTGTTTCGGGTTTGCCTCTGACTTCTATGAAGAAGAACTCAGTTTGGGTTATAGTAGATCGTTTCACGAAGTGTGCTCACTTCTTGGCAGTCAATACCACTTATACATTAGATAGATTGGCCGATCTGTACATTGGTGAGATTGTTAGAGTGCATGGTGTGCCAAGGTCTATTGTGTTCGATAGAGATCCGAGGTTTACAGCTCGATTTTGGGAGTGTCTGCATACCGCTTTGGGTACCTGTTTGAATTTCAGCACGTCTTATCATCCTCAATCAGATGGTCAGTCAGAGAGAGTTATACAGATCTCAGAGGATATGTTGCGTTGTTGCATCATTGATTTTCAGGGTACATGGGAGAAGCATTTGCCTCTAGTTTAGTTTGCTTACAATAATAGTTTTCAGTCGAGCATTCAGATGGCTCCGTATGAGGCCTTGTATGGTAGGAAGTGTAGAACTCTAGTTTGTTGGGCCGAAGTGGGACAGAAGTTGTTACCTATGCCGGATTTGCTCAAGGGAACAACTGACAAGGTGAAATTGATTTGCGATCGATTGAAGGTTGCTTCAGATAGGCAGAAGTCCTATGCCGACTTGAAGAGGAAGGAAGTTGAGTTCTCAGTGGGTGAGAAAGTATTCTTGAAAGTGTCTCCGTGGAAGAAAGTAATGAGATTTGGCCGAAAGGGGAAGTTGAGTCCGAGGTACATAGGACCGTATGAGATTGTGAAGAGGGTTGGTCCAGTTGCTTATCAGTTGCGTTTGCCATCCGAGAAAGAGAAGATACACGATGTATTTCATGTTTCTATGCTCCGTAAGTATAGGTCAGATCCATCACATGTTATGCCTGTAGAAGAGATTGAATTGAATCCGGATTTGACTTATGAGGAAGAACCAGTTGAGATCCTAGCTTCTGACAGTAAGGTGTTTCGGGGTAGATCGATTGAGTTAGTGAAAGTGCGGTGGCAACGTCGAGGGGTGGACGAGGCCACTTGGGAGAGGAAGGGGGATATGGAAAGGCAGTTTCCGTATCTCTTTCAGTCAGGTAATTTCGGGGACGAAATTCCTTAAGTGGGAGAGAGTTGTAACACCCGTGTTTTGGGGTTAGGAGTTAGACGTATGAGTTGGTTCGAGTCATCAAAACCGATTTAATTTAAATTGACCTTGGCTTTGATTTAATTGAGATTTAAATTAAAAGGAGTGGCCATTTTGGTAATTTAGCCAAAACAAAAAGTAGACAACCTTTTTCAAAACAAAAAAATAAAGCTATCATCTTTCCCCATTTTCTTCATTTTAACGTGAAATCAAAACGAAACCCTCTCTAAACCCCAAGTTACTTGCTTGCTTGCTTGCTTAGTTTCCTAAGGAATTTAGGAGGCTTGAAGAAGCAAGAGGAGACATCGGAGAAGCATCGGGACCGAATCCGGGAATTTAGGAGGCTTGCTTGCTTGCTTAGTTTGCTAAGGAAGAGTGGTGAGTAAAACTTTAAATTTGTTTTAAAGTTGGTTCAAGTGTGTGTAGTGGAAGTGTTGGAATGAGTTTGGTAGACCATTCCAAAGTAGAAGTTAAATTGGTAGTTTGACTTCTTGTTGTTAACGAGCTTTGACTTCCTATGCCTATCTTGATCTTGCAAAGTATGAATTGGCTTGTATGTGTATACATTGTTGTGTATGATGATAGTTGAATGATATGAATGATGATTAATGTGATGTGGCTTAAAGAGATTGGCACTAATTAACTTACCGGGTGTAAATGATCGATCATTAGGATTAGTGTGCACACGATTGAGTCAAAACGCGCGTGGCCTTGATGGCGTTGACTCATCAAGGAGGAGTACGGTGATGTAATATTCCACAAGAAATTTATTGATATTATATGTGATGATGAGTGGAATCCCATCCGTAGGGCATGTGGTGATGAGTGGAATCCCACCCATGCAAGGTCCGGTGATGAGTGTAATCCCACCGAGGTAATGTTGTTGTTGAGAGTAAATCCGCATATCCGAGTAAACTAATAGTGGCCAATGAACTTGCTCTTATGATTATGATGTTGTGATCTTGATTTATATTGTTGAGCTTAATATTATGTAAGATGCCATATTTATGACTCTTGAGACACTAGCTAGGTTGCCTTATTGATGCCTATGTATGTTGTGTGTGATGTTGAGGATTGCATGCTTGGACCCTGCATTGTTGTTGTTTTTGATTTTAGAGCATCCTCACTAAGCTTCTAGCTTACGCTCTCATTTTCAACAATGCAGATCATTAGCGTGGTGTTAGCAAGGAGCAAGGCGAAGGGGCTTTCCAAGTTTGTAGTTGCTCAAGTATGATTTAGTAATTAATGTGGCAGTTTAGCAATGGGGCTATTATGTGTTTTGTATGAGTGTTGTTTGACTCATAAATGATGTTGGTGTTTATGTTTTTGTTGGATTTGTAAACCATGTTAAGCCTCGTTGAATGCTTGTGTGGGATGATTATGCTTTTGGATGTTTTAAGTTGCTTTTGGTTGGCATGTAAACCTTTATGTGATGAATTGTGCCATTTGGCTTTTGAGTCCTTGAGCATGCCCATTTTATGCAACATTTGCCCTTTTGTGTGAATGCTATGTATGGATGCCTTATCTTATGCCTTGTGTGATTTGAGTATGCCTCGCCATAGGATGTATGCCTCTAGGATGTGGTTGCATGATATGTGTGCTTCTTAGGGTTGTTTAGGCCTTTCGGGACTGGTTGGAGATGTTTAAAGATGGTTTTGGGAAATTGCAGACAGCCAGTGTTTCGAAACGGGCTGAGCTGTTTCGGAACGGGTATGGATCCAGAGACCCCGTATCGGAACTCGTTTCTATACGGTTTGGCCACTATGAACCCCTGTTTCGAAACAAGTTTTGAAACACTTTGGCTACTGGAAGTGCCTGTTTCAAAACAAGTATCGAAACGCCTAGGCAAAATAGGGCCCTGTTCTGAAACGGGGTGGATGCGTTTTGGTACGTGTACCTGGCTTTTTAAACTAGAGCCCGTGTTTCGAAACAGGTGATGTCTGTTTCGAAACGGGTGGCTGGAATTGGGCTTTTTGGACATCTCTAATGGGTCTCAAGGGTTGGGCTTAGGCCCGGTTGGCTGTAGGGCTTTTGTTGGCCTCGTTTTCCGCTATCGTGATCGCTTAGGAAATTAAATGCCTCTAGACAAGATGTAAAATAAATGAAAAAAAATTTAGGGTCGCTAACCGAGGCAGGACCTTCACGGGTTTCGCATCGGTGTTCCCCGTGTAGCCTACTCGAACCGGTCAGCCGACCAGACCGGGGCGAGGGGGTTACAGTAACGACACACACTCATGCAACGACATCCTTTGGCCATATTCATTTTTCTAGCGCATGCAGAGGAGTGTTTCCCCTTAAAGCTACTTTATTTTTTCTTACACTCACATTGAAATGCCTTTTATTTATACTTAATAAGAAATACAAACAAACATACATACATACACACGCGCGCGCGCGTGCGCACACACACACACACACACACACACACACACACACACACACAGATATATATATATATATATATATATATATATATATATATATATATATATATATATAACACATGCTGAAACAAGAGAAAGTCATCAAAAATTAAAGGAGTGATGCAAGATATTCTCTAATCAAACCAATAGATATATCAATGCAGAGTTAAGAAATGCAATTATCCTATAACACTCCTCGCCCGGGTCAGGAGCGAGGAGCGTTACCGGAATAGAACAGAACAAATTATCAAAACAAAAATCATAACAAGAATGGTTTCTTTTTAGCAAACCGTATCAAAACGCATACAGAAAGTGGGCTAACAAAAATTTTCTAACACAACATAGTTCAAGCAATCATATTACAACACTAAACCTTATTATTATCTTACATGCAACTTAAAATATTCATACTAATATGATTAAGAATCAATTCGGCTACTAACAATTTGCCAATTTAAATGTTTCATTTTTCCAATCGAAGCATCATAAGCAATTCATGTTGTCTAATTTCATCCTTAAACTACAATCTAAATAAAATTCAGTTGCTAATTTTACAAAGCATATTCTCATTATTTCTAATTGTTTCAAATTTCAGAGATCTATTCCAAGCTTAGTCGAACAACCTAATACCTTTAATTTACAAAGCCATTCGAAAATACCTACTCAAAAATTTCAAGGTTTTTTTTGAATCATACAGCCACATTAAATTTTATCATTAATTACTAAATTCACAAACGCAATATGAACCAAACATGTAATCTCACTTACTAACATAATTTCCTTCCATTAAGCATACTTTAGTTACAAAATATCATCCTATCATGATATACCCTAAGCCATGTCAAGCTACTTTTCTAATATTTACAACAAAATAAAACGATTACAAAAACCACCAAGCTTGACTACGTATGTACCAACAAAATGAGGCTTACTTGCTAATTACATAACATGCTTACTAAACTCCATACTATCATTCAAGGGGCATATAACAAATTCAAGCACCAACATAGATTAAGACTGATGTCAAACAAAACGAAATGGATATCTAGACAAATTTCCAAGCCACAATCTAGAAGCCTAAATACGAGACTTAGGTCATACATATTGTTGTCTTGTGATTTGCTTCCGATCAGAATTTGCTAGCTTTATGCCCAAGATACCCTGTTATTTGGGAAGAAGGAAACAAAGAGCGTTAAGTACAAATTTGTACTTAGCGTGGTAATTTCTAAAACTAATTCATTCTTTTAAACATATCATGGTCATCTTTAAGGTTACTTAGCTAGGCTTATTAGCACATAAAGCATCTCCTAACTAAGCTCATCACGCTCAAGTCTCAATTAACTTCATACATTCCATGTACTATCATTCAAAATATGAGGTCATACACAATTTCATCTAACATCATGCCTATCATCATGCATCACATTCGAATAAAGCAAGAATTATTCAAGCATATCATTGAACCAACCATCATTCATAAGCAAAACATAGATCATATTATGGCAAGTTATTCGAATAGGACCATTGTCCACATTGAACATGAATCAAGCATTCCAAGCATACCGCATTTCCTCATGTCATTCGAAAAAGACCATTGTCCAAATAAATCACATAACAAGTATAGATCATATCATATCATGTTATTTATCTTTTCATTTATCCACTTCATAAGCTTATTACAAACACACATATATATATATATTTGTTTGCCTTGGTGGAGTAGAAGGACTAGGTAAGCAAGTCAACAGAGGGTACCAAGTACCAAACAATGGTTGCACTAAGCAACAAATCTGGGGATGCTCAACAGCATCAATGTATCTTGTACACCATCCAAGTTATCATGTAATCAACAAGAAATTCACTAAGCATTTTAGGTGCCAAATACCATTTCAGAGAGTACACTAGGTACTAAACAGAGGAGCTCATACTCTAGGCATGCCCTTATACCTAAGACCTCTAAGCGACCAAGGGCTTTATAAGTCTTTCAATTTATCAAACACTTCATTTATATCATTTATCATTTGATTTACCAAGATCATATCGCATACTCCAAGATACAAGCTTATCATGTCATATAATTGCACAACTTCATGCAAACAATACAAAATGATCTCATATCACATTCAAGCATCTTCAATACATTAGAAAAACAATAGCATCTCAATCATATTTCAAGCTCATATCAACATTACAAGTAAGCTTCACAAGGGCAGTCCACAAATACACAATAACAAGGTATTAACAATGATTCATTTCATGCTTCATTTTCTATTTTAGCCTCCTTCCCTTACTAAACAAATTACCAGCTTTGAGTTAGGTCCAATTCATGCATAACATATAAATTAAATCACATAAAAGAAATAGGTTGGTTAGGACACTCCTAACCCTAAAGCAATTACACTCACAATACTCCACTAAGCTTGTTCCTTGATTACAATGCCCTTATTCCTTCCACTTGGTTGTCAAACCCTTGCTTTCTCCAATATCTCTTCATACACTTGATCTTAACACTCAAACACAAGCATATACAAATCATATTAGAGATCAATTCGATCATATTAACTCTTTGACACAAGTACAAACATTAACATTCAAAACTGTTTTTCATTTAAATAGTTTGAGGACCAGTTACCATTTTGACCATAACTTTTTACACACTAATTCAAATTTCAATTATCATACACCCTTAGAAAGGTAATCCACTCAGTTTTCTAACCATATAAACCCCATATTTTTATCTTTTCTGAATTAATACAGTTTAATACTTGAACACAAGTCATTTTAACAGTTCTGGACAGTTTGCACTGTTTAACTACTTTAATTTATAACTCCTAACTCACATACTTAAATTCAATTCCGTTTTTTCCCAATGGAAATAGACATTCCCAAGTTTCATCCATTACGTTTTCAGCTCAAAATACATTATACTCTATTTTTGGTGAATTTTCAAAGGGACTGTCCACAACTTAGATTTTCTGGGCAGTTTACTAAGGGTTCACTTCAAGCTTTTGAATTCTTCATCTAAATTTCCAATCAATATCTTAAACAAACTTTCTAGTAATCCTTAATGTTTATAAGTCCCAATTAAGCATTAATTAAGCAATTTAGTCCTTTTAACAGAACCATTTACTCCCCTAAAGTTTGTGATTTGACCATTTAGTCCAATTTGTCCTATTTCACTATATGCTTCACTTAACTAAATTAAGCCTTATATGGTCAATTCAAGTTAAGAACCAATATTATTTCATTTCCCCTGATTGTAATTTATCTGTCAAAGCTAAATTCAATATGTTTAAAGCCCTTAAACTTTTCAAATTCTATCAAAACAATCCCTATTTCCCATTTTGCTTCATTACACGACCAGCTTGTTCTAAAGTGAAATTATCCTATTCAAAATCATTTTTCATGCAACCCAACACTTCTACCATATATTTACTTCGATTATCTACAATTTTCACATGCAGAGCATTTTCCAATTCGAATCAAAACACATTCAAATTTCCAGATTTCGGCAGCATACTAGTCAAGTTAGCTTAAGCATAAAATTGTCCATGTAAACCAATTTCTTTCATACTTTTAATTACACCCTGGTTCTAAATTAACTCTAACAAGTTATTTAATCCAACATGCAAGCATTATCAAAATTTTCAGAACTGAAATCTTTAATTAACACTTGAAGTAACAATGATTTCATAAAAATAAATAAGTACTTCTATCACTTACTTGAATTTACACATGCATGTAAGCTATTATCCCTGTTAAACCTCCTCTTCAAAACTCCATTTTCCCCTCTTGATTTATGATTAATTTTCTTATTTTCTCTCAAGCCTTCCTCGCTCTTTTTCTCTCAATATACACGGCACACACACACAAGGAAATGAGAGAAGGTAGACACAACCCCTAAATTGGGGACTATGGTGGGATTAGCTTTTACCCAAATGCCCTCCCTTATCCTTTTAGATTTATTTTTGACTAAGGGCAACCCAAAGAAATGTAAACTTTAGCATGCAATTTATTTATTTTGCGTTAACTTTAATTTAGTCATTATGCATGGATATATCTAATTTTAATCTTTTATAATTTGGCCCGATTTCTCAAATTTGTTCATATTTGTTCTAATTATTTTAACTTACTAAATAACCTACTTTGATTATTTTATAATTAAATTAGGACTGAACTAATTTAATTTCTTGACTCATTCAGTTCAACCCTTCAAATTTAAACACCCAATTTCTCTTTAAATTCGATTTAATTCACTAAGTACTAATTGAAGGAATTCATGGATCAAATTGAATAAATTGATTAATTATGAACTTATTTTCTTTTAAAGAAATAATAAATACTCTAGTTTAATAAGTTAAATTCTAGGACGGAAAGGAGGATGTTACAATTCCTCCTTAAAGAAAGAATTCGTCCTCAAATTCTTACCTGAACTGAACAAATGAGGATATTGCTTTTGCATCGTATCCTTGAGTTCCCACGTTGCTTCTTGAACGTGATGATTCTTCTAGAGAACTTTAACAAGATGGACGTTTTTATTACGAAGCCTTTTGATTTCCTGATCAAGAATCTGAATAGGTTCCTCTTCATAAGAAAGGTCGAGATTGAGTTCAATTTCTTCTGGTTCAAGGATGTGAGACGGATCAGATCGATAACTTATTAACATAGAAACATGAAAGACATTATGAATCTTATCGAACTCAGAAGGAAGTGCGAGTCGATAAGCTACAGAACCAATTCTCTCAGTTACTTCAAACGGTCCAATGAAAAGAGGACTAAGCTTTCCTCTTTTTCCGAATCGGAAAACTTTCTTCCATGGAGAAACTTTGAGAAATACTTTATCTCTGATTTCATATTGAATGTCCCTACGCTTCAGATCAGCGTACGACTTTTGCCTGTCAAAAGCTTGTTTCAATCGAGAATGAATAATTTGAACCTGTTCTTCAGTTTCTTGAAGCAATTGAGGTCATAACACCTTATTATCCCTGAGTTCAGACCAGCACAAAGGCGTTCGGCATCTTCTTCCATACAATACTTCAAAAGGAGCCATCTGAATAGAAGATTGGTAGCTATTATTATACGTAAACTCTATTAGCGATAGCGATTTTTCCCAATTCTTTCCGAAATCGATGATGCAAGCTCTGAGCATGTCTTCAAGAACTTAAATTACTCGTTCGAATTGTCCATCGCTTTGAGGATGAAAGGCTGTGCTAATTCAGTTTGGTTCCAAGATCCTTGTGTAGTATTTTCCAGAATCGAGCTGTAAACCGTGGATCTCGATCTGAGACTATTGAAGTCGGAACTCCGTGTAAATGGATAATTTCCCGAATATACAATTCCGCCAAGGCCTCAAGACTAAAATTCATCCGCACCAGAATGAAATGCGCCGATTTGGTGAAACGATCACCCAAATAGCATCGCACTTTCTTGGAGTGCAAGGAAGATCGGTCACGAAATCCATTGTAATCCGTTCCCATTTCCATTGCGGAAATTCAGGAGGTTGAAGTAATCTAGTAGGAACACGGTGTTCGGCTTTTACCCGTTGACAGTTCAGACACTTTGCTACAAAGTCGTTGATAGCCGATTTCATTCCAGACCACCAATACAAGGGCTTGAGATCCTTGTACATCTTAACCGATCCGGGGTGGATTGAAAAAGAACTTTGATGCGCTTCTTGCAGAATTTCATTTTGTAATTCCTTATTATTAGGTACACAGATCCGATCTTTGAAGTATAGAAGACCGTTTGACTTGACAGAGAAGTCAGAATTAGATTCAAGCTTAAATAAAATTTTCTGAAGTTCCAGATCAACTTGTTGGAGTTCTTTGATTCTAGAAATCAGAGAAGATTGAACTTGGAGTTCATTCAGATAATTCTGAGCCTTATATAGTCGGAAGAGAGCATTGATGGCTAGAGAAGCTATGAACAAACAAATCAAATGCATTAGTTGGGAAGCAAGGCACTATTCGAACGATTTAGTTAAATTTTCAAGATTGAGCATTTCAATAGACTTACCGAGGTTCGGTTTCCGACTCAGAGCATCGACAACCACGTTAGCCTTTCCTGGATGATAATCAATGGTCAAATCATAATCTTTGAGTAATTCCAACCACCTTCGTTGTCTAAGATTCAATTCTTTCTGAGTGAGCAAGTATTTCAGACTTTTATGATCAGTGAATAGCTTACACTTCTCACCGTACAGATACTGCCGCCAGATTTTAAGCGCAAATACAATGGCCGCTAACTCAAGATCATGCGTTGGATAATTCACCTCGTGAGGCTTAAGTTGTCGAGGGGTGTATGCAACCACATTACCTTCCTGCATCAGAACGAATCCAAGGCCAGAATGTGATGCATCACTGTAAACAACAAATTCCTTTCCCGAATCTGGTTGAACAAGAACAAGGGCATGAGTCAAGACTTGTTTAAGCTGATCAAAACTTCTTTCCTGCCCTTCGGACCACTTAAACGGTTCATTCTTTCTAAGCAACTTATTTAGTGGTGCTACAATTACCGAAAATCCTTTCACAAATTGTAACACCCGTGTTTTGGGGCTAGGAGTTAGTCGGGTTTGTAGTCCGAGTCAATAAAATTAAATAAAAATCAATTCAACCTAAATAAAGATCTAATTGAGCTTTAATAAAAAGGGAGGGACCTACAGTGCAATTTTACCCAAAAGTTTTTAAAAAGGATGACAACTTTTGAAAGTTGTCATCTTCTCCCCTTTTCACCATGTTCCAACGTGAAAGCCTCTATCCCCCATTCCAAACTCTCTCAAACTTCAAAGCTTATATTCCATTCGATTTCAACTTCGATTCAAGGGGTTTTTGAAAGGTAAACATGTTTTCTTACTCTCCTCTCTATTCTCTATCTACCTATGGTCTTAAATTTTAAAGTTATGGAGTTTTGAAAATTAGGGTTTATATCAAAGTTTGGGTTTTTAAGGGGTTTTTCATTTTGTTTTGATAAATTGAGTTGGGGCTTTGTTTAATCATGTTAAAATGCACATTATATGTTAATTTGGTTGAATTTTAATGAAAATCCGAAGTGGGTTCTTAGACCCATTTTTAAGGTGTCAAAAAGTTAATTTTTGGTGGGTTTTAGGGTGTAATTAGAGGGCTGATGGTATATGTATGCTAGGGGGATGTTTTGAGACCATTTAGATGTCATTTGGGTGTTTGAAAATGGAATTTTCTGCTGGGTAAAATAGGAGTACGAAAATGGGAATTTTGATGATTGTTTGGGTTGGAAATTGTTGGAAATTGGCTTGCACCTATGGGTTGATGTTGTGGTTGAATTTAGCGATCATTTGTGAGTATAAAATGTGTTGGAAACTTGAGTTTTGGTCAAGGTTTATGGGCTGCTCGAATTTGATAAAGTTGGGGTTTGGTCATGACTTGAATGTTGGGTTTGATGTTTAAATTGAATTCTGGGTTAGCCACTTTAATGGTTGAGTTGATTTGAAGTTGTTTTGCTTGTGTTGAGGTGTTTAGAAGCGAGGTTTTGGGTTGGTGAAGCCTTGGGAGCAAATCCGGAAATTGAAGACCATGGTTGCTTAGTACTTGAGCTTGGAGGTGGAGGTGAGTGGTTAATGTTTTTAAATTGATTTTTAAGTGGTTGGTTCAAGCATGTGGACTAGGTTGGGCTTGGTAGACCCACCTAGAGTTAGGATTAGGGTGGTAGCCTAATCCTAAGCTTTAGTTAAAGACCTTGGATGTACTCTTTAGTTATTGTTATGCCTCGTGATGTTTAAGTATAATGTGATACACATGTATGTGGAAGTATGACTTAATGTATTGATTACGTGTATGTTGATGACAGATATAATGTGAATATATGATGTGTTAATTGTTTGGATGATATACATGTGATGTCGGTTTGTGAAATGAGGTTATGAGGTAGTTGCATGATTTTGGAGAATCATGGTGAGTACGTGCTAGGCACGAAATTTATATTGAAATTGATATTGTAAAAAGTTGTGGAATTTGATTTATATTGGCACTAGTATGCTTGGGTACAATGATCGATCATTAGGATGAGTGTGCACACAAATTGAGTCAAAACGTACGTGGCCTTGGTGGCGTTAAGGCACCAAGGAGGAGTACGGTGATGTAATATTCCACCGGAAGCTTTTATATATTTCTACGGGATGATGAGTGGAATCTCATCCGTAGGGCATGTGGTGATGAGTGGAATCACGCCCATGCAAGGACCGGTGATGAGTGTAATCCCACCGAGGTAATGTTGTTGTTGGAAATGCGTTCCAACGGGTTATCCGCGTATTCGAGTCCTAGCTAGGTGCCAATATGAGGTTGTATGTGTATACCAATACGAGATTATGTATATATGATTATATGATGCGAAATGTGATGCCCTTTATGAATTGATATATGATGTGGTTAATGCATTGAGTCATGTATCTTTGTACGTTGAGCTTATAGGTTGTTGAGCATGGCATAATATTGCTTATATGTTCATGCATCATGTTCATTTTGGCTTTTGCGGACCGGAGGTAAGACCATGCATTTCATCTTGGAAATTGCTCGTGCTTGGACCCTGCATTGTCGGAGGTTTGTTTTATGAGCTTACCCTCACTAAGCTTTTATGCTTACGCTCTCTTTTGTTCGACAATGCAGATAAATAACTTGTGGGTGGCAAAGGCAAGGAAAGGTCTCCAAGTGTTGCTTTTGGTGAGCTCAATGTATGAATTTTAAATGATAGAATGTAATAGTTAAGCAATGTGATATGTATTGTTGATTTAAGTTTTGATGTGTGTCGATATTGGTTTGGTTCGTGGATGCCTTATTTGATCTATAAGTATTGCTTATGTTACATGCCTTGAAGGACTACATGTTTTGGTTGCTAAGGCATGAAACCTTAAATGCTTGTATGTCCATAAATGCATGAAATTCCCTTTTGTATGAATGCTATGTATGAATGCCTTGCTATTTGTTGATTGCTTCCTTTGGCTTTAGTATGATTGCTAGAATGTTGGTATGTGCATAGGAGAGTACAAAAATGCATCTAGAGTCGTGTTTGGGGTCGTCAAGTCGATATTTGTGGAATTGCAGTGCAGGGCGTATCGATACGCCTCAGGGCCGTATCGATATGGCCTTGCCTAAAGGCCACGAATTTTGCCTGGAGTACCGATACCCTAAGGGTATCGATACCCTCCAAAGTTACTGGAATTTGGAGATCTGAGTGAGAGTAGAGCGTACCGATACGGGGTTCACGAGTATCGATACGGGTCTACTCTGTTGACCAAGAAGGGTTGACCGATAAGGGCGTATCGATACGCTCAAGGGCTGTATCGATACGGTCTTCCCGGAGTTGACTCCTTGGGTTGACCTGGTCAGGGCGTATCGATACCCCTGGTTAGGGTACCGATACGGTCTGCCCTGTAACATAAAAATGAACTAAGTACGAATGGCCATGGTTCGAATGTGATTTTCCTTTGAATGTTTTCCGCTGACGTGATCACTTAGGACTTAATGTTCCTCTAGACAAGATTAATATAAAAAGAAAAAAATAGGGTTGCTAACTGAGGGGAACCTTAACGAGTTTCACTCGGTTTTCCCCGTGTGGCCCACTCGGACCGGTCATCCGGCCAGACCGGGATGAGGGGGTTACATTTGTTGGTAGCAGAGCCTAAGGTTTTCGAGACCTTGGGCAAGTAAGTGAGGTAAGTTTAAGTTTTGAATTGATATGCACGATGTTTGCTTGCTCTGTAAGTATGACTGCTTGTATGACAAATACGTTGATTGTTTGTTTAAAAGCATGATGTTCGTTATCCGTGTATGCTGTGATGAATGACTGTTTGATTGAGAATGTGTGTTGTTTGATCGTACGCATATGTTTGCTTGTTTAGAAAGTAAGCCTTGTTATATGCTTGGTTGAGCATGTATGTGTGTTGATTTGTTTGAAACGTGTTTAGTAGAGTCCCATTGCTACTATTACATCGAAAAAGAGATTTTTATTGAGGGAAACATACTTGAGCCACTTGGAAGCCTTGCCTTGCTAACCCAATCTTGTATGTTTTACTGTTGATGTTGTTCTTGATATAATTGTTTTTCGGTAAGTAGAAGTCGTAGTTTCTGAAAAGGTGGACGATGTTGAGGGAGTCCATCACCTTAGTTAGAGAGGTATGTTTGTACCGGAATTAAGGTACAATTTGTTCGTTTGAGACGATGTGTATGTGGGTTGATTCCTGTGGATGAGGGACGATGTGATCAACTCTAGCATTAATTGGTAAGAAGAAGTGAAGGCATATGAGTGGGAGTTAGAGTGGTGTCGATGTTTTATCAGATAAGCCCTTGGTACAGTATTAAGTTGTTTCCTCCAGTTGATTCCAAATCCGTTCTTTTGTATATCGTTAGTAAGTATGCAAGTTTGAATATGCCCGGTCAAGTGTTTGAGGTAGGTGCGAGTACCTTAGTTCATTTAACGAAATCAAGGTAGGGGTCTCATGTGAGTAATCTGAAATTCAGAAGTGTTAGTCGGTGACTGTTGGGGTGCGGCCTATGATTATAATGCAAGACAGCCGGTCAGTGTCCGAGAGTGGGAGCTAGTTGGTGTGATTGGGTCAGTGTACGTTGAGTTGTCTTCCAGCAAGCAGAAGAGATGAAGTCACTTCTGATACAGTTGAGCCGAGAAGGGAGTCTTGAGCTTTGACTCCAAGTTGTTTGGTAGGGGTAGAACAAGTCCGGCATGACTGTTTGTGCGTGATCAGAATTGAATCTTGAAGTTACGAGATGCTCTAAGAACAGTTTAGAAGAGTCAGATTTTGTTGAAGAACCAGTCTGGAAACAAGAGGACAGAAGACTATCAGTTGTGTACATGTGAAGTTGCAATTTCCGCGGATACCTCCTTTTGTGTGAGCATGTAAGAAATTAGATATCCTTGTTGAGACCTTAGGTGTAGGGACGCATGTGACTAGCCTTTTTGGGAGACAATAGTGATCAGAAAGATGTACAGAAGATGTTCGTTGGTGGTTCAGAGTTACTAGTTTCTAGTAGATGTGAAGTGATTGTCTTCCTACGGTTTTGATGTACCTTTTGACAAGGTTTGGCTTGAAGAACACAGAGTTAGTGTATACGTTGAGACAAAGAGAGAGTTGCCTTGAAGATGCAAATTTCTGTGTGACTGTAGTAGTAGGTGAGGAGGTGAACTTCTTGTCGAATGTTGATCCAGATTTGGAGGTCGAAGATTGGTTGAGTTTAGTTGGTAGGCTAGCTTAGCCAGTGTGATGAATTTGATTTTGAATGAAGATTAGACCGCAAAATGCTAGAATAGTTTGTGTTTTCCTAGAAGTGTTTGGAAGATTTACCCGGCTTGTCTCTTGATAGAAAATAAGAGTTCGTTATTGAGACCGTCTCCGAGATTGCTTCAGTTTTGTTTGCTCTGTAACTTATGAATCCCGGAAGAATTGAGAATGTTGAAGAAATAACTTCGAGATTAGCTGGACCTTAGACTCATTAGGCCTAGTACGTCATCTTAGAGTATGACAGTGCAATTTGTGAAGAAGAGAGAGGACAATACAAGAATATGTTTAGATTTCAGACAGTTGAAACAAGTGACAGTGAATGATTAGCATCAGTTTTCGAGTGTCAGTGATTTGTTGGTTAGTTAGTGTGTGCTTCAGTCTATTTGAAGATTAGTTTGAGATCCGTTTACTACCAGTTGAAAGTGAGAAAAGTTGAAGTACCAAAGACAGCTTTAGGGGCAAGATGTGATCACCTTGAGCTCTGAGTTATGTCGTTTTGTTTGACTAGTGTATTAGTTACCTTCATAGAGATGTTGAGTAGAGTATTTTCCTGAGTTTCTTGATCAGTTGTAGTAGCTCTTCTAGATGTCACATGAGTATATTCAAGTACCGAGGAACATCATGACAAGCTTTGAAGTTAGTGTGGTAGATTCTATTAGAAAATTAATTGTACACCAAGTTGCGCAACATGAACCTCGAGTTAATGAAGATGTTCTCCTAGGACATATAGTTCGGCCGAGTGTATTAGAGTAAATCCCAAGCAGGCAAAAGAAGGTATGAGTTGGAAGAAATTGAAGACTGTGACAGATATCTATAGTTCCTAGGTCTAGCATTGTTACTTTCAGAGAATTGTAAATAGTCTTTTGAAGATAGTTGCTCCATTGATAGATTGCTATAGAAGAATGTTCAGTTGTATGGTTAGATGCGAGGCATTGAACCCTTGAGAAACCGAAAGAAACTTTGAAGAGAGCTTCGACCTTGATCCAGCCTATACTAGAGAAAGAGCTTGTGAACTGTAGTGATGTGTTATATGTAGGGTTAGGTTGTGTGCTTATGCAAAACAGAAGATTGTAGCTTATTCAACGAGATAGTTGAAAGACCGAGAGAAGAGTTATCCGATGTGAGACATAAAGTTAATTACAGTTGTATTTGCTTCGAAGACTTAGAGACAAAGCTTGTATGGTAAGAAATGCACAGTGTGTATGTACGTATCATCAAAACTTGAAATATTTGAAGACTTAGGAAGGGTTAAAACTTGAACAACATGAGTTGTTAGAATTGCTTGAAGACCGTAATCCCAAGATTGAGTACCATCCGAAGAGAGTCAACATAGTAACCGATGTTCCGAGTTATGTTGTTGATAGATTAGTAGTAGAGTTGCGAGCTGTGTTTGCCGGATTCAGTTACCAGATAATAGTGGTTTTGTGGCCGAGTTTCATGTTAAACCTACATTGAGTCAGAATGTTTGAAGAGAAACAGTTGCAAGACAGATTCTTGGCACCTCATGTGCATGACAAAGCGGAAGGAAGGCCTTCAGAATACAGTTTCAGATATGATAGAGTTTTGCGTTTCAGAGACAGAATAGTTGTGCCGATTGACATAGTGTTTTGAGACGTATTGTGCTGGCCGAAGAACACGGCAGTTCATTTGTATTGCATCAGAATAGTATGAAGACATATTGTGGGTTGAAGATAAGTACTTCTGGATTGAGTTGATGGATAATGTGGTTCAGTATGAGAGTAAGTGTATAGTTGCCAGCGTGTTAAGACCGAGCATCTGTTTTATTCTAGTTTGTTACATCCGTGGGAGATTCGTATTGAAAGTGAGTAATAGAGATTCAAGATTTCAACTAGATTGTTTTTTTGAAGACGTTTGTATAGTGTTTGGTTACCTGTTGAAGTCAGATGGTCAGTTAGAGAAAGTTATGAGTCAAGTGTTCAAACAGTGTTGTATGAGATTGTGAATCGGGCTAGTACGGTTGTTTATTTGTTGCGGTTACACCAGAGTTAGAAAGGGGTTGGTGACGCGATTTGTGTATCTATGATTCGAGAGTGTGAGTCAGATTTGTCCCGTGCTATGTTTGTTGAAGAGATTGAGTTGAGTTGGAAATTACGTGCAACAAAGAATCAGTTGAGATCTTAGCATCATATATCTATTGTTGGGTGGTAAGTCTACCGAGTTGGTGAGTATGTTGTAGTGAGAAGAGAAAAGAAAGTGTGTAGGAGCAGTTTCCGTGGCTCTTCATGTTCGATGAATTTCGGGGACGAAATTTCCTTAAGTGGGGGAGAGTTGTAACACCCGTGTTTTGGGGCTAGGAGTTAGTCGGGTTTGTAGTCCGAGTCAATAAAATTAAATAAAAATCAATTCAACCTAAATAAAGATGTAATTGAGCTTTAATAAAAAGGGAGGGACCTACAGTGCAATTTTACCCAAAAGTTTTTAAAAAGGATGACAACTTTTGAAAGTTGTCATCTTCTCCCCTTTTCACCATGTTCCAACGTGAAAGCCTCTATCCCCCATTCCAAACTCTCTCAAACTTCAAAGCTTATATTCCATTCGATTTCAACTTCGATTCAAGGGGTTTTTGAAAGGTAAACATGTTTTCTTACTCTCCTCTCTATTCTCTATCTACCTATGGTCTTAAATTTTAAAGTTATGGAGTTTTGAAAATTAGGGTTTATATCAAAGTTTGGGTTTTTAAGGGGTTTTTCATTTTGTTTTGATAAATTGAGTTGGGGCTTTGTTTAATCATGTTAAAATGCACATTATATGTTAATTTGGTTGAATTTTAATGAAAATCCGAAGTGGGTTCTTAGACCCATTTTTAAGGTGTCAAAAAGTTAATTTTTGGTGGGTTTTAGGGTGTAATTAGAGGGCTGATGGTATATGTATGCTAGGGGGATGTTTTGGGACCATTTAGATGTCATTTGGGTGTTTGAAAATGGAATTTTCTGCTGGGTAAAATAGGAGTACGAAAATGGGAATTTTGATGATTGTTTGGGTTCGAAATTGTTGGAACTTGGCTTGCACCTATGGGTTGATGTTGTGGTTGAATTTAGCGATCATTTGTGAGTATAAAATGTGTTGGAAACTTGAGTTTTGGTCAAGGTTTATGGGCTGCTCGAATTTGATAAAGTTGGGGTTTGGTCATGACTTGAAATGTTGGGTTTGATGTTTAAATTGAATTCCGGGTTAGCCACTTTAATGGTTGAGTTGATTTGAAGTTGTTTTGCTTGTGTTGAGGTGTTTAGAAGCGAGGTTTTGGGTTGGTGAAGCCTTGGGAGCAAATCCGGAAATTGAAGACCATGGTTGTTTAGTACTTGAGCTTGGAGGTGGAGGTGAGTGGTTAATGTTTTTAAATTGATTTTTAAGTGGTTGGTTCAAGCATGTGGACTAGGTTGGGCTTGGTAGACCCACCTAGAGTTAGGATTAGGGTGGTAGCCTAATCCTAAGCTTTAGTTAAAGACCTTGGATGTACTCTTTAGTTATTGTTATGCCTCGTGATGTTTAAGTATAATGTGATACACATGTATGTGGAAGTATGACTTAATGTATTGATTACGTGTATGTTGATGACAAATATAATGTGAATATATGATGTGTTAATTGTTTGGATGATATACATGTGATGTCGGTTTGTGAAATGAGGTTATGAGGTAGTTGCATGACTTTGGAGAATCATGGTGAGTACGTGCTAGGCACGAAATTTATATTGAAATTGATATTGTAAAAAGTTGTGGAATTTGATTTATATTGGCACTAGTATGCTTGGGTACAATGATCGATCATTAGGATGAGTGTGCACACAAATTGAGTCAAAACATACGTGGCCTTGGTGGCGTTAAGGCACCAAGGAGGAGTACGGTGATGTAATATTCCACCGGAAGCTTTTATATATTTCTACGGGATGATGAGTGGAATCCCATCCGTAGGGCATGTGGTGATGAGTGGAATCACGCCCATGCAAGGACCGGTGATGAGTGTAATCCCACCGAGGTAATGTTTTTGTTGGAAATGCGTTCCAACGGGTTATCCGCGTATTCGAGTCATAGCTAGGTGCCAATATGAGGTTGTATGTGTATACCAATACGAGATTATGTATATATGCTTATATGATGCGAAATGTGATGCCCTTTATGAATTGATATATGATGTGGTTAATGCATTGAGTCATGTATCTTTGTACGTTGAGCTTATGGGTTGTTGAGCATGGCATAATGTTGCTTATATGTTCATGCATCATGTTCATTTTGGCTTTTGCGGACCGGAGGTAAAACCATGCATTTCATCTTGGAAATTGCTCGTGCTTGGACCCTGCATTGTCGGAGGTTTGTTTTATGAGCTTACCCTCACTAAGCTTTTATGCTTACGCTCTCTTTTGTTCGACAATGCAGATAAATAACTTGTGGGTGGCAAAGGCAAGGAAAGGTCTCCAAGTGTTGCTTTTGGTGAGCTCAATGTATGAATTTTAAATGATAGAATGTAATAGTTAAGCAATGTGATATGTATTGTTGATTTGAGTTTTGATGTGTGTCGATATTGGTTTGGTTCGTGGATGCCTTATTTGATCTATAAGTATTGCTTATGTTACATGCCTTGAAGGACTACATGTTTTGGTTGCTAAGGCATGAAACCTTAAATGCTTGTATGTCCATAAATGCATGAAATTCCCTTTTGTATGAATGCTATGTATGAATGCCTTGCTATTTGTTGATTGCTTCCTTTGGCTTTACTATGATTGCTAGAATGTTGGTATGTGCATAGGAGAGTACAAAAATGCATCTAGAGTCGTGTTTGGGGTCGTCAAGTCGATATTTGTGGAATTGCAGTGCAGGGCGTATCGATACGCCTCAGGGCCGTATCGATACGGCCTTGCCTAAAGGCCACGAATTTTGCCTGGCGTACCGATACCCTAAGGGTATCGATACCCTCCAAAGTTACTGGAATTTGGAGATCTGAGTGAGAGTAGAGCGTACCGATACGGGGTTCACGAGTATCGATACGGGTCTACTCTGTTGACCAAGAAGGGTTGACCGATAAGGGCGTATCGATACGCTCAAGGGCTGTATCGATACGGTCTTCCCGGAGTTGACTCCTTGGGTTGACCTGGTCAGGGCATATCGATACCCCTGGTTAGGGTACCGATACGGTCTGCCCTATAACTTAAAAATGAACTAAGTACGAATGGTCGTGGTTCGAATGTGATTTTCCTTTGAATGTTTTCCGCTGACGTGATCACTTAGGACTTAATGTTCCTCTAGACAAGATTAATATAAAAAGAAAAAAATAGGGTTGCTAACTGAGGGGAACCTTAACGGGTTTCACTCGGTTTTCCCCGTGCGGCCCACTCGGACCGGTCATCCGGCTAGACCGGGACGAGGGGGTTACACAAATCTTCGGTAATACCCAGCTAAACCAAGGAAACTTCGGACCTCGCTTACATTGCTCGGAGGACGCCATTCAAGAATAGTCTGAATTTTCTTAGAATCAACCTTGATTCCTTTGGCCGAAATAACATGTCCGAGGAATGACACTTCTGACAGCCAAAATTCACACTTAGTGAACTTAGCGAATACCTGATGTTCTTAGAGTGTCTGGAGAAAAATTCGAAGATTATGAGCATGTTCTTCCTTGTTACGAGAGTATACAAGAATATTGTCGATGAAAACGACAACAAACTTGTCAAGATGAGGCTTAAATACTCGATTCATCATATCCATGAATGTAGCAGGGGCATTCGTTAACCCGAATTGTATCACTAGAAATTCGTAATGGCCATAGCGAGTTCTGAAAGCAGTTTTGGGTATATCTTCATCCTTCACCCTCATTTGATATTAACCAAAACGAAGGTCAATCTTAGAAAATACTCAAGCATCCTTCAGCTGATCAAATAGATCTTCAATTCGGGGCAGAGGATACTTGTTCTTGATAGTTACTCTGTTCAATTGCCGGTAATCAATGCAAAGTCGCATCGTCCCATCTTTCTTTTTCACAAAAAAAAACGGAACACCCCAGGGAGAAGTGCTTGGTCGAATGAAACCCTTATCTTCTAACTCTTGAATCTTCTTCTTGAGTTCTTGCAACTCAATGGGTGCCATACGATAGGGCGTAATGGACACCGGGTTTGTTCTGGGTTGAACTTCGATCTTGAACTCAACTTCTTGTATTGGAGGGAGTCCAAGGAGTTCCTCAGGAAACACATCAACAAATTCAGATACAACTGGCATTTCAAGTAAGCCAAAATCTAATTCATCTTGCAAAGCCATAGCAGCAAAAATAGATGTCGGTTTCTTGTCAATCAACAGAATCAATTCTTTCCCTAAACTCCTTAAGTACAATCTTTTATTCTAGCAATCTATCTAAACTTCGTCTCTACCCAACCAGTTTAAACCTAATACTAGGTCAAACTCACATTTAGGTAGAACATACATGCCGCAAGGAAAGGGTACATTCCGAATAGATACATGGCAATTCTTACATATTAAGTTGATAGGTAAGTCACCTCTTATAGGGTTTAAGACAATTAACCCAGTTTTAACAGTTTCAGGCTTCAATTGTAACTTGTTTATTAAGTAAGAACATACAAAAGAATGAGTTGATCTCGAATCAATTAAAGCGTAGACAGAAGTAAGGTTTAGTTCAACCGTACCCGCAATAATATCAAGAGATTCTTCCTCATCCTTGCCACAGATGTGATAAACTCAAGCTGGAGCTCGTGATTCCTGATGAATGATGGCTTTCGACAGATTACTTCTGCCTCCACCCTGATTTCCAGACTGTGTTTGTCTAGTGTTCTTGTTTCGATTGGATTGTACATGACTCGGATTAGTAGAATTTTTAGCAGGAGCTTGATCTGATCTCTTCGGACAGTCTCTAATGTAGTGGTCACTTCCGCCACAAGAGAAACACAAGTTGGATTGCTTTCGGTATTGACCGAAATGCAGTTTCTGGCAATGTTTACAAATCGGAGCTCTTTCTTAGTTTCCCGTGCTGTTAACAGATACAACCAGAACATCAAGTCTATTCATTGATTGGGGCTTTACGGTGAAGTTACTACGAGGAGCTGGATTATATGAAGAAGACCCTTCTTTCTGACTTTTAGACTTCTTCGACTTATAGTGGGACTTATCATCACCCTTGCGCTCCTTATCACTTTGGTAACCGCTTTTTCTATTTTCTGCGGCCCGCATCTTAGCTTCCATAGCAATAGCTCGGTTCACCAGAGTTTGGAAGTCTGTGATATCCAGAGCGGTAAACATCAGACTAAGCTGATCATTCAGGCCGTCAATGAACATACGACACTTTTCCTTCTCTGTCTTGATGTACTTAGAACCGTACTTGCAATACTTACAGAAATCCGCAACGTACTACTCTATTGGTCGACCTGCTTGCTTCAGATACAAGAAACGTTTCCTTCTGTAATCCCCTAAACTCGGTCTAGGAGAAAAGACCGAATTTAAGAAGTTACAATTGAAAACTTTTCCCTCAAGAAAACTAATTTTAAAAAGATATACTTTAAATTAAAATAAAATAACATACATTTAATAATAAATAAAAATATAAATATCATAATAGATATTCGAATAATTATATAAAATCTCCGAATTAAAATAACAGTAGATGAATGCTAAAAATAATCTCAAAATATAAATAGTCTAAAATTACATCCATGTCCCAAAATAATGAATAGAAATCTGATTAAACTAAAATAATTTCGTATTGAATAATAAAATAATGGGATAAAATCTAAAATCCTCCAAGTACCAAGTTGCCTAGAGTCCAAGATATCTATAAAGGAAAAACTATGGGGGAGTAAGCTAAAGAGCTTAGTGTGTCTTTAAAGTGCAAGAAAACCATAATTATAAAATATAGTATTATTTTCTTTAAAAAATCATAACACAAATATCACATTCACAATGCAATGCACCCAACTACAACCGCCATAAAAAGAGGTAGGTTCCCCAGAACCACTCACTACATCGTCACCATCTGAAGTGGAACTCAGCCCGAAGGGTGGAACCACTGATCCGAAATGGAATTCAGCCTGAAGGATAAAACCACTGAACTTCCTCGATACAAATCCGAACCCATGCTCATACATACAAGATGATTAAAAATCAAATTTCATAAGCAAAGTTCCATAAATCCGATATTCCATAAATATACTTCATAAAACATAGTCCATAAATCCATAAATCATATATCCGTAAATCTGATGTTTCATAAATCATAATTAAAACACGTTTTGAAAATCGTATGCACATGATGTCAACCATACAAGCCATAATACATATAACAATCACACAAGGTGTAAAACACCAATACATAGAAAAAATATCATATAATTTATTTATAGCACCGGAAGAAAACACACCTTAGCCAAAGCAAATCTCAACTTATTGAAGTATGTGATTCCAAGATCAGAAGTACTAGGTTCAGCTGTATCTACATGAGATTTAAAACATGACTTTGATTTGAAGAGCAACCAAGAAATTAATTTGATAGGGGGTTTGCTTCAAAGTTTCAATACGAGCAGTAGACACAAGAAGGGTGTAACTCAAATGTTGGCGCATGTATGATGCATGACACGACACAATGGATGGGCAAGGGCTAGGGATCGTAGCAGCTGAAGCTTAGGGAAAAGAATAAGCTTTTTTTTTTCTTTTAGGGTTTTTCTTTCGGTCAAGATTATGTTCCCTTCATGATAATAAATATGTATATAGCGGTGGTAATCTAAACAAATTAGAATATAATAATAATAATAATAATAATAATAATAATAATAATAGTAATAATAATAGTAATAGTAATAGTAATAGTAATAGTAAAAAAAATAATTTAAGTTGAAAAAGGAAAGTCGGTTTAGCCGTAGGAAAAAGGGGAATTGGAATTCAATTTAAAAAGAAATTGCGTTAAAAATATATATTAAAAAATTAAAAAAAAAAACGTATGGAAGAAACTAATTGAATTGAAATTAAATTTGATAAAAGGGTTATTTACGGAGTCAGTCCTTAAAGAAATTTCATATTAACTTTTAAGTTTAATAAAAATTCATATTTAGTCCATCATAGGAAATTAGGGTTTTAAAAATTAGGGATTTTGAAATTATGTTTCTAAATTAGGGATTTTTCGAATCTAGAGTTTACAATTTGGCCGTAATTGTTGGGGTGTTACAACTCTGCCACCCTTAAAAGAAATTTTGTCCTAAAATTTTTTCAGACTTCACGTAGATTCCCAAAAGCACGAATATTTAGATAGAAGCTTAAAATAGCATTTTGGATCAGGTTACGAATGACAACACATGGTTTTCAGATAGACTTTGATCTCAAGTTCATAAGAACGAATATGATCATGATCGGTCTCTAAGTCTAGAGCTCATACAAGGTGGCATAGTAATCTATATACAATATGGACAATCTTAGAATTAAAGTTGGTACTTGGAGTCTATTCAAAACATATCTTTAATTCTTTAAAATAATAAATTTATCAGAAATCTCATTTTGCCCGAAAACATTTAATATGCATGCAAAAATCATTTTCGACTTAAAATTTTAAGTGAGCCTCACAGTCCGAGTGTTGAACTTAGCTCTGATACCACTAAATGTAATCCCCTAAACTCGGTCTAGGAGAAAAGACTGAATTTAGGAAGTTACAATTGAAAATTTTTCCCTCAAGAAAACTAATTTTTAAAATATATACTTTAAAATAAAATAACATAAATTTAATAATAAATATAAATATCATAATAGATATTCGAATAATTATATAAAATCTACGAATTAAAATAACAGTAGATGAATGCTAAAAATAATCTCAAAATATAAATAGTCTAAAATTACATCCATGTCCCAAAATAATAAATAAAATCTGATTAAACTAAAATAATTTCATATAGAATAATAAAATAACGGGATAAAATCTAAGATCCTCCAAGTACCAAGTTGCCTAGAGTCCAAGATATCTATAAAGGAAAAAATTTGGGGGGAGTAAGCTAAATAGCTTAGTGTGTCTCTAAAGTGCAAGAAAACTATAATTATAAAATATAGTATTATTTTCTTAAAAAATATCATAACACAAATATCACATTCATAATGCAATGCAGCCAACTACAACCGCCATAAAAAGAGGTAGGTTCCCCAGAACTACTCACTACATTGTCACCATCTAAAGTGGAACTCAGCCCGAAGGGTGGAACCACTTATCCAAAGTGGAATTCAGCCCGAAGGATGAAAACACTGAACTTTCTCTATACAAATCCCAACCCATGCTCATATATACATGATGATTAAAAATCAAATTTCATAAGCAAAGTTCCATAAATCCATAAATCATATATCCGTAAATACGATTTTTCATAAATCATAATTAAAACACGTTTTGAAAATCGTATGCACATGATGTCAACCATACAAGCCATAATACATATAATAATCACACAAGATGTAAAACACCAACACATAGAAAAAACATCATATAATTTATTTATAGCACCGGAAGAAAACACACCTTAGCCAAAGCAAAACTCAACCTATTGAAGGATGTGATTCCCCGATCAGAAGTACTAGGTTCAGTTGTATCTACATAAGATTTAAAACATGACTTTGATTTGAAGAGCAACCAAGAAATCAATTTGATAGGTGGTTTGCTTCAAAGTTTCAATATGAGCAGCAGACACGAGAAGGGTGTAACTCAAATGTTGGCGCATGTATGATGCATGGCGCGGCGCAATGGATGGGCAAGGGCTAGGGATCGTAGCAGCTCAAGCTTAGGGAAAAGAATAAGTTTTTTTTTCTTTTAGGGTTTTTCTTTCGGTCAAGATTATGTTCCCTTCATGATAATATATATATATATATATATATATATATATATAATTGAGCGGTGGTAATCTAAACAAATAAGGTTTAGAATATAATAATAATAATAATAATAATAATAATAATAATAATAATAAGGGAAAACTACACCACTAATCACCAAACAAATTGGTGATACCTATTTGGACCACCGAACTATAGAAATCGTCAACCAGACCACCGAACTTATAAAATCAACCTATTTGACCACCGACGTTAAAAACCTAAAGGTGGAATGACGGAACTGCCACGTGGCAATTGACGGAAAAAATTAAAAATTACACATTTGGTCCCTTTTATTTACACATTCTTTCAATTTTATCCTATTTTAAATTAATAAAATAATAAATTATTTAATTAAGTGGTGACACGTGTCAACACCTTATTGGAGGACTTTAATTATTTATATTTGATTTTATTAATTTATTTCCCCCTCCAATCAGGTGGTGACACGCCTCAACACCAATTTAGAGAAAAATAAATTTCCCTTCACTTATGCTAAGCAGGATTCAAACCTGGGTCTTTCAAGTGTAAAGCCAATGGCTTTGTGACTGAACCAAGCACAACTTTGTGTTACAATTCTCCAGATATAATATATACCTCTTATTAGTTTCTACATTTATAAGCCAAAAGCTCAAACCTAAACATTAATTTCACATATATAAATCCTAAACCCTAAACTCTAACCCTAAATGTTTCAAATTAATTTCACGCTAAATATTTCAAATTAAACCCCAAACCCTTAACATTTCAAATTAATTCCACGCTAAATATTTTAAATTAAACCCTAAAAATTTTAAATTAATTTCACCCTAAATATTTCAAATTAAACCCTAAACCCCAAACCCTAAACTTAAACCCTAAAAATTTCAAATTAATTCCACACTAAATATTTTAAATTAAACTCTAAACCCCAAACCCATTGATTTATAAATGTAGAAACTAATATTTAGGGTTAGGGTTTAGGATTATCATTTAGGGTTTAGGATTTATATATGTGAAATTAGTGTTTAGGGTTTGAGCTTTTGGCTTATAAATGTTGAAACTAATAAGATGTATATATTATATCTGGAGAATTATAGCTCAAAGTTGTGTTTGGTATAGTGGTAAAACCATTAGCTTTACACTTGATAGACCCAGGTTCAAATCATGCTTATTGCAAGTGGAGAGAATTTTATTTTTCTCCAAAATAAATTAAAATTCAATTTGATAAAGGGTTATTTATGGAGTTAGTCCTTATACTTTCAAAAAAATTTCATATAGACTTCCAAGTTTGATAAAAATTCTTATTTAGTCCCTCATAAATTTTAGGATTCTCAATTAAAAATTCTCAAATCATTAGGGTTTTAGGAATTAGGGATTTTAATATTAGGGTTTTAAATTAGGAATTTTTTCGAATCTAAGTTTTACAATTCAAGCGTAATTTTTAGGGTGTTACAAATATGAAACATGTGCCTTTTAAACAGTGATCATTTCATGTCAACACAAAGAGATAAGAAATTACAACCACTCATTTAGTTAAGACTTATCAACAACACAATCACTCATTTAAATAAAACGCATTTGGAATATGTTATAATTATCGAGACGATAATGACGAATAATCAAATGATCGTAAAATAAAAAAAGAAATAGGATACTAAAAATTTACGTGGAAAACTCAAAAGGAAAACCTACGGGCAGAGGAGGATAAACTTTCACCACGTAAAAATAGAGATTACAATTGAATGAATAAACCCTTAATCTCTAGTATCTATTTATAGGCATAAGAGACTTGTTTCCAAAGGAAACTTGCAAACTACCTATACAATGCCAATATAAATATCCAAAACGGTTTAAAAATTAAATTTCTTTTGTACAATTTATTAAAATAATGTTCTTAATTATAATTCGAAAGGGGTCCAATAGGCCTTTAATTTGGAAATAAAAAAGTGGAGATTTTGAGTACAACAACATTTGCTTTCCCCATAAATAAAAAAATGTGTATAAAAAGACTTGAACTTATGTAAAAAAATTTGAAAGTAAAAAAGTGGATAATTTGGATACAACATTTACTTTCCCATAAATGAAAAATGTGTATAACAAGACTTGAAATCATGAAACAATATATTTGCTCTTTTGGTGTGCTTTAATACTAATCCGTAATCAAACTTTCATTATTCCCTTACAAGTATTTAACTTGATCCATTTTGTGACCAGTTTTTTTGGTCATACGTTATCGCTTACATTACTCATGAAAAGAATGTTAATGTACGTTTTAATTTTGATAATTGTTACTTTTCTCGTACAATACTTAACGGTTAATGACATTTGTAATAATATTTTAATTTAATAACATGTTTGTAAATTTTAAAAATGACATTTTTGTTACCAAAAGCACAATCAAGTGAGTTAAAGTTAGTCCAACTGAGTGACACTATTAAATAATTCAAAGGGATTTAATAAGTTGAGACATTATACAAAAACTAATACAATTTTAATTATTTACAGACAATTGATCTATCTTTTTAAATTTCTTGAAGCGTAAAGAACAAATTTTAACAAATTGAATTAAATGTTGAAATTTGAAAGGGTGAACTACATTAAATAGTCGCCAGACTATTAACACTCTTTTTTTCTGGTCACCGACGCTCAAAACTTACAAAAGGATAACCAACGGCGGATCTTGGTGTTATAATTTATCATCCCAAAATTTTCAAATCTTTGGGAGGTCCGATCAAAATTTTTGAAAATTTTGAAGATTTTATGAGAGTTTTTAAAAGAAAATTGAGGATCTAATTAAAATTTTCAAAAAAAAAATAGAAAATTTAATGAAAATTTCAATAACTTGAGGGTGCTTAATTAAAAATATTAAAAAAATAAAACTTAACAAAAAGAATTTAACACATTTTGGGGGACTAAATAAAATTTCTAACAAAAATGAGGGGATTAAATTAAATTTCACCAAACTAAGGTCCCAAATCTGCCTTTGGCACATCTCATGATCCGCCTATGATGATAACTCAACTTAGTTTATTTTTTAGTGATTTTTTGTTAACTTAGGAGTGGAAGATAAAAAATAATATATGTAGTTCTCAAAGTTTACACATTGTATTAATTTGGTCTTAATTTTAAATTTTTTTGACTCTCAACATATATAGTACGAACTACAAAAGCAATATCATCCTCCTAGATTAATTTATGCAGGGACGGGCGCAAAACTTTATATAAGGGCAAAATACCTATAAAATTCTAAGAAGGACAAACTTACAAAATTTATAGAAAATATTTGCAAATTTTTAAAACATTTTCGAAATCATATGCAAATTTCAAATTTTAGGAGTCGATCGTCCCCTTCAACCCCTCGGTCCATCCTGAACTTATGCATATTAAGATGGAATTAAATCCCAAAACCAACAACAATACAAAGATCCTAAAGATCCCATAAATATAAATTAAAAGCAAAATAAATAAATTTCGTAAGTTTGGGGTCGCGAATTTAACCACCATCTTAGTACATACAGTAGCACTAGTTGTGGGGTTCTTAACCAAACGAAATGCTTTTTGCATATTGAATATTTAGATTTAAGATGAAATTGACTGGATGGGTAAATGTTGAAGGTTGAAAATTTTAAAACTAGGATCAAATCGTCATAAGGTATAAATTTTGAGGACTAAATACATTACTGGGTAAACTACTGAAATGGTCACTTACGTTTAGTAAGTGTACACTTTTGGTCATCGATTTCAAAAAATGAACGTTATGGTCACTTACGCTTTCGTTGTGTAAATTTATGGTCACTCGAACGTTTCTTGTCGTTAAACATTAACGAAAATCTGATCTGTCATGGGTAAAAAAATAGAATAAAAACTGAATGGTCACTTACGTTTAGTAACTGTATACTTTTGGTCACTGATTTCAAAAAATGAACGTTCTGGTCACTTAGGTTTTTGTTGTGTAAACTTATGGTCACTCGAACGTTTCTTGCCGTTAAACGTTAACCCTCTCTTCATGAGTCATGTGTAACCACTGTATCGGTCTAGAATCGTCAAGAAAACAATTATAAAGCCTCGAACCCCGTCATCATGAGCCATGTCTACTGCTACAGTGCTTCGATCGCCTTCTCCGAGAAACGCCGATCCCAAAGGCAAATGAAAAAAATTTGTATCCAAATGAAAAAAATGTTAATAGTTGGGTGACTGTTTACAATGTATCTAATTTATAATTAGACACAAAGGCAATAGAATAACAAAGGCAAAGATGGTTGGTGAAGGGTACAATGGTAATCCAGTAGATTAAAAGGAAAATGCATCTTTGGGTAATGAATTGATGAGGTATTCAACTCCCACATCGAAAATTTGTAGAATTATATTAAAATTTGAAGAGTAAATTTCACAAATCATCACTGAACTTTTTTCTCTGACTTATTTTGGTCACTTAACTTTCAAAACATTTAATTTACATATTGAACTTTAAACATTGAACGTTTATGTCACTCAAACGTTAAATAGTTAACGATGTTATGGCATGGCACACGGAACCTGTAACCCCCTCGTCCCGGCCTCACCTCGGTTAACAACCCAAGGAAACTTCTTTTAATTATTATCTTGTCTAGATGTTTTAATAAATCCTATGTGAATCAACGATGGCGGAAGCAACAAGCGAGGCGAAACAAACGAACAAACAATTTAAAACAGCCCATTTTAGTTTTTAAAGCAGGTCGTATCGATACACTAGAAGAGGGTATCGATATGCCTTGACTAGGTCAAAAACCCAAGGTCAACCTAGGGAGACCTTATCGGTACACTGGTTGACCGTACCGATACGCCCTCACTGGTCAACTTCTCACGGTCAAAGATACAAGACCGTACCGATACACCCTAGACCCGTACCGATACGCCAAATTCTCGTCAAAATCTCATATTTCTAGAGAGGTTTTGGCGTATCGATACACCCTCGTGTACCGGTACGCTAAGCCAAATTTGAGTCCCAAAGTGTAGGACCGTAATGATATGGCCCTTGGGCGTACCGATATGCCCTACACTGCAACACTCAAATTTGCAGCCAAAGACACCAAGAGACAACTCTAGATGCAATTTAAGACTCGCCTAGCCACAAGCAAACATACATACAACACATAACAACCGAGAATTAGCATACGAGACATTTAAAATGAACAAGGAGCATACGATCAAAGGAATCAAGCATTCACCATAAAGAGACATACATTGCATTTTAAGGTTTCATGCCTTAGAAACAAAACACATAAGCATTCATGAAACGCATCATAAACATGGTTTACAATCCAAAATAAGGCATCAACAAGCCACACCAAAACACCAACATATTAAAGGAGTCTAAACAAGCTCCTAAACACAAAACAACAACACAAATCCCATTGCTTATCCATTACATCTCATAACTTAAAAGTTCATACTTGAGGATTAAGATAGCACACTTGGAGGCCCTCTCCTTCCACAAGCAACCCACGAACTAAGGATCTGCATTGCCGAACAAAAGAGAACGTAAGCGTAAAGCTTAGTGAGGGTAAGCTCATAAAACAAACCTCGGCAATGCAGGGTCCAAGCACGAGCAACAAACCAAGGAAGAATGCATGTTTTCTTACCTTCGAAGCCACAAGAGTCAAATATATATAATGCATGAACATAGTATCAATTATCATGCCATGCTCAACATATCCATAAGTACAACCATATGAGACATATTCAACAAAACGTATTGGCACCTAGCTATGACCCGAATACGTGGAAAACAACCGTTGGAACTCACATCCAACAATTCAACCATTACCTCACGGTGGGATTACACTCATCACCGTTTCACGCGGAGGGGATTCCACTCATCCTCACGCCCCGTCAATGGGATTCCACTCGTCATCGACTAACATATAAAAGAAGATTTTTGGGCGTACCCGTACTCCATCTTGATAACTACCATCACCAAGACCACGCGCGCATTTCGACTCTCGTGTGCACACTAACATCCTCATGATCGATCATTTGTACCAAGCATACTAGTGCCAATACTATCTCATTTCATAGTACAACCTCACAACAGTCTTACCAATTTCCGTGCTTAGCACGTAGTCACAATGACCCACCATCATGCATCCACATTCCAACAAGCACATGCATATCACAATGCATAAAACATAACGCCGCAACATACATGTATGTCATAATATACGTAACAACATCAATCACAATGAATGTGGAATAAGAGGCATAATCACACAATATTCAAAGTTCATCCATAGGTTTCTAACTAAAGCTTGGGATTAGACTACCAATCTAATCCCAACTCTAGGTGGGTTTACCAAGCCCGACCTAGGTCCACATGCTCAAACCAACATTTGAAAACCAATTTAAAATCGAAGAACCACTCACCGGACTTTCCAAACACAAGCAACAACCGATCAAGCTCCCAACGGTCCTGGATTCGAATTCGAGGCTCCACCAACACAATTCCTTGATTCTAAACAATCGAACACACTCTATTAATAACCAAAACAAACACAAACCACTGCTGTAAACTCAGAGCACCAATCAAGCATCAAATTCAAGCCAAGAACACCCACAAAACCCTCATTCTCGAGTAGCCCAATAGCACAACCAAAAACCATTGATTCCAACACTTTTAACGCACCTAATAGCTTCCAAAATAACCCCTAATCATCATACAACCATCAGCCATGAATTTCCCACACAAAACAGCCCCAAAACTCATCTTTTGGAACACCTAAAACCTCCCTAAAACCCATATCCGGAAATCCTTATTAAACCAAGTAAAAATCACATATGTTGGACAATTTGGGTTACCAATAACATATCTATTAACAAGAAATCAAAAGCTTGATCAAAAGTCTATAAAGTTTGGATTTTTATTCTTTAAACTCAAAAACTCAAAACACAAAATAATGGGTTTCCATGAAAACTAAAAACATGGAGAGAAAGAGGAAGATGAGGACAACTCGAAAATGTAATTACATTTCAAAAACCTTCAAAGATGAAGCAAGGAGGTGATGGAATAGTGACTTCCAATGGAGAGAAGAGTTTCACGTTGGAAAAGTTTGGAGGTAGAAGATGATAGTAATTTGGTTATTTGAAATAAAAGGGTTTTTAGTTTTCAAGACCATGTAATTACAAAACTGTCATTAATGAAAAATGGCCAACTTCGAATATTCTAAAATCCATGGAAATTTGGGCTTTAAATCAAAATCGGGTCCAACATATTAAATGAATTTAAAAAAAAGAAAAGGGAAAACCCGAAACATTATTTTAATTATTTAATTCACCCGATCACCAAACCCGAGTGTTACAACTCTCCCCCACTTAAGGAATTTCATCCCCAAAATTACCTGACGGAAACAGATACGAAAACTGCTCAAGCATATCAGCTTTCCTCTCCCATGTGGCCTCTTCCACACCTCTATGTCGCCACAACACCTTAACCAACTCTATGGTCTTGCCACGCAACACCTTGCTATCCGAAGCAAGTATCTCAACCGGTTCTTCATTGTAAGACAAATCCGGATTCAGTTCTATCTCCTCAATGGGCATAACATGAGACGTATCTGATCTATATCTCCTAAGCATCTACACATGAAATACATCGCGGATCTCTCTAACTCTAAAGGCAATCTCAAACGATAAGCTACTGGCCCAATCCGCTCAACTATCTCATACGGAAAGATAAACCTCAGACTCAACTTGCCTTTCAAGCCAAATCGCATTACCTTCTTACACGGAGATACTTTCAGAAACACTTTCTCACCCACTGAAAACTCAATCTCTTTTCTCTTCAAATCTGCGTAAGATTTCTGATGATCGGAAGCACTTTCAAACGGTCACAAATCAACTTCACCTTATCAGTAGTCCCCTTAAGCAAATCTAGCATAGGTAACAATTTCTGACCCGTTTCAACCCAACAGATCGGAGTCCTACATCGCCTACCATAGAATGCCTCATAAGGAGCCATTTAGATACTAGCCTGGTAACTGTTGTTGTAAGCAAACTTGACTAAGGGTAAATGCTTCTCCCAAGAACCCTATAAGTCAATCACACAACAACAGAGCATATCCTATAATACCTGTATCACTCGATCTGACTGACCATCTGACTGCGGATGATATGAAGTACTGAAATGTAAACAACTACCTAGGTCACTATGCAAACAATTCTAGAACCTCGCTGTGAATCTCGGATCTCTGTCTGATACAATAAACTTCAGAACTCCATGCAACTTCACAATCTCGCGGATGTACAAATTTGCCAAGTTGTCTAAAGAATCTGTGGTGTTCATGCTAAGAAATGTGCACACTTAGTGAATCTATCAACAATGACCCAAACGGAATTCTTCTTCGAAGGATATAACGACAACCCTGACACAAATTCCATAGTGATTCTCTCCCATTTCCATTTCGGTATCTTCAAAGCTTGTAACAAACCTGAAGGAACCTGATGTTCTGCCTTTACTCTCTGACAAACCATGCAACGACTCACATACTCAGCTACATCCTTCTTCAAACCAACCCAGAAATAATCACTCTTCAAATCTCGGTACGTCATAGTACTGCTCGGATGCATAGAAAAAGGACTCGGATGTGCTTCACTCAGAATCATACATCTCAACTCAACATCTTCAGGTACAACCACTCTGTCTCTGAAACCTAACACATTCTCATCACTGAAACTATACTCTGTCGGTCTACCTTCGGCTATGTCCTGAACATGCGATGCTAAAGATACATCTTGCAACTGTTTCTCTCTGATCATCTGAATCAACGAAGGCTTCACTTGTAACTCTGTAATCAAACCACCGTCATCTGATACACTCAACCTAGCAAACATAACTCGCAACTCAACTGCAACTTTTCTGCTCAACGCATCGGCCACTACATTTGCCTTACCCGGATGGTACTCAATAGTCAAATCATAGTCTTTCAACAGTTCAAGCCATCTTCTTTGTCTCAAGTTCAGCTCTCTCTGAGTCATCAAATACTTCAAGCTTTTATGACCAGTGTAAACCGTGCACTTCTCACCATACAAGTAGTGACGCCAAATCTTCAATGCAAACACAACTGCTGCTAACTCAATGTTGTGTGCAGGGTAGTTCTTCTCATGCACTTTCAATTGTCTCGAAGCATAAGCAACAACTCTTCTTTCTTGCATCAGAACACAACCTAAACCTACGTAGGAAGCATCACTATAGATTATGAACTCTTTCCCTGAAACTGGCTGTACCAATATTGGAGCATTCGTCAAAGCCTCTTTTAATTTCTCAAATGCATTCTGTCTCGCATCTGACCACTCAAACTTAACTCCCTTTTGCAACAGTTTAGTCAACAGAGCAGCTACCCTAGAGAAACCACCAACGAACCTCCTATAGTAACTGGCTAGTCTTAGGAAACTCTTAATCTCTGTCACAGACTTAGGTTGTTTCCACTCAACAATAGCTTCGATTTTCTTCGGATCAACTCGGATACCTTCAGCTGACACAACGTGGCCAAGAAACACAGCCTCTCTAATCCATAACTAACATTTTCTCAACTTATACAACTGGTTGCTCATCAATCTCTGCAATACAAGTCTCAAGTGCTTATTATGTTCTTCTTCTGATCTCGAGTACACAAGGATGTCGTCTATGAAAACAACTACAAATCGGTCTAGATGGTCTCGAAAAACTCTATTCATCATGTCCATGAAAGTTGTTGGTGCATTCGTGAGCCCAAACGACATCATAAGGAACACATAATGACCGTATCTAGTCCTAAAAGCTGTCTTCGGAACATCACATTCTTTTACCTTCAACTGATAGTACCCTGATCTCAAATCTATCTTCGAAAACACTAGGCACCTCTCAATTGATCAAACAGGTCCTCTATACGAGGCAACAGATACTTATTCTTTACTGTCAACTGGTTCAACTGCCTATAGTCGATACACATTCTCATACTGCTATCCTTCTTCTTCACAAACAACAAGGGAGCACCCAAGGCGAACTACTAGGCCTAATAAAACCTCGGTCTAACAACTCCTGAAGCTGACTTTTCAACTCTTTCAACTCTTTTGGAGCCACATGGTACGGTGCAACAGAAACTGGAGTAGACCCTGAAACAGTCTCAATCACAAACTCTACATCGCTATCAAGAGGCAACCCTGGTAACTCTTCTGGAAACACATCCGGATAATCACAAACTGTCCTGATATCTTTCGGTCTAACCTCGCTCATATTCGGATTCATCACATATTCTAAGTAAGCCCCACAACTGGAGTCCATCAACCTATGAGCCTCTAAAGCTGACACAACATTCGACAAGAACTTAACGTTCTCGCCTACTACCACTACCTCGTAGTCATCAGAAAGCTTCAACGAAATTCTCTTTGTCTCAAAATCTACACCAGCTCTGTGCTCAACCAACCAATCCATACCCAAAATAATATCAAAACCGTAGAACGGAAGCTCCATCATATCAACGGGAAACACATGACCCTGAATCTTCAGCGGACACCTCCTATACATCCGTCTAACTACAACTGTCTCCCCGAAGGAACTAGTCACATGCATCCCTAGATCTAAGATCTCAACAGGTATGTCTAACTTATTTGCATGCTCACTCAAAATATAAGAATGCGTAGAACCCGAATCAACTAAGGAAAGCAAAGACATGGACTGTAACTTGAAATTACCTGATATCACATTTGTGTCATTCCCTGCCTCTCTCTGTGCGTAGACTCTAGCTGGTCCACCGGCCTCTGGCTGAATTGCCACTACATGAGCAAGATTCCTCGGTGCCTCTATCCTAGGTGCATCAGCATTCGACTGGAAGTAACCACGACCGTGCCCACGGCCTCTCTCATAGTCGACCACTCTCGCAGTAGCCTGTGCCTGAATCGGTGCCTGTGCCGCTTGATGCGAACACTCTCTCCTGAAGTGGTCTCTCGATCCACAGTTCCAGCAAACATGATAATTTCCCCAACACTCTTCTGAATGTTGTCTCCTACAACGGGCACACTCGGGCAAACGCCCTTGAGCTCTATGGCCATGATGGCCTCTACCATGGTGGCCACCGCCACGCCTATGATCAAACTGTTGTCCACTGCCCCGATGCCTCTTGGCATCACCACGATCAAAGTTGTTGTGCCTCTTCCCTGAACTGGATCCTCCCGCACGCTTGGTCAGCCCCAAGCTATGCTCGATGTGCTTGGTCCTAGCGACCAATACATCAAAATCAGAATAATCGGCAGCCAAGGTGTACCTCTTGACTTCCTCATGAAGCCCATACCTGAACCGATCACTACGGTCCCTCTTAGTCGGAACCAACTCCGGAGCATACTGACACAGTCAGACAAAGCGGATCTCATAATCTGTCACTGATATGTCTCCCTGAACAAGAGCCATGAACTCCCGCTTCTTCTCATCTAAATATCTCGGGCCCAAATACCTCTTTCTGAAAGCAGTCTCAAAGAAATTCCAACTGATCTCGGCCTCAGGCACGCCGGTAGTAATGGTGACCCACCAGGTGTAGGCATCACCTTGAAGCAACGAAACTACACAACCCAACTTACAAGGCCCAACACATCCCATCTGAGCCAAAATACAGGCTGTCTTCTCTAGCCACATCTCTGATCTCTCAGGCGTAGACCTCCTGAACTCATCCGCTCCGAGGCTACGGAGCCTCTCTAAGGATAAGCTAGCATCATCTCCTTTCGGCTGTACTGCAGCCTGAAACGCTCCCGCTATAGCTTGAACTAGCGGAGCCATGTTTATCCTAGTAGGACCTTGGCCACCCTGGCCAACCTGAGGTCCTGCTCCCTCAGCTCTAGCCTCGCCTCCCACATCTGGCTGAGGATGTAACACCCTTAAAAAATATAATAATAATAATAATAATAATAATAATAATAATAATAATAATAATAATAAGAGGAAAGAGAAGAGGGAGTGAGGGTTGTGGGAATCGAACCCACAACCACTTGTGGTTTTAGCCGGGTGCCCAGCCAATTGAGCTATTGAAGCTCTTGGTTGTAAGTCACCCCAATTAAGTTTTATTAGATTCTAAAATAAAATAATAATAATAAAATAATTAAAATATCCTACCTAACCTATCGAGTGTAATTTAATTGGGATCCTTTTTCCCAAAAGTTCCAGAAACACCCTCATCGATTCACGTCCCTCTCCCTTGAACCAAACCGGCCACCGTCGAACTGCCCTCACCGCCGCACCGTGATGCTCACCGCCGGTGTTAAAGTGTTCACCGTCAAACTCCGAGCAAAACCCCTCAAACCACGCGCTTAGCCACCGTCCTCTTCACCGGCAAATGGTCGTTGAAGATTCGCGACCTAGGGCTAAACCGGTCCGCTTTTTCTTTCGAGTTTTCCGATGCCGTTCGACGTCCATTCGCCGCGCCACGACTGTCGTTGGACTCCCCGTCGCAGGCTGATCAAAACCCAAGTTTTCGTTCGCCCGTTCATCGTGGTTTGCCCGTCGTCGGAGTTACGTCTTTTTCTGACGTGTTCGAACGATTAAGGACGAATCCGGTGAGTTTTGGTTAGTTTTCAGTGTCATTTCGTTCCTAAAGATGTAATAAAATGATGGCATAATGATTTGCATTCTTTTTCCGGCAGAAACGACGTGAAACGGACATTTCTGGTGATGTTCTGATGACCGTCCGGTGACCTTCGGGTTTTTAAAGGTAAGAGCCGTTCTGTGTAGACCGAATCGGTCTGAACCGGCTGGACCGGTCAACTCAGTCAAACCCGTTGACCCGACCCATTGACTCAACCTGGAGACCAGTTGACCCGACCCGTTGACCGACCCGACCCGACCCGTTAACCGAGTCAACCTAGTGAGTCAACTCGTCCGAGTCAACTCAGTGAGTCAACTCGACCGAGTCAACCCAGTGAGTCAACTCGCTGAGTCAGCCTTGGACCAGTGACATCAGCATGACGTCAGCCTTGACTTTGACCGCTGATGTCAACGTTGACTTAGACCAAAAAAGTCAACTTTTTCCGAAAAGTCCTATTTTATGTTTTTCGACGTCCCGAGTCCGATTTTGAAGCCCGTTTCGCAAAATTCTAACCCGAAAGCCTCTAAATTGGACGTTGAACCCTAGCATTCATATATATATAAGTTATGCCATTTAAAAGAAATTGATGATTAGGACTGATATTGATCTAATGATTTAATAGGTACTCCTGGATCTCCCGATCGTGCCTACGCCCAGCCCAGCTCGTCTCGATCCGTACAACCTCGTGATCCTATCGTCACTCGTACGATCATAAAACTTAGTATTTTAATACGAATCAAGGTGTAAATTTGATTGTAACCATAATCCTCGTTTATTTAGGTTCTAGTACCGTAGCGGAGAGTGATCCCGGTGCTCGATAGACCTTTTGACTGACCGATCTCATCTTTTGAGGTGTGTTCCTTGTGTGCTATATGACTGTTGCATATTTACTGTTTTACATACTTCACAAGATTTAATAAAATATACTATGTGTATATGATTGCTAAACTTGATTTTGTGAAAAACTAGCATGTTTTCTGTTTATGAAAGAAATACGATTGCACTGTATGTTTGAATTATGCTCTAGCATTCGATATGACAAGTATGCCTATGATTTTCGGTTATCAGTGTAGAAATATGTTGTTGAGCATTGCTATGACTATTATTGTTGCATACTATATTACTACCCGGACTAATTAGTAGAGGTACTTAGGGGTATGATGTGGAGATTATCGGCTCAGCCCTGATCCAGCTGGTAAGACCGCCCGTATTCGGATCCTAGGCTTCGGCCAGATCCGCCCGTATTCGGATCCTAGGCTTGGGCCAGGTCCTCCCGTATTCGGATCCTAAGCTTCGGCTAGGTCCACCCGTATTCGGATCCTAGGCTTCGGCCAGGTCTGCCCGTATTCTAAGGTATAACCTTAGGATGGTACCCCGCCCAATGGGCTTGGGTTAATGCCAGTATAAGATACTGTTCTGGGGAACTGTATCATGGTGTTCGGTTGGAGGGTAGATAGGTTGCATGAAAACTTTGATGCATTTTTATGATATGTTTTGCATAACATGATTTATTATTTATTGATGCAACTGTTTTACTTGAACTGTTGGAACACACTGAGATTTCTAGCTCGCGCCCCAAATTCTTTCCCCTTTCAGATATTTTGGATAGGCCAACCTGTAGCTGACACTTGGAGGATCGACTCATTTGGTATTTCTTTTGAATGTAATTTTTCTATCCACCGTTTGTACTTTCTGGGTGACATGTGCCTATATTTTGTTATGTATGGTATTAAACTAAAAGTATTTTGATATGCTAACTAGTACTTATTTTGTAACCATCCTATGATGGGTTTATTTAAGTAATCATGTCTGCTTATATTATCTATGAAGTCTATGTTGTGAATGATTTTGGAAAATATTACTTTTGACGTATTAAACGGGTTTATTTAACTTGATGGTTTTCACTAAGTTCTAACGTTATGCTGTCAAAAGTAACGCTTAGTTTGCAAACATGTTTTCCACTTGAGTTTTAAATTTTAATGTGCCTTACTAGATTTGGTCATTCCGCATAGGCCGGTCTAGGGGGTTACATTAAGTTGGTATCAGAACTTTTGATTTTAAAACCTCGGACTGTGGATAAGTCCTTTTAAAATACCGTTTTAGAATGTTTTGTAAGTATTGTAAAAAGAGGTCATGTCACCCAACTTTATATGTTTAATGGTGTTCGATTCTCCAGTGTCATAAACTGATCTTAGGTTTTATCCCTTGTAGAGATTCTCCGAGATGAGCACCGGAAGGGGGCGTCGACCCGCTCGTAGGTGTGGTCGACCTGTTAGATTTGCAGACCTGATAGACGATCTAGTGGCTGATCCACCTGCCTCTGGAGTTGCTACAGCCGCAGTTGACCCTCCGACATCTGTTGAGCCTTTTACCCCTAGTGGTCCTTCAGCTGCTGTTGCTTCGACTACTCCGACATCTGTCCTGACTGCTCCTACACCTACTCCCACTATTCCATTGCCTACTCCTGGTATCGGCATGACTACTCCGGTCAGGGGAGCTACTGTTTTTGGGCCCGGGCCTATGACTGGAGTTACGGATGAGTCCTTGAGTAGACAGTTTCTCCAATTGATTCAGGGAGTAGTCAGAGCGTCTGGAGTCACACCTGAAGTTCCTATCTCCCAGACCCTGATTGCCAACGGGATCAAGACATTCTCGGGATCTCTTAGTGGACCACCGACCGAGGCTGAGGAGTGGTTATACGATATCGAGAGACGTATGGGTGAGTTGGGTTTTGAGCCATCCAAGAAGTATTTGGGTGTTGTATCTATGCTGAATGGGAATGCCCGCACATGGTGGGAGTGCATTACGAGTAGTGTTCCTTCTGATCGTCTGACATGGGATTTTTTTAAGGTGCGCTTTAGGAACCGTTTTCTGGGCAAACGGTTCTTGAGAGAGAGACGCCAGGCTTTTAAAGACCTGGTGCAGGGTACCATGACAGTGGCTGAGTATGAGATACAGTTTCTAGAGTTGTCGAGATATGGTACTGGCTTGATTTCTACTAAGAAAGACAAATGTGAAAAGTTTCAGGAGGGCCTTCGTATTGGGATACGTGATCGAGTGGCTACCCACCATGATCAGGTGTTTGAAGATTTAGTGGACCGAGCTAAGACTGCAGAACAGATGGAGATCTTAACAGCTAGTCAGAGTAGAAGAGATGGAGATCGAGATAGAGGCAAAGATCGAGGGCGAGACCGAGATCGATCTTGGAGATCTTCTAGACAGGGAGAGTCTCATGCGCGCTCTGATAAGAGGGCTTGCACCATGTATCAGGGTGGTGGTTCGAGTTATAGTCCCATAGTACAACAGGGCCCATCGGTTAGTCGAGGTGATTCATCAGGGTCCACTTTCCTGTAACCCCCTTAACCCGGCCTAGACGGTTGACCCGAATTAAGAAAGTCACACGGGGAAAACCAAAGTCAACCTGAAAGTCAACCTTGATTAACGACCCTTTTTTTTCTTTTAAAACTTGTCTAGATGCATATTAAGCCTTAGATATGTTCATACAACAGCATACTCAAAGATCATAAACATCAGAGATCTAACAGGGACCCAATTGAACAATTTATAACTTTAGGGACCAAATTGTAAATTCTGATAATTATAAGGACTTAACCCAAATTGAAGTTACCAACTTGAAATTAATCATGTTTCATGCTTCTCTGTGAAATTTCAGCTCAAAAGGACTTCCCAAACTCATACAATTGCACAAACAAGATTCAGGACCAAAATGCAAACATTTCAAAACATTTAACTGCCAATGTCAGCCCCCAACGGTCACCCGTTCCGAAACGGGAGACAGCCCGTTTCGAAACACGGGGCCGTTCCGCAACGCGTACCGAAACGGGGGTCGGGCAGTAGCCTTTCCGTTTCGGAACGGTCCCTCCCGTTTCGGACGCCTGGGCTTGTTTAAGGCACCCGTTCCGAAACGGTAGGTGCTGTTCCGAAACACCCTGCACAGATTGCCCAAAAATGCATACTTAAACATGCAATTGACCAACCAATCATGCTCCAAAAGCCACCAAACTTTGCCAACATGCAATTCAACATATATGAGGCATACTTGCATCAACAATTCATCAAAACATCCAAATATATGAAAAGCCCCAAATCTATAGGCATGCTTCCTACACAAGCAACCATTCAAGCATAAACTTCCAATACAACCATATAAAGGCCAACCACAAAAATCAGCATTCTCAGCAACATTCAACATACTTAGGGAGTTCAAAACATCTCCCAAAACTTACACATAGGTCCCCCATTGCCAAATTACCAAAAGCTAAATGTACTTAAGAAAACCTTCCATACTTTGAGCTTTACTACCACTTGAATGCTTGCCTTCCTTGCTGCCCTCAAAGTACTTTAATGCTCTGCAATATTGGTTTGAGAAAACAAAGAGAGCGTAAGCAAAAGCTTAGTGAGGAATGCTCAATAAAACCATCCAATAATGCATTTATAAAACACTTATAAATCATGCTTCAAATCATCATTTACACATGCTCAAAAGCATACTTTAACAAGCATCTCATGCTTCATTTCATTACATGTCATATTGGCCACAAGTGATACAATTCATTTCTTTGAAAACAAGTTCATCAACTTTCACCCCAAGGACTTTTAAACACCTTAGACCCCAAGGACTTTTAAACACCTTGGCCATGGACTTTTAAACACCATGATATAAATTACCTCAAGGACTTTTAAACACCTTGACCCCAAGGACTTTTAAACACCTTGGCCATGGACTTTTAAACACCATGAATTAAATCACCTCAAGGACTTTTAAACACCTTGACCCCAAGGACTTTTAAACACCTTGGCCTATGGACTTTTAAACACCATAGAAAGGACCACACAAGGACTTTTAAACACCTTTGTGTCCGTAACAAGAATCATCCAAGGACTTTTAACCACCTTGATGTTCTTAAGTAACAAGGCTCACTCAAGGACTTTTAACCACCTTAGTGACCTCAACCTTTTCAAAACATCACTTGCCAATATACATCATTTATCATCAATATTTCACTGTTTTAAAGCATTTAACCAAGCCATAAACATCATGCATTTTAAAGCATCAAACCACATTTAAACAATGTCCAAAAACAAGGAACTCTTACCTTGAGCTTCCTTCTACACATGGCTTACAAAAACAGCATTAACCATGCTAAATCATGCTTTCAAAACAGAATTTAAAACATGCAATAAACCACATTGCACAACAATCAAATCATGGCCACCACTAGAGAGTATTTCCGAAAACTTACACTTGAGCTTAGCAAAGTTGTTTAGACTTAAACTAAGCTCCCAAGACATTGGTTTCAAAGCCGAAAACCCAATTTCACTCACCGATTCCACTTCGCCTCTTGTCGAAGCACCAAATCAAGCCTCCGGATCACCACCACTTGGATCCAAAGATGACTCCCCTGTTTTAACACATTAAAACAGTAGATTAATGCATCATCATGCATTAATAGCTTCAATGAAAGCACCTAAACTCGATGCTCTCAACCACACTCCATTTTCGGCCACCAAACACAACCGAAAATGCATCCAAACCACTTCTCAACTAAGCCCAGCCATTAACCATCAAAACCTAACATCCTTTAACATCTTTTAACATCTAAAAAGAACCTAACAACATCCTTATACCTCCAGCAACACCAGATCCACAAGATCACCTCAAAAACAACCAAGAATCATAAGCTAAACTTAGGAAATTCAACCTATCCGGGATTGCATTAATCAAAACTCAATTCCTTATCAAATTAACATTCATTAATCATCATTTTAACACCTTAAAACACTGCTTAAACAGATCCAACGAAATTTCATCAAAAACACACCAAATCTTGCATTTTAAGCCAAGATCCATTAAACAATCTTAAAAGCCATTTATAAAACATCAATTAAGGATTGAGAACTTAGGAATTTCATTAAAGAACTTGAAGTTCAGAGGAGAAGGACGTTCTTACCTCCAAACTTGAGTTTCTCCTCTTTTGGAACCAAAAAGCTTGATGAATCAAGTAGCAAATTGAGAGGTTTTGTAGATATGATGATTAGGAATCAAAAGAAGATTGAAAAGAGAGAAATGAGTGACAAAATCAGAAGGAAATCTATGGAGAGAAAGTGTT
Organism: Hibiscus trionum; assembly: GCA_030270665.1. Taxonomy (NCBI): domain Eukaryota; kingdom Viridiplantae; phylum Streptophyta; class Magnoliopsida; order Malvales; family Malvaceae; genus Hibiscus; species Hibiscus trionum. The sequence continues at coordinate 4,408,919 of BSYR01000050.1, forward strand.
TGGGTTGAGAGAAAATGAGAGAAAAGAGAAATTGGAAAATATGAGAATTAGTTACAAAATAACCAAAATGATTTTCCCTCCACTTTTCTTTTGCTTGAAAATCAGAATTAATCATTAAAATATCTTAGAAAAATCTGGAGAAACTCCCTTTGGGTAAATAGCTCCTTAAAGATTCAAAGTTTCAATCCTTTCTAAAACAGTCACAAAACTTTCAAAAATTACATTTTGGTCACTAGCCAAAATGTCACCCTTCCGAAACTCATTTTCCAAAATTGATTTCACAGTTCACTTAAATATATTAAAAGATGATTTTAGAACATTTTTCCATATTTTTAATACAACCCGAACTAAGCTTTCCTAAATTCACTCTCTTAGATTCGAACAGCACTTTGACCAAACCGGTCAACGCCCAAAACTTCTAAGCCCAAAACCGGGGCGTTACAACTCTCCCCCCCTTAAGAAATTTCGTCCCCGAAATTTACCTGAAGGAAAGAGATAAGGAAACTGCTTCAGCATGTCTTCCTTCCGCTCCCACGTGGCTTCCTCAACACCTCGATGCTTCCACAACACCTTCACCAACTCAATGGTCTTGCCACGAAGAACCTTGCTATCCGAATCCAAAACCTTCACCGGTTCCTCATCATAGGTCAAATCCGGATTCAAAACCACTTCCTCCACAGGCATCACATGCGAAGGATCAGATCTATACCTCCGGAGCATAGAGACATGGAACACATCATGAATCTTCTCCAACTCCTGTGGTAACCTCAACCGATACGCAACAGGACCCACACCCTTTCGGCCAAACCGCATCACCTTCTTCCAAGGCGAAACCTTCAAGAACACACGGTCACCCACCACATACTCTATCTCCTTACGCTTCAAATCCGCGTAAGACTTCTGCCGATCAGAAGCAGCCTTCAACCGCTCACAAATGAGCTTTACCTTCTCTGTGGTCCCTTTCAACAAAGCCGGCATCGAAACCAACTTTTGACCAGTTTCAGCCCAACAAAGAGGAGTCCTACACTTCCTCCCATACAAAGCCTCATAAGGTGCCATCTGTATACTTTCCTGATAACTATTGTTATAAGCAAACTCAACCAAAGGCAGATGCTTCTCCCAAGAACCTTGGAACTCAATCACGCAGCACCTCAACATATCCTCCAAAATCTAGATAACTCGCTCAGACTGACCATCCGACTGAGGATGATAGGATGTACTGAAATGCAACCTTGTACCCAGAGCTTGATGCAAACACTGCCAGAACCGCGATGTGAACCTCGGATCCCTATCCGACACAATCGACTTAGGCACACCATGCAGCCACACAATCTCAGCAATGTACAGCTCTGCCAACTTATCCAAAGAAAACGTGGTATGCACAGGCAAGAAATGCGCACACTTCGTTAGGCGATCCACAATCACCCACACCGAATTCTTCTTCGAGGGAGACAAAGGTAAACCAGATACAAAATCCATGGTAACCCGTTCCCACTTCCACTCAGGGATTTTCAACGGTTGCAACAACCCTGAAGGAAACTGATGCTCAGCCTTAACTCGCTGACATACCAAACACTTGCTAACAAACTCCGCAACATCTTTCTTCAAACCCACCCAAAAGTACTCATCACGAAGATCACGGTACATCTTAGTACTACCAAGGTGCATAGCAAAAGGACTACTATGACCTTCAGTCAGAATAGCACACCTCAACTCAGCATCAGCAGGCACTACTATCCGACTCCCAAAACACAACACACCATCATCATTAAAACAGAAATCCGAAGGTCTATCCTCCGCGATATCCTAAACATGCGACACCAAGGAATCATCCAGCAACTGCTTATCCTTGATCAACTGAACCAAAGAGGGTTTCACTTGCAACTCAGCAACAAGACCACCATCTTGCGATATGCTCAAGCTAGCAAACATAGCCCTCAGCTCAACAGCTACTTTCCTACTCAAGGCATCCGCTACAACATTAGCTTTTCCAGGATGATACTCAATCGTCAGATCATAATCCTTGAGCAACTCCAACCAACGCCGCTGCCTAAGATTCAACTCCTTCTGAGACATCAGATACCTCAAACTCTTGTGATCTGTGTACACAGTACACTTCTCACCATACAGATAATGTCTCCAGATCTTCAGAGCAAAAACCACTGCAGCCAGCTCAATATCATGCGTAGGGTAATTGCGCTCATGCACTTTCAACTGCCGCGATGCATAAGCCACCACCTTACCCTCCTGTATCAGCACACACCCCAAACCAACATAGGATGCATCACTGTAAACCACAAACTCTTTCCCTGATTCAGGCTGAATCAAGATAGGAGCTTGCGTCAAAGCCGCCTTAAGCTTCTCAAAAGCCTGCTGTCTCGCTTCCGTCCACTCATACTTAACATCTTTTTGCAACAGCTTCGTCAAAGGAGCAGCAATCTTGGAAAAACCATCCACAAACCTTCGGTAGTATCCCGCCAAACCAAGGAAACTACGGACCTCATGAACAGACTTAGGAACTTTCCAATTCATCACCGCCTCAATCTTCTGAGGATCAACACGAATCCCCTCAGCTGAGACCACATGCCCAAGAAACACCACCTCCCTTAACCAGAACTCACACTTACTCAGCTTAGCATAAAGCTGATTCTCCAACAAAGCTTGCAAAACAATCCTCAAATGCTCTTCATGCTTCTCCTCAGTACGCGAGTACACGAGGATATCATCAATGAACACGACAACAAACTTGTCCAGGTATTCATGAAACACACGATTCATCATGTCCATGAAAGCAGCAGGAGCATTTGTCAACCCAAACGGCATCACAAGGAACTCATAATGCCCATACCTTGTCCTGAAAGCTGTCTTAGGCACATCCACATCCTTCACCTTCAACTGATAATACCCTGACCTCAAGTCAATCTTAGAGAACACAGCAGCTCCCCGAAATTGATCAAAGAGATCATCAATCCTCGGCAAAGGATACCGATTCTTGATAGTCAACTTGTTCAACTGACGGTAATCAATGCACATTCTCATAGTGCCATCCTTCTTCTTCACAAACAAGACCGGTGCTCCCCAAGGTGACACACTCGGCCGGATGAACGCACGATCAAGCAACTCTTGCAACTGCGTCTTCAGCTCCTTCAGCTCCTTAGGTGCCATTCTATAGGGAGTAATGGACACGGGAGTTGTATTCTCATACAGCTCAATTCCAAACTCCACCTCGCGGTTAGGAGGTAAACCAGGCAACTCCTCAGGAAAAACACCAGGAAACTCCTTCACAACTCTGATATCTTGCACCCTCAACTCTTTAGAGCTAGGATTCATCACAAAAGCTAGATAGGCTTCGCAACCTTGTCTCAGCATCCTGCTCGCCTCCAAGGTAGACACCACATTGGCAAGAAACTTCACATTCTCACCAACCACAACAACTTCATAATCATCCGCAAGCTTAAGCGAAACTCGCTTGTTTTCACAATCCACAACAGCGCGATGCTCAGCAAGCCAATCCATACCAAGGATTACATCAAAGCCATAAAAAGGTAACTCCATAAGATCAACATGAAAAACATGTTCTTGAACAACCAAGGGACACCTTCTATAAAGCTTACGAGTCACAACAGTCTCACCAAAAGAACTAGTGACACGAACACCAACATCCAAAGACTCAACAGGCAAACCAAGCAATTCAGCATGCTCACGCAAAATGTATGAATGCGTAGATCCAGAATCTATCAAAGAAAGCAATGACAAGGATTGCAAAGTGAAGGTACCTGCAATCACATCCGCATCATTCCTTCCCTCACGCTGAGCATACACCCTCGCTTGGCCTCCACCTTCAGGCTGAATAGCCACAACATGGGCCACTCCACGACCACCTTCCTCTCTCCTCTGGAAATTACCACGGCCGCGCCCACGACCTCTCTGCGGTGCAGCAACAACAGGAGCACACACCTGATCACCAGCCAACCTAGGACAATCACGCCTCAAATGGTCTGCGGATCCACAATTCCAGCACCCATTACCAGCTGCCGCAACAGGAGCTTGCACCTCTCTCACAGCACGAGGACAGTCACGTTTCATGTGACCACGTGAACCACAGATCCAACAAGCACTCGGATCAGCTCTAGCATTGCCTCCTCTAGCAAGTGCACCACCACCTCTCTTAGCTGAAGACTGATACTTCTGATCACGTCCCCTCTTTTTCCGTCCACCTCCAGAACTATACTCAGCAGCTCGCTTGCCAGCACCCTTAGCAGATAAACTCAAGTTCATCTCAACGTCCTTGGCTCGACCCACCAACACATCAAAATCATCATACTCGGCGGCCAGCAAATACATTTTCACATCCGTCTCTAAACCATAACGGAACCTCTCGCACCTTGCCCGCTCATCAGGTACCAGCTCAGGTGCATACTGACTGAGTCGCACAAACTGCACTTCATACTCAGCCACACTCATGCTCCCTTGGGTAAGAGACATGAATTCACGCTTCTTCTCATCAAGATATCTCACACCAAGATATCTTCGCTTGAACACATTCTGAAAGAATGTCCAAGTCACATCAGCTTCTGCCATCCCAGCAATAGTGGTTGTCCACCACGTATACGCATCCTTCTGCAGCAAGGACACAACACAACCCAGCTTTTGCACATCCGTGCAGCTCATCTGACCCAAGATTCGCTTGGTACTCTCTAGCCAAGCTTCAGAACTCTCAGCAGACATACCCCTGAACTCAGTCCCACCAAGACTGCGCAAACGCTCCAAAGGTAGTCTAACACCATCATCTTCCTGATGCCCCGCTCCACGAGCCCCAGCTACTGCTGCTTGAAAAGCACCAGCAATAGCTTGTACTAACATCGTCATATCAGGCATAGCATGCCCCTGACCAGCCCCAGGTCTAGCAGCTCCAGCGCCAGCTGCAGCTCCAGCTTCCTCAGCCCCAGCACCACCACCACCAGGTGGAGGAGGAGGTAACACCGCACTACCCGTGTTTTCCTCATTCTCGTTCTCATTAGGAGCCGTAGCTCGCACATTACCTCGTAACTCTCTACGTGGTGCCATACTTTTACCATGCAATCACAACACAAATAAAACAAAGTCAGGCCCAGCAAGGTAAGCAATCCAAGTATTCAAGCTCAATTTCATTCAAAATCAACACCATTTCATTAGCTTTTATTTCGCAATGGGTACCCACAACATGCTACGTCTCCACATACATCTCAAATGCAACATACATGCAATTCACTCAACATGCTTCCACTCAACAAGCATACAAAGCATACACACTTCAATCATGCACACATTCATTCCCAATTACTCGAGAACTCAGCTCTGATACCACCAAATGTAACCCCCTTAACCCGGCCTAGACGGTTGACCCGAATTAAGAAAGTCACACGGGGAAAACCAAAGTCAACCCGAAAGTCAACCTTGATTAACGACCCTTTTTTTTTCTTTTAAAACTTGTCTAGATGCATATTAAGCCTTAGATATGTTCATACAACAGCATACTCAAAGATCATAAACATCAGAGATCTAACAAGGACCCAATTGAACAATTTATAACTTTAGGGACCAAATTGTAAATTCTGATAATTATAAGGACTTAACCCAAATTGAAGTTACCAACTTGAAATTAATCATGTTTCATGCTTCTCTGTGAAATTTCAGCTCAAAAGGACTTCCCAAACTCATACAATTGCACAAACAAGATTTAGGACCAAAATGCAAACATTTCAAAACATTTAACTGCCAATGTCAGCCCCCAACGGTCACCCGTTCCGAAACGGGAGACAGCCCGTTTCGAAACACGGGGCCGTTTCGCAACGCGTACCGAAACGGGGGTCGGGCAGTAGCCTTTCCGTTTCGGAACGGTCCCTCCCGTTTCGGACGCCTGGGCTTGTTTAAGGCACCCGTTCCGAAACGGTAGGTGCTGTTCCGAAACACCCTGCACAGATTGCCCAAAAATGCATACTTAAACATGCAATTGACCAACCAATCATGCTCCAAAAGCCACCAAACTTTGCCAACATGCAATTCAACATATATGAGGCATACTTGCATCAACAATTCATCAAAACATCCACATATATGAAAAGCTCCAAATCTATAGGCATGCTTCCTACACAAGCAACCATTCAAGCATAAACTTCCAATACAAGCATATAAAGGCCAACCACAAAAATCAGCATTCTCAACAACATTCAACATACTTAGGGAGTTCAAAACATCTCCCAAAACATACACATAGGTCCCCCATTGCCAAATTACCAAAAGCTAAATGTACTTAAGAAAACCTTCCATACTTTGAGCTTTACTACCACTTGAATGCTTGCCTTCCTTGCTGCCCTCAAAGTACTTTAATGCTCTGCAATATTGGTTTGAGAAAACAAAGAGAGCGTAAGCAAAAGCTTAGTGAGGAATGCTCAATAAAACCATCCAATGATGCATTTATAAAACACTTATAAATCATGCTTCAAATCATCATTTACACATGCTCAAAAGCATACTTTAACAAGCATCTCATGCTTCATTTCATTACATGTCATATTGGCCACAAGTGATACAATTCATTTCTTTGAAAACAAGTTCATCAACTTTCACCCCAAGGACTTTTAAACACCTTGGACCCCAAGGACTTTTAAACACCTTGGCCATGGACTTTTAAACACCATGATATAAATTACCTCAAGGACTTTTAAACACCTTGACCCCAAGGACTTTTAGACACCTTGGCCATGGACTTTTAAACACCATGAATTAAATCACCTCAAGGACTTTTAAACACCTTGACCCCAAGGACTTTTAAACACCTTGGCCTATGGACTTTTAAACACCATAGAAAGGACCACACAAGGACTTTTAAACACCTTTGTGTCCGTAACAAGAATCATCCAAGGACTTTTAACCACCTTGATGTTCTTAAGTAACAAGGCTCACTCAAGGACTTTTAACCACCTTAGTGACCTCAACCTTTTCAAAACATCACTTGCCAATATACATCATTTATCATCAATATTTCACTGTTTTAAAGCATTTAACCAAGCCATAAACATCATGCATTTTAAAGCATCAAACCACATTTAAACAATGTCCAAAAACAAGGAACTCTTACCTTGAGCTTCCTTCTACACATGGCTTACAAAAACAGCATTAACCATGCTAAATCATGCTTTCAAAACAGAATTTAAAACATGCAATAAACCACATTGCACAACAATCAAATCATGGCCACCACTAGAGAGTATTTCCGAAAACTTACACTTGAGCTTAGCAAAGTTGTTTAGACTTAAACTAAGCTCCCAAGACATTGGTTTCAAAGCCGAAAACCCAATTTCACTCACCGATTCCACTTCGCCTCTTGCCGAAGCACCAAATCAAGCCTCCGGATCACCACCACTTGGATCCAAAGATGACTCCCCTGTTTTAACACATTAAAACAGTAGATTAATGCATCATCATGCATTAATAGCTTCAATGAAAGCACCTAAACTCGCTGCTCTCAACCACACTCCATTTTCGGCCACCAAACACAACCGAAAATGCATCCAAACCACTTCTCAACTAAGCCCAGCCATTAACCATCAAAACCTAACATCCTTTAACATCTTTTAACATCTAAAAAGAACCTAACAACATTCTTATACCTCCAGCAACACCAGATCCACAAGATCACCTCAAAAACAACCAAGAATCATAAGCTAAACTTAGGAAATTCAACCTATCCGGGATTGCATTAATCAAAACTCAATTCCTTATCAAATTAACATTCATTAATCATCATTTTAACACCTTAAAACACTGCTTAAACAGATCCAACGAAATTTCATCAAAAACACACCAAATCTTGCATTTTAAGCCAAGATCCATTAAACAATCTTAAAAGCCATTTATAAAACATCAATTAAGGATTGAGAACTTAGGAATTTCATTAAAGAACTTGAAGTTCAGAGGAGAAGGACGTTCTTACCTCCAAACTTGAGTTTCTCCTCTTTTGGAACCAAAAAGCTTGATGAATCAAGTAGCAAATTGAGAGGTTTTGTAGATATGATGATTAGGAATCAAAAGAAGATTGAAAAGAGAGAAATGAGTGACAAAATCAGAAGGAAATCTCTGGAGAGAAAGTGTTTGGGTTGAGAGAAAATGAGAGAAAAGAGAAATTGGAAAATATGAGAATTAGTTACAAAATAACCAAAATGATTTTCCCTCCACTTATCTTTTGCTTGAAAATCAGAATTAATCATTAAAATATCTTAGAAAAATCTGGAGAAACTCCCTTTGGGTAAATAGCTCCTTAAAGATTCAAAGTTTCAATCCTTTCTAAAACAGTCACAAAACTTTCAAAAATTACATTTTGGTCACTAGCCAAAATGTCACCCTTCCGAAACTCATTTTCCAAAATTGATTTCACAGTTCACTTAAATATATTAAAAGATGATTTTAGAACATTTTCCCATATTTTTAATGCAACCCGAACTAAGCTTTCCTAAATTCACTCTCTTAGATTCGAACAGCACTTTGACCAAACCGGTCAACGCCCAAAACTTCTAAGCCCAAAACCGGGGCGTTACATTTCCTGTATGTGAGCATTGTGGTAAGCTTCATCGAGGGGAGTGCAGGAAGATGTCGGGTGCTTGCTTCAGATGTGGATCCACTGACCATTTCAAGAAAGATTGTCCACACCCACCTTCTGTAGATCGATCGTCGTTTCAGACCCCTGCTCGATCCCAGACTCCTGCCCGTTCACAGACATCTGTTCAGACACTGGGTTCAGGGCGTTATCAGAGTAGAGCTTATGGATCTTCTGCTAGATCTGATAGTAGAGGCCGATCACATCAGAGTGGGGGACCGGTTATGACTGAGGCCAGACAGCCTGCACTTGTTTATGCTACTGGACGTCATGATGACAGAGATGAGCCAGACGTCATTGCAGGTACATTCACTATATATTTTCCGTTCCATACTTTGAATTGCTTGAAAATGGTTCTACCCATTCCTATGTATCGAGATCTGTGTCCCGAGACCTCCAGATTCCAGTTGAGAGCACTAAGAGTGTAATTACCGTTATGAGTCCAGTGGGCCAATCTGTGGTTGTAAATAAGGTTTTCAGGCGATGTCCCCTCGAGGTGCAAGGGGAACTATTTCTAGCTGACCTTATGGAACTACCATTAGAAGAGTTCGATCTGATTCTTGGCATGGATTGGTTGACTAAACACCAGGTTAATCTAGATTGTGAGTCCAAGAGAGCAGTTTTGAAGACTTCTGATGATCGTACAGTGGTTCTTTTTGGTGAGCGCCGAGGGTATCTATCTAATGTGGTATCTGCTTTGGCTGCCGACAGGATGATCTGGAAGGGCTATCAGACTTTCATCGCCTGTTTATTGAATACCAAGGGTTCTTTGTCAAAGATTGAGGGGATTCGCACTGTTAGTGAGTTCCCTGATGTCTTTCTTGAGGAATTACCTGGATTACCTACGGATAGAGATGTCGAGTTTGAGATTGAGACATATCCGGGCTCTACACCAGTCTCTATGAACCCTTACCGTATGGCTCCTAAGGAGCTTAAGGAGATGAAGATTCAGTTGCAAGAGATCCTCGACCGAGGCTTTATTCGACCCAGCTCTTCGCCCTGGGGAGCTCCTGTTCTCTTCGTGAAGAAGAAAGATGGGTCTCTCAGGCTGTGTATTGACTACCGTAAGCTGAACAAGTTGACAGTCAAGAATAAGTATCCTCTGCCCAGGATTGATGACTTGTTCGATCAGTTTCGAGGAGCCACAGTTTTCTCGAAGATTGATCTTCGTTCCGGGTACTATCAGCTAAAGATAAAGGGGTCTGATGTAGCAAAGACAGCCATTCGCACCAGATATGGGCACTACGAGTTTTTGGTGATGCTGTTTGGTCTGACTAATGCTCCCGCCGCATTTATAGATTTGATGAACCGTGTGTTTCGGCCCTATTTGGATCAGTTTGTGGTGGTGTTCATTGATGACATCCTAGTATACTCCCGGACTGAAGCAGAACATGTTGAGCATTTGAGGATTATTCTGTAGACTCTTAGAGAGCACAAATTGTATGGCAAGTTGAGCAAGTGTGAATTTTGGCTCAACGAAGTGACATTTCTGGGGCATGTGGTATCGGCTCGGGGTATTCAGGTTGATCCGAGCAAGATAGAGGCCATTGTGAGTTGGAAGCAACCCAAGAATGTTTCCGAGATCTGTAGTTTCTTGGGTTTAGCTGGGTATTACAGACGTTTCGTCGAGGGCTTTTCTATTATTGCCGCTCCCTTGACGAAGCTGTTGAGGAAGGATGTTCCATTTATTTGTACAGATGCTCAGCAGGATAGTTTTGAGAAGTTGAAGACAGCTCTAACGCAAGCTCCAGTCTTGACGCAGCCCGAGTCTGGGAAGGATTTTGCAGTTTATAGTGATGCATCGCGTTCCGGGCTTGGTTGTGTTCTGATGCAGGATGGCAAGGTAATAGCTTATGTGTCTCGTCAGTTGAGGCCTCATGAGTGTAATTATCCTACCCATGATCTAGAGCTGGCCGCTGTGGTCTTTGCCCTGAAGATTTTGAGACACTATCTCTGCTGAGAGAAGTGTTATATCTACACAGATCACAAGAGCCTGAAGTACATTCTTACACAGAGAGATCTTAATCTTAGACAACGTCGTTGGATTGAGCTTCTTAAGGACTATGAATGTGTAATTGAGTACCACCCGGGGAAGGCTAATGTGGTTGCTGATGCTTTGAGTCGTAAGGCTGTAACAGACTTGAGATCCTTGTTTTCCAGGATGAGTATATACAGTGATGGCAGTTTACTAGCCGAGCTGTAGGTTAAACCGACATTGGCCGAGGAAATTAGGGCCAAACAACTTCTAGACAGTTCCTTACTCCCTGTTATGCAGCAGGTTGAGCAGGGATCTACTTCTATCTATGCCTTTGATCAGGATGGAGTCTTGTGCTTCAAGGGTAGTTATTGTGTACCAGACGATGCCGAGTTGAAGCGGGCTATTCTTAGTGAGGCTCATAACAACCCTTATGCTATGCATCCCGGTGGAAACAAGATGTATCAAAACCTGAGGCAGAGATATCGTTGGGAAGGTATGAAGAAGGACATTTTAGATTATGTATCTCGGTGTTTGACTTGCCAGCAGGTTAAGGCAGAGCACCAACATCCTTCTGGTTTATTGCAGGCTATTAAGATCCCCGAGTGGAAATGGGAACGTGTCACGATGGATTTTGTTACAGGGCTTCCTCTGACACCTTCTAAAAAGGATTCGATCTGGGTGATTGTTGACCGACTCACCAAGTCCGCTCATTTTATTCCAGTTCGAGTCACCTACTCATTGGAGAAGCTGGCTAAACTGTACATCTCTGAGATCATCAGACTACATGGGGTACCTTTATCTATCATCTTTGATCGGGATCCGAGGTTTACTTCTCGATTCTGGTTGGCCTTGAACAATGCTTTAGGTACCCGTCTGAATTTCAGTACGTCCTTCCATCCGCAGACAGATGGACAATCGGAGAGGGTGATTCAGATTCTTGAGGACATGCTACGGGGATGTGTGATTGATTTCCGTGGTAGTTGGGAGGATTTCTTGCCCTTGGCTGAGTTTGCATATAACAACAGCTATCAGGCTAGTATCTGCATCGCACCGTATGAGGCTCTGTGTGACTGTGAGTGTCGTACTCCCATCTGTTGGACAGAGCTGTATGAGAAGAAGACTTTAGGCTCAGAGTTGGTTCGAGAGACCGAAGAGACCGTCAGATTGATCCGCAACCATCTGAAATAGGCTTTTGATAGACAAAAGTCCTATGCTGATCGGAGGAGAAAAGACATTGAGTTCGAGGTTGGTGATCAGGTTTTCCTGAAGGTGTCTCCATGGAAGAAAGTTTTGAGATTTCGGCGCAAAGGCAAATTGAGCCCAATATTTATCGGACCGTATCGTATTCGGAAGAGAGTCGGGCCTGTTTCTTATCAGCTTGAGCTACCTCCTCAGCTTAGCCGTATTCATGATGTGTTCGGCGTATCTATGTTGAGACAGTACCACCCAGATCTGAGCCATATTATTCAGGTACAGGATGTAGAGTTGAGACCAGATTTGTCTTATGAGGAGGAACCTGTTCAGATCTTGGATCAAGACGAGAGAGTTCTAAGGAATAGACGTATTCCTATGGTCAAAGTACAATGGAGTAACCGTGGTCTAGAAGAGGCTACATGGGAGACTCTTGAGTCAATGGAAGAGCAATTCCCACATCTATTCAACTCAGGTAAATTTCAAGGCCGAAATTTCTTTTTAGGGGGGGAGAGATGTAACACCCTTAAAAAATATAATAATAATAATAATAATAATGAGAAAATAAAAGAAGAGGGAGTGAGGGTTGTGGGAATCGAACCCACAACCACATGTGGTTTCAGCCGGGTGCCCAGCCAATTGAGCTATTGAAGCTCTTGGTTGTAAGTCACCCCAATTAAGTTTTATTAGATTCTAAAATAAAATAATTAAAATATCCTACCTAACCTATCGAGTGTAATTTATTTGGATCCTTTTTCCCAAAAGTTCCAGAAACACCCCCCATCGATTCACGTCCCTCTCCCTTGAACCAAATCGGCCACCGTCGAACTGCCCTCACCGTCGCGCCGTGACACTCACCGCCGATGTTAAAGTGTTCACCGTCAAACCCCGAGCAAAACCCCTCAAACCACGCGCTCAGCCACCGTCTTTTTCACCGGTAATTGGCCTTTGAAGATTCGCGACCTAGGGCTAAACCGGTCTGCTTTTTCTTTCGGGTTTTCTGGCGTCGTTCGACGTCCGTTCGCCGTGCCACCACTGCCGTTGGACTCCCCGTCGCAGGCTGATCAAAACCCAAGTTGTCGTTCGCCCGTTCATCGTGGTTTGCCCCGTCGTCGGAGTTACGTCTTTTCCCGACGTGTTCGAACGATTAAGGACGAATCCAGTGAGTTTTGGTTTGTTTCCAGTGTCATTTCGTTGCTAAAGATGTAATAAAATGATGGCCTGATGATTTGCATTCTTTTTTCGGCAGAAACGACGTGAAACGAACATTTCCGGTGACGTTCTGATGACCGTCCGGCGACCTTCGGGTTCTTAAAGGTAAGAGACGGTCCGCGTAGACCGAACCGGTCTGAACCGGTTGGACCGGTCAACTTTGTCAAACCCGTTGACCCGACCTGTTGACCCGTTAACCCGTTGACCGACCCAACCCGACCCGTTGACCGAGTCAACCCAGTGAGTCAACTCGTCCGAGTCAACTCAGTTAGTCAACTCGACCGAGTCAACCCAGTGAGTCAACTCGCTGAGTCAGCCTTGGACCAGTGACATCATCGTTGACTTTGACCGCTAACGTCAGCGTTGACTTTAACCAAAAAAGTCAAATTTTTCAGAAAAGTCCTATCCTATGTTTTTCGACGTCCTGAGTCCGATTTTGAAGCCCGTTTCGCGAAATTCTAACCCGAAAGCCTCTAAATTTGATGTTGAACCCTAGCATGCATATATATAAGTTATGCCATTTAAAAGAAATTGATGATTAAGGACTGATATTGATCTCATGATTTAATAGGTACTCGTGGATCTCCCGATCGTGCCTACGCCCAGCCCAGCTCGTCTCGATCCGTACCACCTCGTGATCTTATCGTCACTCGTACGACCCTAAAACTTAGTATTTTAATACGAATCAAGGTGTAAATTTGATTGTAACCATAATCCTTGTCTATTTAGGTTCCAGTACTGTAGCGGAGCGTGATCCCGGTGCTCGATAGACCTTTTGACTGACCGATCTCATCTTTTGAGGTGTGTTCCTTGTGTACTATATGACTGTTGTATATTTACTGTTTTACATACTTCACATGATTTAATAAAACACACTATGTGTATATGATTGCTAAACTTGATTTTGTGAAAAACTAGCATGTTTTCTGTTTATGAAAGAAATACGATTGCACTGTATGTTTGAATTATGCTCTAGCATTCGATATGACAAGCATGCCTATGATTTTCGGTTATCAGTGTAGAAATATGTTGTTAAGCATCGCTATGACTATTATTGTTGCATACTATATTACTACCCGGACTAATTAGTAGAGGTACTTGGGGGTATGATGTGGAGATTATTGGCTCAGCCCTGATCCAGATGGTAAGACCGCCCGTATTCGGATCCTAGGCTTCGGCCAGGTCCAACTGTATTCGGATCCTAGGCTTCGGCCAGGTCCGCCCGTATTCGGATCCTAAGCTTCGGCTAGGTCCGCCCGTATTCGGATCCTAGGCTTCGGCCAGGTCTGCCCGTTTTCGGTTCCTAAGTTTCGACTAGGGCCGCCCGTATTCTAAGGTATAACCTTAGGATGGTACCCCGCCCAATGGGCTTGGGTTAATGCCAGTATAAGATATTGTTCTGGGGAACTGTATCATGGTGTTCGGTTGGAAGGTAGATAGGTTGCATGAAAACTTTGATGCATTTTTATGATATGTTTTGCATAACATGATTTATTATTTATTGATGCAATTGTTTTACTTGCACTGTTGGAACACACTGAGCTTTCTAGCTCACGCCCCAAATTCTTTCCCCCTTTCAGATATTTTGGATAGGCCACCCCGTAGCTGACACTTGGAGGATCGACACATTTGGTATTTCTTTTTGAATGTAATGTTTCTATCCACCGTTTGTACTTTCTGGGTGACATGTGCCTATATTTTGTTATGTATGGTATTAAACTAAAAGTATTTTGATATGCTAACTGGTACTTATTTTGTAACCATCCTATGATGGGTTTATTTAAGTAATCATGGCTGCCTATATTATCTATGAAGTCTATGTTGTGAATGATTTTGGAAAATATTACTGTTTGACGTATTAAACAGGTTTATTTAACTTGATGGTTTTCACTAAGTTCTTCCTTTATGCTGTCGAAATTAACGCTTAGTTTGCAAACATGTTTTCCACTTGAGTTTTAAATTTTAATGCGCCTTACTAGACTTGGTCATTCCGCATAGGCCGGTCTAGGTGGGTTACAGAGGAGGTGGTGGTGGTGGTGGAGGAGGTCCGACTCCAACGACATGCTCTACCACAAGAGCCTCTACCTCAACCACTGGCTCAACAGCAGGAGCTGCAACACGGGGTTCCTGACGAACCAACATGGGTCTACCTCTAGGCCTCGACATAACAGCTCACAGATAACAACTACAATGACAACAACAACATACAAAAATCGGGTTAGCAAGAGTAAGGGTCCAAGTGGCTCAAGTATGTTTCACCTTAAAAATCCTTTTTCCGATGTAATTGAAGCAATGGGACACAACTCAACATGCTTCAAGCAACACACACATACGATCAACTAAACAAGCATCAAGGCATACTTGATAAGCAAGCAAACATACTTACATGGCAAGCAAACACCGTGCAATTGCAATACAAGAATTCAACTTACCTCACTTACATGCCCGAGATATCGGAAACCTCAGGCTCTGATACCAACAAGTGTAACCCCCTCGTCCCAGCCTGGGCGACTGACCGGCCCGAGTGAGCTACATGGGGAAAACTGATGTGAAACCCGTTAAGGCCTCACCTCGGTTAACAACCCAAGGAAACTTCTTTTAATTATTATCTTGTCTAGATGTTTTAATAAATCCTATGTGAATCAACAACAGCGGAAGCAACAAGCGAGGTGAAACAAACGAACAAACAATTTAAAACAGTCCATTTTAATTTTTAAAGCAGGTCGTATCGATACACTAGAAGAGGGTATCGATACGCCTTGACTAGGTCAATATCCCAAGGTCAACCTAGGGAGACCGTATCAGTACACTGGTTGGCCGTACCGATACGCCATCATTGGTCAACTTCTCACGGTCAACGATACAAGACCATACCGATACACCCTAGACCCGTACCGATACGCCAAAATCTCGTCCAAATCTCAGATTTCCGAAGAGGCTTTGGCGTATCGATACACCCCCGTGTACCGGTACGCTAAGCCAAATTTGAGTCCCAAAGTGTAGGACCATATCGATATGGCCCTTGGGCGTACCGATACGCCCTGCACTGCAACACTCAAATTTGCAGCCAAAGACACAAAGACACAACTATAGATGCAATTTAAGACTCGCCTAGCCACAAGCAAACATACATACAACACATAACAACCGAGAATTAGCATACGAGACATTTAAAACGAACAAGGAGCATACGATCAAAGGAATCAAGCATTCACCATAAAGAGACATACATTGGATTTTAAGGTTTCATGCCTTAGAAACAAAACACATAAGCATTCATGATACGCATCATAAACATGGTTTACAATCCAAAATAAGGCATCAACAAGCCACACCAAAATACCAACATATTAAAGGAATCTAAACAAGCTCCTAAGCACAAAACAACAACACAAATCCCATTGCTTATCCATTACATCTCATAACTTAAAAGTTCATACTTAAGGATTAAGATAGCACACTCCTTCTCCTTGCTCAAGCAACCCACGAACTAAGGATCTGCATTGCCAAACAAAAGAGAGCATAAGCGTAAAGCTTAGTGAGGGTAAGCTCATAAAACAAACCTCGACAATGCAGGGTCCAAGCACGAGCAACAAACCAAGGAAGAATGCATGTTTTCTTACCTTCGAAGCCATAAGAGTCAAATATATATAATGCATAAACATAGTATCAATTATCATGCCATGCTCAACATGTCCATAAGTGCAACTATATGAGACATATTCAACAAAACGTATTGGCATCTAGCTATGACCCGAATACGCGGATAACAACCGTTGGAACTCACATCCAACAATTCAACCATTACCTCACGGTAGGATTACACTCATCACTGTTTCACGCGGAGGGGATTCCACTCATCCTCACGCTCCGTCGATGGGATTCCACTCATCACCGACTAACATATAAAAGAAGATTTCCGGGCGTACCCGTACTCCATCTTGATGACTACCATCACCAAGACCACGTGCACATTTCGACTCTCGTGTGCACACTAACATCCTAATGATCGATCATTTGTACCCAAGCATAATAGTACCAATACTATCTCATTTGATAGTACAACCTCACAACATTCTTACCAATTTTCGTGCTTAGCACGTACTCACCATGATCCACCATCATGCATCCACATTCCAACAATCACATGCATATCACAATGCATAAAACATCATGCCTCAACATACATGTATATCACAATATACATAACAACATCAATCACAATGAATGTGGAATAAGAGGCATAATCACACAATATTCAAAGTTCATCCATAGGTCTGTAACTAAAGCTTGAGATTAGACTACCAATCTAATCCCAATTCTAGGTGGGTTTACCAAGCCCGACCTAGGTTCACATGCTCGAACCAACATTTGAAAACAAATTTAAAATCGAAGAACCACTCACCGGACTTTCCAAACACAAGCAACAACCGATCAAGCTCCAAACGGTTCCAGATTCAAATGTGAGGCTCCACCAACACAATTACTCGATTCTAAACAATCAAACACACTCCATTAATCACCAAAACAAACACAAACCGCTGTTGTAAACTCAGAGCACCAATCAAGCATCAAATTCAAGCCAAGAACACCCACAAAACCCTCATTCTCGAGCAGCCCAATAGCACAACCAAAAACCATTGATTTTAACACTTTTAACACACCTAATAGCTTCCAAAATAACCCCTAACTATCTTACAACCATCAGCCACCAATTTCCTACACAAAACAGCCCCCAAAACTCATCTTTTGGAACACCTAAAACCTCCCTAAAACCTATATCCGGAAATCCTTATAAAACCAAGTAAAAATCACATATGTTGGACCATTTGGGTTACCAATAACATATCTATTAACAAGAAATCAAAAGCTCGATCAAAAGTATTTCATTGTAATGACACACACTCATGCAACGACAACCTTTGGCCATATTCATTTTTCTAGCGCATGTAGAGGAGTGTTCCCCCTTAAAGCTACTTTATTTTTTCTTGCACTCACATTGGAATCCATTTTATTTATACTTAATAAGAAATACATACAAACACACACACACACACACACACACACACACACACACATACACACACACACGCATATATATATATATATATAACACATGCTGAAACAGAAGAACGTCATCAAAAATCAAAGGAATCATGCAAGATATTCTCTAATCAAACCAGTAGATATATCAATCCAGAATTAACTAATGTAATTATCCATTATGTATATCTAAAAAACTTATCAATGATTAGAATAATTCAAGATTTACACATCGAATACAAGCAAAAGATTTTTCAAAACAAAGGGAACCTTAAATTTGCTTAGAATTTTTTTTTAATTTTTTTTTGAAATGGGGGTGCATTTCAACTCCTAGGCGTATACCCCCCAAACTTAAAGGTTGCATTGTAATGCATTGACAAAATGCAATAATAGAATGTAGTTACAATGATAAATGCGATACTATTACAACTACATGCTTTTACAATGAAAATGCTAATGTAATGACAATATTGAAATACAAAATGAAATTACACTACATGGAATGCATGTATACTAAAACAAAACCAAACTAAATCAATTCTCGGGCTCATGGGAGGAGGAGGTGGAGCGTCTCTTCTCCTTCTTGCTCCTCTTCTCTTCCTTTCTCCTCTTCTTGCTCTTCTCCTTGGACTTGGAGTGCTTTCTTTTATTTTCCTTTTTAGGAAGAGATGCATCTTCGTCATCTTGTTAAACTTCTTCATCTTTTTTCTGGCTCCTCTTCCACTTTTGCATCATCGGCCGCATTCGCAGATAAAATAAACTGTGGTGTTTCCTTGTAGAGTACCGTTGCAAGAGGGTTTACCTCTTTTTCATCTATTGTGGGCGCAACTTTCGTCGGTGTCACCGTAGTGGCTCAAACTCAGGTCTTTTGGGGGGTTGCATCCACACTCTTTGGTGCAACCGAATCTTTCTCAACAATTTTCTTAATGGTGTTATCTCAACATCAAAAATATCCTCTTCATTCTCATCAACGTCCTCAACAAGGACTTCATCTTCCTAAGCAGCAGTGGGCATTTCATTAACATCCGTAGGGATGTTCAAATTGAACAAACAATCCCTAATTATCTTACTCGATTCCTTCTCTCGTGGTGGGTCACCATCTTCGCTGACATTGTCAGGAGAATTAACTGACTTTGCTGGTACATCTTTTTTGGCAACATCAGAAGAGAAATCATAACTTCGGATGATAAGAGGGAAAATATGGAATTTTGGAAGATCAACTAGACTGACTCTGCTCATTGTAGAGAAAGAAGAACTATGCCACGTCTTCACGTAAGCATAGAATAAATTCTTTGCCAAATTCTTTTTCTGCATTGTGACCATAACAACACCCAGTTTACTTATCATAGCATCGAGTTTGTTCTCAATTTTCAAAATTTTTTGCTAGAATTCGACACTTGATGGGACATTTTCTAGTTTAGCGTCCACCTTAGCTTTATCCTTGTCCTTCCTTGTTGCAGTACACAATCTTGGTGTAGGAACTTTAGAAGTGCGAATCATCCTTTCGATGGAAACCTTGTTGATGGGCCCCTTATTCACAGACCTCTTTTTATTTTTTAGGGGTTTTACACCCTTCAATTCTAATAGCTTCATGATCAGCGTGGGGAAAGCCAATATACCATTTTTTTCTTAGCAAAACCCTTGATCTCTTTGTGTATGATTGCCCCCACATCAAGTTTTTTTCTCTCCTTGATGATAGAATGTATTAGACACATTCTATCAAGTGAGAATCTCGTACTATGGGTGGAAGGAAACAACATGGTGTTGATGAACTGAAACCAAATCTTAGCAGGTAAAGTTAGAAACTCCCTTAGCATGGTGAAATTTCCAACATTGGTCCCCGACCATAATGCACTTGATATGCACAAGTCTTTAACTAAAAGATCTTATTTTTCATCAGTAATTTCAGCCATAAACATTGCATGTTCATCCACATTCACAGCAGTATTAAATAACTTGTTAATAGAAGAAGCACTCCAAGGGATAAAGTGTTCTCGCACAAAAAACAAGTTTCAAAGAAGGCTCATACAGATTTGCGTAAAATTCACTTACCAAGGCAGCGTTCTAGTTGCTAAGATGAGCGCAGAATCTGCCACATTTCTGAAGTGTGATGGTTTTGTGGATGGATTTCCCAGGTTCTTCATCAGTAGAAAGTTTGATCCCTTGCTTGGGGTGGATTCTTCACTTTTGGATGTGCTCTGTACAACGTTCACCCGCAATCCATGTTTGAAAAACCTCATACTCAGGATTCTCTTCCTGAGCAATAGGGTCTTCTAATTGAGGGTTTGATTTCGAGCTTGGAATGTCTTGAACACGGGTTTCCCTCGAGATTTATCAGGCTGCTCTTGTTTTGGCCATGAAGTATTAGAAGAAAGAAGATGAAAAAGAAAGATTTTTCCAGAGAAAATTGTAAACTTAAATATTCGAAAACTCAGAGAAAGAAGAAAATGAAGTGAGCAATTATTGAAAGTCCATCTGCTTAATAAAGAAGAAGAAAAGATGGAAAATTAAGAGGCATGATTGGTATCGTTTGATGCGGTGAGTTTCAACGGCTTGATCTTGGCGTAATAATCATGCATTTTCATTGTGTTTCCTGTGCATATGATGAAAGGATGTGATTGTTAGGGATAAATCGGTGCAATCGAATTACCCGATTTGCACCCAAATTTTTTATGCATATCTTGTGAGTCCTTCTACCGTACAAGTTGTTAGAGAAGAGACAAATCAAGGAGAAATTATTCTACCAAAAAGAAAATAAAGGAAAATAAAATCTAAATTTAAGAAAGCACTTAAAAAGAAATAAAAAAAGCGACCAATTTGATACTCTCAATATTTCCAGGATCAAAGTGACCACAGTAGAGTTTAATTCGTTGGCCCATAATGCATTATCTAAACAGGAAGACCAATCTTTTCTAGTGGTGTTCACCCCTTTTTCTAGAACATTTTTAATTGCTCGATTATATACCTATGCTTGTCCGTTCGATTGAGGATGATACGTTGTGGACAATCTATGATTTGCTCCATAGCGTTTCAAGGCATCAACCACCTAGATGTAGTAGAAATGTTTACCCTGATCATTGATCAATGTGTAAAGTGTTCAGAAGTTCTATATTTTGTGCGCATTATATATCATATTATTGCGGTTCTTAAGCACATTTTAGGCATAATTAGGTTCATACATTGCATATTACAGTATTCTTTACTTTGCCGTACTTTTATTGATTACCTTTTATTTGGTAAGGAAAAGATGTTGTTTTAGTTTAGTTTTAGTTTCAGGTACTAGAAGCTGGTAGAAGGAGAGAGGAGCTGAGGAGCTGATGCTGAGGCAGCAGATCATAGAACTGTACTGATGCAATTATAGACAG
This sequence comes from Hibiscus trionum, assembly GCA_030270665.1. NCBI lineage: Eukaryota > Viridiplantae > Streptophyta > Magnoliopsida > Malvales > Malvaceae > Hibiscus > Hibiscus trionum. Next base: position 4,430,343 of record BSYR01000050.1, read on the forward strand.
AGACAACCGCTACTGAGTAGCCAACGCCGCCATACCTGTCACCCAGGGTAGCAAGCAGAGGAATTGGAAAACTGGAGTGCGATTTGTAGAGCAGAAAAGCTTGATTCCAACGATGCCATCCACTCAACATTCTGATGCCTGGAGCAGCGAACAGAGCCGCCGAATGAGGGGTTTAAGATAACTTGCGGTGCAAGGCAACAAGAAGGAGTCCACATTCAACTCAAAGAAGTTAGAATTAAAGGTTGCATTTAATGCAAAAGCTACTTTGAAAACTTCTACTCCAAGCAGGACTTGACCTAGCTAATGCCTATATATACTCGACATATTTTGTACTTCGAACAACTTAGGTTTTCCTTTAGCCATAGTTTAGGTTTTCTTGCCGCCAACTATGTTCTAAATTCTCTTTTGAGTTTATGTTATGTTGTAAACTAGTGTGAGAAAGGTTGTTTAGGAATTAAGTTTGTTTTTCAATAAAACTTCAAGGTTTTCTTATTCCATGCTCTTCATAGTTTTCAATTAAGTTCGAAAGATTAGTTGTCAACTATTCTTTTGTTCGGTATCGAGAGAGTCGAACTCACGAAAGGGATAAGTACGATCATCACTCTAATCAAGTGTTGATCAATCCAGCCTAGACATAGGTTAGGATTTAAGGCGACTAAAGAAGAACGAACCAAGGTTGTTGTCTTTGTAAGATTCAAGCCGTGACGGGTATCATCTGCAGCAGGCAACAACAACATTTTGACTTAGACATAAGCGAGATAACTATTGAAGCGTTCTGCCGAGCCTTGAAGGAATGCTGAGATTACCGCCGAGCCATTCATTTGTTCCACTGCCGAGGCAGCAAAAGCGTCAAAGTAGCCAATCTGCCATCCTCTGCCGAGGCAGCAAAGTTTTGGCAGCGCAGAGCAACTTATCCTATTCAACGCAGTTTCACACTACTCATCAGCATAACCTGGCCCATTACATCATCATGATCTTTTCTTCGATTACTTGTGTTTTTTTTTTACTTTTCTTTATAAACTAAAATTCATTTGTGCATTTACTTTCCTTTGTGCATGAATTACAATTCGAGTTAAGCTGTCCAATCCCTGTGAGAGACGATATCTTATATACTATAACTTGACAAGAGTGTGCACTTTCGCTTATATTTAGAGAACACCCAAACGCTATACAAGTTTTTGGCTCCGTTACCGGGGTTTGGTAACACTATATTCATTTTTATATTTCGGCACTTTATTTTTATTTTCATTTAATTTTTAGTTTTTATTTTTCTATTATAAAAAAGAATTTTACAGTTTTCTTTGTTAGTTCATGAATAGAGCAAATCTAAAGGGCGAAATCTTTTACATAGACGAGATCGAACGAAGAGCAAGGAAACTTAAGAAAGAAGTAGGAGAAGCCCTCAAGAAAGCCAAGGAAGGGGAAAAACAGAAGCAACCATGCATAATGGCCAAGAAGACAACCCTGCCATTGATGCTCGAAACGGAAGGGATGGGCAGCAAGATCCGCCGCCCAGTGAGCAGCAGCAAGTTCCACCTAAGAAGCAACCCCTTGTTCTGCCCAGGCAGCCATAGTATGTTCGACCACCAGGGAATACTTAGAGCATGACTTCATAAGGTTTGACCGACCGTGACAGAGACTAAAATCGAAGCAGGTCACTTTGAGTTAAAGCCCGTAATGTTCAATATGATCAACACATTGGAGCAATTTGTAGGGACTGCCACAGAAGATGCTCGACAACACTTGAGAGGATTCCTAGACATATGCAGAGCTTTCAAGATACACGGAGTCCACCAAGACGTGCTAAAGCTGAGGTTATTCCCCTATTCACTGAGGGATAGGGCGAAGCAGTGGTTGAACAACCAACCGACGGGGTCATTCAATACTTGGACGGAGTTGTGCAAAGACTTCTTGGATCGTTTCAGCCCATTTAATGTCACAGATAGACTACAAAACGAGATCACAACTTTCCGATAAGGGGACGGCGAGCCAATGTATGAAGCATGGGAGCGGTACCAACAAATGCTCAATAATTGCCCGCTTTATGGTTTTTCAGCTTGGACGCAGGTGTCGATATTTTACAATGGGGTGAACTACCCAACTCGAATGATGCTCGATGCCTCAGCCAATGGAATCATCCTGGATAGACCACATGAGGAGGCATTACAGACCCTGAAAAAGATTGCTAAGAACGATTACAAGTTCCCTACACCTGCCACGGCGGCATAAGGCGGCCAGCTGTTGTGAACAAAGTAGAGGCCACTAAATCTTTAAATACCCGCCTGGACAAGCTGACACAACTGGTGATGAGTATGGCCAAAGGAAAGACATATGAGGCCAAGGTTGTGGAGCCTTTTTGTGAAGAGTGTGGGGGCAACCATGATTCCTCTAAGTATAGTGAATCCGCAAACTTTATTGGAACCTATGAGAGGAATAGCAGGCCCAACAATAACACATACAACCCTGGCTTGAAGAAGCATCCAAACTTCTCCTGGAGTAATCCAAACATAGCTGCAAATCAACTCAACAACCAGGAGGATACCAACAGAACCTATCAAGGCAGCCACCTCAGCAGCAACAAAATACGAGCAATAACTCACTTGAAAATACTTTACATACTTTTATGTCTCAAACCAGTGATTTTATAGTTCGTACTAATAAATTTATTGATAAAACTGAGTCGTTTATGGACTGGACTAAGATGAGGATGAACAACCACGAAGCTGTGATAAAGAACCTGGAAACCCAGTTTGGGCAATTCACGGAGATCATAAGCAACAGGACAATGAGTGCAGCATCTAGCAGTACAAAGGCCGCAGCTAAACCCACGTATGAGTAGTGTAAAGCCATATCAACCAGAAGTGGGAAACAGTTGGATGAAACCAGAATGGAAAAGCCAGCAGACGAATAGTCTGCCACGGCAGTATCAACACCACCCGCCCCGGCAGATGAGACTGACAATAGCCCTTAGGCAGATGATCCTCCACAAATCAAGTTCCCATACAAGGAGCGTATAGAGGACATATGCCCGCCGCCACCTTTCCCCCAACAATTAAAGCAACAGAATCAGGAGCACTTGTTCTGAAAATTCCTGGATATTCTAAAACAGGTGCACATAAATATCCCTCTCATCGAAGCCATCTAGAACATGCCCAACTATGCAAAATACCTAAGGGACATAGTTTCTAAAAGGAAGAGAATTAGGGAGTTCGAAACAGTTGTTGTCACAGAAGAATGTATGGCAATGTTACACAACAAGCTACCACCCAAGCAAACAGATCTGGGCAGTTTCGTTATACCATGCAAAATCGGAAGCAACCATGCAACGAGAGCCCTGTGCGACTTAGGAGCCAGCATCAACCTGATGCCCAAGGCAGTTTTCGACAAGCTAGGTATTGGGAAGCCAAACCTACCTCCATTATGCTAAAACTGGCTGATCACTCATTCGTACAACCAGAGGGTAAGATCGAAGACATCTTAGTTCACGTGGGGATCTTTATTTTTCCAACAGACTTCCTCATCTTAGACCGTGAGGTCGATGAAAACGCCCCTATCATCCTTGGGCGACCATTTCTGGCCACGGGTAGAAAACTAATTGATGTGGAACATGAGAAGCTGATCATGAGGGTATACAATAAAAACATCAAGCTAAATGTGTTACAGCCCTCAGTAAAGGAAAAGGAACGATGCCCAGACGCTCAGTCCTCCAAAATCAGAATTGAGACAGGGCAAGACAATAGCTATCACGGCAGACCAAAGGGTAGACTGAAGGACCCAACAGCACACCACCTTACAGAACATGAGGACCCCTTAAGTGGGAAAAAACAAGAAACACCACCTCATGAAGTGTTTATGTCTGGGAGATGCATCCCAATGCACTCCCAACATAACCTTATTAATTTTTATTTTTATTTTTATTTTTTTATGTTTTTGGAATATAATATAATTTATTTTCTTTCTTTTAGGATTAGATTTTAAATTAGTTAAATTTATTCTCCACATTTTTATTTTTCAGAATTTATTTTTAGTATTTAACTATTTTTTTATGTCAGGCTTTACGAATAAAAGAGCCGGACCAAGAAGAAGGCCCATCAAGTATCCCGCCCACCATCCTGCCAAGACAGCTGAGGGCGGCCTAGTGCAGAAATCGCATAACGGTTAGTTGACCGCTAACGGCTAGCTGCCAACGACTATAGAAGTAATGGGCAGAAAACCCGTAACGTGCACGAAGCAATCTGCCCGTTGGACATTTACTGTCGCCACGACATCTCTCGACACCATCTATAGAAACCTCACTTCTCCCATTCATTTACTTTACTTTCATCTCCTTGTTAACCTATTCTTGAATCCGCTGCTCTCTTTCTCATTATCTTATTTTAGTTTTAGATTACAAAAAACCGTCTCACACATGGCATCAGCATCACAATCCAAACCAACATTCCAACGTTTCTTCTCCAATGATGATGCAAAGAGATACAAAACCCAGTTCGCCAAACAAGCCATATGGGAGGAACAAAGGTTCCATTATTCACAGTAGACAGGGGATCTCGGCCTTGAGCCCGCCCTGTTCGAAAAAATCCACAGCAAGGGTTGAGAGATATTCGCACGACAACTGGAGGTGGCAAACATCACGATGGTCAAATAATTTTATGCCCACCACCCCGCCCAGAAGTTCCGTTTGTATTTGTGCGAGGGGAGCTTGTCAATTTAAACGTTGTCGTCATCAACAGCCTCTACGAACTAGAGATGGATGGCAACCCACGCGAAGAATGGAGGCAATCACTGACGGTTGCCGACTATGACAGGATCAAAGCTAGGTTGTGCGAACCCAATACGCCTTGGTTTGCGGGAAAACATGACGGCTCAGTACAACACCGTCGACTGCTGCCCGAGCCGATGTTGTGGAACATATTCATCAAACGGCGTCTGCTGCCAACCTCTCATAATTCCACCGTGGACCGGCCGCGTCTTGCTCTCATTCACTCTATCATGGTGAACATGCCCATCAATGTTGGGGAAATAATCTGCAAGAAGATCCACAACTGCTTCTAGAAATCAAAGGGCCGGCTGTACTTCCCATCTCTCATCACAAGCTTATGTGCCAACTTCAACGTTCCCTCAGATCCAAATGACGAGATGGCAACCGCCAAAGAGGGTTGGGCCAGAAAGGTCCGCCTGCAAATGATGCAAGCCCAAGAGATAGAACTAATCACTCCAAGCCAGCCCTCCGCCGCCCAGTCAGCTACACCGGCAGCCCCAGGCAGTACTAACGCTGCCCAGAACAATAAAGTCATTGCCCTACTCCGTACTCTCATCGACAATAACAAACGAATAGAGCAGCAACAATTGACATTCATGAAGTACGTAGGGGAGGTCCAAGAAGCCTTTGTGGCCTATCTTTTTCAAAAATTTCCCAATGACGGTCCCTCCCTGCCCACCTTCCCTATAGACTTAGTCGTTGCCGTTGAACCCCAAGAAGGAACACCATCAAAAGCAGCTGCCAGCCACGCCGCCTTCCGCTGCCAGATGCCATCTCCAACACACTATCCATCATACTCGCTATCTCTGCTTCTAACACGGTGGCAGACACTCTCGAGAGGCATCAGCAACATTTTTCTCTAGCTTGTACAGTGGAAACAGTGGCCAACACCTCCCCGTCCAACAAGGTGGAGCAGCAGACAGCAGCAGCAGTAGCACTCATGGCAACAGAAAACCCTCCGGCAGAACCAATGGAGGAGGCAACCAGTAAGAGGAAGCGGCACATAATCTCCACCGAGTCAGAGGAAGAGGAGACAGAATCCGAGTTGGAAAAAAGTGAAGTTCCTCGCCCCACTCCTATGAGAGTCCAACCGCCGCGGAAAGCAATAATATCACTCGCCAAGTCTGCCGCTCGGACATCTACCAGTCGTCGCCTTTTCATCCAATCTTCATCTTCCTCCTCTATCGCAAAGACCCAAGCTTCTTCTCCGCCCTCAGCCAACTTCTAGAGTTGTTTCTTTTCTTTATTTTTTTTTCTATTTATCTTAATTGTATTTATTTTTTTATTTTATTTGTATATTATTTTGTGCATTGAGGGCAATGCCCGTCTCGAGTTTGGGGGGGTTAGCACTCATTTTTTTAGGCATAACTAGTGCTTGTTAGGTTGCATAATGTACTTGCCTTAAAAATTAATCGAAAAGAATTTTTTTTTGTTACAACTTGTGCCTATGATAGGATAGCCGACTTTAAATTTTTCGTGCCGATTAAAAAGAAACTTAATTTTGGGGAAATCATGAAGTAAACTTAGGATTTTTCTATAATTGCCAAAAATTAAAAACACTACTTTAACTAGATGAATCTGTTTGAATTTCTGATAAACATTTTCTAATTGAATTATTTGTAAAATTCTAACATGGTTTCAGGAAGCTGCCGCGGCATGCAACAAACAGAAAAAAGCACTGCCGCGACAGAAAATAAAATTTTATGTTATTTTTCCCTAGAGGTACCCGAAACCGGCTCTAGGAAGAATCATGTGCAAGGACACTCTGCTACTATCAAAGTCCATGAATCAGAAAATCTTTGAAGTGACGGACAAATTAGCATGAGTGAATGAAAGTCTTCACGGGATGACTCTACTCAATGGGTTTGGGGTTTTGTAGTTTGCTCCTATCTTAATTTCACACCTAGAAGAGTAGATGTGATTAGCTGAAGCCCTTATCGCCATGATTATAAACTGTGCCTAACTATGCTGCCTTGGTAGCAACCTTATATATTGTGACAACATCTTTGCTTACTTAGAATATTCTTCAGATTCAGCATGTACACACTTCACTGGCATTATAGTATAATTCTGAGGAAATTTATGTTATTCCTCTCTCACAAATCTGATGACAGGTGTCATGGCCTTAAGGTGTTAAATCAAGTTTAAAACAAATATTAAAGGTTGCATTTAATGCAAAAGCTACTTTGAAGACTTCTACTCCAATGAGGACTTGACCTAGCTAATGCCTATATATACTCGACATATTTTGTACTTCGAACAACTTAGGTTTTCGTTTAGGCATAGTTTAGGTTTTCTTGCCGCTAATTATGTTCTAAATTCTCTTTTGGGTTTGGGTTATGTTGTAAACTAGTGTGAGAATGGTTGTTTAGGAATTAAGTTTGTTTTTACAATAAAACTTCAAGGTTTTCTTATTCCATGCCCTTCATAGTTTTCAATTAAGTTCGAAAGATTAGTTGTTAACTATCCATTTGTTCGGTATCGAGAGAGTCGAACTCATGAAAGGGATAAGTACGATCCTCACTCTAATCAAGTGTTGATCAATCCTTCCTAGATATATATTAAAATTTAAGGCGGCTAAAGAAGAATGAACCAAGGTTGTTGTCTTTGCAAGATTCACGCCGGGACGAGTATCTTCTGCAGCGGGCAACAATAACATTCTGACTTAGACATAAGCGGGATCACTGTCGAAGCGCTCTACCGAACCTTGAAGGACTGCCGAGTTTGCCACTAAGCCATTTGTCTGTTCCACTACCGAGACATCGAAAGCGTCAAAGCAGCCAATCTGCCATCCTCCGTCGAGGTAGCAAAGTCTGGCAGCGCAGAGCAACTTATCCTATTCAACACAGTTTCAAACTACTATGTAGCATAACCTGACCCATTCCATCATCCTGATCTTTTCTTCGATTACTTGTGTTTTATTTACTTTTCTTTATAAACTAAAATTCATTTGTGCATTTACTTTCCTTTGTGCAGGAATTACAATTTGAGTTAAGTTGTCCAATCTATGTGGGAGACAATATCTTATATACTATAACTTGACAAGAGTGTGCACTTGCGCTCAAATTTAGAGAACACCCAAACGCTCTAACAAATGCTTTTGGTGTTTTAAAGCGAGTGAGTATATGTTTGTGAAATAACATTCAAGATTGTCTTCGCATTGTCTTTGAGCACTGCAACGACTACTATCCACTTTGGCACATAATCAACCACAACCATAATGTATATATTTCCCAAAGAATTAGGAAAAGAACCCATGAAATCTAATCCCCAAACATCAAATAACTCAATTTCCATTATTGGTTGCTGTGGCATCTTATTTTTCCTAGATATGGATCTGGTAAGTTGACATCTATCATGGCATTGAGAGTGTAACACCCCGATTTTTGCCCTAATTTAAAACCCTAATATTTGGGAAGTTTTAAATTGAAAACCTAATTAAATTTCAGTGATTAAATTGGGAATTTTCGGAATTTTAGTGACCAATTTGCAAGGTAGCAAAGTTTTGGTGTCGTTTCATGAACCCTAGAAATTGCGGTGGCACGCCTTGTAAATTACCCATTTTTCGGTGATTTAAATACATATTTTAAGCCCCTTTCCATTTTTTTGCGCCGTAATTCCTCATATTTATGCTCTCTCTCTCTCTCTCTCTCTCTCTCTCTCTCTCTCTCTCGTTTTTCACTTTGTAAACAACCCCAAACCGTGTCTCTTCCGATCGTGCTCCGACGAGGGCCTTGCCGTCGGTTGATCGTTGATTCAAAGCCACCACCGGATTCCCCGAACCCGTGCAACCAAAACCCTCTGCACCGTTTTTCCTTCCCCGTCCACCGTTGTTCAGAAACGGTTCAAAAACCATTCGTCTTTCTCCATAGCGTCACTGATTTCTTTCGTTTCGCTGTGTTTCTAAGTTGGGTTAGTACGGAATGGAATGGATTATGGTTGGCTTGTTTTGAAATGGGTTGGTTTGGCTGGAAATAGCGTGTTTGGGGTCACCGGAGATGAAATCCGATTAGGGATTTTTGCCCTAATTTGATTTTGGTTGAAAAAAGGGAATTTAGTGCAAACCGGGCCGAACCGGTCCATGTAGTTAAACCGGACTGATCCAACGAGCCAGACTGAACCAAACCAGATTCTCTGAACTGAACTGAACTGGACCTTTAGACCGAACCGGACCCTGTTGACCATAACCGGATGACATTACCAGTGATGTGGCACATGGCGTAAGCGATGACGTCAGTGTCGTTGACTGTTGACCATTGACCGTTGACATTTTCAGAAAAAGCCTATTTCATGTTTTTTGACGTCCTGATTCTGATTCCGCTGCCAGTTTTCCAAAATTCGAACCCGAAAGACCGTTTTAACAACTTTTATTCGATTATACTTAGTATTTAAAGATTTGAATATTTGGAAATTAATTGGAATTATTTTTTTACAGACGACGTTGACTCGGATACTGAGATCCTTCCTTCTCCTCCACCTAGACGATCTCATGTTGCTCAGACATCGGGATCCGCTTCTGAGTTTAATTATTAATATATTCGATATTTATATTATCAGTGTCTTGGCATAGTAGTAGTATCTTTGACGGTGTATTTAATTATTATAGGAGCTGACTCTGACCGACCTAGAGATATAGCTGAGCGTGGGAGACGTCACCATCGATGTTGATTGTTAGCTACCTGAGGTGTGTTCTCTTATGTGCTATATGTTTGCAGTGCTTTGTATGTATATGTGTTAATGGATTGAATTGTAAATATGATGTGGTCTGATGTTGTATGGTAATAACATTCTGATGATCTGTGATATTTGACTTGTTCAGTATGTTGTTACATCATCCAATATACATATATGTTATCATATTCAGATTATTGTATATCAGATTATATGATTATGCATTTCTGTTGATAAACGATGCATTCAGATTTAGAACTCGGATTTTATGTCATCTAATTATGGTTGAGATTCTGTACGGGGAAGTTTAGTAGCTTCATCCTTTGGGTTGATGTCTACCACGGATTAGTGGTTTCCCCCTATGGGGTGGATTCCACTTCAGATGGTGACGAGGTTGAGAGTGTTTCTGGGCAACCTTACTCTTCGGACTGTGATGTAGATGGGTGCATATCATATTGTTTTGCATATTTTACTCATATAAGTTTAAATGATTGAATTTATTGTTGGGTTGAGCATAATATTCAGATAATGTGTTGTTTGGCTTTGTTAATTTGCTGATTCTCTTAATCATGTTTGCACTGTAGAGACGCATTGAGCGTTTTCGCTGACTCCCCCTTAGTTTCTATTTCAGATACTCAGGTCTAGGCTACGGTACTTGGAGGACCTCGTTTTCCAGCAATATTTATTATTATCAGTATGATTACTCGAATTTATGAATTTTATATGTTTTATCAGATTGTACTTAATTTCATATTTCGGACATCTTATTTGGGATATTACGTTTTATCATGTATATATATATATATATATATATATATATATATATATATATATATATATATATATATATACTTTTGGATATTAATATTTTCAGGATGATGGTATAAGTACGTATTTTGATTATTATTATTATTTATTTCGGAAGTGATATTTTTGCATTTGATTGCTTTTCTTGAGGGACAAGTTTCAAACTTGACTTCCTATATTCGATCCAATTCTTCTGGGTTGGGTTTAGGGGGTTACATTTAGTGGTATTAGAGCCAAGTTTAACACTCGACATGGGTGATTTAAATCAATTTTAAATCGAAAATAAATTTTTGCATGCATTATCAAATGTTTTCGGGTAAAACGGGAATTTCAAAAAAAACTTATGATCTTTTATAAATAATATTTATATATATTCTGAATAAGGTCTCCAAGTACCGATTCTAATCTTAGGATTCTGTCTTTTGTAGATATACTATTATGCCACCTCGGAGAAGTTCTAGAGTAGCGGTCGGTCGAGGTCGTAGCTGAGGTCGTGGTCGAGGTCATACCGCGACTACAGATAGCGACGTTCCACCTCCTGAGGGTTCGATACAAAACCAAGGTGAGGTCCAGGGTGCGAATGTGGAGGAACAACATGTGGACCAGACAGGAGCTCAACAGACTGGTGGAGGAGACCCACATGTTCAGCCTGCTTAGAGTAGTGGTCCTCGTGATTCATGGGATAGTGAGACAGTGGGCACGAATGTCGTTACTATTCAGAGAGAGCTATTGAGATACCTTTGTCAGTCTGAGGGTGTTTAGAGACCTATATCCTTAGAGTTTCTAGCTGCCGGGATGACTATATTTGATGGAAAGACGGGTACAAACCCGACAAATGCAGAGTACTGGCTAAAGAAGCTTCAGCGACTAATGTTGAGATGGATTATCCTACCGATCGAAAACTCAGGGCTGCCGTTTCACTGCTGCAGGGTAAACCCATAATTGGTGGGAGGCTTAGGAGCATGTTACTCCAGCTAGTAAGGTTACTTGGGATCATTTCAGACAGGCTTTCTGTGATCGATATGTCGGATTTGAGTATATTGCTAAATGCATAGATGGTTTTATGAATCTGAGGTAGAATGATATGTCTGTGAATGATTATGAGATCGAGTTTATGAGATTGATTCAGTATGTCCCTGGGTTAGTGACCATTGAGAAAGAAAAGTGTGATTGGTTTTTGAAGGGATTGCATCCTACGATAAAGGTCGATGTTGCTCTACATTTGGACATAGAATACAAGGATATTACTCGACGAGCTAGGATAGCTGACCGTAATGAGGCAGAGTTGAGACAACTTGAGTCGCATGGATCTGATAGAGGAAAGAGACAAGCGTTAGTTCCAGTTTAGCGTAGTCAGAGGAATCAGTCTTTTATTTCGACTGCTAGTGCTGGTGGTTCGACTGGCATTCGAGCGAATGTAGGAGGCAGACTGGAGCTTGTTTCAGATGTGGTTCATTCGAGCATCGTTTCAGAGATTGTCCAGTTCCACCTCCTTCAACTTTTATTACTACTCAGTCCCAGGCATCAGTACAGACTCCCGCGAGGGGCAGAGGTCAGATCAGATCTGTTACTTCGGGTTCTGCTAGTAGAGGTAGACCAGCTCCGAGTAGAGGATCAGCAAGATCAAGGGCCAGACAACCAGGGTTAGTTTATTCTACTAGGAGGCACGAGGATCGCGATGAGCCATATGTTATTGTCGGTAGATTATCTATCCATTCTATTTTGTACTTTGCTCTACTTGATAATGGTTCGACTCATTCATATGTTGCGAGTTCTGTGTCTGAGGGTCTTGAGATTTCTGTTGAGGATATTGTTAGTGCTGTTACTGTACACAATCCAGTGGGTAATCCTTTTGAGGTTACTAAAGTATACATGAATTGTCCACTTGAGATTCAAGGGGAGATCTTTCCAGCTGAGTTAATGGAGTTACCCTTTGGGGAGTTCGATCTTATCCTTGGTATGGATTGGTTGTCTGCTCACCGTGTTACTTTAGATTGTGAAAAGAAAAGGGCTACACTGAGAACTTCTGATGATAGTGAGGTGATTCTGATTGGTGAGCGCAGAGGGTTCCTATCTAATATCGTTTCAGCTCTCAAAGCTGAGAAAATGATCAGGAAAGGGTCTATTGCTTATCTTGTCTATATCCTTGATCCAAGACAATCTGATTCCAGATTACATAAGATTAAAGTTGTGAAAGACTTTCCAGACATTTTTCCAGAAGAATTACCTGGGTTATCGCCGAAACGGGATGAGGTTGAGTTTGGCATCGAGGTTTATCCGGGTATAGCTCCTGTGTCTATGACACCTTATCGGATGGCACCGAAAGAACTTAAAGAGATGAAGATTTAGTTGCAAGAACTGTTGGATCGAGGTGTCATTCGACCTAGTGTTTCTCCTTGGGGAGCTCCTGTTCTATTTGTTAAGAAGAAGGATGTGACACTTCGACTCTATATAGATTATCAGAAGCTGAACAAGCTAACGATCAAGAACTAATATCCTCTTCCTCGTATTGATGATCTGTTTGACCAGTTCCGGGGAGCTACGATATTCTCTAAGATAGACTTGAGATCTGGTTATTGCCAACTCAAGGTTAAGGATTCTGATGTGTTCAAAATAGCTTTCTGGACATGATATGATCATTATGAGTTCCTTGTGATGCCTTTTGGGTTGACTAACGCTCCTGTCACTTTTATGGATATGATGAATAGGGTGTTTCAACCCTATCTTGACTAGTTTGTTGTGGTATTTATTGATGATATACATGTATATTCTAGATCTGAGGCAGAACAAGAGGAACATCTTCGGATTGTGTAACAGACTCTGCGAGAGAAACAGTTGTATGCAAAATTCAATAAGTGTGAATTCTGGATTTCTGAGGTTATGTTTCTGGGTCATATAGTTTCTGCTCAGGGTATTCAGGTTGATCCGAAGAAAGTAGAGGCTATTATGAGTTAGAAACAGCCCAATAATGTTTCCTGAGATTTGAAGCTTCGTGGGTTTAGCCGGTTATTATCGGAGATTTGTTGAGGGTTTCTCTTCTATTGCAGCTCCATTGACTAATCTTCTGAGGAAAGATGTTCCCTTCGTTTGGATTGAGGCTCAGCAGTCTAGTTTCGAGAAGCTTAAGTCTGTGTTGACTGAAGCACCATTTTTTATTCAGCTTGAGCCTGGTAAGGCTTATATAGTTTATAGTGATGCTTCGTACACCGGATTGGGGTGTGTTTTGATGCAGGATGGAAAGGTAGTGGCTTATGTGTCTCAACAGTTGAAACCGCATGAGTGTAACTATCCTACCCACGATCTAGAGCTTGCTGCTGTTATTTTTGCACTTAAGAATTGAAGATGTTTGACCTGTCAGAATGTCAAAGTAGAGTATCAGTGTCCGTCTGGGTTACTTCAGCATATTGAGATTCCTTAGTGGAAGTGGGAGCGTGTGACTATGGAATTTGTTAGTGGACTTCCTTTGACTCCGTCGAAGAAGAATTCCATCTGGTTATTGTTGATCGTCTGACAAAGTCCGCACATTTCATTTTTGTCCGAGTTGACTATTCTTTGAGTAAGTTAGCTCAGTTTTATATTTCTGAGATTGTTCGACTTCACGGGGTATCGTCATCTATTATTTCTGACAGAGATCCGAGGTTCACTTCAAAATTTTTGGGGTCTCTTCATTCTGCTTTGGGTACTCGGCTGAACTTCAGTACATCTTATCATCCACAGACAGATGGTCAGTCTGAGTGTGTGATCCAGATTCTTGAGGATATGCTGAGGGGCTGTATTCTTGATTTCAGAGGCAGTTGGGAAGATTTCCTGCCTCTTGCAGAGTTTCCTTATAATAACAGTTATCAAGCCGATATTAAGATGACACTGTATGAGGCTCTGTATGGACGTAGGTGTCATTCACCTATTGGTTGGACTGAGTTGAATGAGCATAGATTGTTGAGACCTAAGATTGTGCATGAGGCTGAGCAAATTATTAGATAGATTTGGGATCGGCTTAAGGTTGCGTTTGACAAATAGAAGTCTTATGCCGATTTGAGACGTTGTGATCTTGAGTTTGAGGTGGGTGATGAGGTTTTCTTGAAAGTATCTCCTTGGAGAAAGGTACTTCGGTTTGGTCAGAAGGGCAAGCTAAGTCCTTATTACATTAACCCTTATCGGATTATTCGTCGAGTCGGACCAGTTGCCTATCAGCTAGAGCTTCCACCAGAGCTTCAGCGTATTCACGATGTCTTTCATATTTCAGTGTTGAGACGTTATCACCCTGATCCGTCACATATTATGCATGTTGAGGATATTAAGGTCCGTTCTGATTTGCGTTTTGAGGAGGAGCCTATTAAGATTCTTGCTCAGGATAAAAAGGTTCTAGGAAGGAAGACCATTAAGATGGTCAAAGTCCTGTGGCGTGGTCGTAGTCATGATGAGGCTACGTGGGAGCCCAAGACTGTCATCCGAGCTCAGTATCCGCACCTTTTTGCTCTAGGTAAATTTCGAGGCCAAAATTTCTTTTTAACGGGGGGAGAGTTGTAACACCCCAATTTTGCCCTAATTTAAAACCCTAATATTTGGGAAATTTTAAATTGAAAACCTAATTAAATTTCAGTGATTAAATTGGAAATTTTCAGAATTTTAGTGACCAATTTGCAAAGGTAGCAAAGTTTTGGTGTCGTTTCACGAACCCTAGAAATTGCGGTGGCACGCCTTGTAAATTACCCATTTTTCAGTGATTTAAATACATATTTTCAGCCCCTTTCCTTTTTTTGCGCCGCAATTCCTCACATTTTCTGTTATCTCTCTCTCTCTCATTTTCCACTTTGCAAACAACCCCAAACCACGTCTCTTTCGATCGTGCTCTGATGAGGGCCTTGCCATCGGCCGATTGTTGATTCGAAGCCACCATCGGATTCCCCAAACCTGTGCAACCAAAACCCTCTCCACCTTTTTTCCTTCCCTGTCCATTGTTGTTCAGAAACGGTTCGAAAACCTTGTCTTTCTCCATAGTGTGGCGGATTTCTGTCGTTTCTCCGTGTTTCCGAGTTGGGTGAGTACGGAATGGAATGGGTTGTGTTTGGCTTGCTTGAAATGGGTTGGTTTGGCCGGAAATAGCGTGTTTAGGGTCGCTAGAGACGGAATCCGATTATGGATTTTTGCCCTAATTTGATATTGGTTGAAAAAAAGGGATTTAGTGCAAATCGGACCGAACCGGTCCATGTAGTTAAACCAGACCGATCCAACGAGCTAGACCGAACCGAACTGGATTCTTTGAACGAACCGAACTAGACCTTCAGATCGAACGAGACCCTGTTAACCTTAACCAGATGACGTCACCAGTGACGTGGCATATGACGTAACCGATGACGTCAGTGTCATTGACCGTTGACCGATCACCGTTGACTTTTTTAAAAAGTCCTATTTCATGTTTTTTGACGTCCTGATTTCGATTCCACTGCTTGTTTTCCCAAATTCGAACTCGAAAGACCGTTTTGACCACTTTTATTCGATTATACTTAGTATTTAAAGATTTAAATATCGGGAAATTAATTGGAACTATTCTTATTTACAGACGAAGTTGACTCGGATACTGAGATTCTTCCTCCTCCTCCACCTGGACGACCTCCTGTTGCTCAGACATCGAGATTCGCTCGTGAGTTTAATTAATAATATATTCGATATTTATATTATCAGTGTCTTGGCATCGTAGTAGTATCTCTGATGGTGTATTTAATTATTATAGGAGCTGACTCTGACCGACCTAGAGATAGAGCTGAGCGTGGGAGACGTCAACGTCGACGTTGAGTGTTAGCGACCTGAGGTGTGTTTTCTTCTATGCTATCTGTTTGCAGTGATTTGTATGTATATGTGTTAATGGATTGAATTGTAAATATGATGTGGTCTGATGTTGTATGGTAATAACATTCTGATGCTCTGTGATATTTGACTTGTTCAGTATGCTGTTACTTCATCCAATATACATATATGTTATCAGATTCAGATTATTGTATATCGAATTATATGATTATGCATTTCTCTTGATAAACAACGCATTTAGATTCAAAACTCGGATTTTATGTCATCTCATTATGGTTGGGATTCTGTACGAGGAAGTTTAGTAGCTTCATCCTTCGGGTTGATGTCTACTTCGGATCAGTGGTTTCGCCCTACGGGCTGGATTCCACTTCGGATGGTGACGAGGTTGAGAGTGGTTCCGGGCAACCTTACTCTTCGGATGGTGATGTAGATGTGTGCATATCATATTGTTTTGCATATTTTACTAATATAAGTTTAAATGATTGAATTGATTGTTGGGTTGAGCCTAATATTCAAATAATGTGTTGTTTGACTCTTTTAATTTGTTGATTCTGTTAATCCTGTTTGATTTGTAGAGACACACTGAGCATTTTCGGTGACTCCCCCTTAGTTTCTATTTCAGATACTCAGGTCTAGGCTACGGTACTTGGTGGACCTCGTTTTCCATTAATATTTACTATTATCAGTATGATTACTCAGATTTATGGATTATATATGTTTTATCAAATTGTATTTGATTTCAGATTCCAGACATCTTATTTGGGATATTACGTTTTATCATTTATATATATATATATATATATATATATATATATATATATATATATATATATATATATATATATATATATATACTTTTGGATATTTAATATTTTCAGGATGATGCTATAAGTACGTATTGTGGATATTATTATTATAGAACTCGTGAGCATCTTTGAACAAAGAGGGCCAATAAAATACGAATTGTAGGACTTTTGCAGTCGTTCTCATTCCACCAAAATGCCCTCCATAAAGAGCATTATGACAATGTTGTAGAATAGATTTCATGTCTTCCCCAGGGACGCAACGTCGAATTATATTGTCATTACAAACCTTGAACAAGTAAGGTTCATTCCAATGATATTTCATGGTATCCCTAAAGAATCTAGCCTTTTTTGTGCCCAGTTACACAAACATGAGTCTTTCCACAAACTAAGTAATTCACTATATTAGCGTACCACGGTGTTGCGTTCACAACAAAAAGCTTTTCATCAAGGAATGCGTCCAGAATTTGCAACTTATTGCATCTTTGCTACCAACTTCCAACCTCGAAAGGTGATCGATAAGTTGGTTTTTCTGATACCTTACTGTCTTTAATATCAATATCAAACTCTAGCAGAAATAAGATCCAGCGGATTAGTCTTGGTTTTGCGTCTTTCTTTGCAAAAAGGTATCTCAAAGCAGAATGATCAGTAAAAACTATAATTTTTGCACCCACAAGATAAGAACAAAACTTATCAAAAGCAAAAATTACTGCTAGTAACTCTTTCTTAGTAGTAGTATAATTGATTTGAGCTTCAGTTAGAGTCTTACTAGCATATTAGATCGCATGAAATATCTTATTCTTGCATTGTCCCAAAATTGCACCCATAGCGAAATTACTGACGTCGCACCTAAGTTCAAATGGTTGCTCCTAGTTGGGTGAAACAACAATTGGTGTGCTCCAAATTTGTGTTTTAATTTTATTAAATGCATACAGACACACATCATCAAAAACAAATTTTCTACCTTGCTCCAACAATAGGCATAGAGGTTTGGTGATCTTCGAAAATTCCCGAATGAATCTCCTATAGAACCCAGCATGTCCTAGAAAATTACGGGTACCTTTCACATTTGTTGGTGGTGGCTGTTTTTCAATTGCATAAATTTTGGCTCTGTCAACATCAATTCGAGCCTTCGAAATTCTATGGCCCAACACAATCCCTTAAGTGACCATGAAGTAACATTTTTCCTAGTTTAGAACCATATTGGTACCTTCACATCGCTGCAATAATTTCTCTACATTGTCTACGCAATGGTTGAAATTATTCTCGTACACGGAAAAAAACCATCCATAAAGATTTCAAGGGAATTGTCAATCATATCTGAAAGTATTGCCATCATGCACCTTTGAAATGTGGCTGGTGCATTGAAAAGACCAAAAGGCATACGACGGAAAGCAAATGTCCCAAAACGGCATGTACAAATAGTCTTCTCCTGGTCCTCGGGTGCAATAGCAATTTGATTGTAGCTAGAATATACATCTAGAAAGCAATACTAATCCTTTCACGCAAGTCGATCTAACATTTGATAAATGAAAGGAATAGGAAAATGGCCATTCCTTTTGGCTGCATTGAGACGCCTGTATCCCATACAAATACACCAACCCGTAGGAATGCAAGTTGGAATCAACTCATTAGCATCGTTACGAACTATAGTGATGCAACTTTTCTTAGGGACACAGTGGACTGGACTTACCCATGCACTATCAGAAATTGCATAGATAATATCTGCGTCCAACCATTTAAGGATTTCCTTCTTGACTACTTCTTTCATCTTTTTCATTCAATCTTCTTTGCGGTTCAATGGAATGTTTGTTCTCATTGTCTAGTTTAATCTTGTGCATGCATAAAGATAAACTAATGCCCTTGATATTAGCAATTAATTGTCCAGGCAATAGCACATTTGTGTCGCTTAAGAATATTTATCAACTTAGCTTCTTGTATTGCGTCTAGAGTTGCAGAACAATGACTGAGAGTGCTTCTACATCTCCAAAGAATACATATTTGAGATTACCTGGAAAAGGGTTGAGTTCCAGAGTACGAGCTTCTTCAATAGACGGTTTAAAAGTTGGAATTGATCGGTGAGCGAAATCCAAAGATTCAACTCGTCGTTTATGATAAACTGTCATAGTGAGAACTTCCACAATCTGGTCACAATTTGGGAGATCTTCTTCTATTTTTGTCAGTGTAGTATCTTCAACAACGAGTATACAAAGATGATGCAGGTCTTCTTGAATAATATGTTCAAGAATGTCGATATGATGGCATTCTTTAAACTTTCTCCCCATATCAAAATTGAACATCCCAAAATTGACTTGGTCATTTTCAACCCGCATTGTAAGTTCTCCTTTCGATACATCGATGATTGCTTTTACAGTAGCTAAGAATGGGCGACCAAGAATGATAGGTACATCATTGTCAGCCTCGCAATCTAGAAATAATGAAATCAGCTGGGAAAACAAACTTATCAACATGAACAAGCACCTCCTTGATTTGACCATTCGGATGAGTCAAAGATCTATCAGTCAATTGTAATGTGACTGCAGTGGGCTTCATTTTACCTATGCATGACTTTTGAAAAGTAGATAGAGACATTAAATTGATATTAACCCCCAAATCATAAAGAGCTTTACTAAAGCAATGATTACCAATCGAGAAGGGAATGATGAAGCTTCCAGGATCCTTCATCTTTCTTGGTAGAGGTGTAGATATTAATGCACTGCACTCCTCAGTGAGCGCAATGGTTTCCATTGCATTGAGCTTCTTCTTCTTCGACATGATATCCTTCATGAACTTTGCATAATTCGGAATCTTTGTAAGAGGATCAATCAAAGGAATTTGAACTGTAAGTTGATGCAAAGTATCATAAAAGAATTGAAATTGATTGTCCGACTCAATATTCTAAAATCGTTGAGGAAAATGTTGAAAGTGTACGCGTTGGGCCATTGGAGGATTAAACCAACTAAAAAATTGGCAAGCAAGATGCACCAAAATTCCATAGTTTTGCAGCCAAAGAACCTCCTTCTGGGGTTGTCATTAGACCACGATGTTCTCAATTTCACTGAAAACCCACACTCACACGCCGAAAATGCAATGTGTTCCTTCATCCCACTGTCCCAATTGCTTATTCTTGTTGTTGCCTTCGCCCAATTCCTTCCATTTACTCTCGACAAAATGAAGCATAAATTTTATAGAGAAAGAATGAATTAGGGATTGTAAAACCTAAAAATTTGGGGGCCGATATGATTAAAGGGGTGATTTGTAAGACAACATTGTTTTGCCATCATCAATTAGTGTTATTTTACTTTAAATAATAACGTGCAAACAACAACAATTTATAAGCATAGTCAGCAAAGTCACGAGCTTGAGTCTACATGTCATCAAGTCGTTCATGTTTTAATGACGAAATGGTATGATTCCACATGAAATCGAAGTTTAGTGATAAACTTAGACCAATTAGAAGTTTAGTGACAAAAACGATTCGGATGCTATACTTTGGTGGTACCTGGTGTAGTTTACCCTTTAAAATATTTGGATTCAAATCGTAATATATCATCGATTCATTCTTAGCAAAGCGTAATATGAACAAATCCCACCTAGGGATAGGGGGAAGGAGAAATTTACAATTATGGGTACTGAACTCACAACCTAAGGGAGAGAAGAGGGTGTCAACTGAGAGCTTTTAACCATATATTCCAGAGATTGTGGACGCAAAATGTATTCGAAAAACTAAACTTGTGAATAATGTGCCCATTTTGATTATTCAATGATGCAAGGTAAAAAATTTAATATTTATTAATTATTTAGGTTATTATTATTATTATTATTATTTACGGATTAAGTTGAATCATGTTCAAATCGAGCTTATGTGATATATTAATACATCTTATGTTTAGTCAATTTCGGTATTATCTAACATGCAAGTTACGAATCTTGTCCACTCATATTATGTAAATTATGTAATATATAAAAACGAAACAATACGATGAGTAATTATTCTATTCACATGCAGTGAAAATAAAAAGTTTTGACAAGCACCTTAATTTTAGGGTTTATGGTTAAAATTTATGGTTAAGAGATTAAGGATTTAGATTTAAGGGTTTAGAATTGAGAGTTGTGGTTTGGGGTGTTCATGGGCGGTTAACCGTACCGTAACAACTTGCCAGTATAAAGGGTCGGCCTTGGGCAGGGCAGCAAGGGCGCCCGCACATGGCCCATTGCTCATGAAAATTAAATATTGTATATTTTTTAACTATATTTAAAATTTTAGTTTGTTTTAATATTTGTTATTAGGGCCGGTTTTTTAATATTTGTTAATAGGGGTTACGCTTTTTTCAAAATTTATTATTAAAGATCTACTCTTAATATTTATTTTTTCTAATACTTGTTATTAGGGGCCTATTTTTTATATTTATTAGAGGCAGAGTATTTTTCAATATTTATTAGTAGGGGTCTACTCTTAATATTTAATTTTTTCTAATACTTGTTATTAAGGGCCCATTTTTTAATACTTGTTATTAGTGGCTGAGTTTTTTCTGATATTTATTATTAGAGATCTACTCTTAATATTCAATTTTTTTTCTAGTATTTGTTATTAGGGCTCCGGTTTTTTCCAATATTTGTTATTATGAGCATAGTTTTAAGGTAAAATTTTTATATACATGCTGGTAAAACTAATTTTACACAAGCCTGTATATTTACATTATAAAACTTAAATTCTAACCCTAACCCTAACCCTAAAAAACTAAACCATAAACCTTACACCCTATACCCTAAATTCCCAACACTAATCTTAAATTCTAAACCCTACAACATAAACCCCTACACTTTAAACCCTAAACTAAAACCCTAACCCCTAAAACTAAAAGGCACATGTAAATTAAAGTTTACACGGCATGTGTATCAAAGTTTTTTTAATAGTTTTAAAATTTCATTTTTCAATACTTGTTATTAGGGGACCAATTTTTTCAATACTTGTTACGATGGACCAACTCTTAAAATTTAATTTCTTTCATTACTTGCTATTAGGGACAAAGATTTAAATAGCGACATGCAACCACAACAACGATCGCTATATGACGGTAGTGGCATCATCTAAAACCGCGATATATGGTGTAACACCCCTCGCCCAGTTACGAGCGATCGATGTTACGATTCGGGTGATGGACAGATTCATACATGTCAACATATCAAACATACAATTATATGAGACTCAATTCATACTTAACAAGCATCAAAGCAAACAATCATACAATCATTTATCCAATCACATGATCATAAGCACAAATAGGTGAGCCAATTTAAAACTTTTCTAACATGAATCCTATATACATGTTGCAAACACATATTAACAAGCCTAACTAACATACATGTGATCTAATTTCAAATCAAACTAATCTAATATAAAGCTTATGTACATTTGGTCTACATGATATCAAACTTGTTATTAGCCTAATCCTTTCACATGATCATCTAGCATATGTTTAAGACTTAGCAAACATGTATTCAATCAAACTCATGAACATTTGATTCAAGTATACCAATGCTTCTATTCGAATACATAAGACAATCAAACATTATCTATATACATATCTTAGTTCATATTACAACACAATCATACATATACATATAAAGACTTTCAAACAACCTATACAAGTCATCCAATAGTATTCACCTTATTCTAATATTCTATTACCATTCGAACTATACAAGTCTTCCAACAACAATTCTAGATGCAACCTTCCTAATTCAAATAAATATGTCATTTTGGTTCATACTCACCATTCAAATCACTTATACATGAATCATGTTATCACATTCTAATACAAGACATAATTGGTTTACTTTAAACATAGCTCATTTATATCATCAAGCACATTTACATACTACCAACACCAAATTCAACATTGGGATCCGCTCATGAGTTTAATTAATAGTATATTCGATATTTATATTATCAGTGTCTTGGCATAGTAGTAGTATCTTTGATGGTGTATTTAATTATTATAGGAGCTGACTCTGACCGACCTAGAGACAGAGCTGAGCGTGGGAGGCGTCACCGTCGACGTTGCGTGTTGGTTACCTGAGGTATGTTCTCTACTATGCTATCTGTTTGCAGTGCTTTGTATGAATATGTGTTAATGGATTGAATTGTAAATATGATGTGGTTTGTTGTTGTATGGTAATAACATTCTGATGATCTGTGATATTTGACTTGTGCAGTATGTTGTTACATCATCCTCTCTCTCTCTCTCCCACTCTCTCTCTCTCTCTCTCTCTCTCTCTCTCTCTCTATATATATATATATATATATATATATATATATATATATATATGTGTGTGTGTGTGTGTGTGTGTGTGTGTGTGTGTGTATGTGTGTGTGTGCTTTCAGATTCGGGTTATTGTATATCGGACTATATGATTATGCATTTCTGTTGATAAACAATGTATTCAGATTCAGAACTCGGATTTTATGTCATCTCATTATGGTTGGGGTTCTGTACGGGGAAGTTTAGAAGCTTCATCCTTCGAGTTGATGTCTACTTCGGATCAGTGGTTTCGCCCTACGGGCTGGATTTCACTTCGGATGGTGACGTGGTTGAGAGTGGTTCTGGGGAACCTTACTCTTCGGATGGTGATGTAGATGGGTGAATATTGGATCGAGTCGAGTAAATATTTTTGAATTAGTTGAGTTGACAAGTCGTATTTTATAACTCAAATTTTATTTAAATAAATTTCGAGTCAAGTTTATGAAATTAGAGTCTGTAACCCCAGAACCTGCTTATGGGTTTCACTTGAATTCCAAAGGGTCACAATATATATATATATATACTAACATTTTAAAATAACAATTCATATCATAGCCCCATGATAGGGGATAATCATGCACCACGGGATAAAGTGTCAAGTAGTAGTTTAGAACAATATCAAGGTTTAGTACAAAATTATGCCACGTCGACAATTTAGTAAATTATACCGTATCAAAATATAGGCTCATGTCACCCAATACAGACAGTACGGTGGATAGAAACATTACATCAAAAGAGAAGTAGTAATGTGTCGATCCTCCAAGTGCCGAGTCCCAGGGTAGCCTATCCAAAAGTATCTGAAAGCGGAAAAGTTGGGGGGTAAGCTAGGGAGCTCAGTGTGTTCCAATAAGTGAAAGGAAACATATATATACAATTCAGATATGCATAAGACATTTAAAACATGTCATAAGAGCAACCAAAGTTCCATTTTAACCTATCTACCCTCCAACCGAACACCAAAATGCAATTCCCCATGAACTGCATACTGAAGGACTTATCCTAGGCTCGTGGGCGAAGGAGCCTACCCAGAAAGACTTATCCTAGGCCCATTGGGCGTAGGAGCTTAACCGAAGGTTTTACCAGCTGGATCAGGGATGTACCTACAGACACTTCAATCATATCCCAAGAGTATACCCAAGTAGAGCAATTCAGTTTAATATACACCATCAACAGAGTTCAGACAACAGACATATAACATTTCTATCATTTAGAAACCATATATCTCTAGTTTAGATCAGACGTGAGGTATACTATCCAACATATCACGATAAATAGACTTTCAACATATCATAATCGTGTTTTTTGAACAGAAGGCAATTATGCTTTTCAAGTAATCATGCATTTCAAGTAAAAGTACATTCTATTGTGCATTCATGGAGTCATACCAAAATCCACATATATATGTAACAGAAATGTAGCACGCATGGAACACACCTCAAAAAGCTGGTCAGAGAATCTATCGAGCACCTACCTCACTACCCTCTGCCACAGTGCTAGATCCTAGATCAATAACGGTTTATGGTTACTACAAGAATAAGTAATAACTTTAATAGCTTACAAAGTTTACAAGTTCATACTAGTGACTATCGAAACGCGCGGAGGAGCGGGTCGGGAAGAACTAGGCTGAGCAGACGAATGGTCGGGGGAGTCTCGAGTACCTTCAGGCAAACAAGGGTTTACATCAGTCCTTTATTTAATATAACTCCTTTTCGGAGCAATAGTTCATTAATCAAGCATGTTCATGATTAGGGTCGGATTCGGAGGCTTTCGGGTTAGAATTTCGCGAAACGAGCTTCAAAAACGGACTCAAGAAGTCGAAAAACATAAAACGGGAGTTTTCGGAAAAAATTACTTTTTGGTCAACAGTCAAAGTCAACACTGACGTCAACAGTCAAGTCAACGTTGACGTCAGCTTGACGTCATCAGACAAGGTCAACTGAGTTAACTCGCCGAGTCAACTCAGCCGGGTCAGATGCAGGTTAGAGGCGGGTTAGGTCAGGTCGGTTCGGGTCTGGGTCATGGTTCATGGGCCGGCCGGTTTAACCGGTCTAGCCTGTTTAGGCCGGTTCACCTACCCAGAGTGAAACGACCTTTGGACGGACACCGGAACACTCGCCGTAGAGCTTATTAGCACCTGTTCAACTGGAAAACAAAGCCCAATAGTTAAATGATGCATTCAAGCCGAAAAACACATCGATTTAAGCCGAAATATGAACAGACTTACCCCAAAATGATTTAAAACAGCGGGAATCCACATAAGTCCGACAAGGGCTCTCCCGATGGCGGACGAACGGCTAAACATTTAGGTTTTTTTCGGCTCGAAGCGGGGAACACGATGGTGGCAGCAGCACACCGGACGGACGGCCGACGGAGACTGAAATGAAGAGAAAACTGGCAGAAAAAGATAAAAGGGTTCGTCGAACCTTCGCGCGACTTCTCCCGGCTAACGACCGCGTAACCACATGAGTGGCAGTTGAAGTTTTGATCACCAGACGACGGAGAAGCCAACGGTGATGGCGGTGCATGCCATAGAGCATAGATGAGGGAGATGACGGTGGCCGGACAGGGTTGGTAAGAGTTGGAGAGACAATTCTCAAAAAAGGGGGAAAGGCATTAATTGAGGTAGGTGAAAAGGTTGATCAGAGTAATAAATCTCCTTGGTAATTCAAAAAAAATCTACTCAAAAGGAAAGGGGAGTAGCTTAGATAATAAGAGTTTCACAGCTCAGATGGTTGGGTCATGGACTAGGCTTTTATAGGTCGTGGTTTCGATTTCCACGACCAGCAATCTCCCTTTTTGTTTTCTTTTCTTTTTTTTACATTTAAGGTGTTACAGAGTCAAAATGAGTTGTTCGAGTTTCTGTTATAATTTAATTATAAATATTTATAATGTTATAGTACTAATTGATTCCAATTTAAACGATTTTTTATAACGATATATATATTTCTTCATATTATTTATATGCGATATACATATAAATGCAAAGTTGAAGGAGTCGACTCGAAATTCAAAATTGATACACTAATTACTAAAATTTTTGAAGTAAAACTGGTCGAATCATTTTTTATTTTGTAGTAAAATATCAAAAGGCACGTCTCATCAATGTTCAAACAAGTCATTTACGAAAATAAAGATAATTTTACATTTTTACGGCCATCTGTATCCAAACTATTGGTTGACTAGTCAGAATCTAGTAGGGATGAGTATCCAATCGAGTCAAGTTGAGTTAAAAAAAAATTCAAGTTAGTTGAGTAGAAAAGTCCTATTTTATAACTCAAACTTTATTTAAAAAAAAATTCTAGTCAAATTTATGAAATTCAAGTTGAATTGTTCGAGTTTCTGTTATAATTTAATTGAAAATATTTATGAAATTACGATTCAAACCAAGTCGAGTCAAGTTTTGCTCACCTCTACGATCATGTATTACAATGCCAGAGATCCATTACAGGGAAACCCTCCCAAACTAATTTACTCCATTCACAATATCCGAATTCGAATCCACGACTTTACAATTTCTTTAACACAGCTAAATAGATATTTTATTTAGAACGAAGGCAAGATATTGCCATGATACATAGGCTTTTACAACCACGCCACAGGATACAAAACAACATAAACCGCACCAACATGACCAAAGCAACAAGCATTGGGGTGCTTATTTTGCAACATAAAGAAATAAAAAGCCAACAAGTACACTAGGACATTATGCATACGTACCGAGGAGGATAAATCATAAGAGCAACACATGACTCAGGGTCACAACATTCACTACAGGCATCGACGGTCCCTGAGGGTACACAATTTTCAGTTGGTTTGACAACTGAGAAAACGTTGGTCAAAGGGTTCCGGATATTGACATTACGAATGATAGAGAATGGCATAGCTCCGTTACGAGCCGCTGTCACGGTTGGAGTCATAGCAGTCGACAACACCACTGCCATTGCTACCATAAGCAATGCAAACTTCCTGCATTCCATTTCTTATAGTAACTAAGTGAGTAGATTTGTTCTTATAGAATAGGCTATTGATGAATGTGTTGTCAGCCAATACTCCTTTATATAGTCGAGGTGATGGGCCTAAATCTGTGAACTCATATGAAATATTTGTCTTTTGAACAGTATTCATTGCATGCCAACTTGTACGAATGTAATAAATTGGACAAATATGAAACATGTGCCTTTTAAACGGTGATCATTTCATGCCAACACTAAGAGATAAGAAATTACAACCACTCATTTAGTTAATACTTATCAACAACACAATCACTCATTTAACTAAAACGTATTTGGAATATGTTATAATTATCGGGACGATAATGATGAGTAAAAAACGATCGCAAAATAGAAAAAGAAACATAACGCCAAGAATTTATGTGAAAAACCTTAAAAGAAAAATTACGGGCAGAGAAGGATAAATTTTCGCTATGTAGAAAAAGAGATTACAGTTGAATGAATAAACCTTTAATCTCTAGTATTTATTTATAGGCATAAGGGACTTGTTTCTAAAGAAAACTTGCAAACTACCTATACAATGCTGATATAAATATCCAAAACGGTTTAAAAATTAAAAAAAAAATTGTACAATTTATTAAAATAATGTTCTTAATTTATAATTTGAAAGGGATCCAATAGGCCTTTAATTTAGAAATAAAAAGTGGAGAATTTGAGTACAACAACATCTGCTTTCCCCATAAATAAAAGAAAAGTGTATAAAAAGACTTGAACTTATGTTAAAAAAATTGGACAAATATGAAACATGTGCCTTTTAAACAATGATAATTGTAATAAATTGGACAAAGAGAGCAGAAATTACAACCACTCATTTATTTATGACGTGTTTACATACTTCCACTCATTAAATTACGAAGTATTTGGAATACTCAGAATAGTTTCAGTATATTATTCTTAGGAGATTTAAATTCGAATAATTTATCTATAAAATATATGTGCGTTACTAAAGAATTAAGAAAAAATTTAAAAATATTAGCATAAATTTATACAAGATGCTCAAAAAAAATTATGGCGTGTCTACACTACAACCACACCAATGGCAAACAGTGTCTAATTAATATCAATAGATACAAAATATAAATATTTAATAAATAATTTAAATAAGTACTAGATATAATTATATTCTTATATGTCATTTTACTTGTTTAAATAATTAAATAGCTATCAGTTAGTTTTACCAGACACATATATACAATTAACTAATGCAATCTACTAGTCAAATCAGTTAATGTTATCAGCTAATATATTCCACTATGCGCAATACCGCGAGATTTCAAGACAAGGCTCCACCCGTTTCCTACAAGCTACCTATTCAATGCCGATATAAACATCTGAATCGGTTGAAAGATTTAAA
The DNA here is from genome assembly GCA_030270665.1 of Hibiscus trionum. NCBI lineage: Eukaryota > Viridiplantae > Streptophyta > Magnoliopsida > Malvales > Malvaceae > Hibiscus > Hibiscus trionum. The sequence continues at coordinate 4,458,857 of BSYR01000050.1, forward strand.
CATTTTTGTACAATTTATTAAAATAATATTCTTAATTTATAATTAAAAAGGGTCCAATGGGCCTTAATTTGAAAGTAAAAATGTGGATAATTTGGATACAACAACATTTACTTTCCCATAAATGAAAAATGTGTATAACAATCCAAAATCAAACTTTCATCATTCTCTTGCAAGTATTTAACTTGATCCATTTTGTGACCAGTTTTTTTGGTCATACGTTGTCGCTTACATTACTCATGAAAAGAATGTTAATGTACGTTTCAATTTTGATAATTGTTACTTTTTTCGTTTAATACTTAACGGTCGACATTTGAAATAATATTTTAATTTAATACTGTGTTTGTAACTTTTAAAAATGACATTTTTGTTACCAAAAACATAATCAAGTGAGTTAAAGTTAGTCCAACCAGGTGACACTATTAAATAATTCAAAAGGATTTATTGAGTTGCGACATTATATAAAAAGTAATACAATTTTAATTATTTACCGTCAATTGATCTATCTTTTTAAATTTCTTGAAGCCTAACGAACAAATTTTAACAAATTAAATTAAATGATGAAATTTGAAAGGGTGAAGTACATTAAATAGTCGCCAGACTATTAACGCTCTTTTTTTCTGGTCACCGACGCTCAAAACTTACAAAATGATAACCAACGGCAAATCTTGGTGTTATAATTTATCATCCCAAAATTTTCAAATCTTAAGGTCCAATCAAATTTTTTAAGAATTTTGAAGATTTTATGAGAGTTTTATAAAAGAAAATTGAGGATCTAATTAAAATTTTCAAAAAAATTAGAAAATTTAATGAAAATTTCAATAACTTGAGAGTGCTTAATTAAAAATATTCAAAAAAATTAAAATTAACATAAAAATTTAATCATTTTGGGGGACTAAATAAAATTTCTAAAAAAATGAGGGGATTAATTTAAATTTCACCAAACTAAGGTCCCAAAGCTGCCTCTGGCATAGCTCATGATCCGCTTCTGATGATAACTCAACTTACTTTATTTTTTTAGTGATTTTCTGTTAAGTCAGGAATGGAAGATAAAAAACAATATATGTAGTTCTCAAAGTTTACACATTGTATTAATTTGGTCTTAATTTTAAGTTTTTTTCACACTCAACATATATAGTACAAATTACGAAAGCAATATCATCCTCCTAGATTAATTTATGCAGGGACGGGGGCAAAACTTTATATAAGGGCAAAAAACCCATAAAATTCTAAGATGGACAAACTTACAAAATTCATAGAAAATATTTGCAAATTTTTAAAACATTTTCGAAATCATATGCAAATTTCAAATTTTAGGAGTCGATCGTACCCTTCAACCCCTCGGGCATATTAAGATGGAATTAAATCCCAAAACCAACAACAGTACAAAGATCCTAAAGAATCCATAAATATAAACTAAAAGCAAAATAAATACATTTCGTAAGTTTGGGGTCGCAAATTTAACCACCATCTTAGTACATACATTAGCACTAGCTGTGGGGTTTTTAACCAAACGAAATGCTTTTTGCATATCGAATATTTAGACTTAAGATGAAATTGACTGGATGGGTAAATGTTGAAGGTTGAAAATTTTAAAACCAGGATCAAATCGTCATAATGAGGACTAAATACATTACTGGGTAAACTACTGAAATGGTCACTTAAGTATACACTTTTGGTCATCGATTTCAAAAAATGAACGTTATGATTACTTACACTTTCGTTGTGTAAATTTATGGTCACTTGAATGTTTCTTGTCGATAAACGTTAGCGAAAATCTGATCGGTCATGGGTAAAAAATAGGATAAACACTGAAATGGTCACTTACGTTTAGTAACTGTATACTTTTGGTCACTGGTTTCAAAGAATGAACGTTGTGGTCACTTAGGTTTTCGTTGTGTAAACTTATGGTCACTCGAACGTTTCTTGCTGTTAAACGTTAACCCCGTCTTCATGAGCCATGTGTAACCACTGTATCAGTCCAGAATTGTCAAGGAAACAATTTTAAAGCCTCAAACCCCGTCATCATGAGCCATGTCTACTGCTACATTGCTTCGATCACCTTCTCCGAGAAACGCCGTTCTCATAGGCAAATGAAAAAAAATTGTATCCAAAAGAAAAAAAAAGTGTTAATAGTTGGGTGACTGTCTACAATGTACCTATTTTATAATTAGACACAAAGGCTCATAGAATAACAAAGGCAAAGAAGGTTGGTGAAGGGTACAATGGTAATCTAGTAGATTAAAAGGCAAATGCATCTTTGGGTAATGAATTGATGATGTATTCAACTCCCACTTCGAAAATTTGTAGAATTATATTAAAATTTAAAGAGTAAATTATACAAATCATCACTGAACTTTTTTCTCTAACTTATTTTGGTCACTTAACTTTCAAAACATTTAATTACTTATTGAACTTTAAACATTGAACGTTTTTTGTCACTCTACCGTTAAATAGTTAACGATGTTATGGCATGGCACACAGAACCAAAATGAAGTCGTCATGAATAAGCCTAATTTTCATCGAAACGACGTCGTTTTGTATCCTCTCAACATTTATTTATCTTCTCACATAGTAAAATATAAATATCATATACATATATATATATATATATATATATATATATATATCTCATATATTGGGCAGCAACCATTTCATTTAAAACATACCAATTTGGGCAACAAGCTACATATCATACCAAATTGGACAGCAAGCAACATATACAATTCAAGCCAAATTTGGGCAGCAAGCACATGTACATTTCAAGCTAAATTAGACAGCAAACAACATATAATCACATTGTCATCTTGGTAGCAACATTTCATAGTTTCACATCACAACATGGTTCATTTTAAATTTCAACTAAGTACACATATTCAATCCATATCATAAGGGCTAATACCCAACTTGTTCATTTAAACATATATCATTGTTCTAATCATGTTTTTCCTTGGATGATTAATGAACTAGGTAATCAAGTCTTTCGTGTAACATGTAACTTTAGATACCCAAGGTATCAAAATATCTCGATATCACATATTATATAACAGAGGATGCATAAGCATCAATGGTGACTTACCACCATTCATTTATCAAGGTGACTAACCACCTTATCAGGTTTATAGGTGACTAACCACCATCCTGTAACAAAGATCAAAGGAGCTCAATGACTCTAAGGCATGCCCTTCTTTTTTTTTTTTGATCAGCAAAGCGAAGTATATTATTAGAGAAATTATACAACGCTAGTCAGACATGCGCCTCGTTAAAAACCTCCCTAAACCTACTGGAGGAAAAGAGTACGACATGTCTACTGAATAACAAAACGAAACGACCCCCATTACAACATCAAAGCGAAGCCTGAAACAAAGAGACTCGGGATACCCCCTCCTTCGCTAGAGCATCAGCTAGCCCATTTGCCTCCCGAAAGATGTGTGAGAAACACACCGATCCTAGCTGCATACAAGCTCGGTCTATCACACAAAATGACTCCCATAAGCGCCACGGCCGACGGTCCACCTGCAGCACCCAACCGATTGCGACCTTGGAATCCGACTCTATAATTAAAGGTTGATCCACCCACTTGGAAGCTAAATAGAACTCCAAGGCAAAAGCTATCGCCCTAATCTCTGCCACATTTGAATCAAGAGAACCAAGGGGCCCTGAAAACAAAGCAAGGACACGACTTTGTGCATCGCGCAACACCCCTCCGAAGCCCGCAGGTCCTGGCTTTCCACGTGCAGATCCGTCCACTGAGAACTTCAAAGTAGAGCCGATCGGTGGTTCCCAACACACACCCACACGGTCTAAATTCTTAGCTACCTCTTCCCGATACATGCTCGGACAATCCCACCAAAGATTCTCACTAACCATTAAGCCCTCTTTAAGGGTCTTCACCCAATAGAAAGATCACAGCTTCACCAAAAAACAAATTTCAGAAACCGGAATAGACTTCCCATTAAAAACAAGGTCATTACGCACAAGCCACATCGACCATAACAAAGCTGCGATACTTGACACCCACAGCTTCCTTAGTATCCCCGTGAAGGAACAATGCATATCCGGGATAAGGAAGTCTGCTAAGGATTTCGGCAAAGGCAAAGAAATCGCCCACCATCCTCGAAACCAATTCCATAATTCTTGGGCCATCGGACAATAATAAAAAAGATGCTCCACATCCTCCTCCCAACCGCGGCATCTCCTACACAACACATGATTGTCACCCAAATCAATTCCACGCCTCCGTAGGAATGCGAACGTCGGCAAACGGCGCAACCAAGTAAACCATAGGAACGCCTGAACCTTCGGAGGAACCAATACCTTCCACGCAAAACAGTCCCCAAAGTCGCTCTCGCCCTCTTTGTCCAACATAAGCAGCCGTGACAATCCCTTGACGGAAAAAGTCCCATGGGTATCCGGCTTCCACACGAGCATGTCCAATTCACCTTGTCGCAACCGAAACGGGCATACCAAAGCGCATAAATCATGTAGTTGCTGAGCTTCAAACGACCGCAGACTACGGCGAAACACCCTATCCCAACGCACCTGCTGAAAAGTCCCCTCGACGGCTACGTCCCGCACCAATGCCAAACGATCAACCGCAATAGAGAACAGTCGCGGAAACACGTCTTTCAAAGGCTGCTCTATACACCAGGCGTCAAACCAGAACATCACACGCTCCCCCGAACCAACACGCCAAAAGAACCGAGTCTCTCCCATATGCTGTTGCACTCCCTCCGAGCTAACCGTGTGCACTATTTGTTTCCATATTACGGACACATTTCCCCTAACCGATGTATTAAACCGCCACCACTGCGCCGCTTCACCATATTTAGAAACAATAATAGCCCGCCACAACGAGTTCTCATCCCGGGCATATCGCCATGCCCACTTTGCCAACAATGCCTTGTTTCGAATTTCAAGATCGGCCACCCCCAACCCTCCCAAATGCCGAGGACGACACACCAAGTTCCAATGCACCCTACTCATTTTGCGTTGTAAATTAACACCACCCCATAAAAAAGCACGCCTCAACTTATCTATCGCAGCGATCACCCCTTTTGGCACTCGAAACAGACCCATATAATACACAGGAAGAGAAGACAAGACAGAATTTACCAAAGTCACCCATGCCGCAAATGATAACGATGTCTTCTTCCATCCTGCGAGCTTACGACGGACAGATGCAATAACAGGTTCCCAAACAGCACTATTGCACGGATTGACACCCAGCGGTAAGCCCAAGTAAACAAAAGGTAGCTCCCCCTGACGGCAAGACAAAACCTCGGCCATTGATGCATACAACGCAGCATCTACACCAACCGCATAGAGTGACGACTTTGCAAAGTTGATACGCAAACCGGAACATACCTGGAAGCAACACAAGAGCCTTCGAATATTCAAAGCTGCCGCTACCGATGCTCTGAAGAAAAGAACTGTGTCATCTGCAAACTGGAGATGTGTTATTGTCACCCCCGGTGCCACTTCCACGCCTTGAATCAGCCCTCGTATCTCCGCTTGTACTAATATACGATGCAACGCTTCAGCCACTATGACAAACAACAACGGCGATAAGGGACAGCCTTGTCGCAGCCCTCATCTCATATCAAATTCCTTCGTTGCGCTCCCATTCAATAAGACCGATAAGCGAACTGTCCCAATGCATTCCATCACCCATCCCCTCCATGTTCCATTAAGACCCATAGATCCCATAATCTGATCCAAACATTCCCAACGAACACAATCATAGGCCTTCGCAAAGTCTAGCTTCAACACACAACCCCCCTCTCGACTGTTACGCATAGAATGGAGCGTCTCATTAGCCAACAGGATCCCATCCACTATCTGACGGCCACGGACAAAAGCTGATTGATGATCGCTGATTAAACCACCCAGCACTAACTGTAAACGCCGAGCTAGGATTTTCGCCAAAATTTTATAAATAGAATTTAACAAACTAATCGGGCGATACTCATTTAAAGAAACCGGCGAATCCACTTTCGGCAAAAGAACAATAAAGGTATTATTTACGCCTGGAGGTAGCTTTCCAGTAGAGAAAAAATCCGTCAAGAACCTGTCCACATCTCCACTAATTATCGCCCAGCACCTCTTATAAAATTCCATACTATAGCCATCCGGACCCGGAGACTTCGAACCCTCACACCCACGCACCACATCCCATGCCTCATTCATCGAGAAAGGCATGGTCAGAGCCAAGTTATCACTATCGGTTACCCTATTGAACGCTCCCTCAAACTGCCAAGTGCATAGTCTCTCTTCCGCGGCAAAATGTCTAGAGAAAAAACTTACCATGTACCGCCGTAACCTGTTCGGATCAGTCACCCAAGATCCATTTATATTCAAACCAACAATGGAGTTCCGACACGCTCGCAGCTTCGCTGCCCTGTGAAAATACGCTGTATTCCTATCCCCCAATTTAAGCCAAGTCGCACGTGACTTCTGTCGCCATAGCGGTTCTTTTTTACGGATCGCTCGCCATAGAGCTTGTAACCAAACCCGCCGTTGATCATAAACATCGCCCCCCTCCCCCACGACTTGTTCCACCTCTCCCTTGTCTAGGCGATCAATACGGCATTGGATGCTGGAAATTTCCTTTTCAATGTCCCCAAAGTCGGACTTGTTCCACCTCCTTAGGAATAGCTTCAAATGGCGGAGCTTTACTGATATGTTCGAGTTTCCAATCCCCATTCCCGTCAACCTACACCACTCCTCCGCCATACGATTAACATTCCGCTTCTCCTCTAACCATACATTAATGAAACGGAATGGTCGAGGACCCCAATCAATATCATCACACAATAATAAAATAGGGGCATGATCCGAAATACCACGCGGTAACGATACTTGATCCATGCGAGAAAAGCAGTCTAACCACTTCGAATTTACTAAAAAACGATCAATACGGCTCTTCCGGCAATCCCTCCCAAACCACGTAAATTGCTTTCCCCTCAAAGGCAAGTCAATTAAGCAAGCATCATTCACAAACGACATAAAAGAAACCATACCTCGTGGCTGCATACTACATCCAGCTCTTTCCGATGATTGCAACACCGCATTAAAATCACCCGCAACACAATAAGGTCCCGAATAATTATCAATCGCATTCACCAACTGTTGCCATAACCCTTCCTGCTCGATCGCGTCACATGGTGCATACACCGCCAAAATATAACACACCATGTCCTCATGTTTCCAACGTCCCTGGAGCATAACAAAATGCCTTGCAATTTCAACTGATTCCAGCACGAATCTATCACTTTCCCATATTGCTAAAATACCACCCGATGCTTCCACTGAAGGCGAAAAAGAAAATTCATATCCATCGCTGTACCACAGCCCAGCTACCAACGACGGACTCAGCTCCTCTAATTTCGACTCTTGCAACAAAACCATATCAAAACGATGTTTCTGAATCACTTCTCCAACCCGTCTCCTCTTCAACACGGACCCCAACCCCCTAACATTCCAGCTCAATAAACGCATAATTTCTATTGACGAATGCCGTCCTGCAGCACTCGCGACAAGTCTCGCAAAATTTCTTCCTCACGACCTATCGACGTCACACCCACCAAATTCCCTAAAGCCGCAGTTGCTGTTGCTTCGCGGTGAATTATTCTTTGTCTACGGATAAAATCTGAATCTGTTAATGAGGCATCCGCAATTACTGATTGGGATGCGCGGCCTCCATTCTTCCGCGGCCTTCCCCTCCCCTGCTTCGTTTTATTCGTCACCCCTGATAAAGCGTTCACTGACTTTGTTTTCTTCAGCACACCATTAATCCAAACTGGAGTAACATCAACAGCAGCTTCCGATTGCCATGAGCCTTGTACGTCACCAATTCTTTCAACCGGTATTGCGATCACTCCTTTTTGGTCGACTATAGTTGCCGATATCGGGACTGGAATCAAACCTGCCGTATCCTTCTCCCCAATTTCCGTCTCCCCCCGTTGGCCTTGAATTTCAATAAGATTATCCTGAATAGACAGAAGAGTTTGATTGGCCACTGTATCTTGGGAGTTTGGATTGGCTTCAGTAACTCCAATCCTAAGGACTTCAGTTTCGTTAGGACTCCTCGTTGCACTGCAGTCCCCTACTACCGGTCCACTACTTCTCATCTCAGCATCCCCACCGCCTTGTGGCGGTCCATTGTGCCCCGACGGTACTATATCGCTTCCAGCCATGATCTTCGAAGTGATATCGACAGCCTCCTGATCCCCTAGACAGACATCATTCCATAATTGGTTAGTAGTCCAATCCGCTACCCCTGCTCCTGTTTCATCAAAATGTTACCGAGCAGAATCGTCCCCCATGCACGAATCCGGTACGTATTCCGACGAGCTACCCTCAGTCGAGTCATCACTGTCATCCTCACTAGTTACGGTGCATTCGCAATCGATGAGAGGCCCAAATATGGTCACCTCTTGAACAAAAATCCGGTATGGCTTGCCCTCGATCTCCAACATCAATTGGGTATCAATGACCTCCATTGATTCCGTTTCAATCAATATCCAGCCACGTTCGAAAGATGTCGGCGCTGATGTGTTTTCTGCTACTCGAACCAGTGATCCCCATTGTGTCGCAATACTCTCGAACGTCTCATACGACCAAGCATGCACCGGAATGCCTCGGACAGAAAGCCAAACCCGTCGTGATTGTATCAACATCCCCGGAAACCATCGTACTAATTTTGAGAAGCAATCCCTGAAGCTTGTTTTTTCCAACACCCCTTCCATTGTTTTTGCGTCCTTGAACATCAACAATATCGCCGTTCCAGTGATTCGCATAATAGATAAACCATGGTGATCGGGGATTTGCATCCTCGCTGCTAGTTCCTTTATACTCCATTGTCTATCACACCAACCCACCATACAGTGTTGAAGAACGCCCACTTTCTCTTCGTCAACATACCCCTTGATTGTCGTTGCCGTGATAGAATCTCTCTTTGAATTCACGCTATTGGATTTACCCTTTTCTTCCCCATTCTTTTTACTAGCATGTTCATCTAGCCCCCTCTTTCGTTGAAACGATCCGCCATCGGCGAATCTTGCCAAACTCACTCTTAGTCGAGATCCATAAATCCACTTGTTGTTGAGGCGTTCAATCGCTCGATCCGCATCATCTTTGCTGGCCATCCTAACAAATCCAAATCGTCCTCCATCTTTTGCCCGTTTCCGAGGGATGAATGCGTCGATAACCTCACCGTGTCTATCAAAAACTTGCCATAACCCTTTCCAATGCAGCGTCTCCGATATCCTCCCCACGTAAACAGTCCAGTGCTGCCGGCGTTCGTTCTCATTGGCCTCCTTGCGCTGCACCTTGTTGCCGGCGGCGTTCATTGATTTAATTGGCGTTTGAGACTTAATTTTGTAAGGGGCTGTTTTGGAAATTCTTAAGATTTCTAATTTTGTAAGGCATGCCCTTCTACCTATAGACACTAATCATCCAAGGACTTAACTTATATCTTTTAATTTTAACAAGTTCAATTACTTGTTTAACAAACATATCTCAAGATCATATAGCAATTCATATCAACTTTGTAATTAAAATCATTCAAGAACATATTCACAAATTTTCCAGCAAGCACACTTAATCATTTCAATCAATTAATTCACCAAAAATATTGGCTAAACATCACTTACAAGTTCCTATCAAATAGCATCAATGGCCATTCAAACTTATCAAGTCACATAGATCAATAACATAGGCAATAAGTACTAACATGACAATTCTATCATTTGTTTCCTTTAATCCTACTTCCTTATATTTTAAGTTACCAAACCATTATTAGATTCATTACATGCTTCATTTTAAATTATCAAAGAATCAAAAACACATTGGTTAGGATACTAATCCTAACCCTAAATTAGCTACACTGACAAATACTTCCAAGCTCAATTTGCTTCTTTGATGGTGATGCGCTTTCCCCTTTTCCTAGCTTGTTCACTCCTTGATTACTCTTGGATTTCTTCACCAATGTGATCTTAGATCATAACACAACATAAATGACACTCATTAGAATTAAATTCAAGCTTATAAACTCATTTACTTGAACAAAATCACCTAAACATATGAATCTGCCCCCCTAAACTGGCAGTTTAAGTAACACCTACTAAACTGGCCATAATATTTTACTCATAACTCCAAATTAGAAGTTCTTTACCATTCTAAAAATCTTATTCACACACCTTTACAACCATGTATAGCACATAGTTTTATGATTTCTCTATCAATACAGTTTATTGTTTGAAAACAGGGCATTTCCATAAGCCTATTATGCCACTGTTTTCAACTTAACAACTTAAGTGTTCATTTAACCTACATTTCACTACTTGTTTAATTCCAAGTTTTTAACCACATATTCATACATGTTTTAAAATCATTTTGGCATTCCATCAACTTTAAAAATAGAGCATATAAGGACTCTAAATAGCACATTTTCCAGACTTGCCCAGATTTGCTTCTAAATGTTCTAGCTCACTTTAACCATACATTTAAGCCATTTTTCTTTACAAATATATATATATATATATATATATATATATATATATTCATTCATTTAGAATGTCCCTTGTTTCAAGATAAATTTTCCAGAATTTTATTTGATCATTATAACCCCTTAAAATTTATTTTTACACAACATATATCACTTAAGTCCAGTTCCATTCATTTATGGGCAGTCAGATTGCAAGTTTATTTTCAGCCACTTAAGTTATCATTTTTGGACACAAGAAACCATTTTTATGGTACTTTCAATGATAGAAAACTTTTTCCTACAACTTTTTCCCTAATTCTAACCCTAACCCATTCAAATTTTCATTACAAAACAGGGCAATGCATGAACCCTAATCTGGGCAGATTCAACCTAAGTTCATGTTCATATTAAATTTCCAGAAATTCATCTCTATCTTCTTAAACCCAGCTATCAAACAACTTATTAACTCAATTCTAAACACATTTCCAGCAATAATGAACCCAGAAAACATTAAAACAACATTAAAATCTCAAAGCATAATCGGGTATAATAAGAACACTTACATAAATCCTATGAACATGCATGAACCCTATGATAATCTTAGCTTAATTTCCAGCACATGCATGAGTTTCCTTTCAATATTTTCTCCAGGTTTCTCTCTTCTCTCACAGCTCTCTCTTTGGTTCGTTTGTGTTGAGGAAAGATGAAGATGAAAGCAAAATGATGGATGACCACATGTGTTATCCTTACGCACATGATCTGGTCGGGTCATCCCTTGGTAATGGACACATGGAATGGCTGTTAGCCAAGTATTCCCACCTAAAGTCCACTAACTATAGATTATTATTGATATATTTATCATATTAATTATCTTTATTATATATTATCTACAATATCATATATATATATATATATATATATGTTTAGTTCTCTTAATACTACCGTTGGTTACTTAAATATGTATTTACATTATACATTTCTATTTCTTTCTAACATATATATACACCTTATGTTATTTTAACTAACATATCACTTGTAATTTACGTTCTATCACTTTAATTTTAATAATCACATAATGAAATTAGGTTTGAAAAAATTGTTTGCACTTTCCTTGTCATATTCTATAATTCAAGCTAGGGTACGTTTTAGGATGTTACATATGGAACCATTATGTCCACAATAGCATATGTTACTAAAAACATTTCATAACCGCGATACTCGCAATAAACAAAATAACATCTATTATATCCACAATCATGATAAACACAGCCGAAAATACGATTGTAACTATAACTACAATTTAAATCCTCAATTTAAGGCCCATTTTTTAAGTTCACCCCAGGCCTCCAAAACCTCAGGACCGACCCTGCCAGTATGGTTACCATAATGAAAATTTTGACATTTTTTGTGCACTTTTACTGTCTCATTTAAATCGATAAAACGCTTGAACGGTTAATCGATTTATTCTTTAAGGTTATTTGGTTAACCATGAACCCTTATACATCTAATATTATAAATAATATACATATTTATTAATGCTAATTTTAATAACTTAAAAATATCAACCAAATAAATTCAAAGAAAGTCTTCAATATTTATATTAAAGTTGTTTTCAAAATTTAAAGCAATTTAAAAGTTTAAGAAAATTAAATACAAAGGTAAGTTTAATAAAACACATAAAGTTTAAACGGCTAAACCCTAAAATATTTGTTCACTCTCTTTTTTCTTTTGGATAAATGAATAATCGGTATGGTTTAAGTAAAACGTTGTCTATATTAAATTATTAGTTGCACACATATTAGTAATAATTTTTTATTTTTTATTTTTTATTTTCTTATTGTTTTTTTCGGTTAATCGTTTAATCAAAAATCGTAACGGTAATCGTACCGTTTAACGGCTAATTTTATCGGTATGATTATCGTACCCTTTCAACCAATTTCTATAGGTATGATTACGTACCATTTAGTCTGGTTTTTCGGTGCGGTATATCGATTCAGGTTTTATGAACACCCCTAGTTGTGGTTAGAATTTAGGGTTTTTAGGTTAAGACCTAAACCTCTAACAATATTATCCTAAACTCTAAACCCTAAATTATAACCATAACCTATAAATACTAAACCCCTAAACATAGACCATAACCTCTAAACCCTAAATTCTAATCATAAGCCCTAAAACTAAGGCACTTATAGAAACTTTTTGTTTCCACCACTTGTGTATCGAATACGAATCCTAATCTAATATATATTATAAAATTAAGAAAAATAAGTCAAGTACCAACAACCAGTTGGTCTATGGGATAAAGCACTAGATCCCTTAAGCAAGATCAGAGATTCGAGTCCTAACTTTGTGAATTGAGCAATTAAGAGGATCGCCCCATAATAAACCTTTACCTACCCAATTCTAATAAGTCAATTAATGAATTGAATCCAATAATTATAAAAAACAAATCAAGTCAAACTTAAACCTTAAAAGTTAAAGTTCAAGCCCAATCAACATTTTAAACCGTAATTCATAAAAGGCATAAAGCCAAAAAAATGCTAGTAACGTTTGACTGAATTGTCATTTTGGCCTTTATTCTGTTTTAACCAATTTAACCTCCAACATTTTATTATGGGTTAAAATGACCCGTCTGCGGATGAAAACTGTTACTCAACTGACAATAAACAACTTGAAATGATTTGACAGAATGACGCGTCAAAAAATATTTTCTATTTTATACAATTTTATAAATATATTTTTTCACTGATGTATCATTATGTAAAGTTAGCATATTTGTCTAATTGACATTGTTATCGCGGTGTGCACTTTCATGTAGGTTTGTCACGTCATTTTAAGTTGTTTATCGGCGGTTGACTAACAGTTTCATCCACAGAAGGGTCATTTCGATCCAAAATGAAATTTAAAATTAAATTAGTTCAAAAAAATAAAGACCAATATAACTACTTAATCAAACGTTAGGAACATTTTTTGGCATTATGCCTTCATAATAATATCAACCCTACAGCGTATATATTGTTATTTGAAGTAAAACAGACTGAAACATTTTTATTTTGTAGTAAAATATCAAAAGGCACGTCTCATCGAAGTAAAAAAAAAATCATTTATGAAAATAAATATAAATTTACATTTTTACAGTCATCTGTAACACCCCAATTTTTGCCCTAATTTAAACCCTAAATTGGTTTAAATCCCTAATTTAGAACCCTAATAATCTGGGAAATTTTAATTTGAAATCCTAATCGATTTAGTGGCTAAATTGAGAATTTTTGAAACTTCGGTGACCTTTTTGTAAAGCGGGTAAAACTTTGGATCCTTACTGTGTAATTAACCCAATAGTTAGGGTATAAATTCATACTTTTCAGCCCTAGGGCTTTCTTTTTCCCATTTTTCTTCGACCGCATCATCTTCCCCTTTTCCCTCGTTTTTTCTTCTTTTCGAATAACCACCTCCCTTCGTGGTTTCTGTTCACGCTCCGGTGAAGGGGTTGCCGCCGTCCTAACATCAATCTAAGACCCTCAGCTTGTTCCCTGTTACCGTCCAAACAAAACCCACACTTCGGATTGTTCTCGTCGGCCGTCACTTGCTCGGAATCCGTAAGAAACCGTTCGAATCCTTCATCGACGTTAATCTCGTTGTTCATCTCTCAACGTTTTGGTGTTTTAGGGTAAGGGATTAACCAGAGTTGGGGGCTATTTTAAGTGGGTGTGTGTGTTGTTGTGGGAATCAGCCTAAAATTAAGGTTTTTAGGTCACCGGCGACGACACCGATTGAGTTTGTGCCCTAATTTTGTGTTCGAATGAAAGGGGGAAGGGTGAAGGGGGCCAAACCAGTCCAAATTGTAAACTAAGTCAGACTGAATCGCAACAGAACCGAACCGGACCCATCTCCAGAACTGAATCGACTGACGTGTGTGATGACATCATCTATTGACCGTTGACCGTTGACTTTTTTTAGAAAAGGCATATTTCTTGTTTTTGACGTCCTGATTCCGATTCCGCTGCCCGTTTTCCCAAATTCGAACCCGAAAGATTGTTTTGACCACTTTATTCGATTATACTTAGTATTTAAAGATTTGAATATCGAGAAATTAATTGTATTTATTCCTATTTTCAAACGACATTGACTCGGATACTGAGATCCTTCCTCCACCTCCACCTGAACGACCTCCTGTTGATCAGACATCGAGATCCGCTCATGAGTTTAATTAATAGTATATTCGATATTTATATTAACATTGTCTTCGCATAGTAGTAGTATCTTTGATGGTGTATTTAATTATTATAGGAGCTGACTCTGACCGACCTAGAGACAGAGCTGAGCGTAGGAGACGTCACCGTCGACGTTGAGTGTTTGCTACCTAAGGTATGTTCTCTACTGTGCTTTCTGTTTTCAGTGCTTTGTATGAAAATGTGTTAATGGATTGAATTGTAAATATGATGTGGTTTGATGTTGTATGGTAATAACATTTTGATGATCTGTGATATTTGACTTATTCAGTATGCTGTTACATCATCCTATATATATATATATATATGTTTTCAGATTCGGTTTATTGTATATCAGACTATATGATTATGCATTTCTGTTGATAAACAATGCATTCAGATTCAGAACTCGGATTTTATGTCATCTCATTATGGTTGGGATTCTGTACGGGGAAGTTTAGTAGCTTCATCCTTCGGGTTGATGTCTACTTTGGATCAGTGGTTTCGCCCTACGGGTTTGATTCCACTTCGGATGGTGACGAGGTTGAGAGTGGTTCTAGGGAACCTTATTCTTCGAATGGTGATGTAGATGGGTAAATATTGGATCGAGTCGAGTAAATATTTTTGAATTAGTTGAGTTGACAAGTCGTATTTTATAACTCAAATTTTATTTAAAAAAAATTCGAGTCAAGTTTATGAAATTAGAGTCTGTAACCCTAGAACCTGCTTATACGTTTCACTTGAATTCCAAAGGGTCACAATATATATATATATATATATATACTAACATTTTAAAATAGCAATTAATATCATAGCCCCATGATAGGTGATAATCATGCACCACATGATAAAGTGTCAAGTAGTAGTTTAGAACAATATCAAGGTTTAGTACAAAATTATGCCACGTCGGCAATTTAGTAAAATATATCGTATCAAAATATAGGCTCATGTCACCCAATAGAGACAGTGTGGTGGATAGAAACAATACATCAAAAGAGAAGTAGTAATGTGTCGATCCTCCAAGTGCCGAGTCCCAGGGTAGCCTATCCAAAAGTATCTGAAAGGGGAAAAGTTTGGGAGGTAAGCTAGGGAGCTCAATGTGTTCCAATAAGTGAAAGGAAACATATATATATATAGTTCAGATATGCATAAGACATTTCAAACATGTCATAAGAGCAACCAAAGTTCCATTTTAACTTATCTACCCTCCAACCGAACACCAAAATGCAATTCCCCATGAAATGCATACTGAAGGACTTATCCTAGGCCCGTGGGCGAAGAAGCCTACCCAAAAAGACTTACCCTAGGCCCATTGGGCGTAGGAGCTTAACCGAAGGTTTTACCAGCTGGATCAAAGCTGTACCTGCAGACACTTCAATCATATCCCAAGAGTATACCCAATTAGAGCAATTCAGTTTAATATACACTATCAACAGAGTTCAAACAACAGACATGTAACATTTCTATCATTTAGAAACCATATATCTCTAGTTCAGATCAGACGTGAGGTATACTATCCAATATATCACGATAAATAGACTTTCAACATATCATAATCGTGTTTTTTGAACATAAGGCAATCATGCTTTTCTAGTAATCATGCTTTCAAGTTATCATGCATTTCAAGTAAAAGTACATTCTATTGTGCATTCAGGGAGTCATACCAAAATCCACATATATACATATATATGTAACAGAAATGTAGCACACATGGAACACACCTCAAAAAGCTGGTCAGAGAATCTATCGAGCACCTGCCTCACTACGCTCTGCCATAGTTCTAGATCCTAGATCAATAACGGATTATGGTTACTACAAGAATAAGTAATAACTTTAATAGCTTACAGAGTTTACAAGTTCATACTAGTGACTATCGAAACGCGTAGAGGAGCGGGTCGGGAAGAACTAGGCTGAGTAGACGAATGGCCGAGGGAGTATCGAGTACCTTCAGGCAAACAAGGGTTTACATCAGTCCTTTATTTAATATAACTCCTTTTCGGAGCAATAGATCATTAATCAAGCATGTTCATGATTAGGGTCGGATTCGGAGGCTTTCGGGTTAGAATTTCACAAAACGAGCTTCAAAAACGGACTCAAGACGTTGAAAAATGTAATACGGGAGTTTTCGGAAAAACTTACATTTTGGTCAACGGTCAAAGTCAACACTGACGTCAGCAGTCAAGTCAACGCAGACATCAGCTTGACGTCATCAAACAAGGTCAATTGATTTGACTCGGCGAGTTAACTCAATAAGTCAAATCGGGCGAGTTAACTCGCTAAGTCAACTCGGGCGAGTTAACTAGCTGAGTCAACTCAGGTGAGTTGACTCACTATGTCAACTCATGTGAGTTGACTCACTATGTCAACTCAGGCGAGTTGACTCACTGAGTTGACTCGCCGAGTCAACTCAGCCGGGTCTGATGCGGGTCGGGTCGGGACGGTTCGGGTCTGGGTCATGGTTCATGGGCCGACCGGTTTAACCAGTCTAGCCTATTTAGGCCGGTTCACCTACCCAGAGTGAAACGACCGTTGGACAGCCACCGAAAAATTCACCGGAGAGCTTATTAGCACCTGTTCAACTAGAAAACAAAGCCCAATAGTTAAATGATGCATTCAAGCTGAAAAACACATCGATTTAAGCTGAAATATGAACGGACTTACCCCAAAATGATTTAAAACAGCTGGAATCCACATAAGCCCGACAAGTGCTCTCCCGGTGGCGGACGAACGGCTAAACGGTTAGCTTTTGTTCGGCTCGAAGCGGGGAACACGATGGTGGTAGCAGCACACCGGACGGACGGCCGACAGAGACTGAAATGACGAGAAAACTGGCAGAAAAAGATAAAAGGGTTCGTCGAACCTTCGCGCAACTTCTCCCGGCTAACGACCGCGTAACCGTGCTAGAGGCAGATGAGGTTTTGATCACCGGACGACGGAGAAGCCAACGGTGATGGCGGTGCACGCCACGGAGCAGAGATGAGGGAGATGACGGTGGCCGGACGAGGTTGGTAAGAGTTGGAGAGACAGTTCTCAAAAAAGGGGGAAACGCATTAATTGAGGTAGGTGAAAAGATTGATCAGAGTAATAAATCTCCTTGGTAATTCAAAAAAAATCTACTCAAAAGGAAAGGGGAGTGGCTTAGATAATAAGAGTTTCACAGCTCAGATGGTTGGGTCATGGACTTGGCTTCTATAGGTCGTGGTTTCAATTTCCACGACTAGCAATATCCCTTTTTGTTTTCTTTTCTTTTTTTAACATTCAAGGTGTTACAGAGTCAAAATGAGTTGTTCGAGTTTCTGTTATAATTTAATTATAAATATTTATAATGTTATAGTACTAATTGATTCCAATTTAAACGATTTTTTATAACGATATATATATATATATATATATATATATATATATATATATATATATATTCATATTATTTATATGCGATATACATATATAATGCAAAGTTGAAGAAGTCGACTCGAAATTCAAAATGGATCCACTAATTTCTAAATTTTTTGAAGTAAAACAGGTCGAATCATTTTTTATTTTGTAGTAAAATATCAAAAGGCACGTCTCATCAATGTTCAAACAAGTCATTTACGAAAATAAAGATAAATTTACATTTTTACGGCCATCTGTATCCAAACTATTGGTTGACTAGTCAGAATCTAGTAGGCATGAGTATCCAATCGAGTCAAGTCGAGTTAAAAAAAATCAAGTTTGTTGAGTAGAAAGTCCTATTTTATAACTCAAACTTTATTTTAAAAAAATCTAGTCAAATTTATGAAATTCAAGTTGAGTTGTTCGAGTTTCTGTTATAATTTAATTGAAAATATTTATGAAATTACGATTCAAACCAAGTCGAGTCAAGTTTTGCTCACCTCTACGATCATGTATTACAATGCCAGAGATCCATTACAGGGAAACCCTCCCAAACTAATTTACTCCATTCGCAACATCCGAATTCGAATCCACGACTTTACAATTTCTTTAACACAACTAAATAGATATTTTATTTAGAACGAAGGCACGATATTGCCATGATACATAGGCTTTTACAACCACGCCACAGGATACAAAACAACATAAATCGCCATATGAAATATTTGTTGAGTAGATTTGTTCTTATAGTAACTAAGTGAGTATATTTGTTCTTATAGAATAGGCTATTGATGAATATGTGTTGTCAGCCAATACTCCTTTATATAGTCGAGGTGATGGGCCTAAATCTGTGAACTCATATGAAATATTTGTCTTTTGAACAGTATTCATTGCATGCCAACTTGTACGAATGTAATAAATTGGACAAATATGAAACATATGCCTTTTAAACGATGATCATTTCATGCCAACACTAAGAGATAAGAAATTACAACCACTCATTTAGTTAATACTTATCAACACCACAATCACTCATTTAACTAAAACGTATTTGGAATATGTTATAATTATCGGGACGATAATGATGAGTAAAAACGATTGCAAAATAGAAAAAGAAACATAACGCCAAGAATTTATGTGGAAAACCCTAATAGAAAAATTACGGGTAGAGAAGGATAAATTTTCGCTATGTAGAAAAAGAGATTACAGTTGAATGAATAAACCTTTAATCTCTAGTATTTATTTATAGGCATAAGAGACTTGTTTCCAAAGAAAACTTGCGTCCCTTCGGCTATAATATCAGACACAAGGTTCTCGTAGCCGTGCACTTGATCCATGATCGGCTTGGCATCGGTCATCTGGAATTTTAACCATTCGCCCACCACGTATTTCTTGATACTCGCGTCATCAGAATCATAATTCTTTTCCAACGAGTCCCAAATCACCTTTGCACTCATCTCCTTAAGATTCATGTCGAATAACTTGTTGGACACGTGACTAAGGAGATGGCACGAACGGTCTTGTTATCCTTCTCGTACTTGCGAAGGATGGCGACTGCTTCATCTGAGACTTGCTCGGTGGTATCATCACCAACATCGTTAGTAACAGTTGCACTGGCTGATGGTGGCACGGAAGGTGGTTGCTCGAGCAGAACATAGTCGAGGTCGAGTTGCTCGAAGAAGATGAGAATTCACTGGGACCACCTACGGTAGTTGTGCCATCAAGTGCATCAAGATTTGACAGATTAGGAATCAACTTGCTGAGAGGGTGTGACATGTTTGCACATTGAAATTCGTTTCTAAATTGTTGGAAATATAAGTTGCAAAACAGGACGTTGGCACTGACTGGAAAAAACAAAAACAGAAGAACAAGCTAAACTGTGTCGTGGAAGCTGCCACTGCCTTAGAGACGAATTTGCCCCGATGTGTGTAATCGTTGCTACGAGCGAATACGTCCCCTGAGATTAACACGGTCTCTTCGAAGTTCGTACACTCGAACTCGAAGTGGATGATGGTGGAAAACAGACATGTCATAGACACGAGCCACAAGCCCAAGATGGACATACAACGGCAGTAGCAACGTGCGAGACTAACCCTTATTCTCTATCACTCAACAAAAGAGGAGAAGATGAAGGCTATAAATACCCTTCACATGTTAGTTTCCCACTCAATGTGGGATTCTTTCTTTTGCATTACTAACACTCAATGCCCAATGGAGGAATGAATTGCTGGTGTTACACAAGTACTCTTTTTCTTTTGCAGGTTCAATGTTGTAAGTTTCTATGTGTGGATCGATATGGGTTTTTTGTTAGGGTATGTGCTACTATAGATGGAAAACCTCGACTCTACATGTTAAAATATGAAAGGCTACCCCATTTTCTACTTTTGGTGTGGAATGGTTGGTCACCTTTTGGAGTCTTGCACGACAAAACCTGCCGATGTTCTAGCTGATGGGAAGCTACCATATAGAGTTTGGATGTGTATTATAACTCTGAGAAGACGTCAAAGGAGTGGAATTCGTAACACTAAAATAAGGGCTCCGGTGCAGACTAGTGTTCCAGAAGTGAATACAGTGCGAGCATCTCCTGGTATGTTAGTTGAGAGAAGTATATTACTGTTTTGTTATACCATAAAAATCGAGTGAAGAGGGGCTTATCTAGGGCTCAACTGAGTCTAGACCAAACTGAAAAAAAATTCAAAATTGAGAGAAGACGTAAATGAGGGTGCTGAAATTTGGGTTCTACGTCGTCACCAAAAGAACTGGGCCATGATTGTCATTTGCTGGAACTGTCGGTGGCTTGAGACCCCTACAACAGTTTGTGCTTTAGAGAAGTATATAACTTCCAAGAACCCTCACATCGTCTTTGTTTGCGAAGCTCGTTTAGATAAGAGAAGGGTTGATTCTTTCCTAAGAAGACATGGTATGGCTGGTTGTTTAACCATGGAGGAAAGATCATGTTCTAGAGTTTATTTCTGATGTGGAAAGAAGAAATGACTGCGAGTTTGATTGCGTTCTCAAGTATTGACATTGATATGGAGCTAGAAATGGGAGATGAGAAATTTAGATTTAGCATTCATTGTTTTAGTGAGCGACAACGTAAGAACGAGACCTAGCAGTTATTAGATCGTATTCGTGGTGCCTTTCAGTTACCATGGATTATAGGCGGAGATTTAAACGAAGTTACACACCACAATGGAGAAAAGGGTGGTCGTAGCTTTCAGAAATATTTTATGTCAAATAAAACTTGAGTTGTAAAATGAAAATTCAAAAAATTCAAAAAATTTAGTAATTAGTAGATTTGCTTTTAAGTTTAGTCTCTCATGTTTTCTTTATATATATGGATTAATATCCTATACACTGGCGGTGGAAACTGAAAGTTTCCACAAGTGCTTTAGTTTTAGGGTATATGTAGTTAGTTTAGGGTATATGGTTTAGGGGTTTAGTTGCAGGGGTTTAGAATTTAGGGATAGTTGTTTTAATTTAAGGTTTAGGGTTATAATTTAGAGTTTATAGGTTAGGGTTTAGTTTTTAGTGTAATATGAGGAGGATTTAGGTTTTAACTTATAAACCATAAATTATAACCCTAAACCTTAAATTGAAACAACTATCCCTAAATTCTAAACCTCTACACCTAAACCCCTAAACCTTATACCCCAAACTAACTCCCTATACCCTAAAACTAAGGCACATGTGAAAACTTTCAGTTTCCACCGCCTGTGTATAGAATATTTATCATATATATATAAGGTAATCTTCACATGTGGTTCATTTTGTTTGGGGTTTGTTCTATTTTGATCACCCGAATTAAAAAAAGATCATTCTTGCCACTTACGTTTTGAATCATGTCTGTTTTGGACCATTGGCCGTTAACCTCTGTTAATAAAAAATAATTTCTAATTTAACCCCCAAACTTTCAAAATTTTATTTTTCACCATCTTCCCAAAAAATTATATGTTTCAAACTATATAATCAAGCAAAAGACCCTGAAGCACTGAGAAGCTCATTGATTTGTTTTAATTTCTTTCTAATCTAACAGATATGTAATTTCATTCTCACCTTAATTGCAATCAGCAGATTGTACAATTAGTTTTTTTGCTCGGTAAATTAATTTTATTAATATAAGTTTCATAAAGAAACCACCCAAAATGTATGTCTCTAAACCTAAATAGAGAAAAAAAAGTACAATAGAAAATGGGTATACACCAAACATTAGGAAAGAGTTCCAACAAATACACACCCCACCAATAACCCCAAAGAAATAAGACACCTACAAGCCAAGCTCCAAGAAACTCCCTTACAACCCCACGTATAAACATTTCGAATTTTCATCTTCCAAATGACTCAACACGCCACAACAAAACTCCCTTACAACTAGTTATTGCATAATACAAATTGCAAATGGATGATTATGCTTGTTCCATTATACAAGATTTTTAAATGGGATTGAGTGTAGTTAATTTGATTTGTCTGATTTAGACTAACAAGTGACCGTTTACTGGTTATATTTTTGTTTTTCTATTCAAATTAAAAAAAAAACATTTCTCCACTTAATCTCTTTGTAGCACATTTTTCATCTCTGCTCAAAATTGGCTATTGACACCAATGAGAACAATAATTTGAAACATGTATTTGAGTTCTAAAATACTTATTTTCCTTGAATTATTGACTATATATGTTTGTTTCTAGCTTTTGTGATTTTTTCACTAAGCTGACTAGAATATCCCTTTAGTGAATTCTCAATGATGGGAAAAATATAAAGTTTAAATTATGCCGTTTGAAATCACATGATGCGGCTTATTAAGTAGTGTATTTTGTGTACGCTTGTTCCTTTGTGCCAATTTTCAGGGTGTAATAGACAACGTTTATTAATGTTCGTGTTGTTTATTAATGTTCGTTGTAGAACTTATAAGATTGGTTTGGTAGAGAAATTCATTAAATGCATTTGTGTAGCTCTGTGGGTGAATGGACATTTTACCAAGTTCCTCGTGCCTTGATATTTATTGGCCTTTTGTGCCGGTGTGGCAGTTTTCCCTTTTAGCAGCGAGTAGTTGTGTCGTTTTCACTGTGATTGTACGGTTCAAGACATGTTGTGATGAGAGAGAAATAATCTGATAGGTTATAGTAATTGCACGTTTTTGTATTCGTGCATTTAGTGATTGGAGGTTTTAGTGTTGCGTGATTTTAGCCGCATGTTAAAGGTTCCACAATCTCGAAATTAACTACTTGTCTGAGTAGTTTCAAAATTTGAACTTAAATCGTCGGGTCTTGGAGTTTTTCCTTTCTTTTTTCTGCTATAAATAGTGTTCTTATTAGGCTGACTATTCATAATTCAATTATTGAATGATCTATTCTTTCCTTTGTGAGTTTCGTCCTTGGAGGAATTTATATGTTGTGATGGATAGTAGACGTAGGCTTCATTTAATAGATCTCGAAGAGCTTTTGCTATTTATCAAGATTATTTATGTCGACAAACAATGGTATTTGGAAGGCTATGATTAGCTATGTGTAGCTGTGAACAGTGACGAACAGAGTATTTGGGAAGCCTTGCTCTCAAGATTTTCCAAATATTATCGTTTGTTCTAATTTGTGACTGCATTGGGGGCGGTCATTGCTAAGCAATTTATATGATGCTGTTGATGTGTGCTTGGTTTGTGGCCGCTTCCCATATATATGATCAAGGTGGTCGTTCGTTTGTCATTTGTGTGTGTGTGTGTGTGTGGCGATGTCGAGCATCATGCCAACGAATAGCTTGGTTGCAAGGACTCGCAGGGCTGAGCCATGGAACCATAAAATAAAGAAGGGTTTACCATTTTCATGTGTTCAGCCTAATGTTAAAACAAATATCAATTGAAGTGTGGCCAAAATGACCTTGTGACAATGCTTGTACACGAAATATTTTCAAATTTATTAGAAAAAGATTTTCTATGGTTGTCTTGACTATTATGCGCTTATTCGTGTGTTAATATCTTCAAATATCATCATGTACTAATTATACATGTATTGAAATCTTGCCCATTGGGTGCGATAATCTTGACTATTATACGTTTATTCGCATGTTAATATCTTCAAATATTATCCTTTCCTTAAAGTAATTTGTTCGAATACTTGCGACCTTGGATTTATACTTCGTTTAGATACTATGCGCCTTTGCTTAGAAACGTCGATCAATTAGATGATTTGGTGCTTCTATGTTGCATCTATTTAGTAGACTTGGGGGCATTGTTCAAGGAGAAACCCACTTAAATGTGAAACATCACATAACAATCCTTTTCATTAATGAAACGCTTTGAGAAGGGTACGAGTATTGGCGATCACTTCTGTGAGCAACCCTTTCGAATGGTGGCTCTTGGGTCATCTAGAAAGACGCTTGACCCATATTGCCTGTTCTTAGAGGAGTGTTCTGAATTCTCACTTGCCTTCATGCATTTTATGTCATTAACTGGAATGGGGTCTGTGCTTTCGGAGCAAATGGTTCCTTGGTTTTCTTTGTGCTTGCTTAGTTTAGTGAGGTAGTATTTTCTTACTGGACTTGGGAGTGATATGTTTTTGCGGTTGTTTCTTTCCTAAAGATGACAATAAATATTATCTTTTGTCATTTGGAAATTCATAGAGTAAATAAATAGCGTATGGTTACCTTTAGATAAAAAATGAACTGTATTTCTTAATATGTTACTCATTACGCCGTTACTTGGGAGCGAAAAAGCCTATCTTTTCTCTAGGTTTGTAGTGAGCGTAATTTCAGAGATGATTTAACTCTTCTTAGAGCGATAGTTAATTACGCAATGTTGTTGTTCTTGAGGGGCTTGGTAGATTGCCTCTTTTTTCTATTTTTTGCGTAAATGTTTGAAGTAATTTTTGTATTGTAGTTAGGGTTGTAAATGAAAAGAGACAGAACGTGAAGTACTCGATTTCGACTCGGTCAAAGCTCGGCCAATAATCGACTTGATTGGACTCGAATCGAGCTCAAATTTGGCTCGAGTTCTTAACGAGCAAAGTCGAGCTACTCAATACCCTACTCAAAAAGCTCGCGAGCTACTTGAAAATATATTATACTAATTTTTTAATTTAAAATCTAAATTCTTAAACCTAAAACATAAACCCTAAACATAAGTCTTAAACCCTAAACCCTAAAATCTAAATCCTAAATTCTAAACCCAACAACCTAAACCTTTAAACCCTAAACTAACACCCTAAACCCTAAAATTAATAAGCTTGTGTATCAAAGTTTTTTCCTAATAGGGCTTAAAATAAGACGAGACAGATCGTGAGTTAATCGAGTCTAACTCGGTCAAAGCTTGGCCAACACTCGACTTGATTGAACTCGACTCGAGTTCTTAACGAGCCAAGTCAAGCTCAGATTATTCAAGCTCGATAAAAACAACTCAAGCTCAAACTCGACTCAAATTCTTAACGAGCTGAGTTGAGTTCAACACTACTTGAGCTCGACTCGACTCGTTTACACCTCTAATTATAGTAACGTATTGTTTTCCCTTTGGGGTGAATTCTTGCCCCTTTGCGTTGAGATACTTGTGGAAGACAAATTATAAGGCTCAAATTATACTTATATTCTTGTATACATAATATACTTTTCTTTCTATAAAAGGACAATATATATAAACATAAACTTTCGGTATTCACAAATTTCCAAGGTAAATGGATAGCGAATGCTCGCTCTATTTAAAGAATATTTCGCGGGAGAGTTTACTGTTTTGTCGTTTCACATGAAGTAACATAACTCTGTCTGAGCCGATTATATATTTACTTAGTTACTTTGAATTGGGAGGATTCTTGCACCCTAGGTTAAATTTTTTTAAGCATATATGCATTTATTTGCACATTTACTATATTTCAACATAACACATTTCAACTCTGCGGTCGCTTTACTATGCACACTTATTGTGAAGTGGCTAGCGAACATTTCATCTTTGCGGTCGCTTTACTATGCACACTTACTGTAGAAGTGGCTAGTGAATCTTTCATCTTTGTGGTCGTGTTACTATGCACATTTACTATGGAAGGGTTAAGGAACCTTTCATCTTTGCGGTCACTTTACTATGCACACTTATTGTGGAAGTGGCTAGCGAACCTTTCATATTTGGGATCACTTTACTATGCTCACTTACTATGGAAGTGTCTAAGGAACCTTTCTTCTTTGCGGTCGCTTTACAATGCACACTTATTGTGGAAGTGACTAGCGAACCTTTCATCTTTTCGGTCGCTTTACTATGCACACTTACCGTTGAATTGGCTAGTGAACCTTTCATTTCTGTGGTCGCTTTACTATGCACACTTACTGTGGAAGTGGCTAGCGAACCTTTCATCTCCGTGGTCGCTTTACTATGCACACTTACTATGGAAGTGGCTAGCGAACCTTTCATCTCTGCGGTCACTTTACTATGCACACTTACTGTGGAAGTGGCCAGCGAACCTTTCATCTCTAGGGTCGCTTTACTATACACACTTATTGTGGAAGTGGCTAGCAAACCTTTCATCTTTGCGGCCTCTTTACTATGCACACTTACTGTGGAAGTGGCTAGCGAACCTTTCATCTTTGCGGTCTCTTTACTATGAACACTTACTGTGGAAGTGGCTAACGAACCTTTCATCTTTGCTATCGCTTTACTATGCACACTTATTGTGGAAGTGGCTAGCGAACCTTTCATCTTTGCGATCGCTTTACTATGCACACTTACTGTGGAAGTGGCTAGCGAACCTTTCATCTTTGCAATCGCTTTACTATGCACACTTACTGTGGAAGTGGCTAGCGAACTTTTCATATCTGCGGTTGGGAACTGAAGATTGGGAAAACATTAGTAGAAAGGCATTTTCATTAACCAAAACAGTCACATAGAATGTGCAAATTGATTTATAAGATTTAAATTTTGTAATAAAATATACGCAATGATCTATAAAGTGGAATGCGTATTAAACACGAGAGGTTGCCAAACTAAATTTTCGCACGTAATGTTACGTTTTTTTCTTGTTTTGGTCACCAGCTATTAAAAAATTAACGACGATGTTGATGTGGATTTTTTAAATATTTTTAATCTTTTTTCATTCCATGCATTATTTTTATTCAATTTTATTTGATCAATCGGGTGGTGACATCACATGATTGAATAAAGAAAATTGAGGAAAAAGAGTGTTTTGCAGCAGGTGGATTTCAAAACCCCAACCCCTTGCATAATGGAACCAAATAATTACCAACTATGCTAAGCCTGAGATTTATTTTATTTTCCCTGAAACATGTATTTAATGTTCTTTAAGGAGACCACATTTTTGTGTTGTTGGTAACTTAATATACCTTAAATACTTGTTTTAGTAAAAATAAAGTAGATTCTAGGCTTAGTTCAGTTGGTAAGCACTTGCTTCCATTATGCAAGGGTTTAAGGGTTTGAAATCCACCAGCTACAAAACACTCTTTTCCCATTTTCCTTTGATTTTAATCATTCAATTCACAACCTAATTGGTCGAATAAAATTAAATGAAAATAATGCATGGATGAGAGAGAAATGATTAAAAAAACATTTAAAGTTTTCACGTTCGTATCAGCGTTAATTTGTTTAACGGTTGATGACCAAAACAAGAAAATAATTTAATGTTCGAGACATTTTTAATGAAAAATTTAGTTTGATAACCAAAACAAAAAATATACATAAT
The DNA here is from genome assembly GCA_030270665.1 of Hibiscus trionum. Lineage (NCBI taxonomy): Eukaryota > Viridiplantae > Streptophyta > Magnoliopsida > Malvales > Malvaceae > Hibiscus > Hibiscus trionum. The sequence continues at coordinate 4,486,583 of BSYR01000050.1, forward strand.
TTAGTGATCACTCGTGTAGTTTTTCTATTTTTAAAAAGAAAAAGGTTAGGCGAGAAAGTCATGAATATTCATCTCCTAGTAGTTTCCATGTAAATAAGTCCCAAATTTTCAAAGAGAAACAAGGTGCTGATTGAATGGTTGGGGTAGTTTTTGGTTTTAATTATGGCTTTTTCTAACATATGCTACATGCATAGGTTAAGGGTCATTTAATAACTTGCATTAAATGCAAGATTTCTATTAAAAATATAACTATTTAATGTATTATAAAACCTTAAAAGATTATATTGAAACATTCTCATTTAATGTATTAAGGTTTAGGATTTTAGATTTTATAGTTTAGGGGTTATAGTTTAGGGTTAGGGTATATGGTTTGGGGTTATGATTTTATGATTGAGGTTTTAGGTTTTAGGGTTTATGTTTATGTTGAAGGTTTAGTGTTTAGGTCATGGTTTAAAGTTTGAGGTTTATAGTTATGGTTTAGATTTAGGGTTAAGGTTTATTGGTATGATTTAGGGTTTAGGGTTAGAATCTTTTAGCGTTTTGTAATACAATGAATGATTGTGGGTTTTTCAAATAGAATCTTGCATTTAATGTAAATTATTAAATGACTCTTAACCTATGCATGTATGCGTAAATTAGACAAACCCTTTATTTATTTACCGTACTGAACAATAAAGCTCTCAAACCCTAAAAATAGTAGTTTTTTTAATTAAATTTGTGTTTTTTTATTGATGCTTTGGAAAAGTTTTAATGATAAAATGGTAGAGGACGATGAGACGAATTTATCGATGTTTAGGGTGGTTACAAAAGACGTTGAAGAATAACGTTTTCAGTTGTGGCTAAAAGGGATAAAAATCATCTGCCTCTTTTCGGTGCCCCTTTCTATGCATCGACACTAAAAAATTAAATTCTAAGTCTAAACCCTAAATTCCAAATCCTAAACTCTACACACTATGCCCTAAAAATACACCATACCTTAAATTTCTTAAACCCTAATAACAAACGTTAACCTTAAACTCTAAACCCTAAACCTAATTTTTAATGTGTGAGCATAAATAGGGACACTGAAAAGGGATAGAGATTTTCTATTTGGCTAAAATTGGATGATAACTCTTAATCTTGATTAAAAAAATAATGAGATCGATGGAATAAAAAATTAATTTTATAGTTTTCTAATCGATAGACGTCATCACTAGGGGTGTTCATTTTCGGATATCGGATTCGATCAGATCCAAAAATTCGGATATCCGAAAAATTCGGATCACCTAAATAGCAATCCGTATCCGATCCTAAAACTGGATATCTGAAAAACCGGATATCCGAATTTTTGGATCGAATACTCGGATATCCAAATATCCGAATATTCAAAATTTATGAATTTATTTGATTATTTTTTAATTTAATGGTCCTATACATGAAAATTTTAGGTTTTCGAATATAAAAATTAATAAATTATTGAATATAACAATCTTTGTATCCATGGAAATTTTAATTTTTCATATATAACAAGTAAAAATATCGAATGTAACAAGATTTATACCAATAAAAAAATTTGAATTTTCGGATATCGGATAATCGCATATCCGATTCGAATGTAAAACCACTATTTGTATCTGATCCGAATTATCCGAAAAATAAAAAACGGATCGGATATCCGAAATTTCGGATCGGATTAATGGATAATCAGATCGGATCAACGGATAATCGGATCAGATCATTTTGAACACCCCTAGTCATCACCACTTCAACACTAAACTATCACACTATCAAATTTTTTTGCTCGACAAAAAGAGTAATTTATTATTAGGGTAAATTACACCACATACCACTCAACTACGACACCTGACTTGAAAATGCACCAAACTTTAAAAAAGTTTAAAACTAACACTAAACTTTAATATGTGACTCGAAAATATCATTCCGCTGTTAACTCTTAACATTCCATTAGGCTAAAATGACATCGTTTGGTGCGACTGTTTTGAAGTCTAATAGAAAAAAATGATGTCGTTTTGCTGGAGAAAAAAAGATTAAAATCATGCGATTGGGGGTTTTCAACCTAGGACCTTTAGGAAAAAGAGCTAAGCCTTAACCACTAAATCAACATGATATTATAAAATGTTTTACCACAAATATTATATATCTCAAACTGCTTGAGATTAATTCAAATTGTTTTATGAAATAAATAATACTATAAATAATATTAATGTATAAGTAATATAAAATATATTATTTGTATATATAAATATATATATATAATTAAAAGTGAATTTTTTTCTTCCAAAAAAGTGTATTGTTTTTATTTTTTATATAATATTTATAATATAAAATATATTATCTTGATGTTAAATAATGTGGTAAAGTGGGTTTTAATAATATAATCCCGAAACTAGGTGAATTGCTAGATTTCTAGGTTGAAATCTTTGAGTTTATGGCTTGTTTATGTGGTTTAATGGTTGCTGGTGGTAAAAGGATGTTGAGGTAATGGTTTTAGATGTAAATTGATGTTGTTTAATGGCTAATCTCGCTGGGCATTGGCTGGAGATTGTTTAGAATGATTTTGTTGATGTTTTCGGTTAATTTCGGATATTGTTTGCTTGGTTTTTGTTAGAGAGAATTGTGGAGTTGGGTTGCTGGAGGTTTTGATGCAAGAATGTGCATTAATCATCTGTTTTGCTTTGGTTAGAAGCAGGTGAGATTGTTCTGGTATCTTCGAAAGAGGTTTTGGTTGCTCTGGAGGCTTGATATCCTTTGGCAAGTGGGACGAAGCTTTGTCGGTGAGTGGAAATGATTTTAAAGGCTTTTCAAAGGTTTCAAACGGAAGGTTTGGGCGTTTAGATTAAGCCTAAAATGTTAATCTAAGCTCGGAAGTAAGTATGAAAGATTTTGCTCTCGGTTTATCAGTTTTCCCATTGTTTTGATTGATCATGCTCATGTTTTAGAAATAGATTTGTTACCTACTGTTCATGCATGTTTTGAGCATTGAGATTTGATGAATATGATCCCATGAGAGTTGATTTATGTTTTGAAAGAGTGTATAACTAGTTGAGAAAATGTTATGCATTGTTTATTCTTTTGAGATGGGATGAGACTTGATTTACGTTTATGCATTGAAAACAATAGAGTAACATGGTTTAAAAGTGTATATTGTCAAAGTAATGATACTTAATATTATCGGATATAATTGGTTGACCAATAGGATGAGAAGTGCACTATAATATACAAAATTCGCACGTGAGACAAATTCTTCAGTTACACAATAGGGGTAGATTCTATTGTGTTACGAGTGATAGGGGTAGACTCTATCACTACAAGCAATGGGAGTAGTGTCATCCCGGACGAAGTGAGATAATGGTGAGGGTAGATTTCACCATGAGACTTGATGGGGTTAGATTCCATTCGGGTCACTTTTAATGCCAATATATGATATTACAAGTATCATGGTTTTGATGCATTTGTATAATGAGTTTTGTACATTAGATTTCATTTGGAGATTTGCATTGTGATAAATCCATGAGATTAGTGATACATGTTTTGTAAATTATTATTGGTTTTGCTTTAAAAGTGATTTAAAGCATGAGTTGTATTTGAGCATGATGTAAAGAGATTTGTTTTTAAGAAATGATTTTAAAATGCATTGTTGTTGGTTTTAAATCGAGCGACCCTCACTAGGAATTTATGTTTACGCTATCTTTTTTCCAACAATGCGGAGAAATAGCTATTTCGGAGCAGTAGGAAGGCAAGAGGAGATCCAAGAGACGTTTCATAGCTCAAGTATAATTTTACATTTACTAAATAGTAATAAGTGGCAATGGGAGGATGCCTTAATATTTTGGGAGGTTGTGTTTTGAAACTCCATGGTTTGTGGCATGTTTTAGTTATCTATTTGGACTTGTAATTGGCATTTACTTTCTGGTATTTGGTTTAGTTTGTGTTTTGGTGTTCAAATGGTCATTTTGCGTAGGAAGCATGCCTAGAGTTTGATAATCATGATGAGTTGATGTTGGAAGCATGCTTTGGTGTTTATTGCCTTTGGATATATGTTCTAAGTGGTTGATTATGTCTTGGTAATATGCTGGGATGGTTTCAGATGAGTTTAAGCATGAAAAACTAGCATTTTTGGGCATTGCAGGCCCAAGTGTATCGATACAGGTATGTGTATTTTTGGACCCCATATCGATACGATTGAAGGTGTATCGATACGCCCACTTGGTTAAAATGGTTCTAGAAAATATCAAATCGATACGCTATCGGGACCGTATCGGTACGCCCCCGTGTATCGATACACTATGGGTCCGTATCGATACGCCTGGTAGGTAAGTTGGTTATTTAGGTTGTTAAATGTTTCTGATTTCTTCTATTTTGGTCACTGAATGTTATTCAATTAATTGAATACGTTCGAATAGTCGGTTTGAGCTGAAATTTGACACGAGAGCATGAAACCTGTTAAGTTAAATATTGGTAACCTCAATTTCACAATTAGTCTCTGTATTTTGTCAAATTTGCAATTTGGTCCCTAATTACTAATTAGTGTAATCGGAAGTCGATTCGACGCCCGTTTGAGTTGAGATTTCACCTAATGCATGTACGATCACCTTAGGAAATAATAAGAGCATCTATACAAGATAAAAAGAAAAAATAGGGTTGTTTATTGAGAAAAAATGGGGTACCCATTGCCTTAATACTATTAGTATAAAGAGATTTTTGTCTTAAAACTTGAGCATCTTGGATTCCTGCTTCACGTTGGCTTATTTGTTTTATTGTTGTTTTCTCATGCTATATATTTTAAATTGTTATTTTTGAAAATGGAACCGAAATGAGAGCTTAGAAGACTAGTAATGTTGTGAGAAAGTATGCCGATAAGAATGATATTTGATCTTGAGTTGATTTGATCCTCGATCGAGAGTTGTTAGAAGTGACCCCCGAACTTGAGTGACTTAGTCCTCGTTCGCGAGATTATAGATGGTGTTGGGTCGGGCAGCATATTTAAATTGGGAAATGAGGTTCAATTGTGAGAATGAGCTAGCATACACCACAAACTGGCTACCGAGGAACGCAAATGATGTGAGAGTTGCGACCTGGATTGGTTAAGACAGTGTGTAAGATAAGAATGTGATTGTGGGAATGTTTGCTCGGTAGTTCTTTTCCCATAGCCTAAGTCCGATAATTAACGATAATGGTGTTGCTTTAGTTTAGTATTTATGACGAGTAGATGACGAATGTCCCAATGGCATTTGAGATTACGAAGAGACAACTATTCTGAGAATACTTGGGTTTAAGTTTATCAAGAGTGCTAGCAATTTCGTGTGCAATGATGCGTCGAAGTGAATCTTGACTGAAAATCAAGATGTGAAGTAGTCTTTGTATCGAAACTTTTCTTAGAGATGGATATGTGCAAATTTTGGCGAAGATGTATGAGGTACTCTGGGGATGCAAATTTGATTACGGGTGATTGGTCCGAGAATATTGTTGGTAAGTGTGAATTGTTACTCATGCACAATACAAACTACTTATATATATATATATATTTAAATATGTCATTACATGCATGTATTTGGGCATGAAATTAGAAATTTTGCATACATATGCATAGGCATCTATTAGGGCATGTAGTTGGGCATATATGCATATGTTCACACTTACTAATGATTTCTCAGAGATAGATGAAGATGAGATGTATGTAGCATTTACAAAAGGATTCGTTAAGATCATGAAGGGTAAAGAAGCTTCTTAAGGTGGTTCATGGAGGTTGGTGGTTGTAGTACAAGGTCTTTTCTAGGATTAGTTGCTACTAATGAAGTTCTTTGAGGAATTTTTCGTAGGTGGACACACCGTTGGCGAAGTTACAACAGTAGAGATGCTTTGATAGTGCAAGGTCATGTGTTTGCGGTTGATTTGATGGAGTTGTCTTTCTATGGTTTTGATGTTATCTTGGGTATGGATTGGTTGACGGAACATAAAGCTGTGGTTGATTTTAAATCTAAGTGAGTTTCGTTGAAACTTGCCAATAATTATAAAGTCGTAGTGGTGGGAGAGAATGTGAAGTTCTTATCTAATGTTGTTTCGGCTTTGAAAGAACAAAAGTTGTTGGAGGTTGAGTGTCAAGCGTACTTGGCATATGTTATGAATCTGAATATGAAGGAGGCACGACCTCGGGATATTCACACCGTTTGTGATTTTCCGGGGGTGTTTCTAGAAGAGTTGCTTGGTTTGCCGCCGGATAGGGAATTAGAGTTTTGTATTGAGATGTATGCAGATACGACACTCGTGTCTATTGCTCCGTATCACATGGCGCCTAAAGAGTTGAAGGAGTTGAAGATGCAACTTTAGGAGTTGTCTGATCATGGTTTCATTCGTCCTAGTGTTTTGCCTTGGGGAGCACCTGTGTTGTTTGTGAAGAAGAAGGTTGGCACAATGAGAATGTGTATTGATTATCCATAACTGAACAAGTTGACATTTAAGAACAAGTATCATTTTACCGTAGATTGACGATCTTTTTGATCAATTTCGTGGTGCAACGGTGTTTTCTAAGATTGATTTGAGATCATGATACTATCAATTGAAGGTGAAGAATAGAGATGTGCCAAAGACAACTTTTCAGACTCGTTACGGGCATTATGAGTTTTTGGTGATGCTGTTTGGGTTGACAAATGCGCCTGTAGCTTTCATGGATATGATGAATCGGGTGTTCCATGAATTCTTGGATCAATTCGTGGTAGTGTTTATTGATGATATCTTTGTGTATTCTCGTACGGAGGAGGATCATGATAAGAATTTGAGGATTGTTTTGCAAGTCTTGTTGGATAATCAACTTTATGCTAAGTTGAGTAAGTGAGTTTTGGATTAAGGAAGTGGTTTTCCTTGGTGATGTTGTATCGGCCGAAGGAATTCGTGTAGATCCACAGAAGGTTGAAGCGATTGGGAATTGGAAACAACCTAAGTCGGTGATAGAGGTTCGTAGGTTCTTAGGTTTGGCAAGGTATTGTCGTCGTTTTGTGGATAGTTTTCAAAGGTTGCTTCTTCTTTGACGAAGTTGTTGCAAAAAGATGTTCGTTTTGAATGGACAAAAGCTAGACAACAAGCTTTTGAGAAGTTGGAGGAAGCTGTGACGCAAGCGCCCATCTTGATTCAACCTTAGCCAAGAAAAGAGTTTGTGATCTATAGCGATGCATCTTATGTTGGATTAGGATATGTGTTGATGCAGGATGGTAGAGTTGTGGCTTATGCGTCTAGACAGTTGAAGGTGCACGAGAGCAGTTACCCTACTTATGATATAGAATTGGTCGCGATGGTGTTTGCGCTAAAGATTTGGAGGTATTACCCTACTTATCATAAGAGTTTAAAGTATTTGATGTCGCGAAAGGAGTTGAATCTTAGGCAACGAAGATGGTTGGAGCTGCTTAAGGATTACGATTTGACGATAGAGTATAACCATGGGAAGGCCAATAATGTGGCTGATTCTTTGAGTAGAAAGAGGGTTGTAGAGTTGAGAGTGATGTTTGCTCGATTGGATGTGTTGCGAGATGGCGAGTTAGTTGTTGAGTTGCAATTTCAACCTTCTTTGGTGCAGATGATTAAAGAGAATCAATTGTTGGATGATTTGTTGGTACCTCATGTCCAGGAGATAGCGGATGGTAATCCAACGGACTTTTGTTTTAATGATGATGGAGTTTTATGTTTTAAGAGTCGAGTAATTGTACCGGAGGATGATGAGTTAAGGCGCACTATTTTGACTGAAGCGCACAGTAGCCCTTTTGCTATGCACCTTGGTAGTACTAAGATGTATCATGGGTTGAAGGAAGAGTACTACTGGGTTGGTTTAAAGAAAGACGTGGCCGAGTTTGTTGGCAAGTGCATGGTGTGTCAGCAAGTTAAAGCTGGGCATCAATTTCCTTCTGGGTTGTTGCAACCGTTGAGGGTACCATAATGGAAATGGGAGAGGATTACCATAGATTTTGTGTCAGGGTTGCCTTTGACACCGTCAAAGAAAAATTCTATTTGGGTGATAGTTGATCGTTTTACGAAGTGCGCGCATTTCCTGCCAGTGTATACTACGTATACGTTGGATAAGTTGGCGGATTTGTACATCTCAGAGATTGTGTGCTTGCACGGAGTGCCTAAGTCTATAGTATCAGATAGGGATTCACATTTTACGGTAAGGTTTTGGGAGTGTTTGCATTAGGCTTTGGGTACAAGGTTGAACTTCAGCACTTCGTATCATCGTCAGACGGATGGTCAATCTGAGCGTGTTATTCAAGTATTGGAAGATATGTGAAGATGTTGCATCATTGATTTTCAAGGATCTTGGGAGAAGCTCTTACCTTTGGTAGAGTTTTCTTATAATAACAATTATCAAGTGAGCATCCAAATGGCTTCTTATGAAGCTTTGTATGGTAAGAGGTGTTGTACGCCTTTAAGTTGGGCGGAGGTAGGCGAGAAATATGTTTCTTCGCCTCACATGTTAAAGGAGATCAATGAAAAGGTAAAGCTTATTAGTGAAAGGTTGAAAGCGGCTTCAGATCGGCAAAAGTCTTATGCGGATTTGAAGCGTAGAGAAATTGAGTATGCGGTTGGTGATAAAGTGTTTTTGAAAGTTTTGCCTTGGAAAAAGGTGATGAGATTTGGCCGGAAGGTCAAGCTAAGTCCGAGGTATATTGGACCTTATGAGGTTTTGGAGCGAGTTGGTCTGTATCTTATATATTAAGGTTACCGCCTGAGTTAGAAAAGATACATGATGTTTTCCACGTATCCATGCTTCGAAAGTATAAATCGAATATGTCGCATGTTATGCATGTGGAGGAGATTGAATTGAATCTGGATTTATCTTATGAAGAGGAATCAGTTGAGATCTTAGCTTTGGATAGTAAAGTTCTTTGTGGTAAGACCATTGAATTGGTTAAGGTGTTGTGGCGACATCGAAGTGTTGAGAAAGCCACGTGGGAAGGGAAGGAAGACATGAAGAAGCAATTCCTTTATCTTTTTCCACCATATAAATTTCGAGGATGAAATTTCTTAAAAGGGGGAGAGTTGTAACACCCCGATTTAGGGCTTGGGAGTTAGCCGGGTTTGGCTGGAGTGTTCGGGCGAGCCGATCTAGACTAGTTTCAGGAATAAATTGAGTTAAAATGTTTTTGAGCGAAATAAAATTGGGGAAATATTCTAAAATCGTAAAATAGTGTTTTTGAAGGTTTTGGAGAGTTCAATTTGATAAAATTGGACCGATTTAATTGACATTTTGAAAATGGTGACTAAACCGTAAAGATTGTAAAATGTGTTTTAATGACTAAATTGAAAGGATTCAAGGCTTAGAATATTTAGGGAGCTATTACACCAAGGTGTTATCAGTCTTTTCCCTTATTTTGGTTATTTTTAAATATTTAATAAAAATGTTTATTAAATGGTTTTGATAAAAAGGATTTTAAAAAGGCCAAACATTTTCTTACGTAACTTCTCATTTTCTCTTTTCTTGCTTTAATTGTGTTTTAATGGAGTTAAATTGATGAAATTGGTTGGGTTTCGTTTTGGATTGTATTTTTTGGGTTTTAGATTGATTTTAATCAAGATCTTGATGTTAAATAATGTGGTAAAGTCGGTTTTAATAATAGAATCCCAAAACTAGGTGAATTACTAGATTTCTAGGTTGAAATCTTTGAGTTTATGGCTTGTTTATGTGGTTTAATTGTTGCTTCTGGTAAAAGGATGTTGAGGTGATGTTTTTAGATGTAAATTGATGTTGTTTAATGACTAGTCTCGCTGGGCATTGGCTGGATATTGTTTAGAATGATTTCGCCGATGTTTTCGGTTAATTTCGGATGTTGTTTGCTTGGTTTTTGTTAGAGAGAATTGTGGAGTTGGGTTGCTGGAGCTTTTGATGCAATAATGTGCATTAATCATCTATTTTTCTTTGGTTAGAAGCAGGGGAGTTTGATCCCGTATCTTCGGAAGAGGTTTTTGTTGCTTCAGAGGCTTGATATCGCTTTCGCAAGTGGAGTGAAGCTTTGTCAGTGAGTGGAAATAATTTTAAAGGCTTTTGAAAGGTTTGAAAGCATGGTTTGGGAATTTAGATTAAGCCTAAAATGCTAATCCAAGCTTAGAAGTAAGTATGAAACATTTTGCTCTCGGTTTATCGATTTTCCCATTATTTTGATTGATCATGCTCGTGTTTTAGAAAGAGATTTGTTACCTACTGTTTATGCATGTTTTGAGCATTGAGATTTGATGAATATGATCCCATGAGAGTTGATTTATGATTTTTTTTATCAGCAAACTGTATGATTTTATTCAATAGGAAGAAAAAACATACAACACGACGAGCCATACGCCTCGTTAAAAAGCTCCCTAGTGGAGGAAAAGAGTACGATATGACTTGTCTAAAACACAACACAACATCCCTCGACACTTATCATAGACAAGCCACGAACAATGTCACACGATCGACACCCTCCTTGGCCAAAACATCAGCGAAGCCATTAGCCTCCCTAGGCACATAACAAAACTGTAACTCATATACAACATGACGCGCTTGATCTATCGCCGTGAACACATCCCACAGCCGCCATGGCCTCTTTGCCGATCGTGTAGCCCAACTCAAAGCCACCTGTGAATCCGACTCGATTATCACACAATGATGTCGCCAACTACCCTCCACCACCAAACTCAATGCGAATGCTATAGCCCGAATTTCAGCCTCATTGGAGTCCATCACCCCCAATGGCCCCGAAAATAGCCCCAATATCCGACTCTCCCCGTCCCGCATCACTCCCCCAAATCCTGCAGGCCCCGGCTTACCCCTCGCCGCACTGTCCATGTTGAATTTCAAAACTCCATAACCGGTGGCTGCCAAAACACCCCACGCCTCACCTTCTTCACGGTCGCACTAATCACAAGAGTAGACGGACATGTCCACCAAATTGTCTCGGGCATTAACTCCCCCTCCACACCCACTTTAATCCAATAAAACGATCTCAGCTTCACTAAGAAGCATAGCTCTTCCATCGACATGCACTTGCCACGTAATATCCGCTCATTTCTAGCCAACCATAGTGACCATAACAAGGCACTAACGCTGGCCACCCACCATCGTTTCATGCTACCAGAAAAAGGGTAATGTAAATGTTCGACAAAAAAAATCAGCAAAACTGTCCGGGAAAGGTGTCGATATATTCCACCAATTGCGCAACCACACCAAAAACTTCAGCACACTCGGACACTCATAAAAAAGATGTGCTATCGATTCTTCCGACGACGCGCACCACGAACATCGACTCTGTTCTGCACTCAATGACAGCTCACGATGTCGCAAAAAATCCGCTGTTGGCAATCTCCGTAACCATATGAACCAAAGAAATGCCTGAACCTTTGGTGGAACCAATACTTGCCAAGCGAAACATTCACCCAAGTCATCATCGCCAAACTTATCCATCATCAACAATTTGGATAAAGCCTTCACCGAGAAAGTACCATGCTCATACGGTTGCCAAATAAGCGTATCCTGTCGAGCCTCCCATAACCGTACCACCCTCACCAACTCTTATAACCCATGCAAACGGTCCAGCTCAAAACCACGCAAGTGTCTGCGAAAAAACACTGCCCACTGCCAATGCTCAAACGTCCCCCCCACTGCGTAATCATATACCCACGCCAACTTATTTATAGACAACATGAACAATCGCAGAAACATGTCTTTTAGAGGCTGTTGCGCTATCCATGGGTCGAACCAAAATAAAACCATCTTCCCGTTCCCAATTTTCCACTGAAAACCTGCCATTCCCACATGTCTATCGATGCTAGCGTCACAAGAATTTAGCACAATCTGTTTCCACACCCCCGACATTGCCGATAATTTCTCCGTATTGAAACGCCACCATTGCATATGTTCCCCATACTTAGCGTGATCAATCTACGCCACAACGAGTCATGATCCTTCGCATAACGCCACACCCATTTGGATAGCAACGCCTTATTTTTCACCCTCAAATCTGCCACACCCAAACCCTCCAAATGTCGTGGCCGACACACAAATTCCCAACCCACCCTACTCATCTTACGTTCGAGACCAACACCCCCCCCCCACAAAAATGCACGTCTAATCTTGTCCAATTGTGCTATAACCCCCTTGGGAACCATAAACAACCCCATATAAAAAATAGGAAGTGCTGAAAGTACAGAGTTTACCAATGTTACGCGTGCAGCAAAAGACAGTGATGTGCGCTTCCATCCGGCTAACTTGCGCCGAAAGTTAGCTATGACAGGCTCCCAAACCGATAAAGTCCGCGGATTAGCCCCTAAAGGAAATCCTAGGTATCTAAACGGCAACACCCCCTGCTTGCATCCCAACATCTCGGCCACCGAATTAACCAAACCATCATCCACCCCAATTGCATACAACGAACTTTTGGCGAAATTAATCCGCAAGCCCGAACACGCCTGAAAACAATGCAAAATTATTTTGATGTTCCGTGCCACTTTGACCGATGCCTCAAAGAACAATATGGTGTTGTCGGCGAACTGTAAATGAGTTAAAGATACCCCTGACACTACCTCCACCCCACGCACCAAACCAGCCGACTCAACATTACCCAACATCAAGTGCAGTGCTTCAGCAACTATGACAAATAACAATGGCGAGAGCGGGCAGCCTTGGCGTAATCCACGCCCCATCCGAAACTCCTTAGTCGTGCTGCCATTTACCAAAACCGATAATCGAGCTAAACTGATACACTCCTTAACCCACGCTCTCCACCTACTGCAAAATCCCATTCGATCCAATACCGAGTCAAGGAAATTCCAGCTTACACAATCGTAAGCTTTAGCGAAATCAAGCTTCAAAATAAATCCCCCTCCACCTCTCTTCCGCAGCGAATGAATTACTTATGTTGCCAATAAAACCCCATCTACTAGCTGACGGCCTTTTACAAACGCGGATTGCGAATCACTAATTAAACCTCCAGTACACTCTGAAGCCTATTCGCTAAGCACTTAGCCAACACTTTATACATGGAATTCACTAAACATATGGGGCGGTACTCTCCTAAACATTGAGGCGATTCCACTTTTGGTAACAACACTATGAAAGCTCAATTTGCACCCTTCGGCAACACCCCATTTGCGTGAAACTGCTCAAAAAAATTCAGCACATCGAGTCGCACCACCTCCCATCCTTTTTTATAAAAATCCAACGTGAACCCATCCGGACCTGGCGCCTTAGAACCATCACATTCCCATAATATTTTTTTAATCTCATCCATCGTGAAAGGTTGTACCAATTGTTGTCTATCCGTTTCATTTACTCTTCGAAAAATTCCATCAAATTGCCACTCACCCGCCCGCTTGTCACCAGCAAAATGCTTGATGAATTCCGCCACCACAAAGTTTCGGATAAACATAGGCTCAGTAGTCCACTCACCCGCAATCATCAGCCCCAGAATGTGATTTCTAGCTGTTCTTAACTTTGCCGCCCTATGAAAATATGCCGTATTACGGTCACCCAATCGTAACCATGTAGCTCTTGATTTTTGCCGCCACATCGATTCTTTATTTCTCATTGCACGCCATAACGCGCTCATCCACCTATGCCTCGCAGACTCTACTTCTTCGCTCGCTCCCCCCTCAACCATATCCTCGTCTGCTCTATCTAATTGTTGTTGCATATCCGCAATGAGTTGATTCACATCGCCAAAGCTGTCCTTATTCCACCGTTTCAAAAACATCTTCAAATGTCTCAACTTAACTACAATATTTTCATTTCCCACGCCCAAACTGGTCAGCCGACACCATTCTTTTAAAATCTGCCTAATGTTTGATCGCCCATCCATCCAACAGTTGAAAAATCTGAATGGGCGTGGTCCCCAATCACATTTGAACAACAACGGTGTGTGGTCCGAAACTCCCCTCTTCAACGCTTCATGTTGTATTGATTTAAATGCATCTAGCCAAGCTGAAGAAATTAAGTACTGATCAATCCGACTACACCTATTGCCATATCCGAACCAAGTGAATCTTTTGCCCACTAACGGAAAATCAATCAATCTCGTGGCATGTACGAACTCCCCAAAAGCTTCCATTTCTGCATTCCTATCCGAGACCCCTATGCGATCCGACTCATGTAATATGGCGTTGAAATCGCCTGCTACACACCATGGCCCCTCGAAACCATTCATCTGAGTTAATATAGAATCCCATACTAATTTTTGCCCAGTTATATCCGTAGGAGCATATATCACTACAATGCAGCACATCATATCTTCTTGCTGCCAACGGCCCTTAAGTATAATATAATTACGATTAACATCAATATTATACAAATTAAACTTGTTACCTTCCCATATAATCAAGATGCCCCCGGATGCTCCCATCGAAGGCGATACTGCCATCTCAAAACTGTCCGAGTACCACAAGTTAGACACCCACATCGACGACACTTCCTGTAATTTTGTCTCTTGCAAGAACACCATATCAACCTGAAATTTCCGCATCACTTCACCAACACCTCGTCGTTTCGCGCCACCGCCCAAACCCCGTACATTCCATGATAATAAACGCATTAATCACAATCCACGATTTTCCCCGGCGATGATCCGAGAAATATCCTTAATAATGTCTTCCTCCCTCCCACTCGATTTCACTCCAATTAATGACCCCAATTTTACCGTTGCCGCTGCCTCACACTCAATATCACGGGAACGTTGCGAACCATTATCCTGCCCCTCAACCCCCACTATTTTTGATGTAAACCGTGAACGGCGCTCGCCCAAAATAGGCCGTTTCTTTACTCTAACTTCACGGCTAGCCTCTTGTAGATGCTTGTTATCGGTTATTCTCCTAATCTTGCAAAAAGCATGTCCGGTCTTAATTACTTCCGTCGCGCCTAACCCAGCTTTGGATTCACTCGAATGTATGATAGGAAGGGAATTTACCTCATTTAATTTGGAACCGATCCAATCCCCTGACCCCACCTCCTCAGAAATTTTTGAATTTGCAATACCTGCTATGGATAGACTTTCACATTGTTGAAACTCCTCAACAACCTCTAGAGTCCTACCGCTGCCCACCTGCTCAAATGTATGATTATCCCCTCTCACCGGATCTGCCGGTTGTCCCTCCGACTATCGTATCTCCGCCTGGGAACCATGTTGCTCCGGTGACCGGTCCTCAACTTGGACCTCAACATTTGCAACGGCAATATGATCCCATGTCCCCTCCTGAAATTCCATCCCTTGCGGATCCAACCAAGCCTCGTTCATCACCCAAAGCACTCGATCATTCCCTTGGGAATTTTGTGTCACTGGTTGCATCCCTTCCAGCCCGTGAATGGCAGCATTCAAGTTCTCTACTCGCTCGTCTCCGCCCATGTCCGAACCCTGTTCCAAATTGTTCTCCGTTGTCCTCCATTCACAACAATCGCACTCAACTTCTGGACCCTTTCCTTCCATCTCTAAAACACGTACCCAATATTCGACATTGTCAACCTTAACACGAATTCTTTCCTCAATCCGATTAAATGTCGTTGTCTCTACCATGATTCTGCCGCAATCAAATGATGTAGGCGTTTCCGTATCGTCATCTAAACAAATCAATGATCCCCACAGATTGGCTATGTTTGTGAAGGTTTGTTTATGCCAAAGGTGTATCGGCAACCCCACTATCGACAACCACACCTTCCTGGATTCTACCTTAATCGAAGGCGACCAAGCCTCAACCCTATCAAAGCATTCCCTAACACGATCCATCTTCAACACCCTATCGCGTACAATTGCCGACGTGCACATCAACAGCATCATGTGGTCGGATAATCGCACAATGGAAAATCCATCTTGTTTTGCTACCTCTAGTCGCTCTGCTAGAGTTTTAATACTACATGGATTCAAACACCATCCCACCGCACACCATTGTAGCACCGCCCATTTATCATCATCTACAATGCCTTTTACTTCCCTATACTTGGCGTTGCCCACCTCCCCGATCGGCGCCGCTGAGGAACGCTCATTGTTTCTACTCGCCACCGGCTCCTCCCTGGATCCCCGACTCGCCACTCCTTCTCCTTTTCCGTGGGACATTGTTGTTCTACCCTTCCAAGCCAACAAGACTCTCATGCGAGCACCGTAAATCCATTTCCCATCCAATCTCTCGATCACACAATCGGCATCCTCTTTCGATGCCATACGAACAAAACCAAATCTCTGTCCGTCACGTGCCAATCGATTTGGGATGAACGCGTCTTTGACGACTCCATGCCTATCGAACACTTGCCACAAGCCCTTCCAGTGAATTGTATTCAACAATCCCCCCACGTACAACGTCCACACCCGTTGCACACTCGGATCACTCTTTCCTCGCTCACCTTTGACGCTGTATTGTTTGGCGGCTTGTTCCCTTGCGAGGCGCTCCCACAAACCTACCATTTTCAGGGGTTAGTTGATTTATGATTTGAAAGAGTTTATAACTTGATTAGAAAATGATATGCAATATTTATGCTTTTGAGATGGGATGAGACTTGATTTACGTTTATGCATTGAAAACAGTAGGGTAACATGGTTTAAAAGTGTATATTGTCAAAGTAATAAGACTTAATATTATCGGATATAATTGGTTAACCAATAGGATGATAAGTGCACTATAATATACAAAATTCGTACGTGAGACAAATTCTTCGGTTACACAATAGGGGTAGATTCTATTGTGTTGCGAGTGATAGGGGTAGATTCTATCACCACGAGCAATGGGGGTAGTGCCATCCCGGCTGAAGTGAAATAATGGTGAGGGTAGATTTCACCATGAGACTTGATGGGGGTAGATTCCATCAACGTGTCCGTATATCCGAGCATTTATGGATATGGGTAGTTCTATCCAAGGATGGGGGTAGATTCCATCCGGGTCACTTTTAATGCCAATATATGAGATTAAATGTATCATGGTTTTGATGGATTTGTATAATGTGTTTTGTACATGAGATTTCATTTGGAGATTTGCATTGTGGTAAATGCATGAGATTGGTGATACTTGTTTTGTAAATTATTATTGGTTTTGCTTTGAAAGTGTTTTAAAGCATGAGTTGTATTTGAGCATGATGTAAAGAGATTTGTTTCTAAGAAATGGTTTTAAAATGCATTGTTGTTGGTTTTAAATCGAGTGACCCTCACTAGGCATTTATGCTTACGCTATCTTTTCCCAACAATGCAGAGAAATAGCTATTTTGGGGCAGCAAGAAGGCAAGAGGAGATCAAAGAGACGTTTCATAGCTCAAGTATTATTTTACATTTACTAAATAGTAATAAATGGCACTGGGGGATGCCTTAATGTTTTGGGAGGTTGTGTTTTAAAACTCCCTGGTTTGTGGCAAGTTTTAGTTGTCTATTTGGACTTGTAATTGGCCTTTACTTTCTGGTATTTGGTTTGGTTTGTGTTTTGGTGTTCAAATGGTCATTTTGTGTAGAAAGCATGCCTATAGTTTGATAATCATGATGAGTTGATGTTGGAAGCATGCTTTGGTGTTTATTGCCTTTGGATATATGTTCTAAGTGGTTGATTATGTCTTGGTAAATTCTACTATGTGTTTTGAATGATTTCTATAGTGCATGTTTACCATGAATATCCTTGTGTTATGCATATGATTGCTTTAATTAATCCCATGTTGGTTATGGTTGTGACCATGAGAACACGAGGTAAGTGTTGGTTTTGTGGGTTATTGACAATGTGAAATTTTATTACCGGACATAGTTGATCGACCAATAGGATGAGAGTGCACTCGGGGTAAAAGTCGTGCGTGGCCTTAGTGATGTTAGATTCCACTAAGGAGGAGTATGGTGATGTGAGATTCCACCGGAAGCTATGTTTTACTAGACGAGTGAGTTCGGTGATGTGAGATTCCACCGAAAGTGTCTAGTGGTTTTGAGAACTATTCACATATCCGAGTAAAAGTGTTAAATGTTAAAATACCCATGGCGCTCTAAATTCTCATGTTAAGCAAGTTATATTGTTCATTTCCACTTATGCTTATGCATGTAGTTGGTTACGTTGTATGTATGATGAGAATGAGCATGAGGTAAGCCTGTGGCTTGTGGATGCATTCGGTAAATGCACGAGATGTTAAATGCATGGTTGTTGTGTGTTCAAGCATGTGGGAAATGATTTGGAAATGGTTTTTGGTTTCAAGCAAACTATGGTTTTAAAACTGCATTGTTATAGCTTTTGTTTTGAGCACCGCTCACTAAGCATTCTTGCTTACGCTCCACTTTCCAACAATCTAGTTCCGTAGTGTTTCAATGCAGCCAAGGGGACAAGGGAGTGACCAAGGAGGTCATTTTTGCTAAAGTATGGTTTTCGGCGTAATAACTAGTATATAGCAATGGGATAGGGTCTTTTGTTTTGGAGATGTTGCTAGAACACCTTGTTGTTTGGGATATGTTGATATGCCTATATAGACTTGTAAAGGCTCTTATTATGTTGAAGCATGACTTGTTGTGAGTTTTGGTTGTTTGTTGGATTTTTTGCAAAGTATGACTTTTCTTGTGAATCTTGTTATGTTAATTTTTGCCATGATGTGTTTCTAGCATGTCTTGATGAGTATTATTGGTTTTCTTGAGTTTTTTGAGTGTTGTATGTTGTTGGGATGCCTTTCGGTGGTTTCAACTTGGCTTAAACCAGCAAATTCAGTCATCTAAGCCTTCCGTTTCGATACGGTCGAGGTTGTATCGAAACGGGGGACCTGAAAAGGCCTTGGCGTATCGATACGGGTTGGGCGCGCATCGGTACGTTTTGCCACTGGAATTTGCAATTTCGAAACGTTTCAAAGGTGTTTCGATACGGGCTAACGTTCCAAAACCCATGAGACAGTTTTGATACACCCGTATTGGTACGGTCTCTAAGCGTATCGGAACGACCTCTTAAGGTTGACTTGGGATTTTTTACCGTTGAAAGAGTATCGGAACGACCTCTTAAGGTTGCCACTGGATTTTTTACTTTGGTTACTGTTCAATTAGTGGTGGTTGTAGGAAATTACTCCTTCCATGTTTAGTTTA
This sequence comes from Hibiscus trionum, assembly GCA_030270665.1. Classification (NCBI taxonomy): domain Eukaryota; kingdom Viridiplantae; phylum Streptophyta; class Magnoliopsida; order Malvales; family Malvaceae; genus Hibiscus; species Hibiscus trionum. The sequence goes on from BSYR01000050.1 coordinate 4,505,596, forward strand.
ATTAGTGGTGGTTGTAGGAAATTGAATTGTTTAGTTAGTGGAAAATACTGTCAAGTTGCAATAACTGTAGAAAATACTGTTTAATTGATTTGCTTTGTTTAATTAACTGTCAAAATATTTTTGTTGATTTGTTCAATTAACTGTTTAAATGCTTTGGTTGGTTTGTTTAATGGATTTGTTTAATTGACTATCAAATTGCTGTTTTGGTTTAATTTGGTTTAACTATTTAATTGATTTTGTTTAATTAACTGATTTGCTATTTTGGTTAAAGAGAATTAATGATTTGTTGTTTTGGTTTAATTTGGTTTAACTGTTTTGTTGTTTTGGTTTAATTTGGTTGATATTATAAGTATATTTTTGGATATTTGTGTAGGTAAAATGGCATGGCTAGAGCAGTATGTAGTAATACATTTTGGGGGTAGATTTAGTCATTTTCCTAAGTTTGATTATGTGGGGGCAAAGAAGTAGAAAAAAAGATCGACCCTGACTACATATGTTACCCCACTATTGTTGCTTTCATTCAGGAGGTAAGAATTCCCAAACATAACATTGAATATTTAGCATATTTAAAACCAGATTTTAGTTTGGATGGAGGTTTGATGGTCTTAGGTAGTGAAAATATCACTTATTTGAATTTGATTAACCATTTGTCAAGAGAAGGAAGCATACACATATATGTTGTTGGATATTTTAGTAAATTTGCTTGTATTGATGAAGATGGGACTGCTGTTGGAGAAAATGATGCTAATGGGGAAATGCTGGGAGAAAATGATGGCAATAATGCTATCGGGCCTGCTGCTAATGGGCCTGCCACAAATAAAAATGATGCCAATGATGATGTCCGACTTGAAGGAGTATAAAAGGATGTTTTAGGGTTGGGAGATAGTGATAGCAGCTTCTGTGAAGATGGTAAAGAAAGTGATGATAGTGATTCTGAAGATTTGAGGGATGAAGGATGGCTTACTGATGAAGATGATGAGGAGATAAGTACGATTTTTGAGAACACGGAAAGATTTAAAGAGAAAAGTTTGGAGGATGAGCAACAAGGGGCAGAAACTAGGAGCACTGGCACTGGTTCTCAAGAGAAAGGGGCAACCACTATAGCAAATGAAAGTAGTGACATTGACATTGATTACATTGAATCAGATGACCCAGGCAGCTATGAAACTGATTCTTAAGAGGAGATTTGTGTTAAGAAAGGTAAGAAAAAATTCTTCCATGAAACTAGTGAGGTTCCTAGGATTGAGTTGGGTTTGATATTTGAGAGCTCGACACAATTTAAGGAAGCTTTGGGTGCTTATGTTGTTACAAATAGATTCGATTATAGGTATTTGAAAAATGATCCTGATAGGACTCGAGCAAAATGCAAGGGGGTCGGGTGTCCTTTTCTGATATATGCATCTCTGGGAAAAAAAGATGGGGTTTATAGGGTTAGAACATTTGTGAACAAACATTCATGTTCTGTAACCTTTAAAAACAAAAATGCTAATTACAAGTTTATTGGGAAACATTTCTGGAGTAAACTTAGGATTTTGCCTAACTTGAAATTGAGGGACATGATGATGCTTGCTAAGGAGGAGGTTAAAGTGGAATTGAACAAAAATGTGTGCCACAGAGCTAGAATTTGGGCTACTGAAAAAAAATTAAGAGTAGATTGCATGAGGAGTTTAATAAATTGTTTGATTATGTGTTTACATTGAGGGAAGCAGATCCAAATGGTACATTTGTAAGAAAAACATCAGAAGGTACTTGTCATTTTTTTCTTGTTATAAGGGATTTTCTTGCCGATACAACCAAATCATTTTGTAAGAAAAACATCAGAAGGTACTTGTCATTTTTAATATATCTAACGTAGTTAAATAGATATTTTGTTTAAAATAAGGAGCCCTCAAAGCAAGGTGTTTGCCGTTTTTATCTTACGAGAAAGACCATCTCGTCCTGGTTACATTCCATACAAAAAAGCTATTCACTCTTTAACCCTACTTTAAATTATAAAATTAAACTTTAAACTTATATTTTAATATAGAGAGATATATATAAGGGCACTGAAAAGTGACAGAGAATTTCTATTCATTATTTATTATCATGCACTGAAAAAATTATAATTTTTTTAAATTTTAACACCTCAAATTAATTTTTTTGATTCCACCTCCGATCGAATCTCCATAAAATTTACATCTTCAGCAACGCGATACATATATTCAACAAGATTTAATCCATCTCTAATACAGTCAGAATCATCTATCGGTCTCCTCGTAACTTGATACTGCCATCAGTTAAACAAGACTTATTGGTGTAATGATAACAAAAAAATTTACACAATCTTTTATAATAAAATAAAACAAAATTTACACTATTGATTATATGATATGGTCCCAAAAATTATAATAATAACTCACAGATCATGATAATAGATCAATTGAGACAAAGTTTTCTGTGAGTTGGGAAGGCAACATGGCAGGGACTGTATTTTATTTCCTGGGAACTTGATTCAAATACAAGTTTGATATACGCTGAACAAAATTTGATTTTAATTTAGGTATATTTGATTTTAATTATTACGATAAACTACTCAAATGACCATTTAATTAGACAGAAAGGCACATAGAATAACAAAGGCAAAGAAGGTTGGTGAAGGGTACAACGGTAATCCAATAGATTAAAAGGCAAATGCATCTTTGGGTAATGAATTGATGATGTATTCAACTCCCACTTCAAAAAAATTTAGAATTATATTAAAATTTATAGAGTAAATTACACAAATCGTCACAGAACTTTTTTCTGACTTATTTTTGTCACTTAACTTTTAAAACAATAATTTACTTATTGCACTTTAAACATTGAACTTTCTTTGTCACTCTACCGTAAATAGTTAACGATGTTATGGCATGGCACACGGAACCAAAATGACGTCGTCATGGAGAAGCCTAATTTGCATTGAAACGAAGTCATTTTGTATCCTCTCAGCATTTATTTATCTTCTCACATAATAAAATATAAATATCATATATATATATATATATATCATCTATTTCTTCTTTTTTTCTTTTCCTTTTTTTGTAGCGATGGATATCAATCAATGAATGCACCCTAGACCTTGAGAAGTAAGATGTTATGCAACGAACCCCTAGAAAGTACTTCATTGTAACTTTAACACCCGTGTTTTGGGGTTAGGAGTTAGACGTGTGAGTTGGTTCGAGTCATCAAAACCGATTTAATTTAAATTGACCTTGGCTTTGATTTAATTGAGATTTAAATTAAAAAGGAGTGGCCATTTTGGTAATTTAGCCAAAACAAAAAGTATACAACCTTTTTCAAAACAAAAAAATAAAGCTATCATCTTTCCCCCTTTTCTTCATTTTAACGTGAAATCAAAACCAAACCCTCTCTAAACCCCAAGTTACTATTCCATTTTATTTCTTCATCTATTCAAGAGCATTTTGAAGAAGCAAGAGGAGACATCGGAGAAGCATCGAGACCGAATCCGGGAATTTAGGAGGCTTGCTTGCTTGCTTGGTTTGCTAAGGAAGGGTGGTGAGTAAAACTTTAAATTTGTTTTAATGTTGGTTCAAGTGTGTGTAGTGGAAGTGTTGGAATGAGTTTGGTAGACCATTCCAAAGTACAAGTTAAATTGGTAGTTTGACTTCTTGTTGTTAAGGAGCTTTGACTTCCTATGCCTATCTTGATCTTGCAAAGTATGACATGGCTTGTATGTGTATACATTGTTGTGTATGATGATAGTTGAATGATATGAATGATGATTAATGTGATGTGGCTTAAAGATATTGACACTAATTAACTTACCGGGTGTAAATGATCGATCATTAGGATTAGTGTGCACACGATTGAGTCAAAACGCGCGTGGCCTAGATGGCGTTGAGTCATCAAGGAGGAGTACGGTGATGTAATATTCCACCGGAAATTTATTGATATTATACGTGATGATGAGTGGAATCCCATCCGTAGGGCATGTGGTGATGAGTGGAATCCCACCCATGCAAGGTCCGGTGATGAGTGTAATCCCACCGAGGTAATGTTGTTGTTGAGAGTAAATCCGCACATCCGAGTAAACTAATAGTGGCCAATGAACTTGCTCTTATGATTATGATGTTGTGATATTGATTTATATTGTTGAGCTTAATATGATATAAGATGCCATATTTATGACTCTTGAGACACTAGCTAGGTTGCCTTATTGATGCCTATGTATGTTGTGTGTGATGTTGAGGATTGCATGCTTGGACCCTGCATTGTTGTTGTTTTTGATTTTAGAGCATCCTCACTAAGCTTCTAGCTTACACTCTCATTTTCAACAATGCATATCATTAGCGTGGTGTTAGCAAGGAGCAAGGCGAAGGGGCTTTCCAAGTTTGTAGTTGCTCAAGTATGATTTAGTAATTAATGTGGTAGTTTAGCAATGGGGCTATTATGTGTTTTGTATGAGTGTTGTTTGACTCATAAATGATGTTGGTGTTTATGTTTTTGTTGGATTTGTAAACCATGTTAAGCCTCGTTGAATGCTTGTGTGGGATGATTATGCTTTTGGATGTTTTAAGTTGCTTTTGGTTGGCATGTAAACCTTTATGTGATGAATTGTGCCATTTGGCTTTTGAGTCCTTAAGCATGCCCATTTTATGCAACATTTGCCCTTTTGTGTGAATGCTATGTATGGATGCCTTATCTTATGCCTTGTGTGATTTGAGTATGCCTCGCCATAGGATGTATGCCTCTAGGATGTGGTTGCATGATATGTGTGCTTCTTAGGGTTGTTTAGGCCTTTCGGGACTGGTTGGAGATGTTTAAAGATGGTTTTGGGAAATTGCAGACATCCAGTGTTTCGGAACGAGCTGAGCTGTTTCGGAACGGGTATGGATCCAGGTACCCCGTATCGGAACTCGTTTCGATACGGTTTGTCACTGTGAACCCCTGTTTCGAAACAAGTTTCGAAACACTTTGGCTACTGGAAGTGTCTGTTTCGAAACAAGTATCAAAACGCCTAGGCAAAATAGGGCCCTGTTCCGAAACGGGGTGGATGCGTTTCGGTACGGGTACCTGGCTTTTTAAACTAGAGCCCGCGTTTTGAAACGGGTGATGTCTGTTTCGAAACGGGTGGCTGGAATTGGGCTTTTTGGACATCTCTAATGGGTCTCAAGGGTTGGGCTTAGGCCCAGTTGGCTGTAGTGCTTTTTGTGGGCCTCGTTTTCCGCTATCGTGATCACTTAGGAAATTAATTGCCTCTAGAAAAGATGTAAAATAAATGAAAAAAAATTTAGGGTCGTTAACCGAGGCGGGACCTTCACGGGTTTCGCATCAGTTTTCCCCATGTAGCCTACTCGAACCGGTCAGCCGACCAGACCGGGGCGAGGGGGTTACATTTGTTGGTATCAGAGCCTGAGGTTACCGAGACCTCAGGCAGGTAAGTGAGGTAAGTTTAATATGTTAAGCAATTGCTATGTCTTGATGTGTGCCTTGCCATGAAATCTTGTTGTTTGATTGTTCATATGGTGTTTAGAAGCATGATTTTTGAGTTTGATGTACTGTCGAGTGCCCATTGCTACTATTATTTAATTAAAATGTTTTGTAAAGGAAAATACTTGAGCACAGTTGGACCCTTGCCTTTTCTAACTTAATCCTTATCTGTTTGTTGTTGTAGTTATTATCTTGCTAACTGTATCATGAGACCACGAGGGAAGCCTAGGATGGTTCAGCCGGAACCACAAGAACAAGCTCCGGGGATTGAGCAGATTGATGGGGCGCAGGCTCCTCAACCTCCTCCACCTCCTCCTCAGTAAGAGGGTGGTGAGGCGGGAGCCGAGGGTGTTAGACCTCAAGTAGGCCAAGGACCGGCCAGAACTGATTTAGCTCCCTTAGTTCAGGCGATAGCCGGGGCTTTCCAGGCTGCAGTGGCTGGGGGTCAGGCAGTGGCACAGCCTCAGGGAGAGGGTACTGGTTTGTCTTTGGAGAGACTATGTAGTTTGGGAGGTGAAGAGTTCAGAGGGTCGACCCCGGAGAGGTCTGAGATGTGGTTAGAGAAGATCGTCCGTATCTTGTCACAGATGGGATGTACTGGGAGACGCAAGTTAGGATGTGTTGAGTCCTTGCTTCAGGGCGATGCCTACACTTGGTGGGTCACCATCACTACGAGTATGGAGGAGGCCGAGATCACTTGGGAGTTCTTTGAGTCAGCATTTCGTAAGAAGTATCTGGGTCCTCGATATCTCGATGAGAAGAAGAGGGAATTTATGGCGTTGCTTCAGGGGAGTATGACCGTGACCGACTATGAGATTCGATTTGTTAGGCTGAGTCAGTATGCATCTGAGCTTGTTCCTACTAAGGTGGAACGTTGTAACCGTTTCCGTTATGGGCTGAATGAAGAAATCAAGAGGTACACTCTAGCTTCGGACTACACTGATTTTGATGTCTTGGTCGCTAGGGCCAAGGACTTGGAGCACAGTTTGGGCTTGACCAAACGATCTGGTGGTTCTAGTTCTAGTTCTGGTAAGAGGTCTAGTGACTTTGATAGAGAGGATGCCAAGAGGCATCGGGACAACCAACATCACTATGACCATAGGCGTGGTGGAGGTAACCACGGTAATGGCCAACAGGGCGAGAGGGCTGGTGGGAAGTTGCCCACGTGTGCTACTTGCGGGAGGAACCACACCAGTGAGTGTTGGGGGAACTTCCACTCGTGTTGGAGTTGTGGAGCTAGGGACCATATTAGGTGTGACTGTCCACATCAGGTGGGGCAGGCACCAGCTGAGGCTCCTGCTAGAGCCAATGACTTTCAGAGAGGCCACAGGCACGGTAGAGGTAACTTCCAGCCGAGAAATGATGGCCAGAGGAACATCGCATATGTAGTTGCAGTCCAGCCAGAGGGCGGAGGTCAGGCCAGAGTTTACGCTCAGCGTGGGGATTAGCATGACACAGATGTGATCGCATGTAACTTCTCGATATAGTCTTTGGGTTTGCTTTCTTTGATTGACTCCGGGTCTACGCATTCTTATATTCCGAGTGAGCATGCACAGTTGTTGAAATTGCCTTGTGAAACATTAGAGGTAGGAGTTAGTGTTACCAGTTCCTTTGGGGACACGGTAGTAGTTAGAAAGATGTATAGAAGGTGTCCGTTGATGGTTCAGGGACATGTGTTTCCAGTGGATATGATGGAGCTACCTTTTTATGGCTTTGATGTGATTCTGGGTATGGACTGGCTCACTGAGCATAGAGCTAGGATAGATTTTGAAACCAAGAGGATTTCTCTAAGACTCATAGATGATTATGAGATCGTAGTGGTGGGTGAGAACGTGAAGTTCTTATCCAATGTAGTTTCAGTTTTAGAGGCTAAGAGGTTAGTTGAGTTGGGTTGCGAAGCATACTTGGCCTATCTGATGAATCCGAACATGAGTGAGGTTAGACCTCAAGATATCCGGACAGTGTGTGACTTTCCTAGTGTGTTTCTGGAAGAGTTGTCGGGTTTACCACCTGATAGAGAGGTAAAGTTTACTATTGAGACTTATTCTGATTCAGCTCCTGTTTCGATTGTTTCGTATCGCATGGCACCGAAAGAACTGAAAGAGTTGAAGACTCAGTTGCAAGAGTTGACAAATAGAGGCTTTATTTGACCTAGTTCTCCACCTTGGGGTGCACCAGTTTTGTTTGTAAAGAAGAAAGATGGAAGCATGAGAATGTGTATAGATTACAGACAGTTGAATCAGTTAACAGTGAAGAATAAGTATCCTTTGCCTAGAATTGATGATTTGTTTGACCAGTTGAGAGGGGCATCAGTCTTTTCGAAGATTGACTTGAGATCAGGCTACTACCAACTAAAGGTAAGAGAGGTTGATGTACCAGAGACGACCTTTAGGACTAGATATGGTCACTATGAGTTTTTAGTCATGCCTTTTGGGTTGACTAACGCGCCGACTGCTTTCATGGATATGATGAATAGGATTTTTCATTAGTACCTAGATCAGTTTGTAGTTGTTTTTATAGATGACATCTTGGTGTATTCGCGTACCGAGGAAGACCATGATCGACACTTGAGGTTAGTTTTGAAGACTTTTCTAGATAATCAGTTGTATGCGAAGTTGAGCAAGTGTGAGTTCTAGATCCGAGAGGTAGTCTTCCTAGGACATGTAGTGTCTGCCGATGGGATTAGGGTTGATCCGAAGAAAATAGAGGCCATTGTCGAATGGAAGCAACCGAAGTCTGTAACTGAGGTACGTAGCTTTCCAGGCTTAGCTGAATACTATAGAAGATTCGTAGAAGGTTTCTCTAAGTTAGCCGCTCCATTGACACAATTGCTTCAGAAGAGTGTTCAGTTTGAGTGGACAGATGCAAGACAGAGAGCCTTTGACAAATTGAAAAAAGCTTTGACCCAAGCATCGATCTTGATTCAACCAGAGTCTGGGAAGGACTATGTAGTTTACAGTGATGCTTCCTATGTAGGCCTAGGTTGTGTTCTCATGCAAGACAAGAGAGTAGTGGCTTATGCCTCAAGACAGTTGAAGACTCATGAATGTAACTATCCGACCCATGACATAGAGTTAGCTGTAGTTGTGTTTGCTCTGAAGATTTGGAGACATTATTTGTACGGTGAGAGATGCACAATGTACACCGATCACAAGAGTTTGAAGTACATCATGACTCAGCAAGATTTGAATCTCAGACAGCGTAGGTGGTTAGAGTTGCTAAAAGACTATGATCTTACGATTGAGTACCATCCGGGTAAGGCCAATGTAGTGGCCGATGCTTTGAGCAGAAAGATAGCTATAGATTTGAGAGCCATGTTTGCTAGATTGAGCTTGTCCGGAGATGGCGGCTTGGTAGCCGAGCTTTAGGTTAGACCTACTCTAGGTCAGTTGATTAGAGAGAAGCATCTATTAGATAGATCTTTGGCACCTCACGTGCAAGATGTGACCGAGGGTAGACCTTCAGACTACAGTTTCAGTACCGATAGAGTCTTGTATTTCAAAAATAGGATAGTTGTGCCAGAAGATAGTAACTTGAGACGTACGATCTTGACTGAAGCACACAGTAGTCCTTTTGCTATGCATCCTGGTAGTACGAAGATGTACCGCGATTTGAAGAATGAGTACTTTTGGGTTGGTTTGAAGAGGGATGTGGCCGACTTCGTGAGTAAATGATTGGTGTGTCAGAGAGTGAAGGAGGAACATCAGGTTCCCTCAGGTTTGTTGCAACCGTTGAGAATTCCGGAATGGAAATGGGAGAAAATTACCATGGATTTTGTTTCGGGTTTGCCTCTGACTTCTACGAAGAAGAACTCAGTTTGGGTTATAGTAGATCGTTTCACGAAGTGTGCTCACTTCTTGGCAGTCAATACCACTTATACATTAGATAGATTGGCCGATCTGTACATTGGTGAGATTGTTAGACTGCATGGTGTGCCAAGGTATATTGTGTTCGATAGAGATCCGAGGTTTACAGCTCGATTTTGGGAGTGTCTACATACCACTTTGGGTACCCGTTTGAATTTCAGCACGTCTTATCATCCTCAATCAGATGGTCAGTCAGAGAGAGTTATACAGATCTCAGAGGATATGTTGCGTTGTTGCATCATTGATTTTCAGGGTACATGGGAGAAGCATTTGCCTCTAGTTTAGTTTGCTTACAATAATAGTTTTCAGTCGAGCATTCAGATGGCTCCGTATGAGGCCTTGTGTGGTAGGAAGTGTAGAACTCTAGTTTGTTGGGCCGAAGTGGGACAGAAGTTGTTACCTATGCCGGATTTGCTCAAGGGAACAACTGACAAGGTGAAAATGATTTGCGATCGATTGAAGGTTGCTTCAGATAGGCAGAAGTCCTATGCCGACTTGAAGAGGAAGGAAGTTGAGTTCTCAGTGGGTGAGAAAGTATTCTTGAAAGTGTCTCCGTGGAAGAAAGTAATGAGATTTGGCCGAAAGGGGAAGTTGAGTCTGAGGTACATAGGACCGTATGAGATTGTGAAGAGGGTTGGTCCAGTTGCTTATCAGTTGCGTTTGCCATCCGAGAAAGAGAAGATACACGATGTATTTCATGTTTCTATGCTCCGTAAGTATAGGTCAGATCCATCACATGTTATGCCTGTAGAAGAGATTGAATTGAATCCGGATTTGACTTATGAGGAAGAACCAGTTGAGATCCTAGCTTCTGACAGTAAGGTGTTTCGGGGTAGATCGATTGAGTTAGTGAAAGTGCGGTGGCAACGTCGAGGGGTGGACGAGGCCACTTGGGAGAGGAAGGGTGATATGGAAAGGCAGTTTCCGTATCTCTTTCAGTCAGGTAATTTCGGGGACGAAATTCCTTAAGTGGGAGAGAGTTGTAACACCCGTGTTTTGGGGTTAGGAGTTAGACGTATGAGTTGGTTCGAGTCATCAAAACCGATTTAATTTAAATTGACCTTGGCTTTGATTTAATTGAGATTTAAATTAAAAGGAGTGGCCATTTTGGTAATTTAGCCAAAACAAAAACTAGACAACCTTTTTCAAAACAAAAAAAATAAAGCTATCACCTTTCCCCATTTTCTTCATTTTAACGTGAAATCAAAACCAAACCCACTCTAAACCCCAAGTTACTATTCCATTTTATTTCTTCATCTATTCAAGAGCATTTTGAAGAAGCAAGAGGAGACATCGGAGAAGCATCGGGACCGAATCCGGGAATTTAGGAGGCTTGCTTGCTTGCTTAGTTTGCTAAGGAAGAGTGGTGAGTAAAACTTTAAATTTGTTTTAAAGTTGGTTCAAGTGTGTGTAGTGGAAGTGTTGGAATGAGTTTGGTAGACCATTCCAAAGTAGAAGTTAAATTGGTAGTTTGACTTCTTGTTGTTAACGAGCTTTGACTTCCTATGCCTATCTTGATCTTGCAAAGTATGAATTGGCTTGTATGTGTATGCATTGTTGTGTATGATGATAGTTGAATGATATGAATGATGATTAATGTGATGTGGCTTAAAGAGATTGGCACTAATTAACTTACCGGGTGTAAATGATCGATCATTAGGATTAGTGTGCACACGATTGAGTCAAAACGCGCGTGGCCTTGATGTCGTTGAGTCATCAAGGAGGAGTACGGTGATGTAATATTCCACCGAAAATTTATTGATATTATACGTGATGATGAGTGGAATCCCATCCGTAGGGCATGTGGTGATGAGTGGAATCCCACCCATGCAAGGTCCGGTGATGAGTGTAATCCCACCGAGGTAATGTTGTTGTTGAGAGTAAATCCGCATATCCGAGTAAACTAATAGTGGCCAATGAACTTGCTCTTATGATTATGATGTTGTGATCTTGATTTATATTGTTGAGCTTAATATGATGTAAGATGCCATATTTATGACTCTTAAGACACTAGCTAGGTTGCCTTATTGATGCCTATGTATGTTGTGTGTGATGTTGAGGATTGCATGCTTGGACCCTGCATTGTTGTTGTTTTTGATTTTAGAGCATCCTCACTAAGCTTCTAGCTTACGCTCTCATTTTCAACAATGCAGATCATTAGCGTGGTGTTAGCAAGGAGCAAGGCGAAGGGGCTTTCCAAGTTTGTAGTTGCTCAAGTATGATTTAGTAATTAATGTGGCAGTTTAGCAATGGGGCTATTATGTGTTTTGTATGAGTGTTGTTTGACTCATAAATGATGTTGGTGTTTATGTTTTTGTTGGATTTGTAAACCATGTTAAGCCTCGTTGAATGCTTGTGTGGGATGATTATGCTTTTGGATGTTTTAAGTTGCTTTTGGTTGGCATGTAAACCTTTATGTGATGAATTGTGCCATTTGGTTTTTGAGTCCTTAAGCATGCCCATTTTATGCAACATTTGCCCTTTTGTGTGAATGCTATGTATGGATGCCTTATCTTATGCCTTGTGTGATTTGAGTATGCCTCGCCATAGGATGTATGCCTCTAGGATGTGGTTGCATGATATGTGTGCTTCTTAGGGTTGTTTAGGCCTTTCGGGACTGGTTGGAGATGTTTAAAGATTGTTTTGGGAAATTGCAGACAACCAGTGTTTCGAAACGGGCTGAGCTGTTTCGGAACGGGTATGGATCCAGAGACCCCGTATCGTAACTCGTTTCTATACGGTTTGGCCACTATGAACCCCTGTTTCGAAACAAGTTTCGAAACACTTTGGCTACTGGAAGTGCCTGTTTCGAAACAAGTATCGAAACGCCTAGGCAAAATAGGGCCCTGTTCTGAAACGGGGTGGATGCGTTTTGGTACGGGTACCTGGCTTTTTAAACTAGAGCCCGTGTTTCGAAACGGGTGATGTCTGTTTCGAAACGGGTGGCTGGAATTGGGCTTTTTGGACATCTCTAATGGGTCTCAAGGGTTGGGCTTAGGCCCGGTTGGCTGTAGGGCTTTTGTGGGCCTCGTTTTCCGCTATCGTGATCACTTAGGAAATTAAATGCCTCTAGACAAGATGTAAAATAAATGAAAAAAAATTTAGGGTCGCTAACCGAGGCAGGACCTTCACGGGTTTCGCATCGGTGTTCCCTGTGTAGCCTACTCGAACCGGTCAGCCGACCAGACCGGGGCGAGGGGGTTACAGTAACGACACACACTCATGCAACGACATCCTTTGGCCATATTCATTTTTCTAGCGCATGCAGAGGAGTGTTTCCCCTTAAAGCTACTTTATTTTTTCTTACACTCACATTGAAATGCCTTTTATTTATACTTAATAAGAAATACAAACAAACATACATACATACACGCGCGCGCGCGCGCGCGCACACACACACACACACACACACACATATATATATATATATAACACATGCTGAAACAAGAGAAAGTCATCAAAAATTAAAGGAGTGATGCAAGATATTCTCTAATCAAACCAATAGATATATCAATGCAGAGTTAAGAAATGCAATTATCCTATAACACTCCTCGCCCGGGTCAGGAGCGAGGAGCGTTACCGGAATAGAACAGAACAAATTATCAAAACAAAAATCATAACAAGAATGGTTTCTTTTTAGCAAACCGTATCAAAACGCATACAGAAAGTGGGCTAACAAAAATTTTCTAACACAACATAGTTCAAGCAATCATATTACAACACTAAACCTTATTATTATCTTACATGCAACTTAAAATTTTCATACTAATATGATTAAGAATCAATTCGGCTACTAACAATTTGCCAATTTAAATGTTTCATTTTTCCAATCGAAGCATCATAAGCAATTCATGTTGTCTAATTTCATCCTTAAACTACAATCTAAATAAAATTCAGTTGCTAATTTTACAAAGCATATTCTCATTATTTCTAATTGTTTCAAATTTCAGAGATCTATTCCAAGCTTAGTCGAACAACCTAATACCTTTAATTTACAAAGCCATTCGAAAATACCTACTCAAAAATTTCAAGGTTTTTTTTGAATCATACAGCCACATTAAATTTTATCATTAATTACTAAATTCACAAACACAATATGAACCAAACATGTAATCTCACTTACTAACATAATTTCCTTCCATTAAGCATACTTTAGTTACAAAATATCATCCTATCATGATATACCCTAAGCCATGTCAAGCTACTTTTCTAATATTTACAACAAAATAAAACGATTACAAAAACCACCAAGCTTGACTACGTATGTACCAACAAAATGAGGCTTACTTGCTAATTACATAACATGCTTACTAAACTCCATACTATCATTCAAGGGGCATATAACAAATTCAAGCACCAACATAGATTAAGACTGATGTCAAACAAAACGAAATGGATATCTAGACAAATTTCCAAGCCACCATCTAGAAGCCTAAATACGAGACTTAGGTCATACATATTGTTGTCTTGTGATTTGCTTCCGATCAGAATTTGCTAGCTTTATGCCCAAGATACCCTGTTATTTGGGAAGAAGGAAACAAAGAGCGTTAAGTACAAATTTGTACTTAGCGTGGTAATTTCTAAAACTAATTCATTCTTTTAAACATATCATGGTCATCTTTAAGGTTACTTAGCTAGGCTTATTAGCACATAAAGCATCTCCTAACTAAGCTCATCACGCTCAAGTCTCAATTAACTTCATACATTCCATGTACTATCATTCATAATATGAGGCCATACACAATTTCATCTAACATCATGCCTATCATCATGCATCACATTCGAATAAAGCAAGAATTATTCAAGCATATCATTGAACCAACCATCATTCATAAGCAAAACATAGATCATATTATGGCAAGTTATTCGAATAGGACCATTGTCCACATTGAACATGAATCAAGCATTCCAAGCATACCGCATTTCCTCATGTCATTCGAAAAAGACCATTGTCCAAATAAATCACATAACAAGTATAGATCATATCATATCATGTTATTTATCTTTTCATTTATCCACTTCATAAGCTTATTACAAACATATATATATATATATATATATATATATATATATATATATTTGTTTGCCTTGGTGGAGTAGAAGGACTAGGTAAGCAAGTCAACAGAGGGTACCAAGTACCAAACAATGGTTGCACTAAGCAACAAATCTGGGGATGCTCAACAGCATCAATGTATCTTGTACACCATCCAAGTTATCATGTAATCAACAAGAAATTCACTAAGCATTTTAGGTGCCAAATACCATTTCAGAGAGTACACTAGGTACTAAACAGAGGAGCTCATACTCTAGGCATGCCCTTATACCTAAGACCTCTAAGCGACCAAGGGCTTTATAAGTCTTTCAATTTATCAAACACTTCATTTATATCATTTATCATTTGATTTACCAAGTTCATATCGCATACTCCAAGATACAAGCTTATCATGTCATATAATTGCACAACTTCATGCAAACAATACAAAATGATCTCATATCACATTCAAGCATCTTCAATACATTAGAAAAACAATAGCATCTCAATCATATTTCAAGCTCATATCAACATTACAAGTAAGCTTCACAAGGGCAGTCCACAAATACACAATAACAAGGTATTAACAATGATTCATTTCATGCTTCATTTTCTATTTTAGCCTCCTTCCCTTACTAAACAAATTACCAGCTTTGAGTTAGGTCCAATTCATGCATAACATATAAATTAAATCACATAAAAGAAATAGGTTGGTTAGGACACTCCTAACCCTAAAGCAATTACACTCACAATACTCCACTAAGCTTGTTCCTTGATTACAATGCCCTTATTCCTTCCACTTGGTTGTCAAACCCTTGCTTTCTCCAATATCTCTTCATACACTTGATCTTAACACTCAAACACAAGCATATACAAATCATATTAGAGATCAATTCGATCATATTAACTCTTTGACACAAGTACAAACATTAACATTCAAAACTGTTTTTCATTTAAATAGTTTGAGGACCAGTTACCATTTTGACCATAACTTTTTACACACTAATTCAAATTTCAATTATCATGCACCCTTAGAAAGGTAATTCACTCAGTTTTCTAACCATATAAACCCCATATTTTTATCTTTTCTGAATTAATACAGTTTAATACTTGAACACAAGTCATTTTAACAGTTCTGGACAGTTTGCACTGTTTAACTACTTTAATTTATAACTCCTAACTCACATACTGAAATTCAATTCCGTTTTTTCCAAATGGAAATAGACATTCCCAAGTTTCATCCATTACGTTTTCAGCTCAAAATACATTATACTCTATTTTTGGTGAATTTTCAAAGGGACTGTCCACAACTTAGATTTTCTGGGCAGTTTACTAAGGGTTCACTTCAAACTTTTGAATTCTTCATCTAAATTTCCAATCAATATCTTAAACAAACTTTCTAGTAATCCTTAATGTTTATAAGTCCCAATTAAGCATTAATTAAGCAATTTAGTCCTTTTAACAGAACCATTTACTCCCCTAAAGTTTGTGATTTGACCATTTAGTCCAATTTGTCCTATTTCACTATATGCTTCACTTAACTAAATTAAGCCTTATATGGTCAATTCAAGTTAAGAACCAATATTATTTCATTTCCCCTGATTGTAATTTATCTGTCAAAGCTAAATTCAATATGTTTAAAGCCCTTAAACTTTTCAAATTCTATCAAAACAATCCCTATTTCCCATTTTGCTTCATTACACGACCAGCTTGTTCTAAAGTGAAATTATCCTATTCAAAATCATTTTTCATGCAACCCAACACTTCTACCATATATTTACTTCGATTATCTACAATTTTCACATGCAGAGCATTTTCCAATTCGAATCAAAACACATTCAAATTTCCAGATTTCGGCAGCATACTAGTCAAGTTAGCTTAAGCATAAAATTGTCCATGTAAACCAATTTCTTTCATACTTTTAATTACACCCTGGTTCTAAATTAACTCTAACAAGTTATTTAATCCAACATGCAAGCATTATCAAAATTTTCAGAACTGAAATCTTTAATTAACACTTGAAGTAACAATGATTTCATAAAAAGAAATAAGTACTTCTATCACTTACTTGAATTTACACATGCATGTGTAAGCTATTATCCCTGTTAAACCTCCTCTTCAAAACTCCATTTTCCCCTCTTGATTTATGATTAATTTTCATATTTTCTCTCAAGCCTTCCTCGCTCTTTTTCTCTCAATATACACGGCACACACACACAAGGAAATGAGAGAAGGTAGACACAACCCCTAAATTGGGGACTATGGTGGGATTATCTTTTACCCAAATGCCCTCCCTTATCCTTTTAGATTTATTTTTGACTAAGGGCAACCCAAAGAAATGTAAACTTTAGCATGCAATTTATTTATTTTGCGTTAACTTTAATTTAGTCATTATGCATGGATATATCTAATTTTAATCTTTTATAATTTGGCCCGATTTCTCAAATTTGTTCATATTTGTTCTAATTATTTTAACTTACTAAATAACCTACTTTGATTATTTTATAATTAAATTAGGACTGAACTAATTTATTTTCTTGACTCATTCGGTTCAACCCTTCAAATTTAAACACCCAATTTCTCTTTAAATTCGATTTAATTCACTAAGTACTAATTGAAGGAATTCAGGGATCAAATTGAATAAATTGATTAATTATGAACTTATTTTCTTTTAAAGAAATAATAAATACTCTAGTTTAATAAGTTAAATTCTAGGACGGAAAGGAGGATGTTACAATTCCTCCTTAAAGAAAGAATTCGTCCTCAAATTCTTACCTGAACTGAACAAATGAGGATATTGCTTTTGCATCGTATCCTTGAGTTCCCACGTTGCTTCTTGAACGTGATGATTCTTCTAGAGAACTTTAACAAGATGGACGTTTTTATTACGAAGCCTTTTGATTTCCTGATCAAGAATCTGAATAGGTTCCTCTTCATAAGAAAGGTCGAGATTGAGTTCAATTTCTTCTGGTTCAAGGATGTGAGACGGATCAGATCGATAACTTATTAACATAGAAACATGAAAGATATTATGAATCTTATCGAACTCAGAAGGAAGTGCGAGTCGATAAGCTACAGAACCAATTCTCTCAGTTACTTCAAACGGTCCAATGAAAAGAGGACTAAGCTTTCCTCTTTTTCCGAATCGGAAAACTTTCTTCCATGGAGAAACTTTGAGAAATACTTTATCTCTGATTTCATATTGAATGTCCCTACGCTTCAGATCAGCGTACGACTTTTGCCTGTCAAAAGCTTGTTTCAATCGAGAATGAATAATTTGAACCTGTTCTTCAGTTTCCTGAAGCAATTGAGGTCATAACACCTTATTATCCCCGAGTTCAGACCAGCACAAAGGCGTTCGGCATCTTCTTCCATACAATACTTCAAAAGGAGCCATCTGAATAGAAGATTGGTAGCTATTATTATACGTAAACTCTATTAGCGATAGCGATTTTTCCCAATTCTTTCCGAAATCGATGATGCAAGCTCTGAGCATGTCTTCAAGAACTTGAATTACTCGTTCGAATTGTCCATCGCTTTGAGGATGAAAGGCTGTGCTAATTCAGTTTGGTTCCAAGATCCTTGTGTAGTATTTTCCAGAATCGAGCTGTAAACCGTGGATCTCGATCTGAGACTATTGAAGTCGGAACTCCGTGTATATGGATAATTTCCCGAATATACAATTCCGCCAAGGCCTCAAGACTAAAATTCATCCGCACCAGAATGAAATGTGCCGATTTGGTGAAACGATCACCCAAATAGCATCGCACTTTCTTGGAGTGCAAGGAAGATCGGTCACGAAATACATTGTAATCCGTTCCCATTTCCATTGCGAAAATTCAGGAGGTTGAAGTAATCTAGTAGGAACACGGTGTTCGGCTTTGACCCGTTGACAGTTCAGACACTTTGCTACAAAGTCGTTGATAGCCGATTTCATTCCAGACCACCAATACAAGGGCTTGAGATCCTTGTACATCTTAACCGATCCGGGGTGGATTGAAAAAGAACTTTGATGCGCTTCTTGCAGAATTTCATTTTGTAATTCCTTATTATTAGGTACACAGATCCGATCTTTGAAGTATAGAAGACCGTTTGACTTGATAGAGAAGTCAGAATTAGATTCAAGCTTAAATAAAATTTTCTGAAGTTCCAGATCAACTTGTTGGAGTTCTTTGATTCTAGAAATCAGAGAAGATTGAACTTGGAGTTCATTCAGATAATTCTGAGCCTTATATAGTCGGAAGAGAGCATTGATGGCTAGAGAAGCTATGAACAAACAAATCAAATGCATTAGTTGGGAAGCAAGGCACTATTCGAACGATTTAGTTAAATTTTCAAGATTGAGCATTTCAATAGACTTACCGAGGTTCGGTTTCCGACTCAGAGCATCGGCAACCACGTTAGCCTTTCCTGGATGATAATCAACGGTCAAATCATAATCTTTGAGTAATTCCAACCACCTTCGTTGTCTAAGATTCAATTCTTTCTGAGTGAGCAAGTATTTCAGACTTTTATGATCAGTGAATAGCTTACACTTCTCACCGTACAGATACTGCCGCCAAATTTTAAGCGCAAATACAATGGCCGCTAACTCAAGATCATGTGTTGGATAATTCACCTCGTGAGGCTTAAGTTGTCGAGGGGTGTATGCAACCACATTACCTTCCTGCATCAGAACGAATCCAAGGCCAGAATGTGATGCATCACTGTAAACAACAAATTCCTTTCCCGAATCTGGTTGAACAAGAACAAGGGCATGAGTCAAGACTTGTTTAAGCTGATCAAAACTTCTTTCCTGCCCTTCGGACCACTTAAACGGTTCATTCTTTCTAAGTAACTTATTTAGTGGTGCTGCAATTACCGAAAATCCTTTCACAAATTGTAACACCCGTGTTTTGGGGCTAGGAGTTAGTCGGGTTTGTAGTCCGAGTCAATAAAATTAAATAAAAATCAATTCAACCTAAATAAAGATCTAATTGAGCTTTAATAAAAAGGGAGGGACCTACAGTGCAATTTTACCCAAAAGTTTTTAAAATGGATGACAACTTTTGAAAGTTGTCATCTTCTCCCCTTTTCACCATGTTCCAACGTGAAAGCCTCTATCCCCCATTCCAAACTCTCTCAAACTTCAAAGCTTATATTCCATTCGATTTCAACTTCGATTCAAGGGGTTTTTGAAAGGTAAACATGTTTTCTTACTCTCCTCTCTATTCTCTATCTACCTATGGTCTTAAATTTTAAAGTTATGGAGTTTTGAAAATTAGGGTTTATATCAAAGTTTGGGTTTTTAAGGGGTTTTTCATTTTGTTTTGATAAATTGAGTTGGGGCTTTGTTTAATCATGTTAAAATGCACATTATATGTTACTTTGGTTGAATTTTAATGAAAATCCGAAGTGGGTTCTTAGACCCATTTTTAAGGTGTCAAAAAGTTAATTTTTGGTGGGTTTTAGGGTGTAATTAGAGGGCTGATGGTATATGTATGCTAGGGGGATGTTTTGAGACCATTTAGATGTCATTTGGGTGTTTGAAAATTGAATTTTCTGCTGGGTAAAATAGGAGTACGAAAATGGGAATTTTGATGATTGTTTGGGTTGGAAATTGTTGGAACTTGGCTTGCACCTATGGGTTGATGTTGTGGTTGAATTTAGCGATCATTTGTGAGTATAAAATGTGTTGGAAACTTGAGTTTTGGTCAAGGTTTATGGGCTGCTCGAATTTGATAAAGTTGGGGTTTGGTCATGACTTGAAATGTTGGGTTTGATGTTTAAATTGAATTCTGGGTTAGCCACTTTAATGGTTGAGTTGATTTGAAGTTGTTTTGCTTGTGTTGAGGTGTTTAGAAGCGAGGTTTTGGGTTGGTGAAGCCTTGGGAGCAAATCCAGAAATTGAAGACCATGGTTGCTTAGTACTTGAGCTTGGAGGTGGAGGTGAGTGGTTAATGTTTTTAAATTGATTTTTAAGTGGTTGGTTCAAGCATGTGGACTAGGTTGGGCTTGGTAGACCCACCTAGAGTTAGGATTAGGGTGGTAGCCTAATCCTAAGCTTTAGTTAAAGACCTTGGATGTACTCTTTAGTTATTGTTATGCCTCGTGATGTTTAAGTATAATGTGATACACATGTATGTGGAAGTATGACTTAATGTATTGATTACGTGTATGTTGATGACAAATATAATGTGAATATATGATGTGTTAATTGTTTGGATGATATACATGTGATGTCGGTTTGTGAAATGAGGTTATGAGGTAGTTGCATGTTTTTGGAGAATCATGGTGAGTACGTGCTAGGCACGAAATTTATATTGAAATTGATATTGTAAAAAGTTGTGGAATTTGATTTATATTGGCACTAGTATGCTTGGGTACAATGATCGATCATTAGGATGAGTGTGCACACAAATTGAGTCAAAACGTACGTGGCCTTGGTGGCGTTAAGGCACCAAGGAGGAGTACGGTGATGTAATATTCCACCGGAAGCTTTTATATATTTCTACGGGATGATGAGTGGAATCCCATCCGTAGGGCATGTGGTGATGAGTGGAATCACGCCCATGCAAGGACCGGTGATGAGTGTAATCCCACCGAGGTAATGTTGTTGTTGGAAATGCGTTCCAACGGGTTATCCGCGTATTCGAGTCATAGCTAGGTGCCAATATGAGGTTATATGTGTATACCAATACGAGATTATGTATATATGCTTATATGATGCGAAATGTGATGCCCTTTATGAATTGATATATGATGTGGTTAATGCATTGAGTCATGTATCTTTGTACGTTAAGCTTATGGGTTGTTGAGCATGGCATAATGTTGCTTATATGTTCATGCATCATGTTCATTTTGGCTTTTGCGGACCGGAGGTAAGACCATGCATTTCATCTTGGAAATTGCTTGTGCTTGGACCCTGCATTGTCGGAGGTTTGTTTTATGAGCTTACCCTCACTAAGCTTTTATGCTTACGCTCTCTTTTGTTCGACAATGCAGATAAATAACTTGTGGGTGGCAAAGGCAAGGAAAGGTCTCCAAGTGTTGCTTTTGGTGAGCTCAATGTATGAATTTTAAATGATAGAATGTAATAGTTAAGCAATGTGATATGTATTGTTGATTTGAGTTTTGATGTGTGTCGATATTGGTTTGGTTCGTGGATGCCTTATTTGATCTATAAGTATTGCTTATGTTACATGCCTTGAAGGACTACATGTTTTGGTTGCTAAGGCATGAAACCTTAAATGCTTGTATGTCCATAAATGCATGAAATTCCCTTTTGTATGAATGCTATGTATGAATGCCTTGCTATTTGTTGATTGCTTCCTTTGGCTTTAGTATGATTGCTAGAATGTTGGTATGTGCATAGGAGAGTACAAAAATGCATCTAGAGTCGTGTTTGGGGTCGTCAAGTCGATATTTGTGGAATTGCAGTGCAGGGCGTATCGATACGCCTCAGGGCCGTATCGATACGGCCTTGCCTAAAGGCCACGAATTTTGCCTGGCGTACCGATACCCTAAGGGTATCGATACCCTCCAAAGTTACTGGAATTTGGAGATCTGAGTGAGAGTAGAGCGTACCGATACGGGGTTCACGAGTATCGATACGGGTCTACTCTGTTGACCAAGAAGGGTTGACCGATAGGGCGTATCGATACGCTCAAGGGCTGTATCGATACGGTCTTCCCGGAGTTGACTCCTTGGGTTGACCTGGTCAGGGCGTATCGATACCCCTGGTTAGGGTACCGATACGGTCTGCCCTGTAACATAAAAATGAACTAAGTACGAATGGCCGTGGTTCGAATGTGATTTTCCTTTGAATGTTTTCCGCTGACGTGATCACTTAGGACTTAATGTTCCTCTAGACAAGATTAATATAAAAAGAAAAAAATAGGGTTGCTAACTGAGGGGAACCTTAACGGGTTTCACTCGGTTTTGCCCGTGCGGCCCACTCGGACCGGTCATCCGGCCAGACCGGGACGAGGGGGTTACACAAATCTTCGGTAATACCCAGCTAAACCAAGGAAACTTCGGACCTCGCTTACATTGCTCGGAGGACGCCATTCAAGAATAGTCTGAATTTTCTTAGAATCAACCTTGATTCCTTTGGCCGAAATAACATGTCCGAGGAATGACACTTCTGACAGCCAAAATTCACACTTAGTGAACTTAGCGAATACCTGATGTTCTTAGAGTGTCTGGAGAAAAATTCGAAGATTATGAGCATGTTCTTCCTTGTTACGAGAGTATACAAGAATATTGTCGATGAAAACGACAACAAACTTGTCAAGATGAGGCTTAAATACTCGATTCATCATATCCATGAATGTAGCAGGGGCATTCGTTAACCCGAATCGTATCACTAGAAATTCGTAATGGCCATAGCGAGTTCTGAAAGCAGTTTTGGGTATATCTTCATCCTTCACCCTCATTTGATATTAACCGAAACGAAGGTCAATCTTAGAAAATACTCAAGCATCCTTCAGCTGATCAAATAGATCTTCAATTCGGGGCAGAGGATACTTGTTCTTGATAGTTACTCTGTTCAATTGCCGGTAATCAATGCAAAGTCGCATCGTCCCATCTTTCTTTTTCACAAAAAAAAACGGAACACCCCAGGGAGAAGTGCTTGGTCGAATGAAACCCTTATCTTCTAACTCTTGAATCTTCTTCTTGAGTTCTTGCAACTCAATGGGTGCCATACGATAGGGCGTAATGGACACCGGGTTTGTTCTGGGTTGAACTTCGATCTTGAACTCAACTTCTTGTATTGGAGGGAGTCCAAGGAGTTCCTCAGGAAACACATCAACAAATTCAGATACAACTGGCATTTCAAGTAAGCCAAAATCTAATTTATCTTGCAAAGCCATAGCAGCAAAAATAGATGTCGGTTTCTTGTCAATCAACAGAATCAATTCTTTCCCTAAACCCCTTAAGTACAATCTTTTATTCTAGCAATCTATCTAAGCTTCGTCTCTACCCAACCAGTTTAAACCTAATACTAGGTCAAACTCACATTTAGGTAGAACATACATGCCACAAGGAAAGGGTACATTCCGAATAGATACATGGCAATTCTTACATATTAAGTTGATAGGTAAGTCACCTCCTATAGGGTTTAAGACAATTAACCCAGTTTTAACAGTTTCAGGCTTCAATTGTAACTTGTTTATTAAGTAAGAACATACAAAAGAATGAGTTGATCTCGAACAATTAAAGCGTAGACAGAAGTAAGGTTTAGTTCAACCGTACCCGCAATAATATCAAGAGATTCTTCCTCATCCTTGCCACAGATGTGATAAACTCAAGCTGGAGCTCGTGATTCCTGATGAGTGATGGCTTTCGACAGATTACTTCTGCCTCCACCCTGATTTCCAGACTGTGTTTGTCTAGTGTTCTTGTTTCGATTGGATTGTACATGACTCGGATTAGTAGAATTTTTAGCAGGAGCTTGATCTGATCTCTTCGGACAGTCTCTAATGTAGTGGTCACTTCCGCCACAAGAGAAACATAAGTTGGATTGCTTTCGGTATTGACCGAAATGCAGTTTCTGGCAATGTTTACAAATCAGCCGGGTCAACTCAGCCGGGTCTGATGCGGGTCGGGTCGGGACGGTTCGGGTCTGGGTCATGGTTCATGGGCCGACCGGTTTAACCAGTCTAGCCTATTTAGGCCGGTTCACCTACCCAGAGTGAAACGACCGTTGGACAGCCACCGAAAAATTCACCGGAGAGCTTATTAGCACCTGTTCAACTAGAAAACAAAGCCCAATAGTTAAATGATGCATTCAAGCTGAAAAACACATCGATTTAAGCTGAAATATGAACGGACTTACCCCAAAATGATTTAAAACAGCTGGAATCCACATAAGCCCGACAAGTGCTCTCCCGGTGGCGGACGAACGGCTAAACGGTTAGCTTTTGTTCGGCTCGAAGCGGGGAACACGATGGTGGTAGCAGCACACCGGACGGACGGCCGACAGAGACTGAAATGACGAGAATACTGGCAGAAAAAGATAAAAGGGTTCGTCGAACCTTCGCGCAACTTCTCCCGGCTAACGACCGCGTAACCGTGCTAGAGGCAGATGAGGTTTTGATCACCGGACGACGGAGAAGCCAACGGTGATGGCGGTGCACGCCACGGAGCAGAGATGAGGGAGATGACGGTGGCCGGACGAGGTTGGTAAGAGTTGGAGAGACAGTTCTCAAAAAAGGGGGAAACGCATTAATTGAGGTAGGTGAAAAGATTGATCAGAGTAATAAATCTCCTTGGTAATTCAAAAAAAATCTACTCAAAAGGAAAGGGGAGTGGCTTAGATAATAAGAGTTTCACAGCTCAGATGGTTGGGTCATGGACTTGGCTTCTATAGGTCGTGGTTTCAATTTCCACGACTAGCAATATCCCTTTTTGTTTTCTTTTCTTTTTTTAACATTCAAGGTGTTACAGAGTCAAAATGAGTTGTTCGAGTTTCTGTTATAATTTAATTATAAATATTTATAATGTTATAGTACTAATTGATTCCAATTTAAACGATTTTTTATAACGATATATATATATATATATATATATATATATATTCATATTATTTATATGCGATATACATATATAATGCAAAGTTGAAGAAGTCGACTCGAAATTCAAAATGGATCCACTAATTTCTAAATTTTTTGAAGTAAAACAGGTCGAATCATTTTTTATTTTGTAGTAAAATATCAAAAGGCACGTCTCATCAATGTTCAAACAAGTCATTTACGAAAATAAAGATAAATTTACATTTTTACGGCCATCTGTATCCAAACTATTGGTTGACTAGTCAGAATCTAGTAGGCATGAGTATCCAATCGAGTCAAGTCGAGTTAAAAAAAATCAAGTTTGTTGAGTAGAAAGTCCTATTTTATAACTCAAACTTTATTTTAAAAAAATCTAGTCAAATTTATGAAATTCAAGTTGAGTTGTTCGAGTTTCTGTTATAATTTAATTGAAAATATTTATGAAATTACGATTCAAACCAAGTCGAGTCAAGTTTTGCTCACCTCTACGATCATGTATTACAATGCCAGAGATCCATTACAGGGAAACCCTCCCAAACTAATTTACTCCATTCGCAACATCCGAATTCGAATCCACGACTTTACAATTTCTTTAACACAACTAAATAGATATTTTATTTAGAACGAAGGCACGATATTGCCATGATACATAGGCTTTTACAACCACGCCACAGGATACAAAACAACATAAATCGCCATATGAAATATTTGTTGAGTAGATTTGTTCTTATAGTAACTAAGTGAGTATATTTGTTCTTATAGAATAGGCTATTGATGAATATGTGTTGTCAGCCAATACTCCTTTATATAGTCGAGGTGATGGGCCTAAATCTGTGAACTCATATGAAATATTTGTCTTTTGAACAGTATTCATTGCATGCCAACTTGTACGAATGTAATAAATTGGACAAATATGAAACATATGCCTTTTAAACGATGATCATTTCATGCCAACACTAAGAGATAAGAAATTACAACCACTCATTTAGTTAATACTTATCAACACCACAATCACTCATTTAACTAAAACGTATTTGGAATATGTTATAATTATCGGGACGATAATGATGAGTAAAAACGATTGCAAAATAGAAAAAGAAACATAACGCCAAGAATTTATGTGGAAAACCCTAATAGAAAAATTACGGGTAGAGAAGGATAAATTTTCGCTATGTAGAAAAAGAGATTACAGTTGAATGAATAAACCTTTAATCTCTAGTATTTATTTATAGGCATAAGAGACTTGTTTCCAAAGAAAACTTGCGTCCCTTCGGCTATAATATCAGACACAAGGTTCTCGTAGCCGTGCACTTGATCCATGATCGGCTTGGCATCGGTCATCTGGAATTTTAACCATTCGCCCACCACGTATTTCTTGATACTCGCGTCATCAGAATCATAATTCTTTTCCAACGAGTCCCAAATCACCTTTGCACTCATCTCCTTAAGATTCATGTCGAATAACTTGTTGGACACGTGACTAAGGAGATGGCACGAACGGTCTTGTTATCCTTCTCGTACTTGCGAAGGATGGCGACTGCTTCATCTGAGACTTGCTCGGTGGTATCATCACCAACATCGTTAGTAACAGTTGCACTGGCTGATGGTGGCACGGAAGGTGGTTGCTCGAGCAGAACATAGTCGAGGTCGAGTTGCTCGAAGAAGATGAGAATTCACTGGGACCACCTACGGTAGTTGTGCCATCAAGTGCATCAAGATTTGACAGATTAGGAATCAACTTGCTGAGAGGGTGTGACATGTTTGCACATTGAAATTCGTTTCTAAATTGTTGGAAATATAAGTTGCAAAACAGGACGTTGGCACTGACTGGAAAAAACAAAAACAGAAGAACAAGCTAAACTGTGTCGTGGAAGCTGCCACTGCCTTAGAGACGAATTTGCCCCGATGTGTGTAATCGTTGCTACGAGCGAATACGTCCCCTGAGATTAACACGGTCTCTTCGAAGTTCGTACACTCGAACTCGAAGTGGATGATGGTGGAAAACAGACATGTCATAGACACGAGCCACAAGCCCAAGATGGACATACAACGGCAGTAGCAACGTGCGAGACTAACCCTTATTCTCTATCACTCAACAAAAGAGGAGAAGATGAAGGCTATAAATACCCTTCACATGTTAGTTTCCCACTCAATGTGGGATTCTTTCTTTTGCATTACTAACACTCAATGCCCAATGGAGGAATGAATTGCTGGTGTTACACAAGTACTCTTTTTCTTTTGCAGGTTCAATGTTGTAAGTTTCTATGTGTGGATCGATATGGGTTTTTTGTTAGGGTATGTGCTACTATAGATGGAAAACCTCGACTCTACATGTTAAAATATGAAAGGCTACCCCATTTTCTACTTTTGGTGTGGAATGGTTGGTCACCTTTTGGAGTCTTGCACGACAAAACCTGCCGATGTTCTAGCTGATGGGAAGCTACCATATAGAGTTTGGATGTGTATTATAACTCTGAGAAGACGTCAAAGGAGTGGAATTCGTAACACTAAAATAAGGGCTCCGGTGCAGACTAGTGTTCCAGAAGTGAATACAGTGCGAGCATCTCCTGGTATGTTAGTTGAGAGAAGTATATTACTGTTTTGTTATACCATAAAAATCGAGTGAAGAGGGGCTTATCTAGGGCTCAACTGAGTCTAGACCAAACTGAAAAAAAATTCAAAATTGAGAGAAGACGTAAATGAGGGTGCTGAAATTTGGGTTCTACGTCGTCACCAAAAGAACTGGGCCATGATTGTCATTTGCTGGAACTGTCGGTGGCTTGAGACCCCTACAACAGTTTGTGCTTTAGAGAAGTATATAACTTCCAAGAACCCTCACATCGTCTTTGTTTGCGAAGCTCGTTTAGATAAGAGAAGGGTTGATTCTTTCCTAAGAAGACATGGTATGGCTGGTTGTTTAACCATGGAGGAAAGATCATGTTCTAGAGTTTATTTCTGATGTGGAAAGAAGAAATGACTGCGAGTTTGATTGCGTTCTCAAGTATTGACATTGATATGGAGCTAGAAATGGGAGATGAGAAATTTAGATTTAGCATTCATTGTTTTAGTGAGCGACAACGTAAGAACGAGACCTAGCAGTTATTAGATCGTATTCGTGGTGCCTTTCAGTTACCATGGATTATAGGCGGAGATTTAAACGAAGTTACACACCACAATGGAGAAAAGGGTGGTCGTAGCTTTCAGAAATATTTTATGTCAAATAAAACTTGAGTTGTAAAATGAAAATTCAAAAAATTCAAAAAATTTAGTAATTAGTAGATTTGCTTTTAAGTTTAGTCTCTCATGTTTTCTTTATATATATGGATTAATATCCTATACACTGGCGGTGGAAACTGAAAGTTTCCACAAGTGCTTTAGTTTTAGGGTATATGTAGTTAGTTTAGGGTATATGGTTTAGGGGTTTAGTTGCAGGGGTTTAGAATTTAGGGATAGTTGTTTTAATTTAAGGTTTAGGGTTATAATTTAGAGTTTATAGGTTAGGGTTTAGTTTTTAGTGTAATATGAGGAGGATTTAGGTTTTAACTTATAAACCATAAATTATAACCCTAAACCTTAAATTGAAACAACTATCCCTAAATTCTAAACCTCTACACCTAAACCCCTAAACCTTATACCCCAAACTAACTCCCTATACCCTAAAACTAAGGCACATGTGAAAACTTTCAGTTTCCACCGCCTGTGTATAGAATATTTATCATATATATATAAGGTAATCTTCACATGTGGTTCATTTTGTTTGGGGTTTGTTCTATTTTGATCACCCGAATTAAAAAAAGATCATTCTTGCCACTTACGTTTTGAATCATGTCTGTTTTGGACCATTGGCCGTTAACCTCTGTTAATAAAAAATAATTTCTAATTTAACCCCCAAACTTTCAAAATTTTATTTTTCACCATCTTCCCAAAAAATTATATGTTTCAAACTATATAATCAAGCAAAAGACCCTGAAGCACTGAGAAGCTCATTGATTTGTTTTAATTTCTTTCTAATCTAACAGATATGTAATTTCATTCTCACCTTAATTGCAATCAGCAGATTGTACAATTAGTTTTTTTGCTCGGTAAATTAATTTTATTAATATAAGTTTCATAAAGAAACCACCCAAAATGTATGTCTCTAAACCTAAATAGAGAAAAAAAAGTACAATAGAAAATGGGTATACACCAAACATTAGGAAAGAGTTCCAACAAATACACACCCCACCAATAACCCCAAAGAAATAAGACACCTACAAGCCAAGCTCCAAGAAACTCCCTTACAACCCCACGTATAAACATTTCGAATTTTCATCTTCCAAATGACTCAACACGCCACAACAAAACTCCCTTACAACTAGTTATTGCATAATACAAATTGCAAATGGATGATTATGCTTGTTCCATTATACAAGATTTTTAAATGGGATTGAGTGTAGTTAATTTGATTTGTCTGATTTAGACTAACAAGTGACCGTTTACTGGTTATATTTTTGTTTTTCTATTCAAATTAAAAAAAAAAACATTTCTCCACTTAATCTCTTTGTAGCACATTTTTCATCTCTGCTCAAAATTGGCTATTGACACCAATGAGAACAATAATTTGAAACATGTATTTGAGTTCTAAAATACTTATTTTCCTTGAATTATTGACTATATATGTTTGTTTCTAGCTTTTGTGATTTTTTCACTAAGCTGACTAGAATATCCCTTTAGTGAATTCTCAATGATGGGAAAAATATAAAGTTTAAATTATGCCGTTTGAAATCACATGATGCGGCTTATTAAGTAGTGTATTTTGTGTACGCTTGTTCCTTTGTGCCAATTTTCAGGGTGTAATAGACAACGTTTATTAATGTTCGTGTTGTTTATTAATGTTCGTTGTAGAACTTATAAGATTGGTTTGGTAGAGAAATTCATTAAATGCATTTGTGTAGCTCTGTGGGTGAATGGACATTTTACCAAGTTCCTCGTGCCTTGATATTTATTGGCCTTTTGTGCCGGTGTGGCAGTTTTCCCTTTTAGCAGCGAGTAGTTGTGTCGTTTTCACTGTGATTGTACGGTTCAAGACATGTTGTGATGAGAGAGAAATAATCTGATAGGTTATAGTAATTGCACGTTTTTGTATTCGTGCATTTAGTGATTGGAGGTTTTAGTGTTGCGTGATTTTAGCCGCATGTTAAAGGTTCCAAAATCTCGAAATTAACTACTTGTCTGAGTAGTTTCAAAATTTGAACTTAAATCGTCGGGTCTTGGTGTTTTTCCTTTCTTTTTTCTGCTATAAATAGTGTTCTTATTAGGCTGACTATTCATAATTCAATTATTGAATGATCTATTCTTTCCTTTGTGAGTTTCGTCCTTGGAGGAATTTATATGTTGTGATGGATAGTAGACGTAGGCTTCATTTAATAGATCTCGAAGAGCTTTTGCTATTTATCAAGATTATTTATGTCGACAAACAATGGTATTTGGAAGGCTATGATTAGCTATGTGTAGCTGTGAACAGTGACGAACAGAGTATTTGGGAAGCCTTGCTCTCAAGATTTTCCAAATATTATCGTTTGTTCTAATTTGTGACTGCATTGGGGGCGGTCATTGCTAAGCAATTTATATGATGCTGTTGATGTGTGCTTGGTTTGTGGCCGCTTCCCATATATATGATCAAGGTGGTCGTTCGTTTGTCATTTGTGTGTGTGTGTGTGTGTGGCGATGTCGAGCATCATGCCAACGAATAGCTTGGTTGCAAGGACTCGCAGGGCTGAGCCATGGAACCATAAAATAAAGAAGGGTTTACCATTTTCATGTGTTCAGCCTAATGTTAAAACAAATATCAATTGAAGTGTGGCCAAAATGACCTTGTGACAATGCTTGTACACGAAATATTTTCAAATTTATTAGAAAAAGATTTTCTATGGTTGTCTTGACTATTATGCGCTTATTCGTGTGTTAATATCTTCAAATATCATCATGTACTAATTATACATGTATTGAAATCTTGCCCATTGGGTGCGATAATCTTGACTATTATACGTTTATTCGCATGTTAATATCTTCAAATATTATCCTTTCCTTAAAGTAATTTGTTCGAATACTTGCGACCTTGGATTTATACTTCGTTTAGATACTATGCGCCTTTGCTTAGAAACGTCGATCAATTAGATGATTTGGTGCTTCTATGTTGCATCTATTTAGTAGACTTGGGGGCATTGTTCAAGGAGAAACCCACTTAAATGTGAAACATCACATAACAATCCTTTTCATTAATGAAACGCTTTGAGAAGGGTACGAGTATTGGCGATCACTTCTGTGAGCAACCCTTTCGAATGGTGGCTCTTGGGTCATCTAGAAAGACGCTTGACCCATATTGCCTGTTCTTAGAGGAGTGTTCTGAATTCTCACTTGCCTTCATGCATTTTATGTCATTAACTGGAATGGGGTCTGTGCTTTCGGAGCAAATGGTTCCTTGGTTTTCTTTGTGCTTGCTTAGTTTAGTGAGGTAGTATTTTCTTACTGGACTTGGGAGTGATATGTTTTTGCGGTTGTTTCTTTCCTAAAGATGACAATAAATATTATCTTTTGTCATTTGGAAATTCATAGAGTAAATAAATAGCGTATGGTTACCTTTAGATAAAAAATGAACTGTATTTCTTAATATGTTACTCATTACGCCGTTACTTGGGAGCGAAAAAGCCTATCTTTTCTCTAGGTTTGTAGTGAGCGTAATTTCAGAGATGATTTAACTCTTCTTAGAGCGATAGTTAATTACGCAATGTTGTTGTTCTTGAGGGGCTTGGTAGATTGCCTCTTTTTTCTATTTTTTGCGTAAATGTTTGAAGTAATTTTTGTATTGTAGTTAGGGTTGTAAATGAAAAGAGACAGAACGTGAAGTACTCGATTTCGACTCGGTCAAAGCTCGGCCAATAATCGACTTGATTGGACTCGAATCGAGCTCAAATTTGGCTCGAGTTCTTAACGAGCAAAGTCGAGCTACTCAATACCCTACTCAAAAAGCTCGCGAGCTACTTGAAAATATATTATACTAATTTTTTAATTTAAAATCTAAATTCTTAAACCTAAAACATAAACCCTAAACATAAGTCTTAAACCCTAAACCCTAAAATCTAAATCCTAAATTCTAAACCCAACAACCTAAACCTTTAAACCCTAAACTAACACCCTAAACCCTAAAATTAATAAGCTTGTGTATCAAAGTTTTTTCCTAATAGGGCTTAAAATAAGACGAGACAGATCGTGAGTTAATCGAGTCTAACTCGGTCAAAGCTTGGCCAACACTCGACTTGATTGAACTCGACTCGAGTTCTTAACGAGCCAAGTCAAGCTCAGATTATTCAAGCTCGATAAAAACAACTCAAGCTCAAACTCGACTCAAATTCTTAACGAGCTGAGTTGAGTTCAACACTACTTGAGCTCGACTCGACTCGTTTACACCTCTAATTATAGTAACGTATTGTTTTCCCTTTGGGGTGAATTCTTGCCCCTTTGCGTTGAGATACTTGTGGAAGACAAATTATAAGGCTCAAATTATACTTATATTCTTGTATACATAATATACTTTTCTTTCTATAAAAGGACAATATATATAAACATAAACTTTCGGTATTCACAAATTTCCAAGGTAAATGGATAGCGAATGCTCGCTCTATTTAAAGAATATTTCGCGGGAGAGTTTACTGTTTTGTCGTTTCACATGAAGTAACATAACTCTGTCTGAGCCGATTATATATTTACTTAGTTACTTTGAATTGGGAGGATTCTTGCACCCTAGGTTAAATTTTTTTAAGCATATATGCATTTATTTGCACATTTACTATATTTCAACATAACACATTTCAACTCTGCGGTCGCTTTACTATGCACACTTATTGTGAAGTGGCTAGCGAACATTTCATCTTTGCGGTCGCTTTACTATGCACACTTACTGTAGAAGTGGCTAGTGAATCTTTCATCTTTGTGGTCGTGTTACTATGCACATTTACTATGGAAGGGTTAAGGAACCTTTCATCTTTGCGGTCACTTTACTATGCACACTTATTGTGGAAGTGGCTAGCGAACCTTTCATATTTGGGATCACTTTACTATGCTCACTTACTATGGAAGTGTCTAAGGAACCTTTCTTCTTTGCGGTCGCTTTACAATGCACACTTATTGTGGAAGTGACTAGCGAACCTTTCATCTTTTCGGTCGCTTTACTATGCACACTTACCGTTGAATTGGCTAGTGAACCTTTCATTTCTGTGGTCGCTTTACTATGCACACTTACTGTGGAAGTGGCTAGCGAACCTTTCATCTCCGTGGTCGCTTTACTATGCACACTTACTATGGAAGTGGCTAGCGAACCTTTCATCTCTGCGGTCACTTTACTATGCACACTTACTGTGGAAGTGGCCAGCGAACCTTTCATCTCTAGGGTCGCTTTACTATACACACTTATTGTGGAAGTGGCTAGCAAACCTTTCATCTTTGCGGCCTCTTTACTATGCACACTTACTGTGGAAGTGGCTAGCGAACCTTTCATCTTTGCGGTCTCTTTACTATGAACACTTACTGTGGAAGTGGCTAACGAACCTTTCATCTTTGCTATCGCTTTACTATGCACACTTATTGTGGAAGTGGCTAGCGAACCTTTCATCTTTGCGATCGCTTTACTATGCACACTTACTGTGGAAGTGGCTAGCGAACCTTTCATCTTTGCAATCGCTTTACTATGCACACTTACTGTGGAAGTGGCTAGCGAACTTTTCATATCTGCGGTTGGGAACTGAAGATTGGGAAAACATTAGTAGAAAGGCATTTTCATTAACCAAAACAGTCACATAGAATGTGCAAATTGATTTATAAGATTTAAATTTTGTAATAAAATATACGCAATGATCTATAAAGTGGAATGCGTATTAAACACGAGAGGTTGCCAAACTAAATTTTCGCACGTAATGTTACGTTTTTTTCTTGTTTTGGTCACCAGCTATTAAAAAATTAACGACGATGTTGATGTGGATTTTTTAAATATTTTTAATCTTTTTTCATTCCATGCATTATTTTTATTCAATTTTATTTGATCAATCGGGTGGTGACATCACATGATTGAATAAAGAAAATTGAGGAAAAAGAGTGTTTTGCAGCAGGTGGATTTCAAAACCCCAACCCCTTGCATAATGGAACCAAATAATTACCAACTATGCTAAGCCTGAGATTTATTTTATTTTCCCTGAAACATGTATTTAATGTTCTTTAAGGAGACCACATTTTTGTGTTGTTGGTAACTTAATATACCTTAAATACTTGTTTTAGTAAAAATAAAGTAGATTCTAGGCTTAGTTCAGTTGGTAAGCACTTGCTTCCATTATGCAAGGGTTTAAGGGTTTGAAATCCACCAGCTACAAAACACTCTTTTCCCATTTTCCTTTGATTTTAATCATTCAATTCACAACCTAATTGGTCGAATAAAATTAAATGAAAATAATGCATGGATGAGAGAGAAATGATTAAAAAAACATTTAAAGTTTTCACGTTCGTATCAGCGTTAATTTGTTTAACGGTTGATGACCAAAACAAGAAAATAATTTAATGTTCGAGACATTTTTAATGAAAAATTTAGTTTGATAACCAAAACAAAAAATATACATAATTTAGTGATCACTCGTGTAGTTTTTCTATTTTTAAAAAGAAAAAGGTTAGGCGAGAAAGTCATGAATATTCATCTCCTAGTAGTTTCCATGTAAATAAGTCCCAAATTTTCAAAGAGAAACAAGGTGCTGATTGAATGGTTGGGGTAGTTTTTGGTTTTAATTATGGCTTTTTCTAACATATGCTACATGCATAGGTTAAGGGTCATTTAATAACTTGCATTAAATGCAAGATTTCTATTAAAAATATAACTATTTAATGTATTATAAAACCTTAAAAGATTATATTGAAACATTCTCATTTAATGTATTAAGGTTTAGGATTTTAGATTTTATAGTTTAGGGGTTATAGTTTAGGGTTAGGGTATATGGTTTGGGGTTATGATTTTATGATTGAGGTTTTAGGTTTTAGGGTTTATGTTTATGTTGAAGGTTTAGTGTTTAGGTCATGGTTTAAAGTTTGAGGTTTATAGTTATGGTTTAGATTTAGGGTTAAGGTTTATTGGTATGATTTAGGGTTTAGGGTTAGAATCTTTTAGCGTTTTGTAATACAATGAATGATTGTGGGTTTTTCAAATAGAATCTTGCATTTAATGTAAATTATTAAATGACTCTTAACCTATGCATGTATGCGTAAATTAGACAAACCCTTTATTTATTTACCGTACTGAACAATAAAGCTCTCAAACCCTAAAAATAGTAGTTTTTTTAATTAAATTTGTGTTTTTTTATTGATGCTTTGGAAAAGTTTTAATGATAAAATGGTAGAGGACGATGAGACGAATTTATCGATGTTTAGGGTGGTTACAAAAGACGTTGAAGAATAACGTTTTCAGTTGTGGCTAAAAGGGATAAAAATCATCTGCCTCTTTTCGGTGCCCCTTTCTATGCATCGACACTAAAAAATTAAATTCTAAGTCTAAACCCTAAATTCCAAATCCTAAACTCTACACACTATGCCCTAAAAATACACCATACCTTAAATTTCTTAAACCCTAATAACAAACGTTAACCTTAAACTCTAAACCCTAAACCTAATTTTTAATGTGTGAGCATAAATAGGGACACTGAAAAGGGATAGAGATTTTCTATTTGGCTAAAATTGGATGATAACTCTTAATCTTGATTAAAAAAATAATGAGATCGATGGAATAAAAAATTAATTTTATAGTTTTCTAATCGATAGACGTCATCACTAGGGGTGTTCATTTTCGGATATCGGATTCGATCAGATCCAAAAATTCGGATATCCGAAAAATTCGGATCACCTAAATAGCGATCCGTATCCGATCCTAAAACTGGATATCTGAAAAACCGGATATCCGAATTTTTGGATCGAATACTCGGATATCCAAATATCCGAATATTCAAAATTTATGAATTTATTTGATTATTTTTTAATTTAATGGTCCTATACATGAAAATTTTAGGTTTTCGAATATAAAAATTAATAAATTATTGAATATAACAATCTTTGTATCCATGGAAATTTTAATTTTTCATATATAACAAGTAAAAATATCGAATGTAACAAGATTTATACCAATAAAAAAATTTGAATTTTCGGATATCGGATAATCGCATATCCGATTCGAATGTAAAACCACTATTTGTATCTGATCCGAATTATCCGAAAAATAAAAAACGGATCGGATATCCGAAATTTCGGATCGGATTAATGGATAATCAGATCGGATCAACGGATAATCGGATCAGATCATTTTGAACACCCCTAGTCATCACCACTTCAACACTAAACTATCACACTATCAAATTTTTTTGCTCGACAAAAAGAGTAATTTATTATTAGGGTAAATTACACCACATACCACTCAACTACGACACCTGACTTGAAAATGCACCAAACTTTAAAAAAGTTTAAAACTAACACTAAACTTTAATATGTGACTCGAAAATATCATTCCGCTGTTAACTCTTAACATTCCATTAGGCTAAAATGACATCGTTTGGTGCGACTGTTTTGAAGTCTAATAGAAAAAAATGATGTCGTTTTGCTGGAGAAAAAAAGATTAAAATCATGCGATTGGGGGTTTTCAACCTAGGACCTTTAGGAAAAAGAGCTAAGCCTTAACCACTAAATCAACATGATATTATAAAATGTTTTACCACAAATATTATATATCTCAAACTGCTTGAGATTAATTCAAATTGTTTTATGAAATAAATAATACTATAAATAATATTAATGTATAAGTAATATAAAATATATTATTTGTATATATAAATATATATATATAATTAAAAGTGAATTTTTTTCTTCCAAAAAAGTGTATTGTTTTTATTTTTTATATAATATTTATAATATAAAATATATTATCTTGATGTTAAATAATGTGGTAAAGTGGGTTTTAATAATATAATCCCGAAACTAGGTGAATTGCTAGATTTCTAGGTTGAAATCTTTGAGTTTATGGCTTGTTTATGTGGTTTAATGGTTGCTGGTGGTAAAAGGATGTTGAGGTAATGGTTTTAGATGTAAATTGATGTTGTTTAATGGCTAATCTCGCTGGGCATTGGCTGGAGATTGTTTAGAATGATTTTGTTGATGTTTTCGGTTAATTTCGGATATTGTTTGCTTGGTTTTTGTTAGAGAGAATTGTGGAGTTGGGTTGCTGGAGGTTTTGATGCAAGAATGTGCATTAATCATCTGTTTTGCTTTGGTTAGAAGCAGGTGAGATTGTTCTGGTATCTTCGAAAGAGGTTTTGGTTGCTCTGGAGGCTTGATATCCTTTGGCAAGTGGGAC
Organism: Hibiscus trionum; assembly: GCA_030270665.1. Classification (NCBI taxonomy): domain Eukaryota; kingdom Viridiplantae; phylum Streptophyta; class Magnoliopsida; order Malvales; family Malvaceae; genus Hibiscus; species Hibiscus trionum. Next base: position 4,542,904 of record BSYR01000050.1, read on the forward strand.
GAAGCTTTGTCGGTGAGTGGAAATGATTTTAAAGGCTTTTCAAAGGTTTCAAACGGAAGGTTTGGGCGTTTAGATTAAGCCTAAAATGTTAATCTAAGCTCGGAAGTAAGTATGAAAGATTTTGCTCTCGGTTTATCAGTTTTCCCATTGTTTTGATTGATCATGCTCATGTTTTAGAAATAGATTTGTTACCTACTGTTCATGCATGTTTTGAGCATTGAGATTTGATGAATATGATCCCATGAGAGTTGATTTATGTTTTGAAAGAGTGTATAACTAGTTGAGAAAATGTTATGCATTGTTTATTCTTTTGAGATGGGATGAGACTTGATTTACGTTTATGCATTGAAAACAATAGAGTAACATGGTTTAAAAGTGTATATTGTCAAAGTAATGATACTTAATATTATCGGATATAATTGGTTGACCAATAGGATGAGAAGTGCACTATAATATACAAAATTCGCACGTGAGACAAATTCTTCAGTTACACAATAGGGGTAGATTCTATTGTGTTACGAGTGATAGGGGTAGACTCTATCACTACAAGCAATGGGAGTAGTGTCATCCCGGACGAAGTGAGATAATGGTGAGGGTAGATTTCACCATGAGACTTGATGGGGTTAGATTCCATTCGGGTCACTTTTAATGCCAATATATGATATTACAAGTATCATGGTTTTGATGCATTTGTATAATGAGTTTTGTACATTAGATTTCATTTGGAGATTTGCATTGTGATAAATCCATGAGATTAGTGATACATGTTTTGTAAATTATTATTGGTTTTGCTTTAAAAGTGATTTAAAGCATGAGTTGTATTTGAGCATGATGTAAAGAGATTTGTTTTTAAGAAATGATTTTAAAATGCATTGTTGTTGGTTTTAAATCGAGCGACCCTCACTAGGAATTTATGTTTACGCTATCTTTTTTCCAACAATGCGGAGAAATAGCTATTTCGGAGCAGTAGGAAGGCAAGAGGAGATCCAAGAGACGTTTCATAGCTCAAGTATAATTTTACATTTACTAAATAGTAATAAGTGGCAATGGGAGGATGCCTTAATATTTTGGGAGGTTGTGTTTTGAAACTCCATGGTTTGTGGCATGTTTTAGTTATCTATTTGGACTTGTAATTGGCATTTACTTTCTGGTATTTGGTTTAGTTTGTGTTTTGGTGTTCAAATGGTCATTTTGCGTAGGAAGCATGCCTAGAGTTTGATAATCATGATGAGTTGATGTTGGAAGCATGCTTTGGTGTTTATTGCCTTTGGATATATGTTCTAAGTGGTTGATTATGTCTTGGTAATATGCTGGGATGGTTTCAGATGAGTTTAAGCATGAAAAACTAGCATTTTTGGGCATTGCAGGCCCAAGTGTATCGATACAGGTATGTGTATTTTTGGACCCCATATCGATACGATTGAAGGTGTATCGATACGCCCACTTGGTTAAAATGGTTCTAGAAAATATCAAATCGATACGCTATCGGGACCGTATCGGTACGCCCCCGTGTATCGATACACTATGGGTCCGTATCGATACGCCTGGTAGGTAAGTTGGTTATTTAGGTTGTTAAATGTTTCTGATTTCTTCTATTTTGGTCACTGAATGTTATTCAATTAATTGAATACGTTCGAATAGTCGGTTTGAGCTGAAATTTGACACGAGAGCATGAAACCTGTTAAGTTAAATATTGGTAACCTCAATTTCACAATTAGTCTCTGTATTTTGTCAAATTTGCAATTTGGTCCCTAATTACTAATTAGTGTAATCGGAAGTCGATTCGACGCCCGTTTGAGTTGAGATTTCACCTAATGCATGTACGATCACCTTAGGAAATAATAAGAGCATCTATACAAGATAAAAAGAAAAAATAGGGTTGTTTATTGAGAAAAAATGGGGTACCCATTGCCTTAATACTATTAGTATAAAGAGATTTTTGTCTTAAAACTTGAGCATCTTGGATTCCTGCTTCACGTTGGCTTATTTGTTTTATTGTTGTTTTCTCATGCTATATATTTTAAATTGTTATTTTTGAAAATGGAACCGAAATGAGAGCTTAGAAGACTAGTAATGTTGTGAGAAAGTATGCCGATAAGAATGATATTTGATCTTGAGTTGATTTGATCCTCGATCGAGAGTTGTTAGAAGTGACCCCCGAACTTGAGTGACTTAGTCCTCGTTCGCGAGATTATAGATGGTGTTGGGTCGGGCAGCATATTTAAATTGGGAAATGAGGTTCAATTGTGAGAATGAGCTAGCATACACCACAAACTGGCTACCGAGGAACGCAAATGATGTGAGAGTTGCGACCTGGATTGGTTAAGACAGTGTGTAAGATAAGAATGTGATTGTGGGAATGTTTGCTCGGTAGTTCTTTTCCCATAGCCTAAGTCCGATAATTAACGATAATGGTGTTGCTTTAGTTTAGTATTTATGACGAGTAGATGACGAATGTCCCAATGGCATTTGAGATTACGAAGAGACAACTATTCTGAGAATACTTGGGTTTAAGTTTATCAAGAGTGCTAGCAATTTCGTGTGCAATGATGCGTCGAAGTGAATCTTGACTGAAAATCAAGATGTGAAGTAGTCTTTGTATCGAAACTTTTCTTAGAGATGGATATGTGCAAATTTTGGCGAAGATGTATGAGGTACTCTGGGGATGCAAATTTGATTACGGGTGATTGGTCCGAGAATATTGTTGGTAAGTGTGAATTGTTACTCATGCACAATACAAACTACTTATATATATATATATATTTAAATATGTCATTACATGCATGTATTTGGGCATGAAATTAGAAATTTTGCATACATATGCATAGGCATCTATTAGGGCATGTAGTTGGGCATATATGCATATGTTCACACTTACTAATGATTTCTCAGAGATAGATGAAGATGAGATGTATGTAGCATTTACAAAAGGATTCGTTAAGATCATGAAGGGTAAAGAAGCTTCTTAAGGTGGTTCATGGAGGTTGGTGGTTGTAGTACAAGGTCTTTTCTAGGATTAGTTGCTACTAATGAAGTTCTTTGAGGAATTTTTCGTAGGTGGACACACCGTTGGCGAAGTTACAACAGTAGAGATGCTTTGATAGTGCAAGGTCATGTGTTTGCGGTTGATTTGATGGAGTTGTCTTTCTATGGTTTTGATGTTATCTTGGGTATGGATTGGTTGACGGAACATAAAGCTGTGGTTGATTTTAAATCTAAGTGAGTTTCGTTGAAACTTGCCAATAATTATAAAGTCGTAGTGGTGGGAGAGAATGTGAAGTTCTTATCTAATGTTGTTTCGGCTTTGAAAGAACAAAAGTTGTTGGAGGTTGAGTGTCAAGCGTACTTGGCATATGTTATGAATCTGAATATGAAGGAGGCACGACCTCGGGATATTCACACCGTTTGTGATTTTCCGGGGGTGTTTCTAGAAGAGTTGCTTGGTTTGCCGCCGGATAGGGAATTAGAGTTTTGTATTGAGATGTATGCAGATACGACACTCGTGTCTATTGCTCCGTATCACATGGCGCCTAAAGAGTTGAAGGAGTTGAAGATGCAACTTTAGGAGTTGTCTGATCATGGTTTCATTCGTCCTAGTGTTTTGCCTTGGGGAGCACCTGTGTTGTTTGTGAAGAAGAAGGTTGGCACAATGAGAATGTGTATTGATTATCCATAACTGAACAAGTTGACATTTAAGAACAAGTATCATTTTACCGTAGATTGACGATCTTTTTGATCAATTTCGTGGTGCAACGGTGTTTTCTAAGATTGATTTGAGATCATGATACTATCAATTGAAGGTGAAGAATAGAGATGTGCCAAAGACAACTTTTCAGACTCGTTACGGGCATTATGAGTTTTTGGTGATGCTGTTTGGGTTGACAAATGCGCCTGTAGCTTTCATGGATATGATGAATCGGGTGTTCCATGAATTCTTGGATCAATTCGTGGTAGTGTTTATTGATGATATCTTTGTGTATTCTCGTACGGAGGAGGATCATGATAAGAATTTGAGGATTGTTTTGCAAGTCTTGTTGGATAATCAACTTTATGCTAAGTTGAGTAAGTGAGTTTTGGATTAAGGAAGTGGTTTTCCTTGGTGATGTTGTATCGGCCGAAGGAATTCGTGTAGATCCACAGAAGGTTGAAGCGATTGGGAATTGGAAACAACCTAAGTCGGTGATAGAGGTTCGTAGGTTCTTAGGTTTGGCAAGGTATTGTCGTCGTTTTGTGGATAGTTTTCAAAGGTTGCTTCTTCTTTGACGAAGTTGTTGCAAAAAGATGTTCGTTTTGAATGGACAAAAGCTAGACAACAAGCTTTTGAGAAGTTGGAGGAAGCTGTGACGCAAGCGCCCATCTTGATTCAACCTTAGCCAAGAAAAGAGTTTGTGATCTATAGCGATGCATCTTATGTTGGATTAGGATATGTGTTGATGCAGGATGGTAGAGTTGTGGCTTATGCGTCTAGACAGTTGAAGGTGCACGAGAGCAGTTACCCTACTTATGATATAGAATTGGTCGCGATGGTGTTTGCGCTAAAGATTTGGAGGTATTACCCTACTTATCATAAGAGTTTAAAGTATTTGATGTCGCGAAAGGAGTTGAATCTTAGGCAACGAAGATGGTTGGAGCTGCTTAAGGATTACGATTTGACGATAGAGTATAACCATGGGAAGGCCAATAATGTGGCTGATTCTTTGAGTAGAAAGAGGGTTGTAGAGTTGAGAGTGATGTTTGCTCGATTGGATGTGTTGCGAGATGGCGAGTTAGTTGTTGAGTTGCAATTTCAACCTTCTTTGGTGCAGATGATTAAAGAGAATCAATTGTTGGATGATTTGTTGGTACCTCATGTCCAGGAGATAGCGGATGGTAATCCAACGGACTTTTGTTTTAATGATGATGGAGTTTTATGTTTTAAGAGTCGAGTAATTGTACCGGAGGATGATGAGTTAAGGCGCACTATTTTGACTGAAGCGCACAGTAGCCCTTTTGCTATGCACCTTGGTAGTACTAAGATGTATCATGGGTTGAAGGAAGAGTACTACTGGGTTGGTTTAAAGAAAGACGTGGCCGAGTTTGTTGGCAAGTGCATGGTGTGTCAGCAAGTTAAAGCTGGGCATCAATTTCCTTCTGGGTTGTTGCAACCGTTGAGGGTACCATAATGGAAATGGGAGAGGATTACCATAGATTTTGTGTCAGGGTTGCCTTTGACACCGTCAAAGAAAAATTCTATTTGGGTGATAGTTGATCGTTTTACGAAGTGCGCGCATTTCCTGCCAGTGTATACTACGTATACGTTGGATAAGTTGGCGGATTTGTACATCTCAGAGATTGTGTGCTTGCACGGAGTGCCTAAGTCTATAGTATCAGATAGGGATTCACATTTTACGGTAAGGTTTTGGGAGTGTTTGCATTAGGCTTTGGGTACAAGGTTGAACTTCAGCACTTCGTATCATCGTCAGACGGATGGTCAATCTGAGCGTGTTATTCAAGTATTGGAAGATATGTGAAGATGTTGCATCATTGATTTTCAAGGATCTTGGGAGAAGCTCTTACCTTTGGTAGAGTTTTCTTATAATAACAATTATCAAGTGAGCATCCAAATGGCTTCTTATGAAGCTTTGTATGGTAAGAGGTGTTGTACGCCTTTAAGTTGGGCGGAGGTAGGCGAGAAATATGTTTCTTCGCCTCACATGTTAAAGGAGATCAATGAAAAGGTAAAGCTTATTAGTGAAAGGTTGAAAGCGGCTTCAGATCGGCAAAAGTCTTATGCGGATTTGAAGCGTAGAGAAATTGAGTATGCGGTTGGTGATAAAGTGTTTTTGAAAGTTTTGCCTTGGAAAAAGGTGATGAGATTTGGCCGGAAGGTCAAGCTAAGTCCGAGGTATATTGGACCTTATGAGGTTTTGGAGCGAGTTGGTCTGTATCTTATATATTAAGGTTACCGCCTGAGTTAGAAAAGATACATGATGTTTTCCACGTATCCATGCTTCGAAAGTATAAATCGAATATGTCGCATGTTATGCATGTGGAGGAGATTGAATTGAATCTGGATTTATCTTATGAAGAGGAATCAGTTGAGATCTTAGCTTTGGATAGTAAAGTTCTTTGTGGTAAGACCATTGAATTGGTTAAGGTGTTGTGGCGACATCGAAGTGTTGAGAAAGCTACGTGGGAAGGGAAGGAAGACATGAAGAAGCAATTCCTTTATCTTTTTCCACCATATAAATTTCGAGGATGAAATTTCTTAAAAGGGGGAGAGTTGTAACACCCCGATTTAGGGCTTGGGAGTTAGCCGGGTTTGGCTGGAGTGTTCGGGCGAGCCGATCTAGACTAGTTTCAGGAATAAATTGAGTTAAAATGTTTTTGAGCGAAATAAAATTGGGGAAATATTCTAAAATCGTAAAATAGTGTTTTTGAAGGTTTTGGAGAGTTCAATTTGATAAAATTGGACCGATTTAATTGACATTTTGAAAATGGTGACTAAACCGTAAAGATTGTAAAATGTGTTTTAATGACTAAATTGAAAGGATTCAAGGCTTAGAATATTTAGGGAGCTATTACACCAAGGTGTTATCAGTCTTTTCCCTTATTTTGGTTATTTTTAAATATTTAATAAAAATGTTTATTAAATGGTTTTGATAAAAAGGATTTTAAAAAGGCCAAACATTTTCTTACGTAACTTCTCATTTTCTCTTTTCTTGCTTTAATTGTGTTTTAATGGAGTTAAATTGATGAAATTGGTTGGGTTTCGTTTTGGATTGTATTTTTTGGGTTTTAGATTGATTTTAATCAAGATCTTGATGTTAAATAATGTGGTAAAGTCGGTTTTAATAATAGAATCCCAAAACTAGGTGAATTACTAGATTTCTAGGTTGAAATCTTTGAGTTTATGGCTTGTTTATGTGGTTTAATTGTTGCTTCTGGTAAAAGGATGTTGAGGTGATGTTTTTAGATGTAAATTGATGTTGTTTAATGACTAGTCTCGCTGGGCATTGGCTGGATATTGTTTAGAATGATTTCGCCGATGTTTTCGGTTAATTTCGGATGTTGTTTGCTTGGTTTTTGTTAGAGAGAATTGTGGAGTTGGGTTGCTGGAGCTTTTGATGCAATAATGTGCATTAATCATCTATTTTTCTTTGGTTAGAAGCAGGGGAGTTTGATCCCGTATCTTCGGAAGAGGTTTTTGTTGCTTCAGAGGCTTGATATCGCTTTCGCAAGTGGAGTGAAGCTTTGTCAGTGAGTGGAAATAATTTTAAAGGCTTTTGAAAGGTTTGAAAGCATGGTTTGGGAATTTAGATTAAGCCTAAAATGCTAATCCAAGCTTAGAAGTAAGTATGAAACATTTTGCTCTCGGTTTATCGATTTTCCCATTATTTTGATTGATCATGCTCGTGTTTTAGAAAGAGATTTGTTACCTACTGTTTATGCATGTTTTGAGCATTGAGATTTGATGAATATGATCCCATGAGAGTTGATTTATGATTTTTTTTATCAGCAAACTGTATGATTTTATTCAATAGGAAGAAAAAACATACAACACGACGAGCCATACGCCTCGTTAAAAAGCTCCCTAGTGGAGGAAAAGAGTACGATATGACTTGTCTAAAACACAACACAACATCCCTCGACACTTATCATAGACAAGCCACGAACAATGTCACACGATCGACACCCTCCTTGGCCAAAACATCAGCGAAGCCATTAGCCTCCCTAGGCACATAACAAAACTGTAACTCATATACAACATGACGCGCTTGATCTATCGCCGTGAACACATCCCACAGCCGCCATGGCCTCTTTGCCGATCGTGTAGCCCAACTCAAAGCCACCTGTGAATCCGACTCGATTATCACACAATGATGTCGCCAACTACCCTCCACCACCAAACTCAATGCGAATGCTATAGCCCGAATTTCAGCCTCATTGGAGTCCATCACCCCCAATGGCCCCGAAAATAGCCCCAATATCCGACTCTCCCCGTCCCGCATCACTCCCCCAAATCCTGCAGGCCCCGGCTTACCCCTCGCCGCACTGTCCACGTTGAATTTCAAAACTCCATAACCGGTGGCTGCCAAAACACCCCACGCCTCACCTTCTTCACGGTCGCACTAATCACAAGAGTAGACGGACATGTCCACCAAATTGTCTCGGGCATTAACTCCCCCTCCACACCCACTTTAATCCAATAAAACGATCTCAGCTTCACTAAGAAGCATAGCTCTTCCATCGACATGCACTTGCCACGTAATATCCGCTCATTTCTAGCCAACCATAGTGACCATAACAAGGCACTAACGCTGGCCACCCACCATCGTTTCATGCTACCAGAAAAAGGGTAATGTAAATGTTCGACAAAAAAAATCAGCAAAACTGTCCGGGAAAGGTGTCGATATATTCCACCAATTGCGCAACCACACCAAAAACTTCAGCACACTCGGACACTCATAAAAAAGATGTGCTATCGATTCTTCCGACGACGCGCACCACGAACATCGACTCTGTTCTGCACTCAATGACAGCTCACGATGTCGCAAAAAATCCGCTGTTGGCAATCTCCGTAACCATATGAACCAAAGAAATGCCTGAACCTTTGGTGGAACCAATACTTGCCAAGCGAAACATTCACCCAAGTCATCATCGCCAAACTTATCCATCATCAACAATTTGGATAAAGCCTTCACCGAGAAAGTACCATGCTCATACGGTTGCCAAATAAGCGTATCCTGTCGAGCCTCCCATAACCGTACCACCCTCACCAACTCTTATAACCCATGCAAACGGTCCAGCTCAAAACCACGCAAGTGTCTGCGAAAAAACACTGCCCACTGCCAATGCTCAAACGTCCCCCCCACTGCGTAATCATATACCCACGCCAACTTATTTATAGACAACATGAACAATCGCAGAAACATGTCTTTTAGAGGCTGTTGCGCTATCCATGGGTCGAACCAAAATAAAACCATCTTCCCGTTCCCAATTTTCCACTGAAAACCTGCCATTCCCACATGTCTATCGATGCTAGCGTCACAAGAATTTAGCACAATCTGTTTCCACACCCCCGACATTGCCGATAATTTCTCCGTATTGAAACGCCACCATTGCATATGTTCCCCATACTTAGCGTGATCAATCTACGCCACAACGAGTCATGATCCTTCGCATAACGCCACACCCATTTGGATAGCAACGCCTTATTTTTCACCCTCAAATCTGCCACACCCAAACCCTCCAAATGTCGTGGCCGACACACAAATTCCCAACCCACCCTACTCATCTTACGTTCGAGACCAACACCCCCCCCCCACAAAAATGCACGTCTAATCTTGTCCAATTGTGCTATAACCCCCTTGGGAACCATAAACAACCCCATATAAAAAATAGGAAGTGCTGAAAGTACAGAGTTTACCAATGTTACGCGTGCAGCAAAAGACAGTGATGTGCGCTTCCATCCGGCTAACTTGCGCCGAAAGTTAGCTATGACAGGCTCCCAAACCGATAAAGTCCGCGGATTAGCCCCTAAAGGAAATCCTAGGTATCTAAACGGCAACACCCCCTGCTTGCATCCCAACATCTCGGCCACCGAATTAACCAAACCATCATCCACCCCAATTGCATACAACGAACTTTTGGCGAAATTAATCCGCAAGCCCGAACACGCCTGAAAACAATGCAAAATTATTTTGATGTTCCGTGCCACTTTGACCGATGCCTCAAAGAACAATATGGTGTTGTCGGCGAACTGTAAATGAGTTAAAGATACCCCTGACACTACCTCCACCCCACGCACCAAACCAGCCGACTCAACATTACCCAACATCAAGTGCAGTGCTTCAGCAACTATGACAAATAACAATGGCGAGAGCGGGCAGCCTTGGCGTAATCCACGCCCCATCCGAAACTCCTTAGTCGTGCTGCCATTTACCAAAACCGATAATCGAGCTAAACTGATACACTCCTTAACCCACGCTCTCCACCTACTGCAAAATCCCATTCGATCCAATACCGAGTCAAGGAAATTCCAGCTTACACAATCGTAAGCTTTAGCGAAATCAAGCTTCAAAATAAATCCCCCTCCACCTCTCTTCCGCAGCGAATGAATTACTTATGTTGCCAATAAAACCCCATCTACTAGCTGACGGCCTTTTACAAACGCGGATTGCGAATCACTAATTAAACCTCCAGTACACTCTGAAGCCTATTCGCTAAGCACTTAGCCAACACTTTATACATGGAATTCACTAAACATATGGGGCGGTACTCTCCTAAACATTGAGGCGATTCCACTTTTGGTAACAACACTATGAAAGCTCAATTTGCACCCTTCGGCAACACCCCATTTGCGTGAAACTGCTCAAAAAAATTCAGCACATCGAGTCGCACCACCTCCCATCCTTTTTTATAAAAATCCAACGTGAACCCATCCGGACCTGGCGCCTTAGAACCATCACATTCCCATAATATTTTTTTAATCTCATCCATCGTGAAAGGTTGTACCAATTGTTGTCTATCCGTTCCATTTACTCTTCGAAAAATTCCATCAAATTGCCACTCACCCGCCCGCTTGTCACCAGCAAAATGCTTGATGAATTCCGCCACCACAAAGTTTCGGATAAACATAGGCTCAGTAGTCCACTCACCCGCAATCATCAGCCCCAGAATGTGATTTCTAGCTGTTCTTAACTTTGCCGCCCTATGAAAATATGCCGTATTACGGTCACCCAATCGTAACCATGTAGCTCTTGATTTTTGCCGCCACATCGATTCTTTATTTCTCATTGCACGCCATAACGCGCTCATCCACCTATGCCTCGCAGACTCTACTTCTTCGCTCGCTCCCCCCTCAACCATATCCTCGTCTGCTCTATCTAATTGTTGTTGCATATCCGCAATGAGTTGATTCACATCGCCAAAGCTGTCCTTATTCCACCGTTTCAAAAACATCTTCAAATGTCTCAACTTAACTACAATATTTTCATTTCCCACGCCCAAACTGGTCAGCCGACACCATTCTTTTAAAATCTGCCTAATGTTTGATCGCCCATCCATCCAACAGTTGAAAAATCTGAATGGGCGTGGTCCCCAATCACATTTGAACAACAACGGTGTGTGGTCCGAAACTCCCCTCTTCAACGCTTCATGTTGTATTGATTTAAATGCATCTAGCCAAGCTGAAGAAATTAAGTACTGATCAATCCGACTACACCTATTGCCATATCCGAACCAAGTGAATCTTTTGCCCACTAACGGAAAATCAATCAATCTCGTGGCATGTACGAACTCCCCAAAAGCTTCCATTTCTGCATTCCTATCCGAGACCCCTATGCGATCCGACTCATGTAATATGGCGTTGAAATCGCCTGCTACACACCATGGCCCCTCGAAACCATTCATCTGAGTTAATATAGAATCCCATACTAATTTTTGCCCAGTTATATCCGTAGGAGCATATATCACTACAATGCAGCACATCATATCTTCTTGCTGCCAACGGCCCTTAAGTATAATATAATTACGATTAACATCAATATTATACAAATTAAACTTGTTACCTTCCCATATAATCAAGATGCCCCCGGATGCTCCCATCGAAGGCGATACTGCCATCTCAAAACTGTCCGAGTACCACAAGTTAGACACCCACATCGACGACACTTCCTGTAATTTTGTCTCTTGCAAGAACACCATATCAACCTGAAATTTCCGCATCACTTCACCAACACCTCGTCGTTTCGCGCCACCGCCCAAACCCCGTACATTCCATGATAATAAACGCATTAATCACAATCCACGATTTTCCCCGGCGATGATCCGAGAAATATCCTTAATAATGTCTTCCTCCCTCCCACTCGATTTCACTCCAATTAATGACCCCAATTTTACCGTTGCCGCTGCCTCACACTCAATATCACGGGAACGTTGCGAACCATTATCCTGCCCCTCAACCCCCACTATTTTTGATGTAAACCGTGAACGGCGCTCGCCCAAAATAGGCCGTTTCTTTACTCTAACTTCACGGCTAGCCTCTTGTAGATGCTTGTTATCGGTTATTCTCCTAATCTTGCAAAAAGCATGTCCGGTCTTAATTACTTCCGTCGCGCCTAACCCAGCTTTGGATTCACTCGAATGTATAATAGGAAGGGAATTTACCTCATTTAATTTGGAACCGATCCAATCCCCTGACCCCACCTCCTCAGAAATTTTTGAATTTGCAATACCTGCTATGGATAGACTTTCACATTGTTGAAACTCCTCAACAACCTCTAGAGTCCTACCGCTGCCCACCTGCTCAAATGTATGATTATCCCCTCTCACCGGATCTGCCGGTTGTCCCTCCGACTATCGTATCTCCGCCTGGGAACCATGTTGCTCCGGTGACCGGTCCTCAACTTGGACCTCAACATTTGCAACGGCAATATGATCCCATGTCCCCTCCTGAAATTCCATCCCTTGCGGATCCAACCAAGCCTCGTTCATCACCCAAAGCACTCGATCATTCCCTTGGGAATTTTGTGTCACTGGTTGCATCCCTTCCAGCCCGTGAATGGCAGCATTCAAGTTCTCTACTCGCTCGTCTCCGCCCATGTCCGAACCCTGTTCCAAATTGTTCTCCGTTGTCCTCCATTCACAACAATCGCACTCAACTTCTGGACCCTTTCCTTCCATCTCTAAAACACGTACCCAATATTCGACATTGTCAACCTTAACACGAATTCTTTCCTCAATCCGATTAAATGTCGTTGTCTCTACCATGATTCTGCCGCAATCAAATGATGTAGGCGTTTCCGTATCGTCATCTAAACAAATCAATGATCCCCACAGATTGGCTATGTTTGTGAAGGTTTGTTTATGCCAAAGGTGTATCGGCAACCCCACTATCGACAACCACACCTTCCTGGATTCTACCTTAATCGAAGGCGACCAAGCCTCAACCCTATCAAAGCATTCCCTAACACGATCCATCTTCAACACCCTATCGCGTACAATTGCCGACGTGCACATCAACAGCATCATGTGGTCGGATAATCGCACAATGGAAAATCCATCTTGTTTTGCTACCTCTAGTCGCTCTGCTAGAGTTTTAATACTACATGGATTCAAACACCATCCCACCGCACACCATTGTAGCACCGCCCATTTATCATCATCTACAATGCCTTTTACTTCCCTATACTTGGCGTTGCCCACCTCCCCGATCGGCGCCGCTGAGGAACGCTCATTGTTTCTACTCGCCACCGGCTCCTCCCTGGATCCCCGACTCGCCACTCCTTCTCCTTTTCCGTGGGACATTGTTGTTCTACCCTTCCAAGCCAACAAGACTCTCATGCGAGCGCCGTAAATCCATTTCCCATCCAATCTCTCGATCACACAATCGGCATCCTCTTTCGATGCCATACGAACAAAACCAAATCTCTGTCCGTCACGTGCCAATCGATTTGGGATGAACGCGTCTTTGACGACTCCATGCCTATCGAACACTTGCCACAAGCCCTTCCAGTGAATTGTATTCAACAATCCCCCCACGTACAACGTCCACACCCGTTGCACACTCGGATCACTCTTTCCTCGCTCACCTTTGACGCTGTATTGTTTGGCGGCTTGTTCCCTTGCGAGGCGCTCCCACAAACCTACCATTTTCAGGGGTTAGTTGATTTATGATTTGAAAGAGTTTATAACTTGATTAGAAAATGATATGCAATATTTATGCTTTTGAGATGGGATGAGACTTGATTTACGTTTATGCATTGAAAACAGTAGGGTAACATGGTTTAAAAGTGTATATTGTCAAAGTAATAAGACTTAATATTATCGGATATAATTGGTTAACCAATAGGATGATAAGTGCACTATAATATACAAAATTCGTACGTGAGACAAATTCTTCGGTTACACAATAGGGGTAGATTCTATTGTGTTGCGAGTGATAGGGGTAGATTCTATCACCACGAGCAATGGGGGTAGTGCCATCCCGGCTGAAGTGAAATAATGGTGAGGGTAGATTTCACCATGAGACTTGATGGGGGTAGATTCCATCAACGTGTCCGTATATCCGAGCATTTATGGATATGGGTAGTTCTATCCAAGGATGGGGGTAGATTCCATCCGGGTCACTTTTAATGCCAATATATGAGATTAAATGTATCATGGTTTTGATGGATTTGTATAATGTGTTTTGTACATGAGATTTCATTTGGAGATTTGCATTGTGGTAAATGCATGAGATTGGTGATACTTGTTTTGTAAATTATTATTGGTTTTGCTTTGAAAGTGTTTTAAAGCATGAGTTGTATTTGAGCATGATGTAAAGAGATTTGTTTCTAAGAAATGGTTTTAAAATGCATTGTTGTTGGTTTTAAATCGAGTGACCCTCACTAGGCATTTATGCTTACGCTATCTTTTCCCAACAATGCAGAGAAATAGCTATTTTGGGGCAGCAAGAAGGCAAGAGGAGATCAAAGAGACGTTTCATAGCTCAAGTATTATTTTACATTTACTAAATAGTAATAAATGGCACTGGGGGATGCCTTAATGTTTTGGGAGGTTGTGTTTTAAAACTCCCTGGTTTGTGGCAAGTTTTAGTTGTCTATTTGGACTTGTAATTGGCCTTTACTTTCTGGTATTTGGTTTGGTTTGTGTTTTGGTGTTCAAATGGTCATTTTGTGTAGAAAGCATGCCTATAGTTTGATAATCATGATGAGTTGATGTTGGAAGCATGCTTTGGTGTTTATTGCCTTTGGATATATGTTCTAAGTGGTTGATTATGTCTTGGTAAATTCTACTATGTGTTTTGAATGATTTCTATAGTGCATGTTTACCATGAATATCCTTGTGTTATGCATATGATTGCTTTAATTAATCCCATGTTGGTTATGGTTGTGACCATGAGAACACGAGGTAAGTGTTGGTTTTGTGGGTTATTGACAATGTGAAATTTTATTACCGGACATAGTTGATCGACCAATAGGATGAGAGTGCACTCGGGGTAAAAGTCGTGCGTGGCCTTAGTGATGTTAGATTCCACTAAGGAGGAGTATGGTGATGTGAGATTCCACCGGAAGCTATGTTTTACTAGACGAGTGAGTTCGGTGATGTGAGATTCCACCGAAAGTGTCTAGTGGTTTTGAGAACTATTCACATATCCGAGTAAAAGTGTTAAATGTTAAAATACCCATGGCGCTCTAAATTCTCATGTTAAGCAAGTTATATTGTTCATTTCCACTTATGCTTATGCATGTAGTTGGTTACGTTGTATGTATGATGAGAATGAGCATGAGGTAAGCCTGTGGCTTGTGGATGCATTCGGTAAATGCACGAGATGTTAAATGCATGGTTGTTGTGTGTTCAAGCATGTGGGAAATGATTTGGAAATGGTTTTTGGTTTCAAGCAAACTATGGTTTTAAAACTGCATTGTTATAGCTTTTGTTTTGAGCACCGCTCACTAAGCATTCTTGCTTACGCTCCACTTTCCAACAATCTAGTTCCGTAGTGTTTCAATGCAGCCAAGGGGACAAGGGAGTGACCAAGGAGGTCATTTTTGCTAAAGTATGGTTTTCGGCGTAATAACTAGTATATAGCAATGGGATAGGGTCTTTTGTTTTGGAGATGTTGCTAGAACACCTTGTTGTTTGGGATATGTTGATATGCCTATATAGACTTGTAAAGGCTCTTATTATGTTGAAGCATGACTTGTTGTGAGTTTTGGTTGTTTGTTGGATTTTTTGCAAAGTATGACTTTTCTTGTGAATCTTGTTATGTTAATTTTTGCCATGATGTGTTTCTAGCATGTCTTGATGAGTATTATTGGTTTTCTTGAGTTTTTTGAGTGTTGTATGTTGTTGGGATGCCTTTCGGTGGTTTCAACTTGGCTTAAACCAGCAAATTCAGTCATCTAAGCCTTCCGTTTCGATACGGTCGAGGTTGTATCGAAACGGGGGACCTGAAAAGGCCTTGGCGTATCGATACGGGTTGGGCGCGCATCGGTACGTTTTGCCACTGGAATTTGCAATTTCGAAACGTTTCAAAGGTGTTTCGATACGGGCTAACGTTCCAAAACCCATGAGACAGTTTTGATACACCCGTATTGGTACGGTCTCTAAGCGTATCGGAACGACCTCTTAAGGTTGACTTGGGATTTTTTACCGTTGAAAGAGTATCGGAACGACCTCTTAAGGTTGCCACTGGATTTTTTACTTTGGTTACTGTTCAATTAGTGGTGGTTGTAGGAAATTACTCCTTCCATGTTTAGTTTAATTAGTGGTGGTTGTAGGAAATTGAATTGTTTAGTTAGTGGAAAATACTGTCAAGTTGCAATAACTGTAGAAAATACTGTTTAATTGATTTGCTTTGTTTAATTAACTGTCAAAATATTTTTGTTGATTTGTTCAATTAACTGTTTAAATGCTTTGGTTGGTTTGTTTAATGGATTTGTTTAATTGACTATCAAATTGCTGTTTTGGTTTAATTTGGTTTAACTATTTAATTGATTTTGTTTAATTAACTGATTTGCTATTTTGGTTAAAGAGAATTAATGATTTGTTGTTTTGGTTTAATTTGGTTTAACTGTTTTGTTGTTTTGGTTTAATTTGGTTGATATTATAAGTATATTTTTGGATATTTGTGTAGGTAAAATGGCATGGCTAGAGCAGTATGTAGTAATACATTTTGGGGGTAGATTTAGTCATTTTCCTAAGTTTGATTATGTGGGGGCAAAGAAGTAGAAAAAAAGATCGACCCTGACTACATATGTTACCCCACTATTGTTGCTTTCATTCAGGAGGTAAGAATTCCCAAACATAACATTGAATATTTAGCATATTTAAAACCAGATTTTAGTTTGGATGGAGGTTTGATGGTCTTAGGTAGTGAAAATATCACTTATTTGAATTTGATTAACCATTTGTCAAGAGAAGGAAGCATACACATATATGTTGTTGGATATTTTAGTAAATTTGCTTGTATTGATGAAGATGGGACTGCTGTTGGAGAAAATGATGCTAATGGGGAAATGCTGGGAGAAAATGATGGCAATAATGCTATCGGGCCTGCTGCTAATGGGCCTGCCACAAATAAAAATGATGCCAATGATGATGTCCGACTTGAAGGAGTATAAAAGGATGTTTTAGGGTTGGGAGATAGTGATAGCAGCTTCTGTGAAGATGGTAAAGAAAGTGATGATAGTGATTCTGAAGATTTGAGGGATGAAGGATGGCTTACTGATGAAGATGATGAGGAGATAAGTACGATTTTTGAGAACACGGAAAGATTTAAAGAGAAAAGTTTGGAGGATGAGCAACAAGGGGCAGAAACTAGGAGCACTGGCACTGGTTCTCAAGAGAAAGGGGCAACCACTATAGCAAATGAAAGTAGTGACATTGACATTGATTACATTGAATCAGATGACCCAGGCAGCTATGAAACTGATTCTTAAGAGGAGATTTGTGTTAAGAAAGGTAAGAAAAAATTCTTCCATGAAACTAGTGAGGTTCCTAGGATTGAGTTGGGTTTGATATTTGAGAGCTCGACACAATTTAAGGAAGCTTTGGGTGCTTATGTTGTTACAAATAGATTCGATTATAGGTATTTGAAAAATGATCCTGATAGGACTCGAGCAAAATGCAAGGGGGTCGGGTGTCCTTTTCTGATATATGCATCTCTGGGAAAAAAAGATGGGGTTTATAGGGTTAGAACATTTGTGAACAAACATTCATGTTCTGTAACCTTTAAAAACAAAAATGCTAATTACAAGTTTATTGGGAAACATTTCTGGAGTAAACTTAGGATTTTGCCTAACTTGAAATTGAGGGACATGATGATGCTTGCTAAGGAGGAGGTTAAAGTGGAATTGAACAAAAATGTGTGCCACAGAGCTAGAATTTGGGCTACTGAAAAAAAATTAAGAGTAGATTGCATGAGGAGTTTAATAAATTGTTTGATTATGTGTTTACATTGAGGGAAGCAGATCCAAATGGTACATTTGTAAGAAAAACATCAGAAGGTACTTGTCATTTTTTTCTTGTTATAAGGGATTTTCTTGCCGATACAACCAAATCATTTTGTAAGAAAAACATCAGAAGGTACTTGTCATTTTTAATATATCTAACGTAGTTAAATAGATATTTTGTTTAAAATAAGGAGCCCTCAAAGCAAGGTGTTTGCCGTTTTTATCTTACGAGAAAGACCATCTCGTCCTGGTTACATTCCATACAAAAAAGCTATTCACTCTTTAACCCTACTTTAAATTATAAAATTAAACTTTAAACTTATATTTTAATATAGAGAGATATATATAAGGGCACTGAAAAGTGACAGAGAATTTCTATTCATTATTTATTATCATGCACTGAAAAAATTATAATTTTTTTAAATTTTAACACCTCAAATTAATTTTTTTGATTCCACCTCCGATCGAATCTCCATAAAATTTACATCTTCAGCAACGCGATACATATATTCAACAAGATTTAATCCATCTCTAATACAGTCAGAATCATCTATCGGTCTCCTCGTAACTTGATACTGCCATCAGTTAAACAAGACTTATTGG
Organism: Hibiscus trionum; assembly: GCA_030270665.1. NCBI lineage: Eukaryota > Viridiplantae > Streptophyta > Magnoliopsida > Malvales > Malvaceae > Hibiscus > Hibiscus trionum. The sequence continues at coordinate 4,561,449 of BSYR01000050.1, forward strand.
TGTAATGATAACAAAAAAATTTACACAATCTTTTATAATAAAATAAAACAAAATTTACACTATTGATTATATGATATGGTCCCAAAAATTATAATAATAACTCACAGATCATGATAATAGATCAATTGAGACAAAGTTTTCTGTGAGTTGGGAAGGCAACATGGCAGGGACTGTATTTTATTTCCTGGGAACTTGATTCAAATACAAGTTTGATATACGCTGAACAAAATTTGATTTTAATTTAGGTATATTTGATTTTAATTATTACGATAAACTACTCAAATGACCATTTAATTAGACAGAAAGGCACATAGAATAACAAAGGCAAAGAAGGTTGGTGAAGGGTACAACGGTAATCCAATAGATTAAAAGGCAAATGCATCTTTGGGTAATGAATTGATGATGTATTCAACTCCCACTTCAAAAAAATTTAGAATTATATTAAAATTTATAGAGTAAATTACACAAATCGTCACAGAACTTTTTTCTGACTTATTTTTGTCACTTAACTTTTAAAACAATAATTTACTTATTGCACTTTAAACATTGAACTTTCTTTGTCACTCTACCGTAAATAGTTAACGATGTTATGGCATGGCACACGGAACCAAAATGACGTCGTCATGGAGAAGCCTAATTTGCATTGAAACGAAGTCATTTTGTATCCTCTCAGCATTTATTTATCTTCTCACATAATAAAATATAAATATCATATATATATATATATATATCATCTATTTCTTCTTTTTTTCTTTTCCTTTTTTTGTAGTGATGGATATCAATCAATGAATGCACCCTAGACCTTGAGAAGTAAGATGTTATGCAACGAACCCCTAGAAAGTACTTCATTGTAACTTTAACACCCGTGTTTTGGGGTTAGGAGTTAGACGTGTGAGTTGGTTCGAGTCATCAAAACCGATTTAATTTAAATTGACCTTGGCTTTGATTTAATTGAGATTTAAATTAAAAAGGAGTGGCCATTTTGGTAATTTAGCCAAAACAAAAAGTATACAACCTTTTTCAAAACAAAAAAATAAAGCTATCATCTTTCCCCCTTTTCTTCATTTTAACGTGAAATCAAAACCAAACCCTCTCTAAACCCCAAGTTACTATTCCATTTTATTTCTTCATCTATTCAAGAGCATTTTGAAGAAGCAAGAGGAGACATCGGAGAAGCATCGAGACCGAATCCGGGAATTTAGGAGGCTTGCTTGCTTGCTTGGTTTGCTAAGGAAGGGTGGTGAGTAAAACTTTAAATTTGTTTTAATGTTGGTTCAAGTGTGTGTAGTGGAAGTGTTGGAATGAGTTTGGTAGACCATTCCAAAGTACAAGTTAAATTGGTAGTTTGACTTCTTGTTGTTAAGGAGCTTTGACTTCCTATGCCTATCTTGATCTTGCAAAGTATGACATGGCTTGTATGTGTATACATTGTTGTGTATGATGATAGTTGAATGATATGAATGATGATTAATGTGATGTGGCTTAAAGATATTGACACTAATTAACTTACCGGGTGTAAATGATCGATCATTAGGATTAGTGTGCACACGATTGAGTCAAAACGCGCGTGGCCTAGATGGCGTTGAGTCATCAAGGAGGAGTACGGTGATGTAATATTCCACCGGAAATTTATTGATATTATACGTGATGATGAGTGGAATCCCATCCGTAGGGCATGTGGTGATGAGTGGAATCCCACCCATGCAAGGTCCGGTGATGAGTGTAATCCCACCGAGGTAATGTTGTTGTTGAGAGTAAATCCGCACATCCGAGTAAACTAATAGTGGCCAATGAACTTGCTCTTATGATTATGATGTTGTGATATTGATTTATATTGTTGAGCTTAATATGATATAAGATGCCATATTTATGACTCTTGAGACACTAGCTAGGTTGCCTTATTGATGCCTATGTATGTTGTGTGTGATGTTGAGGATTGCATGCTTGGACCCTGCATTGTTGTTGTTTTTGATTTTAGAGCATCCTCACTAAGCTTCTAGCTTACACTCTCATTTTCAACAATGCATATCATTAGCGTGGTGTTAGCAAGGAGCAAGGCGAAGGGGCTTTCCAAGTTTGTAGTTGCTCAAGTATGATTTAGTAATTAATGTGGTAGTTTAGCAATGGGGCTATTATGTGTTTTGTATGAGTGTTGTTTGACTCATAAATGATGTTGGTGTTTATGTTTTTGTTGGATTTGTAAACCATGTTAAGCCTCGTTGAATGCTTGTGTGGGATGATTATGCTTTTGGATGTTTTAAGTTGCTTTTGGTTGGCATGTAAACCTTTATGTGATGAATTGTGCCATTTGGCTTTTGAGTCCTTAAGCATGCCCATTTTATGCAACATTTGCCCTTTTGTGTGAATGCTATGTATGGATGCCTTATCTTATGCCTTGTGTGATTTGAGTATGCCTCGCCATAGGATGTATGCCTCTAGGATGTGGTTGCATGATATGTGTGCTTCTTAGGGTTGTTTAGGCCTTTCGGGACTGGTTGGAGATGTTTAAAGATGGTTTTGGGAAATTGCAGACATCCAGTGTTTCGGAACGAGCTGAGCTGTTTCGGAACGGGTATGGATCCAGGTACCCCGTATCGGAACTCGTTTCGATACGGTTTGTCACTGTGAACCCCTGTTTCGAAACAAGTTTCGAAACACTTTGGCTACTGGAAGTGTCTGTTTCGAAACAAGTATCAAAACGCCTAGGCAAAATAGGGCCCTGTTCCGAAACGGGGTGGATGCGTTTCGGTACGGGTACCTGGCTTTTTAAACTAGAGCCCGCGTTTTGAAACGGGTGATGTCTGTTTCGAAACGGGTGGCTGGAATTGGGCTTTTTGGACATCTCTAATGGGTCTCAAGGGTTGGGCTTAGGCCCAGTTGGCTGTAGTGCTTTTTGTGGGCCTCGTTTTCCGCTATCGTGATCACTTAGGAAATTAATTGCCTCTAGAAAAGATGTAAAATAAATGAAAAAAAATTTAGGGTCGTTAACCGAGGCGGGACCTTCACGGGTTTCGCATCAGTTTTCCCCATGTAGCCTACTCGAACCGGTCAGCCGACCAGACCGGGGCGAGGGGGTTACATTTGTTGGTATCAGAGCCTGAGGTTACCGAGACCTCAGGCAGGTAAGTGAGGTAAGTTTAATATGTTAAGCAATTGCTATGTCTTGATGTGTGCCTTGCCATGAAATCTTGTTGTTTGATTGTTCATATGGTGTTTAGAAGCATGATTTTTGAGTTTGATGTACTGTCGAGTGCCCATTGCTACTATTATTTAATTAAAATGTTTTGTAAAGGAAAATACTTGAGCACAGTTGGACCCTTGCCTTTTCTAACTTAATCCTTATCTGTTTGTTGTTGTAGTTATTATCTTGCTAACTGTATCATGAGACCACGAGGGAAGCCTAGGATGGTTCAGCCGGAACCACAAGAACAAGCTCCGGGGATTGAGCAGATTGATGGGGCGCAGGCTCCTCAACCTCCTCCACCTCCTCCTCAGTAAGAGGGTGGTGAGGCGGGAGCCGAGGGTGTTAGACCTCAAGTAGGCCAAGGACCGGCCAGAACTGATTTAGCTCCCTTAGTTCAGGCGATAGCCGGGGCTTTCCAGGCTGCAGTGGCTGGGGGTCAGGCAGTGGCACAGCCTCAGGGAGAGGGTACTGGTTTGTCTTTGGAGAGACTATGTAGTTTGGGAGGTGAAGAGTTCAGAGGGTCGACCCCGGAGAGGTCTGAGATGTGGTTAGAGAAGATCGTCCGTATCTTGTCACAGATGGGATGTACTGGGAGACGCAAGTTAGGATGTGTTGAGTCCTTGCTTCAGGGCGATGCCTACACTTGGTGGGTCACCATCACTACGAGTATGGAGGAGGCCGAGATCACTTGGGAGTTCTTTGAGTCAGCATTTCGTAAGAAGTATCTGGGTCCTCGATATCTCGATGAGAAGAAGAGGGAATTTATGGCGTTGCTTCAGGGGAGTATGACCGTGACCGACTATGAGATTCGATTTGTTAGGCTGAGTCAGTATGCATCTGAGCTTGTTCCTACTAAGGTGGAACGTTGTAACCGTTTCCGTTATGGGCTGAATGAAGAAATCAAGAGGTACACTCTAGCTTCGGACTACACTGATTTTGATGTCTTGGTCGCTAGGGCCAAGGACTTGGAGCACAGTTTGGGCTTGACCAAACGATCTGGTGGTTCTAGTTCTAGTTCTGGTAAGAGGTCTAGTGACTTTGATAGAGAGGATGCCAAGAGGCATCGGGACAACCAACATCACTATGACCATAGGCGTGGTGGAGGTAACCACGGTAATGGCCAACAGGGCGAGAGGGCTGGTGGGAAGTTGCCCACGTGTGCTACTTGCGGGAGGAACCACACCAGTGAGTGTTGGGGGAACTTCCACTCGTGTTGGAGTTGTGGACCTAGGGACCATATTAGGTGTGACTGTCCACATCAGGTGGGGCAGGCACCAGCTGAGGCTCCTGCTAGAGCCAATGACTTTCAGAGAGGCCACAGGCACGGTAGAGGTAACTTCCAGCCGAGAAATGATGGCCAGAGGAACATCGCATATGTAGTTGCAGTCCAGCCAGAGGGCAGAGGTCAGGCCAGAGTTTACGCTCAGCGTGGGGATTAGCATGACACAGATGTGATCGCATGTAACTTCTCGATATAGTCTTTGGGTTTGCTTTCTTTGATTGACTCCGGGTCTACGCATTCTTATATTCCGAGTGAGCATGCACAGTTGTTGAAATTGCCTTGTGAAACATTAGAGGTAGGAGTTAGTGTTACCAGTTCCTTTGGGGACACGGTAGTAGTTAGAAAGATGTATAGAAGGTGTCCGTTGATGGTTCAGGGACATGTGTTTCCAGTGGATATGATGGAGCTACCTTTTTATGGCTTTGATGTGATTCTGGGTATGGACTGGCTCACTGAGCATAGAGCTAGGATAGATTTTGAAACCAAGAGGATTTCTCTAAGACTCATAGATGATTATGAGATCGTAGTGGTGGGTGAGAACGTGAAGTTCTTATCCAATGTAGTTTCAGTTTTAGAGGCTAAGAGGTTAGTTGAGTTGGGTTGCGAAGCATACTTGGCCTATCTGATGAATCCGAACATGAGTGAGGTTAGACCTCAAGATATCCGGACAGTGTGTGACTTTCCTAGTGTGTTTCTGGAAGAGTTGTCGGGTTTACCACCTGATAGAGAGGTAAAGTTTACTATTGAGACTTATTCTGATTCAGCTCCTGTTTCGATTGTTTCGTATCGCATGGCACCGAAAGAACTGAAAGAGTTGAAGACTCAGTTGCAAGAGTTGACAAATAGAGGCTTTATTTGACCTAGTTCTCCACCTTGGGGTGCACCAGTTTTGTTTGTAAAGAAGAAAGATGGAAGCATGAGAATGTGTATAGATTACAGACAGTTGAATCAGTTAACAGTGAAGAATAAGTATCCTTTGCCTAGAATTGATGATTTGTTTGACCAGTTGAGAGGGGCATCAGTCTTTTCGAAGATTGACTTGAGATCAGGCTACTACCAACTAAAGGTAAGAGAGGTTGATGTACCAGAGACGACCTTTAGGACTAGATATGGTCACTATGAGTTTTTAGTCATGCCTTTTGGGTTGACTAACGCGCCGACTGCTTTCATGGATATGATGAATAGGATTTTTCATTAGTACCTAGATCAGTTTGTAGTTGTTTTTATAGATGACATCTTGGTGTATTCGCGTACCGAGGAAGACCATGATCGACACTTGAGGTTAGTTTTGAAGACTTTTCTAGATAATCAGTTGTATGCGAAGTTGAGCAAGTGTGAGTTCTAGATCCGAGAGGTAGTCTTCCTAGGACATGTAGTGTCTGCCGATGGGATTAGGGTTGATCCGAAGAAAATAGAGGCCATTGTCGAATGGAAGCAACCGAAGTCTGTAACTGAGGTACGTAGCTTTCCAGGCTTAGCTGAATACTATAGAAGATTCGTAGAAGGTTTCTCTAAGTTAGCCGCTCCATTGACACAATTGCTTCAGAAGAGTGTTCAGTTTGAGTGGACAGATGCAAGACAGAGAGCCTTTGACAAATTGAAAAAAGCTTTGACCCAAGCATCGATCTTGATTCAACCAGAGTCTGGGAAGGACTATGTAGTTTACAGTGATGCTTCCTATGTAGGCCTAGGTTGTGTTCTCATGCAAGACAAGAGAGTAGTGGCTTATGCCTCAAGACAGTTGAAGACTCATGAATGTAACTATCCGACCCATGACATAGAGTTAGCTGTAGTTGTGTTTGCTCTGAAGATTTGGAGACATTATTTGTACGGTGAGAGATGCACAATGTACACCGATCACAAGAGTTTGAAGTACATCATGACTCAGCAAGATTTGAATCTCAGACAGCGTAGGTGGTTAGAGTTGCTAAAAGACTATGATCTTACGATTGAGTACCATCCGGGTAAGGCCAATGTAGTGGCCGATGCTTTGAGCAGAAAGATAGCTATAGATTTGAGAGCCATGTTTGCTAGATTGAGCTTGTCCGGAGATGGCGGCTTGGTAGCCGAGCTTTAGGTTAGACCTACTCTAGGTCAGTTGATTAGAGAGAAGCATCTATTAGATAGATCTTTGGCACCTCACGTGCAAGATGTGACCGAGGGTAGACCTTCAGACTACAGTTTCAGTACCGATAGAGTCTTGTATTTCAAAAATAGGATAGTTGTGCCAGAAGATAGTAACTTGAGACGTACGATCTTGACTGAAGCACACAGTAGTCCTTTTGCTATGCATCCTGGTAGTACGAAGATGTACCGCGATTTGAAGAATGAGTACTTTTGGGTTGGTTTGAAGAGGGATGTGGCCGACTTCGTGAGTAAATGATTGGTGTGTCAGAGAGTGAAGGAGGAACATCAGGTTCCCTCAGGTTTGTTGCAACCGTTGAGAATTCCGGAATGGAAATGGGAGAAAATTACCATGGATTTTGTTTCGGGTTTGCCTCTGACTTCTACGAAGAAGAACTCAGTTTGGGTTATAGTAGATCGTTTCACGAAGTGTGCTCACTTCTTGGCAGTCAATACCACTTATACATTAGATAGATTGGCCGATCTGTACATTGGTGAGATTGTTAGACTGCATGGTGTGCCAAGGTATATTGTGTTCGATAGAGATCCGAGGTTTACAGCTCGATTTTGGGAGTGTCTACATACCACTTTGGGTACCCGTTTGAATTTCAGCACGTCTTATCATCCTCAATCAGATGGTCAGTCAGAGAGAGTTATACAGATCTCAGAGGATATGTTGCGTTGTTGCATCATTGATTTTCAGGGTACATGGGAGAAGCATTTGCCTCTAGTTTAGTTTGCTTACAATAATAGTTTTCAGTCGAGCATTCAGATGGCTCCGTATGAGGCCTTGTGTGGTAGGAAGTGTAGAACTCTAGTTTGTTGGGCCGAAGTGGGACAGAAGTTGTTACCTATGCCGGATTTGCTCAAGGGAACAACTGACAAGGTGAAAATGATTTGCGATCGATTGAAGGTTGCTTCAGATAGGCAGAAGTCCTATGCCGACTTGAAGAGGAAGGAAGTTGAGTTCTCAGTGGGTGAGAAAGTATTCTTGAAAGTGTCTCCGTGGAAGAAAGTAATGAGATTTGGCCGAAAGGGGAAGTTGAGTCTGAGGTACATAGGACCGTATGAGATTGTGAAGAGGGTTGGTCCAGTTGCTTATCAGTTGCGTTTGCCATCCGAGAAAGAGAAGATACACGATGTATTTCATGTTTCTATGCTCCGTAAGTATAGGTCAGATCCATCACATGTTATGCCTGTAGAAGAGATTGAATTGAATCCGGATTTGACTTATGAGGAAGAACCAGTTGAGATCCTAGCTTCTGACAGTAAGGTGTTTCGGGGTAGATCGATTGAGTTAGTGAAAGTGCGGTGGCAACGTCGAGGGGTGGACGAGGCCACTTGGGAGAGGAAGGGTGATATGGAAAGGCAGTTTCCGTATCTCTTTCAGTCAGGTAATTTCGGGGACGAAATTCCTTAAGTGGGAGAGAGTTGTAACACCCGTGTTTTGGGGTTAGGAGTTAGACGTATGAGTTGGTTCGAGTCATCAAAACCGATTTAATTTAAATTGACCTTGGCTTTGATTTAATTGAGATTTAAATTAAAAGGAGTGGCCATTTTGGTAATTTAGCCAAAACAAAAACTAGACAACCTTTTTCAAAACAAAAAAAATAAAGCTATCACCTTTCCCCATTTTCTTCATTTTAACGTGAAATCAAAACCAAACCCACTCTAAACCCCAAGTTACTATTCCATTTTATTTCTTCATCTATTCAAGAGCATTTTGAAGAAGCAAGAGGAGACATCGGAGAAGCATCGGGACCGAATCCGGGAATTTAGGAGGCTTGCTTGCTTGCTTAGTTTGCTAAGGAAGAGTGGTGAGTAAAACTTTAAATTTGTTTTAAAGTTGGTTCAAGTGTGTGTAGTGGAAGTGTTGGAATGAGTTTGGTAGACCATTCCAAAGTAGAAGTTAAATTGGTAGTTTGACTTCTTGTTGTTAACGAGCTTTGACTTCCTATGCCTATCTTGATCTTGCAAAGTATGAATTGGCTTGTATGTGTATGCATTGTTGTGTATGATGATAGTTGAATGATATGAATGATGATTAATGTGATGTGGCTTAAAGAGATTGGCACTAATTAACTTACCGGGTGTAAATGATCGATCATTAGGATTAGTGTGCACACGATTGAGTCAAAACGCGCGTGGCCTTGATGTCGTTGAGTCATCAAGGAGGAGTACGGTGATGTAATATTCCACCGAAAATTTATTGATATTATACGTGATGATGAGTGGAATCCCATCCGTAGGGCATGTGGTGATGAGTGGAATCCCACCCATGCAAGGTCCGGTGATGAGTGTAATCCCACCGAGGTAATGTTGTTGTTGAGAGTAAATCCGCATATCCGAGTAAACTAATAGTGGCCAATGAACTTGCTCTTATGATTATGATGTTGTGATCTTGATTTATATTGTTGAGCTTAATATGATGTAAGATGCCATATTTATGACTCTTAAGACACTAGCTAGGTTGCCTTATTGATGCCTATGTATGTTGTGTGTGATGTTGAGGATTGCATGCTTGGACCCTGCATTGTTGTTGTTTTTGATTTTAGAGCATCCTCACTAAGCTTCTAGCTTACGCTCTCATTTTCAACAATGCAGATCATTAGCGTGGTGTTAGCAAGGAGCAAGGCGAAGGGGCTTTCCAAGTTTGTAGTTGCTCAAGTATGATTTAGTAATTAATGTGGCAGTTTAGCAATGGGGCTATTATGTGTTTTGTATGAGTGTTGTTTGACTCATAAATGATGTTGGTGTTTATGTTTTTGTTGGATTTGTAAACCATGTTAAGCCTCGTTGAATGCTTGTGTGGGATGATTATGCTTTTGGATGTTTTAAGTTGCTTTTGGTTGGCATGTAAACCTTTATGTGATGAATTGTGCCATTTGGCTTTTGAGTCCTTAAGCATGCCCATTTTATGCAACATTTGCCCTTTTGTGTGAATGCTATGTATGGATGCCTTATCTTATGCCTTGTGTGATTTGAGTATGCCTCGCCATAGGATGTATGCCTCTAGGATGTGGTTGCATGATATGTGTGCTTCTTAGGGTTGTTTAGGCCTTTCGGGACTGGTTGGAGATGTTTAAAGATTGTTTTGGGAAATTGCAGACAACCAGTGTTTCGAAACGGGCTGAGCTGTTTCGGAACGGGTATGGATCCAGAGACCCCGTATCGTAACTCGTTTCTATACGGTTTGGCCACTATGAACCCCTGTTTCGAAACAAGTTTCGAAACACTTTGGCTACTGGAAGTGCCTGTTTCGAAACAAGTATCGAAACGCCTAGGCAAAATAGGGCCCTGTTCTGAAACGGGGTGGATGCGTTTTGGTACGGGTACCTGGCTTTTTAAACTAGAGCCCGTGTTTCGAAACGGGTGATGTCTGTTTCGAAACGGGTGGCTGGAATTGGGCTTTTTGGACATCTCTAATGGGTCTCAAGGGTTGGGCTTAGGCCCGGTTGGCTGTAGGGCTTTTGTGGGCCTCGTTTTCCGCTATCGTGATCACTTAGGAAATTAAATGCCTCTAGACAAGATGTAAAATAAATGAAAAAAAATTTAGGGTCGCTAACCGAGGCAGGACCTTCACGGGTTTCGCATCGGTGTTCCCTGTGTAGCCTACTCGAACCGGTCAGCCGACCAGACCGGGGCGAGGGGGTTACAGTAACGACACACACTCATGCAACGACATCCTTTGGCCATATTCATTTTTCTAGCGCATGCAGAGGAGTGTTTCCCCTTAAAGCTACTTTATTTTTTCTTACACTCACATTGAAATGCCTTTTATTTATACTTAATAAGAAATACAAACAAACATACATACATACACGCGCGCGCGCGCGCGCGCACACACACACACACACACACACACATATATATATATATATAACACATGCTGAAACAAGAGAAAGTCATCAAAAATTAAAGGAGTGATGCAAGATATTCTCTAATCAAACCAATAGATATATCAATGCAGAGTTAAGAAATGCAATTATCCTATAACACTCCTCGCCCGGGTCAGGAGCGAGGAGCGTTACCGGAATAGAACAGAACAAATTATCAAAACAAAAATCATAACAAGAATGGTTTCTTTTTAGCAAACCGTATCAAAACGCATACAGAAAGTGGGCTAACAAAAATTTTCTAACACAACATAGTTCAAGCAATCATATTACAACACTAAACCTTATTATTATCTTACATGCAACTTAAAATTTTCATACTAATATGATTAAGAATCAATTCGGCTACTAACAATTTGCCAATTTAAATGTTTCATTTTTCCAATCGAAGCATCATAAGCAATTCATGTTGTCTAATTTCATCGTTAAACTACAATCTAAATAAAATTCAGTTGCTAATTTTACAAAGCATATTCTCATTATTTCTAATTGTTTCAAATTTCAGAGATCTATTCCAAGCTTAGTCGAACAACCTAATACCTTTAATTTACAAAGCCATTCGAAAATACCTACTCAAAAATTTCAAGGTTTTTTTTGAATCATACAGCCACATTAAATTTTATCATTAATTACTAAATTCACAAACACAATATGAACCAAACATGTAATCTCACTTACTAACATAATTTCCTTCCATTAAGCATACTTTAGTTACAAAATATCATCCTATCATGATATACCCTAAGCCATGTCAAGCTACTTTTCTAATATTTACAACAAAATAAAACGATTACAAAAACCACCAAGCTTGACTACGTATGTACCAACAAAATGAGGCTTACTTGCTAATTACATAACATGCTTACTAAACTCCATACTATCATTCAAGGGGCATATAACAAATTCAAGCACCAACATAGATTAAGACTGATGTCAAACAAAACGAAATGGATATCTAGACAAATTTCCAAGCCACCATCTAGAAGCCTAAATACGAGACTTAGGTCATACATATTGTTGTCTTGTGATTTGCTTCCGATCAGAATTTGCTAGCTTTATGCCCAAGATACCCTGTTATTTGGGAAGAAGGAAACAAAGAGCGTTAAGTACAAATTTGTACTTAGCGTGGTAATTTCTAAAACTAATTCATTCTTTTAAACATATCATGGTCATCTTTAAGGTTACTTAGCTAGGCTTATTAGCACATAAAGCATCTCCTAACTAAGCTCATCACGCTCAAGTCTCAATTAACTTCATACATTCCATGTACTATCATTCATAATATGAGGCCATACACAATTTCATCTAACATCATGCCTATCATCATGCATCACATTCGAATAAAGCAAGAATTATTCAAGCATATCATTGAACCAACCATCATTCATAAGCAAAACATAGATCATATTATGGCAAGTTATTCGAATAGGACCATTGTCCACATTGAACATGAATCAAGCATTCCAAGCATACCGCATTTCCTCATGTCATTCGAAAAAGACCATTGTCCAAATAAATCACATAACAAGTATAGATCATATCATATCATGTTATTTATCTTTTCATTTATCCACTTCATAAGCTTATTACAAACATATATATATATATATATATATATATATATATATATTTGTTTGCCTTGGTGGAGTAGAAGGACTAGGTAAGCAAGTCAACAGAGGGTACCAAGTACCAAACAATGGTTGCACTAAGCAACAAATCTGGGGATGCTCAACAGCATCAATGTATCTTGTACACCATCCAAGTTATCATGTAATCAACAAGAAATTCACTAAGCATTTTAGGTGCCAAATACCATTTCAGAGAGTACACTAGGTACTAAACAGAGGAGCTCATACTCTAGGCATGCCCTTATACCTAAGACCTCTAAGCGACCAAGGGCTTTATAAGTCTTTCAATTTATCAAACACTTCATTTATATCATTTATCATTTGATTTACCAAGTTCATATCGCATACTCCAAGATACAAGCTTATCATGTCATATAATTGCACAACTTCATGCAAACAATACAAAATGATCTCATATCACATTCAAGCATCTTCAATACATTAGAAAAACAATAGCATCTCAATCATATTTCAAGCTCATATCAACATTACAAGTAAGCTTCACAAGGGCAGTCCACAAATACACAATAACAAGGTATTAACAATGATTCATTTCATGCTTCATTTTCTATTTTAGCCTCCTTCCCTTACTAAACAAATTACCAGCTTTGAGTTAGGTCCAATTCATGCATAACATATAAATTAAATCACATAAAAGAAATAGGTTGGTTAGGACACTCCTAACCCTAAAGCAATTACACTCACAATACTCCACTAAGCTTGTTCCTTGATTACAATGCCCTTATTCCTTCCACTTGGTTGTCAAACCCTTGCTTTCTCCAATATCTCTTCATACACTTGATCTTAACACTCAAACACAAGCATATACAAATCATATTAGAGATCAATTCGATCATATTAACTCTTTGACACAAGTACAAACATTAACATTCAAAACTGTTTTTCATTTAAATAGTTTGAGGACCAGTTACCATTTTGACCATAACTTTTTACACACTAATTCAAATTTCAATTATCATGCACCCTTAGAAAGGTAATTCACTCAGTTTTCTAACCATATAAACCCCATATTTTTATCTTTTCTGAATTAATACAGTTTAATACTTGAACACAAGTCATTTTAACAGTTCTGGACAGTTTGCACTGTTTAACTACTTTAATTTATAACTCCTAACTCACATACTGAAATTCAATTCCGTTTTTTCCAAATGGAAATAGACATTCCCAAGTTTCATCCATTACGTTTTCAGCTCAAAATACATTATACTCTATTTTTGGTGAATTTTCAAAGGGACTGTCCACAACTTAGATTTTCTGGGCAGTTTACTAAGGGTTCACTTCAAACTTTTGAATTCTTCATCTAAATTTCCAATCAATATCTTAAACAAACTTTCTAGTAATCCTTAATGTTTATAAGTCCCAATTAAGCATTAATTAAGCAATTTAGTCCTTTTAACAGAACCATTTACTCCCCTAAAGTTTGTGATTTGACCATTTAGTCCAATTTGTCCTATTTCACTATATGCTTCACTTAACTAAATTAAGCCTTATATGGTCAATTCAAGTTAAGAACCAATATTATTTCATTTCCCCTGATTGTAATTTATCTGTCAAAGCTAAATTCAATATGTTTAAAGCCCTTAAACTTTTCAAATTCTATCAAAACAATCCCTATTTCCCATTTTGCTTCATTACACGACCAGCTTGTTCTAAAGTGAAATTATCCTATTCAAAATCATTTTTCATGCAACCCAACACTTCTACCATATATTTACTTCGATTATCTACAATTTTCACATGCAGAGCATTTTCCAATTCGAATCAAAACACATTCAAATTTCCAGATTTCGGCAGCATACTAGTCAAGTTAGCTTAAGCATAAAATTGTCCATGTAAACCAATTTCTTTCATACTTTTAATTACACCCTGGTTCTAAATTAACTCTAACAAGTTATTTAATCCAACATGCAAGCATTATCAAAATTTTCAGAACTGAAATCTTTAATTAACACTTGAAGTAACAATGATTTCATAAAAAGAAATAAGTACTTCTATCACTTACTTGAATTTACACATGCATGTGTAAGCTATTATCCCTGTTAAACCTCCTCTTCAAAACTCCATTTTCCCCTCTTGATTTATGATTAATTTTCATATTTTCTCTCAAGCCTTCCTCGCTCTTTTTCTCTCAATATACACGGCACACACACACAAGGAAATGAGAGAAGGTAGACACAACCCCTAAATTGGGGACTATGGTGGGATTATCTTTTACCCAAATGCCCTCCCTTATCCTTTTAGATTTATTTTTGACTAAGGGCAACCCAAAGAAATGTAAACTTTAGCATGCAATTTATTTATTTTGCGTTAACTTTAATTTAGTCATTATGCATGGATATATCTAATTTTAATCTTTTATAATTTGGCCCGATTTCTCAAATTTGTTCATATTTGTTCTAATTATTTTAACTTACTAAATAACCTACTTTGATTATTTTATAATTAAATTAGGACTGAACTAATTTATTTTCTTGACTCATTCGGTTCAACCCTTCAAATTTAAACACCCAATTTCTCTTTAAATTCGATTTAATTCACTAAGTACTAATTGAAGGAATTCAGGGATCAAATTGAATAAATTGATTAATTATGAACTTATTTTCTTTTAAAGAAATAATAAATACTCTAGTTTAATAAGTTAAATTCTAGGACGGAAAGGAGGATGTTACAATTCCTCCTTAAAGAAAGAATTCGTCCTCAAATTCTTACCTGAACTGAACAAATGAGGATATTGCTTTTGCATCGTATCCTTGAGTTCCCACGTTGCTTCTTGAACGTGATGATTCTTCTAGAGAACTTTAACAAGATGGACGTTTTTATTACGAAGCCTTTTGATTTCCTGATCAAGAATCTGAATAGGTTCCTCTTCATAAGAAAGGTCGAGATTGAGTTCAATTTCTTCTGGTTCAAGGATGTGAGACGGATCAGATCGATAACTTATTAACATAGAAACATGAAAGACATTATGAATCTTATCGAACTCAGAAGGAAGTGCGAGTCGATAAGCTACAGAACCAATTCTCTCAGTTACTTCAAACGGTCCAATGAAAAGAGGACTAAGCTTTCCTCTTTTTCCGAATCGGAAAACTTTCTTCCATGGAGAAACTTTGAGAAATACTTTATCTCTGATTTCATATTGAATGTCCCTACGCTTCAGATCAGCGTACGACTTTTGCCTGTCAAAAGCTTGTTTCAATCGAGAATGAATAATTTGAACCTGTTCTTCAGTTTCCTGAAGCAATTGAGGTCATAACACCTTATTATCCCCGAGTTCAGACCAGCACAAAGGCGTTCGGCATCTTCTTCCATACAATACTTCAAAAGGAGCCATCTGAATAGAAGATTGGTAGCTATTATTATACGTAAACTCTATTAGCGATAGCGATTTTTCCCAATTCTTTCCGAAATCGATGATGCAAGCTCTGAGCATGTCTTCAAGAACTTGAATTACTCGTTCGAATTGTCCATCGCTTTGAGGATGAAAGGCTGTGCTAATTCAGTTTGGTTCCAAGATCCTTGTGTAGTATTTTCCAGAATCGAGCTGTAAACCGTGGATCTCGATCTGAGACTATTGAAGTCGGAACTCCGTGTATATGGATAATTTCCCGAATATACAATTCCGCCAAGGCCTCAAGACTAAAATTCATCCGCACCAGAATGAAATGTGCCGATTTGGTGAAACGATCACCCAAATAGCATCGCACTTTCTTGGAGTGCAAGGAAGATCGGTCACGAAATACATTGTAATCCGTTCCCATTTCCATTGCGAAAATTCAGGAGGTTGAAGTAATCTAGTAGGAACACGGTGTTCGGCTTTGACCCGTTGACAGTTCAGACACTTTGCTACAAAGTCGTTGATAGCCGATTTCATTCCAGACCACCAATACAAGGGCTTGAGATCCTTGTACATCTTAACCGATCCGGGGTGGATTGAAAAAGAACTTTGATGCGCTTCTTGCAGAATTTCATTTTGTAATTCCTTATTATTAGGTACACAGATCCGATCTTTGAAGTATAGAAGACCGTTTGACTTGATAGAGAAGTCAGAATTAGATTCAAGCTTAAATAAAATTTTCTGAAGTTCCAGATCAACTTGTTGGAGTTCTTTGATTCTAGAAATCAGAGAAGATTGAACTTGGAGTTCATTCAGATAATTCTGAGCCTTATATAGTCGGAAGAGAGCATTGATGGCTAGAGAAGCTATGAACAAACAAATCAAATGCATTAGTTGGGAAGCAAGGCACTATTCGAACGATTTAGTTAAATTTTCAAGATTGAGCATTTCAATAGACTTACCGAGGTTCGGTTTCCGACTCAGAGCATCGGCAACCACGTTAGCCTTTCCTGGATGATAATCAACGGTCAAATCATAATCTTTGAGTAATTCCAACCACCTTCGTTGTCTAAGATTCAATTCTTTCTGAGTGAGCAAGTATTTCAGACTTTTATGATCAGTGAATAGCTTACACTTCTCACCGTACAGATACTGCCGCCAAATTTTAAGCGCAAATACAATGGCCGCTAACTCAAGATCATGTGTTGGATAATTCACCTCGTGAGGCTTAAGTTGTCGAGGGGTGTATGCAACCACATTACCTTCCTGCATCAGAACGAATCCAAGGCCAGAATGTGATGCATCACTGTAAACAACAAATTCCTTTCCCGAATCTGGTTGAACAAGAACAAGGGCATGAGTCAAGACTTGTTTAAGCTGATCAAAACTTCTTTCCTGCCCTTCGGACCACTTAAACGGTTCATTCTTTCTAAGTAACTTATTTAGTGGTGCTGCAATTACCGAAAATCCTTTCACAAATTGTAACACCCGTGTTTTGGGGCTAGGAGTTAGTCGGGTTTGTAGTCCGAGTCAATAAAATTAAATAAAAATCAATTCAACCTAAATAAAGATCTAATTGAGCTTTAATAAAAAGGGAGGGACCTACAGTGCAATTTTACCCAAAAGTTTTTAAAATGGATGACAACTTTTGAAAGTTGTCATCTTCTCCCCTTTTCACCATGTTCCAACGTGAAAGCCTCTATCCCCCATTCCAAACTCTCTCAAACTTCAAAGCTTATATTCCATTCGATTTCAACTTCGATTCAAGGGGTTTTTGAAAGGTAAACATGTTTTCTTACTCTCCTCTCTATTCTCTATCTACCTATGGTCTTAAATTTTAAAGTTATGGAGTTTTGAAAATTAGGGTTTATATCAAAGTTTGGGTTTTTAAGGGGTTTTTCATTTTGTTTTGATAAATTGAGTTGGGGCTTTGTTTAATCATGTTAAAATGCACATTATATGTTACTTTGGTTGAATTTTAATGAAAATCCGAAGTGGGTTCTTAGACCCATTTTTAAGGTGTCAAAAAGTTAATTTTTGGTGGGTTTTAGGGTGTAATTAGAGGGCTGATGGTATATGTATGCTAGGGGGATGTTTTGAGACCATTTAGATGTCATTTGGGTGTTTGAAAATTGAATTTTCTGCTGGGTAAAATAGGAGTACGAAAATGGGAATTTTGATGATTGTTTGGGTTGGAAATTGTTGGAACTTGGCTTGCACCTATGGGTTGATGTTGTGGTTGAATTTAGCGATCATTTGTGAGTATAAAATGTGTTGGAAACTTGAGTTTTGGTCAAGGTTTATGGGCTGCTCGAATTTGATAAAGTTGGGGTTTGGTCATGACTTGAAATGTTGGGTTTGATGTTTAAATTGAATTCTGGGTTAGCCACTTTAATGGTTGAGTTGATTTGAAGTTGTTTTGCTTGTGTTGAGGTGTTTAGAAGCGAGGTTTTGGGTTGGTGAAGCCTTGGGAGCAAATCCAGAAATTGAAGACCATGGTTGCTTAGTACTTGAGCTTGGAGGTGGAGGTGAGTGGTTAATGTTTTTAAATTGATTTTTAAGTGGTTGGTTCAAGCATGTGGACTAGGTTGGGCTTGGTAGACCCACCTAGAGTTAGGATTAGGGTGGTAGCCTAATCCTAAGCTTTAGTTAAAGACCTTGGATGTACTCTTTAGTTATTGTTATGCCTCGTGATGTTTAAGTATAATGTGATACACATGTATGTGGAAGTATGACTTAATGTATTGATTACGTGTATGTTGATGACAAATATAATGTGAATATATGATGTGTTAATTGTTTGGATGATATACATGTGATGTCGGTTTGTGAAATGAGGTTATGAGGTAGTTGCATGATTTTGGAGAATCATGGTGAGTACGTGCTAGGCACGAAATTTATATTGAAATTGATATTGTAAAAAGTTGTGGAATTTGATTTATATTGGCACTAGTATGCTTGGGTACAATGATCGATCATTAGGATGAGTGTGCACACAAATTGAGTCAAAACGTACGTGGCCTTGGTGGCGTTAAGGCACCAAGGAGGAGTACGGTGATGTAATATTCCACCGGAAGCTTTTATATATTTCTACGGGATGATGAGTGGAATCCCATCCGTAGGGCATGTGGTGATGAGTGGAATCACGCCCATGCAAGGACCGGTGATGAGTGTAATCCCACCGAGGTAATGTTGTTGTTGGAAATGCGTTCCAACGGGTTATCCGCGTATTCGAGTCATAGCTAGGTGCCAATATGAGGTTATATGTGTATACCAATACGAGATTATGTATATATGCTTATATGATGCGAAATGTGATGCCCTTTATGAATTGTTATATGATGTGGTTAATGCATTGAGTCATGTATCTTTGTACGTTAAGCTTATGGGTTGTTGAGCATGGCATAATGTTGCTTATATGTTCATGCATCATGTTCATTTTGGCTTTTGCGGACCGGAGGTAAGACCATGCATTTCATCTTGGAAATTGCTTGTGCTTGGACCCTGCATTGTCGGAGGTTTGTTTTATGAGCTTACCCTCACTAAGCTTTTATGCTTACGCTCTCTTTTGTTCGACAATGCAGATAAATAACTTGTGGGTGGCAAAGGCAAGGAAAGGTCTCCAAGTGTTGCTTTTGGTGAGCTCAATGTATGAATTTTAAATGATAGAATGTAATAGTTAAGCAATGTGATATGTATTGTTGATTTGAGTTTTGATGTGTGTCGATATTGGTTTGGTTCGTGGATGCCTTATTTGATCTATAAGTATTGCTTATGTTACATGCCTTGAAGGACTACATGTTTTGGTTGCTAAGGCATGAAACCTTAAATGCTTGTATGTCCATAAATGCATGAAATTCCCTTTTGTATGAATGCTATGTATGAATGCCTTGCTATTTGTTGATTGCTTCCTTTGGCTTTAGTATGATTGCTAGAATGTTGGTATGTGCATAGGAGAGTACAAAAATGCATCTAGAGTCGTGTTTGGGGTCGTCAAGTCGATATTTGTGGAATTGCAGTGCAGGGCGTATCGATACGCCTCAGGGCCGTATCGATACGGCCTTGCCTAAAGGCCACGAATTTTGCCTGGCGTACCGATACCCTAAGGGTATCGATACCCTCCAAAGTTACTGGAATTTGGAGATCTGAGTGAGAGTAGAGCGTACCGATACGGGGTTCACGAGTATCGATACGGGTCTACTCTGTTGACCAAGAAGGGTTGACCGATAAGGGCGTATCGATACGCTCAAGGGCTGTATCGATACGGTCTTCCCGGAGTTGACTCCTTGGGTTGACCTGGTCAGGGCGTATCGATACCCCTGGTTAGGGTACCGATACGGTCTGCCCTGTAACATAAAAATGAACTAAGTACGAATGGCCGTGGTTCGAATGTGATTTTCCTTTGAATGTTTTCCGCTGACGTGATCACTTAGGACTTAATGTTCCTCTAGACAAGATTAATATAAAAAGAAAAAAATAGGGTTGCTAACTGAGGGGAACCTTAACGGGTTTCACTCGGTTTTGCCCGTGCGGCCCACTCGGACCGGTCATCCGGCCAGACCGGGACGAGGGGGTTACACAAATCTTCGGTAATACCCAGCTAAACCAAGGAAACTTCGGACCTCGCTTACATTGCTCGGAGGACGCCATTCAAGAATAGTCTGAATTTTCTTAGAATCAACCTTGATTCCTTTGGCCGAAATAACATGTCCGAGGAATGACACTTCTGACAGCCAAAATTCACACTTAGTGAACTTAGCGAATACCTGATGTTCTTAGAGTGTCTGGAGAAAAATTCGAAGATTATGAGCATGTTCTTCCTTGTTACGAGAGTATACAAGAATATTGTCGATGAAAACGACAACAAACTTGTCAAGATGAGGCTTAAATACTCGATTCATCATATCCATGAATGTAGCAGGGGCATTCGTTAACCCGAATCGTATCACTAGAAATTCGTAATGGCCATAGCGAGTTCTGAAAGCAGTTTTGGGTATATCTTCATCCTTCACCCTCATTTGATATTAACCGAAACGAAGGTCAATCTTAGAAAATACTCAAGCATCCTTCAGCTGATCAAATAGATCTTCAATTCGGGGCAGAGGATACTTGTTCTTGATAGTTACTCTGTTCAATTGCCGGTAATCAATGCAAAGTCGCATCGTCCCATCTTTCTTTTTCACAAAAAAAAACGGAACACCCCAGGGAGAAGTGCTTGGTCGAATGAAACCCTTATCTTCTAACTCTTGAATCTTCTTCTTGAGTTCTTGCAACTCAATGGGTGCCATACGATAGGGCGTAATGGACACCGGGTTTGTTCTGGGTTGAACTTCGATCTTGAACTCAACTTCTTGTATTGGAGGGAGTCCAAGGAGTTCCTCAGGAAACACATCAACAAATTCAGATACAACTGGCATTTCAAGTAAGCCAAAATCTAATTTATCTTGCAAAGCCATAGCAGCAAAAATAGATGTCGGTTTCTTGTCAATCAACAGAATCAATTCTTTCCCTAAACCCCTTAAGTACAATCTTTTATTCTAGCAATCTATCTAAGCTTCGTCTCTACCCAACCAGTTTAAACCTAATACTAGGTCAAACTCACATTTAGGTAGAACATACATGCCACAAGGAAAGGGTACATTCCGAATAGATACATGGCAATTCTTACATATTAAGTTGATAGGTAAGTCACCTCCTATAGGGTTTAAGACAATTAACCCAGTTTTAACAGTTTCAGGCTTCAATTGTAACTTGTTTATTAAGTAAGAACATACAAAAGAATGAGTTGATCTCGAACAATTAAAGCGTAGACAGAAGTAAGGTTTAGTTCAACCGTACCCGCAATAATATCAAGAGATTCTTCCTCATCCTTGCCACAGATGTGATAAACTCAAGCTGGAGCTCGTGATTCCTGATGAGTGATGGCTTTCGACAGATTACTTCTGCCTCCACCCTGATTTCCAGACTGTGTTTGTCTAGTGTTCTTGTTTCGATTGGATTGTACATGACTCGGATTAGTAGAATTTTTAGCAGGAGCTTGATCTGATCTCTTCGGACAGTCTCTAATGTAGTGGTCACTTCCGCCACAAGAGAAACATAAGTTGGATTGCTTTCGGTATTGACCGAAATGCAGTTTCTGGCAATGTTTACAAATCAGCCGGGTCAACTCAGCCGGGTCTGATGCGGGTCGGGTCGGGACGGTTCGGGTCTGGGTCATGGTTCATGGGCCGACCGGTTTAACCAGTCTAGCCTATTTAGGCCGGTTCACCTACCCAGAGTGAAACGACCGTTGGACAGCCACCGAAAAATTCACCGGAGAGCTTATTAGCACCTGTTCAACTAGAAAACAAAGCCCAATAGTTAAATGATGCATTCAAGCTGAAAAACACATCGATTTAAGCTGAAATATGAACGGACTTACCCCAAAATGATTTAAAACAGCTGGAATCCACATAAGCCCGACAAGTGCTCTCCCGGTGGCGGACGAACGGCTAAACGGTTAGCTTTTGTTCGGCTCGAAGCGGGGAACACGATGGTGGTAGCAGCACACCGGACGGACGGCCGACAGAGACTGAAATGACGAGAAAACTGGCAGAAAAAGATAAAAGGGTTCGTCGAACCTTCGCGCAACTTCTCCCGGCTAACGACCGCGTAACCGTGCTAGAGGCAGATGAGGTTTTGATCACCGGACGACGGAGAAGCCAACGGTGATGGCGGTGCACGCCACGGAGCAGAGATGAGGGAGATGACGGTGGCCGGACGAGGTTGGTAAGAGTTGGAGAGACAGTTCTCAAAAAAGGGGGAAACGCATTAATTGAGGTAGGTGAAAAGATTGATCAGAGTAATAAATCTCCTTGGTAATTCAAAAAAAATCTACTCAAAAGGAAAGGGGAGTGGCTTAGATAATAAGAGTTTCACAGCTCAGATGGTTGGGTCATGGACTTGGCTTCTATAGGTCGTGGTTTCAATTTCCACGACTAGCAATATCCCTTTTTGTTTTCTTTTCTTTTTTTAACATTCAAGGTGTTACAGAGTCAAAATGAGTTGTTCGAGTTTCTGTTATAATTTAATTATAAATATTTATAATGTTATAGTACTAATTGATTCCAATTTAAACGATTTTTTATAACGATATATATATATATATATATATATATATATTCATATTATTTATATGCGATATACATATATAATGCAAAGTTGAAGAAGTCGACTCGAAATTCAAAATGGATCCACTAATTTCTAAATTTTTTGAAGTAAAACAGGTCGAATCATTTTTTATTTTGTAGTAAAATATCAAAAGGCACGTCTCATCAATGTTCAAACAAGTCATTTACGAAAATAAAGATAAATTTACATTTTTACGGCCATCTGTATCCAAACTATTGGTTGACTAGTCAGAATCTAGTAGGCATGAGTATCCAATCGAGTCAAGTCGAGTTAAAAAAAATCAAGTTTGTTGAGTAGAAAGTCCTATTTTATAACTCAAACTTTATTTTAAAAAAATCTAGTCAAATTTATGAAATTCAAGTTGAGTTGTTCGAGTTTCTGTTATAATTTAATTGAAAATATTTATGAAATTACGATTCAAACCAAGTCGAGTCAAGTTTTGCTCACCTCTACGATCATGTATTACAATGCCAGAGATCCATTACAGGGAAACCCTCCCAAACTAATTTACTCCATTCGCAACATCCGAATTCGAATCCACGACTTTACAATTTCTTTAACACAACTAAATAGATATTTTATTTAGAACGAAGGCACGATATTGCCATGATACATAGGCTTTTACAACCACGCCACAGGATACAAAACAACATAAATCGCCATATGAAATATTTGTTGAGTAGATTTGTTCTTATAGTAACTAAGTGAGTATATTTGTTCTTATAGAATAGGCTATTGATGAATATGTGTTGTCAGCCAATACTCCTTTATATAGTCGAGGTGATGGGCCTAAATCTGTGAACTCATATGAAATATTTGTCTTTTGAACAGTATTCATTGCATGCCAACTTGTACGAATGTAATAAATTGGACAAATATGAAACATATGCCTTTTAAACGATGATCATTTCATGCCAACACTAAGAGATAAGAAATTACAACCACTCATTTAGTTAATACTTATCAACACCACAATCACTCATTTAACTAAAACGTATTTGGAATATGTTATAATTATCGGGACGATAATGATGAGTAAAAACGATTGCAAAATAGAAAAAGAAACATAACGCCAAGAATTTATGTGGAAAACCCTAATAGAAAAATTACGGGTAGAGAAGGATAAATTTTCGCTATGTAGAAAAAGAGATTACAGTTGAATGAATAAACCTTTAATCTCTAGTATTTATTTATAGGCATAAGAGACTTGTTTCCAAAGAAAACTTGCGTCCCTTCGGCTATAATATCAGACACAAGGTTCTCGTAGCCGTGCACTTGATCCATGATCGGCTTGGCATCGGTCATCTGGAATTTTAACCATTCGCCCACCACGTATTTCTTGATACTCGCGTCATCAGAATCATAATTCTTTTCCAACGAGTCCCAAATCACCTTTGCACTCATCTCCTTAAGATTCATGTCGAATAACTTGTTGGACACGTGACTAAGGAGATGGCACGAACGGTCTTGTTATCCTTCTCGTACTTGCGAAGGATGGCGACTGCTTCATCTGAGACTTGCTCGGTGGTATCATCACCAACATCGTTAGTAACAGTTGCACTGGCTGATGGTGGCACGGAAGGTGGTTGCTCGAGCAGAACATAGTCGAGGTCGAGTTGCTCGAAGAAGATGAGAATTCACTGGGACCACCTACGGTAGTTGTGCCATCAAGTGCATCAAGATTTGACAGATTAGGAATCAACTTGCTGAGAGGGTGTGACATGTTTGCACATTGAAATTCGTTTCTAAATTGTTGGAAATATAAGTTGCAAAACAGGACGTTGGCACTGACTGGAAAAAACAAAAACAGAAGAACAAGCTAAACTGTGTCGTGGAAGCTGCCACTGCCTTAGAGACGAATTTGCCCCGATGTGTGTAATCGTTGCTACGAGCGAATACGTCCCCTGAGATTAACACGGTCTCTTCGAAGTTCGTACACTCGAACTCGAAGTGGATGATGGTGGAAAACAGACATGTCATAGACACGAGCCACAAGCCCAAGATGGACATACAACGGCAGTAGCAACGTGCGAGACTAACCCTTATTCTCTATCACTCAACAAAAGAGGAGAAGATGAAGGCTATAAATACCCTTCACATGTTAGTTTCCCACTCAATGTGGGATTCTTTCTTTTGCATTACTAACACTCAATGCCCAATGGAGGAA
This sequence comes from Hibiscus trionum, assembly GCA_030270665.1. Classification (NCBI taxonomy): domain Eukaryota; kingdom Viridiplantae; phylum Streptophyta; class Magnoliopsida; order Malvales; family Malvaceae; genus Hibiscus; species Hibiscus trionum. The sequence continues at coordinate 4,586,255 of BSYR01000050.1, forward strand.
TGAATTGCTGGTGTTACACAAGTACTCTTTTTCTTTTGCAGGTTCAATGTTGTAAGTTTCTATGTGTGGATCGATATGGGTTTTTTGTTAGGGTATGTGCTACTATAGATGGAAAACCTCGACTCTACATGTTAAAATATGAAAGGCTACCCCATTTTCTACTTTTGGTGTGGAATGGTTGGTCACCTTTTGGAGTCTTGCACGACAAAACCTGCCGATGTTCTAGCTGATGGGAAGCTACCATATAGAGTTTGGATGTGTATTATAACTCTGAGAAGACGTCAAAGGAGTGGAATTCGTAACACTAAAATAAGGGCTCCGGTGCAGACTAGTGTTCCAGAAGTGAATACAGTGCGAGCATCTCCTGGTATGTTAGTTGAGAGAAGTATATTACTGTTTTGTTATACCATAAAAATCGAGTGAAGAGGGGCTTATCTAGGGCTCAACTGAGTCTAGACCAAACTGAAAAAAAATTCAAAATTGAGAGAAGACGTAAATGAGGGTGCTGAAATTTGGGTTCTACGTCGTCACCAAAAGAACTGGGCCATGATTGTCATTTGCTGGAACTGTCGGTGGCTTGAGACCCCTACAACAGTTTGTGCTTTAGAGAAGTATATAACTTCCAAGAACCCTCACATCGTCTTTGTTTGCGAAGCTCGTTTAGATAAGAGAAGGGTTGATTCTTTCCTAAGAAGACATGGTATGGCTGGTTGTTTAACCATGGAGGAAAGATCATGTTCTAGAGTTTATTTCTGATGTGGAAAGAAGAAATGACTGCGAGTTTGATTGCGTTCTCAAGTATTGACATTGATATGGAGCTAGAAATGGGAGATGAGAAATTTAGATTTAGCATTCATTGTTTTAGTGAGCGACAACGTAAGAACGAGACCTAGCAGTTATTAGATCGTATTCGTGGTGCCTTTCAGTTACCATGGATTATAGGCGGAGATTTAAACGAAGTTACACACCACAATGGAGAAAAGGGTGGTCGTAGCTTTCAGAAATATTTTATGTCAAATAAAACTTGAGTTGTAAAATGAAAATTCAAAAAATTCAAAAAATTTAGTAATTAGTAGATTTGCTTTTAAGTTTAGTCTCTCATGTTTTCTTTATATATATGGATTAATATCCTATACACTGGCGGTGGAAACTGAAAGTTTCCACAAGTGCTTTAGTTTTAGGGTATATGTAGTTAGTTTAGGGTATATGGTTTAGGGGTTTAGTTGCAGGGGTTTAGAATTTAGGGATAGTTGTTTTAATTTAAGGTTTAGGGTTATAATTTAGAGTTTATAGGTTAGGGTTTAGTTTTTAGTGTAATATGAGGAGGATTTAGGTTTTAACTTATAAACCATAAATTATAACCCTAAACCTTAAATTGAAACAACTATCCCTAAATTCTAAACCTCTACACCTAAACCCCTAAACCTTATACCCCAAACTAACTCCCTATACCCTAAAACTAAGGCACATGTGAAAACTTTCAGTTTCCACCGCCTGTGTATAGAATATTTATCATATATATATAAGGTAATCTTCACATGTGGTTCATTTTGTTTGGGGTTTGTTCTATTTTGATCACCCGAATTAAAAAAAGATCATTCTTGCCACTTACGTTTTGAATCATGTCTGTTTTGGACCATTGGCCGTTAACCTCTGTTAATAAAAAATAATTTCTAATTTAACCCCCAAACTTTCAAAATTTTATTTTTCACCATCTTCCCAAAAAATTATATGTTTCAAACTATATAATCAAGCAAAAGACCCTGAAGCACTGAGAAGCTCATTGATTTGTTTTAATTTCTTTCTAATCTAACAGATATGTAATTTCATTCTCACCTTAATTGCAATCAGCAGATTGTACAATTAGTTTTTTTGCTCGGTAAATTAATTTTATTAATATAAGTTTCATAAAGAAACCACCCAAAATGTATGTCTCTAAACCTAAATAGAGAAAAAAAAGTACAATAGAAAATGGGTATACACCAAACATTAGGAAAGAGTTCCAACAAATACACACCCCACCAATAACCCCAAAGAAATAAGACACCTACAAGCCAAGCTCCAAGAAACTCCCTTACAACCCCACGTATAAACATTTCGAATTTTCATCTTCCAAATGACTCAACACGCCACAACAAAACTCCCTTACAACTAGTTATTGCATAATACAAATTGCAAATGGATGATTATGCTTGTTCCATTATACAAGATTTTTAAATGGGATTGAGTGTAGTTAATTTGATTTGTCTGATTTAGACTAACAAGTGACCGTTTACTGGTTATATTTTTGTTTTTCTATTCAAATTAAAAAAAAAAACATTTCTCCACTTAATCTCTTTGTAGCACATTTTTCATCTCTGCTCAAAATTGGCTATTGACACCAATGAGAACAATAATTTGAAACATGTATTTGAGTTCTAAAATACTTATTTTCCTTGAATTATTGACTATATATGTTTGTTTCTAGCTTTTGTGATTTTTTCACTAAGCTGACTAGAATATCCCTTTAGTGAATTCTCAATGATGGGAAAAATATAAAGTTTAAATTATGCCGTTTGAAATCACATGATGCGGCTTATTAAGTAGTGTATTTTGTGTACGCTTGTTCCTTTGTGCCAATTTTCAGGGTGTAATAGACAACGTTTATTAATGTTCGTGTTGTTTATTAATGTTCGTTGTAGAACTTATAAGATTGGTTTGGTAGAGAAATTCATTAAATGCATTTGTGTAGCTCTGTGGGTGAATGGACATTTTACCAAGTTCCTCGTGCCTTGATATTTATTGGCCTTTTGTGCCGGTGTGGCAGTTTTCCCTTTTAGCAGCGAGTAGTTGTGTCGTTTTCACTGTGATTGTACGGTTCAAGACATGTTGTGATGAGAGAGAAATAATCTGATAGGTTATAGTAATTGCACGTTTTTGTATTCGTGCATTTAGTGATTGGAGGTTTTAGTGTTGCGTGATTTTAGCCGCATGTTAAAGGTTCCAAAATCTCGAAATTAACTACTTGTCTGAGTAGTTTCAAAATTTGAACTTAAATCGTCGGGTCTTGGTGTTTTTCCTTTCTTTTTTCTGCTATAAATAGTGTTCTTATTAGGCTGACTATTCATAATTCAATTATTGAATGATCTATTCTTTCCTTTGTGAGTTTCGTCCTTGGAGGAATTTATATGTTGTGATGGATAGTAGACGTAGGCTTCATTTAATAGATCTCGAAGAGCTTTTGCTATTTATCAAGATTATTTATGTCGACAAACAATGGTATTTGGAAGGCTATGATTAGCTATGTGTAGCTGTGAACAGTGACGAACAGAGTATTTGGGAAGCCTTGCTCTCAAGATTTTCCAAATATTATCGTTTGTTCTAATTTGTGACTGCATTGGGGGCGGTCATTGCTAAGCAATTTATATGATGCTGTTGATGTGTGCTTGGTTTGTGGCCGCTTCCCATATATATGATCAAGGTGGTCGTTCGTTTGTCATTTGTGTGTGTGTGTGTGTGTGGCGATGTCGAGCATCATGCCAACGAATAGCTTGGTTGCAAGGACTCGCAGGGCTGAGCCATGGAACCATAAAATAAAGAAGGGTTTACCATTTTCATGTGTTCAGCCTAATGTTAAAACAAATATCAATTGAAGTGTGGCCAAAATGACCTTGTGACAATGCTTGTACACGAAATATTTTCAAATTTATTAGAAAAAGATTTTCTATGGTTGTCTTGACTATTATGCGCTTATTCGTGTGTTAATATCTTCAAATATCATCATGTACTAATTATACATGTATTGAAATCTTGCCCATTGGGTGCGATAATCTTGACTATTATACGTTTATTCGCATGTTAATATCTTCAAATATTATCCTTTCCTTAAAGTAATTTGTTCGAATACTTGCGACCTTGGATTTATACTTCGTTTAGATACTATGCGCCTTTGCTTAGAAACGTCGATCAATTAGATGATTTGGTGCTTCTATGTTGCATCTATTTAGTAGACTTGGGGGCATTGTTCAAGGAGAAACCCACTTAAATGTGAAACATCACATAACAATCCTTTTCATTAATGAAACGCTTTGAGAAGGGTACGAGTATTGGCGATCACTTCTGTGAGCAACCCTTTCGAATGGTGGCTCTTGGGTCATCTAGAAAGACGCTTGACCCATATTGCCTGTTCTTAGAGGAGTGTTCTGAATTCTCACTTGCCTTCATGCATTTTATGTCATTAACTGGAATGGGGTCTGTGCTTTCGGAGCAAATGGTTCCTTGGTTTTCTTTGTGCTTGCTTAGTTTAGTGAGGTAGTATTTTCTTACTGGACTTGGGAGTGATATGTTTTTGCGGTTGTTTCTTTCCTAAAGATGACAATAAATATTATCTTTTGTCATTTGGAAATTCATAGAGTAAATAAATAGCGTATGGTTACCTTTAGATAAAAAATGAACTGTATTTCTTAATATGTTACTCATTACGCCGTTACTTGGGAGCGAAAAAGCCTATCTTTTCTCTAGGTTTGTAGTGAGCGTAATTTCAGAGATGATTTAACTCTTCTTAGAGCGATAGTTAATTACGCAATGTTGTTGTTCTTGAGGGGCTTGGTAGATTGCCTCTTTTTTCTATTTTTTGCGTAAATGTTTGAAGTAATTTTTGTATTGTAGTTAGGGTTGTAAATGAAAAGAGACAGAACGTGAAGTACTCGATTTCGACTCGGTCAAAGCTCGGCCAATAATCGACTTGATTGGACTCGAATCGAGCTCAAATTTGGCTCGAGTTCTTAACGAGCAAAGTCGAGCTACTCAATACCCTACTCAAAAAGCTCGCGAGCTACTTGAAAATATATTATACTAATTTTTTAATTTAAAATCTAAATTCTTAAACCTAAAACATAAACCCTAAACATAAGTCTTAAACCCTAAACCCTAAAATCTAAATCCTAAATTCTAAACCCAACAACCTAAACCTTTAAACCCTAAACTAACACCCTAAACCCTAAAATTAATAAGCTTGTGTATCAAAGTTTTTTCCTAATAGGGCTTAAAATAAGACGAGACAGATCGTGAGTTAATCGAGTCTAACTCGGTCAAAGCTTGGCCAACACTCGACTTGATTGAACTCGACTCGAGTTCTTAACGAGCCAAGTCAAGCTCAGATTATTCAAGCTCGATAAAAACAACTCAAGCTCAAACTCGACTCAAATTCTTAACGAGCTGAGTTGAGTTCAACACTACTTGAGCTCGACTCGACTCGTTTACACCTCTAATTATAGTAACGTATTGTTTTCCCTTTGGGGTGAATTCTTGCCCCTTTGCGTTGAGATACTTGTGGAAGACAAATTATAAGGCTCAAATTATACTTATATTCTTGTATACATAATATACTTTTCTTTCTATAAAAGGACAATATATATAAACATAAACTTTCGGTATTCACAAATTTCCAAGGTAAATGGATAGCGAATGCTCGCTCTATTTAAAGAATATTTCGCGGGAGAGTTTACTGTTTTGTCGTTTCACATGAAGTAACATAACTCTGTCTGAGCCGATTATATATTTACTTAGTTACTTTGAATTGGGAGGATTCTTGCACCCTAGGTTAAATTTTTTTAAGCATATATGCATTTATTTGCACATTTACTATATTTCAACATAACACATTTCAACTCTGCGGTCGCTTTACTATGCACACTTATTGTGAAGTGGCTAGCGAACATTTCATCTTTGCGGTCGCTTTACTATGCACACTTACTGTAGAAGTGGCTAGTGAATCTTTCATCTTTGTGGTCGTGTTACTATGCACATTTACTATGGAAGGGTTAAGGAACCTTTCATCTTTGCGGTCACTTTACTATGCACACTTATTGTGGAAGTGGCTAGCGAACCTTTCATATTTGGGATCACTTTACTATGCTCACTTACTATGGAAGTGTCTAAGGAACCTTTCTTCTTTGCGGTCGCTTTACAATGCACACTTATTGTGGAAGTGACTAGCGAACCTTTCATCTTTTCGGTCGCTTTACTATGCACACTTACCGTTGAATTGGCTAGTGAACCTTTCATTTCTGTGGTCGCTTTACTATGCACACTTACTGTGGAAGTGGCTAGCGAACCTTTCATCTCCGTGGTCGCTTTACTATGCACACTTACTATGGAAGTGGCTAGCGAACCTTTCATCTCTGCGGTCACTTTACTATGCACACTTACTGTGGAAGTGGCCAGCGAACCTTTCATCTCTAGGGTCGCTTTACTATACACACTTATTGTGGAAGTGGCTAGCAAACCTTTCATCTTTGCGGCCTCTTTACTATGCACACTTACTGTGGAAGTGGCTAGCGAACCTTTCATCTTTGCGGTCTCTTTACTATGAACACTTACTGTGGAAGTGGCTAACGAACCTTTCATCTTTGCTATCGCTTTACTATGCACACTTATTGTGGAAGTGGCTAGCGAACCTTTCATCTTTGCGATCGCTTTACTATGCACACTTACTGTGGAAGTGGCTAGCGAACCTTTCATCTTTGCAATCGCTTTACTATGCACACTTACTGTGGAAGTGGCTAGCGAACTTTTCATATCTGCGGTTGGGAACTGAAGATTGGGAAAACATTAGTAGAAAGGCATTTTCATTAACCAAAACAGTCACATAGAATGTGCAAATTGATTTATAAGATTTAAATTTTGTAATAAAATATACGCAATGATCTATAAAGTGGAATGCGTATTAAACACGAGAGGTTGCCAAACTAAATTTTCGCACGTAATGTTACGTTTTTTTCTTGTTTTGGTCACCAGCTATTAAAAAATTAACGACGATGTTGATGTGGATTTTTTAAATATTTTTAATCTTTTTTCATTCCATGCATTATTTTTATTCAATTTTATTTGATCAATCGGGTGGTGACATCACATGATTGAATAAAGAAAATTGAGGAAAAAGAGTGTTTTGCAGCAGGTGGATTTCAAAACCCCAACCCCTTGCATAATGGAACCAAATAATTACCAACTATGCTAAGCCTGAGATTTATTTTATTTTCCCTGAAACATGTATTTAATGTTCTTTAAGGAGACCACATTTTTGTGTTGTTGGTAACTTAATATACCTTAAATACTTGTTTTAGTAAAAATAAAGTAGATTCTAGGCTTAGTTCAGTTGGTAAGCACTTGCTTCCATTATGCAAGGGTTTAAGGGTTTGAAATCCACCAGCTACAAAACACTCTTTTCCCATTTTCCTTTGATTTTAATCATTCAATTCACAACCTAATTGGTCGAATAAAATTAAATGAAAATAATGCATGGATGAGAGAGAAATGATTAAAAAAACATTTAAAGTTTTCACGTTCGTATCAGCGTTAATTTGTTTAACGGTTGATGACCAAAACAAGAAAATAATTTAATGTTCGAGACATTTTTAATGAAAAATTTAGTTTGATAACCAAAACAAAAAATATACATAATTTAGTGATCACTCGTGTAGTTTTTCTATTTTTAAAAAGAAAAAGGTTAGGCGAGAAAGTCATGAATATTCATCTCCTAGTAGTTTCCATGTAAATAAGTCCCAAATTTTCAAAGAGAAACAAGGTGCTGATTGAATGGTTGGGGTAGTTTTTGGTTTTAATTATGGCTTTTTCTAACATATGCTACATGCATAGGTTAAGGGTCATTTAATAACTTGCATTAAATGCAAGATTTCTATTAAAAATATAACTATTTAATGTATTATAAAACCTTAAAAGATTATATTGAAACATTCTCATTTAATGTATTAAGGTTTAGGATTTTAGATTTTATAGTTTAGGGGTTATAGTTTAGGGTTAGGGTATATGGTTTGGGGTTATGATTTTATGATTGAGGTTTTAGGTTTTAGGGTTTATGTTTATGTTGAAGGTTTAGTGTTTAGGTCATGGTTTAAAGTTTGAGGTTTATAGTTATGGTTTAGATTTAGGGTTAAGGTTTATTGGTATGATTTAGGGTTTAGGGTTAGAATCTTTTAGCGTTTTGTAATACAATGAATGATTGTGGGTTTTTCAAATAGAATCTTGCATTTAATGTAAATTATTAAATGACTCTTAACCTATGCATGTATGCGTAAATTAGACAAACCCTTTATTTATTTACCGTACTGAACAATAAAGCTCTCAAACCCTAAAAATAGTAGTTTTTTTAATTAAATTTGTGTTTTTTTATTGATGCTTTGGAAAAGTTTTAATGATAAAATGGTAGAGGACGATGAGACGAATTTATCGATGTTTAGGGTGGTTACAAAAGACGTTGAAGAATAACGTTTTCAGTTGTGGCTAAAAGGGATAAAAATCATCTGCCTCTTTTCGGTGCCCCTTTCTATGCATCGACACTAAAAAATTAAATTCTAAGTCTAAACCCTAAATTCCAAATCCTAAACTCTACACACTATGCCCTAAAAATACACCATACCTTAAATTTCTTAAACCCTAATAACAAACGTTAACCTTAAACTCTAAACCCTAAACCTAATTTTTAATGTGTGAGCATAAATAGGGACACTGAAAAGGGATAGAGATTTTCTATTTGGCTAAAATTGGATGATAACTCTTAATCTTGATTAAAAAAATAATGAGATCGATGGAATAAAAAATTAATTTTATAGTTTTCTAATCGATAGACGTCATCACTAGGGGTGTTCATTTTCGGATATCGGATTCGATCAGATCCAAAAATTCGGATATCCGAAAAATTCGGATCACCTAAATAGCGATCCGTATCCGATCCTAAAACTGGATATCTGAAAAACCGGATATCCGAATTTTTGGATCGAATACTCGGATATCCAAATATCCGAATATTCAAAATTTATGAATTTATTTGATTATTTTTTAATTTAATGGTCCTATACATGAAAATTTTAGGTTTTCGAATATAAAAATTAATAAATTATTGAATATAACAATCTTTGTATCCATGGAAATTTTAATTTTTCATATATAACAAGTAAAAATATCGAATGTAACAAGATTTATACCAATAAAAAAATTTGAATTTTCGGATATCGGATAATCGCATATCCGATTCGAATGTAAAACCACTATTTGTATCTGATCCGAATTATCCGAAAAATAAAAAACGGATCGGATATCCGAAATTTCGGATCGGATTAATGGATAATCAGATCGGATCAACGGATAATCGGATCAGATCATTTTGAACACCCCTAGTCATCACCACTTCAACACTAAACTATCACACTATCAAATTTTTTTGCTCGACAAAAAGAGTAATTTATTATTAGGGTAAATTACACCACATACCACTCAACTACGACACCTGACTTGAAAATGCACCAAACTTTAAAAAAGTTTAAAACTAACACTAAACTTTAATATGTGACTCGAAAATATCATTCCGCTGTTAACTCTTAACATTCCATTAGGCTAAAATGACATCGTTTGGTGCGACTGTTTTGAAGTCTAATAGAAAAAAATGATGTCGTTTTGCTGGAGAAAAAAAGATTAAAATCATGCGATTGGGGGTTTTCAACCTAGGACCTTTAGGAAAAAGAGCTAAGCCTTAACCACTAAATCAACATGATATTATAAAATGTTTTACCACAAATATTATATATCTCAAACTGCTTGAGATTAATTCAAATTGTTTTATGAAATAAATAATACTATAAATAATATTAATGTATAAGTAATATAAAATATATTATTTGTATATATAAATATATATATATAATTAAAAGTGAATTTTTTTCTTCCAAAAAAGTGTATTGTTTTTATTTTTTATATAATATTTATAATATAAAATATATTATCTTGATGTTAAATAATGTGGTAAAGTGGGTTTTAATAATATAATCCCGAAACTAGGTGAATTGCTAGATTTCTAGGTTGAAATCTTTGAGTTTATGGCTTGTTTATGTGGTTTAATGGTTGCTGGTGGTAAAAGGATGTTGAGGTAATGGTTTTAGATGTAAATTGATGTTGTTTAATGGCTAATCTCGCTGGGCATTGGCTGGAGATTGTTTAGAATGATTTTGTTGATGTTTTCGGTTAATTTCGGATATTGTTTGCTTGGTTTTTGTTAGAGAGAATTGTGGAGTTGGGTTGCTGGAGGTTTTGATGCAAGAATGTGCATTAATCATCTGTTTTGCTTTGGTTAGAAGCAGGTGAGATTGTTCTGGTATCTTCGAAAGAGGTTTTGGTTGCTCTGGAGGCTTGATATCCTTTGGCAAGTGGGACGAAGCTTTGTCGGTGAGTGGAAATGATTTTAAAGGCTTTTCAAAGGTTTCAAACGGAAGGTTTGGGCGTTTAGATTAAGCCTAAAATGTTAATCTAAGCTCGGAAGTAAGTATGAAAGATTTTGCTCTCGGTTTATCAGTTTTCCCATTGTTTTGATTGATCATGCTCATGTTTTAGAAATAGATTTGTTACCTACTGTTCATGCATGTTTTGAGCATTGAGATTTGATGAATATGATCCCATGAGAGTTGATTTATGTTTTGAAAGAGTGTATAACTAGTTGAGAAAATGTTATGCATTGTTTATTCTTTTGAGATGGGATGAGACTTGATTTACGTTTATGCATTGAAAACAATAGAGTAACATGGTTTAAAAGTGTATATTGTCAAAGTAATGATACTTAATATTATCGGATATAATTGGTTGACCAATAGGATGAGAAGTGCACTATAATATACAAAATTCGCACGTGAGACAAATTCTTCAGTTACACAATAGGGGTAGATTCTATTGTGTTACGAGTGATAGGGGTAGACTCTATCACTACAAGCAATGGGAGTAGTGTCATCCCGGACGAAGTGAGATAATGGTGAGGGTAGATTTCACCATGAGACTTGATGGGGTTAGATTCCATTCGGGTCACTTTTAATGCCAATATATGATATTACAAGTATCATGGTTTTGATGCATTTGTATAATGAGTTTTGTACATTAGATTTCATTTGGAGATTTGCATTGTGATAAATCCATGAGATTAGTGATACATGTTTTGTAAATTATTATTGGTTTTGCTTTAAAAGTGATTTAAAGCATGAGTTGTATTTGAGCATGATGTAAAGAGATTTGTTTTTAAGAAATGATTTTAAAATGCATTGTTGTTGGTTTTAAATCGAGCGACCCTCACTAGGAATTTATGTTTACGCTATCTTTTTTCCAACAATGCGGAGAAATAGCTATTTCGGAGCAGTAGGAAGGCAAGAGGAGATCCAAGAGACGTTTCATAGCTCAAGTATAATTTTACATTTACTAAATAGTAATAAGTGGCAATGGGAGGATGCCTTAATATTTTGGGAGGTTGTGTTTTGAAACTCCATGGTTTGTGGCATGTTTTAGTTATCTATTTGGACTTGTAATTGGCATTTACTTTCTGGTATTTGGTTTAGTTTGTGTTTTGGTGTTCAAATGGTCATTTTGCGTAGGAAGCATGCCTAGAGTTTGATAATCATGATGAGTTGATGTTGGAAGCATGCTTTGGTGTTTATTGCCTTTGGATATATGTTCTAAGTGGTTGATTATGTCTTGGTAATATGCTGGGATGGTTTCAGATGAGTTTAAGCATGAAAAACTAGCATTTTTGGGCATTGCAGGCCCAAGTGTATCGATACAGGTATGTGTATTTTTGGACCCCATATCGATACGATTGAAGGTGTATCGATACGCCCACTTGGTTAAAATGGTTCTAGAAAATATCAAATCGATACGCTATCGGGACCGTATCGGTACGCCCCCGTGTATCGATACACTATGGGTCCGTATCGATACGCCTGGTAGGTAAGTTGGTTATTTAGGTTGTTAAATGTTTCTGATTTCTTCTATTTTGGTCACTGAATGTTATTCAATTAATTGAATACGTTCGAATAGTCGGTTTGAGCTGAAATTTGACACGAGAGCATGAAACCTGTTAAGTTAAATATTGGTAACCTCAATTTCACAATTAGTCTCTGTATTTTGTCAAATTTGCAATTTGGTCCCTAATTACTAATTAGTGTAATCGGAAGTCGATTCGACGCCCGTTTGAGTTGAGATTTCACCTAATGCATGTACGATCACCTTAGGAAATAATAAGAGCATCTATACAAGATAAAAAGAAAAAATAGGGTTGTTTATTGAGAAAAAATGGGGTACCCATTGCCTTAATACTATTAGTATAAAGAGATTTTTGTCTTAAAACTTGAGCATCTTGGATTCCTGCTTCACGTTGGCTTATTTGTTTTATTGTTGTTTTCTCATGCTATATATTTTAAATTGTTATTTTTGAAAATGGAACCGAAATGAGAGCTTAGAAGACTAGTAATGTTGTGAGAAAGTATGCCGATAAGAATGATATTTGATCTTGAGTTGATTTGATCCTCGATCGAGAGTTGTTAGAAGTGACCCCCGAACTTGAGTGACTTAGTCCTCGTTCGCGAGATTATAGATGGTGTTGGGTCGGGCAGCATATTTAAATTGGGAAATGAGGTTCAATTGTGAGAATGAGCTAGCATACACCACAAACTGGCTACCGAGGAACGCAAATGATGTGAGAGTTGCGACCTGGATTGGTTAAGACAGTGTGTAAGATAAGAATGTGATTGTGGGAATGTTTGCTCGGTAGTTCTTTTCCCATAGCCTAAGTCCGATAATTAACGATAATGGTGTTGCTTTAGTTTAGTATTTATGACGAGTAGATGACGAATGTCCCAATGGCATTTGAGATTACGAAGAGACAACTATTCTGAGAATACTTGGGTTTAAGTTTATCAAGAGTGCTAGCAATTTCGTGTGCAATGATGCGTCGAAGTGAATCTTGACTGAAAATCAAGATGTGAAGTAGTCTTTGTATCGAAACTTTTCTTAGAGATGGATATGTGCAAATTTTGGCGAAGATGTATGAGGTACTCTGGGGATGCAAATTTGATTACGGGTGATTGGTCCGAGAATATTGTTGGTAAGTGTGAATTGTTACTCATGCACAATACAAACTACTTATATATATATATATATTTAAATATGTCATTACATGCATGTATTTGGGCATGAAATTAGAAATTTTGCATACATATGCATAGGCATCTATTAGGGCATGTAGTTGGGCATATATGCATATGTTCACACTTACTAATGATTTCTCAGAGATAGATGAAGATGAGATGTATGTAGCATTTACAAAAGGATTCGTTAAGATCATGAAGGGTAAAGAAGCTTCTTAAGGTGGTTCATGGAGGTTGGTGGTTGTAGTACAAGGTCTTTTCTAGGATTAGTTGCTACTAATGAAGTTCTTTGAGGAATTTTTCGTAGGTGGACACACCGTTGGCGAAGTTACAACAGTAGAGATGCTTTGATAGTGCAAGGTCATGTGTTTGCGGTTGATTTGATGGAGTTGTCTTTCTATGGTTTTGATGTTATCTTGGGTATGGATTGGTTGACGGAACATAAAGCTGTGGTTGATTTTAAATCTAAGTGAGTTTCGTTGAAACTTGCCAATAATTATAAAGTCGTAGTGGTGGGAGAGAATGTGAAGTTCTTATCTAATGTTGTTTCGGCTTTGAAAGAACAAAAGTTGTTGGAGGTTGAGTGTCAAGCGTACTTGGCATATGTTATGAATCTGAATATGAAGGAGGCACGACCTCGGGATATTCACACCGTTTGTGATTTTCCGGGGGTGTTTCTAGAAGAGTTGCTTGGTTTGCCGCCGGATAGGGAATTAGAGTTTTGTATTGAGATGTATGCAGATACGACACTCGTGTCTATTGCTCCGTATCACATGGCGCCTAAAGAGTTGAAGGAGTTGAAGATGCAACTTTAGGAGTTGTCTGATCATGGTTTCATTCGTCCTAGTGTTTTGCCTTGGGGAGCACCTGTGTTGTTTGTGAAGAAGAAGGTTGGCACAATGAGAATGTGTATTGATTATCCATAACTGAACAAGTTGACATTTAAGAACAAGTATCATTTTACCGTAGATTGACGATCTTTTTGATCAATTTCGTGGTGCAACGGTGTTTTCTAAGATTGATTTGAGATCATGATACTATCAATTGAAGGTGAAGAATAGAGATGTGCCAAAGACAACTTTTCAGACTCGTTACGGGCATTATGAGTTTTTGGTGATGCTGTTTGGGTTGACAAATGCGCCTGTAGCTTTCATGGATATGATGAATCGGGTGTTCCATGAATTCTTGGATCAATTCGTGGTAGTGTTTATTGATGATATCTTTGTGTATTCTCGTACGGAGGAGGATCATGATAAGAATTTGAGGATTGTTTTGCAAGTCTTGTTGGATAATCAACTTTATGCTAAGTTGAGTAAGTGAGTTTTGGATTAAGGAAGTGGTTTTCCTTGGTGATGTTGTATCGGCCGAAGGAATTCATGTAGATCCACAGAAGGTTGAAGCGATTGGGAATTGGAAACAACCTAAGTCGGTGATAGAGGTTCGTAGGTTCTTAGGTTTGGCAAGGTATTGTCGTCGTTTTGTGGATAGTTTTCAAAGGTTGCTTCTTCTTTGACGAAGTTGTTGCAAAAAGATGTTCGTTTTGAATGGACAAAAGCTAGACAACAAGCTTTTGAGAAGTTGGAGGAAGCTGTGACGCAAGCGCCCATCTTGATTCAACCTTAGCCAAGAAAAGAGTTTGTGATCTATAGCGATGCATCTTATGTTGGATTAGGATATGTGTTGATGCAGGATGGTAGAGTTGTGGCTTATGCGTCTAGACAGTTGAAGGTGCACGAGAGCAGTTACCCTACTTATGATATAGAATTGGTCGCGATGGTGTTTGCGCTAAAGATTTGGAGGTATTACCCTACTTATCATAAGAGTTTAAAGTATTTGATGTCGCGAAAGGAGTTGAATCTTAGGCAACGAAGATGGTTGGAGCTGCTTAAGGATTACGATTTGACGATAGAGTATAACCATGGGAAGGCCAATAATGTGGCTGATTCTTTGAGTAGAAAGAGGGTTGTAGAGTTGAGAGTGATGTTTGCTCGATTGGATGTGTTGCGAGATGGCGAGTTAGTTGTTGAGTTGCAATTTCAACCTTCTTTGGTGCAGATGATTAAAGAGAATCAATTGTTGGATGATTTGTTGGTACCTCATGTCCAGGAGATAGCGGATGGTAATCCAACGGACTTTTGTTTTAATGATGATGGAGTTTTATGTTTTAAGAGTCGAGTAATTGTACCGGAGGATGATGAGTTAAGGCGCACTATTTTGACTGAAGCGCACAGTAGCCCTTTTGCTATGCACCTTGGTAGTACTAAGATGTATCATGGGTTGAAGGAAGAGTACTACTGGGTTGGTTTAAAGAAAGACGTGGCCGAGTTTGTTGGCAAGTGCATGGTGTGTCAGCAAGTTAAAGCTGGGCATCAATTTCCTTCTGGGTTGTTGCAACCGTTGAGGGTACCATAATGGAAATGGGAGAGGATTACCATAGATTTTGTGTCAGGGTTGCCTTTGACACCGTCAAAGAAAAATTCTATTTGGGTGATAGTTGATCGTTTTACGAAGTGCGCGCATTTCCTGCCAGTGTATACTACGTATACGTTGGATAAGTTGGCGGATTTGTACATCTCAGAGATTGTGTGCTTGCACGGAGTGCCTAAGTCTATAGTATCAGATAGGGATTCACATTTTACGGTAAGGTTTTGGGAGTGTTTGCATTAGGCTTTGGGTACAAGGTTGAACTTCAGCACTTCGTATCATCGTCAGACGGATGGTCAATCTGAGCGTGTTATTCAAGTATTGGAAGATATGTGAAGATGTTGCATCATTGATTTTCAAGGATCTTGGGAGAAGCTCTTACCTTTGGTAGAGTTTTCTTATAATAACAATTATCAAGTGAGCATCCAAATGGCTTCTTATGAAGCTTTGTATGGTAAGAGGTGTTGTACGCCTTTAAGTTGGGCGGAGGTAGGCGAGAAATATGTTTCTTCGCCTCACATGTTAAAGGAGATCAATGAAAAGGTAAAGCTTATTAGTGAAAGGTTGAAAGCGGCTTCAGATCGGCAAAAGTCTTATGCGGATTTGAAGCGTAGAGAAATTGAGTATGCGGTTGGTGATAAAGTGTTTTTGAAAGTTTTGCCTTGGAAAAAGGTGATGAGATTTGGCCGGAAGGTCAAGCTAAGTCCGAGGTATATTGGACCTTATGAGGTTTTGGAGCGAGTTGGTCTGTATCTTATATATTAAGGTTACCGCCTGAGTTAGAAAAGATACATGATGTTTTCCACGTATCCATGCTTCGAAAGTATAAATCGAATATGTCGCATGTTATGCATGTGGAGGAGATTGAATTGAATCTGGATTTATCTTATGAAGAGGAATCAGTTGAGATCTTAGCTTTGGATAGTAAAGTTCTTTGTGGTAAGACCATTGAATTGGTTAAGGTGTTGTGGCGACATCGAAGTGTTGAGAAAGCCACGTGGGAAGGGAAGGAAGACATGAAGAAGCAATTCCTTTATCTTTTTCCACCATATAAATTTCGAGGATGAAATTTCTTAAAAGGGGGAGAGTTGTAACACCCCGATTTAGGGCTTGGGAGTTAGCCGGGTTTGGCTGGAGTGTTCGGGCGAGCCGATCTAGACTAGTTTCAGGAATAAATTGAGTTAAAATGTTTTTGAGCGAAATAAAATTGGGGAAATATTCTAAAATCGTAAAATAGTGTTTTTGAAGGTTTTGGAGAGTTCAATTTGATAAAATTGGACCGATTTAATTGACATTTTGAAAATGGTGACTAAACCGTAAAGATTGTAAAATGTGTTTTAATGACTAAATTGAAAGGATTCAAGGCTTAGAATATTTAGGGAGCTATTACACCAAGGTGTTATCAGTCTTTTCCCTTATTTTGGTTATTTTTAAATATTTAATAAAAATGTTTATTAAATGGTTTTGATAAAAAGGATTTTAAAAAGGCCAAACATTTTCTTACGTAACTTCTCATTTTCTCTTTTCTTGCTTTAATTGTGTTTTAATGGAGTTAAATTGATGAAATTGGTTGGGTTTCGTTTTGGATTGTATTTTTTGGGTTTTAGATTGATTTTAATCAAGATCTTGATGTTAAATAATGTGGTAAAGTCGGTTTTAATAATAGAATCCCAAAACTAGGTGAATTACTAGATTTCTAGGTTGAAATCTTTGAGTTTATGGCTTGTTTATGTGGTTTAATTGTTGCTTCTGGTAAAAGGATGTTGAGGTGATGTTTTTAGATGTAAATTGATGTTGTTTAATGACTAGTCTCGCTGGGCATTGGCTGGATATTGTTTAGAATGATTTCGCCGATGTTTTCGGTTAATTTCGGATGTTGTTTGCTTGGTTTTTGTTAGAGAGAATTGTGGAGTTGGGTTGCTGGAGCTTTTGATGCAATAATGTGCATTAATCATCTATTTTTCTTTGGTTAGAAGCAGGGGAGTTTGATCCCGTATCTTCGGAAGAGGTTTTTGTTGCTTCAGAGGCTTGATATCGCTTTCGCAAGTGGAGTGAAGCTTTGTCAGTGAGTGGAAATAATTTTAAAGGCTTTTGAAAGGTTTGAAAGCATGGTTTGGGAATTTAGATTAAGCCTAAAATGCTAATCCAAGCTTAGAAGTAAGTATGAAACATTTTGCTCTCGGTTTATCGATTTTCCCATTATTTTGATTGATCATGCTCGTGTTTTAGAAAGAGATTTGTTACCTACTGTTTATGCATGTTTTGAGCATTGAGATTTGATGAATATGATCCCATGAGAGTTGATTTATGATTTTTTTTATCAGCAAACTGTATGATTTTATTCAATAGGAAGAAAAAACATACAACACGACGAGCCATACGCCTCGTTAAAAAGCTCCCTAGTGGAGGAAAAGAGTACGATATGACTTGTCTAAAACACAACACAACATCCCTCGACACTTATCATAGACAAGCCACGAACAATGTCACACGATCGACACCCTCCTTGGCCAAAACATCAGCGAAGCCATTAGCCTCCCTAGGCACATAACAAAACTGTAACTCATATACAACATGACGCGCTTGATCTATCGCCGTGAACACATCCCACAGCCGCCATGGCCTCTTTGCCGATCGTGTAGCCCAACTCAAAGCCACCTGTGAATCCGACTCGATTATCACACAATGATGTCGCCAACTACCCTCCACCACCAAACTCAATGCGAATGCTATAGCCCGAATTTCAGCCTCATTGGAGTCCATCACCCCCAATGGCCCCGAAAATAGCCCCAATATCCGACTCTCCCCGTCCCGCATCACTCCCCCAAATCCTGCAGGCCCCGGCTTACCCCTCGCCGCACTGTCCACGTTGAATTTCAAAACTCCATAACCGGTGGCTGCCAAAACACCCCACGCCTCACCTTCTTCACGGTCGCACTAATCACAAGAGTAGACGGACATGTCCACCAAATTGTCTCGGGCATTAACTCCCCCTCCACACCCACTTTAATCCAATAAAACGATCTCAGCTTCACTAAGAAGCATAGCTCTTCCATCGACATGCACTTGCCACGTAATATCCGCTCATTTCTAGCCAACCATAGTGACCATAACAAGGCACTAACGCTGGCCACCCACCATCGTTTCATGCTACCAGAAAAAGGGTAATGTAAATGTTCGACAAAAAAAATCAGCAAAACTGTCCGGGAAAGGTGTCGATATATTCCACCAATTGCGCAACCACACCAAAAACTTCAGCACACTCGGACACTCATAAAAAAGATGTGCTATCGATTCTTCCGACGACGCGCACCACGAACATCGACTCTGTTCTGCACTCAATGACAGCTCACGATGTCGCAAAAAATCCGCTGTTGGCAATCTCCGTAACCATATGAACCAAAGAAATGCCTGAACCTTTGGTGGAACCAATACTTGCCAAGCGAAACATTCACCCAAGTCATCATCGCCAAACTTATCCATCATCAACAATTTGGATAAAGCCTTCACCGAGAAAGTACCATGCTCATACGGTTGCCAAATAAGCGTATCCTGTCGAGCCTCCCATAACCGTACCACCCTCACCAACTCTTATAACCCATGCAAACGGTCCAGCTCAAAACCACGCAAGTGTCTGCGAAAAAACACTGCCCACTGCCAATGCTCAAACGTCCCCCCCACTGCGTAATCATATACCCACGCCAACTTATTTATAGACAACATGAACAATCGCAGAAACATGTCTTTTAGAGGCTGTTGCGCTATCCATGGGTCGAACCAAAATAAAACCATCTTCCCGTTCCCAATTTTCCACTGAAAACCTGCCATTCCCACATGTCTATCGATGCTAGCGTCACAAGAATTTAGCACAATCTGTTTCCACACCCCCGACATTGCCGATAATTTCTCCGTATTGAAACGCCACCATTGCATATGTTCCCCATACTTAGCGTGATCAATCTACGCCACAACGAGTCATGATCCTTCGCATAACGCCACACCCATTTGGATAGCAACGCCTTATTTTTCACCCTCAAATCTGCCACACCCAAACCCTCCAAATGTCGTGGCCGACACACAAATTCCCAACCCACCCTACTCATCTTACGTTCGAGACCAACACCCCCCCCCACAAAAATGCACGTCTAATCTTGTCCAATTGTGCTATAACCCCCTTGGGAACCATAAACAACCCCATATAAAAAATAGGAAGTGCTGAAAGTACAGAGTTTACCAATGTTACGCGTGCAGCAAAAGACAGTGATGTGCGCTTCCATCCGGCTAACTTGCGCCGAAAGTTAGCTATGACAGGCTCCCAAACCGATAAAGTCCGCGGATTAGCCCCTAAAGGAAATCCTAGGTATCTAAACGGCAACACCCCCTGCTTGCATCCCAACATCTCGGCCACCGAATTAACCAAACCATCATCCACCCCAATTGCATACAACGAACTTTTGGCGAAATTAATCCGCAAGCCCGAACACGCCTGAAAACAATGCAAAATTATTTTGATGTTCCGTGCCACTTTGACCGATGCCTCAAAGAACAATATGGTGTTGTCGGCGAACTGTAAATGAGTTAAAGATACCCCTGACACTACCTCCACCCCACGCACCAAACCAGCCGACTCAACATTACCCAACATCAAGTGCAGTGCTTCAGCAACTATGACAAATAACAATGGCGAGAGCGGGCAGCCTTGGCGTAATCCACGCCCCATCCGAAACTCCTTAGTCGTGCTGCCATTTACCAAAACCGATAATCGAGCTAAACTGATACACTCCTTAACCCACGCTCTCCACCTACTGCAAAATCCCATTCGATCCAATACCGAGTCAAGGAAATTCCAGCTTACACAATCGTAAGCTTTAGCGAAATCAAGCTTCAAAATAAATCCCCCTCCACCTCTCTTCCGCAGCGAATGAATTACTTATGTTGCCAATAAAACCCCATCTACTAGCTGACGGCCTTTTACAAACGCGGATTGCGAATCACTAATTAAACCTCCAGTACACTCTGAAGCCTATTCGCTAAGCACTTAGCCAACACTTTATACATGGAATTCACTAAACATATGGGGCGGTACTCTCCTAAACATTGAGGCGATTCCACTTTTGGTAACAACACTATGAAAGCTCAATTTGCACCCTTCGGCAACACCCCATTTGCGTGAAACTGCTCAAAAAAATTCAGCACATCGAGTCGCACCACCTCCCATCCTTTTTTATAAAAATCCAACGTGAACCCATCCGGACCTGGCGCCTTAGAACCATCACATTCCCATAATATTTTTTTAATCTCATCCATCGTGAAAGGTTGTACCAATTGTTGTCTATCCGTTTCATTTACTCTTCGAAAAATTCCATCAAATTGCCACTCACCCGCCCGCTTGTCACCAGCAAAATGCTTGATGAATTCCGCCACCACAAAGTTTCGGATAAACATAGGCTCAGTAGTCCACTCACCCGCAATCATCAGCCCCAGAATGTGATTTCTAGCTGTTCTTAACTTTGCCGCCCTATGAAAATATGCCGTATTACGGTCACCCAATCGTAACCATGTAGCTCTTGATTTTTGCCGCCACATCGATTCTTTATTTCTCATTGCACGCCATAACGCGCTCATCCACCTATGCCTCGCAGACTCTACTTCTTCGCTCGCTCCCCCCTCAACCATATCCTCGTCTGCTCTATCTAATTGTTGTTGCATATCCGCAATGAGTTGATTCACATCGCCAAAGCTGTCCTTATTCCACCGTTTCAAAAACATCTTCAAATGTCTCAACTTAACTACAATATTTTCATTTCCCACGCCCAAACTGGTCAGCCGACACCATTCTTTTAAAATCTGCCTAATGTTTGATCGCCCATCCATCCAACAGTTGAAAAATCTGAATGGGCGTGGTCCCCAATCACATTTGAACAACAACGGTGTGTGGTCCGAAACTCCCCTCTTCAACGCTTCATGTTGTATTGATTTAAATGCATCTAGCCAAGCTGAAGAAATTAAGTACTGATCAATCCGACTACACCTATTGCCATATCCGAACCAAGTGAATCTTTTGCCCACTAACGGAAAATCAATCAATCTCGTGGCATGTACGAACTCCCCAAAAGCTTCCATTTCTGCATTCCTATCCGAGACCCCTATGCGATCCGACTCATGTAATATGGCGTTGAAATCGCCTGCTACACACCATGGCCCCTCGAAACCATTCATCTGAGTTAATATAGAATCCCATACTAATTTTTGCCCAGTTATATCCGTAGGAGCATATATCACTACAATGCAGCACATCATATCTTCTTGCTGCCAACGGCCCTTAAGTATAATATAATTACGATTAACATCAATATTATACAAATTAAACTTGTTACCTTCCCATATAATCAAGATGCCCCCGGATGCTCCCATCGAAGGCGATACTGCCATCTCAAAACTGTCCGAGTACCACAAGTTAGACACCCACATCGACGACACTTCCTGTAATTTTGTCTCTTGCAAGAACACCATATCAACCTGAAATTTCCGCATCACTTCACCAACACCTCGTCGTTTCGCGCCACCGCCCAAACCCCGTACATTCCATGATAATAAACGCATTAATCACAATCCACGATTTTCCCCGGCGATGATCCGAGAAATATCCTTAATAATGTCTTCCTCCCTCCCACTCGATTTCACTCCAATTAATGACCCCAATTTTACCGTTGCCGCTGCCTCACACTCAATATCACGGGAACGTTGCGAACCATTATCCTGCCCCTCAACCCCCACTATTTTTGATGTAAACCGTGAACGGCGCTCGCCCAAAATAGGCCGTTTCTTTACTCTAACTTCACGGCTAGCCTCTTGTAGATGCTTGTTATCGGTTATTCTCCTAATCTTGCAAAAAGCATGTCCGGTCTTAATTACTTCCGTCGCGCCTAACCCAGCTTTGGATTCACTCGAATGTATGATAGGAAGGGAATTTACCTCATTTAATTTGGAACCGATCCAATCCCCTGACCCCACCTCCTCAGAAATTTTTGAATTTGCAATACCTGCTATGGATAGACTTTCACATTGTTGAAACTCCTCAACAACCTCTAGAGTCCTACCGCTGCCCACCTGCTCAAATGTATGATTATCCCCTCTCACCGGATCTGCCGGTTGTCCCTCCGACTATCGTATCTCCGCCTGGGAACCATGTTGCTCCGGTGACCGGTCCTCAACTTGGACCTCAACATTTGCAACGGCAATATGATCCCATGTCCCCTCCTGAAATTCCATCCCTTGCGGATCCAACCAAGCCTCGTTCATCACCCAAAGCACTCGATCATTCCCTTGGGAATTTTGTGTCACTGGTTGCATCCCTTCCAGCCCGTGAATGGCAGCATTCAAGTTCTCTACTCGCTCGTCTCCGCCCATGTCCGAACCCTGTTCCAAATTGTTCTCCGTTGTCCTCCATTCACAACAATCGCACTCAACTTCTGGACCCTTTCCTTCCATCTCTAAAACACGTACCCAATATTCGACATTGTCAACCTTAACACGAATTCTTTCCTCAATCCGATTAAATGTCGTTGTCTCTACCATGATTCTGCCGCAATCAAATGATGTAGGCGTTTCCGTATCGTCATCTAAACAAATCAATGATCCCCACAGATTGGCTATGTTTGTGAAGGTTTGTTTATGCCAAAGGTGTATCGGCAACCCCACTATCGACAACCACACCTTCCTGGATTCTACCTTAATCGAAGGCGACCAAGCCTCAACCCTATCAAAGCATTCCCTAACACGATCCATCTTCAACACCCTATCGCGTACAATTGCCGACGTGCACATCAACAGCATCATGTGGTCGGATAATCGCACAATGGAAAATCCATCTTGTTTTGCTACCTCTAGTCGCTCTGCTAGAGTTTTAATACTACATGGATTCAAACACCATCCCACCGCACACCATTGTAGCACCGCCCATTTATCATCATCTACAATGCCTTTTACTTCCCTATACTTGGCGTTGCCCACCTCCCCGATCGGCGCCGCTGAGGAACGCTCATTGTTTCTACTCGCCACCGGCTCCTCCCTGGATCCCCGACTCGCCACTCCTTCTCCTTTTCCGTGGGACATTGTTGTTCTACCCTTCCAAGCCAACAAGACTCTCATGCGAGCGCCGTAAATCCATTTCCCATCCAATCTCTCGATCACACAATCGGCATCCTCTTTCGATGCCATACGAACAAAACCAAATCTCTGTCCGTCACGTGCCAATCGATTTGGGATGAACGCGTCTTTGACGACTCCATGCCTATCGAACACTTGCCACAAGCCCTTCCAGTGAATTGTATTCAACAATCCCCCCACGTACAACGTCCACACCCGTTGCACACTCGGATCACTCTTTCCTCGCTCACCTTTGACGCTGTATTGTTTGGCGGCTTGTTCCCTTGCGAGGCGCTCCCACAAACCTACCATTTTCAGGGGTTAGTTGATTTATGATTTGAAAGAGTTTATAACTTGATTAGAAAATGATATGCAATATTTATGCTTTTGAGATGGGATGAGACTTGATTTACGTTTATGCATTGAAAACAGTAGGGTAACATGGTTTAAAAGTGTATATTGTCAAAGTAATAAGACTTAATATTATCGGATATAATTGGTTAACCAATAGGATGATAAGTGCACTATAATATACAAAATTCGTACGTGAGACAAATTCTTCGGTTACACAATAGGGGTAGATTCTATTGTGTTGCGAGTGATAGGGGTAGATTCTATCACCACGAGCAATGGGGGTAGTGCCATCCCGGCTGAAGTGAAATAATGGTGAGGGTAGATTTCACCATGAGACTTGATGGGGGTAGATTCCATCAACGTGTCCGTATATCCGAGCATTTATGGATATGGGTAGTTCTATCCAAGGATGGGGGTAGATTCCATCCGGGTCACTTTTAATGCCAATATATGAGATTAAATGTATCATGGTTTTGATGGATTTGTATAATGTGTTTTGTACATGAGATTTCATTTGGAGATTTGCATTGTGGTAAATGCATGAGATTGGTGATACTTGTTTTGTAAATTATTATTGGTTTTGCTTTGAAAGTGTTTTAAAGCATGAGTTGTATTTGAGCATGATGTAAAGAGATTTGTTTCTAAGAAATGGTTTTAAAATGCATTGTTGTTGGTTTTAAATCGAGTGACCCTCACTAGGCATTTATGCTTACGCTATCTTTTCCCAACAATGCAGAGAAATAGCTATTTTGGGGCAGCAAGAAGGCAAGAGGAGATCAAAGAGACGTTTCATAGCTCAAGTATTATTTTACATTTACTAAATAGTAATAAATGGCACTGGGGGATGCCTTAATGTTTTGGGAGGTTGTGTTTTAAAACTCCCTGGTTTGTGGCAAGTTTTAGTTGTCTATTTGGACTTGTAATTGGCCTTTACTTTCTGGTATTTGGTTTGGTTTGTGTTTTGGTGTTCAAATGGTCATTTTGTGTAGAAAGCATGCCTATAGTTTGATAATCATGATGAGTTGATGTTGGAAGCATGCTTTGGTGTTTATTGCCTTTGGATATATGTTCTAAGTGGTTGATTATGTCTTGGTAAATTCTACTATGTGTTTTGAATGATTTCTATAGTGCATGTTTACCATGAATATCCTTGTGTTATGCATATGATTGCTTTAATTAATCCCATGTTGGTTATGGTTGTGACCATGAGAACACGAGGTAAGTGTTGGTTTTGTGGGTTATTGACAATGTGAAATTTTATTATCGGACATAGTTGATCGACCAATAGGATGAGAGTGCACTCGGGGTAAAAGTCGTGCGTGGCCTTAGTGATGTTAGATTCCACTAAGGAGGAGTATGGTGATGTGAGATTCCACCGGAAGCTATGTTTTACTAGACGAGTGAGTTCGGTGATGTGAGATTCCACCGAAAGTGTCTAGTGGTTTTGAGAACTATTCACATATCCGAGTAAAAGTGTTAAATGTTAAAATACCCATGGCGCTCTAAATTCTCATGTTAAGCAAGTTATATTGTTCATTTCCACTTATGCTTATGCATGTAGTTGGTTACGTTGTATGTATGATGAGAATGAGCATGAGGTAAGCCTGTGGCTTGTGGATGCATTCGGTAAATGCACGAGATGTTAAATGCATGGTTGTTGTGTGTTCAAGCATGTGGGAAATGATTTGGAAATGGTTTTTGGTTTCAAGCAAACTATGGTTTTAAAACTGCATTGTTATAGCTTTTGTTTTGAGCACCGCTCACTAAGCATTCTTGCTTACGCTCCACTTTCCAACAATCTAGTTCCGTAGTGTTTCAATGCAGCCAAGGGGACAAGGGAGTGACCAAGGAGGTCATTTTTGCTAAAGTATGGTTTTCGGCGTAATAACTAGTATATAGCAATGGGATAGGGTCTTTTGTTTTGGAGATGTTGCTAGAACACCTTGTTGTTTGGGATATGTTGATATGCCTATATAGACTTGTAAAGGCTCTTATTATGTTGAAGCATGACTTGTTGTGAGTTTTGGTTGTTTGTTGGATTTTTTGCAAAGTATGACTTTTCTTGTGAATCTTGTTATGTTAATTTTTGCCATGATGTGTTTCTAGCATGTCTTGATGAGTATTATTGGTTTTCTTGAGTTTTTTGAGTGTTGTATGTTGTTGGGATGCCTTTCGGTGGTTTCAACTTGGCTTAAACCAGCAAATTCAGTCATCTAAGCCTTCCGTTTCGATACGGTCGAGGTTGTATCGAAACGGGGGACCTGAAAAGGCCTTGGCGTATCGATACGGGTTGGGCGCGCATCGGTACGTTTTGCCACTGGAATTTGCAATTTCGAAACGTTTCAAAGGTGTTTCGATACGGGCTAACGTTCCAAAACCCATGAGACAGTTTTGATACACCCGTATTGGTACGGTCTCTAAGCGTATCGGAACGACCTCTTAAGGTTGACTTGGGATTTTTTACCGTTGAAAGAGTATCGGAACGACCTCTTAAGGTTGCCACTGGATTTTTTACTTTGGTTACTGTTCAATTAGTGGTGGTTGTAGGAAATTACTCCTTCCATGTTTAGTTTAATTAGTGGTGGTTGTAGGAAATTGAATTGTTTAGTTAGTGGAAAATACTGTCAAGTTGCAATAACTGTAGAAAATACTGTTTAATTGATTTGCTTTGTTTAATTAACTGTCAAAATATTTTTGTTGATTTGTTCAATTAACTGTTTAAATGCTTTGGTTGGTTTGTTTAATGGATTTGTTTAATTGACTATCAAATTGCTGTTTTGGTTTAATTTGGTTTAACTATTTAATTGATTTTGTTTAATTAACTGATTTGCTATTTTGGTTAAAGAGAATTAATGATTTGTTGTTTTGGTTTAATTTGGTTTAACTGTTTTGTTGTTTTGGTTTAATTTGGTTGATATTATAAGTATATTTTTGGATATTTGTGTAGGTAAAATGGCATGGCTAGAGCAGTATGTAGTAATACATTTTGGGGGTAGATTTAGTCATTTTCCTAAGTTTGATTATGTGGGGGCAAAGAAGTAGAAAAAAAGATCGACCCTGACTACATATGTTACCCCACTATTGTTGCTTTCATTCAGGAGGTAAGAATTCCCAAACATAACATTGAATATTTAGCATATTTAAAACCAGATTTTAGTTTGGATGGAGGTTTGATGGTCTTAGGTAGTGAAAATATCACTTATTTGAATTTGATTAACCATTTGTCAAGAGAAGGAAGCATACACATATATGTTGTTGGATATTTTAGTAAATTTGCTTGTATTGATGAAGATGGGACTGCTGTTGGAGAAAATGATGCTAATGGGGAAATGCTGGGAGAAAATGATGGCAATAATGCTATCGGGCCTGCTGCTAATGGGCCTGCCACAAATAAAAATGATGCCAATGATGATGTCCGACTTGAAGGAGTATAAAAGGATGTTTTAGGGTTGGGAGATAGTGATAGCAGCTTCTGTGAAGATGGTAAAGAAAGTGATGATAGTGATTCTGAAGATTTGAGGGATGAAGGATGGCTTACTGATGAAGATGATGAGGAGATAAGTACGATTTTTGAGAACACGGAAAGATTTAAAGAGAAAAGTTTGGAGGATGAGCAACAAGGGGCAGAAACTAGGAGCACTGGCACTGGTTCTCAAGAGAAAGGGGCAACCACTATAGCAAATGAAAGTAGTGACATTGACATTGATTACATTGAATCAGATGACCCAGGCAGCTATGAAACTGATTCTTAAGAGGAGATTTGTGTTAAGAAAGGTAAGAAAAAATTCTTCCATGAAACTAGTGAGGTTCCTAGGATTGAGTTGGGTTTGATATTTGAGAGCTCGACACAATTTAAGGAAGCTTTGGGTGCTTATGTTGTTACAAATAGATTCGATTATAGGTATTTGAAAAATGATCCTGATAGGACTCGAGCAAAATGCAAGGGGGTCGGGTGTCCTTTTCTGATATATGCATCTCTGGGAAAAAAAGATGGGGTTTATAGGGTTAGAACATTTGTGAACAAACATTCATGTTCTGTAACCTTTAAAAACAAAAATGCTAATTACAAGTTTATTGGGAAACATTTCTGGAGTAAACTTAGGATTTTGCCTAACTTGAAATTGAGGGACATGATGATGCTTGCTAAGGAGGAGGTTAAAGTGGAATTGAACAAAAATGTGTGCCACAGAGCTAGAATTTGGGCTACTGAAAAAAAATTAAGAGTAGATTGCATGAGGAGTTTAATAAATTGTTTGATTATGTGTTTACATTGAGGGAAGCAGATCCAAATGGTACATTTGTAAGAAAAACATCAGAAGGTACTTGTCATTTTTTTCTTGTTATAAGGGATTTTCTTGCCGATACAACCAAATCATTTTGTAAGAAAAACATCAGAAGGTACTTGTCATTTTTAATATATCTAACGTAGTTAAATAGATATTTTGTTTAAAATAAGGAGCCCTCAAAGCAAGGTGTTTGCCGTTTTTATCTTACGAGAAAGACCATCTCGTCCTGGTTACATTCCATACAAAAAAGCTATTCACTCTTTAACCCTACTTTAAATTATAAAATTAAACTTTAAACTTATATTTTAATATAGAGAGATATATATAAGGGCACTGAAAAGTGACAGAGAATTTCTATTCATTATTTATTATCATGCACTGAAAAAATTATAATTTTTTTAAATTTTAACACCTCAAATTAATTTTTTTGATTCCACCTCCGATCGAATCTCCATAAAATTTACATCTTCAGCAACGCGATACATATATTCAACAAGATTTAATCCATCTCTAATACAGTCAGAATCATCTATCGGTCTCCTCGTAACTTGATACTGCCATCAGTTAAACAAGACTTATTGGTGTAATGATAACAAAAAAATTTACACAATCTTTTATAATAAAATAAAACAAAATTTACACTATTGATTATATGATATGGTCCCAAAAATTATAATAATAACTCACAGATCATGATAATAGATCAATTGAGACAAAGTTTTCTGTGAGTTGGGAAGGCAACATGGCAGGGACTGTATTTTATTTCCTGGGAACTTGATTCAAATACAAGTTTGATATACGCTGAACAAAATTTGATTTTAATTTAGGTATATTTGATTTTAATTATTACGATAAACTACTCAAATGACCATTTAATTAGACAGAAAGGCACATAGAATAACAAAGGCAAAGAAGGTTGGTGAAGGGTACAACGGTAATCCAATAGATTAAAAGGCAAATGCATCTTTGGGTAATGAATTGATGATGTATTCAACTCCCACTTCAAAAAAATTTAGAATTATATTAAAATTTATAGAGTAAATTACACAAATCGTCACAGAACTTTTTTCTGACTTATTTTTGTCACTTAACTTTTAAAACAATAATTTACTTATTGCACTTTAAACATTGAACTTTCTTTGTCACTCTACCGTAAATAGTTAACGATGTTATGGCATGGCACACGGAACCAAAATGACGTCGTCATGGAGAAGCCTAATTTGCATTGAAACGAAGT
Organism: Hibiscus trionum; assembly: GCA_030270665.1. NCBI lineage: Eukaryota > Viridiplantae > Streptophyta > Magnoliopsida > Malvales > Malvaceae > Hibiscus > Hibiscus trionum. Next base: position 4,615,657 of record BSYR01000050.1, read on the forward strand.
CATTTTGTATCCTCTCAGCATTTATTTATCTTCTCACATAATAAAATATAAATATCATATATATATATATATATATCATCTATTTCTTCTTTTTTTCTTTTCCTTTTTTTGTAGCGATGGATATCAATCAATGAATGCACCCTAGACCTTGAGAAGTAAGATGTTATGCAACGAACCCCTAGAAAGTACTTCATTGTAACTTTAACACCCGTGTTTTGGGGTTAGGAGTTAGACGTGTGAGTTGGTTCGAGTCATCAAAACCGATTTAATTTAAATTGACCTTGGCTTTGATTTAATTGAGATTTAAATTAAAAAGGAGTGGCCATTTTGGTAATTTAGCCAAAACAAAAAGTATACAACCTTTTTCAAAACAAAAAAATAAAGCTATCATCTTTCCCCCTTTTCTTCATTTTAACGTGAAATCAAAACCAAACCCTCTCTAAACCCCAAGTTACTATTCCATTTTATTTCTTCATCTATTCAAGAGCATTTTGAAGAAGCAAGAGGAGACATCGGAGAAGCATCGAGACCGAATCCGGGAATTTAGGAGGCTTGCTTGCTTGCTTGGTTTGCTAAGGAAGGGTGGTGAGTAAAACTTTAAATTTGTTTTAATGTTGGTTCAAGTGTGTGTAGTGGAAGTGTTGGAATGAGTTTGGTAGACCATTCCAAAGTACAAGTTAAATTGGTAGTTTGACTTCTTGTTGTTAAGGAGCTTTGACTTCCTATGCCTATCTTGATCTTGCAAAGTATGACATGGCTTGTATGTGTATACATTGTTGTGTATGATGATAGTTGAATGATATGAATGATGATTAATGTGATGTGGCTTAAAGATATTGACACTAATTAACTTACCGGGTGTAAATGATCGATCATTAGGATTAGTGTGCACACGATTGAGTCAAAACGCGCGTGGCCTAGATGGCGTTGAGTCATCAAGGAGGAGTACGGTGATGTAATATTCCACCGGAAATTTATTGATATTATACGTGATGATGAGTGGAATCCCATCCGTAGGGCATGTGGTGATGAGTGGAATCCCACCCATGCAAGGTCCGGTGATGAGTGTAATCCCACCGAGGTAATGTTGTTGTTGAGAGTAAATCCGCACATCCGAGTAAACTAATAGTGGCCAATGAACTTGCTCTTATGATTATGATGTTGTGATATTGATTTATATTGTTGAGCTTAATATGATATAAGATGCCATATTTATGACTCTTGAGACACTAGCTAGGTTGCCTTATTGATGCCTATGTATGTTGTGTGTGATGTTGAGGATTGCATGCTTGGACCCTGCATTGTTGTTGTTTTTGATTTTAGAGCATCCTCACTAAGCTTCTAGCTTACACTCTCATTTTCAACAATGCATATCATTAGCGTGGTGTTAGCAAGGAGCAAGGCGAAGGGGCTTTCCAAGTTTGTAGTTGCTCAAGTATGATTTAGTAATTAATGTGGTAGTTTAGCAATGGGGCTATTATGTGTTTTGTATGAGTGTTGTTTGACTCATAAATGATGTTGGTGTTTATGTTTTTGTTGGATTTGTAAACCATGTTAAGCCTCGTTGAATGCTTGTGTGGGATGATTATGCTTTTGGATGTTTTAAGTTGCTTTTGGTTGGCATGTAAACCTTTATGTGATGAATTGTGCCATTTGGCTTTTGAGTCCTTAAGCATGCCCATTTTATGCAACATTTGCCCTTTTGTGTGAATGCTATGTATGGATGCCTTATCTTATGCCTTGTGTGATTTGAGTATGCCTCGCCATAGGATGTATGCCTCTAGGATGTGGTTGCATGATATGTGTGCTTCTTAGGGTTGTTTAGGCCTTTCGGGACTGGTTGGAGATGTTTAAAGATGGTTTTGGGAAATTGCAGACATCCAGTGTTTCGGAACGAGCTGAGCTGTTTCGGAACGGGTATGGATCCAGGTACCCCGTATCGGAACTCGTTTCGATACGGTTTGTCACTGTGAACCCCTGTTTCGAAACAAGTTTCGAAACACTTTGGCTACTGGAAGTGTCTGTTTCGAAACAAGTATCAAAACGCCTAGGCAAAATAGGGCCCTGTTCCGAAACGGGGTGGATGCGTTTCGGTACGGGTACCTGGCTTTTTAAACTAGAGCCCGCGTTTTGAAACGGGTGATGTCTGTTTCGAAACGGGTGGCTGGAATTGGGCTTTTTGGACATCTCTAATGGGTCTCAAGGGTTGGGCTTAGGCCCAGTTGGCTGTAGTGCTTTTTGTGGGCCTCGTTTTCCGCTATCGTGATCACTTAGGAAATTAATTGCCTCTAGAAAAGATGTAAAATAAATGAAAAAAAATTTAGGGTCGTTAACCGAGGCGGGACCTTCACGGGTTTCGCATCAGTTTTCCCCATGTAGCCTACTCGAACCGGTCAGCCGACCAGACCGGGGCGAGGGGGTTACATTTGTTGGTATCAGAGCCTGAGGTTACCGAGACCTCAGGCAGGTAAGTGAGGTAAGTTTAATATGTTAAGCAATTGCTATGTCTTGATGTGTGCCTTGCCATGAAATCTTGTTGTTTGATTGTTCATATGGTGTTTAGAAGCATGATTTTTGAGTTTGATGTACTGTCGAGTGCCCATTGCTACTATTATTTAATTAAAATGTTTTGTAAAGGAAAATACTTGAGCACAGTTGGACCCTTGCCTTTTCTAACTTAATCCTTATCTGTTTGTTGTTGTAGTTATTATCTTGCTAACTGTATCATGAGACCACGAGGGAAGCCTAGGATGGTTCAGCCGGAACCACAAGAACAAGCTCCGGGGATTGAGCAGATTGATGGGGCGCAGGCTCCTCAACCTCCTCCACCTCCTCCTCAGTAAGAGGGTGGTGAGGCGGGAGCCGAGGGTGTTAGACCTCAAGTAGGCCAAGGACCGGCCAGAACTGATTTAGCTCCCTTAGTTCAGGCGATAGCCGGGGCTTTCCAGGCTGCAGTGGCTGGGGGTCAGGCAGTGGCACAGCCTCAGGGAGAGGGTACTGGTTTGTCTTTGGAGAGACTATGTAGTTTGGGAGGTGAAGAGTTCAGAGGGTCGACCCCGGAGAGGTCTGAGATGTGGTTAGAGAAGATCGTCCGTATCTTGTCACAGATGGGATGTACTGGGAGACGCAAGTTAGGATGTGTTGAGTCCTTGCTTCAGGGCGATGCCTACACTTGGTGGGTCACCATCACTACGAGTATGGAGGAGGCCGAGATCACTTGGGAGTTCTTTGAGTCAGCATTTCGTAAGAAGTATCTGGGTCCTCGATATCTCGATGAGAAGAAGAGGGAATTTATGGCGTTGCTTCAGGGGAGTATGACCGTGACCGACTATGAGATTCGATTTGTTAGGCTGAGTCAGTATGCATCTGAGCTTGTTCCTACTAAGGTGGAACGTTGTAACCGTTTCCGTTATGGGCTGAATGAAGAAATCAAGAGGTACACTCTAGCTTCGGACTACACTGATTTTGATGTCTTGGTCGCTAGGGCCAAGGACTTGGAGCACAGTTTGGGCTTGACCAAACGATCTGGTGGTTCTAGTTCTAGTTCTGGTAAGAGGTCTAGTGACTTTGATAGAGAGGATGCCAAGAGGCATCGGGACAACCAACATCACTATGACCATAGGCGTGGTGGAGGTAACCACGGTAATGGCCAACAGGGCGAGAGGGCTGGTGGGAAGTTGCCCACGTGTGCTACTTGCGGGAGGAACCACACCAGTGAGTGTTGGGGGAACTTCCACTCGTGTTGGAGTTGTGGACCTAGGGACCATATTAGGTGTGACTGTCCACATCAGGTGGGGCAGGCACCAGCTGAGGCTCCTGCTAGAGCCAATGACTTTCAGAGAGGCCACAGGCACGGTAGAGGTAACTTCCAGCCGAGAAATGATGGCCAGAGGAACATCGCATATGTAGTTGCAGTCCAGCCAGAGGGCAGAGGTCAGGCCAGAGTTTACGCTCAGCGTGGGGATTAGCATGACACAGATGTGATCGCATGTAACTTCTCGATATAGTCTTTGGGTTTGCTTTCTTTGATTGACTCCGGGTCTACGCATTCTTATATTCCGAGTGAGCATGCACAGTTGTTGAAATTGCCTTGTGAAACATTAGAGGTAGGAGTTAGTGTTACCAGTTCCTTTGGGGACACGGTAGTAGTTAGAAAGATGTATAGAAGGTGTCCGTTGATGGTTCAGGGACATGTGTTTCCAGTGGATATGATGGAGCTACCTTTTTATGGCTTTGATGTGATTCTGGGTATGGACTGGCTCACTGAGCATAGAGCTAGGATAGATTTTGAAACCAAGAGGATTTCTCTAAGACTCATAGATGATTATGAGATCGTAGTGGTGGGTGAGAACGTGAAGTTCTTATCCAATGTAGTTTCAGTTTTAGAGGCTAAGAGGTTAGTTGAGTTGGGTTGCGAAGCATACTTGGCCTATCTGATGAATCCGAACATGAGTGAGGTTAGACCTCAAGATATCCGGACAGTGTGTGACTTTCCTAGTGTGTTTCTGGAAGAGTTGTCGGGTTTACCACCTGATAGAGAGGTAAAGTTTACTATTGAGACTTATTCTGATTCAGCTCCTGTTTCGATTGTTTCGTATCGCATGGCACCGAAAGAACTGAAAGAGTTGAAGACTCAGTTGCAAGAGTTGACAAATAGAGGCTTTATTTGACCTAGTTCTCCACCTTGGGGTGCACCAGTTTTGTTTGTAAAGAAGAAAGATGGAAGCATGAGAATGTGTATAGATTACAGACAGTTGAATCAGTTAACAGTGAAGAATAAGTATCCTTTGCCTAGAATTGATGATTTGTTTGACCAGTTGAGAGGGGCATCAGTCTTTTCGAAGATTGACTTGAGATCAGGCTACTACCAACTAAAGGTAAGAGAGGTTGATGTACCAGAGACGACCTTTAGGACTAGATATGGTCACTATGAGTTTTTAGTCATGCCTTTTGGGTTGACTAACGCGCCGACTGCTTTCATGGATATGATGAATAGGATTTTTCATTAGTACCTAGATCAGTTTGTAGTTGTTTTTATAGATGACATCTTGGTGTATTCGCGTACCGAGGAAGACCATGATCGACACTTGAGGTTAGTTTTGAAGACTTTTCTAGATAATCAGTTGTATGCGAAGTTGAGCAAGTGTGAGTTCTAGATCCGAGAGGTAGTCTTCCTAGGACATGTAGTGTCTGCCGATGGGATTAGGGTTGATCCGAAGAAAATAGAGGCCATTGTCGAATGGAAGCAACCGAAGTCTGTAACTGAGGTACGTAGCTTTCCAGGCTTAGCTGAATACTATAGAAGATTCGTAGAAGGTTTCTCTAAGTTAGCCGCTCCATTGACACAATTGCTTCAGAAGAGTGTTCAGTTTGAGTGGACAGATGCAAGACAGAGAGCCTTTGACAAATTGAAAAAAGCTTTGACCCAAGCATCGATCTTGATTCAACCAGAGTCTGGGAAGGACTATGTAGTTTACAGTGATGCTTCCTATGTAGGCCTAGGTTGTGTTCTCATGCAAGACAAGAGAGTAGTGGCTTATGCCTCAAGACAGTTGAAGACTCATGAATGTAACTATCCGACCCATGACATAGAGTTAGCTGTAGTTGTGTTTGCTCTGAAGATTTGGAGACATTATTTGTACGGTGAGAGATGCACAATGTACACCGATCACAAGAGTTTGAAGTACATCATGACTCAGCAAGATTTGAATCTCAGACAGCGTAGGTGGTTAGAGTTGCTAAAAGACTATGATCTTACGATTGAGTACCATCCGGGTAAGGCCAATGTAGTGGCCGATGCTTTGAGCAGAAAGATAGCTATAGATTTGAGAGCCATGTTTGCTAGATTGAGCTTGTCCGGAGATGGCGGCTTGGTAGCCGAGCTTTAGGTTAGACCTACTCTAGGTCAGTTGATTAGAGAGAAGCATCTATTAGATAGATCTTTGGCACCTCACGTGCAAGATGTGACCGAGGGTAGACCTTCAGACTACAGTTTCAGTACCGATAGAGTCTTGTATTTCAAAAATAGGATAGTTGTGCCAGAAGATAGTAACTTGAGACGTACGATCTTGACTGAAGCACACAGTAGTCCTTTTGCTATGCATCCTGGTAGTACGAAGATGTACCGCGATTTGAAGAATGAGTACTTTTGGGTTGGTTTGAAGAGGGATGTGGCCGACTTCGTGAGTAAATGATTGGTGTGTCAGAGAGTGAAGGAGGAACATCAGGTTCCCTCAGGTTTGTTGCAACCGTTGAGAATTCCGGAATGGAAATGGGAGAAAATTACCATGGATTTTGTTTCGGGTTTGCCTCTGACTTCTACGAAGAAGAACTCAGTTTGGGTTATAGTAGATCGTTTCACGAAGTGTGCTCACTTCTTGGCAGTCAATACCACTTATACATTAGATAGATTGGCCGATCTGTACATTGGTGAGATTGTTAGACTGCATGGTGTGCCAAGGTATATTGTGTTCGATAGAGATCCGAGGTTTACAGCTCGATTTTGGGAGTGTCTACATACCACTTTGGGTACCCGTTTGAATTTCAGCACGTCTTATCATCCTCAATCAGATGGTCAGTCAGAGAGAGTTATACAGATCTCAGAGGATATGTTGCGTTGTTGCATCATTGATTTTCAGGGTACATGGGAGAAGCATTTGCCTCTAGTTTAGTTTGCTTACAATAATAGTTTTCAGTCGAGCATTCAGATGGCTCCGTATGAGGCCTTGTGTGGTAGGAAGTGTAGAACTCTAGTTTGTTGGGCCGAAGTGGGACAGAAGTTGTTACCTATGCCGGATTTGCTCAAGGGAACAACTGACAAGGTGAAAATGATTTGCGATCGATTGAAGGTTGCTTCAGATAGGCAGAAGTCCTATGCCGACTTGAAGAGGAAGGAAGTTGAGTTCTCAGTGGGTGAGAAAGTATTCTTGAAAGTGTCTCCGTGGAAGAAAGTAATGAGATTTGGCCGAAAGGGGAAGTTGAGTCTGAGGTACATAGGACCGTATGAGATTGTGAAGAGGGTTGGTCCAGTTGCTTATCAGTTGCGTTTGCCATCCGAGAAAGAGAAGATACACGATGTATTTCATGTTTCTATGCTCCGTAAGTATAGGTCAGATCCATCACATGTTATGCCTGTAGAAGAGATTGAATTGAATCCGGATTTGACTTATGAGGAAGAACCAGTTGAGATCCTAGCTTCTGACAGTAAGGTGTTTCGGGGTAGATCGATTGAGTTAGTGAAAGTGCGGTGGCAACGTCGAGGGGTGGACGAGGCCACTTGGGAGAGGAAGGGTGATATGGAAAGGCAGTTTCCGTATCTCTTTCAGTCAGGTAATTTCGGGGACGAAATTCCTTAAGTGGGAGAGAGTTGTAACACCCGTGTTTTGGGGTTAGGAGTTAGACGTATGAGTTGGTTCGAGTCATCAAAACCGATTTAATTTAAATTGACCTTGGCTTTGATTTAATTGAGATTTAAATTAAAAGGAGTGGCCATTTTGGTAATTTAGCCAAAACAAAAACTAGACAACCTTTTTCAAAACAAAAAAAATAAAGCTATCACCTTTCCCCATTTTCTTCATTTTAACGTGAAATCAAAACCAAACCCACTCTAAACCCCAAGTTACTATTCCATTTTATTTCTTCATCTATTCAAGAGCATTTTGAAGAAGCAAGAGGAGACATCGGAGAAGCATCGGGACCGAATCCGGGAATTTAGGAGGCTTGCTTGCTTGCTTAGTTTGCTAAGGAAGAGTGGTGAGTAAAACTTTAAATTTGTTTTAAAGTTGGTTCAAGTGTGTGTAGTGGAAGTGTTGGAATGAGTTTGGTAGACCATTCCAAAGTAGAAGTTAAATTGGTAGTTTGACTTCTTGTTGTTAACGAGCTTTGACTTCCTATGCCTATCTTGATCTTGCAAAGTATGAATTGGCTTGTATGTGTATGCATTGTTGTGTATGATGATAGTTGAATGATATGAATGATGATTAATGTGATGTGGCTTAAAGAGATTGGCACTAATTAACTTACCGGGTGTAAATGATCGATCATTAGGATTAGTGTGCACACGATTGAGTCAAAACGCGCGTGGCCTTGATGTCGTTGAGTCATCAAGGAGGAGTACGGTGATGTAATATTCCACCGAAAATTTATTGATATTATACGTGATGATGAGTGGAATCCCATCCGTAGGGCATGTGGTGATGAGTGGAATCCCACCCATGCAAGGTCCGGTGATGAGTGTAATCCCACCGAGGTAATGTTGTTGTTGAGAGTAAATCCGCATATCCGAGTAAACTAATAGTGGCCAATGAACTTGCTCTTATGATTATGATGTTGTGATCTTGATTTATATTGTTGAGCTTAATATGATGTAAGATGCCATATTTATGACTCTTAAGACACTAGCTAGGTTGCCTTATTGATGCCTATGTATGTTGTGTGTGATGTTGAGGATTGCATGCTTGGACCCTGCATTGTTGTTGTTTTTGATTTTAGAGCATCCTCACTAAGCTTCTAGCTTACGCTCTCATTTTCAACAATGCAGATCATTAGCGTGGTGTTAGCAAGGAGCAAGGCGAAGGGGCTTTCCAAGTTTGTAGTTGCTCAAGTATGATTTAGTAATTAATGTGGCAGTTTAGCAATGGGGCTATTATGTGTTTTGTATGAGTGTTGTTTGACTCATAAATGATGTTGGTGTTTATGTTTTTGTTGGATTTGTAAACCATGTTAAGCCTCGTTGAATGCTTGTGTGGGATGATTATGCTTTTGGATGTTTTAAGTTGCTTTTGGTTGGCATGTAAACCTTTATGTGATGAATTGTGCCATTTGGCTTTTGAGTCCTTAAGCATGCCCATTTTATGCAACATTTGCCCTTTTGTGTGAATGCTATGTATGGATGCCTTATCTTATGCCTTGTGTGATTTGAGTATGCCTCGCCATAGGATGTATGCCTCTAGGATGTGGTTGCATGATATGTGTGCTTCTTAGGGTTGTTTAGGCCTTTCGGGACTGGTTGGAGATGTTTAAAGATTGTTTTGGGAAATTGCAGACAACCAGTGTTTCGAAACGGGCTGAGCTGTTTCGGAACGGGTATGGATCCAGAGACCCCGTATCGTAACTCGTTTCTATACGGTTTGGCCACTATGAACCCCTGTTTCGAAACAAGTTTCGAAACACTTTGGCTACTGGAAGTGCCTGTTTCGAAACAAGTATCGAAACGCCTAGGCAAAATAGGGCCCTGTTCTGAAACGGGGTGGATGCGTTTTGGTACGGGTACCTGGCTTTTTAAACTAGAGCCCGTGTTTCGAAACGGGTGATGTCTGTTTCGAAACGGGTGGCTGGAATTGGGCTTTTTGGACATCTCTAATGGGTCTCAAGGGTTGGGCTTAGGCCCGGTTGGCTGTAGGGCTTTTGTGGGCCTCGTTTTCCGCTATCGTGATCACTTAGGAAATTAAATGCCTCTAGACAAGATGTAAAATAAATGAAAAAAAATTTAGGGTCGCTAACCGAGGCAGGACCTTCACGGGTTTCGCATCGGTGTTCCCTGTGTAGCCTACTCGAACCGGTCAGCCGACCAGACCGGGGCGAGGGGGTTACAGTAACGACACACACTCATGCAACGACATCCTTTGGCCATATTCATTTTTCTAGCGCATGCAGAGGAGTGTTTCCCCTTAAAGCTACTTTATTTTTTCTTACACTCACATTGAAATGCCTTTTATTTATACTTAATAAGAAATACAAACAAACATACATACATACACGCGCGCGCGCGCGCGCGCACACACACACACACACACACACACATATATATATATATATAACACATGCTGAAACAAGAGAAAGTCATCAAAAATTAAAGGAGTGATGCAAGATATTCTCTAATCAAACCAATAGATATATCAATGCAGAGTTAAGAAATGCAATTATCCTATAACACTCCTCGCCCGGGTCAGGAGCGAGGAGCGTTACCGGAATAGAACAGAACAAATTATCAAAACAAAAATCATAACAAGAATGGTTTCTTTTTAGCAAACCGTATCAAAACGCATACAGAAAGTGGGCTAACAAAAATTTTCTAACACAACATAGTTCAAGCAATCATATTACAACACTAAACCTTATTATTATCTTACATGCAACTTAAAATTTTCATACTAATATGATTAAGAATCAATTCGGCTACTAACAATTTGCCAATTTAAATGTTTCATTTTTCCAATCGAAGCATCATAAGCAATTCATGTTGTCTAATTTCATCCTTAAACTACAATCTAAATAAAATTCAGTTGCTAATTTTACAAAGCATATTCTCATTATTTCTAATTGTTTCAAATTTCAGAGATCTATTCCAAGCTTAGTCGAACAACCTAATACCTTTAATTTACAAAGCCATTCGAAAATACCTACTCAAAAATTTCAAGGTTTTTTTTGAATCATACAGCCACATTAAATTTTATCATTAATTACTAAATTCACAAACACAATATGAACCAAACATGTAATCTCACTTACTAACATAATTTCCTTCCATTAAGCATACTTTAGTTACAAAATATCATCCTATCATGATATACCCTAAGCCATGTCAAGCTACTTTTCTAATATTTACAACAAAATAAAACGATTACAAAAACCACCAAGCTTGACTACGTATGTACCAACAAAATGAGGCTTACTTGCTAATTACATAACATGCTTACTAAACTCCATACTATCATTCAAGGGGCATATAACAAATTCAAGCACCAACATAGATTAAGACTGATGTCAAACAAAACGAAATGGATATCTAGACAAATTTCCAAGCCACCATCTAGAAGCCTAAATACGAGACTTAGGTCATACATATTGTTGTCTTGTGATTTGCTTCCGATCAGAATTTGCTAGCTTTATGCCCAAGATACCCTGTTATTTGGGAAGAAGGAAACAAAGAGCGTTAAGTACAAATTTGTACTTAGCGTGGTAATTTCTAAAACTAATTCATTCTTTTAAACATATCATGGTCATCTTTAAGGTTACTTAGCTAGGCTTATTAGCACATAAAGCATCTCCTAACTAAGCTCATCACGCTCAAGTCTCAATTAACTTCATACATTCCATGTACTATCATTCATAATATGAGGCCATACACAATTTCATCTAACATCATGCCTATCATCATGCATCACATTCGAATAAAGCAAGAATTATTCAAGCATATCATTGAACCAACCATCATTCATAAGCAAAACATAGATCATATTATGGCAAGTTATTCGAATAGGACCATTGTCCACATTGAACATGAATCAAGCATTCCAAGCATACCGCATTTCCTCATGTCATTCGAAAAAGACCATTGTCCAAATAAATCACATAACAAGTATAGATCATATCATATCATGTTATTTATCTTTTCATTTATCCACTTCATAAGCTTATTACAAACATATATATATATATATATATATATATATATATATATATATATATATATTTGTTTGCCTTGGTGGAGTAGAAGGACTAGGTAAGCAAGTCAACAGAGGGTACCAAGTACCAAACAATGGTTGCACTAAGCAACAAATCTGGGGATGCTCAACAGCATCAATGTATCTTGTACACCATCCAAGTTATCATGTAATCAACAAGAAATTCACTAAGCATTTTAGGTGCCAAATACCATTTCAGAGAGTACACTAGGTACTAAACAGAGGAGCTCATACTCTAGGCATGCCCTTATACCTAAGACCTCTAAGCGACCAAGGGCTTTATAAGTCTTTCAATTTATCAAACACTTCATTTATATCATTTATCATTTGATTTACCAAGTTCATATCGCATACTCCAAGATACAAGCTTATCATGTCATATAATTGCACAACTTCATGCAAACAATACAAAATGATCTCATATCACATTCAAGCATCTTCAATACATTAGAAAAACAATAGCATCTCAATCATATTTCAAGCTCATATCAACATTACAAGTAAGCTTCACAAGGGCAGTCCACAAATACACAATAACAAGGTATTAACAATGATTCATTTCATGCTTCATTTTCTATTTTAGCCTCCTTCCCTTACTAAACAAATTACCAGCTTTGAGTTAGGTCCAATTCATGCATAACATATAAATTAAATCACATAAAAGAAATAGGTTGGTTAGGACACTCCTAACCCTAAAGCAATTACACTCACAATACTCCACTAAGCTTGTTCCTTGATTACAATGCCCTTATTCCTTCCACTTGGTTGTCAAACCCTTGCTTTCTCCAATATCTCTTCATACACTTGATCTTAACACTCAAACACAAGCATATACAAATCATATTAGAGATCAATTCGATCATATTAACTCTTTGACACAAGTACAAACATTAACATTCAAAACTGTTTTTCATTTAAATAGTTTGAGGACCAGTTACCATTTTGACCATAACTTTTTACACACTAATTCAAATTTCAATTATCATGCACCCTTAGAAAGGTAATTCACTCAGTTTTCTAACCATATAAACCCCATATTTTTATCTTTTCTGAATTAATACAGTTTAATACTTGAACACAAGTCATTTTAACAGTTCTGGACAGTTTGCACTGTTTAACTACTTTAATTTATAACTCCTAACTCACATACTGAAATTCAATTCCGTTTTTTCCAAATGGAAATAGACATTCCCAAGTTTCATCCATTACGTTTTCAGCTCAAAATACATTATACTCTATTTTTGGTGAATTTTCAAAGGGACTGTCCACAACTTAGATTTTCTGGGCAGTTTACTAAGGGTTCACTTCAAACTTTTGAATTCTTCATCTAAATTTCCAATCAATATCTTAAACAAACTTTCTAGTAATCCTTAATGTTTATAAGTCCCAATTAAGCATTAATTAAGCAATTTAGTCCTTTTAACAGAACCATTTACTCCCCTAAAGTTTGTGATTTGACCATTTAGTCCAATTTGTCCTATTTCACTATATGCTTCACTTAACTAAATTAAGCCTTATATGGTCAATTCAAGTTAAGAACCAATATTATTTCATTTCCCCTGATTGTAATTTATCTGTCAAAGCTAAATTCAATATGTTTAAAGCCCTTAAACTTTTCAAATTCTATCAAAACAATCCCTATTTCCCATTTTGCTTCATTACACGACCAGCTTGTTCTAAAGTGAAATTATCCTATTCAAAATCATTTTTCATGCAACCCAACACTTCTACCATATATTTACTTCGATTATCTACAATTTTCACATGCAGAGCATTTTCCAATTCGAATCAAAACACATTCAAATTTCCAGATTTCGGCAGCATACTAGTCAAGTTAGCTTAAGCATAAAATTGTCCATGTAAACCAATTTCTTTCATACTTTTAATTACACCCTGGTTCTAAATTAACTCTAACAAGTTATTTAATCCAACATGCAAGCATTATCAAAATTTTCAGAACTGAAATCTTTAATTAACACTTGAAGTAACAATGATTTCATAAAAAGAAATAAGTACTTCTATCACTTACTTGAATTTACACATGCATGTGTAAGCTATTATCCCTGTTAAACCTCCTCTTCAAAACTCCATTTTCCCCTCTTGATTTATGATTAATTTTCATATTTTCTCTCAAGCCTTCCTCGCTCTTTTTCTCTCAATATACACGGCACACACACACAAGGAAATGAGAGAAGGTAGACACAACCCCTAAATTGGGGACTATGGTGGGATTATCTTTTACCCAAATGCCCTCCCTTATCCTTTTAGATTTATTTTTGACTAAGGGCAACCCAAAGAAATGTAAACTTTAGCATGCAATTTATTTATTTTGCGTTAACTTTAATTTAGTCATTATGCATGGATATATCTAATTTTAATCTTTTATAATTTGGCCCGATTTCTCAAATTTGTTCATATTTGTTCTAATTATTTTAACTTACTAAATAACCTACTTTGATTATTTTATAATTAAATTAGGACTGAACTAATTTATTTTCTTGACTCATTCGGTTCAACCCTTCAAATTTAAACACCCAATTTCTCTTTAAATTCGATTTAATTCACTAAGTACTAATTGAAGGAATTCAGGGATCAAATTGAATAAATTGATTAATTATGAACTTATTTTCTTTTAAAGAAATAATAAATACTCTAGTTTAATAAGTTAAATTCTAGGACGGAAAGGAGGATGTTACAATTCCTCCTTAAAGAAAGAATTCGTCCTCAAATTCTTACCTGAACTGAACAAATGAGGATATTGCTTTTGCATCGTATCCTTGAGTTCCCACGTTGCTTCTTGAACGTGATGATTCTTCTAGAGAACTTTAACAAGATGGACGTTTTTATTACGAAGCCTTTTGATTTCCTGATCAAGAATCTGAATAGGTTCCTCTTCATAAGAAAGGTCGAGATTGAGTTCAATTTCTTCTGGTTCAAGGATGTGAGACGGATCAGATCGATAACTTATTAACATAGAAACATGAAAGACATTATGAATCTTATCGAACTCAGAAGGAAGTGCGAGTCGATAAGCTACAGAACCAATTCTCTCAGTTACTTCAAACGGTCCAATGAAAAGAGGACTAAGCTTTCCTCTTTTTCCGAATCGGAAAACTTTCTTCCATGGAGAAACTTTGAGAAATACTTTATCTCTGATTTCATATTGAATGTCCCTACGCTTCAGATCAGCGTACGACTTTTGCCTGTCAAAAGCTTGTTTCAATCGAGAATGAATAATTTGAACCTGTTCTTCAGTTTCCTGAAGCAATTGAGGTCATAACACCTTATTATCCCCGAGTTCAGACCAGCACAAAGGCGTTCGGCATCTTCTTCCATACAATACTTCAAAAGGAGCCATCTGAATAGAAGATTGGTAGCTATTATTATACGTAAACTCTATTAGCGATAGCGATTTTTCCCAATTCTTTCCGAAATCGATGATGCAAGCTCTGAGCATGTCTTCAAGAACTTGAATTACTCGTTCGAATTGTCCATCGCTTTGAGGATGAAAGGCTGTGCTAATTCAGTTTGGTTCCAAGATCCTTGTGTAGTATTTTCCAGAATCGAGCTGTAAACCGTGGATCTCGATCTGAGACTATTGAAGTCGGAACTCCGTGTATATGGATAATTTCCCGAATATACAATTCCGCCAAGGCCTCAAGACTAAAATTCATCCGCACCAGAATGAAATGTGCCGATTTGGTGAAACGATCACCCAAATAGCATCGCACTTTCTTGGAGTGCAAGGAAGATCGGTCACGAAATACATTGTAATCCGTTCCCATTTCCATTGCGAAAATTCAGGAGGTTGAAGTAATCTAGTAGGAACACGGTGTTCGGCTTTGACCCGTTGACAGTTCAGACACTTTGCTACAAAGTCGTTGATAGCCGATTTCATTCCAGACCACCAATACAAGGGCTTGAGATCCTTGTACATCTTAACCGATCCGGGGTGGATTGAAAAAGAACTTTGATGCGCTTCTTGCAGAATTTCATTTTGTAATTCCTTATTATTAGGTACACAGATCCGATCTTTGAAGTATAGAAGACCGTTTGACTTGATAGAGAAGTCAGAATTAGATTCAAGCTTAAATAAAATTTTCTGAAGTTCCAGATCAACTTGTTGGAGTTCTTTGATTCTAGAAATCAGAGAAGATTGAACTTGGAGTTCATTCAGATAATTCTGAGCCTTATATAGTCGGAAGAGAGCATTGATGGCTAGAGAAGCTATGAACAAACAAATCAAATGCATTAGTTGGGAAGCAAGGCACTATTCGAACGATTTAGTTAAATTTTCAAGATTGAGCATTTCAATAGACTTACCGAGGTTCGGTTTCCGACTCAGAGCATCGGCAACCACGTTAGCCTTTCCTGGATGATAATCAACGGTCAAATCATAATCTTTGAGTAATTCCAACCACCTTCGTTGTCTAAGATTCAATTCTTTCTGAGTGAGCAAGTATTTCAGACTTTTATGATCAGTGAATAGCTTACACTTCTCACCGTACAGATACTGCCGCCAAATTTTAAGCGCAAATACAATGGCCGCTAACTCAAGATCATGTGTTGGATAATTCACCTCGTGAGGCTTAAGTTGTCGAGGGGTGTATGCAACCACATTACCTTCCTGCATCAGAACGAATCCAAGGCCAGAATGTGATGCATCACTGTAAACAACAAATTCCTTTCCCGAATCTGGTTGAACAAGAACAAGGGCATGAGTCAAGACTTGTTTAAGCTGATCAAAACTTCTTTCCTGCCCTTCGGACCACTTAAACGGTTCATTCTTTCTAAGTAACTTATTTAGTGGTGCTGCAATTACCGAAAATCCTTTCACAAATTGTAACACCCGTGTTTTGGGGCTAGGAGTTAGTCGGGTTTGTAGTCCGAGTCAATAAAATTAAATAAAAATCAATTCAACCTAAATAAAGATCTAATTGAGCTTTAATAAAAAGGGAGGGACCTACAGTGCAATTTTACCCAAAAGTTTTTAAAATGGATGACAACTTTTGAAAGTTGTCATCTTCTCCCCTTTTCACCATGTTCCAACGTGAAAGCCTCTATCCCCCATTCCAAACTCTCTCAAACTTCAAAGCTTATATTCCATTCGATTTCAACTTCGATTCAAGGGGTTTTTGAAAGGTAAACATGTTTTCTTACTCTCCTCTCTATTCTCTATCTACCTATGGTCTTAAATTTTAAAGTTATGGAGTTTTGAAAATTAGGGTTTATATCAAAGTTTGGGTTTTTAAGGGGTTTTTCATTTTGTTTTGATAAATTGAGTTGGGGCTTTGTTTAATCATGTTAAAATGCACATTATATGTTACTTTGGTTGAATTTTAATGAAAATCCGAAGTGGGTTCTTAGACCCATTTTTAAGGTGTCAAAAAGTTAATTTTTGGTGGGTTTTAGGGTGTAATTAGAGGGCTGATGGTATATGTATGCTAGGGGGATGTTTTGAGACCATTTAGATGTCATTTGGGTGTTTGAAAATTGAATTTTCTGCTGGGTAAAATAGGAGTACGAAAATGGGAATTTTGATGATTGTTTGGGTTGGAAATTGTTGGAACTTGGCTTGCACCTATGGGTTGATGTTGTGGTTGAATTTAGCGATCATTTGTGAGTATAAAATGTGTTGGAAACTTGAGTTTTGGTCAAGGTTTATGGGCTGCTCGAATTTGATAAAGTTGGGGTTTGGTCATGACTTGAAATGTTGGGTTTGATGTTTAAATTGAATTCTGGGTTAGCCACTTTAATGGTTGAGTTGATTTGAAGTTGTTTTGCTTGTGTTGAGGTGTTTAGAAGCGAGGTTTTGGGTTGGTGAAGCCTTGGGAGCAAATCCAGAAATTGAAGACCATGGTTGCTTAGTACTTGAGCTTGGAGGTGGAGGTGAGTGGTTAATGTTTTTAAATTGATTTTTAAGTGGTTGGTTCAAGCATGTGGACTAGGTTGGGCTTGGTAGACCCACCTAGAGTTAGGATTAGGGTGGTAGCCTAATCCTAAGCTTTAGTTAAAGACCTTGGATGTACTCTTTAGTTATTGTTATGCCTCGTGATGTTTAAGTATAATGTGATACACATGTATGTGGAAGTATGACTTAATGTATTGATTACGTGTATGTTGATGACAAATATAATGTGAATATATGATGTGTTAATTGTTTGGATGATATACATGTGATGTCGGTTTGTGAAATGAGGTTATGAGGTAGTTGCATGATTTTGGAGAATCATGGTGAGTACGTGCTAGGCACGAAATTTATATTGAAATTGATATTGTAAAAAGTTGTGGAATTTGATTTATATTGGCACTAGTATGCTTGGGTACAATGATCGATCATTAGGATGAGTGTGCACACAAATTGAGTCAAAACGTACGTGGCCTTGGTGGCGTTAAGGCACCAAGGAGGAGTACGGTGATGTAATATTCCACCGGAAGCTTTTATATATTTCTACGGGATGATGAGTGGAATCCCATCCGTAGGGCATGTGGTGATGAGTGGAATCACGCCCATGCAAGGACCGGTGATGAGTGTAATCCCACCGAGGT
Source organism: Hibiscus trionum (assembly GCA_030270665.1). Classification (NCBI taxonomy): domain Eukaryota; kingdom Viridiplantae; phylum Streptophyta; class Magnoliopsida; order Malvales; family Malvaceae; genus Hibiscus; species Hibiscus trionum. The sequence continues at coordinate 4,633,671 of BSYR01000050.1, forward strand.
AATGTTGTTGTTGGAAATGCGTTCCAACGGGTTATCCGCGTATTCGAGTCATAGCTAGGTGCCAATATGAGGTTATATGTGTATACCAATACGAGATTATGTATATATGCTTATATGATGCGAAATGTGATGCCCTTTATGAATTGATATATGATGTGGTTAATGCATTGAGTCATGTATCTTTGTACGTTAAGCTTATGGGTTGTTGAGCATGGCATAATGTTGCTTATATGTTCATGCATCATGTTCATTTTGGCTTTTGCGGACCGGAGGTAAGACCATGCATTTCATCTTGGAAATTGCTTGTGCTTGGACCCTGCATTGTCGGAGGTTTGTTTTATGAGCTTACCCTCACTAAGCTTTTATGCTTACGCTCTCTTTTGTTCGACAATGCAGATAAATAACTTGTGGGTGGCAAAGGCAAGGAAAGGTCTCCAAGTGTTGCTTTTGGTGAGCTCAATGTATGAATTTTAAATGATAGAATGTAATAGTTAAGCAATGTGATATGTATTGTTGATTTGAGTTTTGATGTGTGTCGATATTGGTTTGGTTCGTGGATGCCTTATTTGATCTATAAGTATTGCTTATGTTACATGCCTTGAAGGACTACATGTTTTGGTTGCTAAGGCATGAAACCTTAAATGCTTGTATGTCCATAAATGCATGAAATTCCCTTTTGTATGAATGCTATGTATGAATGCCTTGCTATTTGTTGATTGCTTCCTTTGGCTTTAGTATGATTGCTAGAATGTTGGTATGTGCATAGGAGAGTACAAAAATGCATCTAGAGTCGTGTTTGGGGTCGTCAAGTCGATATTTGTGGAATTGCAGTGCAGGGCGTATCGATACGCCTCAGGGCCGTATCGATACGGCCTTGCCTAAAGGCCACGAATTTTGCCTGGCGTACCGATACCCTAAGGGTATCGATACCCTCCAAAGTTACTGGAATTTGGAGATCTGAGTGAGAGTAGAGCGTACCGATACGGGGTTCACGAGTATCGATACGGGTCTACTCTGTTGACCAAGAAGGGTTGACCGATAAGGGCGTATCGATACGCTCAAGGGCTGTATCGATACGGTCTTCCCGGAGTTGACTCCTTGGGTTGACCTGGTCAGGGCGTATCGATACCCCTGGTTAGGGTACCGATACGGTCTGCCCTGTAACATAAAAATGAACTAAGTACGAATGGCCGTGGTTCGAATGTGATTTTCCTTTGAATGTTTTCCGCTGACGTGATCACTTAGGACTTAATGTTCCTCTAGACAAGATTAATATAAAAAGAAAAAAATAGGGTTGCTAACTGAGGGGAACCTTAACGGGTTTCACTCGGTTTTGCCCGTGCGGCCCACTCGGACCGGTCATCCGGCCAGACCGGGACGAGGGGGTTACACAAATCTTCGGTAATACCCAGCTAAACCAAGGAAACTTCGGACCTCGCTTACATTGCTCGGAGGACGCCATTCAAGAATAGTCTGAATTTTCTTAGAATCAACCTTGATTCCTTTGGCCGAAATAACATGTCCGAGGAATGACACTTCTGACAGCCAAAATTCACACTTAGTGAACTTAGCGAATACCTGATGTTCTTAGAGTGTCTGGAGAAAAATTCGAAGATTATGAGCATGTTCTTCCTTGTTACGAGAGTATACAAGAATATTGTCGATGAAAACGACAACAAACTTGTCAAGATGAGGCTTAAATACTCGATTCATCATATCCATGAATGTAGCAGGGGCATTCGTTAACCCGAATCGTATCACTAGAAATTCGTAATGGCCATAGCGAGTTCTGAAAGCAGTTTTGGGTATATCTTCATCCTTCACCCTCATTTGATATTAACCGAAACGAAGGTCAATCTTAGAAAATACTCAAGCATCCTTCAGCTGATCAAATAGATCTTCAATTCGGGGCAGAGGATACTTGTTCTTGATAGTTACTCTGTTCAATTGCCGGTAATCAATGCAAAGTCGCATCGTCCCATCTTTCTTTTTCACAAAAAAAAACGGAACACCCCAGGGAGAAGTGCTTGGTCGAATGAAACCCTTATCTTCTAACTCTTGAATCTTCTTCTTGAGTTCTTGCAACTCAATGGGTGCCATACGATAGGGCGTAATGGACACCGGGTTTGTTCTGGGTTGAACTTCGATCTTGAACTCAACTTCTTGTATTGGAGGGAGTCCAAGGAGTTCCTCAGGAAACACATCAACAAATTCAGATACAACTGGCATTTCAAGTAAGCCAAAATCTAATTTATCTTGCAAAGCCATAGCAGCAAAAATAGATGTCGGTTTCTTGTCAATCAACAGAATCAATTCTTTCCCTAAACCCCTTAAGTACAATCTTTTATTCTAGCAATCTATCTAAGCTTCGTCTCTACCCAACCAGTTTAAACCTAATACTAGGTCAAACTCACATTTAGGTAGAACATACATGCCACAAGGAAAGGGTACATTCCGAATAGATACATGGCAATTCTTACATATTAAGTTGATAGGTAAGTCACCTCCTATAGGGTTTAAGACAATTAACCCAGTTTTAACAGTTTCAGGCTTCAATTGTAACTTGTTTATTAAGTAAGAACATACAAAAGAATGAGTTGATCTCGAACAATTAAAGCGTAGACAGAAGTAAGGTTTAGTTCAACCGTACCCGCAATAATATCAAGAGATTCTTCCTCATCCTTGCCACAGATGTGATAAACTCAAGCTGGAGCTCGTGATTCCTGATGAGTGATGGCTTTCGACAGATTACTTCTGCCTCCACCCTGATTTCCAGACTGTGTTTGTCTAGTGTTCTTGTTTCGATTGGATTGTACATGACTCGGATTAGTAGAATTTTTAGCAGGAGCTTGATCTGATCTCTTCGGACAGTCTCTAATGTAGTGGTCACTTCCGCCACAAGAGAAACATAAGTTGGATTGCTTTCGGTATTGACCGAAATGCAGTTTCTGGCAATGTTTACAAATCGGAGCTCTTTCTTAGTTTCCCGTGCTGTTAACAGATACAACCAGAACATCAAGTCTATTCATTGATTGGGGCTTTACGGTGAAGTTACTACGAGGAGCTGGATTATATGAAGAAGACCCTTCTTTCTGACTTTTAGACTTCTTCGACTTATAGTGGGACTTATCATCACCCTTGCGCTTCTTATCACTTTGGTAACCGCTTTTTCTATTTTCTGCGGCCCGCATCTTAGCTTCCATAGCAATAGCTCGGTTCACCAGAGTTTGGAAGTCTGTGATATCCAGAGCGGTAAACATCAGACTAAGCTGATCATTCAGGCCGTCAATGAACATACGACACTTTTCCTTCTCTGTCTTGATGTACTTAGAACCGTACTTGCAATACTTACAGAAATCCGCAACGTACTACTCTATTGGTCGACCTGCTTGCTTCAGATACAAGAAACGTTTCCTTCTGTAATCCCCTAAACTCGGTCTAGGAGAAAAGACCGAATTTAAGAAGTTACAATTGAAAACTTTTCCCTCAAGAAAACTAATTTTAAAAAGATATACTTTAAATTAAAATAAAATAACATACATTTAATAATAAATAAAAATATAAATATCATAATAGATATTCGAATAATTATATAAAATCTCCGAATTAAAATAACAGTAGATGAATGCTAAAAATAATCTCAAAATATAAATAGTCTAAAATTACATCCATGTCCCAAAATAATGAATAGAAATCTGATTAAACTAAAATAATTTCGTATTGAATAATAAAATAATGGGATAAAATCTAAAATCCTCCAAGTACCAAGTTGCCTAGAGTCCAAGATATCTATAAAGGAAAAACTATGGGGGAGTAAGCTAAAGAGCTTAGCGTGTCTTTAAATAGCAAGAAAACCATAATTATAAAATATAGTATTATTTTCTTTAAAAAATCATAACACAAATATCACATTCACAATGCAATGCACCCAACTACAACCGCCATAAAAAGAGGTAGGTTCCCTAGAACCACTCACTACATCGTCACCATCTGAAGTGGAACTCAGCCCGAAGGGTGGAACCACTGATCCGAAATGGAATTCAGCCTGAAGGATAAAACCACTGAACTTCCTCGATACAAATCCGAACCCATGCTCATACATACAAGATGATTAAAAATCAAATTTCATAAGCAAAGTTCCATAAATCCGATATTCCATAAACATACTTCATAAAACATAGTCCATAAATCCATAAATCATATATCCGTAAATCTGATGTTTCATAAATCATAATTAAAACACGTTTTGAAAATCGTATGCACATGATGTCAACCATACAAGCCATAATACATATAACAATCACACAAGGTGTAAAACACCAATACATAGAAAAAATATCATATAATTTATTTATAGCACCGGAAGAAAACACACCTTAGCCAAAGCAAATCTCAACTTATTGAAGTATGTGATTCCAAGATCAGAAGTACTAGGTTCAGTTGTATCTACATGAGATTTAAAACATGACTTTGATTTGAAGAGCAACCAAGAAATTAATTTGATAGGGGGTTTGCTTCAAAGTTTCAATATGAGCAGTAGACACAAGAAGGGTGTAACTCAAATGTTGGCGCATGTATGATGCATGACACGACACAATGGATGGGCAAGGGCTAGGGATCGTAGCAGCTGAAGCTTAGGGAAAAGAATAAGCTTTTTTTTTTCTTTTAGGGTTTTTCTTTCGGTCAAGATTATGTTCCCTTCATGATAATAAATATGTATATAGCGGTGGTAATCTAAACAAATTAGAATATAATAATAATAATAATAATAATAATAATAATAATAATAATAATAATAATAATAATAATAATAATAATAATAATAATAATAATAATAATAATAATAATAATAATAATAATAATAATAATAGTAATAGTAATAGTAATAGTAATAATAATAGTAATAGTAATAGTAATAGTAAAAACAATAATTTAAGTTGAAAAAGGAAAGTCGGTTTAGCCGTAGGAAAAAGGGGAATTGGAATTCAATTTAAAAAGAAATTGCGTTAAAAATATATATTAAAAAATTAAAAAAAAACGTATGGAAGAAACTAATTGAATTGAAATTAAATTTGATAAAAGGGTTATTTACGGAGTCAGTCCTTAAAGAAATTTCATATTAACTTTTAAGTTTAATAAAAATTCATATTTAGTCCATCATAGGAAATTAGGGTTTTAAAAATTAGGGATTTTGAAATTATGTTTCTAAATTAGGGATTTTTCGAATCTAGAGTTTACAATTTGGCCGTAATTTTTGGGGTGTTACAACTCTGCCACCCTTAAAAGAAATTTTGTCCTAAAAATTTTTCAGACTTCACGTAGATTCCCAAAAGCACGAATATTTAGATAGAAGCTTAAAATAGCATTTTGGATCAGGTTACGAATGACAACACATGGTTTTCAGATAGACTTTGATCTCAAGTTCATAAGAACGAATATGATCATGATCGGTCTCTAAGTCTAGAGCTCATACAAGGTGGCATAGTAATCTATATACAATATGGACAATCTTAGAATTAGAGTTGGTACTTGGAGTCTATTCAAAACATATCTTTAATTCTTTAAAATAATAAATTTATCAGAAATCTCATTTTGCCCGAAAACATTTAATATGCATGCAAAAATCATTTTCGACTTAAAATTTTAAGTGAGCCTCACAGTCCGAGTGTTGAACTTAGCTCTGATACCACTAAATGTAATCCCCTAAACTCGGTCTAGGAGAAAAGACTGAATTTAGGAAGTTACAATTGAAAACTTTTCCCTCAAGAAAACTAATTTTTAAAATATATACTTTAAAATAAAATAACATAAATTTAATAATAAATATAAATATCATAATAGATATTCGAATAATTATATAAAATCTACGAATTAAAATAACAGTAGATGAATGCTAAAAATAATCTCAAAATATAAATAGTCTAAAATTACATCCATGTCCCAAAATAATAAATAAAATCTGATTAAACTAAAATAATTTCATATAGAATAATAAAATAACGGGATAAAATCTAAGATCCTCCAAGTACCAAGTTGCCTAGAGTCCAAGATATCTATAAAGGAAAAAATTTGGGAGGAGTAAGCTAAATAGCTTAGTGTGTCTCTAAAGTGCAAGAAAACTATAATTATAAAATATAGTATTATTTTCTTAAAAAATATCATAACACAAATATCACATTCATAATGCAATGCAGCCAACTACAACCGCCATAAAAAGAGGTAGGTTCCCCAGAACTACTCACTACATTGTCACCATCTAAATTGGAACTCAGCCCGAAGGGTGGAACCACTTATCCAAAGTGGAATTCAGCCCGAAGGATGAAAACACTGAACTTTCTCTATACAAATCCCAACCCATGCTCATATATACATGATGATTAAAAATCAAATTTCATAAGCAAAGTTCCATAAATCCATAAATCATATATCCGTAAATACGATTTTTCATAAATCATAATTAAAACACGTTTTGAAAATCGTATGCACATGATGTCAACCATACAAGCCATAATACATATAATAATCACACAAGATGTAAAACACCAACACATAGAAAAAACATCATATAATTTATTTATAGCACCGGAAGAAAACACACCTTAGCCAAAGCAAAACTCAACCTATTGAAGGATGTGATTCCCCGATCAGAAGTACTAGGTTCAGTTGTATCTACATAAGATTTAAAACATGACTTTGATTTGAAGAGCAACCAAGAAATCAATTTGATAGGTGGTTTGCTTCAAAGTTTCAATATGAGCAGCAGACACGAGAAGGGTGTAACTCAAATGTTGGCGCATGTATGATGCATGGCGCGGCGCAATGGATGGGCAAGGGCTAGGGAAAAGAATAAGTTTTTTTTTCTTTTAGGGTTTTTCTTTCGGTCAAGATTATGTTCCCTTCATGATAATAATAATAATAATAATAATAATATATATATATATATATAATTGAGCGGTGGTAATCTAAACAAATAAGGTTTATAGTATAATAATAATAATAATAATAATAATAATAATAATAATAATAATAATAATAAGGGAAAACTACACCACTAATCACCAAACAAATTGGCGATACCTATTTGGACCACCGAACTATAGAAATCGTCAACCAGACCACCGAACTTATAAAATCAACCTATTTGACCACCGACGTTAAAAACCTAAAGGTGGAATGACGGAACTGCCACGTGGCAATTGACGGAAAAAATTAAAAATTACACATTTGGTCCCTTTTATTTACACATTCTTTCAATTTTATCCTATTTTAAATTAATAAAATAATAAATTATTTAATTAAGTGGTGACACGTGTCAACACCTTATTGGAGGACTTTAATTATTTATATTTGATTTTATTAATTTATTTCCCCCTCCAATCAGGTGGTGACACGCCTCAACACCAATTTAGAGGAGAAAAATAAATTTCCCTTCACTTATGCTAAGCAGGATTCAAACCTGGGTCTTTCAAGTGTAAAGCCAATGGCTTTGTGACTGAACCAAGCACAACTTTGTGTTACAATTCTCCAGATATAATATATACCTCTTATTAGTTTCTACATTTATAAGCCAAAAGCTCAAACCCTAAACACTAATTTCACATATATAAAAACTAAACCCTAAACTCTAACCCTAAATGTTTCAAATTAATTTCACGCTAAATATTTCAAATTAAACCCCAAACCCTTAACATTTCAAATTAATTCCACGCTAAATATTTTAAATTAAACCCTAAAAATTTTAAATTAATTTCACCCTAAATATTTCAAATTAAACCCTAAACCCCAAACCCTAAACTTAAACCCTAAAAATTTCAAATTAATTCCACACTAAATATTTTAAATTAAACTCTAAACCCCAAACCCATTGATTTATAAATGTAGAAACTAATATTTAGGGTTAGGGTTTAGGATTATCATTTAGGGTTTAGGATTTATATATGTGAAATTAGTGTTTAAGGTTTGAGCTTTTGGCTTATAAATGTTGAAACTAATAAGATGTATATATTATATCTGGAGAATTATAGCTCAAAGTTGTGTTTGGTATAGTGGTAAAACCATTAGCTTTACACTTGATAGACCCAGGTTCAAATCATGCTTATTGCAAGTGGAGAGAATTTTATTTTTCTCCAAAATAAATTAAAATTCAATTTGATAAAGGGTTATTTATGGAGTCAGTCCTTATACTTTCAAAAAAATTTCATATAGACTTCCAAGTTTGATAAAAATTCTTATTTAGTCCCTCATAAATTTTAGGATTCTCAATTAAAAATTCTCAAATCATTAGGGTTTTAGGAATTAGGGATTTTAATATTAGGGTTTTAAATTAGGAATTTTTTCGAATCTAAGGTTTACAGTTCAAGCGTAATTTTTAGGGTGTTACAAATATGAAACATGTGCCTTTTAAACAGTGATCATTTCATGTCAACACAAAGAGATAAGAAATTACAACCACTCATTTAGTTAAGACTTATCAACAACACAATCACTCATTTAAATAAAACGCATTTGGAATATGTTATAATTATCGAGACGATAATGACGAATAATCAAATGATCGTAAAATAAAAAAAGAAATAGGATACTAAAAATTTACGTGGAAAACTCAAAAGGAAAACCTACGGGCAGAGGAGGATAAACTTTCACCATGTAAAAATAGAGATTACAATTGAATGAATAAACCCTTAATCTCTAGTATCTATTTATAGGCATAAGAGACTTGTTTCCAAAGGAAACTTGCAAACTACCTATACAATGCCAATATAAATATCCAAAACGGTTTAAAAATTAAATTTCTTTTGTACAATTTATTAAAATAATGTTCTTAATTATAATTCGAAAGGGGTCCAATAGGCCTTTAATTTGGAAATAAAAAAGTGGAGATTTTGAGTACAACAACATTTGCTTTCCCCATAAATAAAAAAATGTGTATAAAAAGACTTGAACTTATGTAAAAAAATTTGAAAGTAAAAAAGTGGATAATTTGGATACAACATTTACTTTCCCATAAATGAAAAATGTGTATAACAAGACTTGAAATCATGAAACAATATATTTGCTCTTTTGGTGTGCTTTAATACTAATCCGTAATCAAACTTTCATTATTCCCTTACAAGTATTTAACTTGATCCATTTTGTGACCAGTTTTTTTGGTCATACGTTGTCGCTTACATTACTCATGAAAAGAATGTTAATGTACGTTTTAATTTTGATAATTGTTACTTTTCTCGTACAATACTTAACGGTTAATGACATTTGTAATAATATTTTAATTTAATAACATGTTTGTAAATTTTAAAAATGACATTTTTGTTACCAAAAACACAATCAAGTGAGTTAAAGTTAGTCCAACTGAGTGACACTATTAAATAATTCAAAGGGATTTAATAAGTTGAGACATTATACAAAAACTAATACAATTTTAATTATTTACAGACAATTGATCTATCTTTTTAAATTTCTTGAAGCGTAAAGAACAAATTTTAACAAATTGAATTAAATGTTGAAATTAATTTGAAAGGGTGAACTACATTAAATAGTCGCCAGACTATTAACACTCTTTTTTTCTGGTCACCGACGCTCAAAACTTACAAAAGGATAACCAACGGCGGATCTTGGTGTTATAATTTATCATCCCAAAATTTTCAAATCTTTGGGAGGTCCGATCAAAATTTTTGAAAATTTTGAAGATTTTATGAGAGTTTTTAAAAGAAAATTGAGGATCTAATTAAAATTTTCAAAAAAAATAGAAAATTTAATGAAAATTTCAATAACTTGAGGGTGCTTAATTAAAAATATTAAAAAAAATAAAACTTAACAAAAAGAATTTAACACATTTTGGGGGACTAAATAAAATTTCTAACAAAAATGAGGGGATTAATTTAAATTTCACCAAACTAAGGTCCCAAATCTGCCTTTGGCACATCTCATGATCCGCCTATGATGATAACTCAACTTAGTTTATTTTTTAGTGATTTTTTGTTAAGTTAGGAGTGGAAGATAAAAAATAATATATGTAGTTCTCAAAGTTTACACATTGTATTAATTTGGTCTTAATTTTAAATTTTTTTGACTCTCAACATAAATAGTACGAACTACAAAAGCAATATCATCCTCCTAGATTAATTTATGCAGGGACGGGCGCAAAACTTTATATAAGGGCAAAATACCTATAAAATTCTAAGATGGACAAACTTACAAAATTTATAGAAAATATTTGCAAATTTTTAAAACATTTTCGAAATCATATGCAAATTTCAAATTTTAGGAGTCGATCGTCCCCTTCAACCCCTCGGTCCATCCTGAACTTATGCATATTAAGATGGAATTAAATCCCAAAACCAACAACAATACAAAGATCCTAAAGATCCCATAAATATAAATTAAAAGCAAAATAAATAAATTTCGTAAGTTTGGGGTCGCGAATTTAACCACCATCTTAGTACATACAGTAGCACTAGTTGTGGGGTTCTTAACCAAACGAAATGCTTTTTGCATATTGAATATTTAGATTTAAGATGAAATTGACTGGATGGGTAAATGTTGAAGGTTGAAAATTTTAAAACCAGGATCAAATCGTCATAAGGTATAAATTTTGAGGACTAAATACATTACTGGGTAAACTACTGAAATGGTCACTTACGTTTAGTAAGTGTACACTTTTGGTCATCGATTTTAAAAAATGAACGTTATGGTCACTTACGCTTTCGTTGTGTAAATTTATGGTCACTCGAACGTTTCTTGTCGTTAAACATTAACGAAAATCTGATCTGTCATGGGTAAAAAAATAGAATAAAAACTGAATGGTCACTTACGTTTAGTAACTGTATACTTTTGGTCACTGATTTCAAAAAATGAACGTTCTGGTCACTTAGGTTTTTGTTGTGTAAACTTATGGTCACTCGAACGTTTCTTGCCGTTAAACGTTAACCCTCTCTTCATGAGTCATGTGTAACCACTGTATCGGTCTAGAATCGTCAAGAAAACAATTATAAAGCCTCGAACCCCGTCATCATGAGCCATGTCTACTGCTACAGTGCTTCGATCGCCTTCTCCGAGAAACGCCGATCCCAAAGGCAAATGAAAAAAATTTGTATCCAAATGAAAAAAATGTTAATAGTTGGGTGACTGTTTACAATGTATCTAATTTATAATTAGACACAAAGGCAATAGAATAACAAAGGCAAAGATGGTTGGTGAAGGGTACAATGGTAATCCAGTAGATTAAAGGGAAAATGCATCTTTGGGTAATGAATTGATGAGGTATTCAACTCTCACATCGAAAATTTGTAGAATTATATTAAAATTTGAAGAGTAAATTACACAAATCATCACTGAACTTTTTTCTCTGACTTATTTTGGTCACTTAACTTTCAAAACATTTAATTTACATATTGAACTTTAAACATTGAACGTTTATGTCACTCAAACGTTAAATAGTTAACGATGTTATGGCATGGCACACGGAACCTGTAACCCCTCGTCCCGGCCTCACCTCGGTTAACAACCCAAGGAAACTTCTTTTAATTATTATCTTGTCTAGATGTTTTAATAAATCCTATGTGAATCAACGACGGCGGAAGCAACAAGCAAGGCGAAACAAACGAACAAACAATTTAAAACAACCCATTTTAGTTTTTAAAGCAGGTCGTATCGATACACTAGAAGAGGGTATCGATATGCCTTGACTAGGTCAAAAACCCAAGGTCAACCCAGGGAGACCTTATCGGTACACTGGTTGACCGTACCGATACGCCCTCACTGGTCAACTTCTCACGGTCAAAGATACAAGACCGTACCGATACACCCTAGACCCGTACCGATACGCCAAATTCTCGTCAAAATCTCATATTTCTAGAGAGGTTTTGGCGTATCGATACACCCTCGTGTACCGGTACGCTAAGCCAAATTTGAGTCCCAAAGTGTAGGACCGTAATGATATGGCCCTTGGGCGTACCGATATGCCCTACACTGCAACACTCAAATTTGCAGCCAAAGACACCAAGAGACAACTCTAGATGCAATTTAAGACTCGCCTAGCCACAAGCAAACATACATACAACACATAACAACCGAGAATTAGCATACGAGACATTTAAAATGAACAAGGAGCATACGATCAAAGGAATCAAGCATTCACCATAAAGAGACATACATTGCATTTTAAGGTTTCATGCCTTAGAAACAAAACACATAAGCATTCATGAAACGCATCATAAACATGGTTTACAATCCAAAATAAGGCATCAACAAGCCACACCAAAACACCAACATATTAAAGGAGTCTAAACAAGCTCCTAAACACAAAACAACAACACAAATCCCATTGCTTATCCATTACATCTCATAACTTAAAAGTTCATACTTGAGGATTAAGATAGCACACTTGGAGGCCCTCTCCTTCCACAAGCAACCCACGAACTAAGGATCTGCATTGCCGAACAAAAGAGAACGTAAGCGTAAAGCTTAGTGAGGGTAAGCTCATAAAACAAACCTCGGCAATGCAGGGTCCAAGCACGAGCAACAAACCAAGGAAGAATGCATGTTTTCTTACCTTCGAAGCCACAAGAGTCAAATATATATAATGCATGAACATAGTATCAATTATCATGCCATGCTCAACATATCCATAAGTACAACCATATGAGACATATTCAACAAAACGTATTGGCACCTAGCTATGACCCGAATACGTGGAAAACAACCGTTGGAACTCACATCCAACAATTCAACCATTACCTCACGGTGGGATTACGCTCATCACCGTTTCACGCGGAGGGGATTCCACTCATCCTCACGCCCCGTCAATGGGATTCCACTCGTCATCGACTAACATATAAAAGAAGATTTTTGGGCGTACCCGTACTCCATCTTGATAACTACCATCACCAAGACCACGCGCGCATTTCGACTCTCGTGTGCACACTAACATCCTCATGATCGATCATTTGTACCAAGCATACTAGTGCCAATACTATCTCATTTCATAGTACAACCTCACAACAGTCTTACCAATTTCCGTGCTTAGCACGTAGTCACAATGACCCACCATCATGCATCCACATTCCAACAAGCACATGCATATCACAATGCATAAAACATCACGCCTCAACATACATGCATGTCATAATATACGTAACAACATCAATCACAATGAATGTGGAATAAGAGGCATAATCACACAATATTCAAAGTTCATCCATAGGTTTCTAACTAAAGCTTGGGATTAGACTACCAATCTAATCCCAACTCTAGATGGGTTTACCAAGCCCGACCTAGGTCCACATGCTCAAACCAACATTTGAAAACCAATTTAAAATCGAAGAACCACTCACCGGACTTTCCAAACACAAGCAACAACCGATCAAGCTCCCAAAGGTCCTGGATTCGAATTCGAGGCTCCACCAACACAATTCCTTGATTCTAAACAATCAAACACACTCTATTAATAACCAAAACAAACACAAACCACTGCTGTAAACTCAGAGCACCAATCAAGCATCAAATTCAAGCCAAGAACACCCACAAAACCCTCATTCTCGAGTAGCCCAATAGCACAACCAAAAACCATTGATTCCAACACTTTTAACGCACCTAATAGCTTCCAAAATAACCCCTAATCATCATACAACCATCAGCCATGAATTTCCCACACAAAACAGCCCCAAAACTCATCTTTTGGAACACCTAAAACCTCCCTAAAACCCATATCCGGAAATCCTTATTAAACCAAGTAAAAATCACATATGTTGGACAATTTGGGTTACCAATAACATATCTATTAACAAGAAATCAAAAGCTTGATCAAAAGTCTATAAAGTTTGGATTTTTATTCTTTAAACTCAAAAACTCAAAACACAAAATAATGGGTTTCCATGAAAACTAAAAACATGGAGAGAAAGAGGAAGATGAGGACAACTCGAAAATGTAATTACATTTCAAAAACCTTCAAAGATGAAGCAAGGAGGTGATGGAATAGTGACTTCCAATGGAGAGAAGAGTTTCACGTTGGAAAAGTTTGGAGGTAGAAGATGATAGTAATTTGGTTATTTGAAATAAAAGGGTTTTTAGTTTTCAAGACCATGTAATTACAAAACTGCCATTAATGAAAAATGGCCAACTTCGAATATTCTAAAATCCATGGAAATTTGGGCTTTAAATCAAAATCGGGTCCAACATATTAAATGAATTTAAAAAAAAGAAAAGGGAAAACCCGAAACATTATTTTAATTATTTAATTCACCTGATCCCCAAACCCGAGTGTTACAACTCTCCCCCACTTAAGGAATTTCATCCCCAAAATTACCTGACGGAAGCAGATACGGAAACTGCTCAAGCATATCAGCTTTCCTCTCCCATGTGGCCTCTTCCACACCTCTATGTCGCCACAACACCTTAACCAACTCTATGGTCTTGCCACGTAACACCTTGCTATCCGAAGCAAGTATCTCAACCGGTTCTTCATTGTAAGACAAATCCGGATTCAGTTCTATCTCCTCAATGGGCATAACATGAGACGTATCTGATCTATATCTCCTAAGCATCTACATATGAAATACATCGCGGATCTCTCTAACTCTAAAGGCAATCTCAAACGATAAGCTACTGGCCCAATCCGCTCAACTATCTCATACGGAAAGATAAACCTCAGACTCAACTTGCCTTTCAAGCCAAATCGCATTACCTTCTTACACGGAGATACTTTCAGAAACACTTTCTCACCCACTGAAAACTCAATCTCTTTTCTCTTCAAATCTGCGTAAGATTTCTGATGATCGGAAGCGCTTTCAAACGGTCACAAATCAACTTCACCTTATCAGTAGTCCCCTTAAGCAAATCTAGCATAGGTAACAATTTCTGACCCGTTTCAACCCAACAGATCAGAGTCCTACATCGCCTACCATAGAATGCCTCATAAGGAGCCATTTAGATACTAGCCTGGTAACTGTTGTTGTAAGCAAACTTGACTAAGGGTAAATGCTTCTCCCAAGAACCCTATAAGTCAATCACACAACAACAGAGCATATCCTATAATACCTGTATCACTCGATCTGACTGACCATCTGACTGCGGATGATATGAAGTACTGAAATGTAAACAACTACCTAGGGCACTATGCAAACAATTCTAGAACCTCGCTGTGAATCTCGGATCTCTGTCTGATACAATAAACTTCAGAACTCCATGCAACTTCACAATCTCGCGGATGTACAAATTTGCCAAGTTGTCTAAAGAATCTGTGGTGTTCATGCTAAGAAATGTGCACACTTAGTGAATCTATCAACAATGACCCAAACGGAATTCTTCTTCGAAGGATATAACGGCAACCCTGACACAAATTCCATAGTGATTCTCTCCCATTTCCATTCCGGTATCTTCAAAGGTTGTAACAAACCTGAAGGAACCTGATGTTCTGCCTTTACTCTCTGACAAACCATGCAACGGCTCACATACTCAGCTACATCCTTCTTCAAACCAACCCAGAAATAATCACTCTTCAGATCTCGGTACGTCATAGTTCTGCTCGGATGCATAGAAAAAGGACTCGAATGTGCTTCACTCAGAATCATACATCTCAACTCAACATCTTCAGGTACAACCACTCTGTCTCTGAAACCTAACACATTCTCATCACTGAAACTATACTCTGTCGGTCTACCTTCGGCTATGTCCTGAACATGCGATGCTAAAGATACATCTTGCAACTGTATCTCTCTGATCATCTGAATCAACGAAGGCTTCACTTGTAACTCTGTAATCAAACCACCGTCATCTGATACACTCAACCTAGCAAACATAACTCGCAACTCAACTGCAACTTTTCTGCTCAACGCATCGGCCACTACATTTGCCTTACCCGGATGGTACTCAATAGTCAAATCATAGTCTTTCAATAGTTCAAGCCATCTTCTTTGTCTCAAGTTCAGCTCTCTCTGAGTCATCAAATACTTCAAGCTTTTATGACCAGTGTAAACCGTGCACTTCTCACCATACAAGTAGTGACGCCAAATCTTCAATACAAACACAACTGCTGCTAACTCAATGTCGTGCGCAGGGTAGTTCTTCTCATGCACTTTCAATTGTCTCGAAGCATAAGCAACAACTCTTCTTTCTTGCATCAGAACACAACCTAAACCTACGTAGGAAGCATCACTATAGATTATGAACTCTTTCCCTGAAACTGGCTGTACCAATATTGGAGCATTTGTCAAAGCCTCTTTTAATTTCTCAAATGCATTCTGTCTCGCATCTGACCACTCAAACTTAACTCCCTTTTGCAACAGTTTAGTCAACAGAGCAGCTACCCTAGAGAAACCACCAACGAACCTCCTATAGTAACTGGCTAGTCTTAGGAAACTCCTAATCTCTATCACAGACTTAGGTTGTTTCCACTCAACAATAGCTTCGATTTTCTTCGGATCAACTCGGATACCTTCAGCTGACACAACGTGGCCAAGAAACACAACCTCTCTAATCCATAACTAACATTTTCTCAACTTATACAACTGGTTGCTCATCAATCTCTGCAATACAAGTCTCAAGTGCTTATTATGTTCTTCTTCTGATCTCGAGTACACAAGGATGTCGTCTATGAAAACAACTACAAATCGGTCTAGATGGTCTCAAAAAACTCTATTCATCATGTCCATGAAAGTTGTTGGTGCATTCGTGAGCCCAAACGACATCACAAGGAACTCATAATGACCGTATCTAGTCCTAAAAGTTGTCTTCGGAACATCACATTCTTTTACCTTCAACTGATAGTACCCTGATCTCAAATCTATCTTCGAAAACACTAGGCACCTCTCAATTGATCAAACAGGTCCTCTATACGAGGCAACAGATACTTATTCTTTACTGTCAACTGGTTCAACTGCCTATAGTCGATACACATTCTCATACTGCTATCCTTCTTCTTCACAAATAACAAGGGAGCACCCAAGGCGAACTACTAGGCCTAATAAAACCTCGGTCTAACAACTCCTGAAGCTGACTTTTCAACTCTTTCAACTCTTTTGGAGCCACATGGTACGGTGCAACAGAAACTGGAGTAGACCCTGAAACAGTCTCAATCACAAACTCTACATCGCTATCAAGAGGCAACCCTGGTAACTCTTCTGGAAACACATCCGGATAATCACAAACTATCCTAATATCTTTCGGTCTAACCTCGCTCATATTCGGATTCATCACATATTCTAAGTAAGCCCCACAACTGGAGTCCATCAACCTATGAGCCTCTAAAGCTGACACAACATTCGACAAGAACTTAACGTTCTCGCCTACTACCACTACCTCGTAGTCATCAGAAAGCTTCAACGAAATTCTCTTTGTCTCAAAATCTACACTAGCTCTGTGCTCAACCAACCAATCCATACCCAAAATATTATCAAAACCGTAGAACGGAAGCTCTATCATATCAACGGGAAACACATGACCCTGAATCTTCAGCGGACACCTCCTATACATCCGTCTAACTACAACTGTCTCCCCGAAGGAACTAGTCACATGCATCCCTAGATCTAAGATCTCAACAGGTATGTCTAACTTCTTTGCATGCTCACTCAAAATATAAGAATGCGTAGAACCCGAATCAACTAAGGAAAGCAAAGACATGGACTGTAACTTGAAATTACCTGATATCACATTTGTGTCATTCCCTGCCTCTCTCTGTGCGTAGACTCTAGCTGGTCCACCGGCCTCTGGCTGAATTGCCACTACATGAGCAAGATTCCTCGGTGCCTCTATCCTAGGTGCATCAGCCCTCGGCTGGAAGTAACCACGACTGTGCCCACGGCCTCTCTCATAGTCGACCACTCTCGCAGTAGCCTGTGCCTGAATCGGTGCCTGTGCCGCCTGATGCAAACACTCTCTCCTGAAGTGGTCTCTCGATCCACAATTCCAGCAAACACGATAATTTCCCCAACACTCTTCTGAATGTTGTCTCCTACAACGGGCACACTCGGGCAAACGCCCTTGAGCTCTATGGCCATGATGGCCTCTTCCATGGTGGCCACAGCCACGCCTATGATCAAACTGTTGTCCACTGCCCCGATGCCTCTTAGCATCACCACGATCAAAGTTGTTGTGCCTCTTCCCTGAAGTGGATCCTCCCGCACGCTTGGTCAGCCCCAAGCTATGCTCGATGTGCTTGGTCCTAGCGACCAAGACATCAAAATTAGAATAATCGGCAGCCAAGGTGTACCTCTTGACTTCCTCATGAAGCCCATACCTGAACCGATCACAACGGTCCCTCTTAGTCGGAACCAACTCCGGAGCATACTGACTCAGTCAGACAAAGCGGATCTCATAATCTGTCACTGATATGTCTCCCTGAACAAGAGCCATAAACTCCCGCTTCTTCTCATCTAAATATCTCGGGCCCAAATACCTCTTTCTGAAAGCAGTCTCAAAGAAATTCCAACTGATCTCGGCCTCAAGCACGCCGGTAGTAATGGTGACCCACCAGGTGTAGGCATCACCTTGAAGCAACGAAACTACACAACCCAACTTACAAGGCCCAACACATCCCATCTGAGCCAAAATACAGGCTGTCTTCTCTAGCCACATCTCTGATCTCTCAGGCGTAGACCTCCTGAACTCATCCGCTCCGAGGCTACGGAGCCTCTCTAAGGATAAGCTAGCATCATCTCCTTTCGGCTGTACTGCAGCCTGAGCTCCGGCAACTGCAGCCTGAAACGCTCCCGCTATAGCTTGAACTAGCGGAGCCATGTTTATCCTAGTAGGACCTTGGCCACCCTGGCCAACCTGAGGTCCTGCTCCCTCAGCTCTAGCCTCGCCTCCCACATCTGGCTGAGGATGTAACACCCTTAAAAAATATAATAATAATAATAATAATAATAATAATAATAATAATAATAATAATAATAATAATAATAATAAGAGGAAAGAGAAGAGGGAGTGAGGGTTGTGGGAATCGAACCCACAACCACTTGTGGTTTTAGCCGGGTGCCCAGCCAATTGAGCTATTGAAGCTCTTAGTTGTAAGTCACCCCAATTAAGTTTTATTAGATTCTAAAATAAAATAATAATAATAAAATAATTAAAATATCCTACCTAACCTATCGAGTGTAATTTAATTGGGATCCTTTTTCCCAAAAGTTCCAGAAACACCCCCATCGATTCACGTCCCTCTCCCTTGAACCAAACCGGCCACCGTCGAACTGCCCTCACCGCCGCACCGTGATGCTCACCGCCGGTGTTAAAGTGTTCACCGTCAAACTCCGAGCAAAACCCCTCAAACCACGCGCTTAGCCACCGTCCTCTTCACCGGCAAATGGTCGTTGAAGATTCGCGACCTAGGGCTAAACCGGTCCGCTTTTTCTTTCGAGTTTTCCGATGTCGTTCGACGTCCGTTCGCCGCGCCACGACTGTCGTTGGACTCCCCGTCGCAGGCTGATCAAAACCCAAGTTGTCGTTCGCCCGTTCATCGTGGTTTGCCTGTCGTCGGAGTTACGTCTTTTTCTGACGTGTTCGAACGATTAAGGACGAATCCGGTGAGTTTTGGTTAGTTTTCAGTGTCATTTCGTTCCTAAAGATGTAATAAAATGATGGCATAATGATTTGCATTCTTTTTCCGGCAGAAACGACGTGAAACGGACATTTCTGGTGATGTTCTGATGACCGTCCGGTGACCTTCGGGTTTTTAAAGGTAAGAGCCGTTCTGTGTAGACCGAACCGGTCTGAACCGGCTGGACCGGTCAACTCAGTCAAACCCGTTGACCCGACCCATTGACTCAACCTGGTGACCAGTTGACCCGACCCGTTGACCGACCCGACCCGACCCGTTGACCGAGTCAACCTAGTGAGTTAACTCGTCCGAGTCAACTCAGTGAGTCAACTCAGTGAGTCAACTCGACCGAGTCAACCCAGTGAGTCAACTCGCTGAGTCAGCCTTGGACCAGTGACATCAGCATGACGTCAGCCTTGACTTTGACCGCTGATGTCAACGTTAACTTAGACAAAAAAAGTCAACTTTTTCCGAAAAGTCCTATTTTATGTTTTTCGACGTCCCGAGTCCGATTTTGAAGCCCGTTTCGCGAAATTCTAACCCAAAAGCCTCTAAATTGGACGTTGAACCCTAGCATTCATATATATATATATATATATATATATATATATATATAAGTTATGCCATTTAAAAGAAATTGATGATTAGGACTGATATTGATCTAATGATTTAATAGGTACTCCTGGATCTCCCGATCGTGCCTACGCCCAGCCCAGCTCGTCTCGATCCGTACAACCTCGTGATCCTATCGTCACTCGTACGATCATAAAACTTAGTATTTTAATACGAATCAAGGTGTAAATTTGATTGTAACCATAATCCTCGTCTATTTAGGTTCTAGTACCGTAGCGGAGAGTGATCCCGGTGCTCGATAGACCTTTTGACTGACCGATCTCATCTTTTGAGGTGTGTTCCTTGTGTGCTATATGACTGTTGCATATTTACTGTTTTACATACTTCACAAGATTTAATAAAATATACTGTGTATATGATTGCTAAACTTGATTTTGTGAAAAACTAGCATGTTTTCTGTTTATGAAAGAAATACGATTGCACTGTATGTTTGAATTATGCTCTAGCATTCGATATGACAAGTATGCCTATGATTTTCGGTTATCAGTGTAGAAATATGTTGTTGAGCATTGCTATGACTATTATTGTTGCATACTATATTACTACCCGGACTAATTAGTAGAGGTACTTGGGGGTATGATGTGGAGATTATCGGCTCAGCCCTGATCCAGCTGGTAAGACCGCCCGTATTCGGATCCTAGGCTTCGGCCAGATCCGCCCGTATTCGGATCCTAGGCTTGGGCCAGGTCCTCCCGTATTCGGATCCTAAGCTTCGGCTAGGTCCGCCCGTATTCGGATCCTAGGCTTCGGCCAGGTCCGCCCGTATTCTAAGGTATAACCTTAGGATGGTACCCCGCCCAATGGGCTTGGGTTAATGCCAGTATAAGATACTGTTCTGGGGAACTGTATCATGGGGTTCGGTTGGAGGGTAGATAGGTTGCATGAAAACTTTGATGCATTTTTATGATATGTTTTGCATAACATGATTTATTATTTATTGATGCAACTGTTTTACTTGAACTGTTGGAACACACTGAGCTTTCTAGCTCGCGCCCCAAATTCTTTCCCCTTTCAGATATTTTGGATAGGCCAACCTGTAGCTGACACTTGGAGCATCGACTCATTTGGTATTTCTTTTTGAATGTAATGTTTCTATCCACCATTTGTACTTTCTGGGTGACATGTGCCTATATTTTGTTATGTATGGTATTAAACTAAAAGTATTTTGATATGCTAACTAGTACTTATTTTGTAACCATCATATGATGGGTTTATTTAAGTAATCATGTCTGCTTATATTATCTATGAAGTCTATGTTGTGAATGATTTTGGAAAATATTACTTTTGACGTATTAAACGGGTTTATTTAACTTGATGGTTTTCACTAAGTTCTAACGTTATGCTGTCAAAATTAACGCTTAGTTTGCAAACATGTTTTCCACTTGAGTTTTAAATTTTAATGTGCCTTACTAGATTTGGTCATTCCGCATAGGCCGGTCTAGGGGGTTACATTAAGTTGGTATCAGAACTTTTGATTTTAAAACCTCGGACTGTGGATAAGTCCTTTTAAAATACCGTTTTAGAATGTTTTGTAAGTATTGTAAAAAGAGGTCATGTCACCCAACTTTATATGTTTAATGGTGTTCGATTCTCCAGTGTCATAAACTGATCTTAGGTTTTATCCCTTGTAGAGATTCTCCGAGATGAGCACCGGAAGGGGGCGTCGACCCGCTCGTAGGTGTGGTCGACCTGTTAGATTTGCAGACCTGATAGACGATCTAGTGGCTGATCCACCTGCCTCTGGAGTTGCTACAGCCGCAGTTGATCCTCCGACATCTGTTGAGCCTTTTACCCCTAGTGGTCCTTCAGCTGCTGCTGCTTCGACTACTCCGACATCTGTCCCGACTGCTCCTACACCTACTCCCACTATTCCATTGCCTACTCCTGGTATCGGCATGACTACTCCGGTCAGGGGAGCTACTGTTTTTGGGCCCGGGCCTATGACTGGAGTTACGGATGAGTCCTTGAGTATACAGTTTCTCCAATTGATTCAGGGAGTAGTCAGAGCGTCTGGAGTCACACCTAAAGTTCCTATCTCCCAGACCCTGATTGCCAACGGGATCAAGACCTTCTCGGGATCTCTTAGTGGACCACCGACCGAGGCTGAGGAGTGGTTATACGATATCGAGAGACGTATGGGTGAGTTGGGTTTTGAGCCATCCAAGAAGTATTTGGGTGTTGTATCTATGCTGAATGGGAATGCCCGCACATGGTGGGAGTGCATTACGAGTAGTGTTCCTTCTGATCGTCTGACATGGGATTTTTTTAAGGTGCGCTTTAGGAACCGTTTTCTGGGCAAACGGTTCTTGAGAGAGAGACGCCAGGCTTTTAAAGACCTGGTGCAGGGTACCATGACAGTGGCTGAGTATGAGATACAGTTTCTAGAGTTGTCGAGATATGGTACTGGCTTGATTTCTACTAAGAAAGACAAATGTGAAAAGTTTCAGGAGGGCCTTCGTATTGGGATACGTGATCGAGTGGCTACCCACCATGATCAGGTGTTTGAAGATTTAGTGGACCGAGCTAAGACTGCAGAACAGATGGAGATCTTAACAGCTAGTCAGAGTAGAAGAGATGGAGATCGAGATAGAGGCAAAGATCGAGGGCGAGACCGAGATCGATCTTGGAGATCTTCTAGACAGGGAGAGTCTCATGCGCGCTCTGATAAGAGGGCTTGCACCATGTATCAGGGTGGTGGTTCGAGTTATAGTCCCATAGTACAACAGGGCCCATCGGTTAGTCGAGGTGATTTATCAGGGTCCACTTTTCCTGTATGTGAGCATTGTGGTAAGCTTCATCGAGGGGAGTGCAGGAAGATGTCGGGTGCTTGCTTCAGATGTGGATCCACTGACCATTTCAAGAAAGATTGTCCACACCCACCTTCTGTAGATCGATCGTCGTTTCAGACCCCTGCTCGATCCCAGACTCCAGCCCGTTCACAGACATCTGTTCAGACACTGGGTTCAGGGCGTTATCAGAGTAGAGCTCATGGATCTTCTGCTAGATCTGATAGTAGAGGCCGATCACATCAGAGTGGGGGACCGGTTATGACTGAGGCCAGACAGCCTGCACTTGTTTATGCTACTGGACGTCGTGATGACAGAGATGAGCCAGACGTCATTGCAGGTACATTCACTATATATTTTCCGTTCCATACTTTGAATTGCTTGAAAATGGTTCTACCCATTCCTATGTATCGAGATCTGTGTCCCGAGACCTCCAGATTCCAGTTGAGAGCACTGAGAGTGTAATTACCGTTATGAGTCCAGTGGGCCAATATGTGGTTGTAAATAAGGTTTTCAGGCGATGTCCCCTCGAGGTGCAAGGGGAACTATTTATAGCTGACCTTATGGAACTACCATTAGAAGAGTTCGATCTGATTCTTGGCATGGATTGGTTGACTGAACACCAGGTTAATCTAGATTGTGAGTCCAAGAGAGCAGTTTTGAAGACTTCTGATGATCGTACAGTGGTTCTTTTTGGTGAGCGTCGAGGGTATCTATCTAATGTGGTATCTGCTTTGGCTGCCGACAGGATGATCTGGAAGGGCTATCAGACTTTCATCGCCTGTTTATTGAATACCAAGGGTTCTTTGTCAAAGATTGAGGGGATTCGCACTGTTAGTGAGTTCCCTGATGTCTTTCTTGAGGAATTACCTGGATTACCTCTGGATAGAGATGTCGAGTTTGAGATTGAGACATATCCGGGCTCTACACCAGTCTCTATGAACCCTTACCGTATGGCTACTAAAGAGCTTAAGGAGATGAAGATTCAGTTGCAAGAGATCCTCGACCGAGGCTTTATTCGACCCAGCTCTTCGCCCTGGGGAGCTCCTGTTCTCTTCGTGAAGAAGAAAGATGGG
This sequence comes from Hibiscus trionum, assembly GCA_030270665.1. Classification (NCBI taxonomy): domain Eukaryota; kingdom Viridiplantae; phylum Streptophyta; class Magnoliopsida; order Malvales; family Malvaceae; genus Hibiscus; species Hibiscus trionum. The sequence goes on from BSYR01000050.1 coordinate 4,657,694, forward strand.
TCTCTCAGGCTGTGTATTGACTACCGTAAGCTGAACAAGTTGACAGTCAAGAATAAGTATCCTCTGCCCAGGATTGATGACTTGTTCGATCAGTTTCGAGGAGCCACAGTTTTCTCGAAGATTGATCTTCGTTCCGGGTACTATCAGCTAAAGATAAAGGGGTCTGATGTAGCAAAGACAGCCATTCGCACCAGATATGGGCACTACGAGTTTTTGGTGATGCCCTTTGGTCTGACTAATGCTCCCGCTGCATTTATAGATTTGATGAACCGTGTGTTTCGGCCCTATTTGGATCAGTTTGTGGTGGTGTTCATTGATGACATCCTAGTATACTCCCGGACTGAAGCAGAACATGTTGAGCATTTGAGGATTGTTCTGTAGACTCTTAGAGAGCACAAATTGTATGGCAAGTTGAGCAAGTGTGAATTTTGGCTCAACGAAGTGACATTTCTGGGGCATGTGGTATCGGCTCGGGGTATTCAGGTTGATCCGAGCAAGATAGAGGCCATTGTGAGTTGGAAGCAACCCAAGAATGTTTCCGAGATCTGTAGTTTCTTGGGTTTAGCTGGGTATTACAGACGTTTCATCGATGGCTTTTCTATTATTGCCGCTCCCTTGACGAAGCTGTTGAGGAAGGATGTTCCATTTATTTGTACAGATGCTCAGCAGGATAGTTTTGAGAAGTTGAAGACAGCTCTAACGCAAGCTCCAGTCTTGACGCAGCCCGAGTCTGGGAAGGATTTTGCAGTTTATAGTGATGCATCGCGTTCCGGGCTTGGTTGTGTTCTGATGCAGGATGGCAAGGTAATAGCTTATGTGTCTCGTCAGTTGAGGCCTCATGAGTGTAATTATCCTACCCATGATCTAGAGCTGGCCGCTGTGGTCTTTGCCCTGAAGATTTTGAGACACTATCTCTGCTGAGAGAAGTGTTATATCTACACAGATCACAAGAGCCTGAAGTACATTCTTACACAGAGAGATCTTAATCTTAGACAACGTCGTTGGATTGAGCTTCTTAAGGACTATGACTGTGTAATTGAGTACCACCCGGGGAAGGCTAATGTGGTTGCTGATGCTTTGAGTCGTAAGGCTGTAACAGACTTGAGATCCTTGTTTTCCAGGATGAGTATATACAGTGATGGCAGTTTACTAGCCGAGCTGCAGGTTAAACCGACATTGGACGAGGAAATTAGGGCCAAACAGCTTCTAGACAGTTCCTTACTCCCTGTTATGCAGCAGGTTGAGCAGGGATCTACTTCTATCTATGCCTTTGATCAGGATGGAGTCTTGTGCTTCAAGGGTAGTTATTGTGTACCAGACGATGCCGAGTTGAAGCGGGCTATTCTTAGTGAGGCTCATAACAGCCCTTATGCTATGCATCCCGGTGGAGACAAGATGTATCAAAACCTGAGGCAGAGATATCGTTGGGAAGGTATGAAGAATGACATTTTAGATTATGTATCTCGGTGTTTGACTTGCCAGCAGGTTAAGGCAGAGCACCAACATCCTTCTAGTTTATTGCAGCCTATTAAGATACCCGAGTGGAAATGGGAACGTGTCACGATGGATTTTGTTACAGGGCTTCCTCTGACACCTTCTAAAAAGGATTCGATCTGGGTGATTGTTGACCGACTCACCAAGTCCGCTCATTTTATTCCAGTTCGAGTCACCTACTCATTGGAGAAGCTGGCTAAACTGTACATCTCTGAGATCATCAGACTACATGGGGTACCTTTATCTATCATATTTGATCGGGATCCGAGGTTTACTTCTCGATTCTGGTTGGCCTTGAACAATGCTTTAGGTACCCGTCTGAATTTCAGTACGTCCTTCCATCCGCAGACAGATGGACAATCGGAGAGGGTGATTTAGATTCTTGAGGACATGCTACGGGGATGTGTGATTGATTTTCGTGGTAGTTGGGAGGATTTCTTGCCCTTGGCTGAGTTTGCATATAACAACAGCTATCAGGCTAGTATCTGCATCGCACCGTATGAGGCTCTGTGTGACTGTGAGTGTCGTACTCCCATCTGTTGGACAGAGCTGTATGAGAAGAAGACTTTAGGCTCAGAGTTGGTTCGAGAGACCGAAGAGACCGTCAGATTGATCCGCAACCATCTGAAATAAGCTTTTGATAGACAAAAGTCCTATGCTGATCGGAGGAGAAAAGACATTGAGTTCGAGGTTGGTGATCAGGTTTTCCTGAAGGTGTCTCCATGGAAGAAAGTTTTGAGATTTCGGCGCAAAGGCAAATTGAGCCCAATATTTATCGGACCGTATCATATTCGGAAGAGAGTCGGGCCTGTTTCTTATCAGCTTGAGCTACCTCCTCAGCTTAGCCGTATTCATGATGTGTTCGACGTATCTATGTTGAGACAGTACCAACCAGATCTGAGCCATATTATTCAGGTACAGGATGTAGAGTTGAGACCAGATTTGTCTTATGAGGAGGAACCTGTTCAGATCTTGGATCAAGACGAGAGAGTTCTAAGGAATAGACGTATTCCTATGGTCAAAGTACAGTGGAGTAACCGTGGTCTAGAAGAGGATACATGGGAGACTCTTGAGTCAATGGAAGAGCAATTCCCACATCTATTCAACTCAGGTAAATTTCAAGGCCGGAATTTCTTTTTAGGGGGGGAGAGATGTTACACCCTTAAAAAATATAATAATAATAATAATAATAATAATGAGAAAATAAAAGAAGAGGGAGTGAGGGTTGTGGGAATCGAACCCACAACCACATGTGGTTTCAGCCGGGTGCCCAGCCAATTGAGCTATTGAAGCTCTTGGTTGTAAGTCACCCCAATTAAGTTTTATTAGATTCTAAAATAAAATAATTAAAATATCCTACCTAACCTATCGAGTGTAATTTAATTGGGATCCTTTTTCCCAAAAGTTCCAGAAACACCCCCCATCGATTCACGTCCCTCTCCCTTGAACCAAACCGGCCACCGTCGAACTGCCCTCACCGTCGCGCCGTGACACTCACCGCCGATGTTAAAGTGTTCACCGTCAAACCCCGAGCAAAACCCCTCAAACCACGCGCTCAGCCACCGTCCTCTTCACCGGCAATTGGCCTTTGAAGATTCGCGACCTAGGGCTAAACCGGTCTGCTTTTTCTTTCGGGTTTTCTGGCGTCGTTCGACGTCCGTTCGCCGCGCCACCACTGCCGTTGGACTCCCCGTCGCAGGCTGATCAAAACCCAAGTTGTCGTTCACCCGTTCATCGTGGTTTGCCCCGTCGTCGGAGTTACGTCTTTTCCCGACGTGTTCGAACGATTAAGGACGAATCCGGTGAGTTTTGGTTTGTTTCCAGTGTCATTTCGTTGCTAAAGATGTAATAAAATGATGGCCTGATGATTTGCATTCTTTTTTCGGCAGAAACGACGTGAAACGGACATTTCCGGTGACGTTCCGATGACCGTCCGGCGACCTTCGGGTTCTTAAAGGTAAGAGACGGTCCGCATAGACCGAACCGGTCTGAACCGGTTGGACCGGTCAGCTTTGTCAAACCCGTTGACCCGACCTGTTGACCCGTTAACCCGTTGACCGACCCAACCCGACCCGTTGACCGAGTCAACCCAGTGAGTCAACTCGTCCGAGTCAACTCAGTGAGTCAACTCGACCGAGTCAACCCAGTGAGTCAACTCGCTGAGTCAGCCTTGGACCAGTGACGTCATCGTTGACTTTGACCGCTAATGTCAGCGTTGACTTTGACCAAAAAAGTCAAATTTTTCAGAAAAGTCCTATCCTATGTTTTTCGACGTCCTGAGTCCGATTTTGAAGCCCGTTTCGCGAAATTCTAACCCGAAAGCCTCTAAATTGGATGTTGAACCCTAGCATGCATATATATAAGTTATGCCATTTAAAAGAAATTGATGATTAAGGACTGATATTGATCTCATGATTTAATAGGTACTCGTGGATCTCCCGATCGTGCCTACGCCCAGCCCAGCTCGTCCTGATCCGTACCACTTCGTGATCCTATCGTCACTCGTACGACCCTAAAACTTAGTATTTTAATACGAATCAAGGTGTAAATTTGATTGTAACCATAATCCTTGTCTATTTAGGTTCCAGTACCATAGCGGAGCGTGATCCCGGTGCTCGATAGACCTTTTGACTGACCGATCTCATCTTTTGAGGTGTGTTCCTTGTGTACTATATGACTGTTGTATATTTACTGTTTTACATACTTCACATGATTTAATAAAACACACTATGTGTATATGATTGCTAAACTTGATTTTGTGAAAAACTAGCATGTTTTCTGTTTATGAAAGAAATATGATTGCACTGTATGTTTGAATTATGCTCTAGCATTCGATATGACAAGCATGCCTATGATTTTCGGTTATCAGTGTAGAAATATGTTGTTAAGCATTGCTATGACTATTATTGTTGCATACTATATTACTACCCGGACTAATTAGTAGAGGTACTTGGGGGTATGATGTGGAGATTATTGGCTCAGCCCTGATCCAGATGGTAAGACCGCCCGTATTCGGATCCTAGGCTTCGGCCAGGTCCGCCTGTATTCGGATCCTAGGCTTCGGCCAGGTCCGCCCGTATTCGGATCCTAAGCTTCGGCTAGGTCCGCCCGTATTCGGATCCTAGGCTTCGGCCAGGTCCGCCCGTTTTCGGTTCCTAAGTTTCGACTAGGGCCGCCCGTATTCTAAGGTATAACCTTAGGATGGTACCCCACCCAATGGGCTTGGGTTAATGCCAGTATAAGATATTGTTCTGGGGAACTGTATCATGGTGTTCGGTTGGAAGGTAGATAGGTTGCATGAAAACTTTGATGCATTTTTATGATATGTTTTGCATAACATGATTTATTATTTATTGATGCAACTGTTTTACTTGCACTGTTGGAACACACTGAGCTTTCTAGCTCACGCCCCAAATTCTTTCCCCCTTTCAGATATTTTGGATAGGCCACCCCGTAGCTGACACTTGGAGGATCGACACATTTGGTATTTCTTTTTGAATGTAATGTTTCTATCCACCGTTTGTACTTTCTGGGTGACATGTGCCTATATTTTGTTATGTATGGTATTAAACTAAAAGTATTTTGATATGCTAACTGGTACTTATTTTGTAACCATCCTATGATGGGTTTATTTAAGTAATCATGGCTGCCTATATTATCTATGAAGTCTATGTTGTGAATGATTTTGGAAAATATTACTGTTTGACGTATTAAACAGGTTTATTTAACTTGATGGTTTTCACTAAGTTCTTCCGTTATGCTGTCGAAATTAACGCTTAGTTTGCAAACATGTTTTCCACTTGAGTTTTAAATTTTAATGCGCCTTACTAGACTTGGTCATTCCGCATAGGCCGGTCTAGGTGGGTTACAGAGGAGGTGGTGGTGGTGGTGGAGGAGGTCCGACTCCAACGACATGCTCTACCACAAGAGCCTCTACCTCAACCACTGGCTCAACAGCAGGAGCTGCAACACGGGGTTCCTGACGAACCAACATGGGTCTACCTCTAGGCCTCGACATAACAGCTCACAGATAACAACTACAATGACAGCAACAACATACAAAAATCGTGTTAGCAAGAGTAAGGGTCCAAGTGGCTCAAGTATGTTTCACCTTAAAAATCCTTTTTCCGATGTAATTGAAGCAATGGGACACAACTCAACATGCTTCAAGCAACACACACATACGATCAACTAAACAAGCATCAAGGCATACTTGATAAGCAAGCAAACATACTTACATGGCAAGCAAACACCGTGCAATTGCAATACAAGAATTCAACTTACCTCACTTACATGCCCGAGATCTCGGAAACCTCAGGCTCTGATACCAACAAGTGTAACCCCCTCGTCCCAGCCTGGGCGACTGACCGGCCCGAGTGAGCTACATGGGGAAAACTGATGTGAAACCCGTTAAGGCCTCACCTCGGTTAACAACCCAAGGAAACTTCTTTTAATTATTATCTTGTCTAGATGTTTTAATAAATCCTATGTGAATCAACAACAGCGGAAGCAACAAGCGAGGTGAAACAAACGAACAAACAATTTAAAACAGTCCATTTTAATTTTTAAAGCAGGTCGTATCGATACACTAGAAGAGGGTATCGATACGCCTTGACTAGGTCAATATCCCAAGGTCAACCCAGGGAAACCGTATCGGTACACTGGTTGGCCGTACCGATACGCCATCACTGGTCAACTTCTCACGGTCAACGATACAAGACCATACCGATACACCCTAGACCCGTACCGATACGCCAAAATCTCGTCCAAATCTCAGATTTCCGAAGAGGCTTTGGCGTATCGATACACCCCCGTGTACCGGTACGCTAAGCCAAATTTGAGTCCCAAAGTGTAGGACCATATCGATATGGCCCTTGGGCGTACCGATACGCCCTGCACTGCAACACTCAAATTTGCAGCCAAAGACACAAAGACACAACTATAGATGCAATTTAAGACTCGCCTAGCCACAAGCAAACATACATACAACACATAACAACCGAGAATTAGCATACGAGACATTTAAAACGAACAAGGAGCATACGATCAAAGGAATCAAGCATTCACCATAAAGAGACATACATTGGATTTTAAGGTTTCATGCCTTAGAAACAAAACACATAAGCATTCATGATACGCATCATAAACATGGTTTACAATCCAAAATAAGGCATCAACAAGCCACACCAAAATACCAACATATTAAAGGAATCTAAACAAGCTCCTAAGCACAAAACAACAACACAAATCCCATTGCTTATCCATTACATCTCATAACTTAAAAGTTCATACTTAAGGATTATGATAGCACACTCTTTCTCCTTGCTCAAGCAACCCACGAACTAAGGATCTGCATTGCCAAACAAAAGAGAGTGTAAGCGTAAAGCTTAGTGAGGGTAAGCTCATAAAACAAACCTCGACAATGCAGGGTCCAAGCACGAGCAACAAACCAAGGAAGAATGCATGTTTTCTTACCTTCGAAGCCATAAGAGTCAAATATATATAATGCATAAACATAGTATCAATTATCATGCCATGCTCAACATGTCCATAAGTGCAACTATATGAGACATATTCAACAAAACGTATTGGCATCTAGCTATGACCCGAATACGCGGATAACAACCGTTGGAACTCACATCCAACAATTCAACCATTACCTCACGGTAGGATTACACTCATCACTGTTTCACCCGGAGGGGATTCCACTCATCCTCACGCTCCGTCGATGGGATTCCACTCATCACCGACTAACATATAAAAGAAGATTTCCGGGCGTACCCGTACTCCATCTTGATGACTACCATCACCAAGACCACGTGCACATTTCGACTCTCGTGTGCACACTAACATCCTAATGATCGATCATTTGTACCCAAGCATAATAGTACCAATACTATCTCATTTGATAGTACAACCTCACAACATTCTTACCAATTTTCGTGCTTAGCACGTACTCACCATGATCCACCATCATGCATCCACATTCCAACAATCACATGCATATCACAATGCATAAAACATCATGCCTCAACATACATGTATATCACAATATACATAACAACATCAATCACAATGAATGTGGAATAAGAGGCATAATCACACAATATTCAAAGTTCATCCATAGGTCTGTAACTAAAGCTTGAGATTAGACTACCAATCTAATCCCAATTCTAGGTGGGTTTACCAAGCCCGACCTAGGTTCACATGCTCGAACCAACATTTGAAAACAAATTTAAAATCGAAGAACCACTCACCGGACTTTCCAAACACAAGCACCAACCGATCAAGCTCCAAACGGTTCCAGATTCAAATGTGAGGCTCCACCAACACAATTACTCGATTCTAAACAATCAAACACACTCCATTAATCACCAAAACAAACACAAACCGATGTTGTAAACTCAGAGCACCAATCAAGCATCAAATTCAAGCCAAGAACACCCACAAAACCCTCATTCTCGAGCAGCCCAATAGCACAGCCAAAAACCATTGATTTTAACACTTTTAACACACCTAATAGCTTCCAAAATAACACCTAACTATCTTACAACCATCAGCCACCAATTTCCTACACAAAACAGCCCCAAAAACTCATCTTTTGGAACACCTAAAACCTCCCTAAAACCCATATTCGGAAATCCTTATAAAACCAAGTAAAAGTCACATATGTTGGACCATTTGGGTTACCAATAACATATCTATTAACAAGAAATCAAAAGCTCGATCAAAAGTATTTCATTGTAATGACACACACTCATGCAACGACAACCTTTGGCCATATTCATTTTTCTAGCGCATGTAGAGGAGTGTTCCCCCTTAAAGCTACTTTATTTTTTCTTGCACTCACATTGGAATCCATTTTATTTATACTTAATAAGAAATACATACAAACACACACACACACACACACACACACGCACACACACACACACACACACATACACACACACACACACACATATATATATATAACACATGCTGAAACAGAAGAACGTCGTCAAAAATCAAAGGAATCATGCAAGATATTCTCTAATCAAACCAGTAGATATATCAATCCAGAATTAAGTAATGTAATTATCCATTATGTATATCTAAAAAACTTATCAATGATTAGAATAATTCAAGATTTACACATCAAATACAAGCAAAAGATTTTTCAAAACAAAGGGAACCTTAAATTTGCTTAGAATTTTTTTTAATTTTTTTTTGAAATGGGGTGCATTTCAACTCCTAGGCGTATACCCCCCAAACTTAAAGGTTGCATTGTCCACAATGCAAAAGAAAACAAAATGGAATGATAGAATGCAATGACAAAATGCAATAATAGAATGTAGTTACAATGATAAATGCGATACTATTACAACTACATGCTTTTACAATGAAAATGCTAATGTAATGACAATATTGAAATACAAAATGAAATTACACTACATGGAATGCATGTCTACTAAAACAAAACCAAACTAAATCAATTCTCGGGCTCATGGGAGGAGGAGGTGGAGCGTCTCTTCTCCTTCTTGATCCTCTTCTCTTCCTTTCTCCTCTTCTTGCTCTTCTCCTTGGACTTGGAGTGCTTTCTTTTATTTTCCTTTTTAGGAAGAGATGCATCTTCGTCATCTTGTTAAGCTTCTTCATCTTTTTTCTGGCTCCTCTTCCACTTTTGCATCATCGGCCGCATTCGCAGATAAAATAAACTGTGGTGTTTCCTTGTAGAGTACCGTTGCAAGAGGGTTTACCTCTTTTTCATCTATTGTGGGCGCAACTTTCGTCGGTGTCACCGTAGTGGCTCAAACTCAGGTCTTTTGGGGGGTTGCATCCACACTCTTTGGTGCAACCGAATCTTTCTCAACAATTTTCTTAATGGTGTTATCTCAACATCAAAAATATCCTCTTCATTCTCATCAACGTCCTCAACAAGGACTTCATCTTCCTAAGCAGCAGTGGGCATTTCATTAACATCCGTAGGGATGTTCAAATTGAACAAACAATCCCTAATTATCTTACTCGATTCCTTCTCTCGTGGTGGGTCACCATCTTCGCTGACATTGTCAGGAGAATTAACTGACTTTGCTGGTACATCTTTTTTGGCAACATCAGAAGAGAAATCATAACTTCGGATGATAAGAGGGAAAATATGGAATTTTGGAAGATCAACTAGACTGACTCTGCTCATTGTAGAGAAAGAAGAACTATGCCACGTCTTCACGTAAGCATAGAATAAATTCTTTGCTAAATTCTTTTTCTGCATTGTGACCATAACAACACCCAGTTTACTTATCATAGCATCGAGTTTGTTCTCAATTTTCAAAATTTTTTGCTAGAATTCGACACTTGATGGGACATTTTCTAGTTTAGCGTCCACCTTAGCTTTATCCTTGTCCTTCCTTGTTGCAGTACACAATCTTGGTGTAGGAACTTCAGAAGTGCGAATCATCCTTTCGATGGAAACCTTGTTGATGGGCCCCTTATTCACAGACCTCTTTTTATTTTTTAGGGGTTTTACACCCTTCAATTCTAATAGCTTCATGATCAGCTTGGGGAAAGCCAATATACCATTTTTTTCTTAGCAAAACCCTTGATCTCTTTGTGTATGATTGCCCCCACATCAAGTTTTTTTCTCTCCTTGATGATAGAATGTATTAGACACATTCTATCAAGTGAGAATCTCGTACTATGGGTGGAAGGAAACAACATGGTGTTGATGAACTGAAACCAAATCTTAGCAGGTAAAGTTAGAAACTCCCTTAGCATGGTGAAATTTCCAACATTGGTCCCCGACCATAATGCTCTTGATATGCACAAGTCTTTAACTAAAAGATCTTATTTTTCATCAGTAATTTCAGCCATAAACATTGCATGTTCATCCACATTCACAGCAGTATTAAATAACTTGTTAATAGAAGAAGCACTCCAAGGGATAAAGTGTTCTCGCACAAAAAAACAAGTTTCAAAGAAGGCTCATACAGATTTGCGTAAAATTCACTTACCAAGGCAGCGTTCTAGTTGCTAAGATGAGCGCAGAATCTGCCACATTTCTGAAGTGCGATGGTTTTGTGGATGGATTTCCCAGGTTCTTCATCAGTAGAAAGTTTGATCCCTTGCTTGGGGTGGATTCTTCACTTTTGGATGTGCTCTGTACAACGTTCACCCGCAATCCATGTTTGAAAAACCTCATACTCAGGATTCTCTTCCTGAGCAATAGGGTCTTCTAATTGAGGGTTTGATTTCGAGCTTGGAATGTCTTGAACATGGGTTTCCCTCGAGATTTATCAGGCTGCTCTTGTCTTGGCCATGAAGTATTAGAAGAAAGAAGATGAAAAAGAAAGATTTTTCCAGAGAAAATTGTAAACTTTAAATATTCGAAAACTCAGAGAAAGAAGAAAATGAAGTGAGCAATTATTGAAAGTCCAAGCTGCTTAATAAAGAAGAAGAAAAGATGGAAAATTAAGAGGCATGATTGGTATCGTTTGATGCGGTGAGTTTCAACGGCTTGATCTTGGCGTAATAATCATGCATTTTCATTGTGTTTCCTGTGCATATGATGAAAGGATGTGATTGTTAGGGATAAATCGGTGCAATCGAATTACCCGATTTGCACCCAAATTTTTTATGCATATCTTGTGAGTCCTTCTACCGTACAAGTTGTTAGAGAAGAGACAAATAAGGAGAAATTATTCTACCAAAAAGAAAATAAAGGAAAATAAAATCTAAATTTAAGAAAGCACTTAAAAAGAAATTAAAAAAGCGACCAATTTGATACTCTCAATATTTCCAGGATCAAAGTGACCACAGTAGAGTTTAATTCGTTGGCCCATAATGCATTATCTAAACAGGAAGACCAATCTTTTCTAATGGTGTTCACCCCTTTTTCTAGAACATTTTTAATTGCTCGATTATATACCTATGCTTGTCCGTTCGATTGAGGATGATACGTTGTGGCCAATCTATGATTTGGTCCATAGCGTTTCAAGGCATCAACCACCTAGATGTAGTAGAAATGTTTACCCTGATCATTGATCAATGTGTAAAGTGTTCAGAAGTTCTATATTTTGTGCGCATTATATATCATATTATTGCGGTTCTTAAGCACATTTTAGGCATAATTAGGTTCATACATTGCATATTACAGTATTCTTTACTTTGCCGTACTTTTATTGATTACCTTTTATTTGGTAAGGAAAAGATGTTGTTTTAGTTTAGTTTTAGTTTCAGGTACTAGAAGCTGGTAGAAGGAGAGAGGAGCTGAGGAGCTGATGCTGAGGCAGCAGATCATAGAACTGTACTGATGCAATTATAGACAGAGACAACCGCTACTGAGTAGCCAACGCCGCCATACCTGTCACCCAGGGTAGCAAGCAGAGGAATTGGAAAACTGGAGTGCGATTTGTAGAGCAGAAAAGCTTGATTCCAACGATGCCATCCACTCAACATTCTGATGCCTCGAGCAGCGAACAGAGCCGCCGAATGAGGGGTTTAAGATAACTTGCGGTGCAAGGCAACAAGAAGGAGTCCACATTCAACTCAAAGAAGTTAGAATTAAAGGTTGCATTTAATGCAAAAGCTACTTTGAAAACTTCTACTCCAAGCAGGACTTGACCTAGCTAATGCCTATATATACTCGACATATTTTGTACTTCGAACAACTTAGGTTTTCCTTTAGCCATAGTTTAGGTTTTCTTGCCGCCAATTATGTTCTAAATTCTCTTTTGAGTTTATGTTATGTTGTAAACTAGTGTGAGAAAGGTTGTTTAGGAATTAAGTTTGTTTTTCAATAAAACTTCAAGGTTTTCTTATTCCATGCTCTTCATAGTTTTCAATTAAGTTCGAAAGATTAGTTGTCAACTATTCTTTTGTTCGGTATCGAGAGAGTCGAACTCACGAAAGGGATAAGTACGATCATCACTCTAATCAAGTGTTGATCAATCCAGCCTAGACATAGGTTAGGATTTAAGGCGACTAAAGAAGAACGAACCAAGGTTGTTGTCTTTGCAAGATTCAAGCCGTGACGGGTATCATCTGCAGCAGGCAACAACAACATTCTGACTTAGACATAAGCGAGATAACTATTGAAGCGTTCTGCCGAGCCTTGAAGGAATGCTGAGATTACCGCCGAGCCATTCATTTGTTCCACTGCCGAGGCAGCAAAAGCGTCAAAGTAGCCAATCTGCCATCCTCTGCCGAGGCAGCAAAGTTTTGGCAGCGCAGAGCAACTTATCCTATTCAACGCAGTTTCACACTACTCATCAGCATAACCTGGCCCATTACATCATCATGATCTTTTCTTCGATTACTTGTGGTTTTTTTTTATATACTTTTCTTTATAAACTAAAATTCATTTGTGCATTTACTTTCCTTTGTGCATGAATTACAATTCAAGTTAAGCTGTCCAATCCCTGTGAGAGACAATATCTTATATACTATAACTTGACAAGAGTGTGCACTTTCGCTTATATTTAGAGAACACCCAAACGCTATACAAGTTTTTGGCTCCGTTACCGGGGTTTGGTAACACTATATTCATTTTTATATTTCGGCACTTTATTTTTATTTTCATTTAATTTTTAGTTTTTATTTTTCTATTATAAAAAAGAATTTTACAGTTTTCTTTGTTAGTTCATGACCAGAGCAAATCTAAAGGGCGAAATCTTTTACATAGACGAGATTGAACGAAGAGCAAGGAAACTTAAGAAAGAAGTAGGAGAAGCCCTCAAGAAAGCCAAGGAAGGGGAAAAACAGAAGCAACCATGCATAATGGCCAAGAAGACAACCCTGCCATTGATGCTCGAAACGGAAGGGATGGGCAGCAAGATCCGCCACCCAGTGAGCAGCAGCAAGTTCCACCTAGGAAGCAACCCCTTGTTCTGCCCAGGCAGCCATAGTATGTTCGACCACCAGGGAATACTTAGAGCATGACTTCATAAGGTTTGACCGACCGTGACAGAGCCTAAAATCGAAGCAGGTCACTTTGAGTTAAAGCCCGTAATGTTCAATATGATCAACACATTGGAGCAATTTGTAGGGACTGCCACAGAAGATGCTCGACAACACTTGAGAGGATTCCTAGACATATGCAGAGCTTTCAAGATACACGGAGTCCACCAAGACGTGCTAAAGCTGAGGTTATTCCCCTATTCACTGAGGGATAGGGCGAAGCAGTGGTTGAACAACCAACCGACGGGGTCATTCAATACTTGGACGGAGTTGTGCAAAGACTTCTTGGATCGTTTCAGCCCATTTAATGTCACAGATAGACTACAAAACGAGATCACAACTTTCCGATAAGGGGATGGCGAGCCAATGTATGAAGCATGGGAGCGGTACCAACAAATGCTCAATAATTGCCCGCTTTATGGTTTTTCAGCTTGGACGCAGGTGTCGATATTTTACAATGGGGTGAACTACCCAACTCGAATGATGCTCGATGCCTCGGCCAATGGAATCATCCTGGATAGACCACATGAGGAGGCATTACAGACCCTGAACAAGATTGCTAAGAACGACTACAAGTTCCCTACACCTGCCACGGCGGCATAAGGCGGCCAGCTGTTGTGAACAAAGTAGAGGCCACTGAATCTTTAAATACCCGCCTGGACAAGCTGACACAACTGGTGATGAGTATGGCCAAAGGAAAGACATATGAGGCCAAGGTTGTGGAGCCTTTTTGTGAAGAGTGTGGGGGCAACCATGATTCCTCTAAGTATAGTGAATCCGCAAACTTTATGGGAACCTATGAGAGGAATAGCAGGCCCAACAATAACACATACAACCCTGGCTTGAAGAAGCATCCAAACTTCTCCTGGAGTAATCCAAACATAGCTGCAAATCAACTCAACAACCAGGAGGATACCAACAGAACCTATCAAGGCAGCCACCTCAGCAGCAACAAAATACGAGCAATAACTCACTTGAAAATACTTTACATACTTTTATGTCTCAAACCAGTGATTTTATAGTTCGTACTAATAAATTTACTGATAAAACTGAGTCGTTTATGGACAGGACTAAGATGAGGATGAACAACCACGAAGCTGTGATAAAGAACCTGGAAACCCAGTTTGGGCAATTCACGGAGATCATAAGCAACAGGACAATGAGTGCAGCATCTAGCAGTACAAAGGCCGCAGCTAAACCCACGTATGAGTAGTGTAAAGCCATATCAACCAGAAGTGGGAAACAGTTGGATGAAACCAGAATGGAAAAGCCAGCAGACGAACAGTCTGCCACGGCAGTATCAACACCACCCGCCCCGGCAGATGAGACTGACAATAGCCCTTAGGCAGATGATCCTCCACAGATCAAGTTCCCATACAAGGAGCGTATAGAGGACATCTGCCCGCCGCCACCTTTCCCCCAACAATTAAAGCAACAGAATCAGGAGCACTTGTTCTGAAAATTCCTGGATATTCTAAAACAGGTGCACATAAATATCCCTCTCATCGAAGCCATCTAGAACATGCCCAACTATGCAAAATACCTAAGGGACATAGTTTCTGAAAGGAAGAGAATTAGGGAGTTCGAAACAGTTGTTGTCACAGAAGAATGTATGGCAATGTTACACAACAAGCTACCACCCAAGCAAACAGATCTGGGCAGTTTCGTTATACCATGCAAAATCGGAAGCAACCATGCAACGAGAGCCCTGTGCGACTTAGGAGCCAGCATCAACCTGATGCCCAAGGTAGTTTTCGACAAGCTAGGTATTGGGAAGCCAAACCTACCTCCATTATGCTAAAACTGGCTGATCACTCATTCGTACAACCAGAGGGTAAGATCGAAGACATCTTAGTTCACGTGGGGATCTTTATTTTTCCAACAGACTTCCTCATCTTAGACCGTGAGGTCGATGAAAATGCCCCTATCATCCTTGGGCGACCATTTCTGGCCACGGGTAGAAAACTAATTGATGTGGAACATGAGAAGCTGATCATGAGGGTATACAATAAAAACATCAAGCTAAATGTGTTACAGCCCTCAGTAAAGGAAAAGGAACGATGCCCAGACGCTCAGTCCTCCAAAATCAGAATTGAGACAGGGCAAGACAATAGCTATCACGGCAGACCAAAGGGTAGACTGAAGGACCCAACAGCACACCACCTTACAGAACATGAGGACCCCCTAAGTGGGAAAAAACAAGAAACACCACCTCATGAAGTGTTTATGTCTGGGAGATGCATCCCAATGCACTCCCAACATAACCTTATTAATTTTTTTTTTATTTTTATTTTTTTATGTTTTTGGAATATAATTTAATTTATTTTCTTTCTTTTAGGATTAGATTTTAAATTACTTAAATTTATTCTCCACATTTTTATTTTTCAGAATTTATTTTTAGTATTTAACTATTTTTTTATGTCAGGCTTTACGAATAAAAGAGCCGGACCAAGAAGAATGCCCATCAAGTATCCCGCCCACCATCCTGCCAAGACAGCTGAGGGCGGCCTAGTACAGAAATCGCATAATGGTTAGTTGACCGCTAACGGCTAGCTGCCAACGACTATAGAAGTAATGGGCAGAAAACCCGTAACGTGCACGAAGCAATCTGCCCGTTGGACATTTACTGTCGCCACGACATCTCTCGACACCATCTATAGAAACCTCACTTCTCCTATTCATTTACTTTACTTTCATCTCCTTGTTAACCTATTCTTGAATCCGCTGCTCTCTTTCTCATTATCTTATTTTAGTTTTAGATTACAAAAAACCGTCTCACACATGGCATCAGCATCACAATCCAAACCAACATTCCAACGTTTCTTCTCCAATGATGATGCAAAGAGATACAAAACCCAGTTCGCCAAACAAGCCATATGGGAGGAACAAAGGTTCCATTATTCACAGTAGACAGGGGATCTCGGCCTTGAGCCGGCCCTGTTCGAAAAAATCCACAGCAAGGGTTGAGAGATATTCGCACGACAACTGGAGGTGGCAAACATCACGATGGTCAAATAATTTTATGCCCACCACCCCGCCCAGAAGTTCCGTTTGTATTTGTGCGAGGGGAGCTTGTCAATTTAAATGTTGTCGTCATCAACAGCCTCTACGGACTAGAGATGGATGGCAACCCACGCGAAGAATGGAGGCAGTCACTGACGGTTGCCGACTATGACAGGATCAAAGCTAGGTTGTGCGAACCCAATACGCCTTGGTTTGCGGGAAAACATGACGGCTCAGTACAACACCGTCGACTGCTGCCCGAGCCGATGTTGTGGAACATATTCATCAAATGGCGTCTGCTGCCAACCTCTCATAATTCCACCGTGGACCGGCCGCGTCTTGCTCTCATTCACTCTATCATGGTGAACATGCCCATCAATGTTGGGGAAATAATCTGCAAGAAGATCCACAACTGCTTCCAGAAATCAAAGGGCCGGCTGTACTTCCCATCTCTCATCACAAGCTTATGTGCCAACTTCAACGTTCCCTCAGATCCAAATGACGAGATGGCAACCGCCAAAGAGGGCTGGGCCAGAAAGGTCCGCCTGCAAATGATGCAAGCCCAAGAGATAGAACTAATCACTCCAAGCCAGCCCTCCGCCGCCCAGTCAGCTACACCGGCAGCCCCAGGCAGTACTAACGCTGCCCAGAACAATAAAGTCATTGCCCTACTCCGTACTCTCATCGACAGCAACAAACGAATAGAGCAGCAACAATTGACATTCATGAAGTACGTAGGGGAGGTCCAAGAAGCCTTTGTGGCCTATCTTTTTCAAAAATTTCCCAATGACGGTCCCTCCCTGCCCACCTTCCCTATAGACTTAGTCGTTCCCGTTGAACCCCAATAAGGAACACCATCAAAAGCAGCTGCCAGCCACGCCGCCTTCCGCTGCCAGATGCCATCTCCAACACACTATCCATCATACTCGCTATCTCTGCTTCTAACACGGTGGCAGACACTCTCGAGAGGCATCAGCAACATTTTTCTCTAGCTTGTACAGTGGAAACAGTGGCCAACACCTCCCCGTCCAACAAGGTGGAGCAGCAGACAGCAGCAGCAGTAGCACACATGGCAACAGAAAACCCTCCGGCAGAACCAATGGAGGAGGCAACCAGTAAGAGGAAGCGGCACATAATCTCCACCAAGTCAGAGGAAGAGGAGACAGAATCCGAGTTGGAAAAAAGTGAAGTTCCTCGCCCCACTCCTATGAGAGTCCAACCGCCGCGGAAAGCAATAATATCACTCGCCAAGTCTGCCGCTCGGACATCTACCAGTCGTCGCCTTTTCATCCAATCTTCATCTTCCTCCTCTATCGCAAAGACCCAAGCTTCTTCTCCGCCCTCACCCAACTTCTAGAGTTGTTTCTTTTCTTTATTTTTTTTTCTATTTATCTTAATTGTATTTATTTTTTTATTTTATTTGTATATTATTTTGTGGATTGAGGGCAATGCCCGTCTCGAGTTTGGGGGGGTTAGCACTCATTTTTTTAGGCATAACTAGTGCTTGTTAGGTTGCATAATGTACTTGCCTTAAAAATTAATCGAAAAGAATTTTTTTTTGTTACAACTTGTGCCTATGATAGGATAGCTGACTTTAAATTTTTCGTGCCGATTAAAAAGAAACTTAATTTTGGGGAAATCATGAAGTAAACTTAGGATTTTTCTATAATTGCCAAAAATTAAAAACACTACTTTTACTAGATGAATCTGTTTGAATTTCTGATAAACATTTTCTGATTGAATTATTTGTAAAATTCTAACATGGTTTCAGGAAGCTGCCGCGGCATGCAACAAACAGAAAAAAGCACTGCCGCGACAGAAAATAAAATTTTATGTTATTTTTCCCTAGAGGTACCCGAAACCGGCTCTAGGAAGAATCATGTGCAAGGACACTCTGCTACTATCAAAGTCCATGAATCTGAAAATCTTTGAAGTGACGGACAAATTAGCATGAGTGAATGAAAGTCTTCACGGGATGACTCTACTCAATGGGTTTGGGGTTTTGTAGTTTGCTCCTATCTTAATTTCACACCTAGAAGAGTAGATGTGATTAGCTGAAGCCCTTATCGCCATGATTATAAACTGTGCCTAACTATGCTGCCTTGGTAGCAACCTTATATATTGTGACAACATCTTTGCTTACTTAGAATATTCTTCAGATTAAGCATGTACACACTTCACTGGCATTATAGTATAATTCTGAGGAAATTTATGTTATTCCTCTCTCACAAATCTGATGACAGGTGTCATGGCCTTAAGGTGTTAAATCAAGTTTAAAACAAATATTAAAGGTTGCATTTAATGCAAAAGCTACTTTGAAGACTTCTACTCCAATGAGGACTTGACCTAGCTAATGCCTATATATACTCGACATATTTTGTACTTCGAACAACTTAGGTTTTCGTTTAGGCATAGTTTAGGTTTTCTTGCCGCTAATTATGTTCTAAATTCTCTTTTTGGTTTGGGTTATGTTGTAAACTAGTGTGAGAATGGTTGTTTAGGAATTAAGTTTGTTTTTACAATAAAACTTCAAGGTTTTCTTATTCCATGCCCTTCATAGTTTTCAATTAAGTTCGAAAGATTAGTTGTTAACTATCCATTTGTTCGGTATCGAGAGAGTCGAACTCATGAAAGGGATAAGTACGATCCTCACTCTAATCAAGTGTTGATCAATCCTTCCTAGATATATATTAAAATTTAAGGAGGCTAAAGAAGAACGAACCAAGGTTGTTGTCTTTGCAAGATTCACGCCGGGACAGGTATCTTCTGCAGCGGGCAACAATAACATTCTGACTTAGACATAAGCGGGATCACTGTCGAAGCGCTCTACCGAACCTTGAAGGACTGCCGAGTTTGCCACTGAGCCATTTGTCTGTTCCACTACCGAGACATCGAAAGCGTCAAAGCAGCCAATCTGCCATCCTCCGTCGAGGTAGAAAAGTCTGGCAGCGCAGAGCAACTTATCCTATTCAACACAGTTTCAAACTACTATGTAGCATAACCTGACCCATTCCATCATCCTGATCTTTTCTTCGATTACTTGTGTTTTATTTACTTTTCTTTATAAACTAAAATTCATTTGTGCATTTACTTTCCTTTGTGCAGGAATTACAATTTGAGTTAAGTTGTCCAATCTATGTGGGAGACAATATCTTATATACTATAACTTGACAAGAGTGTGCACTTGCGCTCAAATTTAGAGAACACCCAAACGCTCTAACAAATGCTTTTGGTGTTTTAAAGCGAGTGAGTATATGTTTGTGAAATAACATTCAAGATTGTCTTCGCATTGTCTTTGAGCACTGCAACGACTACTATCCACTTTGGCACATAATCAACCACAACCATAATGTATAGATTTCCCAAAGAATTAGGAAAAGAACCCATGAAATCCAATCCCCAAACATCAAATAACTCAATTTCCATTATTGGTTGCTGTGGCATCTTATTTTTCCTAGATATGGATCTGGTAAGTTGACATCTATCATGGCATTGAGAGTGTAACACCCCGATTTTTGCCCTAATTTAAAACCCTAATATTTGGGAAGTTTTAAATTGAAAACCTAATTAAATTTCAGTGATTAAATTGGGAATTTTCGGAATTTTAGTGACCAATTTGCAAGGTAGCAAAGTTTTGGTGTCGTTTCATGAACCCTAGAAATTGCGGTGGCACGCCTTGTAAATTACCCATTTTTCGGTGATTTAAATACATATTTTCAGCCCCTTTCCATTTTTTTGCGCCGTAATTCCTCATATTTATGCTCTCTCTCTCTCTCTCTCTCTCTCTCTCTCGTTTTTCACTTTGTAAACAACCCCAAACCGTGTCTCTTCCGATCGTGCTCCGACGAGGGCCTTGCCGTCGGTTGATCGTTGATTCAAAGCCACCACCGGATTCCCCGAACCCGTGCAACCAAAACCCTCTGCACCGTTTTTCCTTCCCCGTCCACCGTTGTTCAGAAACGGTTCAAAAACCATTCGTCTTTCTCCATAGCGTCACTGATTTCTTTCGTTTCGCTGTGTTTCTAAGTTGGGTTAGTACGGAATGGAATGGATTATAGTTGGCTTGTTTTGAAATGGGTTGGTTTGGCTGGAAATAGCGTGTTTGGGGTCACCGGAGATGAAATCCGATTAGGGATTTTTGCCCTAATTTGATTTTGGTTGAAAAAGGGAATTTAGTGCAAACCAGGCCGAACCGGTCCATGTAGTTAAACCGGACTGATCCAACGAGCCAGACTGAACCAAACCAGATTCTTTGAACTGAACTGAACTGGACCTTTAGACCGAACCGAACCCTGTTGACCATAACCGGATGACATTACCAGTGATGTGGCACATGGCGTAAGCGATGACGTCAGTGTCGTTGACTGTTGACCATTGACCGTTGACATTTTCAGAAAAAGCCAATTTCATGTTTTTTGACGTCCTGATTCTGATTCCGCTGCCAGTTTTCCAAAATTCGAACCCGAAAGACCGTTTTAACCACTTTTATTCGATTATACTTAGTATTTAAAGATTTGAATATCTGGAAATTAATTGGAATTATTTTTTTTACAGACGACGTTGACTCGGATACTGAGATCCTTCCTTCTCCTCCACCTAGACGATCTCATGTTGCTCAGACATCGGGATCCGCTTCTGAGTTTAATTATTAATATATTCGATATTTATATTATCAGTGTCTTGGCATAGTAGTAGTATCTTTGACGGTGTATTTAATTATTATAGGAGCTGACTCTGACCGACCTAGAGATATAGCTGAGCGTGGGAGACGTCACCATCGACGTTGATTGTTAGCTACCTGAGGTGTGTTCTCTTATGTGCTATATGTTTGCAGTGCTTTGTATGTATATGTGTTAATGGATTGAATTGTAAATATGATGTGGTCTGATGTTGTATGGTAATAACATTCTGATGATCTGTGATATTTGACTTGTTTAGTATGTTGTTACATCATCCAATATACATATATGTTATCAGATTCAGATTATTGTATATCAGATTATATGATTATGCATTTCTGTTGATAAACGATGCATTCAGATTTAGAACTCGGATTTTATGTCATCTAATTATGGTTGAGATTCTGTACGGGGAAGTTTAGTAGCTTCATCCTTTGGGTTGATGTCTACCACGGATTAGTGGTTTCCCCCTATGGGGTGGATTCCACTTCAGATGGTGACGAGGTTGAGAGTGTTTCTGGGCAACCTTACTCTTCGGACTGTGATGTAGATGGGTGCATATCATATTGTTTTGCATATTTTACTCATATAAGTTTAAATGATTGAATTTATTGTTGGGTTGAGCATAATATTCAGATAATGTGTCGTTTGGCTTTGTTAATTTGCTGATTCTCTTAATCATGTTTGCACTGTAGAGACGCATTGAGCGTTTTCGCTGACTCCCCCTTAGTTTATATTTCAGATACTCAGGTCTAGGCTATGGTACTTGGAGGACCTCGTTTTCCAGCAATATTTATTATTATCAGTATGATTACTCGAATTTATGAATTTTATATGTTTTATCAGATTGTACTTAATTTCATATTTCGGACATCTTATTTGGGATATTACGTTTTATCATGTATATATATATATTTATATACTTTTGGATATTTAATATTTTCAGGATGATGCTATAAGTACGTATTTTGATTATTATTATTATTTATTTCGGAAGTGATATTTTTGCATTTGATTGCTTTTCTTGAGGGACAGGTTTCAAACTTGACTTCCTATATTCGATCCAATTCTTCTGGGTTGGGTTTAGGGGGTTACATTTAGTGGTATTAGAGCCAAGTTTAACACTCGACCTGGGTGATTTAAATCAATTTTAAATCGAAAATAAATTTTTGCATGCATTATCAAATGTTTTCGGGTAAAACGGGAATTTCAAAAAAAACTTATGATCTTTTATAAATAATATTTATATATATTCTGAATAAGGTCTCCAAGTACCGATTCTAATCTTAGGATTCTGTCTTTTGTAGATATACTATTATGCCACCTCGGAGAAGTTCTAGAGTAGCGGTCGGTCGAGGTTGTAGCTGAGGTCGTGGTCGAGGTCATACCGCGACTACAGATAGCGACGTTCCACCTCCTGAGGGTTCGATACAAAACCAAGGTGAGGTCCAGGGTGCGAATGTGGAGGAACAACATGTGGACCAGACAGGAGCTCAACAGACTGGTGGAGGAGACCCACATGTTCAGCCTGCTTAGAGTAGTGGTCCTCGTGATTCATGGGATAGTGAGACAGTGGGCACGAATGTCGTTACTGTTCAGAGAGAGCTATTGAGATACCTTTGTCAGTCTGAGGGTGTTTAGAGACCTATATCCTTAGAGTTTCTAGCTGCCGGGATGACTATATTTGATGGAAAGACGGGTACAAACCCGACAAATGCAGAGTACTGGCTAAAGAAGCTTCAACGACTAATGTTGAGATGGATTATCCTACCGATCGAAAACTCAGGGCTGCCGTTTCACTGCTGCAGGGTAAACCCATAATTGGTGGGAGGCTTAGAAGCATGTTACTCCAGCTAGTAAGGTTACTTGGGATCATTTCAGACAGGCTTTCTGTGATCGATATGTCGGATTTGAGTATATTGCTAAATGCATAGATGGTTTTATGAATCTGAGGTAGAATGATATGTCTGTGAATGATTATGAGATCGAGTTTATGAGATTGATTCAGTATGTCCCTGGGTTAGTGACCATTGAGAAAGAAAAGTGTGATTGGTTTTTGAAGGGATTGCATCCTACGATAAAGGTCGATGTTGCTCTACATATGGACATAGAATACAAGGATATTACTCGACGAGCTAGGATAGCTGACCGTAATGAGGCAGAGTTGAGACAACTTGAGTCGCATGGATCTGATAGAGGAAAGAGACAAGCGTTAGTTCCAGTTTAGCATAGTCAGGGGAATCAGTCTTTTATTTCGACTGCTAGTGCTGGTGGTTCGACTGGCATTCGAGCGAATGTAGGAGGCAGACTGGAGCTTGTTTCAGATGTGGTTCATTCGAGCATCGTTTCAGAGATTGTCCAGTTCCACCTCCTTCAACTTTTATTACTACTCAGTCCCAGGCATCAGTACAGACTCCCGCCAGGGGCAGAGGTCAGATCAGATCTGTTACTTCGGGTTCTGCTAGTAGAGGTAGACCAGCTCCGAGTAGAGGATCAGCAGGATCAAGGGCCAGACAACCAGGGTTAGTTTATTCTACTAGGAGGCACGAGGATCGCGATGAGCCATATGTTATTGTCGGTAGATTATCTATCCATTCTATTTTGTACTTTGCTCTACTTGATAATGGTTCGACTCATTCATATGTTGCGAGTTCTGTGTCTGAGGGTCTTGAGATTTCTGTTGAGGATATTGTTAGTGCTGT
The DNA here is from genome assembly GCA_030270665.1 of Hibiscus trionum. Lineage (NCBI taxonomy): Eukaryota > Viridiplantae > Streptophyta > Magnoliopsida > Malvales > Malvaceae > Hibiscus > Hibiscus trionum. The sequence continues at coordinate 4,681,506 of BSYR01000050.1, forward strand.
TACTGTACACAATCCAGTGGGTAATCCTTTTGAGGTTACTAAAGTATACATGAATTGTCCACTTGAGATTCAAGGGGAGATCTTTCCAGCTGAGTTAATGGAGTTACCCTTTGGGGAGATCGATCTTATCCTTGGTATGGATTGGTTGTCTGCTCACCGTGTTACTTTAGATTGTGAAAAGAAAAGGGCTACATTGAGAACTTCTGATGATAGTGAGGTGATTCTGATTGGTGAGCGCAGAGGGTTCCTATCTAATATCGTTTCAGCTCTCAAAGCTGAGAAAATGATCAGGAAAGGGTCTATTGCTTATCTTGTCTATATCCTTGATCCAAGACAATCTGATTCCAGATTACATAAGATTAAAGTTGTGAAAGACTTTCCAGACATTTTTCCAGAAGAATTACCTGGGTTACCGCCGAAACGGGATGAGGTTGAGTTTGGCATCGAGGTTTATCCGGGTATAGCTCCTGTGTCTATGACACCTTATCGGATGGCACCGAAAGAACTTAAAGAGTTGAAGATTTAGTTGCAAGAACTGTTGGATCGAGGTGTCATTCGACCTAGTGTTTCTCCTTGGGGAGCTTCTGTTCTATTTGTTAAGAAGAAGGATGTGACACTTCGACTCTATATAGATTATCAGAAGCTGAACAAGCTAACGATCAAGAACTAATATCCTCTTCCTCGTATTGATGATCTGTTTGACCAGTTCCGGGGAGCTACGATATTCTCTAAGATAGACTTGAGATCTGGTTATTGCCAACTCAAGGTTAAGGATTCTGATGTGTTCAAAATAGCTTTCTGGACATGATATGATCATTATGAGTTCCTTGTGATGCCTTTTGGGTTGACTAACGCTCCTGTCACTTTTATGGATATGATGAATAGGGTGTTTCAACCCTATCTTGACTAGTTTGTTGTGGTATTTATTGATGATATACATGTATATTCTAGATCTTAGGCAGAACAAGAGGAACATCTTCGGATTGTGTAACAGACTCTGCGAGAGAAACAGTTGTATGCAAAATTCAATAAGTGTGAATTCTGGATTTCTGAGGTTATGTTTTTGGGTCATATAGTTTCTACTCAGGGTATTCAGGTTGATCCGAAGAAAGTAGAGGCTATTATGAGTTAGAAACAGCCCAATAATGTTTCCTGAGATTTGAAGCTTCGTGGGTTTAGCCGGTTATTATCGGAGATTTGTTGAGGGTTTCTCTTCTATTGCAGCTCCATTGACTAAGCTTCTGAGGAAAGATGTTCCCTTCGTTTGGATTGAGGCTCAGCAGTCTAGTTTCGAGAAGCTTAAGTCTGTGTTGACTGAAGCACCATTTTTTATTCAGCTTGAGCCTGGTAAGGCTTATATAGTTTATAGTGATGCTTCGTACACCGGATTGGGGTGTGTTTTGATGCAGGATGGAAAGGTAGTGGCTTATGTGTCTCAACAGTTGAAACCGCATGAGTGTAACTATCCTACCCACGATCTAGAGCTTGCTGCTGTTATTTTTGCACTTAAGAATTGAAGATGTTTGACCTGTCAGAATGTCAAAGTAGAGTATCAGTGTCCGTCTGGGTTACTTCAGCATATTGAGATTCCTTAGTGGAAGTGGGAGCGCGTGACTATGGAATTTGTTAGTGGACTTCCTTTGACTCCGTCGAAGAAGAATTCCATCTGGTTATTGTTGATCGTCTGACAAAGTCCGCACATTTCATTTTTGTCCGAGTTGACTATTCTTTGAGTAAGTTAGCTCAACTTTATATTTCTGAGATTGTTCGACTTCACGGGGTATCGTCATCTATTATTTCTGACAGAGATCCGAGGTTCACTTCAAAATTTTTGGGGTCTCTTCATTCTGCTTTGGGTACTCGGCTGAACTTCAGTACATCTTATCATCCACAGACAGATGGTCAGTCTGAGTGTGTGATCCAGATTCTTGAGGATATGCTGAGGGGCTGTATTCTTGATTTCAGAGGCAGTTGGGAAGATTTCCTGCCGCTTGCAGAGTTTCCTTATAATAACAGTTATCAAGCCGATATTAAGATGACACTGTATGAGGCTCTGTATGGACGTAGGTGTCGTTCACCTATTGGTTGGACTGAGTTGAATGAGCATAGATTGTTGAGACCTAAGATTGTGCATGAGGCTGAGCAAATTATTAGATAGATTTGGGATCGGCTTAAGGTTGCGTTTGACAAATAGAAGTCTTATGCCGATTTGAGACGTTGTGATCTTGAGTTTGAGGTGGGTGATGAGGTTTTCTTGAAAGTATCTCCTTGGAGAAAGGTACTTCGGTTTGGTCAGAAGGGCAAGCTAAGTCCTCATTACATTAACCCTTATCGGATTATTCGTCGAGTCGGACCAGTTGCCTATCAGCTAGAGCTTCCACCAGAGCTTCAGCGTATTCACGATGTCTTTCATATTTCAGTGTTGAGACGTTATCACCCTGATCCGTCACATATTATGCATGTTGAGGATATTGAGGTCCGTTCTGATTTGCGTTTTGAAGAGGAGCCTATTAAGATTCTTGCTCAGGATAAAAAGGTTCTATGAAGGAAGACCATTAAGATGGTCAAAGTCCTGTGGCGTGGTCGTAGTCATGATGAGGCTACGTGGGAGCCCAAGACTGTCATCCGAGCTCAGTATCCGCACCTTTTTGCTCTAGGTAAATTTCGAGGCCAAAATTTCTTTTTAACGGGGGGAGAGTTGTAACACCCCAATTTTGCCCTAATTTAAAACCCTAATATTTGGGAAATTTTAAATTGAAAACCTAATTAAATTTCAGTGATTAAATTGGAAATTTTCAGAATTTTAGTGACCAATTTGAAAAGGTAGCAAAGTTTTGGTGTCGTTTCATGAACCCTAGAAATTGCGGTGGCACGCCTTGTAAATTACCCATTTTTCAGTGATTTAAATACATATTTTCAGCCCCTTTCCTTTTTTTGCGCCGCAATTCCTCACATTTTCTGTTATCTCTCTCTCTCTCATTTTCCACTTTGCAAACAACCCAAAACCACGTCTCTTCCGATCGTGCTCTGATGAGGGCCTTGCCATCGGCCGATTGTTGATTCGAAGCCACCATCGGATTCCCCAAACCCGTGCAACCAAAACCCTCTCCACCTTTTTTCCTTCCATGTCCATTGTTGTTCAGAAACGGTTCGAAAACCTTGTCTTTCTCCATAGTGTGGCGGATTTCTGCCGTTTCTCCGTGTTTCCGAGTTGGGTGAGTACGGAATGGAATGGGTTGTGTTTGGCTTGCTTGAAATGGGTTGGTTTGGCCGGAAATAGCGTGTTTAGGGTCGCTAGAGACGGAATCCGATTATGGATTTTTGCCCTAATTTGATATTGGTTGAAAAAAAAGGGATTTAGTGCAAATCGGACCGAACCGGTCCATGTAGTTAAACCAGACCGATCCAACGAGCTAGACCGAACCGAACTGGATTCTTTGAACGAACCGAACTAGGCCTTCAGATCGAACGAGACCCTGTTAACCTTAACCAGATGACGTCACCAGTGACGTGGCACATGACGTAACCGATGACGTCAGTGTCATTGACCGTTGACCGATCACCGTTGACTTTTTAAAAAAGTCCTATTTCATGTTTTTTGACGTCCTGATTTCGATTCCACTGCTTGTTTTCCCAAATTCGAACTCGAAAGACCGTTTTGACCACTTTTATTCGATTATACTTAGTATTTAAAGATTTAAATATCGGGAAATTAATTGGAATTATTCTTATTTACAGACGAAGTTGACTCGGATACTGAGATTCTTCCTCCTCCTCCACCTGGACGACCTCCTGTTGCTCAGACATCGAGATTCGCTCGTGAGTTTAATTAATAATATATTCGATATTTATATTATCAGTGTCTTGGCATCGTAGTAGTATCTCTGATGGTGTATTTAATTATTATAGGAGCTGACTCTGACCGACCTAGAGATAGAGCTGAGCGTGGGAGACGTCAACGTCGACGTTGAGTGTTAGCGACCTGAGGTGTGTTTTCTTCTATGCTATCTGTTTGCAGTGCTTTGTATGTATATGTGTTAATGGATTGAATTGTAAATATGATGTGGTCTGATGTTGTATGGTAATAACATTCTGATGCTCTGTGATATTTGACTTGTTCAGTATGCTGTTACTTCATCCAATATACATATATGTTATCAGATTCAGATTATTGTATATCGAATTATATGATTATGCATTTCTCTTGATAAACAACGCATTTAGATTCAAAACTCGGATTTTATGTCATCTCATTATGGTTGGGATTCTGTACGAGGAAGTTTAGTAGCTTCATCCTTCGGGTTGATGTCTACTTCGGATCAGTGGTTTCGCCCTACGGGCTGGATTCCACTTCGGATGGTGACGAGGTTGAGAGTGGTTCCGGGCAACCTTACTCTTCGGATGGTGATGTAGATGTGTGCATATCATATTGTTTTGCATATTTTACTAATATAAGTTTAAATGATTGAATTGATTGTTGGGTTGAGCCTAATATTCAAATAATGTGTTGTTTGACTCTTTTAATTTGTTGATTCTGTTAATCATGTTTGATTTGTAGAGACACACTGAGCATTTTCGGTGACTCCCCCTTAGTTTCTATTTTAGATACTCAGGTCTAGGCTACGGTACTTGGTGGACCTCGTTTTCCAGTAATATTTACTATTATCAGTATGATTACTCATATTTATGGATTATATATGTTTTATCAAATTGTATTTGATTTCAGATTCCAGACATCTTATTTGGGATATTACGTTTTATCATTTATATATATATATATATATACTTTTGGATATTTAATATTTTCAGGATGATGCTATAAGTACGTATTGTGGATATTATTATTATAGAACTCGTGAGCATCTTTGAACAAAGAGGGCCAATAAAATACGAATTGTAGGACTTTTGCAGTCGTTCTCATTCCACCAAAATGCCCTCCATAAAGAGCATTATGACAATGTTGTAGAATAGATTTCATGTCTTCCCCAGGGACACAACGTCGAATTATATTGTCATTACAAACCTTGAACAAATAAGGTTCATTCCAATGATATTTCGTGGTATCCCTAAAGAATCTAGCCTTTTTTGTGCCCAGTTACACAAACATGAGTCTTTCCACAAACTAAGTAATTCACTATATTAGCGTACCACGGTGTTGCGTTCACAACAAAAAGCTTTTCATCAAGGAATGCGTCGACAATTTGCAACTTATTGCATCTTTGCTACCAACTTCCAACCTCGAAAGGTGATCGATAAGTTGGTTTTTCTGATACCTTACTGTCTTTAATATCAATATCAAACTCTAGCAGAAATAAGATCCAGCGGATTAGTCTTGGTTTTGCGTCTTTCTTTGCAAAAAGGTATCTCAAAGCAGAATGATCAGTAAAAACTATAATTTTTGCACCCACAAGATAAGAACAAAACTTATCAAAAGCAAAAATTACTGCTAGTAACTCTTTCTTAGTAGTAGTATAATTGATTTGAGCTTCAGTTAGAGTCTTACTAGCATATTAGATCGCATGAAATATCTTATTCTTGCATTGTCCCAAAATTGCACCCATAGCGAAATTACTGACGTCGCACATAAGTTCAAATGGTTGCTCCTAGTTGGGTGAAACAACAATTGGTGTGCTCCAAATTTGTGTTTTAATTTTATTAAATGCATACAGACACACATCATCAAAAACAAATTTTCTACCTTGCTCCAACAATAGGCATAGAGGTTTGGTGATCTTCGAAAATTCCCGAATGAATCTCCTATAGAATCCAGCATGTCCTAGAAAATTACGGGTACCTTTCACATTTGTTGGTGGTGGCTGTTTTTCAATTGCATAAATTTTGGCTCTGTCAACATCAATTCGAGCCTTCGAAATTCTATGGCCCAACACAATCCCTTAAGTGACCATGAAGTAACATTTTTCCTAGTTTAGAACCATATTGATACCTTCACATCGCTACAATAATTTCTCTACATTGTCTACGCAATGGTTGAAATTATTCCCGTACACTGAAAAAAACCATCCATAAAGATTTCAAGGGAATTGTCAATCATATCTGAAAGTATTGCCATCATGCACCTTTGAAATGTGGCTGGTGCATTGAAAAGACCAAAAGGCATACGACGGAAAGCAAATGTCCCAAAACGGCATGTACAAATAGTCTTCTCCTGGTCCTCGGGTGCAATAGCAATTTGATTGTAGCTAGAATATACATCTAGAAAGCAATACTAATCCTTTCACGCAAGTCGATCTAACATTTGATAAATGAAAGGAATAGGAAAATGGCCATTCCTTTTGGCTGCATTGAGACGCCTGTATCCCATACAAATACACCAACCTGTAGGAATGCAAGTTGGAATCAACTCATTAGCATCGTTACGAACTATAGTGATGCAACTTTTCTTAGGGACACAGTGGACTGGACTTACCCATGCACTATCAGAAATTGCATAGATAATATATGCGTCCAACCATTTAAGGATTTCCTTCTTGACTACTTCTTTCATCTTTTTCATTCAATCTTCTTTGCGGTTCAATGGAATGTTTGTTCTCATTGTCTAGTTTAATCTTGTGCATGCATAAAGATAAACTAATGCCCTTGATATTAGCAATTAATTGTCCAGGCAATAGCACATTTGTGTCGCTTAAGAATATTTATCAACTTAGCTTCTTGTATTGCGTCTAGAGTTGCAGAACAATGACTGAGAGTGCTTCTACATCTCCAAAGAATACATATTTGAGATTACCTGGCAAAGGGTTGAGTTCCAGAGTACGAGCTTCTTCAATAGACGGTTTAAAAGTTGGAATTGATCGGTGAGCGAAATCCAAAGATTCAACTCGTCGTTTATGATAAACTGTCATAGTGAGAACTTCCACAATCTGGTCACAATTTGGGAGATCTTCTTCTATTTTTGTCAGTGTAGTATCTTCAACAACGAGTATACAAAGATGATGCAGGTCTTCTTGAATAATATGTTCAAGAATGTCGATATGATGGCATTCTTTAAACTTTCTCCCCATATCAAAATTGAACATCCCAAAATTGACTTGGTCATTTTCAACCCGCATTGTAAGTTCTCCTTTCGATACATCGATGATTGCTTTTACAGTAGCTAAGAATGGGCGACCAAGAATGATAGGTACATCATTGTCAGCCTCGCAATCTAGAAATAATGAAATCAGCTGGGAAAACAAACTTATCAACATGAACAAGCACCTCCTTGATTTGACCATTCGGATGAGTCAAAGATCTATCAGTCAATTGTAATGTGACTGCAGTGGGCTTCATTTTACCTATGCATGACTTTTGAAAAGTAGATAGAGACATTAAATTGATATTAACCCCCAAATCACAAAGAGCTTTACTAAAGCAATGATTACCAATCGAGAAGGGAATGATGAAGCTTCCAGGATCCTTCATCTTTCTTGGTAGAGGTGTAGATATTAATGCACTGCACTCCTCAGTGAGCGCAATGGTTTCCATTGCATTGAGCTTCTTCTTCTTCGACATGATATCCTTCATGAACTTTGCATAATTCGGAATCTTTGTAAGAGGATCAATCAAAGGAATTTGAACTGTAAGTTGATGCAAAGTATCATAAAAGAATTGAAATTGATTGTCCGACTCAATATTCTAAAATCGTTGAGGAAAATGTTGGAAGTGTACGCGTTGGGCCATTGGAGGATTAAACCAACTAAAAAATTGGCAAGCAAGATGCACCAAAATTCCATAGTTTTGCAGCCAAAGAACCTCCTTCTGGGGTTGTCATTAGACCACGATGTTCTCAATTTCACTGAAAACCCACACTCACACGCCGAAAATGCAATGTGTTCCTTCATCCCACTGTCCCAATTGCTTATTCTTGTTGTTGCCTTCGCCCAATTCCTTCCATTTACTCTCGACAAAATGAAGCATAAATTTTATAGAGAAAGAATGAATTAGGGATTGTAAAACCTAAAAATTTGGGGGCCGATATGATTAAAGGGGTGATTTGTAAGACAACATTGTTTTGCCATCATCAATTAATGTTATTTTACTTTAAATAATAACGTGCAAACAACAACAATTTATAAGCATAGTCAGCAAAGTCACGAGCTTGAGTCTACATGTCATCAAGTCGTTCATGTTTTAATGACGAAATGGTATGATTCCACATGAAATCGAAGTTTAGTGATAAATTTAGACCAATTAGAAGTTTAGTGACAAAAACGATTCGGATGCTATACTTTGGTGGTACCTGGTGTAGTTTACCCTTTAAAATATTTGGATTCAAATCGTAATATATCATCGATTCATTCTTAGCAAAGCGTAATATGAACAAATCCCACCTAGGGATAGGGGGAAGGAGAAATTTACAATTATGGGTACTGAACTCACAACCTAAGGGAGAGAAGAGGGTGTCAACTGAGAGCTTTTAACCATATATTCCAGAGATTGTGGACGCAAAATGTATTCGAAAAACTAAACTTGTGAATAATGTGCCCATTTTGATTATTCAATGATGCAAGGTAAAAAATTTAATATTTATTAATTATTTAGGTTATTATTATTATTATTATTATTATTTACGGATTAAGTTGAATCATGTTCAAATCGAGCTTATGTGATATATTAATACATCTTATGTTTAGTCAATTTCGGTATTATCTAACATGCAAGTTACGAATCTTGTCCACTCATATTATGTAAATTATGTAATATATAAAAACGAAACAATACGATGAGTAATTATTCTATTCACATGCAGTGAAAATAAAAAGTTTTGACAAGCACCTTAATTTTAGGGTTTATGGTTAAAATTTATGGTTAAGAGATTAAGGATTTAGATTTAAGGGTTTAGAATTGAGAGCTGTGGTTTGGGGTGTTCATGGGCGGTTAACCGTACCGTAACAACTTGCCAGTATAAAGGGTCGGCCTTGGGCAGGGCAGCAAGGGCGCCCGCACATGGCCCATTGCTCATGAAAATTAAATATTGTATATTTTTTAACTATATTTAAAATTTTAGTTTGTTTTAATATTTGTTATTAGGGCCGGTTTTTTAATATTTGTTAATAGGGGTTACGATTTTTTCAAAATTTATTATTAAAGATCTACTCTTAATATTTATTTTTTCTAATACTTGTTATTAGGGGCCTATTTTTTATATTTATTAGAGGCAGAGTATTTTTCAATATTTATTAGTAGGGGTCTACTCTTAATATTTAATTTTTTCTAATACTTGTTATTAAGGGCCCATTTTTTAATACTTATTATTAGTGGCTGAGTTTTTTCTGATATTTATTATTAGAGATCTACTCTTAATATTCAATTTTTTCTAGTATTTGTTATTAGGGCTCCGGTTTTTTCCAATATTTGTTATTATGAGCATAGTTTTAAGGTAAAATTTTTATATACATGCTGGTAAAACTAATTTTACACAAGCCTGCATATTTACATTATAAAACATAAATTCTAAATTCTAACCCTAACCCTAACCCTAAAAAACTAAACCATAAACCTTACGCCCTATACCCTAAATTCCCAACACTAATCTTAAATTCTAAACCCTACAACATAAACCCCTACACTTTAAACCCTAAACTAAAACCCTAACCCCTAAAACTAAAAGGCACATGTAAATTAAAGTTTACACGGCATGTGTATCAAAGTTTTTTAATAGTTTTAAAATTTCATTTTTCAATACTTGTTATTAGGGGACCAATTTTTTCAATACTTGTTACGATGGACCAACTCTTAAAATTTAATTTCTTTCATTACTTGCTATTAGGGACAAAGATTTAAATAGCGACATGCAACCACAACAACGATCGCTATATGACGGTAGTGGCATCATCTAAAACCGCGATATATGGTGTAACACCCCTCGCCCAGTTACGAGCGATCGATGTTACGATTCGGGTGATGGACAGATTCATACATGTCAACATATCAAACATACAATTATATGAGACTCAATTCATACTTAACAAGCATCAAAGCAAACAATCATACAATCATTTATCCAATCACATGATCATAAACACAAATAGGTGAGCCAATTTAAAACTTTTCTAACATGAATCCTATATACATGTTGCAAACACATATTAACAAGCCTAACTAACATACATGTGATCTAATTTCAAATCAAACTAATCTAATATAAAGCTTATGTACATTTGGTCTACATGATATCAAACTTGTTATTAGCCTAATCCTTTCACATGATCATCTAGCATATGTTTAAGACTTAGCAAACATGTATTCAATCAAACTCATGAACATTTGATTCAAGTATACCAATGCTTCTATTCGAATACATAAGACAATCAAACATTATCTATATACATATCTTAGTTCATATTACAACACAATCATACATATACATATAAAGACTTTCAAACAACCTATACAAGTCATCCAATAGTATTCACCTTATTCTAATATTCTATTACCATTCGAACTATACAAGTCATCCAACAACAATTCTAGATGCAACCTTCCTAATTCAAATAAATATGTCATTTTGGTTCATACTCACCATTCAAATCACTTATACATGAATCATGTTATCACATTCTAATACAAGACATAATTGGTTTACTTTAAACATAGCTCATTTATATCATCAAGCACATTTACATACTACCAACACCAAATTCAACATTGGGATCCGCTCGTGAGTTTAATTAATAGTATATTCGATATTTATATTATCAGTGTCTTGGCATAGTAGTAGTATCTTTGATGGTGTATTTAATTATTATAGGAGCTGACTCTGACCGACCTAGAGACAGAGCTGAGCGTGGGAGGCGTCACCGTCGACGTTGAGTGTTGGCTACCTGAGGTATGTTCTCTACTATGCTATCTGTTTGCAGTGCTTTGTATGAATATGTGTTAATGGATTGAATTGTAAATATGATGTGGTTTGTTGTTGTATGGTAATAACATTCTGATGATCTGTGATATTTGACTTGTGCAGTATGTTGTTACATCATCCTCTCTCTCTCTCTCTCTCTCTCTCTCTCTCTCTCTCTATATATATATATATGTGTGTGTGTGTGTGTGTGTGTGTGTGTGTGTGTGTGTGTGTGTGCTTTCAGATTCGGGTTATTGTATATCGGACTATATGATTATGCATTTCTGTTGATAAACAATGTATTCAGATTCAGAACTCGGATTTTATGTCATCTCATTATGGTTGGGGTTCTGTACGGGGAAGTTTAGAAGCTTCATCCTTCGAGTTGATGTCTACTTCGGATCAGTGGTTTCGCCCTACGGGCTGGATTTCACTTCGGATGGTGACGAGGTTGAGAGTGGTTCTGGGGAACCTTACTCTTCGGATGGTGATGTAGATGGGTGAATATTGGATCGAGTCGAGTAAATATTTTTGAATTAGTTGAGTTGACAAGTCGTATTTTATAACTCAAATTTTATTTAAATAAATTTCGAGTCAAGTTTATGAAATTAGAGTCTGTAACCCAGAACCTGCTTATGGGTTTCACTTGAATTCCAAAGGGTCACAATATATATATATATACTAACATTTTAAAATAGCAATTCATATCATAGCCCCATGATAGGGGATAATCATGCACCACGGGATAAAGTGTCAAGTAGTAGTTTAGAACAATATCAAGGTTTAGTACAAAATTATGCCACGTCGACAATTTAGTAAATTATACCGTATCAAAATATAGGCTCATGTCACCCAATACAGACAGTACGGTGGATAGAAACATTACATCAAAAGAGAAGTAGTAATGTGTCGATCCTCCAAGTGCCGAGTCCCAGGGTAGCCTATCCAAAAGTATCTGAAAGCGGAAAAGTTGGGGGGTAAGCTAGGGAGCTCAGTGTGTTCCAATAAGTGAAAGGAAACATATATATACAATTCAGATATGCATAAGACATTTAAAACATGTCATAAGAGCAACCAAAGTTCCATTTTAACCTATCTACCCTCCAACCGAACACCAAAATGCAATTCCCCATGAACTGCATACTGAAGGACTTATCCTAGGCTCGTGGGCGAAGGAGCCTACCCAGAAAGACTTATCCTAGGCCCATTGGGCGTAGGAGCTTAACCGAAGGTTTTACCAGCTGGATCAGGGATGTACCTACAGACACTTCAATCATATCCCAAGAGTATACCCAAGTAGAGCAATTCAGTTTAATATACACCATCAACAGAGTTCAGACAACAGACATATAACATTTCTATCATTTAGAAACCATATATCTCTAGTTTAGATCAGACGTGAGGTATACTATCCAACATATCACGATAAATAGACTTTCAACATATCATAATCGTGTTTTTTGAACAGAAGGCAATTATGCTTTTCAAGTAATCATGCATTTCAAGTAAAAGTACATTCTATTGCGCATTCATGGAGTCATACCAAAATCCACATATATACATATATATGTAACAGAAATGTAGCACGCATGGAACACACCTCAAAAAGCTGGTCAGAGAATCTATCGAGCACCTACCTCACTACCCTCTGCCACAGTGCTAGATCCTAGATCAATAACGGTTTATGGTTACTACAAGAATAAGTAATAACTTTAATAGCTTACAAAGTTTACAAGTTCATACTAGTGACTATCGAAACGCGCGGAGGAGCGGGTCGGGAAGAACTAGGCTGAGCAGACGAATGGTCGGGGGAGTCTCGAGTACCTTCAGGCAAACAAGGGTTTACATCAGTCCTTTATTTAATATAACTCCTTTTCGGAGCAATAGTTCATTAATCAAGCATGTTCATGATTAGGGTCGGATTCGGAGGCTTTCGGGTTAGAATTTCGCGAAACGAGCTTCAAAAACGGACTGAAGAAGTCGAAAAACATAAAACGGGAGTTTTCGGAAAAAATTTACTTTTTGGTCAACAGTCAAAGTCAACACTGACGTCAACAGTCAAGTCAACGTTGACGTCAGCTTGACGTCATCAGACAAGGTCAACTGAGTTAACTCGCCGAGTCAACTCAGCCGGGTCAGATGCGGGTTAGAGGCGGGTTAGGTCAGGTCGGTTCGGGTCTGGGTCATGGTTCATGGGCCGGCCGGTTTAACCGGTCTAGCCTGTTTAGGCCGGTTCACCTACCCAGAGTGAAACGACCTTTGGACGGACACCGGAACACTCGCCGTAGAGCTTATTAGCACATGTTCAACTGGAAAACAAAGCCCAATAGTTAAATGATGCATTCAAGCCGAAAAACACATCGATTTAAGCCGAAATATGAACAGACTTACCCCAAAATGATTTAAAACAGCGGGAATCCACATAAGTCCGACAAGGGCTCTCCCGATGGCGGACGAACGGCTAAACATTTAGGTTTTTTTCGGCTCGAAGCGGGGAACACGATGGTGGCAGCAGCACACCGGACGGACGGCCGACGGAGACTGAAATGAAGAGAAAACTGGCAAAAAAAGATAAAAGGGTTCGTCGAACCTTCGCGCGACTTCTCCCGGCTAACGACCGCGTAACCGCATGAGTGGCAGTTGAAGTTTTGATCACCAGACGACGGAGAAGCCAACGGTGATGGCGGTGCATGCCACGGAGCAGAGATGAGGGAGATGACGGTGGCCGGACAGGGTTGGTAAGAGTTGGAGAGACAATTCTCAAAAAAGGGGGAAAGGCATTAATTGAGGTAGGTGAAAAGGTTGATCAGAGTAATAAATCTCCTTGGTAATTCAAAAAAAATCTACTCAAAAGGAAAGGGGAGTAGCTTAGATAATAAGAGTTTCACAGCTCAGATGGTTGGGTCATGGACTTGGCTTTTATAGGTCGTGGTTTCGATTTCCACGACCAGCAATCTCCCTTTTTGTTTTCTTTTCTTTTTTTTAACATTTAAGGTGTTACAGAGTCAAAATGAGTTGTTCGAGTTTCTGTTATAATTTAATTATAAATATTTATAATGTTATAGTACTAATTGATTCCAATTTAAACGATTTTTTATAACGATATATATATTTCTTCATATTATTTATATGCGATATACATATAAATGCAAAGTTGAAGGAGTCGACTCGAAATTCAAAATTGATCCACTAATTACTAAAATTTTTGAAGTAAAACTGGTCGAATCATTTTTTATTTTGTAGTAAAATATCAAAAGGCACGTCTCATCAATGTTCAAACAAGTCATTTACGAAAATAAAGATAATTTTACATTTTTACGGCCATCTGTATCCAAACTATTGGTTGACTAGTCAGAATCTAGTAGGGATGAGTATCCAATCGAGTCAAGTTGAGTTAAAAAAAAATTCAAGTTAGTTGAGTAGAAAAGTCCTATTTTATAACTCAAACTTTATTTAAAAAAAATTCTAGTCAAATTTATGAAATTCAAGTTGAATTGTTCGAGTTTCTGTTATAATTTAATTGAAAATATTTATGAAATTACGATTCAAACCAAGTCGAGTCAAGTTTTGCTCACCTCTACGATCATGTATTACAATGCCAGAGATCCATTACAGGGAAACCCTCCCAAACTAATTTACTCCATTCACAACATCCGAATTCGAATCCACGACTTTACAATTTCTTTAACACAGCTAAATAGATATTTTATTTAGAACGAAGGCAAGATATTGCCATGATACATAGGCTTTTACAACCACGCCACAGGATACAAAACAACATAAACCGCACCAACATGACCAAAGCAACAAGCATTGGGGTGCTTATTTTGCAACATAAAGAAATAAAAAGCCAACAAGTACACTAGGACATTATGCATACGTACCGAGGAGGATAAATCATAAGAGCAACACATGACTCAGGGTCACAACATTCACTACAGGCATCGACGGTCCCTGAGGGTACACAATTTTCAGTTGGTTTGACAACTGAGAAAACGTTGGTCAAAGGGTTCCGGATATTGGCATTACGAATGATAGAGAATGGCATAGCTCCGTTACGAGCCGCTGTCACAGTTGGAGTCATAGCAGTCGACAACACCACTGCCATTGCTACCATAAGCAATGCAAACTTCCTGCATTCCATTTCTTATAGTAACTAAGTGAGTAGATTTGTTCTTATAGAATAGGCTATTGATGAATGTGTTGTCAGCCAATACTCCTTTATATAGTCGAGGTGATGGGCCTAAATCTGTGAACTCATATGAAATATTTGTCTTTTGAACAGTATTCATTGCATGCCAACTTGTACGAATGTAATAAATTGGACAAATATGAAACATGTGCCTTTTAAACGGTGATCATTTCATGCCAACACTAAGAGATAAGAAATTACAACCACTCATTTAGTTAATACTTATCAACAACACAATCACTCATTTAACTAAAACGTATTTGGAATATGTTATAATTATCGGGACGATAATGATGAGTAAAAAACGATCGCAAAATAGAAAAAGAAACATAACGCCAAGAATTTATGTGAAAAACCTTAAAAGAAAAATTACGGGCAGAGAAGGATAAATTTTCGCTATGTAGAAAAAGAGATTACAGTTGAATGAATAAACCTTTAATCTCTAGTATTTATTTATAGGCATAAGGGACTTGTTTCTAAAGAAAACTTGCAAACTACCTATACAATGCTGATATAAATATCCAAAACGGTTTAAAAATTAAAAAAAAATTGTACAATTTATTAAAATAATGTTCTTAATTTATAATTTAAAAGGGATCCAATAGGCCTTTAATTTAGAAATAAAAAGTGGAGAATTTGAGTACAACAACATCTGCTTTCCCCATAAATAAAAGAAAAGTGTATAAAAAGACTTGAACTTATGTTAAAAAAATTGGACAAATATGAAACATGTGCCTTTTAAACAATGATAATTGTAATAAATTGGACAAAGAGAGCAGAAATTACAACCACTCATTTATTTATGACGTGTTTACATACTTCCACTCATTAAATTACGAAGTATTTGGAATACTCAGAATAGTTTCAGTATATTATTCTTAGGAGATTTAAATTCGAATAATTTATCTATAAAATATATGTGCGTTACTAAAGAATTAAGAAAAAATTTAAAAATATTAGCATAAATTTATACAAGATGCTCAAAAAAAATTATGGCGTGTCTACACTACAACCACACCAATGGCAAACAGTGTCTAATTAATATCAATAGATACAAAATATAAATATTTAATAAATAATTTAAATAAGTACTAGATATAATTATATCTTTATATGTCATTTTACTTGTTTAAATAATTAAATAGATATCAGTTAGTTTTACCAGACACATATATACAATTAACTAATGCAATCTACTAGTCAAATCAGTTAATGTTATCAGCTAATATATTCCACTATGCGCAATACCGCGAGATTTCAAGACAAGGCTCCACCCGTTTCCTACAAGCTACCTATTCAATGCCGATATAAACATCTGAATCGGTTGAAAGATTTAAACATTTTTGTACAATTTATTAAAATAATATTCTTAATTTATAATTGAAAAGGGTCCAATGGGCCTTAATTTGAAAGTAAAAATGTGGATAATTTGGATACAACAACATTTACTTTCCCATAAATGAAAAATGTGTATAACAATAACAATCCAAAATCAAACTTTCATCATTCTCTTGCAAGTATTTAACTTGATCCATTTTGTGACCAGTTTTTTTGGTCATACGTTGTCGCTTACATTACTCATGAAAAGAATGTTAATGTACGTTTCAATTTTGATAATTGTTACTTTTTTCGTTTAATACTTAACGGTCGACATTTGTAATAAAATTTTAATTTAATACTGTGTTTGTAACTTTTAAAAATGACATTTTTGTTACCAAAAACATAATCAAGTGAGTTAAAGTTAGTCCAACCAGGTGACACTATTAAATAATTCAAAAGGATTTATTGAGTTGCAACATTATATAAAAAGTAATACAATTTTAATTATTTACCGTCAATTGATCTATCTTTTTAAATTTCTTGAAGCCTAAAGAACAAATTTTAACAAATTAAATTAAATGATGAAATTTGAAAGGGTGAAGTACATTAAATAGTCGCCAGACTATTAACGCTCTTTTTTTCTGGTCACCGACGCTCAAAACTTACAAAATGATAACCAACGGCGAATCTTGGTGTTATAATTTATCATCCCAAAATTTTCAAATCTTAAGGTCCAATCAAAATTTTTAAGAATTTTGAAGATTTTATGAGAGTTTTATAAAAGAAAATTGAGGATCTAATTAAAATTTTCAAAAAAATTAAAAAATTTAATGAAAATTTCAATAACTTGAGAGTGCTTAATTAAAAATATTCAAAAAAATTAAAATTAACATAAAAATTTAACACATTTTGGGGGACTAAATAAAATTTCTAAAAAAATGAGGGGATTAATTTAAATTTCACCAAACTAAGGTCCCAAAGCTGCCTCTGGCACAGCTCATGATCCGCTTCTGATGATAACTCAACTTACTTTATTTTTTTAGTGATTTTCTGTTAAGTCAGGAATGGAAGATAAAAAACAATATATGTAGTTCTCAAAGTTTACACATTGTATTAATTTGGTCTTAATTTTAAGTTTTTTTCACACTCAACATATATAGTACAAATTACGAAAGCAATATCATCCTCCTAGATTAATTTATGCAGGGACGGGGGCAAAACTTTATATAAGGGCAAAAAACCCATAAAATTCTAAGATGGACAAACTTACAAAATTCATAGAAAATATTTGCAAATTTTTAAAATATTTTCTAAATCATATGCAAATTTCAAATTTTAGGAGTCGATCGTACCCTTCAACCCCTCGGGCATATTAAGATGGAATTAAATCCCAAAACCAACAACAGTACAAAGATCCTAAAGAATCCATAAATATAAACTAAAAGCAAAATAAATACATTTCGTAAGTTTGGGGTCGCAAATTTAACCACCATCTTAGTACATACATTAGCACTAGCTGTGGGGTTTTTAACCAAACGAAATGCTTTTTGCATATCGAATATTTAGACTTAAGATGAAATTGACTGGATGGGTAAATGTTGAAGGTTGAAAATTTTAAAACCAGGATCAAATCGTCATAATGAGGACTAAATACATTACTGGGTAAACTACTGAAATGGTCACTTAAGTATACACTTTTGGTCATCGATTTCAAAAAATGAACGTTATGGTTACTTACACTTTCGTTGTGTAAATTTATGGTCACTTGAATGTTTCTTGTCGATAAACGTTAGCGAAAATCTGATCGGTCATGGGTAAAAAATAGGATAAACACTGAAATGGTCACTTATGTTTAGTAACTGTATACTTTTGGTCACTGGTTTCAAAGAATGAACGTTGTGGTCACTTAGGTTTTCGTTGTGTAAACTTATGGTCACTCGAACGTTTCTTGCTGTTAAACGTTAACCCTGTCTTCATGAGCCATGTGTAACCACTGTATCAGTCCAGAATTGTCAAGGAAACAATTTTAAAGCCTCAAACCCCGTCATCATGAGCCATGTCTACTGCTACATTGCTTCGATCACCTTCTCCGAGAAACGCCGTTCTCATAGGCAAATGAAAAAAATTTGTATCCAAAAGAAAAAAAAGTGTTAATAGTTGGGTGACTGTCTACAATGTACCTATTTTATAATTAGACACAAAGGCTCATAGAATAACAAAGGCAAAGAAGGTTGGTGAAGGGTACAATGGTAATCTAGTAGATTAAAAGGCAAATGCATCTTTGGGTAATGAATTGATGATGTATTCAACTCCCACTTCGAAAATTTGTAGAATTATATTAAAATTTAAAGAGTAAATTATACAAATCATCACTGAACTTTTTTCTCTAATTTATTTTGGTCACTTAACTTTCAAAACATTTAATTACTTATTGAACTTTAAACATTGAACGTTTTTTGTCACTCTACCGTTAAATAGTTAACGATGTTATGGCATGGCACACAGAACCAAAATGAAGTCGTCATGAATAAGCCTAATTTTCATCGAAACGACGTCGTTTTGTATCCTCTCAACATTTATTTATCTTCTCACATCGTAAAATATAAATATCATATACATATATATATATATATATATATATATATCTCATATATTGGGCAGCAACCATTTCATTTAAAACATACCAATTTGGGCAACAAGCTACATATCATACCAAATTGGACAGCAAGCAACATATACAATTCAAGCCAAATTTGGGCAGCAAGCACATGTACATTTCAAGCTAAATTAGACAGCAAACAACATATAATCACATTGTCATCTTGGTAGCAACATTTCATAGTTTCACATCACAACATGGTTCATTTTAAATTTCAACTAAGTACACATATTCAATCCATATCATAAGGGCTAATACCCAACTTGTTCATTTAAACATATATCATTGTTCTAATCATGTTTTGCCTTGGATGATTAATGAACTAGGTAATCAAGTCTTTCGTGTAACATGTAACTTTAGATACCCAAGGTATCAAAATATCTCGATATCACATATTATATAACAGAGGATGCATAAGCATCAATGGTGACTTACCACCATTCATTTATCAAGGTGACTAACCACCTTATCAGGTTTATAGGTGACTAACCACCATCCTGTAACAAAGATCAAAGGAGCTCAATGACTCTAAGGCATGCCCTTCTTTTTTTTTTTGATCAGCAAAGCGAAGTATATTATTAGAGAAATTATACAACGCTAGTCAGACATGCGCCTCGTTAAAAACCTCCCTAAACCTACTGGAGGAAAAGAGTACGACATGTCGACTGAATAACAAAACGAAACGACCCCCCTTACAACATCAAAGCGAAGCCTGAAACAAAGAGACTCGGGATACCCCCTCCTTCGCTAGAGCATCAGCTAGCCCACTTGCCTCCCGAAAGATGTGTGAGAAACACACCGATCCTAGCTGCATACAAGCTCGGTCTATCACACAAAATGACTCCCATAAGCGCCACGGCCGACGGTCCACCTGCAGCACCCAACCGATTGCGACCTTGGAATCCGACTCTATAATTAAAGGTTGATCCACCCACTTGGAAGCTAAATAGAACTCCAAGGCAAAAGCTATCGCCCTAATCTCTGCCACATTTGAATCAAGAGAACCAAGGGGCCCTGAAAACAAAGCAAGGACACGACTTTGTGCATCGCGCAACACCCCTCCGAAGCCCGCTGGTCCTGGCTTTCCACGTGCAGATCCGTCTACTGAGAACTTCAAAGTAGAGCCGATCGGTGGTTCCCAACACACACCCACACGGTCTAAATTCTTAGCTACCTCTTCCCGATACATGCTCGGACAATCCCACCAAAGATTCTCACTAACCATTAAGCCCTCTTTAAGGGTCTTCACCCAATAGAAAGATCGCAGCTTCACCAAAAAACAAATTTCAGAAACCGGAATGGACTTCCCATTAAAAACAAGGTCATTACGCGCAAGCCACATCGACCATAACAAAGCTGCGATACTTGACACCCACAGCTTCCTTAGTATCCCCGTGAAGGAACAATGCATATCCGGGATAAGGAAGTCTGCTAAGGATTTCGGCAAAAGCAAAGAAATCACCCACCATCCTCGAAACCAATTCCATAATTCTTGGGCCATCGGACAATAATAAAAAAGATGCTCCACATCCTCCTCCCAACCGCGGCATCTCCTACACAACACATGATTGTCACCCAAATCAATTCCACGCCTCCGTAGGAATGCGAACGTCGGCAAACGGCACAACCAAGTAAACCATAGGAACGCCTGAACCTTCGGAGGAACCAATACCTTCCACGCAAAACAGTCCCCAAAGTCGCTCTCGCCCTCTTTGTCCAACATAAGCAGCCGTGACAATCCCTTGACGGAAAAAGTCCCATGGGTATCCGGCTTCCACACGAGCATGTCCAATTCACCTTGTCGCAACCGAAACGGGCATACCAAAGCGCATAAATCATGCAGTTGCCGAGCTTCAAACGACCGCAGACTACGGCGAAACACCCTATCCCAACGCACCTGCTGAAAAGTCCCCTCGACGGCTACGTCCCGCACCAATGCCAAACGATCAACCGCAATAGAGAACAGTCGCAGAAACACGTCTTTCAAAGGCTGCTCTATACACCAGGCATCAAACCAAAACATCACACGCTCCCCCGAACCAACACGCCAAAAGAACCGAGTCTCTCCCATATGCTGTTGCACTCCCTCCGAGCTAACCGTGTGCACTATTTGTTTCCATATTACGGACACATTTCCCCTAACCGATGTATTAAACCGCCACCACTGCGCCGCTTCACCATATTTAGAAACAATAATAGCCCGCCACAACGAGTTCTCATCCCGGGCATATCGCCATGCCCACTTTGCCAACAATGCCTTGTTTCAAATTTCAAGATCGGCCACCCCCAACCCTCCCAAATGCCGAGGACGACACACCAAGTTCCAATGCACCCTACTCATTTTGCGTTGTAAATTAACACCACCCCATAAAAAAGCACGCCTCAACTTATCTATCGCAGCGATCACCCCTTTCGGCACTCGAAACAGACCCATATAATACACAGGAAGAGAAGACAAGACAGAATTTACCAAAGTCACCCGTGCCGCAAATGATAACGATGTCTTCTTCCAGCCTGCGAGCTTACGACGGACAGATGCAATAACAGGTTCCCAAACAGCACTATTGCACGGATTGACACCCAGCGGTAAGCCCAAGTAAACAAAAGGTAGCTCCCCCTGACGGCAAGACAAAACCTCGGCCATTGATGCATACAACGCAGCATCTACACCAACCGCATAGAGTGACGACTTTGCAAAGTTGATACGCAAACCGGAACATACCTGGAAGCAACACAAGAGCCTTCGAATATTCAAAGCTGCCGCTACCGATGCTCTGAAGAAAAGAACTGTGTCATCTGCAAACTGGAGATGTGTTATTGTCACCCACGGTGCCACTTCCACGCCTTGAATCAGCCCTCGTATCTCCGCTTGTACTAATATACGATGCAACGCTTCAGCCACTATGACAAACAACAACGGCGATAAGGGACAGCCTTGTCGCAGCCCTCGTCTCATATCAAATTCCTTCATTGCGCTCCCATTCAATAAGACCGATAAGCGAACTGTCCCAATGCATTCCATCACCCATCCCCTCCATGTTCCATTAAGACCCATAGATCCCATAATCTGATCCAAACATTCCCAACGAACACAATCATAGGCCTTCGCAAAGTCTAGCTTCAACACACAACCCCCCTCTCGACTGTTACGCATAGAATGGAGCGTCTCATTAGCCAACAGGATCCCATCCACTATCTGACGGCCACGGACAAAAGCTGATTGATGATCGCTGATTAAACCACCCAGCACTACCTGTAAACGCCGAGCTAGGATTTTCGCCAAAATTTTATAAATAGAATTTAACAAACTGATCGGGCGATACTCATTTAAAGAAACCGGCGAATCCACTTTCGGCAAAAGAACAATAAAGGTATTATTTACGCCTGGAGGTAGCTTTCCAGTAGAGAAAAAATCCGTCAAGAACCTGTCCACATCTCCACTAATTATCGCCCAGCACCTCTTATAAAATTCCATACTATAGCCATTCGGACCCGGAGACTTCGAACCCTCACACCCACGCACAACATCCTATGCCTCATTCATCGAGAAAGGCATGGTCAGAGCCAAGTTATCACTATCGGTTACCCTATTGAACGCACCCTCAAACTACCAAGTGCATAGTCTCTCTTCTGCGGCAAAATGTCTAGAGAAAAAACTTACCATGTACCGCCGTAACCTGTTCGGATCAGTCACCCAAGATCCATTTATATTCAAACCAACAATGGAGTTCCGAAACGCTCGCAGCTTCGCTGCCCCGTGAAAATACGCTGTATTCCTATCCCCCAATTTAAGCCAAGTCGCACGTGACTTCTGTCGCCATAGCGATTCTTTTTTACGGATCGCTCGCCATAGAGCTTGTAACCAAACCCGCCGTTGATCATAAACATCGCCCCCCTCCCCCACGACTTGTTCCACCTCTCCCTTGTCTAGGCGATCAATACGGCATTGGATGCTGGAAATTTCCTTTTCAATGTCCCCAAAGTCGGACTTGTTCCACCTCCTTAGGAATAGCTTCAAATGGCGGAGCTTTACTGATATGTTCGAGTTTCCAATCCCCATTCCCGTCAACCTACACCACTCCTCCGCCATACGATTAACATTCCGCTTCTCCTCTAACCATACATTAATGAAACGGAATGGTCGAGGACCCCAATCAATATCATCACACAATAACAAAATAGGGGCATGATCCGAAATACCACGCGGTAACGATACTTGATCCATGGGAGAAAAGCAGTCTAACCACTTCGAATTTACTAAAAAACGATCAATACGGCTCTTCCGGCAATCCCTCCCAAACCACGTAAATTGCTTTCCCCTCAAAGGCAAGTCAATTAAGCAAGCATCATTCACAAACGACATAAAAGAAACCATACCTCGTGGCTGCATACTACATCCAGCTCTTTCTGATGATTGCAACACCGCATTAAAATCACCCGCAACACAATAAGGTCCCGAATAATTATCAATCGCATTTACCAACTGTTGCCATAACCCTTCCTGCTCGATCGCGTCACATGGTGCATACACCGCCAAAATATAACACACCATGTCCTCATGTTTCCAACGTCCCTGGAGCATAACAAAATGCCTTGCAATTTCAACTGATTCCAGCACGAATCTATCACTTTCCCATATTGCTAAAATACCACCCGATGCTCCCACTGAAGGCGAAAAAGAAAATTCATATCCATCGCTGTACCACAGCCCAGCTACCAACGACGGACTCAGCTCCTCTAATTTCGACTCTTGCAACAAAACCATATCAAAACGATGTTTCTGAATCACTTCTCCAACCCGTCTCCTCTTCAACACGGACCCCAACCCCCTAACATTCCAGCTCAATAAACGCATAATTTCTATTGACGAATGCCGTCCTGCAGCACTCGCGACAAGTCTCGCAAAATTTCTTCCTCACGACCTATCGACGTCACACCCACCAAATTCCCTAAAGCCGCAGTTGCTGTTGCTTCGCGGTGAATTATTCTTTGTCTACGGATAAAATCTGAATCTGTTAATGAGGCATCCGCAATTACTGATTGGGATGCGCGGCCTCCATTCTTCCGCGGCCTTCCCCTCCCCTGCTTCGTTTTATTCGTCACCCCTGATAAAGCGTTCACTGACTTTTTTTTCTTCAGCACACCATTAATCCAAACTGGAGTAACATCAACAGCAGCTTCCGATTGCCATGAGCCTTGTACGTCACCAATTCTTTCAACCGGTATTGCGATCACTCCTTTTTGGTCGACTATAGTTTCCGATATCGGGACTGGAATCAAACCTGCCGTATCCTTCTCCCCAATTTCCGTCTCCCCCCGTTGGCCTTGAATTTCGATAAGATTATCCTGAATAGACAGAAGAGTTTGATTGGCCACTGTATCTTGGGAGTTTGGATTGGCTTCAGTAACTCCAATCCTAAGGACTTCAGTTTCGTTAGGACTCCTCGTTGCACTGCAGTCCCCTACTACCGGTCCACTACTTCTCATCTCAGCATCCCCACCGCCTTGTGGCGGTCCATTGTGCCCCGACGGTACTATATCGCTTCCAGCCATGATCTTCGAAGTGATATCGACAGCCTCCTGATCCCCTAGACAGACATCATTCCATAATTGGTTAGTAGTCCAATCCGCTACCCCTGCTCCTGTTTCATCAAAATGTTGCCGAGCAGAATCGTCCCCCATGCACGAATCCGGTACGTATTCCGACGAGCTACCCTCAGTCGAGTCATCACTGTCATCCTCACTAGTTACGGTGCATTCACAATCGATGAGAGGCCCAAATATGGTCACCTTTTGAACAAAAATCCGGTATGGCTTGCCCTCGATCTCCAACATCAATTGGGTATCAATGACCTCCATCGATTCCGTTTCAATCAATATCCAGCCACGTTCGAAAGATGTCGGCGCTGATGTGTTTTCTGCTACTCGAACCAGTGATCCCCATTGTGTCTCAATACTCTCGAACGTCTCATACGACCAAGCATGCACCGGAATGCCTCGGACAGAAAGCCAAACCCGTCGTGATTGTATCAACATCCCCGGAAACCATCGTACTAATTTTGAGAAGCAATCGCTGAAGCTTGTTTTTTCCAACACCCCTTCCATTGTTTTTGCGTCCTTGAACATCAACAATATCGCCGTTCCAGCGATTCGCATAATAGATAAACCATGGTGATCGGGGATTTGCATCCTCGCTGCTAGTTCCTTTATACTCCATTGTCTATCACACCAACCCACCATACAGTGTTGAAGAACGCCCACTTTCTCTTCGTCAACATACCCCTTGATTGTCGTTGCCGTGATAGAATCTCTCTTTGAATTCACGCTATTGGATTTACCCTTTTCTTCCCCATTCTTTTTACTAGCATGTTCATCTAGCCCCCTCTTTCGTTGAAACGATCCGCGATCGGCGAATCTTGCCAAACTCACTCTTAGTCGAGATCCATAAATCCACTTGTTGTTGAGGCATTCAATCGCTCGATCCGCATCATCTTTGCTGGCCATCCTAACAAATCCAAATCGTCCTCCATCTTTTGCCCGTTTCCGAGGGATGAATGCGTCGATAACCTCGCCGTGTCTATCAAAAACTTGCCATAACCCTTTCCAATGCAGCGTCTCCGATATCCTCCCCTGTAAACAGTCCAGTGCTGCCGGCGTTCGTTCTCATTGGCCTCCTTGCGCTGCACCTTGTTGCCGGCGGCGTTCATTGATTTAATTGGCGTTTGAGACTTAATTTTGTAAGGGGCTGTTTTGGAAATTCTTAAGATTTCTAATTTTGTAAGGCATGCCCTTCTACCTATAGACACTAATCATCCAAGGACTTAACTTATATCTTTTAATTTTAACAAGTTCAATTACTTGTTTAACAAACATATCTCAAGATCATATAGCAATTCATATCAACTTTGTAATTAAAATCATTCAAGAACATATTCACAAATTTTCCAGCAAGCACACTTAATCATTTCAATCAATTAATTCACCAAAAACATTGGCTAAACATCACTTACAAGTTCCTATCAAATAGCATCAATGGCCATTCAAACTTATCAAGTCACATAGATCAATAACATAGGCAATAAGTACTAACATGACAATTCTATCATTTGTTTCCTTTAATCCTACTTCCTTATATTTTAAGTTACCAAACCATTATTAGATTCATTACATGCTTCATTTTAAATTATCAAAGAATCAAAAACACATTGGTTAGGATACTAATCCTAACCCTAAATTAGCTACACTGACAAATACTTCCAAGCTCAATTTGCTTCTTTGATGGTGATGCGCTTTCCCCTTTTCCTAGCTTGTTCACTCCTTGATTCCTCTTGGATTTCTTCACAAATGTGATCTTAGATCATAACACAACATAAATGACACTCATTAGAATTAAATTCAAGCTTATAAACTCATTTACTTGAACAAAATCACCTAAATATATGAATCTGCCCCCCTAAACTGGCAGTTTAAGTAACACCTACTAAACTGGCCATAATATTTTACTCATAACTCCAAATTAGAAGTTCTTTACCATTCTAAAAATCTTATTCACACACCTTTACAACCATGTATAGCACATAGTTTTATGATTTCTCTATCAATACAGTTTATTGTTTGAAAACAGGGCATTTCCATAAGCCTATTATGCCACTGTTTTCAACTTAACAACTTAAGTGTTCATTTAACCTACATTTCACTACTTGTTTAATTCCAAGTTTTTAACCACATATTCATACATGTTTTAAAATCATTTTGGCATTCCATCAACTTTAAAAATAGAGCATATAAGGACTCTAAATAGCACATTTTCCAGACTTGCCCAGATTTGCTTCTAAATGTTCTAGCTCACTTTAACCATACATTTAAGCCATTTTTCTTTACAAATATATATATATATATATATATATATATATTCAATCATTTAGAATGTCCCTTGTTTCAAGATAAATTTTCCAGAATTTTATTTGATCATTATAACCCCTTAAAATTTATTTTTACACAACATATATCACTTAAGTCCAGTTTCATTCATTTATGGGCAGTCAGATTGCAAGTTCATTTTCAGCCACTTAAGTTATCATTTTTGGACACAAGAAACCATTTTTATGGTACTTTCAATGATAGAAAACTTTTTCCTACAACTTTTTCCCTAATTCTAACCCTAACCCATTCAAATTTTCATTACAAAACAGGGCAATACATGAACCCTAATCTGGGCAGATTCAACCTAAGTTCATGTTCATATTAAATTTCCAGAAATTCATCTCTATCTTCTTAAACCCAGCTATCAAACAACTTATTAACTCAATTCTAAACACATTTCCAGCAATAATGAACCCAGAAAACATTAAAACAACATTAAAATCTCAAAGCATAATCGGGTATAATAAGAACACTTACATAAATCCTATGAACATGCATGAACCCTATGATAATCTTAGCTTAATTTCCAGCACATGCATGAGTTTCCTTTCAATATTTTCTCCAGGTTTCTCTCTTCTCTCACAGCTCTCTCTTTGGTTCGTTTGTGTTGAGGAAAGATGAAGATGAAAGCAAAATGATGGATGACCACATGTGTTATCCTTACGCACATGATCTGGTCGGGTCATCCCTTGGTAATGGACACATGGAATGGCTGTTAGCCAAGTATTCCCACCTAAAGTCCACTAACTATAGATTATTATTGATATATTTATCATATTAATTATCTTTATTATATATTATCTACAATATCATATATATATATATATATATATATATATATGTTTAGTTCTCTTAATACTACCGTTGGTTACTTAAATATGTATTTACATTTTACATTTCTATTTCTTTCTAACATATATATACACCTTATGTTATTTTAACTAACATATCACTTGTAATTTACGTTCTATCACTTTAATTTTAATAATCACATAATGAAATTAGGTTTGGAAAAATTGTTTGCACTTTCCTTGTCATATTCTATAATTCAAGCTAGGGTACGTTTTAGGATGTTACATATGGAACCATTATGTCCACAATAGCATATGTTACTAAAAACATTTCATAACCGCGATACTCGCAATAAACAAAATAACATCTATTATATCCACAATCATGATAAACACAGCCGAAAATACGATTGTAACTATAACTACAATTTAAATCCTCAATTTAAGGCCCATTTTTTAAGTTCACCCCAGGCCTCCAAAACCTCAGGACCGACCCTGCCAGTATGGTTACCATAATGAAAATTTTGACATTTTTTGTGCACTTTTACTGTCTCATTTAAATCGATAAAACGCTTGAACGGTTAATCGATTTATTCTTTAAGGTTATTTGGTTAACCATGAACCCTTATACATCTAATATTATAAATAATATACATATTTATTAATGCTAATTTTAATAACTTAAAAATATCAACCAAATAAATTCAAAGAAAGTCTTCAATATTTATATTAAAGTTGTTTTCAAAATTTAAAGCAATTTAAAAGTTTAAGAAAATTAAATACAAAGGTAAGTTTAATAAAACACATAAAGTTTAAACGGCTAAACCCTAAAATATTTGTTCACTCTCTTTTTTCTTTTGGATAAATGAATAATCGGTATGGTTTAAGTAAAACGTTGTCTATATTAAATTATTAGTTGCACACATATTAGTAATAATTTTTTATTTTTTATTTTCTTATTGTTTTTTTTGGTTAATCGTTTAATCAAAAATCGTAACGGTAATCGTACCGTTTAACGGCTAATTTTATCGGTATGATTATCGTACCCTTTCAACCAATTTCTATAGGTATGATTACGTACCATTTAGTCTGGTTTTTCGGTGCGGTATATCGATTCAGGTTTTATGAACACCCCTAGTTGTGGTTAGAATTTAGGGTTTAGGATTATAATTTAGGGTTTTTAGGTTAAGACCTAAACCTCTAACAATATTATCCTAAACTCTAAACCCTAAATTATAACCATAACCTATAAATACTAAACCCCTAAACATAGACCATAACCTCTAAACCCTAAATTCTAATCATAAGCCCTAAAACTAAGGCACTTATAGAAACTTTTTGTTTCCACCACTTGTGTATCGAATACGAATCCTAATCTAATATATATTATAAAATTAAGAAAAATAAGTCAAGTACCAACAACCAGTTGGTCTATGGGATAAAGCACTAGATCCCTTAAGCAAGATCAGAGATTCGAGTCCTAACTTTGTGAATTGAGCAATTAAGAGGATCGCCCCATAATAAACCTTTACCTACCCAATTCTAATAAGTCAATTAATGAATTGAATCCAATAATTATAAAAAACAAATCAAGTCAAACTTAAACCTTAAAAGTTAAAGTTCAAGCCCAATCAACATTTTAAACCGTAATTCATAAAAGGCATAAAGCCAAAAAAATGCTCGTAACGTTTGACTGAATTGTCATTTTGGCCTTTATTCTGTTTTAACCAATTTAACCTCCAACATTTTATTATGGGTTAAAATGACCCGTCTGCGGATGAAAACTGTTACTCAACTGACAATAAACAACTTGAAATGATTTGACAGAATGACGCGTCAAAAAATATTTTCTATTTTATACAATTTTATAAATATATTTTTTCACTGATGTATCATTATGTAAAGTTAGCATATTTGTCTAATTGACATTGTTATCACGGTGTGCACTTTCATGTAGGTTTGTCACGTCATTTTAAGTTGTTTATCGGCGGTTGACTAACAGTTTCATCCACAGAAGGGTCATTTCGATCCAAAATGAAATTTAAAATTAAATTAGTTCAAAAAAATAAAGACCAATATAACTACTTAATCAAACGTTAGGAACATTTTTTGGCATTATGCCTTCATAATATTATCAACCCTACAGCGTATATATTGTTATTTGAAGTAAAACAGACTGAAACATTTTTATTTTGTAGTAAAATATCAAAAGGCACGTCTCATCGAAGTAAAAAAAAATCATTTATGAAAATAAATATAAATTTACATTTTTACAGTCATCTGTAACACCCCAATTTTTGCCCTAATTTAAACCCTAAATTGGTTTAAATCCCTAATTTAGAACCCTAATAATCTGGGAAATTTTAATTTGAAATCCTAATCGATTTAGTGGCTAAATTGAGAATTTTTGAAACTTCGGTGACCTTTTTGTAAAGCGGGTAAAACTTTGGATCCTTACTGTGTAATTAACCCAATAGTTAGGGTATAAATTCATACTTTTCAGCCCTAGGGCTTTCTTTTTCCCATTTTTCTTCGACCGCATCATCTTCCCCTTTTCCCTCGTTTTTTTCTTCTTTTCGAATAACCACCTCCCTTCGTGGTTTCTGTTCACGCTCCGGTGAAGGGGTTGCCGCCGTCCTAACATCAATCTAAGACCCTCAGCTTGTTCCCTGTTACCGTCCAAACAAAACCCACACTTCGGATTGTTCTCGTCGGCCGTCACTTGCTCGGAATCCGTAAGAAACCGTTCGAATCCTTCATCGACGTCAATCTCGTTGTTCATCTCTCAACGTTTTGGTGTTTTAGGGTAAGGGATTAACCAGAGTTGGGGGTTATTTTAAGTGGGTGTGTGTGTTGTTGTGGGAATCAGCCTAAAATTAAGGTTTTTAGGTCACTGGCGACGACACCGATTGAGTTTGTGCCCTAATTTTGTGTTCGAATGAAAGGGGGAAGGGTGAAGGGGGCCAAACCAGTCCAAATTGTAAACTAAGTCAGACTGAATCGCAACAGAACCGAACCGGACCCATCTCCAGAACCGAATCGACTGACGTGTGTGATGACATCATCTATTGACCGTTGACCGTTGACTTTTTTTAGAAAAGGCATATTTCTTGTTTTTGACGTCCTGATTCCGATTCCGCTGCCCGTTTTCCCAAATTCGAACCCGAAAGATTGTTTTGACCACTTTATTCGATTATACTTAGTATTTAAAGATTTGAATATCGAGAAATTAATTGTATTTATTCCTATTTTCAAACGACATTGACTCGGATACTGAGATCCTTCCTCCACCTTCACCTGAACGACCTCCTGTTGATCAGACATCGAGATCCGCTCATGAGTTTAATTAATAGTATATTCGATATTTATATTATCATTGTCTTCGCATAGTAGTAGTATCTTTGATGGTGTATTTAATTATTATAGGAGCTGACTCTGACCGACCTAGAGACAGAGCTGAGCGTGGGAGACGTCACCGTCGACGTTGAGTGTTTGCTACCTAAGGTATGTTCTCTACTGTGCTTTCTGTTTTCAGTGCTTTGTATGAATATGTGTTAATGGATTGAATTGTAAATATGATGTGGTTTGATGTTGTATGGTAATAACATTTTGATGATCTGTGATATTTGACTTATTCAGTATGCTGTTACATCATCATATATATATATATATATATATATATATATATATATATATATATATATGTTTTCAGATTCGGGTTATTGTATATCGGACTATATGATTATGCATTTATGTTGATAAACAATGCATTCAGATTCAGAACTCGGATTTTATGTCATCTCATTATGGTTGGGATTCTGTACGGGGAAGTTTAGTAGCTTCATCCTTCGGGTTGATGTCTACTTTGGATCAGTGGTTTCGCCCTACGGGTTTGATTCCACTTCGGATGGTGACGAGGTTGAGAGTGGTTCTAGGGAACCTTATTCTTCGAATGGTGATGTAGATGGGTAAATATTGGATCGAGTCGAGTAAATATTTTTGAATTAGTTGAGTTGACAAGTCGTATTTTATAACTCAAATTTTATTTAAAAAAATTTCGAGTCAAGTTTATGAAATTAGAGTCTGTAACCCTAGAACCTGCTTATACGTTTCACTTGAATTCCAAAGGGTCACAATATATATATATATACTAACATTTTAAAATAGCAATTAATATCATAGCCCCATGATAGGTGATAATCATGCACCACATGATAAAGTGTCAAGTAGTAGTTTAGAACAATATCAAGGTTTAGTACAAAATTATGCCACGTCGGCAATTTAGTAAAATATATCGTATCAAAATATAGGCTCATGTCACCCAATAGAGACAGTATGGTGGATAGAAACAATACATCAAAAGAGAAGTAGTAATGTGTCGATCCTCCAAGTGCCGAGTCCCAGGGTAGCCTATCCAAAAGTATCTGAAAGGGGAAAAGTTTGGGAGGTAAGCTAGGGAGCTCAATGTGTTCCAATAAGTGAAAGGAAACATATATATATATAGTTCAGATATGCATAAGACATTTCAAACATGTCATAAGAGCAACCAAAGTTCCATTTTAACCTATCTACCCTCCAACCGAACACCAAAATGCAATTCCCCATGAAATGCATACTGAAGGACTTATCCTAGGCCCGTGGGCGAAGAAGCCTACCCAAAAAGACTTACCCTAGGCCCATTGGGCGTAGGAGCTTAACCGAAGGTTTTACCAGCTGGATCAAAGCTGTACCTGCAGACACTTCAATCATATCCCAAGAGTATACCCAATTAGAGCAATTCAGTTTAATATACACTATCAACAGAGTTCAAACAACAGACATGTAACATTTCTATCATTTAGAAACCATATATCTCTAGTTCAGATCAGACGTGAGGTATACTATTCAATATATCACGATAAATAGACTTTCAACATATCATAATCGTGTTTTTTGAACATAAGGCAATCATGCTTTTCTAGTAATCATGCTTTCAAGTTATCATGCATTTCAAGTAAAAGTACATTCTATTGTGCATTCAGGGAGTCATACCAAAATCCACATATATACATATATATGTAACAGAAATGTAGCACACATGGAACACACCTCAAAAAGCTGGTCAGAGAATCTATCGAGCACCGGCCTCACTACGCTCTGCCATAGTTCTAGATCCTAGATCAATAACGGATTATGGTTACTACAAGAATAAGTAATAACTTTAATAGCTTACAGAGTTTACAAGTTCATACTAGTGACTATCGAAACGCGCAGAGGAGCGGGTCGAGAAGAACTAGGCTGAGTAGACGAATGGCCGAGGGAGTATCGAGTACCTTCAGGCAAACAAGGGTTTACATCAGTCCTTTATTTAATATAACTCCTTTTCGGAGCAATAGATCATTAATCAAGCATGTTCATGATTAGGGTCGGATTTGGAGGCTTTCGGGTTAGAATTTCACAAAACGAGCTTCAAAAAGCGGACTCAAGACGTCGAAAAATGTAATACGGGAGTTTTCGGAAAAACTTACATTTTGGTCAACGGTCAAAGTCAACACTGACGTCAGCAGTCAAGTCAACGCAGACATCAGCTTGACGTCATCAAACAAGGTCAATTGATTTGACTCGGCGAGTTAACTCAATAAGTCAACTCGGGCGAGTTAACTCGCTGAGTCAACTCGGGCGAGTTAACTCGCTGAGTCAACTCATGTGAGTTGACTCACTATGTCAACTCAGGCGAGTTGACTCACTGAGTTGACTCGCCGAGTCAACTCAGCCGGGTCTGATGCGGGTTAGAGGCGGGTCGGGTCGGGACGGTTCGGGTCTGGGTCATGGTTCATGGGCCGACCGGTTTAACCAGTCTAGCCTATTTAGGCCGGTTCACCTACCCAGAGTGAAACGACCGTTGGACGGCCACCGAAAAATTCACCGGAGAGCTTATTAGCACCTGTTCAACTAGAAAACAAAGCCCAATAGTTAAATGATGCATTCAAGCTGAAAAACACATCGATTTAAGCCGAAATATGAACGGACTTACCCCAAAATGATTTAAAACAGCTGGAATCCACATAAGCCCGACAAGTGCTCTCCCGGTGGCGGACGAACGGCTAAACGGTTAGCTTTTGTTCGGCTCGAAGCGGGGAACACGATGGTGGTAGCAGCACACCGGACGGACGGCCGACAGAGACTGAAATGACGAGAAAACTGGCAGAAAAAGATAAAAGGGTTCGTCGAACCTTCGCGCAACTTCTCCCGGCTAACGACCGCGTAACCGTGCTAGAGGCAGATGAGGTTTTGATCACCGGACGACGGAGAAGCCAACGGTGATGGCGGTGCACGCCACGGAGCAGAGATGAGGGAGATGCCGGTGGCCGGACGAGGTTGGTAAGAGTTGGAGAGACAGTTCTCAAAAAAGGGGGAAACGCATTAATTGAGGTAGGTGAAAAGATTGATCAGAGTAATAAATCTCCTTGGTAATTCAAAAAAAATCTACTCAAAAGGAAAGGGGAGTGGCTTAGATAATAAGAGTTTCACAGCTCAGATGGTTGGGTCATGGACTTGGATTCTATAGGTCGTGGTTTCAATTTCCACGACTAGCAATATCCCTTTTTGTTTTCTTTTCTCTTTTTAACATTCAAGGTGTTACAGAGTCAAAATGAGTTGTTCGAGTTTCTGTTATAATTTAATTATAAATATTTATAATGTTATAGTACTAATTGATTCCAATTTAAACGATTTTTTATAACGATATATATATATATATATATTCATATTATTTATATGCGATATACATATATAATGCAAAGTTGAAGAAGTCGACTCGAAATTCAAAATGGATCCACTAATTTCTAAATTTTTTGAAGTAAAACAGGTCGAATCATTTTTTATTTTGTAGTAAAATATCAAAAGGCACGTCTCATCAATGTTCAAACAAGTCATTTACGAAAATAAAGATAAATTTACATTTTTACGGCCATCTGTATCCAAACTATTGGTTGACTAGTCAGAATCTAGTAGGCATGAGTATCCAATCGAGTCAAGTCGAGTTAAAAAAATCAAGTTTGTTGAGTAGAAAGTCCTATTTTATAACTCAAACTTTATTTTAAAAATATCTAGTCAAATTTATGAAATTCAAGTTGAGTTGTTCGAGTTTCTGTTATAATTTAATTGAAAATATTTATGAAATTACAATTCAAACCAAGTCGAGTCAAGTTTTGCTCACCTCTACGATCATGTATTACAATGCCAGAGATCCATTACAGGGAAACCCTCCAAAACTAATTTACTCCATTCGCAACATCCGAATTCGAATCCACGACTTTACAATTTCTTTAACACAGCTAAATAGATATTTTATTTAGAACGAAGGCACGATATTGCCATGATACATAGGCTTTTACAACCACGCCACAGGATACAAAACAACATAAATCGCCATATGAAATATTTGTTGAGTAGATTTGTTCTTATAGTAACTAAGTGAGTATATTTGTTCTTATAGAATAGGCTATTGATGAATATGTGTTGTCAGCCAATACTCCTTTATATAGTCGAGGTGATGGGCCTAAATCTGTGAACTCATATGAAATATTTTTCTTTTGAACAGTATTCATTGCATGCCAACTTGTACGAATGTAATAAATTGGACAAATATGAAACATGTGCCTTTTAAACGATGATCATTTCATGCCAACACTAAGAGATAAGAAATTACAACCACTCATTTAGTTAATACTTATCAACACCACAATCACTCATTTAACTAAAACGTATTTGGAATATGTTATAATTATCGGGACGATAATGATGAGCAAAAACGATTGCAAAATAGAAAAAGAAACATAACGCCAAGAATCTATGTGGAAAACCCTAATAGAAAAATTACGGGTAGAGAAGGATAAATTTTCGCTATGTAGAAAAAGAGATTACAGTTGAATGAATAAACCTTTAATCTCTAGTATTTATTTATAGGCATAAGAGACTTGTTTCCAAAGAAAACTTGCGTCCCTTCGGCTATAATATCAGACACAAGGTTCTCGTAGCCGTGCACTTGATCCATGATCGGCTTGGCATCGGTCATCTGGAATTTTAACCATTCGCCCACCACGTATTTCTTGATACTCGCGTCGTCGGAATCATACTTCTTTTCCAACGAGTCCCAAATCACCTTTGCACTCATTTCCTTAAGATTCATGTCGAATAACTTGTTGGACACGTGACTAAGGAGATGGCACGAACGGTCTTGTTATCCTTCTCGTACTTGCGAAGGATGGCGACTGCTTCATCTGAGACTTGCTCGGTGGTATCATCACCAACATCGTTAGTAACGGTTGCACTGGCTGATGGTGGCACGGAAGGTGGTTGCTCGAGCAGAACATAGTCGAGGTCGAGTTGCTCGAAGAAGATGAGAATTCACTGGGACCACCTATGGTAGTTGTTGCCATCAAGTGCATCAAGCTTTGACAGATTAGGAATCAACTTGCTGAGAGGGTGTGACATGTTTGCACATTGAAATTCGTTTCTAAATTGTTGGAAATATAAGTTGCAAAACAGGACGTTGGCACTGACTGGAAAAAACAAAAACAGAAGAACAAGCTAAACTGTGTCGTGGAAGCTGCCACTGCCTTAGAGACGAATTTGCCCCGATGTGTGTAATCGTTGCTACGAGCGAATACGTCCCCTGAGATTAACACGGTCTCTTCGAAGTTCGTACACTCGAACTCGAAGTGGATGATGGTGGAAAACAGACATGTCATAGACACGAGCCACAAGCCCAAGATGGACATACAACGGCAGTAGCAACGTGCGAGACTAACCCTTATTCTCTATCACTCAACAAAAGAGGAGAAGATGAAGGCTATAAATACCCTTCACATGTTAGTTTCCCACTCAATGTGGGATTCTTTCTTTTGCATTACTAACACTCAATGCCCAATGGAGGAATGAATTGCTGGTGTTACACAAGTACTCTTTTTCTTTTGCAGGTTCAATGTTGTAAGTTTCTATGTGTGGATCGATATGGGTTTTTTGTTAGGGTATGTGCTACTATAGATGGAAAACCTCGACTCTACATGTTAAAATATGAAAGGCTACCCCATTTTCTACTTTTGGTGTGGAATGGTTGGTCACCTTTTGGAGTCTTGCACGACAAAACATGCCGATGTTCTAGCTGATGGGAAGCTACCATATAGAGTTTGGATGTGTATTATAACTCTGAGAAGACGTCAAAGGAGTGGAATTCGTAACACTAAAATAAGGGCTCCGGTGCAGACTAGTGTTCCAGAAGTGAATACAGTGCGAGCATCTCCTGGTATGTTAGTTGAGAGAAGTATATTACTGTTTTGTTATACCATAAAAATCGAGTGAAGAGGGGCTTATCTAGGGCTCAACTGAGTCTAGACCAAACTGAAAAAAAAATCAAAATTGAGAGAAGACGTAAATGAGGGTGCTGAAATTTGGGTTCTACGTCGTCACCAAAAGAACTGGGCCATGATTGTCATTTGCTGGAACTGTCGGTGGCTTGAGACCCCTACAACAGTTCGTGCTTTAGAGAAGTATATAACTTCCAAGAACCCTCACATCGTCTTTGTTTGCGAAGCTCGTTTAGATAAGAGAAGGGTTGATTCTTTCCGAAGAAGACATGGTATGGCTGGTTGTTTAACCATGGAGGAAAGATCATGTTCTAGAGTTTATTTCTGATGTGGAAAGAAGAAATGACTGCGAGTTTGATTGCGTTCTCAAGTATTGACATTGATATGGAGCTAGAAATGGGAGATGAGAAATTTAGATTTAGCATTCATTGTTTTAGTGAGCGACAACGTAAGAACGAGACCTAGCAGTTATTAGATCGTATTCGTGGTGCCTTTCAGTTACCATGGATTATAGGCGGAGATTTAAACGAAGTTACACACCACAATGGAGAAAAGGGTGGTCGTAGCTTTCAGAAATATTTTATGTCAAATAAAACTTGAGTTGTAAAATTAAAATTCGAATAATTCAAAAAATTTAGTAATTAGTAGATTTGCTTTTAAGTTTAGTCTCTCATGTTTTCTTTATATATATGGATTAATATCCTATACACTGGCGGTGGAAACTGAAAGTTTCCACAAGTGCTTTAGTTTTAGGGTATATGTAGTTAGTTTAGGGTATATGGTTTAAGGGTTTAGTTGCAGGGGTTTAGAATTTAGGGATAGTTGTTTTAATTTAAGGTTTAGGGTTATAATTTAGAGTTTATAGGTTAGAGTTTAGTTTTTAGTGTAATATGAGGAGGATTTAGGTTTTAACTTATAAACCATAAATTATAACCCTAAACCTTAAATTGAAACAACTATCCCTAAATTCTAAACCTCTACACCTAAACCCCTAAACCTTATACCCCAAACTAACTCCCTATACCCTAAAACTAAGGCACTTGTGAAAACTTTCAGTTTCCACCGCCTGTGTATAGAATATTTATCATATATATATAAGGTAATCTTCACATGTGGTTCATTTTGTTTGGGGTTTGTTCTATTTTGATCACCCGAATTAAAAAAAGATCATTCTTGCCACTTACGTTTTGAATCATGTCTGTTTTGGACCATTGGCCGTTAACCTCTGTTAATAAAAAATAATTTCTAATTTAACCCCCAAACTTTCAAAATTTTATTTTTCACCATCTTCCCAAAAAATGATATGTTTCAAACTATATAATCAAGCAAAAGACCCTGAAGCACTGAGAAGCTCATTGATTTGTTTTAATTTCTTTCTAATCTAACAGATATGTAATTTCATTCTCACCTTAATTGCAATCAGCAGATTGTACAATTAGTTTTTTTGCTCGGTAAATTAATTTTATTAATATAAGTTTCATAAAGAAGCCACCCAAAATGTATGTCTCTAAACCTAAATAGAGAAAAAAAAGTACAATAGAAAATGGGTATACACCAAACATTAGGAAAGAGTTCCAACAAATACACACCCCACCAATAGCCCCAAAGAAATAAGACACCTACAAGCCAAGCTCCAAGAAACTCCCTTACAACCCCACGTATAAACATTTCGAATTTTCATCTTCCAAATGACTCAACACGCCACAACAAAACTCCCTTACAACTAGTTATTGCATAATGCAAATTGCAAAT
Source organism: Hibiscus trionum (assembly GCA_030270665.1). Taxonomy (NCBI): domain Eukaryota; kingdom Viridiplantae; phylum Streptophyta; class Magnoliopsida; order Malvales; family Malvaceae; genus Hibiscus; species Hibiscus trionum. Next base: position 4,720,327 of record BSYR01000050.1, read on the forward strand.
GGATGATTATGCTTGTTCCATTATACAAGATTTTTTAAATGGGATTGAGTGTAGTTAATTTGATTTGTCTGATTTAGACTAACAAGTGACCGTTTACTGGTTATATTTTTGTTTTTCTATTCAAATTTTAAAAAAAAACATTTCTCCACTTAATCTCTTTGTAGCACATTTTTCATCTCTGCTCAAAATTGGCTATTGACACCAATGAGAACAATAATTTGAAACATGTATTTGAGTTCTAAAATACTTATTTTCCTTGAATTATTGACTATATATGTTTGTTTCTAGCTTTTGTGATTTTTTCACTAAGCTGACTAGAATATCCCTTTAGTGAATTCTCAATGATGGGAAAAATATAAAGTTTAAATTATGCCGTTTGAAATCACATGATGCGGCTTATTAAGTAGTGTATTTTGTGTACGCTTGTTCCTTTGTGCCAATTTTCAGGGTGTAATAGACAATGTTTATTAATGTTCGTGTTGTTTATTAATGTTCGTTGTAGAACTTATAAGATTGGTTTGGTAGAGAAATTCATTAAATGCATTTGTGTAGCTCTATGGGTGAATGAACATTTTACGAAGTTCCTCGTGCCTTGATATTTATTGGCCTTTTGTGCCGGTGTGGCAGTTTTCCCTTTTAGCAGCGAGTAGTTGTGTCGTTTTCACTGTGATTGTACGGTTCAAGACATGTTGTGATGAGAGAGAAATAATCTGATAGGTTATAGTAATTGCACGTTTTTGTATTCGTGCATTTAGTGATTGGAGGTTTTAGTGTTGCGTGATTTTAGGCGCATGTTAAAGGTTCCAAAATCTCGAAATTAACTACTTCTCTGAGTAGTTTCAAAATTTGAACTTAAATCGTCGGGTCTTGGTGTTTTTCCTTTCTTTTTTCTGCTATAAATAGTGTTCTTATTAGGCTGACTATTCATAATTCAATTATTGAATGATCTATTCTTTCCTTTGTGAGTTTCGTCCTTGGAGGAATTTACATGTTGTGATGGATAGCAGACGTAGGCTTCATTTAATAGATCTCGAAGAGCTTTTGCTATTTATCAAGATTATTTATGTCGACAAACAATGGTATTTGGAAGGCTATGATTAGCTATGTGTAGCTGTGAACAGTGACGAACAGAGTATTTAGGAAGCCTTGCTCTCAAGATTTTCCAAATATTATCGTTTGTTCTAATTTGTGACTGCATTGGGGGCGGTCATTGCTAAGCAATTTATATGATGCTGTTGATGTGTGCTTGGTTTGTGGCCGCTTCCCATATATATGATCAAGGTGGTCGTTCGTTTGTCATTTGTGTGTGTGTGTGTGTGTGGCGATGTCGGGCATCATGCCAACGAATAGCTTGGTTGCAAGGACTCGCAGGGCTGAGCCATGGAACCATAAAATAAAGAAGGGTTTACCATTTTCATGTGTTCAGCCTAATGTTAAAACAAATATCAATTGAAGTGTGGCCAAAATGACCTTGTGACAATGCTTGTACATGAAATATTTTCAAATTTATTAGAAAAAGATTTTCTATGGTTGTCTTGACTATTATGCGCTTATTCGTGTGTTAATATCTTCAAATATCATCATGTACTAATTATACATGTATTGAAATCTTGCCCATTGGGTGCGATAATCTTGACTATTATACGTTTATTCGCATGTTAATATCTTCAAATATTATCCTTTCCTTAAAGTAATTTGTTCGAATACTTGCGACCTTGGATTTATACTTCGTTTAGATACTATGCGCCTTTGCTTAGAAACGTCGATCAATTAGATGATTTGGTGCTTCTATGTTGCATCTATTTAGTAGACTTGGGGGCATTGTTCAAGGAGAAACCCACTTAAATGTGAAACATCACATAACAATCCTTTTCATTAATGAAACGCTTTGAGAAGGGTACGAGTATTGGCGATCACTTCTGTGAGCAACCCTTTCGAATGGTGGCTCTTGGGTCATCTAGAAAGACGCTTGACCCATATTGCCTGTTCTTAGAGGAGTGTTCTGAATTCTCACTTGCCTTCATGCATTTTATGTCATTAACTGGAATGGGGTCTGTGTTTTCGGAGCAAATGGTTCCTTGGTTTTCTTTGTGCTTGCTTAGTTTAGTGAGGTAGTATTTTCTTACTGGACTTGGGAGTGATATGTTTTTGCGGTTGTTTCTTTCCTAAAGATGACAATAAATATTATCTTTTGTCATTTGGAAATTCATAGAGTAAATAAATAGCGTATGGTTACCTTTAGATAAAAAATGAACTGTATTTCTTAATATGTTACTCATTACGCCTTTACTTGGGAGCGAAAAAGCCTATCTTTTCTCTAGGTTTGTAGTGAGCGTAATTCCAGAGATGATTTAACTCTTCTTAGAGCGATAGTTAATTACGCAATGTTGTTGTTCTTGAGGGGCTTGGTAGATTGCCTCTTTTTTCTATTTTTTGCGTAAATGTTTGAATTATTTTTTGTATTGTAGTTAGGGTTGTAAATGAAAAGAGACAGAACGTGAAGTACTCGATTTCGACTCGGTCAAAGCTCGGCCAATAATCGACTTGATTGGACTCGAATCGAGCTCAAATTTGGCTCGAGTTTTTAACGAGCAAAGTCGAGCTACTCAATACCCTACTCAAAAAGCTCGCGAGCTACTTGAAAATATATTATACTAATTTTTTAATTTAAAATCTAAATTCTTAAACCTAAAACATAAACCCTAAACATAAGTCTTAAACCCTAAACCCTAAAATCTAAATCCTAAATTCTAAACCCAACAACCTAAACCTTTAAACCCTAAACTAACACCCTAAACCCTAAAATTAATAAGCTTGTGTATCAAAGTTTTTTCCTAATAGGGCTTAAAATAAGACGAGACAGATCGTGAGTTAATCGAGTCTAACTCGGTCAAAGCTTGGCCAACACTCGACTTGATTGAACTCGACTCAAGCTTGAACTCGACTCGAGTTCTTAACGAGCCAAGTCAAGCTCAGATTATTCAAGCTCGATAAAAACAACTCAAGCTCAAACTCGACTCAAATTCTTAACGAGCTGAGTTGAGTTCAACACTACTTGAGCTCGACTCGACTCGTTTACACCTCTAATTATAGTAACGTATTGTTTTCCCTTTGGGGTGAATTCTTGCCCCTTTGCGTTGAGATACTTGTGGAAGACAAATTATAAGGCTCAAATTATACTTATATTCTTGTATACATACTATACTTTTCTTTCTATAAAAGGACAATATATATAAACATAAACTTTCGGTATTCACAAATTTCCAAGGTAAATGGATAGCGAATGCTCGCTCTATTTAAAGAATATTTCGCGGGAGAGTTTACTGTTTTGTCGTTTCACATGAAGTAACATAACTCTGTCTGAGCCGATTATATATTTACTTAGTTACTTTGAATTGGGAGGATTCTTGCACCCTAGGTTAAATTTTTTTAAGCATATATGCATTTATTTGCACATTTACTATATTTCAACATAACACATTTCAACTCTGCGGTCGCTTTACTATGCACACTTATTGTGAAGTGGCTAGCGAACATTTCATCTTTGCGGTCGCTTTACTATGCACACTTACTGTAGAAGTGGCTAGTGAATCTTTCATCTTTGTGGTCGTGTTACTATGCACATTTACTATGGAAGGGTTAAGGAACCTTTCATCTTTGCGGTCACTTTACTATGCACACTTATTGTGGAAGTGGCTAGCGAACCTTTCATATTTGGGATCACTTTACTATGCTCACTTACTATGGAAGTGTCTAAGGAACCTTTCTTCTTTGCGGTCGCTTTACAATGCACACTTATTGTGGAAGTGACTAGCGAACCTTTCATCTTTTCGGTCGCTTTACTATGCACACTTACCGTTGAATTGGCTAGTGAACCTTTCATTTCTGTGGTCGCTTTACTATGCACACTTACTGTGGAAGTGGCTAGCGAACCTTTCATCTCCGTGGTCGCTTTACTATGCACACTTACTATGGAAGTGGCTAGCGAACCTTTCATCTCTGCGGTCACTTTACTATGCACACTTACTGTGGAAGTGGCCAGCGAACCTTTCATCTCTAGGGTCGCTTTACTATACACACTTATTGTGGAAGTGGCTAGCAAACCTTTCATCTTTGCGGCCGCTTTACTATGCACACTTACTGTGGAAGTGGCTAGCGAACCTTTCATCTTTGCGGTCTCTTTACTATGAACACTTACTGTGGAAGTGGCTAACGAACCTTTCATCTTTGCTATCGCTTTACTATGCACACTTATTGTGGAAGTGGCTAGCGAACCTTTCATCTTTGCGATCGCTTTACTATGCACACTTACTGTGGAAGTGGCTAGCGAACCTTTCATCTTTGCAATCGCTTTACTATGCACACTTACTGTGGAAGTGGCTAGCGAACTTTTCATATCTGCGGTTGGGAACTGAAGATTGGGAAAACATTAGTAGAAAGGCATTTTCATTAACCAAAACAGTCACATAGAATGTGCAAATTGATTTATAAGATTTAAATTTTGTAATAAAATATACGCAATGATCTATAAAGTGGAATGCGTATTAAACACGAGAGGTTGCCAAACTAAATTTTCGCACGTAATGTTACGTTTTTTTCTTGTTTTGGTCACCAACTATTAAAAATTAACGACGATGTTGATGTGGATTTTTTAAATATTTTTAATCTTTTTTCATTCCATGCATTATTTTTATTCAATTTTATTTGATCAATCGGGTGGTGACATCACATGATTGAATAAAGAAAATTGAGGAAAAAGAGTGTTTTGCAGCAGGTGGATTTCAAAACCCCAACCCCTTGCATAATGGAACCAAATAATTACCAACTATGCTAAGCCTGAGATTTATTTTATTTTCCCTGAAACATGTATTTAATGTTCTTTAAGGAGACCACATTTTTGTGTTGTTGGTAACTTAATATACCTTAAATACTTGTTTTAGTAAAAATAAAGTAGATTCTAGGCTTAGTTCAGTTGGTAAGCACTTGCTTCCATTATGCAAGGGTTTAAGGGTTTGAAATCCACCAGCTACAAAACACTCTTTTCCCATTTTCCTTTGATTTTAATCATTCAATTCACAACCTAATTGGTCGAATAAAATTAAATGAAAATAATGCATGGATGAGAGAGAAATGATTAAAAAAACATTTAAAGTTTTCATGTTCGTATCAGCGTTAATTTGTTTAACGGTTGATGACCAAAACAAGAAAATAATTTAATGTTCGAGACATTTTTAATGAAAAATTTAGTTTGATAACCAAAACAAAAAATATACATAATTTAGTGATCACTCGTGTAGTTTTTCTATTTTTAAAAAGAAAAAGGTTAGGCGAGAAAGTCATGAAAATTCATCTCCTAGTAGTTTCCATGTAAATAAGTCCCAAATTTTCAAAGAGAAACAAGGTGCTGATTGAATGGTTGGGGTAGTTTTTGGTTTTAATTATGGCTTTTTCTAACATATGATGCATGCATAGGTTAAGGGTCATTTAATAACTTGCATTAAATGCAAGATTTCTATTAAAAATATAACTATTTAATGTATTATAAAACCTTAAAAGATTATATTGAAACATTCTCATTTAATGTATTAAGGTTTAGGATTTTAGATTTTATAGTTTAGGGGTTATAGTTTAGGGTTAGGGTATATGGTTTGGGGTTATGATTTTATTATTGAGGTTTTAGGTTTTAGGGTTTATGTTTATGTTGAAGGTTTAGTGTTTAGGTCATGGTTTAAAGTTTGAGGTTTATAGTTATGGTTTAGATTTAGGGTTAGGGTTTATTGGTATGATTTAGGGTTTAGGGTTAGAATCTTTTAGCGTTTTGTAATACAATGAATGATTGTGGGTTTTTCAAATAGAATCTTGCATTTAATGTAAATTATTAAATGACTCTTAACGTATGCATGTATGCGTAAATTAGACAAACCCTTTATTTACTTACCGTACTGAACAATAAAGCTCTCAAACCCTAAAAATAGTAGTTTTTTTAATTAAATTTGTGTTTTTTTATTGATGCTTTGGAAAAGTTTTAATAATAAAATGGTAGAGGACGATGAGACGAATTTATCGATGTTTAGGGTGGTTACAAAAGACGTTGAAGAATAACGTTTTCAGTTGTGGCTAAAAGGGATAAAAATCATCTGCCTCTTTTCGGTGCCCCTTTCTATGCATCGACACTAAAAAAATTAAATTCTAAGTCTAAACCCTAAATTCCAAATCCTAAACTCTACACACTATGCCCTAAAAAATACACCATACCTTAAATTTCTTAAACCCTAATAACAAACGTTAACCTTAAACTCTAAACCCTAAACCTAATTTTTAATGTGTGAGCATAAATAGGGACACTGAAAAGGGATAGAGATTTTCTATTTGGCTAAAATTGGATGATAACTCTTAATCTTGATTAAAAAAATAATGAGATCGATGGAATAAAAAATTAATTTTATAGTTTTCTAATCGATAGACGTCATCACTAGGGGTGTTCATTTTCGGATATCGGATTCGATCAGATCCAAAAATTCGGATATCCGAAAAATTCGGATCACCTAAATAGCGATCCGTATCCGATCCTAAAACTGGATATCCGAAAAACCGGATATCCGAATTTTTGGATCGAATACTCGGATATCCAAATATCCGAATATTCAAAATTTATGAATTTATTTGATTATTTTTTAATTTAATGGTCCTATACATGAAAATTTTAGGTTTTCGAATATAAAAATTAATAAATTATTGAATATAACAATCTTTGTATCCATGGAAATTTTAATTTTTCATATATAACAAGTAAAAATATCGAATATAACAAGATTTATACCAATAAAAAAATTTGAATTTTCGGATATCGGATAATCGCATATCCGATTCGAATGTAAAACCACTATTTGTATCCGATCCGAATTATCTGAAAAATAAAAAACGGATCGGATATCCGAAATTTCGGATCAGATTAATGGATAATCAGATCGGATCAACGGATAATCGGATCAGATCATTTTGAACACCCCTAGTCATCACCACTTCAACACTAAACTATCACACTATCAAATTTTTTTGCTCGACAAAAAGCGTAATTTATTATTAGGGTAAATTACACAACATACCACTCAACTACGACACCTGACTTGAAAATGCACCAAACTTTAAAAAAGTTTAAAACTAACACTAAACTTTAATATGTGACTCGAAAATATCATTCCGCTGTTAACTCTTAACATTCCATTAGGCTAAAACGACATCGTTTTGGTGCGACTGTTTTGAAGTCTAATAGAAAAAAAATGATGTCGTTTTGCTGGAGAAAAAAAGATTAAAATCATGCGATTGGGGGTTTTCAACCTAGGACCTTTAGGAAAAAGAGCTAAGCCTTAACCACTAAATCAACATGATATTATAAAATGTTTTACCACAAATATTATATATCTCAAACTGCTTGAGATTAATTCAAATTGTTTTATGAAATAAATAATACTATAAATAATATTAATGTATAAGTAATATAAAATATATTATTTGTATATATAAATATATATATAATTAAAAGTGAATTCTTTTCTTCCAAAAAAGTGTATTGTTTTTATTTTTTATATAATATTTATAATATAAAATATATTATCTTGATGTTAAATAATGTGGTAAAGTGGGTTTTAATAATATAATCCCGAAACTAGGTGAATTGCTAGATTTCTAGGTTGAAATCTTTGAGTTTATGGCTTGTTTATGTGGTTTAATGGTTGTTGGTGGTAAAAGGATGTTGAGGTAATGGTTTTAGATGTAAATTGATGTTGTTTAATGGCTAATCTCGCTGGGCATTGGCTGGAGATTGTTTAGAATGATTTTGTTGATGTTTTCGGTTAATTTCGGATATCGTTTGCTTGGTTTTTGTTAGAGAGAATTGTGGAGTTGGGTTGCTGGAGGTTTTGATGCAAGAATGTGCATTAATCATCTGTTTTGCTTTGGTTAGAAGCAGGTGAGATTGTTCTGGTATCTTCGAAAGAGGTTTTGGTTGCTCTGGAGGCTTGATATCCTTTGGCAAGTGGGACGAAGCTTTGTCGGTGAGTGGAAATGATTTTAAAGGCTTTTCAAAGGTTTCAAACGGAAGGTTTGGGCGTTTAGATTAAGCCTAAAATGTTAATCTAAGCTCGGAAGTAAGTATGAAAGATTTTGCTCTCGGTTTATCAGTTTTCCCATTGTTTTGATTGATCATGCTCATGTTTTAGAAATAGATTTGTTACCTACTGTTCATGCATGTTTTGAGCATTGAGATTTGATGAATATGATCCCATGAGAGTTGATTTATGTTTTGAAAGAGTGTATAACTAGTTGAGAAAATGTTATGCATTGTTTATTCTTTTGAGATGGGATGAGACTTGATTTACGTTTATGCATTGAAAACAATAGAGTAACATGGTTTAAAAGTGTATATTGTCAAAGTAATGATACTTAATATTATCGGATATAATTGGTTGACCAATAGGATGAGAAGTGCACTATAATATACAAAATTCGCACGTGAGACAAATTCTTCAGTTACACAATAGGGGTAGATTCTATTGTGTTACGAGTGATAGGGGTAGACTCTATCACTACAAGCAATGGGAGTAGTGTCATCCCGGACGAAGTGAGATAATGGTGAGGGTAGATTTCACCATGAGACTTGATGGGGTTAGATTCCATCCGGGTCACTTTTAATGCCAATATATGATATTACAAGTATCATGGTTTTGATGCATTTGTATAATGAGTTTTGTACATTAGATTTCATTTGGAGATTTGCATTGTGATAAATCCATGAGATTAGTGATACATGTTTTGTAAATTATTATTGGTTTTGCTTTAAAAGTGATTTAAAGCATGAGTTGTATTTGAGCATGATGTAAAGAGATTTGTTTTTAAGAAATGATTTTAAAATGCATTGTTGTTGGTTTTAAATCGAGCGACCCTCACTAGGAATTTATGTTTACGCTATCTTTTTTTTCCAACAATGCGGAGAAATAGCTATTTCGGAGCAGTAGGAAGGCAAGAGGAGATCCAAGAGACGTTTCATAGCTCAAGTATAATTTTACATTTACTAAATAGTAATAAGTGGCAATGGGAGGATGCCTTAATATTTTGGGAGGTTGTGTTTTGAAACTCCATGGTTTGTGGCATGTTTTAGTTATCTATTTGGACTTGTAATTGGCATTTACTTTCTGGTATTTGGTTTAGTTTGTGTTTTGGTGTTCAAATGGTCATTTTGCGTAGGAAGCATGCCTAGAGTTTGATAATCATGATGAGTTGATGTTGGAAGCATGCTTTGGTGTTTATTGCCTTTGGATATATGTTCTAAGTGGTTGATTATGTCTTGGTAATATGCTGGGATGGTTTCAGATGAGTTTAAGCATGAAAAACTAGCATTTTTGGGCATTGCAGGCCCAAGTGTATCGATACAGGTATGTGTATTTTTGGACCCCATATCGATACGATTGAAGGTGTATCGATACGCCCACTTGGTTAAAATGGTTCTAGAAAATATCAAATCGATACGCTATCGGGACCGTATCGGTACGCCCCCGTGTATCGATACACTATGGGTCCGTATCGATACGCCTGGTAGGTAAGTTGGTTATTTAGGTTGTTAAATGTTTCTGATTTCTTCTGTTTTGGTCACTGAATGTTATTCAATTAATTGAATACGTTCGAATAGTCGGTTTGAGCTGAAATTTGACACGAGAGCATGAAACCTGTTAAGTTAAATATTGGTAACCTCAATTTCACAATTAGTCTCTGTATTTTGTCAAATTTGCAATTTGGTCCCTAATTACTAATTAGTGTAATCGGAAGTCGATTCGACGCCCGATTGAGTTGAGATTTCACCTAATGCATGTACGATCACCTTAGGAAATAATAAGAGCATCTATACAAGATAAAAAGAAAAAATAGGGTTGTTTATTGAGAAAAAATGGGGTACCCATTGCCTTAATACTATTAGTATAAAGAGATTTTTGTCTTAAAACTTGAGCATCTTGGATTCCTGCTTCACGTTGGCTTAATTGTTTTATTGTTGTTTTCTCATGCTATATATTTTAAATTGTTATTTTTGAAAATGGAACCGAAATGAGAGCTTGGAAGACTACTAATGTTGTGAGAAAGTATGCCGATAAGAATGATATTTGATCTTGAGTTGATTTGATCCTCGATCGAGAGTTGTTAGAAGTGACCCCCGAACTTGAGTGACTTAGTCCTCGTTCGCGAGATTATAGATGGTGTTGGGTCGGGCAGCATATTTAAATTGGGAAATGAGGTTCAATTGTGAGAATGAGCTAGCATACACCACAAACTGGCTACCGAGGAACGCAAATGATGTGAGAGTTGCGACCTGGATTGGTTAAGACAGTGTGTAAGATAAGAATGTGATTGTGGGAATGTTTGCTCGGTAGTTCTTTTCCCATAGCCTAAGTCCGATAATTAACGATAATGGTGTTGCTTTAGTTTAGTATTTATGACGAGTAGATGACGAATGTCCCAATGGCATTTGAGATTACGAAGAGACAACTATTCTGAGAATACTTGGGTTTAAGTTTATCAAGAGTGCTAGCAATTTCGTGTGCAATGATGCGTCGAAGTGAATCTTGACTGAAAATCAAGATGTGAAGTAGTCTTTGTATCGAAACTTTTCTTAGAGATGGATATATGCAAATTTTGGCGAAGATGTATGAGGTACTCTGGGGATGCAAATTTGATTACGGGTGATTGGTCCGAGAATATTGTTGGTAAGTGTGAATTGTTACTCATGCACAATACAAACTACTTATATATATATATATATTTAAATATGTCATTACATGCATGTATTTGGGCATGAAATTAGAAATTTTTCATACATATGCATAGGCATCTATTAGGGCATGTAGTTGGGCATATATGCATATGTTCACACTTACTAATGATTTCTCAGAGATAGATGAAGATGAGATGTATGTAGCATTTACAAAAGGATTCGTTAAGATCGTGAAGGGTAAAGAAGCTTCTTAAGGTGGTTCATGGAGGTTGGTGGTTGTAGTACAAGGTCTTTTCTAGGATTAGTTGCTACTAATGAAGTTCTTTGAGGAATTTTTTGTAGGTGGACACACCGTTGGCGAAGTTACAACAGTAGAGATGCTTTGATAGTGCAAGGTCATGTGTTTGCGGTTGATTTGATGGAGTTGTCTTTCTATGGTTTTGATGTTATCTTGGGTATGGATTGGTTGACGGAACATAAAGCTGTGGTTGATTTTAAATCTAAGTGAGTTTCGTTGAAACTTGCCAATAATTATGAAGTCGTAGTGGTGGGAGAGAATGTGAAGTTCTTATCTAATGTTGTTTCGGCTTTGAAAGAACAAAAGTTGTTGGAGGTTGAGTGTCAAGCGTACTTGGCATATGTTATGAATCTGAATATGAAGGAGGCACGACCTCGGGATATTCGCACCGTTTGTGATTTTCTGGGGGTGTTTCTAGAAGAGTTGCTTGGTTTGCCGCCGGATAGGGAATTAGAGTTTTGTATTGAGATGTATGCAGATACGACACTCGTGTCTATTGCTCCGTATCACATGGCGCCTAAAGAGTTGAAGGAGTTGAAGATGCAACTTCAGGAGTTGTCTGATCATGGTTTCATTCGTCCTAGTGTTTTGCCTTGGGGAGCACCTGTGTTGTTTGTGAAGAAGAAGGTTGGCACAATGAGAATGTGTATTGATTATCCATAACTGAACAAGTTGACATTTAAGAACAAGTATCATTTTACCGTAGATTGACGATCTTTTTGATCAATTTCGTGGTGCGACGGTGTTTTCTAAGATTGATTTGAGATCATGATACTATCAATTGAAGGTGAAGAATAGAGATGTGCCAAAGACAGCTTTTCAGACTCGTTACGGGCATTATGAGTTTTTGGTGATGCTGTTTGGGTTGACAAATGCGCCTGTAGCTTTCATGGATATAATGAATCGGGTGTTCCATGAATTCTTGGATCAATTCGTGGTAGTGTTTATTGATGATATCTTTGTGTATTCTCGTACGGAGGAGGATCATGATAAGAATTTGAGGATTGTTTTGCAAGTCTTGTTGGATAATCAACTTTATGCTAAGTTGAGTAAGTGAGTTTTGGATTAAGGAAGTGGTTTTCCTTGGTGATGTTGTATCGGCCGAAGGAATTCGTGTAGATCCATAGAAGGTTGAAGCGATTGGGAATTGGAAACAACCTAAGTCGGTGATAGAGGTTCGTAGGTTCTTAGGTTTGGCAAGGTATTGTCGTCGTTTTGTGGATGGTTTTCAAAGGTTGCTTCTTCTTTGACGAAGTTGTTGCAAAAAGATGTTCGTTTTGAATGGACAAAAGCTAGACAACAAGCTTTTGAGAAGTTGGAGGAAGCTGTGACGCAAGCGCCCATCTTAATTCAACCTTAGCCAAGAAAAGAGTTTGTGATCTATAGCGATGCATCTTATGTTGGATTAGGATATGTGTTGATGCAGGATGGTAGAGTTGTGGCTTATGCGTCTAGACAGTTGAAGGTGCACGAGAGCAATTACCCTACTTATGATATAGAATTGGTCGCGATGGTGTTTGCGCTAAAGATTTGGAGGTATTACCCTACTTATCATAAGAGTTTAAAGTATTTGATGTCGCGAAAGGAGTTGAATCTTAGGCAACGAAGATGGTTGGAGCTGCTTAAGGATTACGATTTGACGATAGAGTATCACCATGGGAAGGCCAATAATGTGGCTGATTCTTTGAGTAGAAAGAGGGTTGTAGAGTTGAGAGTGATGTTTGCTCGATTGGATGTGTTGCGAGATGGCGAGTTAGTTGTTGAGTTGCAATTTCAACCTTCTTTGGTGCAGATGATTAAAGAGAATCAATTGTTGGATGATTTGTTGGTACCTCATGTCCAGGAGATAGCGGATGGTAATCCAACGGACTTTTGTTTTAATGATGATGGAGTTTTATGTTTTAAGAGTCGAGTAATTGTACCGGAGGATGATGAGTTAAGGCGCACTATTTTGACTGAAGCGCACAGTAGCCCTTTTGCTATGCACCTTGGTAGTACTAAGATGTATCATGGGTTGAAGGAAGAGTACTACTGGGTTGGTTTAAAGAAAGACGTGGCCGAGTTTGTTGGCAAGTGCATGGTGTGTCAGCAAGTTAAAGCTGGGCATCAACTTCCTTCTGGGTTGTTGCAACCGTTGAGGGTACCATAATGGAAATGGGAGAGGATTACCATAGATTTTGTGTCAGGGTTGCCTTTGACACCGTCAAAGAAAAATTCTATTTGGGTGATAGTTGATCGTTTTACGAAGTGCGCGCATTTCCTGCCAGTGTATACTACGTATACGTTGGATAAGTTGGCGGATTTGTACATCTCAGAGATTGTGTGCTTGCACGGAGTGCCTAAGTCTATAGTATCATATAGGGATTCACATTTTACGGTAAGGTTTTGGGAGTGTTTGCATTAGGCTTTGGGTACAAGGTTGAACTTCAGCACTTCGTATCATCGTCAGACGGATGGTCAATCTGAGCGTGTTATTCAAGTATTGGAAGATATGTGAAGATGTTGCATCATTGATTTTCAAGGATCTTGGGAGAAGCTCTTACCTTTGGTAGAGTTTTCTTATAATAACAATTATCAAGTGAGCATCCAAATGGCTTCTTATGAAGCTTTGTATGGTAAGAGGTGTTGTACGCCTTTAAGTTGGGCGGAGGTAGGCGAGAAATATGTTTCTTCGCCTCACATGTTAAAGGAGATCAATGAAAAGGTAAAGCTTATTAGTGAAAGGTTGAAAGCGGCTTCAGATCGGCAAAAGTCTTATGCGGATTTGAAGCGTAGAAAAATTGAGTATGCGGTTGGTGATAAAGTGTTTTTGAAAGTTTTGCCTTGGAAAAAGGTGATGAGATTTGGCCGGAAGGTCAAGCTAAGTCCGAGGTATATTGGACCTTATGAGGTTTTGGAGCGAGTTGGTCTGTATCTTATATATTAAGGTTACCGCCTGAGTTAGAAAAGATACATGATGTTTTCCACGTATCCATGCTTCGGAAGTATAAATCGAATATGTCGCATGTTATGCATGTTGAGGAGATTGAATTGAATCTGGATTTATCTTATGAAGAGGAATCAGTTGAGATCTTAGCTTTGGATAGTAAAGTTCTTTGTGGTAAGACCATTGAATTGGTTAAGGTGTTGTGGCGACATCGAAGTGTTGAGAAAGCCACGTGGGAAGGGAAGGAAGACATGAAGAAGCAATTCCTTTATCTTTTTCCACCATATAAATTTCGAGGATGAAATTTCTTAAAAGGGGGAGAGTTGTAACACCCCGATTTAGGGCTTGGGAGTTACCCGGGTTTGGCTGGAGTGTTCGGGCGAGCCGATCTAGACTAGTTTCAGGAATAAATTGAGTTAAAATGTTTTTGAGCGAAATAAAATTGGGGAAATATTCTAAAATCGTAAAATAGTGTTTTTGAAGGTTTTGGAGAGTTCAATTTGATAAAATTGGACCGATTTAATTGACATTTTGAAAATGGTGACTAAACCGTAAAGATTGTAAAATGTGTTTTAATGACTAAATTGAAAGGATTCAAGGCTTAGAATATTTAGGGAGCTATTACACCAAGGTGTTATCAGTCTTTTCCCTTATTTTGGTTATTTTTAAATATTTAATAAAAATGTTTATTAAATGGTTTTGATAAAAAGGATTTTAAAAAGGCCAAACATTTTCTTACGTAACTTCTCATTTTCTCTTTTCTTGCTTTAATTGTGTTTTAATGGAGTTAAATTGATGAAATTGGTTGGGTTTCGTTTTGGATTGTATTTTTTGGGTTTTAGATTGATTTTAATCATGATCTTGATGTTAAATAATGTGGTAAAGTCGGTTTTAATAATAGAATCCCAAAACTAGGTGAATTACTAGATTTCTAGGTTGAAATCTTTGAGTTTATGGCTTGTTTATGTGGTTTAATTGTTGCTTCTGGTAAAAGGATGTTGAGGTGATGTTTTTAGATGTAAATTGATGTTGTTTAATGACTAGTCTCGCTGGGCATTGGCTGGATATTGTTTAGAATGATTTCGCCGATGTTTTCGGTTAATTTCGGATGTTGTTTGCTTGGTTTTTGTTAGAGAGAATTGTGGAGTTGGGTTGCTGGAGCTTTTGATGCAATAATGTGCATTAATCATCTATTTTTCTTTGGTTAGAAGCAGGGGAGATTGATCCTGTATCTTCGGAAGAGGTTTTGTTGCTTCATAGGCTTGATATCGCTTTCGCAAGTGGAGTGAAGCTTTGTCAGTGAGTGGAAATAATTTTAAAGGCTTTTCAAAGGTTTGAAAGCATGGTTTGGGAATTTAGATTAATCCTAAAATGCTAATCCAAGCTTAGAAGTAAGTATGAAACATTTTGCTCTCGGTTTATCGATTTTCCCATTATTTTGATTGATCATGCTCGTGTTTTAGAAAGAGATTTGTTACCTACTGTTTATGCATGTTTTGAGCATTGAGATTTGATGAATATGATCCCATGAGAGTTGATTTATGATTTTTTTTATCAGCAAACTGTATGATTTTATTCAATAGGAAGAAAAAACATACAACACGACGAGCCATACGCCTCGTTAAAAAGCTCCCTAGTGGAGGAAAAGAGTACGATATGACTTGTCTAAAACACAACACAACATCCCTCGACACTTATCATAGACAAGCCACGAACAATGACACACGATCGACACCCTCCTTGGCCAAAACATCAGCGAAGCCATTAGCCTCCCTAGGCACATAACAAAACTGTAACTCATATGCAACATGACACGCTTGATCTATCGCCGTGAACACATCCCACAGCCGCCATGGCCTCTTTGGCGATCGTGTAGCCCAACTCAAAGCCACCTGTGAATCCGACTCGATTATCACACAATGATGTCGCCAACTACCCTCCACCACCAAACTCAATGCGAATGCTATAGCCCGAATTTCAGCCTCATTAGAGTCCATCACCCCCAATGGCCCCGAAAATAGCCCCAATATCCGACTCTCCCCGTCCCGCATCACTCCCCCAAATCTTGTAGGCCCCGGCTTACCCCTCGCCGCACTGTCCACGTTGAATTTCAAAACTCCATAACCGGTGGCTGCCAAAACACCCCACGCCTCACCTTCTTCACGGTCGCACTAATCACAAGAGTAGACGGACATGTCCACCAAATTGTCTCGGGCATTAACTCCCCCTCCACACCCACTTTAATCCAATAAAACGATCTCAGCTTCACTAAGAAGCATAGCTCTTCCATCGACATGCACTTGCCACGTAATATCCGCTCATTTCTAGCCAACCATAGTGACCATAACAAGGCACTAACGCTGGCCACCCACCATCGTTTCATGCTACCAGAAAAAGGGCAATGTAAATGTTTGACAAAAAAAATCAGCAAAACTGTCCGGGAAAGG
This sequence comes from Hibiscus trionum, assembly GCA_030270665.1. Taxonomy (NCBI): domain Eukaryota; kingdom Viridiplantae; phylum Streptophyta; class Magnoliopsida; order Malvales; family Malvaceae; genus Hibiscus; species Hibiscus trionum. The sequence continues at coordinate 4,736,757 of BSYR01000050.1, forward strand.
TGTCGATATATTCCACCAATTGCGCAACCACACCAAAAACTTCAGCACACTCGGACACTCATAAAAAAGATGTGCTATCGATTCTTCCGACGACGCGCACCACGAACATCGACTCTGTTCTGCACTCAATGACAGCTCACGATGTCGCAAAAAATCCGCTGTTGGCAATCTCCGTAACCATATGAACCAAAGAAATGCCTGAACCTTTGGTGGAACCAATACTTGCCAAGCGAAACATTCACCCAAGTCATCATCGCCAAACTTATCCATCATCAACAATTTGGATAAAGCCTTCACCGAGAAAGTACCATGCTCATACGGTTGCCAAATAAGCGTATCCTGTCGAGCCTCCCATAACCGTACCACCCTCACCAACTCTCATAACCCATGCAAACGGTCCAGCTCAAAACCACGCAAGTGTCTGCGAAAAAACACTGCCCACTGCCAATGCTCAAACGTCCCCCCCCCCACTGCGTAATCATATACCCACGCCAACTTATTTATAGACAACATGAAAAATCGCAGAAACATGTCTTTTAGAGGCTGTTGCGCTATCCATGGGTCGAACCAAAATAAAACCATCTTCCCGTTCCCAATTTTCCACTGGAAACCTGCCATTCCCACATGTCTATCGATGCTAGCGTCACAAGAATTTAGCACAATCTGTTTGCACACCCCCGACATTGCCGATAATTTCTCCGTATTGCAACGCCACCATTGGATATGTTCCCCATACTTAGCCGTGATCAATCTACGCCACAACGAGTCATGATCCTTCGCATAACGCCACACCCATTTGGATAGCAACGCCTTATTTTTCACCCTCAAATCTGCCACACCCAAACCCTCCAAATGTCGTGGCCGACACACAAATTCCCAACCCACCCTACTCATCTTACGTTCGAGACCAACACCCCCCCCCCACAAAAATGCACGTCTAATCTTGTCCAATTGTGCTATAACCCCCTTGGGAACCATAAACAACCCCATATAAAAAATAGGAAGTGCTGAAAGTACAGAGTTTACCAATGTTACGCGTGCAGCAAAAGATAGTGATGTGCGCTTCCATCCGGCTAACTTGCGCCGAAAGTTAGCTATGACATGCTCCCAAACCGATAAAGTCCGCGGATTAGCCCCTAAAGGAAATCCTAGGTATCTAAACGGCAACACCCCCTGCTTGCATCCCAACATCTCGGCCACCGAATTAACCAAACCATCATCCACCCCAATTGCATACAACGAACTTTTGGCGAAATTAATCCGCAAGCCCGAACACGCCTGAAAACAATGCAAAATTCTTTTGATGTTCCGTGCCACTTTGACCGATGCCTCAAAGAACAATATGGTGTCGTCGGCGAACTGTAAATGAGTTAAAGATACCCCTGACACTACCTCCACCCCACGCACCAAACCAGCAGACTCAACATTACCCAACATCAAGTGCAGTGCTTCAGCAACTATGACAAATAACAATGGCGAGAGCGGGCAGCCTTGGCGTAATCCACGCCCCATCCGAAACTCCTTAGTCGTGCTGCCATTTACCAAAACCGATAATCGAGCTGAAATGATACACTCCTTAACCCACGCTCTCCACCTACTGCAAAATCTCATTCGATCCAATACCGAGTCAAGGAAATTCCAGCTTACACAATCGTAAGCTTTAGCGAAATCAAGCTTCAAAATAAATCCCCCTCCACCTCTCTTCCGCAGCGAATGAATTACTTATGTTGCCAATAAAACCCCATCTACTAGCTGACGGCCTTTTACAAACGCGGATTGCGAATCACTAATTAAACCTCCAGTACACTCTGAAGCCTATTCGCTAAGCACTTAGCCAACACTTTATACATGGAATTCACTAAACATATGAGGCGGTACTCTCCTAAACATTGAGGCGATTCCACTTTTGGTAACAACACTATGAAAGCACAATTTGCACCCTTCGGCAACACCCCATTTGCGTGAAACTGCTCAAAAAAATTCAGCACATCGAGTCGCACCACCTCCCATCCTTTTTTATAAAAATCCAGCGTGAACCTATCCGGACCCGGCGCCTTAGAACCATCACATTCCCATAATATTTTTTTAATCTCATCCATCGTGAAAGGTTGTACCAATTTCTGTCTATCCGTTTCATTTACTCTTCGAAAAATTCCATCAAATTGCCACTCACCCGCCCGCTTGTCACCAGCAAAATGCTTGATGAATTCTGCCACCACAAAGTTTCGGATAAACATAGGCCCAGTAGTCCACTCACCCGCAATCATCAGCCCCAGAATGTGATTTCTAGTTGTTCTTAACTTTGCCGCCCTATGAAAATATGCCGTATTACGGTCACCCAATCGTAACCATGTAGCTCTTGATTTTTGCCGCCACATCGATTCTTTATTTCTCATTGCACGCCATAACGCGCTCATCCACCTATGCCTCGCAGACTCTACTTCTTCGCTCGCTCCCCCCTCAACCATATCCTCGTCTGCTCTATCTAATTGTTGTTGCATATCCGCAATGAGTTGATTCACATCGCCAAAGCTGTCCTTATTCCACCGTTTCAAAAACATCTTCAAATGTCTCAACTTAACTACAATATTTTCATTTCCCACGCCCAAACTGGTCAGCCGACACCATTCTTTTAAAATCTGCCTAATGTTTGATCGCCCATCCATCCAACAGTTGAAAAATCTGAATGGGTGTGGTCCCCAATCACATTCATCACATTTGAACAACAACGGTGTGTGGTCCGAAACTCCCCTCTTCAACGCTTCCTGTTGTATTGATTTAAATGCATCTAGCCAAGCTGAAGAAATTAAGTACTGATCAATCTGACTACACCTATTGCCATATCCGAACCAAGTGAATCTTTTGCCCACTAACGGAAAATCAATCAATCTCGTGGCATGTACGAACTCCCCAAAAGCTTCCATTTCTGCATTCCTATCCGAGACCCCTATGCGATCCGACTCATGTAATATGGCGTTGAAATCGCCTGCTACACACCATGGCCCCTCGAAACCATTCATCTGAGTTAATATAGAATCCCATACTAATTTTTGCCCAGCTATATCCGTAGGAGCATATATCACTACAATGCAGCACATCATATCTTCTTGCTGCCAACGGCCCTTAAGTATAATATAATTACGATTAACATCAATATTATACAAATTAAACTTGTTACCTTCCCATATAATCAAGATGCCCCCGGATGCTCCCATCGAAGGCGATACTGCCATCTCAAAACTGTCCGAGTACCACAAGTTAGACACCCACATCGACGACACTTCCTGTAATTTTGTCTCTTGCAAGAACACCATATCAACCTGAAATTTCCGCATCACTTCACCAACACCTCGACGTTTCGCGCCACCACCCAAACCCCGTACATTCCATGATAATAAACGCATTAATCACAATCCACGATTTTCCCCGGCGATGATCCGAGAAATATCCTTAATAATGTCTTCCTCCCTCCCACTCGATTTCACTCGAATTAATGACCCCAATTTTACCGTTGCCGCTGCCTCACACTCAATATCACGGGAACGTTGCGAACCATTATCCTGCCCCTCAACCCCCACTATTTTTGATGTAAACCGTGAACGGCGCTCGCCCAAAATAGGCCGTTTCTTTACTCTAACTTCACGGCTAGCCTCTTGTAGATGCTTGTTATCGGTTATTCTCCTAATCTTGCAAAAAGCATGTCCGGTCTTAATTACTTCCGTCGCGCCTAACCCAGCTTTGGATTCACTCGAATGTATGATAGGAGGGGAATTTACCTCATGTAATTTGGAACCGATCCAATCTCCTGACCCCACCTCCTCAGAAATTTTTGAATTTGCAATACCTGCTATGGATAGACTTTCACATTGTTGAAACTCCTCAACAACCTCTAGAGTCCTACCGCTGCCCACCTGCTCAAATGTATGATTATCCCCTCTCACCGGATCTGCCGGTTGTCCCTCCGACTATCGTATCTCCGCCTGGGAACCATGTTGCTCCGGTGACCGGTCCTCAACTTGGACCTCAACATTTGCAACGGCAATATGATCCCATGTCCCCTCCTAAAATTCCATCCCTTGCGGATCCAACCAAGCCTCGTTCATCACCCAAAGCACTCGATCATTCCCTTGGGAATTTTGTGTCACTGGTTGCATCCCTTCCAGCCCGTGAATGGCAGCATTCAAGTTCTCTACTCGCTCGTCTCCGCCCATGTCCGAACCCTGTTCCAAATTGTTCTCCGTTGTCCTCCATTCACAACAATCGCACTCAACTTCTGGACCCTTTCCCTCCATCTCTAAAACACGTACCCAATATTCGACATTGTCAACCTTAACACAAATTCTTTCCTCAATCCGATTAAATGTCATTGTCTCTACCATGATTCTGCCGCAATCAAATGATGTAGGCGTTTCCGTATCGTCATCTAAACAAATCAATGATCCCCACAGATTGGCTATGTTTGTGAAGGTTTGTTTATGCCAAAGGTGTATCGGCAACCCCACTATCGACAACCACATCTTCCTGGATTCTACCTTAATCGAAGGCGACCAAGCCTCAACCCTATCAAAGCATTCCCTAACACGATCCATCTTCAACACCCTATCACGTACAATTGCCGACGTGCACATCAACAGCATCATGTGGCCGGATAATCGCACAATGGAAAATCCATCTTGTTTTGCTACCTCTAGTCGCTCTGCTAGAGTTTTAATACTACATGGATTCAAACACCATCCCACCGCACACCATTGTAGCACCGCCCATTTATCATCATCTACAATGCCTTTTACTTCCCTATACTTGGCGTTGCCCACCTCCCCGATCGGCGCCGCTGAGGAACGCTCATTGTTTCTACTCGCCACCGGCTCCTCCCTGGATCCCCGACTCGCCACTCCCTCTCCTTTTCCGTGGGACATTGTTGTTCTACCCTTCCAAGCCAACAAGACTCTCATGCGAGCGCCGTAAATCCATTTCCCATCCAATCTCTCGATCACACAATCGGCATCCTCTTTCGATGCCATACGAACAAAACCAAATCTCTGTCCATCACGTGCCAATCGATTTGGGATGAACGCGTCTTTGACGACTCCATGCCTATCGAACACTTGCCACAAGCCCTTCCAGTGAATTGTATTCAACAATCCCCCCATGTACAACGTCCACACCCGTTGCACACTCGGATCACTCTTTCCTCGCTCACCTTTGACGCTGTATTGTTTGGCGGCTTGTTCCCTTGCGAGGCGCTCCCGCAAACCTACCATTTTCAGGGGTTAGTTGATTTATGATTTGAAAGAGTTTATAACTTGATTAGAAAATGATATGTAATATTTATGCTTTTGAGATGGGATGAGACTTGATTTACGTTTATGCATTGAAAACAGTAGGGTAACATGGTTTAAAAGTGTATATTGTCAAAGTAATAAGACTTAATATTATCGGATATAATTGGTTAACCAATAGGATGATAAGTGCACTATAATATACAAAATTCGTACGTGAGACAAATTCTTCGGTTACACAATAGGGGTAGATTCTATTGTGTTGCGAGTGATAGGGGTAGTGCCATCCCGGCTGAAGTGAAATAATGGTGAGGGTAGATTTCACCATGAGACTTGATGGGGGTAGATTCCATCAACGTGTCCGTATATCCGAGCATTTATGGATATGGGTAGTTCTATCCAAGGATGGGGGTAGATTCCATCCGGGTCACTTTTAATGCCAATATATGAGATTAAATGTATCATGGTTTTGATGGATTTGTATAATGTGTTTTGTACATGAGATTTCATTTGGAGATTTGCATTGTGGTAAATGCATGAGATTGGTGATACTTGTTTTGTAAATTATTATTGGTTTTGCTTTGAAAGTGATTTAAAGCATGAGTTGTATTTGAGCATGATGTAAAGAGATTTGTTTCTAAGAAATGGTTTTAAAATGCATTGTTGTTGGTTTTAAATCGAGTGACCCTCACTAGGCATTTATGCTTACGCTATCTTTTCCCAACAATGCAGAGAAATAGCTATTTTGGGGCAGCAAGAAGGCAAGATGAGATCAAAGAGATGTTTCATAGCTCAAGTATTATTTTACATTTACTAAATAGTAATAAATGGCACTAGGGGATGCCTTAATCTTTTGGGAGGTTGTGTTTTAAAACTCCCTGGTTTGTGGCAAGTTTTAGTTGTCTATTTGGACTTGTAATTGGCCTTTACTTTCTGGTATTTGGTTTGGTTTGTGTTTTGGTGTTCAAATGGTCATTTTGTGTAGAAAGCATGCCTATAGTTTGATAATCATGATGAGTTGATGTTGGAAGCATGCTTTGTTGTTTATTGCCTTTGGATATATGTTCTAAGTGGTTGATTATGTCTTGGTAACATGTTGGGATGGTTTCGGATGAGTTTAAGCATGAAAAACCAGCATTTTTGGGCATTTCAGGCTCAGGTGTATCGATATGGGTATGTGTATTTTTGGACCCCGTATCGATACATGTTAAGGTGTATCGATACACCCACTTGGTTAAAATGGTTCTGGTAAATCTCGTATCGATACGCTGACGGGACCGTAGCGATACCCCCCGTGTATAAATACACTATGGTGATGTATCGATACGACTGGTATGTAAGTTGGTTATTTAGGTTGTTAAATGTTTCTGATTTCTTTTGTTTTGGTCCTTGAATGTTAGCCAATCAACTAAATAAGTTTGGATAGTCGATTTGAGCTGGAATTTGACATGAGAGCATGAAAAATGCTTAATTAAATATTGGTAACCTCAATTTCAAATAACTCCTTTTTATTTTTTCAGATTTGCAATTTGGTCCCTAATTGCTAATCAGTGTAATCAGAAGTCGATTCGACGCCCGATTGAGTTGAAATTTCATCTGATGAATGCATGATCACATTAGGAAATAATAAGTGCATCTAGACAAGATAAAATGAAAAAATAGGGTCGTTTATCGAGATAAACCGTCACCGGTTTATTTTAACATTCCCCGTGTAACTCGCTCGTTTCATTAAACGGTTAGACCGGGTCAAGGGGGATACATAGTGTCTCGACTTGACATTTTTAAAAAAATTATTTTATGTAAAAAAAATTGTTTAAAAGTTCACGAAATTCTAAAAAATGTATAAAATATAATTTTTTGAATAAATTTGTAAATGCAACGTGATAGAATTGTAGTGCATCATGTGCCAGAAATGTCTAAAGAAAAAATTATAAAAAATTAATGGTCAAAATTGATCAAATGGCTTAATTAATTCAATTTCTTTGTTTAAGAGTTTAATTGAATGCAAAAAAAAGTTGAAGGGCTTAATTATTTTTTAAAAAAATTCAAGGGCTTCTTACACCTAAGGCTAAAAAAACTGAAAAACTTCATCAATAGGATTCAATTTACTAACTTCAGGTAAAATAAACTTAATTTGTTGCACACATTTTACCACTAAGACAACTAGGGATGTGAAATCAGGTAATCGTTCAGGTTTTAGGTCAGGTAAAATCGGTTACGGGTTATGTCAGGTCAATTTAATGGTTCGACTCGGATCAGGTCAGGTCCGGGTTGACTCAGATACGGGTCATTATCAGGTTGATTTCAAATCATATTGAGTTTGAGTCCGGGTCGGGTTAATTTCAGGTCGGGTAAGCTTCAGTTCGGGCCAAAACGGTTCAGGCCTGAATCAGTTAATTAACGGGTTAATTCATGTTCAAATAGACTTTAGGTCAGGTCACGTCGTTGACGGATAAAATTCAGGTCGGGGAATACCGGTTTCGATTGAAGTTCAAGTTTGGTCTTACCGTGTACAAATAAACTTCAGTAAGGTAATTGTGGGTGAATTTCGGATAAAAATAAAATTTTAAGTATTAATATGAACCAAAATATCCTTACGATGCCGAAATATGTTACAATTTAATATATATATATATATATATATATAATTGTGACTAAATTGAATTAAACTAAAATTTAAAAGTGAATAATATGACTAAAATGCAACATTTAAAACGCGGAAGAACCTAAGGGTAATTAACCCCTAACCTAAAAATTAGGCAGCTTAATTCCCCCCAAATTTTGTCATTTACCTCGTTTTTACCAATTATAACTTTTCATACTTTTGATTAAAACAAAACGGTGGACTTGGGAGGGAAAAACTCGCGTGATTTTTTAGCCCGCCTATTATTTTAGGTTAAAGAAAATTCAACTTTTAGTCCATTTGACTTTAAAAGAAATTAATTTAAGTCCTGATTTTTTTAATTTTAGATTTTAATTTAATTCAATCGAGTCCCAATTTAGGTTATAATTGAAATTCGAGATTTAGTTTTAGAATTCTTATAGAGACGTTTATATGGTTTGGACTATATTACAAAAAATACAGGGTTTGGATTAAATTAAAAAATAGAAATAAATGTGGGTCAATCTTGGATAAAAATATCATTTTATGGACTAAAATGAACTAAAATAACACAATCTTTACTTTATTAGAATAAGTTATAAAACTTAGAAATAAACATTGGTAAATTCCAATTAAAAGGAAATTTTTGGGTACTAAAGTGAAAAAAAATATTATCATATTAAAAATATTGGACTAAATTACACAATTAAAAATAAATAAAATTTAATTTTGATTAAATAAAGATTTGTATGAAATTAATTGAACATTAAACTTCTAAACCCTAAACTAGTCACTTAAACCTATAGGCTATAAGTATAACCCCTAAAAAATTATCATTAGTCATGCAACACATATGACATTGTACATGTATTCACGTATCGGTATAAACTAGGCCAGACATATACTATAGAGTATAATAATAAATTATTAATAATATCATCATGTATGATAACATATATTATGTATAGATTATATTATAGACTATAATATAGACCTTAAGTCTCAAACAACACCATAAACCCTAAACCATTAACACTAACCACTAAATCATTAACCATAAACTTTAAGCCATAGAAATTCATCACAAAAATCAATTACCTTAAACTACACCATAACTCTAAACCATTGACACTAACCCCTAAATCATAAACCTTAAGCCATAGAAATTCTTCTCATAAATCAATAACCATAAACTACAACATATACCCTAAATCACTAACACTAAGGCCTAAACCCTAAATCCTAAGCCTTAGGCCATAAAAATTAATCTCTTAACCCAATAACCCTAAACTACAACATATACCTTAAACCATTAACAATAAGGCCTAAACCTTAAATGATAAACTAAAATTAGGGATCAAATTGACAATTTGAGCATAAAAATATAGCATAAAACAGAAATTAGGGACCAAGTTGACAATTTTACCATAAAAATATAGCATAAACCCGAAATTAGGGACTGATTTGACAATTTAAAAGTGGATAAAGTTGAGAGTTCAATGACCAATTTAAAAATTTTACCATACAATAAACCCTAAAACCAAAATTTAACCAATTCAAATTATTTGAATTTAACCACAAATAAATCTGAAATCTCACCACATGTGATGCACAAACCTTATTAGTCTATTACCAATTAGCCATTTACCCCAAAATATACCCTCGTCTCCTCTTTCACTTTAAGCAAAGCTAATTAAAATCGAATTCAAATAAAGTTAAATTCGCACGTCAAGTATCAAAGACAATTAAAAAACTAAATTCAATGAAAAGACCGATAACGGATTAGGAAGACTAATTTCCAATCAATTTTATTAAAATGAGTTAATTAAATTAATCCTAAAAATGAAGATCTAAATTTAAGACACGAAAACTGAAATTAAGATTCAATTGAATGGAAATTAAACTTGACATGCAAAATTGGGACTTAAATGGAATGCTACGTAAAGACAGAAGGACCTATGGTGTAAACATACCCTAACCTAAAAAGGCGGGGTGATTCCCTCCAATGCCTCAACCGGTGGCGGGATGCAAATTCCTTTGATGGCGGGCTGATTAGTAATTCCCTTCAAATGCTTTAGTTTTTTTTTTTGTTCAAACCCTTAATAAATAAATGAGCCATTTAATATAATTAACTTAATTGTTATAATTAAACTATTTAATATAATGATCCTATTTAATATATAAAGTAAATTTATTAATTTAATGACCATAATTAACAAATTTATTTAAATTTTGAATAACTTGTTTTAAATTTATCGATCTCAAGTTATTAATTTAATAAAACTTTTATATTTTTATATACTATAATTTATAAATATAAAAAATAAATATTAATTTAATTATTATAGTTAAACATGTACCTTAATTTGTGAATATGTATTTGTCACACTATAATATAATACATTCATAATCTCACAATTTCATCAATTGCAATTTATTAGTTATTACAAGTCATGTAAATATCAGATCAGTTCAATAACAAGTCAGATCATTTACAGGTTGTGTCAATTACATATCAGGTTCATAACAGGTCAGGTTGATAACATGTCAGGTAATATCAATTATTTACCAGGTTAATCTCAGGTTCAGGTTCATATCAGGTCGAATGCAGGTTAGCTTCGGTTATCACATTATCAGGATGAATTCGGGTTCAGGTCGTTCTCAGATCGGGTGCAGGTTTGGTTCAGATCCAAAATTTTCAGGTCCAACTCAGGTTCAGGTCAACACCAGTTCAGACTCGAATCGATTTCGGATCACCACCACCTCGGGTCACAAGTAATTCTGACTCAAGTTGATTTCAGCCAGTTTTACAGGCCGGGTTAGCTTTTTACATCCCTAAAGACAACGACCACTATATAATATTAAAGCAAGTAAAATAAATTATAATTTCAAATTCTACATGGGCCAAATTAAAAAAAGAATGGACCGTAAGGGTGGACCACGAGAGCCTGGCCCATGCCAGCCCCTCATGTGGCTTCGCCCATGCACAAGGTCTAGCCTCGTACAAGATACAAATACCATAAAAGTTTAATGATATAAACGATATACTATTTAAAGGGATAAAAATATTCTATCTCTTTTCGGTGCTCCTACTTATGCCCCAATAATAAAAAATGCTACAAAATTAAATTTCAAGCCCTTTCCCTAAATTCTAAAACATAAACCATACACTATATACCCTAAAAATATACTTACCCTAAATTCTCTAAACTCTAACTATAAACCCTAAACTCTAAACCTAATTTTGAGCGCAATGACATAAGTAGGGTCACCGAAAAGGGGCAGAGAATTTCCATCCTATTTAAAGATAGGCAACACAACCCACCTTAACGAATACAACACTGTAAAAGCCACCAATCAGCGGTAATGAGATAATTGAGGCAAAAATTAAAATTCAATGCTATAATTGAAACAATTAAAAGTTTAATGATATAAATGATTTACTATTTAAAGTTTAATAGTATTTGATGTAATTTATTTAAAATAAAATAATTGTTGAGTGGATTAATGGATTGATCAAAGCCAAGAGGGGTGAATTGGGTTTTTAAAAGTTGTTGGAGTAAAAGAATGACTAAAAATGAAGAACAATGAATTTTAGAGTGGTTCAAGTTCCAAATGAACTTTACATCCACTACCTTAGCTACCACTAAGGGTATCCAAAAATCCACTAATTGTCCTTCCCCTTTTCAAGCCTTCGGAGGTAACCTTTACAATACCGGTCAAATTTTATACCCAAAATTTGACCAAACCCTCACAAGAGTACAAAGAAGAATTAAAGGCAAGAAAGATATCTCTCAATACAAGATTGCCCCTTTAAGTACAAACACTCAACCAAAATTTGATAGCGAGATCAGAATTGAACACTACACAATTTGGGGTTTTACAAGAGATTGGAAAATAAACACTTTGAGCTTGGATTTTTGCTAGGATGTTTATCTTTGATGCAATAGTTGTTGTTGGTCTTCAATTAGCTTCAATTTATACCTTCTCTATCAATTCTAGCCGATTGGGTGGTTAGGGTAATGAATATAGCTGTTGGTACCTCTTTTTCCACCATAAATGCACTTCTGCAGCTTACCGTATCGGTACACGTGGACCTGTATCGATATCTGTCTCAAAACAGAAAGAGTCGTTGCACAATAACAAGAGGGTGTATCGATACGTGTGTAAGTGTATCGGTACGGGACATGGACCGTTTCGATACGGGGAACAACCGTATCGATGTAATTTTTTCAACTGAGCTCACTGGAAGTTTCCATATCGATACGGCTAGAAGCGTATCGGTACGGGACAACCACCACTTTAAATTTCAGTTACCTAACAACTGACACCAACGGTCGAAAACATTAAAAGCTTTTCGAATTTAAAATTCCATTAAATGTGTATCGATACGGGTGGAACCGTATCGGTACGCCATTAAAACTCCTTCAGTTTTTACAGAGGGAGCGTATCGATACAGATTCAATCTGTTTCGATACGCTGTTTCAATACGATGAGGGGCGTATCGAAACACCTCTTTCTAGTAGCCAACTTTGTAAAAAACGTATCGATACGACTGGAAGCGTATCGATACGCCTGGACGTTTTTCAATACTTTGGCCTTGGAATACTTAGAAAATATTTGGAGTTTGAGTTTTTCAAATCAGATTAAAGCCTTGGTGATTTATAAATCATTTGAGGGACTTAGAAATCTATTTCAAGTTTTCAATTTAATCCTTAACATACTTTGTTATATCAAAATCAAACATAGGTTTTACAATCTCCCCCTTTTTGATATAACAAAACCAAAACTTGAAATTTTTGACACTTTGAAAAAAACTTTGCAAAACAACTCCCCCTTAATATTAGCTAGGTAAACTTTAAGTTAAGTTGAAAATCAAAATTTTAAGTGTGAGCTTTTTCCCTCTCCCCCTTTTTGTTAGATCAAAAATAGAGACATTGATAAACATAGGCAAAAGGCATAAGTAATAACCAAGCAACATAATATAGATAACCATTAAGTTCAAAATAAAGATAACATCAACATAAAATCCAAATAACAGAAAATCAAAGCATAGGTTTTAGAATGCAAACTTAATCCTAAAAACATAATCCAAAGTGCTTAAATAAATATCCTAAATGACATGAATGATATGCAAAGATAAGCTACTATGCATCTTCATCGCCATCTTCATCATCTTCATCATCCTCCTCATTTGCATCATCATTCCTCCTAGTTTGACGTCACTCGTCATGAAAAACGGTAAGAGAGATGTTCATCGAGTTATGACCTTCTTCAAGGGAAGTGAGTGGCGTCTCCACATTCTTCATTCGATCTTCAAGGCTTGTAAAGCGTGTGCCAATAGCGGTAAACCCTGAATTCATCACTTGATCCATGGAGGCAATTCCCGTGCGCAAACCCGTGAATTGCTCGTTTAGAAAAGTCATGAGAGCATCCATGGAAGGTGGAGGAGGAGCTTGAGCGGCTTGAGGATTAGCAATTTCTTCCGGAACGACATTGCTAGGGAGCTCGGATAGACGAAGCCAACTACCATTAAAGTAATGAAACTTCCCCCTTGCAAGAGATCTTTCATCGATAGGATCGGTGAGGGGAGTTGGGTAGTCATGTGAACAATCTATCTCCTTTTGTGTGAAGAAATAACTCAAGGCCGTACCATACGTGAAGGAAGTGACGAGTGTAGTGTGGCGATGTTGCATGAGATAGAAAATCTCCGCAAACATAATTCGAGCAAGATTTGGTCGTTGTCTTTGACGGAAGCATCGAATCCAAAAATCATCAACTTGACAGATTGTGGAATACTTTCCTTCCAAGGGCCTAAACCACCAAGAGCCCATCAAATGTAGGATCCGATCTTGAGCATTAAGAGTGGTGACGGAACCACTTAGGACATGGCCAAGAACATTCTCATCATCAAGACCCTCATCCTCTAACTTGAACACATCACAAAGAGATTGAACATTGATGGTGACCTTTTTACCCATTAGATAGGAATTAACACCCGTAACAACACCCAATGTATTGGCGACACACTTGGAATTAGCATAGAAAATCAATACTAAAGTGCGATAGAAAAAGCCGAAAATTTGGAGAAAATCCATAAATTTCCATTCTTGGAGCAAAGGTAAGTAATCAAATTTGAAACGCTCCGAGTTAAGAAAAGGAATGGAAATTACCCTCTCTGGACGAATTTTGTGGTTTTGAAATTGTCGGAAATAGGTGAGATCTCCGGTGGTCTTAAAGGATCGTTGATAGATAAGAGTGAGGTTCGGGCGAGTACCATCTCCGGCATTGGAACCTGCACCAGCTTCACTAGTACGTGCTCTCTTTTTAGGTGCCATTGACTAGAGAAAATATCAAAAAACAGTGTATGCATTAACTTTCTCATTCAACCCATTGAAAAATCAATAATCAAGGTTTTTGTTAAAAAAAATTAGAAACAAAACAAAAATAAAAGGTTTGAAAAGAAGTTTGTTTTTGAGAAGAAAAAACAAAACACAACAAAATTTAGAACGAAATTCAAATGAAATAAAAAGAAAAGAGAATTTTTTACCTTGATATTGATAGAGAGGAATGGGAGAAGAACTTTGCACCAAATTGATGAAAAGCTTGAAGAGCTTTGCTTGATTATAAAAACCCTCAAGAGATTTTTAGTTGTGGTGGGAAAATATGAGGGATTGAGAGGTTATTTATAGAGTGAAAAACGAATAGGGTTTTGAAAATTCAATTTTGGTGAAAGTAGAACTCTTTAAATGCCATTAAGAAGCTGTATGCGCAATCGAGTATCGATACGCCAAAGGGTGTATCGATATGGGGGTAAAATCGTAATTCCCTTGAAACGACTGTTGAAGGTCCGTATCGAAACGGATGCAATCCGTATCGAAACGCTTTTAGCTCGTATCGAAACGAGTTTAACCGTATCGATACCTTTTTTAGGCAAAATGCAGTCTGGAAAGCTAATACATTACTCGTATCGATACGCATAAGGCCGTATCTATACCTTATGCCCAGAAATGCATTTTAGGCTTTAAGAACAACCAAAGGCTTGATTTTAGCACCTCCTAAATGAATGCAATTGATGAATGTGCAGTTCTAAGCATATTCTAACAGAAGCATACTCCCCCTAGCTATAAGCATGGATATTTTCAAGAGCAACAACACATAAACATGCAATTTCACAAATTCAAGCAATTTTAACCTCAAAAAGAGTCCTAAAGGGTCAAGGAAGGCTAGTTAGACCTAACTCTCTCCTAAGGGACCAAAAACGCTCTTTATCCAAAGGCTTTGTAAAAATGTCCGCTAGTTGGTTTAAGGTGTCAACGAACTCTATAGCAACATCTTCCTTAATGACATGATCTCTAATGAAATGAAGCCTTATCTCTATATGTTTGGTTCTAAAATGTTGGATGGGATTTTTAGTTAAGCATATGGCACTAGTGTTGTCACACTTAAGGGGTATGGTTTCAACTTTAATACCATAATCTAAGAGTTGTTGCTTCATCCAAAGGACTTGAGCACAACAACTCCCTAAGGATGTGTACTCGACTTCGGTGGTAGATAGAGCTACACTATTTTGTTTCTTAGAGAACCAAGATATGGGCATACTACCTAAGAATTGACATGTTCCCGAAGTACTTTTCCTATCGATTTTACACTCCCATAATCCGCATCCGAATAAGCATGAATGTTGAAGGTTGAGTCTCTAGGGTACCAAAGACCTAAACAAGGAGTATCTCTAAGGTACCTAAAGATTCTCTTAACGGCTATAAGGTGAGACTCTCTAGGACTAGCTTGAAACCTAGCACACAAGCTAACACTAAACAAAATATTCGGTCTACTTGCGGTAAGGTAAAACAAAGATCCAATCATAGAGCGATAAAGCTTAGAGTCAACACACTTACCTCCTTCATCTTTGTCAAGCTTTGTAGATGAGCTCATAGGTGTGGCTTGAGGCTTTACATTCTCTATGCCAAACTTCTTGAGCATATCCTTTATGTACTTTTCTTGATTGATGAAGGTGCCATCCTTCCTTTGCTTGATTTAGAGTCCCAAAAAGAATGAGAGCTCCCCCATCATGCTCATCTCAAATTCACCTTGCATTAACTTAGAAAACTCTTTGTAATGAGACTCATTAGTAGATCCAAAAATAATATCATCAACATATATTTGTTCTACTAAGATGTCATTTTTATACCTTTTTATGAAGAGTGCAGTGTCCACCTTACCTTTTTCAATTAAAAAGTTTGAAAGTCTTTCCTACCAAGCTCCAGGAGCTTGTTTTAAACCATAAAGTGCTTTAGTTAGTTTGAAAACTTCATTTGGAAATTTATAATCTTCAAAACCCGGTGGTTGTTCCACATACACTTCCTCATTTATAAAACCATTTAAAAAAGCGCTTTTAACATCCATTTGAAAAAGCTTGAAATCATGATAACATGCATACGCAAGCAACATCCTAATAGCCTCCATTCTAGCTACGGGTGCATAGGTTTATCAAAATCTATTCCCTCTTCTTGAGTGTAACCTTGAGCAACTAATCTAGCTTTATTTCTCACAATGTTACCACTCTCATCTAGTTTGTTCCTAAATACCCATTTAGTTCCTATAGTAGATTGATTACTAGGCCTTTCAACTAATGTCCAAACATTACTTCTCTCAAATTGATTTAATTCTTCTTGCATAGCCATGATCCAAAAGTCATCTTTTAATGCTTCTTTAATGTTCTTAGGCTCTATGCATGAGATAAAAGCAACATGATTCATGAGTTTAAGAGAAGATCTAGTAGTTACCCCCTTGGATGGATCACCCAAGATTTCACCACCTTTGACATAGTTGTACTCCCTTGGGTAGCTCACTTCCTTTTCCTCAAGAGCCAAGTCCTTCAAGGCTTCAAGAGGTGGATCTTGTGTATCCTCTTCTTTCGTTGGAATCTCATCCTCCTTTGAAGTTTGTCCTTCATCAAAGGCATCAAAGATTCATACATCATCATCACAAGAATCCTTCCTCGGAAGGAGGTTATCGTCGAATACAACATGAATAGACTCTTCTACTACTAAAGTTCTCTTATTAAATACACGATAGGCTTTAGAGTTTAAGGAATAACATAAGAAAATAGCTTCATCAATTTTAGCATCAAATTTACCTAAGTTATCTTTTCCATTGTTTAAAACAAACACTTGCAACCAAATGGATGAAAATAGCTAATGTTAGGCTTTTTAGATTTTAAAATCTCATATGGTGTTTTCTTTAAAAGTGGCCTAATCATTACTCGGTTTACAATGTAACAAGCGGTGTTTGTGGCTTCTGCCCAAAAATATTTATGTAAATTGTTTTCACAAAGCATGGTTCTAGTCATTTCTTGTAAAGTCCAATTTTCCTCTCAACTGCCCCATTTTGTTGAGGAGTTTGAGGAGCCGAAAAATTGTGGTTAATATCATTTTCATTTAAAAACTCTTCAAAACCTAGATTTAGAAATTCAGTTCCATGATCACTTTTAATATGAGAAATTTTAAGTTCAAGATCATTTTGAGTTAATTTTGAAAATGTGATGAATTTTTCTAAAACCTAATCTTTAGTACTTAAGAATAGAACCCAAGTAAATCTAGAATAGTCATCAACAAGTACAAATGCATACGATTTACCACCCAAGCTCATAGTTCTAATAGGGCCAAATAAATCCATCTGAATAAGTTGTAAACACCTACTTGTAGAAACATCATTAATGGATTTAAAGGATGATTTATGTTGTTTACCCTTAGATCATGCATCACAAATTTTGTCATTTGAGAACTTAATTTTGGGCAAACCTCTAACTAGATTTAGGGAAACTAATTTTTCTAAAACACGATTGCTAGCATGTCCTAGTTTCCTATGCCATAGACATGCATCATTTTCATTTTGTGCAACAAAACATGCATGAGATGTATGAATGTCATCTAAATGCACCATGTATATATTACCTATGCGATGACCAATGAGCATTATATTATTTTATTTAATGTCAACAATTTTGCACCCATTTTTATCAAATAAGACATTAAACCCTTTGTCACATAATTGACTAATGCTCAATAAATTATGTTTTAGACCATCGACATATAAAACATTTTCAATGAGAATAGTAGAGTGATTACCTATGGATCCAATACCTTTAATGTGGCCTTTGGAGTTGTCACCAAATGTCACTACTCCTCCACTTTTTGGCTTTAAGTCCATGAATCGACTCTTGTCTCCGGTCATGTGCCTTGAGCATCCACTATCAAGGTACCATGAATTTTGACTTTGTGCTTTGGCCTTGTAGCAATGCTCCCCCTACAAACAAAGATATTAAGCTTTGGTTTTTGGTACCCAAATTTGGGTCCACGAGTGTTAGCTCCCAAAAGCTTGGTTCCCTTAGGAATCCAAGGTGACATAGCATCAACATTATTAGACTTGACGAGTTCCTTAGGAACCCATACACTTCTAATTTTCTTAGTTCTATTATGTCTATGGAAGCCATTTTGTTTGTAGTTATGTGTCTTTCTCCTAGGTTGGTTTGTTTTAGATGATTCACCTTTTTCATGTTTCACATTACCAACATTTTTGAAAGACTCATTGAGCTTGTTAAGCTCATCTAACACCTTTTGGTGTTCACTATTGCATTGAGAAATAAAATTATTTAGGTCTACGTTTTCATCTTGAAAGAATTTAAGTTCATCTTGTAAACCTAAGATCTTTTTCTCAAATTTTAAGTTAGCTTGAGAAAGTGAGTCATTTTTAGCATTTAATTCGGAAATAACATTTTTATTTCTTATGACCGACTCTTTATATTTCTCAACTAACTCATCATATACCTCTTGTAACTCATCATAAGCATCATGCAATTCATCAAATTTAAAATCAAAAGATGATGCGTTAGAGGTTACCATGGAGGAATCCTCCTCAAGTGCCATGAGGCAAAGGTTGGCCACTTCGTGTTCCTCATCCTCGGATGACTCCTCGTCACTCCAAGTAGCAAGTTTGTCTTTGAGCTTCTTCTTCTTCTCAAAGCCCTTCTTCTTGAGTTGAGGGCACTCCGAACGAATATGACCCGGTTTTTTGCACTTGAAGCAAATGATTTGATCCCTCTCTTCTTCTTTGATTTTGGTTTTGATGTCCATTTTTCTTTGAATCTTCCTTCCTCGGTTGGACCTCATAAACCGTGAGAACCTTTTGTCTATCATAGCCAATTCTTATAGGACTTCATTCTCGCTAGAAGTGATCTCCTCATGTAGTGAAGCTTTGAGAGCCACTCCTATCTTCTTCTTCTTATCTACCTCTAGCTTCTCCACTCTTCTCTCTTCCCATCCCAAGACTCGAGAAGTGAGTAGAGTAGCTTCCGACTAGTTTGTCTTCCAAGATTATCTCCCCAAAACCCTTAAGCCCGTTAACGATTGTTGAGAAACGATCGAACATCTTTGACACGGTTTCGTCGGGCTCCATTTTGAAATTCCCATAGCTAAGATTGAGAATTCCAATCTTTGTCTCCTTCGCATCACTTGTTCCTTCATAAGTAGTCTCTAGTGTATCCCACACTTCCTTGGCACTTTCAATGGAGGAAACTTTGGAGTAGATGTCGGGGCCGAAAGAGCAAAACAACATGTGAAGAGCTTTATCAATGATTTGAATCTTCTTTCTCTCTTCTTCACTCATCTCATGTTTCTTCATTAACACAAATCTTCCTTCATCGTCTCTCTTCATCGAAATGTAGGGACCATCTTCAATGACATCCCACACTAGATAATCGTTGGATTTAATGAAGAGGCGCATCCGATTCTTCCAAAAAGGGTAGTTATCACCGCTGAAGAAAGGCGGTTTGGTGGTTGATTGAGATTCATACATGCTTGACATGGAGGTAGATGTCATGGCTTGATTTTTGGATGATCACACTCTTCCTAGGAACTCCTCTTTTGGTTGTTAATCCTTCAAAGAGGTAGGCTTTGATACCAATTGTTGAGTGGATCAATGGATTGATCAAAGCCAAGAGGGGGTGAATTGGGTTTTTAAAAATTGTTGGAGTAAAAGAAAGGCTAAAAATGAAGAACAAGGAATTTTAGAGTGGTTCAAGTTCCAAATGAACTCTACATCCACTACCTTAGCTACCACTAAGGATTTCCAACAATCCACTAATTGTTCTTCCCCTTTTCAAGGCTTAGGAGGTAACCTTTACAATACCGGTCAAATTTTCTACCCAAAATTTGACCAAACCTTCACAAGAGTACAAAGAAGAATTAAAGGCAAGAAAGATATCTCTCAATACAAGATTGCCCCTTTAAGTACAAACACTCAACCTAAATTTGATAACAAGATCAAAATTGAACACTACACAATTTAGGGTTTTACAAGAGATTGGAAAATAAGCATTTTGAGCTTGAATTTTTGCTAGGATGTTTATCTTTGATGCAATAGTTGTTGCTGGTCTTCAATTAGCTTCAATTTATACCTTCTCTATCAATTCTAGCAGTTTGGGTGGTTAGGGTAATGAATATAGCCGTTGGGACCCTCTCTTTCCACCATAAATATCGTATCGGTACGCGTGGACCTATATCGATACCTGTCCCAAAACAAAAAGAGTCGTTGTACAATAACAAGAGGACGTATCGATACGCGTGTAAGCGTATCGGTACGGGACATTGACCGTTTCAATACGGGGAACAACCGTATCGATGCAATTTTTTCAACTGAACTCACTGGAAGTTTCTGTATCGATACGGCTGGGAGCGTATCGGTACGGGACAACCACCACTTTAAATTTCAGTTACCTAACAACTGACACCAACGATAAAAAACATTAAAAGCTTTTCGAATTTAAAATTCCATTAAATTCGTATCGATACGGGTGGAACCGTATCGGTACGCCATTCAAACTCCTTCAGTTTTTACAGAGGGAGCGTATCAATACATATTCAATATGTTTCGATACGCTGTTTCTATACGGTTATGGGCGTATCGAAACGCGCCTTTCCAGTAGCCAACTTTGTAAAAAAAGGTATCGATACGGCTGGAAGTGTATCGATACGCTTGGACGTTTTTTAATACTTTGGCCTTGGAATACTTAGAAAATATTTGGAGTTTGAGTTTTTCAAATCAGATTAAAGCTTTGGTGATTTATAAATCATTTGAGGGACTTAGAAATCTATTTCAAGTTTTCAATTTAATCCTTAACATACTTTGTTATATCAAAATCAAACATATGTTTTACAATAATTCATTGCTTACGTTTTATTTCTCTATATACATATAAGCTTAATTAATTTAAAATCTCGACTCAAATTTTTTTTGATAAAATTTAAATTGTGGTATATAATTTGTAAACTCAACTAATTTAATTTTTTTATTCGATTCGTTTGAACGTTCAACCATAGTAGGTGTAGATAGTTATTGTATTGTACTGATAAATTAATTATGCACAGCGTCTGCATGTGGCATGATTTTATCTGAAATGGCTCGTGCAATTCAATGTGTTTCAGACAGGGGAGCCAGGGTGGATGGGCATTAAGTACTAACAAACAATAAACACGTGCTGTTTTTATTGAATTACCGTTTACATTTTTAATTTTACAATATTTTTATAATATATATTTTAATCTCCGCTTTTTTTTTGATCGGCAACCGTATGTTTTTAATCTCCGCTTAGAATTAAGAATGTTTTTTTAATGAGGCACATGTTAATGATCGAAATATTCAATTTAATCGGATATTGTTTTGATTTAAAAAAATTATAGCCATTTTATTATAATTTTTTTTAAAAATATTTTATTTAATTCTATAAAAGCAAATAAAAGTTTTATAAAATTTCAGATTGCGTTAGATTAAAAAAAATGTTTTAGAGAGATTTATTAATCCGTTAAGTGGCTAAAGATGCTCATTTAGTGATCTTACATCATCTTGTATGAATTTGAATCTTAATATAAGAATGTAATGAATCACAAAAATGTTTTAGAACCTACGTCAAAGTTGCATACTAATGTATGCGCCAGGGAAACCGAGGCTGGCTAGATGTGGTGGCGCCTTGCAAAACAACAGTAGACAAATTCTTGCTTTGTTTTTGGAACCGTTAGGTGTTCTGGACTCTAATGAGGCTGAAGTGCAAGTAATTTTCCATGCTTTAGCGTTGATTCGTGTCTCGAAATGGTGTTCGGCCCCTTCTATAATGATTGAGTCAGATTCGATCGTGACAGTCTCATGGATATTGCACTTTGAGGTCGACCATGGCGACTGTGGGGATGGTTTCAACAAATTGATGATGCATTTGCGGCTATATCTTGTGTTTGCTTTCATAATGTTTATCGCGAGGTGAATGGTTTGGCTGATGCCTTAGCCAAATGAGGTGTGGATAGGAAATCATAGTTTCGAGTTATGGAGTAATTAGTCTTTTTGTGGTGTTATGTACTTCGTTACATTGTCATGAGTACTCTTTTTTCCAATACTAATGGGTGGTCAGACGACACCTCAAAATTTTTTGGGACAATTTTTTTATGTATATTATATATATATAAATTTATAAAATATAAACAAATGACATCCACTTATAAATAATTGACACCCCTTAAATATAATTCAAGAAAAATAGCACCCCTTAAATATTTTTCTGGCTTCACCCCTACTTTTTTCCTAACTAAAATTAGATAAATTTTTAACAAGACTTGTAGCGATGTTTTTAGCTTGTATGATTCATTGTAAAAATATTCATACTTTTGCCGATAAAAAAACATACTAACATATTAAATAAAATTCAGAACCAAACATATATTTATAAAGTAGATTTGGGTCGAAGTTAGACATGCCTCGTTGCTATCCTACATGGTATGAAAATTAAACTCTTTATGTTTTTCCTAGGCCCCAACTTTTATGATTCATACACACAATGCAGAATTTAAGTAATATTTATCAATTTGATATAATCATCGGTATTTAATTTATTAACTAATTAACTGGATTCAGATAATATAAACGTATGGTATAAAGAAGATTTTCCTAATGTGATTTGTTCTATTTACAGCAATAATATTCGAAGAAAAACAATTACTTTAGAGAGGAATCGTATAAAGTTGAATACAAACACAATAGCAAAGCTTTAGCAGAACTGGAAAAATTAATGGTGAAAGGGTGTGAAATGAATTGTCATTTTCCAAGTAGTAATAGTTATTGTCCTTTTATCTTTGAAATTGAGTAGTAACGGTTAAGGGTGAGTATGCGGCACAACAACTTAATTTAAGGCTAAAAAATCATACAATCACAATGTTATTAAAAGTTATAACATTTTTGGTTGATAAGAAAAATAATTTAATATCTGGGAGATGGGTGATAGGCGTGATCAAGGTAGGCGAGAACGAACGAGACAGGGCGGAGGCCGGGTATGGACCCTGTTCGTGTCGAATCTGCCGCAACAATTGCATTGGCAGGGGGTATGGCAGGTATTCGATAGGCATGGGGTTGTGGTGGACGTTTTCATCCCTAAGAAGAAAGGGAGAGATGGAGCGAGATTTGGGTTCGTTCGGATGGCGACTATTCAAGATGCAAATCGTGTAATTGAGCGATTGAATGGATTCCGCCTATATGGATCGGTGATCACGGTCCTATTTGCTAGAGATGGGGTGAGGGATTCGATTTGGTGCAAGAAGGGTTTGAATGATTACAAGCCTAAACCCTCGCAGAGAACCAAGGATTCGATGGGAAAAGAGAAAATAAATGGCGATCAAGAGACAATTGCAAAACCAAAACCTGTTACGATGAGGAGAATAGTGGGAAAAATCGATGGAGACAAATGGGAAATCTTAAAAACTTGTGTGGTTGGATGGCGACGCAATTCGATCTCGATTGCTCGAATGGCGAAGGAGCTAAATGAGAACAATATGAGGGGATTCTCAATTATGCACATGGCAGGACGAATGGTGCTGTTAATGCCCAACGAATCGGGAGAAAGGGTAGGCATTATGTCGCGGGCAGATTTAGATAGGTGGTTCGTGGATGTACGCCCGTGGTCGACTGCGATACATATGTCGACGAGAAGAGTGTGGCTCGCCATGAGCGGAATCCCTATTCACGCGTGGGCAACGGAGACTTTTGAGAATATTGCCAAATTCTGGGGATCCTTGGTAAAAGTAGACATATCGACGATTTCGCCTTCATCGTTCGAGCGAAGTAGGATACTTATTGAAACCAATTTGATCGAAAGGATCGATGAGGTGCTGGAATTGGAGGTAGATGGTAATACATATAACATAAGGGTACAAGAATGGGAACGAGAGGTGGTTCAAGAGGATAGGGATGATGAGGAGAGTGACATGGAGACATCCTCGGAAACTAATTCCCGTAGAGCTGTAGATGTATCTCATGGGATCAGTAAGTCGGACGAAGGCGAGGATCCGATGTTGCAATCTTTTGTCCAGGACAGCCTTGTGGTTAAGGATACTAATCTGATTTCAAGAGGTGGGATGGACGTGGAGGACCAGGAAATAGATTCGAAACAAGACGCTAATGTTACACACAAAGGGTGTACGTACGAAAAATAGATTGATCTACGTGTGGAATCATTGAGTGGGGGGAATTCGTGGGTTTCGGACGAGGTGGTTGCTTTGATAGATAGGGAGGGGACAGGCGATCGCACGAGCCTAGACGTGGCTCAATTTGAATTCTGTAGAGGGGACGGTGCCTAGGGGAATGAGACAGCAGCGGATGAGGAGGTGGCTATGCTAGATAAGGAAAGGAATGGAGATTGCACGAGCCTTGACATGGATCACTTTGTCTGTTGTGTAGGGGACGATGCCCAGGGGAATAATGGAACAACGGAAAGGGGGGTGGCAGTGCCTATTGTCGATACAACGATGGGGGCGAACACAGGGGGAAGGTTGCGGATGGGCCTGAACAAGTGAGGGCCTTAGATGCCAAGTATATTGAGCATAATGGAGTCCTTCGCAAGGTAAGAAGCTTATCGAATGTTTTGTTCAGTGTTTTGAATCCGGAGGAAAGGTCTGAGGTGGAGAATAAATTAACAAAAAAATCTAGCGGAAGGCCGAAGAAGAAAATATAGGAGGATACGGGGATTGCTATTGGGTCCTTATCTAATTCGGATTTTATAAACAGAAAGAGGGTGATTTTGAGAGAGGCAAAACAAACACTTGACCTGGGGAAATTGATAGGGGCTTCGATAGTAGGTAACGAGGAGGCGATCGTTCAAGATATTGCGCGTATCATTGAGTCGCGCATTGAGAATAAATAGCAGCCGGCGATACGGGTGTTGTCGTGGAACATTCGCGGATCGAGTACAGTCGCGAAGCGACGAGCAGTACGTGATAGAGTTCGACAACACCATTGTGAGATGGTGTTGCTTCAGAAAACTAAATTGGAGCAACTATCAACGAATGGGGTAAGTAAATTGTGGTTTTCGGATAAATTTGATTTTGTTATTGCACCTTCTATTGGGCGATCAGGGGGGTTACTGTTAATTTGGGACAGTGATAAATTTTGGATGATAGAAACACGTATGTCTCGACATTTTATTTTGATTAAAGGGGAGTAGGTGATAGAGAAATGGCCATGCTGGATGGCCAATGTGTATACTCCTTGCGTGGTGGAGAATCAAGGGCGGGTATGGGGGAATTACGGGAGCTGTTAGGGGAGATAGATGGGCCGTGCTGTGTGGGAGGTGATTTTAATGTTGTGCGGGAGGTGGGGGAGAGATGTGGCTGTGTTGATGCATCGAGGGGAATGGAGGAGTTCAACAATTTTGTGGAGGATGTGGGTTTATTGGACATCAAAGTGGTGGGAAAAAAGTTTACTTGGTTTGGGTCGGGGAACAAGGCATGTCGCCTAGATAGATTCTTGGTGTCGCGTGAGTGGATTGATCGATTTTCTTTGCTGTATCAATTGAATTTGCCGAGGGGGATTTCGGATCATACGCCGATACGGCTAACAAGTGAGGATAGTGATTGGGGACCTCGACCGTTTAGATTTCTAAATGTTTGGCTTGGGAAAAAAAGATCATGTTGATTTAATGGCGAATGAATGGGAGAAAATTTCAGTGGAGTTTGAGGGTTATTCGATACATTATAAATTAAGGGAGATGAATTTTTTTTTGCGCACATGGAATAAAGAATGCTTTGGTCAAGTCGACACTAGAATTGGGGAGGTGAAAGAGCATATAGACAGGTTGGATGAGGTTGTAGAGGTGGCTGGGGATAGAGTACAACGGGTTGAAGAGATTAGTCGGCTGAAAATTGAGTTGTGGCGTCTGCATAAGTACAAGGAATCGATTTGGCGACAGAAGTCGAGAGCTCTTTGGCTAAAAGTGGGGGACCGTAATACTTCATTCCTTCATCGAACTGCGAAAATTAGAGCTGCAAAAAATCTGATTACTGGTTTGCGGATTAATGGCAAATGGGTGGAGGATCCGGCGAGGTTCAAACGCCATATACAAGGGGAATTTCGTAAACATTTTGCACGACCACCATGCTTTGGGACGATGGAGGCAGATGTGCGGTTTTGTAGGCTGGATAGGGATGCTTGAAACAGGCTTTTTGCTGTCCGAAATTAGAGAAGCGATTATGAGTTGTGAAGGAGCGAAAGCTCCGGGGCCTGACGAGTTTAGCTTTGCTTTTTTCAACCGGGGGGGGGGAGTTCTTGCAGACTGATCTGCTGTGTTTGTTTGAGGCTTTCCATGCGCATGGTTCTTTGCCGAAAGGGGTTAACTCGACATTTGTGGTCCTGATCCCGAAAAAAGATAACCCGCTGGTAATCAGTGATTTCCGGCCGATATGCTTATTGAATTCTGTTTACAAAATTGTGGCGAAAGTATTAGCAGGAAGGCTTCAGAAGGTGCTTCATTCGGTGATTAGTGAAGAGCAATCAGCTTTTATTAAAGGGAGGCAAATTGTTGATGATATCTTATTAACCAACGAAGTTGTACATTTACTTCGTATGCGACGGTTTAGCGAAGGAGGAGTGGTGTTCAAGATTGACTTCGCGAAGGCGTATGATTGCATAAAGTGGAAATTCTTGATAATGTAATGCGCCGGATGAATTTTGGGATGGTATGGCGGAATTGGATTATGAAATGTGTGGGTACAACACATCTTTCGGTACTTGTGAATGGTAGTGCAACGCCGGAGTTTGCCATGGAAAGGGGGTTGCGATAAGGTGATCCCTTGTCACCGTTACTATTTGTTATTGTTGCGGAAGCATTTCATCAATTCTTGGTGAATGCGGAAAGTTTGGGCCTGATTAGAGGAGTGAGTGTCGCTGCGGATTGTCGGCTCTCGCATTTGCAATTTGCGGACGACGCGGTTATCTTCATTCAAGGTAAAGTTGAATATGCTAGAAATTTGAAGCGTGTGCTGACATGTTTTGAGTATGGGTCGGGGCTGCAAATTAACTATGCAAAATCGGCAATGTATGATGTGGGAATAGAGAATGCAGTGGCAATGGAGATGGCAAGGGAGTTGGGGTGTGTGCGAGCCGATTTACCCTTCAAATACTTGGGGATTTCGATTTGAATTAATCCACGGAATGGTAAGGTTTGGGAACCGATGATTCATCGGATGCGCTTGTGTTTAGCGGGATGGAAGAAAAACTCGTTGTCTTTTGCCGCAAGGGTGACATTGGTGAATTCGGTACTTTCTACGCTACCACTGTATTATATGAGTATTTTTAGGGTGCCGAAAACGGTACTAAATAAATTTGAGATGATTCGGAGAGCATTCCTGTGGGGCGATACGGATTTGAAAAGGAGATTGAACCGGGTTGGTTGGGCGAAAGTATGTAGACCGAGGAAGCTAGGGGGTCTTGGAGTGGCAAATATTGAACTTAGAAATTCAGCGTTGCTTGCCAAATGGTTATGGAGATATGCCGACTCTCTTAAGTCTCTGTGGAAGTCGATTGTGGAGGCTAAGTACGGTGTCGCAGTGAGGGGGAGACTGCCGAATAGGGTGGGTAAACAACACATGTCTTTCGTTTGGAGGCGAATTGTGGAGATTCAAGAAGGGGACGTTGCTGGTAAGTTTATAAGCGAGGATTGTTTTTTGTGGCACATAGGCAACGGGCAACGGGTGCTGTTTTGGTTCGACCGGTGGTGTTTAGAGGTGCCTTTGTGCGAGGCGTTCCCGCAAATCTTTCGGTGTGCTAGTAACAAGGCCACACGTGTGTGTGATTATGCGGTGCAAGGTACACTGAACCATGAGGAGTGGCTGCCGTTTTTTAGCTGTGGGCTGCGATCCTTTGAGCAGCAACAGCTGAGCCAAATGCGCGCGATCGTGAGGGGGTATTCCTTATGTGCGAGCGAGATGGATGTGCTGGTCTGGAAGTCAAATGCGATTGGAAAATTTTCAGTGGGGAGTCTCATGAAATTGATGTCATCTATGGGTCTATCCGATTATGGTCTTGATGGTTTCAATATTTGGAAAATAGAGGTGCCTCCGAAAGTACAATGCTTCCTATGGTTCGTGCAATTGTGTCGATTGCCGACGTTGTCAATGCTAAGCGCTAGGGGCATGCCTTTAGCAGGAATTCAGTGTGTGTGGTGTAGGGGGGTTGACGAGGAAGAGCATATATTTTTTACAAGCACGTTTGCGAACAAGTTGTGGGAGGTGTTTTTCTTATGGTGGAGGTTGTCATGGGTAAAGTCGAGAGCGTTTGCGGATTTTCTAGTGCAGTGTTGTAGTGGGGTTTTGTCGGGGGTGGGGAAAGCTTGGTGGGTGGTTGGATGTACAGCGGTCTTGTGGTCCTTATGGCTTGCGAGGAATGATGTAATTTTCAATCATAAACAGATGGTACTCGAGGAGCTGCTTTTCCTTGTTAAGCTGCGATCCTTTTATTGGATTAAATCCTCCGCGCAAGGCAACGACATAACCGAAGCTGCTTGGTGGGAGTGGCCGTTGCAGTGTGTGCCGTCGGGTACAGTGAAACCTAGAGTTGGAATCCGTTGGTGTCCACCGATAGAAGGTGCACTAAAGTTTAATGTGGATGGCACGACGAGGGGGAAACCGGGGCTGGCGGGATGCGGGGGTGCACTAAAGTTTAGTGCAGTGTTGTAGTGGGGTTTTGTCGGGGGTGGGGAAAGCTTGGTGGGTGGTTGGATGTACAGCGGTCTTGTGGTCCTTATGGCTTGCGAGGAATGATGTAATTTTCAATCATAAACAGATGGTACTCGAGGAGCTGCTTTTCCTTGTTAAGCTGCGATCCTTTTATTGGATTAAATCCTCCGCGCAAGGCAACGACATAACCGAAGCTGCTTGGTGGGAGTGGCCGTTGCAGTGTGTGCCGTCGGGTACAGTGAAACCTAGAGTTGGAATCCGTTGGTGTCCACCGATAGAAGGTGCACTAAAGTTTAATGTGGATGGCACGACGAGGGGGAAACCGGGGCTGGCGGGATGCGGGGGTGTGTTGCGGGATGAGAGGGGTGTAGTGCTGGCAGTTTTTTCGGGACCGTTGGGTTGTATGGACTCGAATGAAGCTGAGGTTTGGGCTATATTTCATGTGGTTCGATTGCTGGCCGAGACAAGGTGGAGGGGGGATTGGTCGTTCATAATTGAATCCGACTCGCGGATTGCATTATCATGGGTGCTGCACAAGGAGAAGCGACCTTGGCGATATAGGGGGCTGTTTCGAGAGATAGATTATGCTTGCTTGCAGCTACGTTGTGTTTGCTTTCACCACGCTTTTCGTGAGGCGAATTCTTTCGCCGATGCTCTCGCTAAAGGGGGTGTGTGGATAGAGTGTCTTGGTTTCATGCTGTTGCGGATCATGGTATGGCATCGTAATGGGGTTTTTCTTCCGTTTCATTGCGGATTGGTTTTTACCTTCCATGATGCACTCTTTTTCCTCCAATTTAGGATAGGGAGGTTTTTTAAGGAGGCATATGGGAGGTTGTATGATTTTTTACACGCTGAATAAAATCATACGATTATTGATCAAAAAAAGAAGAAAAATAATTTAGGTTCAAATCGAAATGTTAGTAAACACCGACCTTGAAATGTTACCCACACAATTGAAATGTTATATTTTTTGATAATTTTTTTTGTTGCAACCTAAATGTTATCCAACGGCGCAACCGAAATGTTATCTCACGCACAAGCAAAAATATTATACATTTTGATAACATTTTGGTTATGTTTTTTTTTTAACTATTTGTAACCCCTTCGTTCCTTACACTCCCCTAATAGTTAGTGTCGGGAGAGAAAATGGGATATTATTCAAATAATGGCATGTAATTGGGAGAATAAAGGAGAAATTGGTTTAGAAATGGGCAAGTAATTATGGGGTGAGTCTACAATACAACAGTCTCGTTTATAGTTAAAAACGACACAACTAAAATGTTATCAAAAGGTATAACATTTTCGGTTAGTACGATAAATAACTTTAGTTGTAACCGAATTGTTAGTAAACACGGAACTTAAAATGTTATCCACACAATCAAAATGTTATCATTGAACCAATGATTGAATCAATTAAGCCAACCTAAATGTTATATTCGACGTAGTGTCAAACAATAACTATTTTGTGAGCCATCTCATATGTGGCTTATTATTGTTTCATCAGCCTTCTTGGTTTTACAATTTTTGGGGTTGGGTCTTTATTCTAGGTTTAACGGTGTAAAAAGTATTTGAATTTTTGAAAAAAATATCAATTAAGACTATGATTTTTTACAGCTAATTAAGTCCTTAACCATTGAATTGAATTAATCAAGTTATTTGATTAATTTTGACCATTAAATCTTGATAATTTTTTCTTTAGGTATTACTGACACCTGATACACTACTATTCTATTGCATGACATTTACAACTTTTTTAATAAATAATTTATTTTTATAAATTCTATAAGTTTTTTTAGAACTTTTAAAGAACAATTTAATTAAAGTAAAAAAATTCTAAAAATGTCAAGTTACAACACTTTGACACGACACATTACACCAACAGATAAAAAATTCATGTTAGATTCAATAGTCAATGTTGGTCAAATGGCTTAATTGATTCAATCATTGGTTCAATGATTTAATTGGGTGCGAAAAAATCAAAGACTACCAACGAGGTTTGCTCCAAATGGTAAGCAACTTGGTATCGCTTAAGTAGGTCTCGAGTTTGAGTCCTTGTGGATGCAGAAAATCCACGCTAGGAGTCTCACCCACCAAAGTCAGGTGTGCGACGCAGGTCGGTCCGGATTAGTCAAAGCAAAGCCTTGAAACCAGAAAGACAAAAAAAATCAATGACTTAATTGTTTTTTTAACTTCAAGGGTTTCTTACACCCTTAAACATTTATTTTATTGGGTGTAAAAATATAATTATTTGATTTGTAATTATATTATTGGATTATTATTTCATACGGTAGTGGTGAAAAAATATTTCACACCTAGAGTTCTAATGATGCCATGTATCTTTTTTTAGGGTTAAGGTTTAAGATTTAGACGTTTGGTTTAAATTTTATAATTTAGGGATTAGGGTTGAAAAAAGCAAACTTGTAGAATATTTTTTCACCGTTAATGCATGAAATAATAATCCTTGTATTCTCTTATAACTATAAGATTTCAAATGTTTTAAGGGTGCATTTGGAAAGTCATCAAGAAATTGAATTTGGGTATACTTTTTGCAATTAGACTAGGATTGAGAAAACTCAACACAATTTTTTTTAAATAAAGTTTGAGTTGTAAAATGAAAATTCGAATAACTTAAAATTTTTAGTAATTAGTAGACCAGTTTATAAGTTCGAGTCGAGTCTCTCAATTATGTATTATAACATTATAAAAAATTACAATTAAATTTGTATAGAAACTCGACTTGAATTTCATAAACTCGAATCGAAAAAAATTCAAATAAAGTTTTGAGTTGTAAAATTGGACTCGTAAACTCGATTTTTTTACTCGACTTGATTAGACGCTCACCCCTAAATTAGACTATGACTCTATTTGGTAAACAACTTTTTGAGCCAAAATTAGATATTTGAATAATTTAGAGGTTTGACAAGTCAAATATGCTAATTTAGATGTTTGGTAAATAGAGGATTGTAATAGCGGATTGGAGTGACACCTCTCAATTTGAAAAAGCACCTTTTAGGAGTTTTTGAATTAGAAGTTTGGATAAAATAATTGGAAAGACTCTTTTTTTCCTTGACAATTATATATTATTTAAATAAGATAAATTTTGTTGAGTGGATCGAATGATCGAAATAAACCAAGAGGGGGTGAATTGGATTTTTAAAGTTCTTGGTGGTGGAATTTGCAAATAAAAATGGTAGACAAGGAATTTTAGAGTGGTTCAAGTTCCAAATGAACTCTACATCCACTACCTTAGCTTCACTAAGGATTTGCAACAATTCCACTAATTGCTCTTCCCCTTTTCTAGGCTAAGGAGGTAACCCTTACAATTTTCGGTCAAATTTTCTACCCAAAATTTGACCCAATCCTCACACAATTGAAACAAAGAAGTTGTTGGCTAAAACAAGTATCTCTCAATACACAATATAGCCCAATTACAAGCACTCAACCCAATTGAAATGATAAGAATGAAAAATACAATTGAGGTTACAAGATAATAATGAGATTTAGGCACAAATGCTAGGATTTGATGTTTGGATGTTTGCTTTAGGATCAATAGTTGTTGCTGAAGCTTTTAGAGGTCCCTTTTATACCTTCTCATTGAATTCTAGCCGTTGTGGTTGTTGCATTCATCAATAGAGCCGTTGGGGGTGTTATCTTCCCTCCATAAATGCAGTTTGCAACCAACCGTTTCGAAACGTCCGACCCTGTTTCGAAACAGACCAAAAGAGAAAGAGCCGTTGGGGTGCATTAAAGAGCCCATATCGAAACGGTTAAGCTTGTTTCGATACGCTAAGATTCGTTTCGAAACTTGTTTCGAAACATTTTGCCACTGTCAAGGACCGTATCGAAACGGCTTGAGATCGTTACAATACGCCTTAACAACTTCTTTAAAATCAGTTTAAAACATTTAACGATCATATTTTTCAAATCAGTTTTAAAGCCGTTTCGAAACACTTGATGTCGTTTTGATACGATGTCTCAATGTTCTTAAGCAGTTTCGAAACTATTTTCGAAACAAGGGTTGGCAGTGTTGAAATCATTTCGATACCCGTTCCGAAACATGGACTCACAGTTTCAAAACTGTTTCGAAACGCCTTAGGCCGTTTCAAAACTGTTTCGAAACGCCTTAGGCCGTTTCGAAACGGTGACTCGAAAATCACTGTTTTGGCTTTAAGAACACTTAGAAAATATTTGATAAATTTAGTTTTTAACTTAGGCATATTGTTTAAAACATATAGAGAGTTTTGAGGACTTAAAAATTCGTTTTCACGTTTTCAATTTAGTCATTAGGTTCTTTAGTTATATCAAAATTAAAATATCGGTTTCACAATCTCCCCCTTTTGATATAAAAAAACCAAAATTAGAATTTTTAAGAGTTTTGAAAATTTTGAATACATTCTAACTCCCCCTCAATTTAAGATGGGTTTTTAAAGTTTTTTAAAAAGATTTAAGGATTTAAATTCAAGATTTAAAACTTAAAAACACTTAAAACATTTAAAATGAATTTAGGCTCTTAGATTACTTCTCCCCCTTTTTGTTAGATCAAAAATAATAAGCAATAAGCAATAAGCAATAAGCAACATAATATTAATTCATAAAATTAAAATATCCAAAACATAAATCGTTAACAATAAGTTCAAAGCATAATCTCAAATAAAATCAAAGCATAGGTTCATAAAACATAAGAAATAAAGATGCAAACTTAAACCTAATATGCATAGATAATATGAGATGACATGAGAATCCTAAGCCTCGTCGTCGTCACCATCATCATCCACGGAATCATCATCATCCTTAGCTTGATCGCGACAAAAATTCATCCATTGGCCATAAAAGGTGGAGAAGGACATGTCCATGGCCGATTGTTGATTCTCAAGGGATGTGAGTCGATTCTCATTTGCAAGGAGACGATCCTCTAGACATGTTAGTGTCCAAAGTGTTGAACCGCTCGGTAAGAAAAGTCATGAGAGCTTCATTGTTCGCAACTGAGCTTGTGGTTGAGGTTCAACTTGAGGTAGAGGTGCTTCCCTATCAACACGTTCCCATTGCCCATTGTTTACATAGCGAAATCCGAACCTACGGGGAGAAGACTCACCAATTTTTGACTTGCGGGGTTTTAGAGAGTCATAAGTGCAATCAAGATTAATCTTGCTAAAGATGTGACTTAAAACAGTCCCATAAGAGAAAGATTTTAGGGCATCGATGTCACGAAGCGTAACATTATTGACTATCTCGGCAAACATGATCTTAACAAGATTAGGGCGCTCACCACGACAAAAACATTCAAGCCAAAAATAGTCTACTTGACGAATGTGAGAAAATTTACTTCCGGAGGGGCGAAGAAACCACAAGACTATCAAGTGGAGGAACCTGTCGTGAGCATCCAAGGTAAGCACCGAACCGGTGTGAGAACCAAAGTGACTCTCATTCTCTAGTCCTTCGTTCTTAAGAACAAAAGTAGACTCCAAGAAAGGGATGTCAATGACAATCCTCTTTCCCAAGATAGAAGACTCAAGGCCAACCACTTCGGAGTTGTCTTCACTATTAATAAATTGAGCATTTGAGTAAAAGAGAAGAACCATGTGTTTGTAGCAAATATCCGTGATACTCAACAAAACAAGGAAATCTCATTCTCTTAAACACGGGAGGTAACGAAAGAGAAAGCGCTCGGAGTCTAGAAACGAGAGGTCAAAAACACGCTCACGACGAACTTCAAACTCATTGACATAATTGAAACGATCCCTCATCTCTGGAGTCCGAAGACTTTTTTGAAACAGATGGGTGAGATTAGGATGAATACTCGATTCACTTGTTTGACCGGTCTTACGCTTTTTGTTAACGTTCTCCGTAGACATCCTAAAAACATAAAGCAAGCAATTTAAAACAAATTTGAAGTGTATGCATGAAGATCTTAATTCAATCCAATGTTAAATCCCACTTAGGTTTAAAAACAAGTTTTTAAAAACAAAGAAACAAAACAAATTTTTTTTAAGAGAAAACAATTTAAAAAAAATAGTAAAGAAAATATGAATGAAAACATATACATTAGAATAAAAAAATTGAAGATTTTGAAAAATGTTTACAAGTTTTGAGAAACCCAAGTATCAAAATACATAAACTATACAAAATTAAAATTTTCTAACCTAAGATTCGAATACAAATTTAAGGAAAAAGAAAAAGATGAAAATATACCTTAAATTGGGAATTTGGATGAATAGATAAAAATCCTTGCACAAGATTGTTGATGCTTGCTTAGACTTGTGTTTAAGAGTAAAAGCCCTCTAGATTTGGTGAAAAACAATGAGGTTTAGAAGTTTTTTATAGGAGAAAAACTTTTTAAAGTTTTTAGGGTTTTGGGGAGAGTTTTAATTTAAGTTAAACTTTAACATTAAAGCCCCTTTAAAGCAGTCCGCTAACCCGTTTCGGAACGGTGTCGACCGAGGTGTCATTCGACCTAGTGTTTCTCCTTGGGGAGCTCCTGTTCTATTTGTTAAGAAGAAGGATGTGACACTTCGACTCTGTATAGATTATCAGAAGCTGAACAAGCTAACGATCAAGAACTAATATCCTCTTCCTCGTATTGATGATCTGTTTGACCAGTTCCGGGGAGCTACGGTATTCTCTAAGATAGACTTGAGATCTGGTTATTGCCAACTCAAGGTTAAGGATTCTGATGTGTTCAAAATAGCTTTCTGGACATGATATGATCATTATGAGTTCCTTGTGATGCCTTTTGGGTTGACTAACGCTCCTGTCGCTTTTATGGATATGATGAATAGGGTGTTTCAACCCTATCTTGACTAGTTTGTTGTGGTATTTATTGATGATATACATGTATATTCTAGATCTGAGGCAGAACAAGAGGAACATCTTCGGATTGTGTTACAGACTCTGCGAGAGAAACAGTTGTATGCAAAATTCAATAAGTGTGAATTTTGGATTTCTGAGGTTATATTTCTGGGTCATATAGTTTCTGCTCAGGGTATTCAGGTTGATCCAAAGAAAGTAGAGGCTATTATGAGTTAGAAACAGCCCAAGAATGTTCCTGAGATTTGAAGCTTCTTGGGTTTAGCCGGTTATTATCGGAGATTTGTTGAGGGTTTCTCTTCTATTGCAGCTCCGTTGACTAAGCTTCCGAGGAAGGATGTTCCCTTCGTTTGGATTGAGGCTCAGCAGTCTAGTTTCGAGAAGCTTAAGTCTGTGTTGACTGAAGAACCATTTTTTATTCAGCTTGAGCCTGGTAAGGCTTATATAGTTTATAGTGATGCTTCGTACACCGGATTGGGGTGTGTTTTGATGTAGGACGGAAAGGTAGTGGCTTATGTATCTCGACAGTTGAAACTGCATGAGTGTAACTATCCTACCCACGATCTAGAGCTTGCTGCTGTTATTTTTGCACTTAAGAATTGGAGACACTATCTCTACGGAGAGAAGTGTTATATCAATACAGACCATAAAAGTCTGAAATACCTCCTCACTCAGAAAAAGCTTAATCTGAGACAACATCGCTGGTTAGAGCATCTCAAGGATTATGATTGTAACCCCCTTAACCCGGCCTAGACGGTTGACCCGAATTAAGAAAGTCACACGGGGAAAACCAAAGTCAACCCGAAAGTCAACTTTGATTAACGACCCTTTTTTTTCTTTTTAAACTTGTCTAGATGCGCTTTAGACCTAATTGTGATCACACAAACATCATACCAAAAGATCACAAACATCAGAGATCAAACAGGGACCCAATTGAACAAGATACAACTTTAGGGACCAAATTGTAAATTCTGATAATTATAAGGACTTAACCCAATTGAAGTTACCAACTTGAAATTAATCATGTTTCATACTTCTTTGTGAAATTTCAGCTCAAAAGGACTTCCCAAACTCATACAATTGCACAAACAAGTTTCAGGACCAAAACGCAAACATTCCAAAACATATAACTGCCAATGTCAGCCCCCAACGGTCACCCGTTCCGAAACAGGCATAGCCCGTTTAGAAACTCGGGGCCGTTCCGAAACAGGCATAGCCCGTTTCGAAACGGGGGTCTAGCAGTGGTCTTTCCGTTTCGGAACGGCCCCTCCCGTTTCGGACGCCTGGGCACGATTAAGGCACCCGTTCCGAAACGGTAGGTGCTGTTCCGAAACACCCTGCCCAGATTGCTCCAAAACTCCACTTTAAACATGCAATTACACAATCAATCATGCTCCGAATGCCACCAAACTTTGCCAACATGCAATTCAACATATATATAACATATTAGCATCATCAATTCAACCAAACATCATCATATGCAAAAAGCCCCAATTCTATAGGCATGCTTCCTACACAAGCTAGATATTCAAGCACCAAACTTACAAAACAAGCATATAAAGATCCAATCCAAAGACCAACAATCTTAACATCAAGAAACATACTTAGGGAGTACAAAACACCTCCCAAAACATACACATTGTTTCCCCATTGCCAAATCACCCAAAAGCTAAAATGTTTAACAAAAACCTTCCATACATTGAGCTTTACTTGCACTTGAATTCTTGCCCTTCTTGCTGCCCTCAAAAGGTCTCTAATGCTCTGCATTATTGAATTAAGGAAAACGAAGAGAGTGTAAGCAAAAGCTTAGTGAGGAATGCTCTTAAAAACCATCCAATAATGCAACTTAAAACATTTACAAAACATGCTTCAAATCCACATTTGCTCATGCTCAAAACCTTACTTAAAACAAGCAATTTCATGCTTCAACATAAACATTTAAACAAGCATCTCATGCTTCATAATATACTTAACATGTCATATTGGCTCAAGTGATACATTTCATTTCTTAAAACAAGTTCATCAACTTCCCAAGGACTTTTAAACACCTTGGTCCCAAGGACTTTTAAACACCTTGGCCATGGACTTTTAAACACCATGAATAAGGACCACACAAGGACTTTTAACCACCTTTGTGTCCATAGCTTGAATCACCCCAAGGACTTTTAAAGACCTTGGCCCCAAGGACTTTTAAACACCTTGGCCCCATTGACTTTTAACCACCATGGAAAAGGATCACCTAAGGACTTTTAACCACCTTAGTGTCCACAACATGAACCATCCAAGGACTTTTAACCACCTTGATGTTCATAAGTAACAAGGCTCACTCAAGGACTTTTAACCACCTTAGTGACCTTAACATTTTAAAACCTCACTTGCCAATATACATCATTTTCATCACTTACATCACTGTTTTAAAGCATAAAACCAAGCCATATTCATCATGCATTTTAAAGCATTAAACCACATCATTTCAATGTACAAAAGCAAGGAACTCCTACCTAGAGTTACCTTCAACATATGGCTTACATCATCAGCAAAAACCATGCTAAAACATGCTTCCAAAACAGTATGTAAAACGTGCAATTAATCATTTTGCATCACAACAAAATCATGGCCACCACTAGAGAGAAATTCCGAAAACTTACGCTCGAGCTTAGCAAAGTTGTTTAGACTTAAACTAAGCTCCCAAGACATTGGTTTCAAAGCCGAAAACCCAATTTCACTCACCGATTCCACTTCGCCACTTGCCGAAGCACGAAATCAAGCTTCCGAATCAACAACTCTTGGATCCAAAGATGCCTCCCCTGATTAAACACATTAAAGCAGAGGTTTAATGCATCATCAAGCATCAAAAGCTTCAATGAAAGCACTCAAACTCGCTGCTCTCATTCCCACTCCAATTTCGGCCACCAAACACAACCGAAATTGCACCAAAACCACCTCCCAATCAAAGCCCAGCCATAAACCAGCAAAACCCTACATCCATCAACACCATAAAACATCTAAAAACAACCTACAAACATCCTTATACCTCCAGCAACAACAGATCCACAAGATCACCACAAAAACATCCAAGAAACATAAGCTAAACTTAGGAAACTCAACCTATCCGGGATTGCATTAATCAAAACTCATTTCCTTATCAATTTAGAGTTCATTTAACATCAAAAACACATCTCAAATCACAGATCAATCAGATCTAACGAAAAAATCATGAAAACCATCAAATCTTGCATTATAAGCCAAGATACAATTCCAAACTCAAAAGCCTTTAATTGAACATCAATTAAGAGTTGATAACTTGGGAATTTCAGTAAAGAACTGATAGTTTAGAGGAGAAGGACGTTCTTACCTCCAAACTTGTGTTTCTCCACTTTTTGGAATGAAAATCCTTGTTGAAACACTTAGCAATTGAAGAGATTTGAAGATACAATGATTTGGAATCAAATGAGAGTTGAATGGAGGGATTTAGGTGAAGAAATCAGATCCAATTCTCTGGAAAAGTAGTGTTTGGTTTGAGAGAAAATGAGAGAAAGAAAGTTTAGCAAAGTTGGTTACAAAATCCAAAAATAGCCAAAATGGCTTCCCTCCAATTTTAATAACCTTTAAAATCAGATTTTAGACTTAAAATATCTTAGAAAAATCTGGAGAAATCATCTTTGGATTAATAGCTCCTTAAGGATTCAAAGTTTCAACTCTTTATAAAACTGTCACCAAACTTTCAAAATTTACATTTTGGTCACTAGCCAAAATGTCATACTTCCAAAACCCATTTTTCAAAATTGATTTCACAGTTCACTTAATTATATTAAAAGATGATTTTAGAACATTTTTCTATATTTTTAATGCAACCCGAACTAGGCTTTCCTAATTTCACCTCTTTAGATTCGAACAACACTTTGACCAAACCGGTCAACGCCCAGAACTTCTAAGCCCAAAACCGGGGCGTTACAACTCTCCCCCCCTTAAGAAATTTCGTCCTCGAAATTTACCTGAAGGAAAGAGATAAGGAAACTGCTTCAGCATGTCTTCCTTCCGCTCCCATGTGGCTTCCTCAACACCGCGATGCTTCCACAACACCTTCACCAACTCAATGGTCTTGCCACGAAGAACCTTGCTATCCGAATCCAGAACCTTCACCGGTTCCTCATCATAGGTCAAATCCGGATTCAATTCCACTTCCTCCACAGGCATCACATGCGAAGGATCAGATCTATACTTCCGGAGCATAGAAACATGAAACACATCATGAATCTTCTCCAACTCCTGAGGTAACCTCAACCGATACGCAACAGGACCCACACGCTCAACCACCTCATATGGTCCAATGTATCTAGGGCTCAACTTGCCCTTCCGGCCAAACCGCATCACCTTCTTCCAAGGCGAAACCTTCAAGAACACACGGTCACCCACTGCATACTCTATCTCCTTACGCTTCAAATCCGCGTAAGATTTCTGCCGATCAGAAGCAGCCCTTAACCGTTCACAAATGAGCTTTACCTTCTCTGTGGTCCCTTTCAACAAAGCCGGCATCGAAACCAACTTTTGACCAGTTTCAGCCCAACAAAGAGGAGTCCTACACTTCCTCCCGTACAAAGCCTCATAAGGTGCCATCTGTATGCTCGCCTGATAACTATTGTTATAAGCAAACTCAACCAAAGGCAGATGCTTCTCCCAAGAACCTTGGAACTCAATCACGCAGCACCTCAACATATCCTCCAAAATCTGGATAACTCGCTCAGACTGACCATCCGACTGAGGATGATAGGATGTACTGAAATGCAACCTTGTACCCAGAGCTTGATGCAAACACTGCCAGAACCGCGATGTGAACCTCGGATCCCTATCCGACACAATCGACTTAGGCACACCATGCAGCCGCACAATCTCAGCAATGTACAGCTCTGCCAACCTATCCAAAGAAAACGTGGTATGCACAGGCAAGAAATGTGCACACTTCGTCAAGCGATCCACAATCACCCAGACCGAATTCTTCTTCGATGGAGACAAAGGTAAACCAGATACAAAATCCATGGTAACCCTCTCCCACTTCCATTCAGGGATTTTCAACGGTTGCAACAAACCAGAAGGAACCTGATGTTCAGCCTTAACTCGCTGACACACCAAACACTTGCTCACGAACTCCGCAACGTCCTTCTTCAAACCCACCCAATAGTACTCATCACGAAGATCACGATACATCTTAGTACTACCAGGGTGCATAGCAAAAGGACTACTATGACCTTCAGTCAGAATAGCACGCCTCAACTCAGCATCATTGGGCACTACTATCCGACTCCCAAAACACAGCACACCATCATCATTGAAACAGAAATCCGAAGGTCTACCCTCCGCGATATCCTGAACATGAGACACCAAGGAATCATCCAACAACTGCTTATCCTTGATCAACTGAACCATAGACGGCTTCACATGCAACTCAGCCACAAGACCACCATCACGCGATATGCTCAAGCTAGCAAACATGGCTCTCAACTCAACAGCTACCTTCCTACTCAAGGCATCAGCAACAACATTAGCTTTTCCAGGATGATACTCAATCGTCAGATCATAATCCTTGAGCAACTCCAACCAACGCCGCTGCCTAAGATTCAACTCCTTCTGAGACATCAGATACCTCAAACTCTTGTGATCTGTGTACACAGTACACTTCTCTCCATACAGATAATGCCTCCAGATCTTCAGAGCAAAAACCACTGCAGCCAGCTCAATATCGTGCGTAGGGTAATTGCGCTCATGCACTTTCAACTGCCGCGATGCATAAGCCACCACCTTACCCTCCTGCATTAGCACACATCCCAAACCAACATAGGACGCATCACTGTAGACCACAAACTCTTTCCCTGATTCAGGCTGAATCAAGATAGGAGCTTGCGTCAAAGCCGCCTTCAGCTTCTCAAAAGCCTGCTGTCTCGCTTCTGTCCACTCATACTTAACATCCTTCTGCAACAGCTTTGTCAAAGGAGCAGCAATCTTGGAAAAACCATCCACAAACCTTCGGTAGTATCCCGCCAAACCAAGGAAACTACGGATCTCATGAACAGACTTAGGAACCTTCCAGCTCATCACCGCCTCAATCTTCTGAGGATCAACACGAATCCCCTCAGCTGAGACCACATGCCCAAGAAAAACCACCTCTCTTAACCAGAACTCACACTTGCTCAGCTTAGCATAAAGCTGATTCTCCAACAAAGCTTGCAAAACAATCCTCAAATGCTCTTCATGCTCCTCCTCAGTACGCGAGTACACGAGGATATCATCAATGAACACCACGACAAACTTGTCCAGGTATTCATGAAACACACGATTCATCATGTCCATGAAAGCAGCAGGAGCATTTGTCAACCCAAACGGCATCACAAGGAACTCATAATGCCCATACCTTGTCCTGAAAGCTGTCTTAGGCACATCCACATTTTTCACCTTCAACTGATAATACCCTGACCTCAAGTCAATCTTAGAGAACACAGCAGCTCCCCGAAATTGATCAAAGAGATCATCAATCCTCGGCAAAGGATACCGATTCTTGATAGTCAACTTGTTCAGCTGACGGTAATCAATGCACATTCTCATAGTGCCATCCTTCTTCTTCACAAACAAGACCGGTGCTCCCCAAGGTGACACACTCGGCCGGATGAAACCACGATCAAGCAACTCTTGCAACTGCGTCTTCAGCTCCTTCAGCTCCTTAGGTGCCATTCTATAGGGAGTAATGGACACAGGAGTTGTATTCTCATACAGCTCAATTCCAAACTCCACCTCGCGGTTAGGAGGTAAACTAGGCAACTCCTCAGGAAAAACACCAGGAAACTCCTTTACAACCCTGATATCTTGCACCCTCAACTCCTTAGAGCTAGGATTCATCACAAAAGCTAGATAGGCTTCGCAACCTTGCCTCAGCATCCTGCTCGCCTCCAAAGAAGATACCACATTGGCAAGAAACTTCACATTCTCACCAACCACCACAACTTCATAATCATCCGCAAGCTTAAGCAAAACCCGCTTGTTCTCACAATCCACAACAACACGATGCTCAGCAAGCCAATCCATACCAAGGATCACATCAAAACCATAGAAGGGCAACTCCATAAGATCAACATGAAAGACATGCTCTTGAACAACCAAAGGGCACCTTCTATACAACTTTCGAGTCACAACAGTCTCACCAAAAGAACTAGTGACCCGAACACCAACATCCAAAGACTCAACAGGCAAACCAAGCAATTCAGCATGCTCACGAAGAATATATGAATGCGTAGATCCAGAATCAATCAAAGAAAGCAATGACAAGGACTGCAAAGTAAAGGTACCTGCAATCACATCTGCATCATTCCTGCCCTCTCTCTGAGCATACACCCTCGCTTGGCCTCCACCTTCAGGCTGAATAGCTACAACATGAGCTACCCCTCGGCCACCTTCCTCTCTCCTCTGGAAATTACCACGGCCGCGCCCACGACCTCTCTGTGGTGCAGCAACAACAGGAGCACGCACCTGCTCACCAGCCATCCTCGGACAATCTCGCCTCAAGTGGTCCGCAGAACCACAATTCCAGCACCCATTCCCAGCATTACCAGCTGTTGCAACAGGAGCTTGTGCCACTCTCTCAGCACGAGGACAGTCACGCTTCAAGTGACCGCGGGAACCACAGATCCAACAAGCACTAGGATCAGCTCTAGCACCGCCACCCCTAGCAGGCACACCACCACCTCTCCTGGCTGAGGACTGATACTTCTGATCTCGTCCCCTCTTGTTCCGTCCACCACCGAAACTAAACTCAGCTGACCTCTTCCCAGCACTTGCTCCAGCACCTCTAGCGGACAAACTCAGATTCATCTCAATGTCTTTGGCTCGGCCCACCAAAACATCAAAATCATCATATTCAGTGGCCAGCACATACATCTTAACATCCGTCACAAGACCGTAACGAAACCTCTCGCACCTAGCCCTCTCATCAGGTATCAGCTCCGGTGCATACTGACTGAGCCGTACAAATTGTACCTCGTACTCAGCTACACTCATGCTCCCTTGGGTAAGAGACATGAATTCCCGCTTTTTCTCATCCAGATATCTCACTCCCAGATATCTTCTTTTAAACACATTCTGAAAGAATGTCCAGGTAACATCAGCTTCAGCCATTCCATAAATGGTAGTCGTCCACCATGTATAAGCATCGTCCTGCAGCAAGGACACAACACAGCCCAGCTTTTGCACATCTGTGCAACTCATCTGACCCAAGATACGCTTGGTACTTTCCAGCCAAGCCTTAGAACTCTCAGCTGACAAACCTCTAAACTCAGTCCCTCCAAGACTGCGCAGACGCTCCAAAGGCAATCTGACTCCAGCATCTCCCTGATGCCCAGCTCCCTGAGCTCCAGCTACTGCTGCTCGAAAAGCACCCGCAATAGCTTGTACCAAAACAAACATATCAGGCATAGCTTGCCCCTGACCAACCTCTGGTCCAGCAGCACCAGCACCAGCTGCAGCCTCAGCTCTCGCACCTCCAGTACCACCACCAGGCGGAGGAGGGGGTAACACAGCACTACCAGTGTGCTCTTCATTCTTATTCTCGTTAGGAGCCGTAGCTCTCGCATTACCTCTTAACTCTCTACGTGGTGCCATACTTTTACCATGCAATCACAACACAAATAAAACAAAGTCAGGCCCAGCAAGGTAAGCAATCCAAGTATTCAAGCTCAATTTCATTTCAAAACAACATCTTTCCTTTAGCTTTTGTTTGGCAATGGGTACCCTCAACATGCAACATCAGAGCATACAACTCAACTGCATCAACATTTCAAACCACTGAACATGCTTTCAAACAACAAGCA
Source organism: Hibiscus trionum (assembly GCA_030270665.1). Lineage (NCBI taxonomy): Eukaryota > Viridiplantae > Streptophyta > Magnoliopsida > Malvales > Malvaceae > Hibiscus > Hibiscus trionum. The sequence continues at coordinate 4,781,338 of BSYR01000050.1, forward strand.
TTCATAGCATACATACTTCAATCATGCATACAAACATTCCCAATTACTCGAGAACTCAGCTCTAATACCACCAAATGTAACCCCCTTAACCCGGCCTAGACGGTTGACCCGAATTAAGAAAGTCATACGGGGAAAACCAAAGTCAACCCGAAAGTCAACTTTGATTAACGACCCTTTTTTTCTTTTTAAACTTGTCTAGATGCGCTTTAGACCTAATTGTGATCACACAAACATCATACCAAAAGATCAAAAACATCAGAGATCAAACAGGGACCCAATTGAACAAGATACAACTTTAGGGACCAAATTGTAAATTCTGATAATTATAAGGACTTAACCCAATTGAAGTTACCAACTTGAAATTACTCATGTTTCATACTTCTCTGTGAAATTTCAGCTCAAAAGGACTTCCCAAACTCATACAATTGCACAAACAAGTTTCAGGACCAAAACACAAACATTCCAAAACATATAACTGCCAATGTCAGCCCCCAACGGTCACCCGTTCCGAAACCGGCATAGCCCGTTTCGAAACTCGGGGCCGTTCCGAAACAGGCATAGCCCGTTTCGAAACGGGGGTCTGGCAGTGGCCTTTCCGTTTCGGAACGGCCCCTCCCGTTTCGGACGCCTGGGCACGATTAAGGCACCCGTTCCGAAACGGTAGGTGCTGTTCCGAAACACCCTGCCCAGATTGCTCCAAAACTCCACTTTAAACATGCAATTACACAATCAATCATGCTCCGAATGCCACCAAACTTTGCCAACATGCAATTCAACATATATATAACATATTAGCATCATCAATTCAACCAAACATCATCATATGCAAAAAGCCCCAATTCTATAGGCATGCTTCCTACACAAGCTAGATATTCAAGCACCAAACTTACAAAACAAGCATATAAAGATCCAATCCAAAGACCAACAATCTTAACATCAAGAAACATACTTAGGGAGTACAAAACACCTCCCAAAACATACACATTGTTTCCCCATTGCCAAATCACCCAAAAGCTAAAATGTTTAACAAAAACCTTCCATACATTGAGCTTTACTTGCACTTGAATTCTTGCCCTTCTTGCTGCCCTCAAAAGGTCTCTAATGCTCTGCATTATTGAATTAAGGAAAACGAAGAGAGTGTAAGCAAAAGCTTAGTGAGGAATGCTCTTAAAAACCATCCAATAATGCAACTTAAAACATTTACAAAACATGCTTCAAATCCACATTTGCTCATGCTCAAAACCTTACTTAAAACAAGCAATTTCATGCTTCAACATAAACATTTAAACAAGCATCTCATGCTTCATAATATACTTAACATGTCATATTGGCTCAAGTGATACATTTCATTTCTTAAAACAAGTTCATCAACTTCCCAAGGACTTTTAAACACCTTGGTCCCAAGGACTTTTAAACACCTTGGCCATGGACTTTTAAACACCATGAATAAGGACCACACAAGGACTTTTAACCACCTTTGTGTCCATAGCTTGAATCACCCCAAGGACTTTTAAACACCTTGGCCCCAAGGACTTTTAAACACCTTGGCCCCATGGACTTTTAACCACCATGGAAAAGGATCACCTAAGGAATTTTAACCACCTTAGTGTCCACAACATGAACCATCCAAGGACTTTTAACCACCTTGATGTTCATAAGTAACAAGGCTCACTCAAGGACTTTTAACCACCTTAGTGACCTTAACATTTTAAAACCTCACTTGCCAATATAAATCATTTTCATCACTTACATCACTGTTTTAAAGCATAAAACCAAGCCATATTCATCATGCATTTTAAAGCATTAAACCACATCATTTCAATGTACAAAAGCAAGGAACTCCTACCTAGAGTTACCTTCAACATATGGCTTACATCATCAGCAAAAACCATGCTAAAACATGCTTCCAAAACAGTATGTAAAACATGCAATTAATCATTTTGCATCACAACAAAATCATGGCCACCACTAGAGAGAAATTCCGAAAACTTACGCTCGAGCTTAGCAAAGTTGTTTAGACTTAAACTAAGCTCCCAAGACATTGGTTTCAAAGCCGAAAACCCAATTTCACTCACCGATTCCACTTCGCCACTTGCCGAAGCACGAAATCAAGCTTCCGAATCAACAACTCTTGGATCCAAAGATGCCTCCCCTGATTAAACACATTAAAGCAGAGGTTTAATGCATCATCAAGCATCAAAAGCTTCAATGAAAGCACTCAAACTCGCTGCTCTCATTCCCACTCCAATTTCGGCCACCAAACACAACCGAAATTGCACCAAAACCACCTCCCAATCAAAGCCCAGCCATAAACCAGCAAAACCCTACATCCATCAACACCATAAAACATCTAAAAACAACCTACAAACATCCTTATACCTCCAGCAACAACAGATCCACAAGATCACCACAAAAACATCCAAGAAACATAAGCTAAACTTAGGAAACTCAACCTATCCGGGATTGCATTAATCAAAACTCATTTCCTTATCAATTTAGAGTTCATTTAACATCAAAAACACATCTCAAATCACAGATCAATCAGATCTAACGAAAAAATCATGAAAACCATCAAATCTTGCATTATAAGCCAAGATACAATTCCAAACTCAAAAGCCTTTAATTAAACATCAATTAAGAGTTGATAACTTGGGAATTTCAGTAAAGAACTGATAGTTTAGAGGAGAAGGACGTTCTTACCTCCAAACTTGTGTTTCTCCACTTTTTGGAATGAAAATCCTTGTTGAAACACTTAGCAATTGAAGAGATTTGAAGATACAATGATTTGGAATCAAATGAGAGTTGAATGGAGGGATTTAGGTGAAGAAATCAGATCCAATTCTCTAGAAAAGTAGTGTTTGGTTTGAGAGAAAATGAGAGAAAGAAAGTTTAGCAAAGTTGGTTACAAAATCCAAAAATAGCCAAAATGGCTTCCCTCCAATTTTAATAACCTTTAAAATCAGATTTTAGACTTAAAATATCTTAGAAAAATCTGGAGAAATCATCTTTGGATTAATAGCTCCTTAAGGATTCAAAGTTTCAACTCTTTATAAAACAGTCACCAAACTTTCAAAATTTACATTTTGGTCACTAGCCAAAATGTCATACTTCCAAAACCCATTTTTCAAAATTGATTTCACAGTTCACTTAATTATATTAAAAGATGATTTTAGAACATTTTTCCATATTTTTAATGCAACCCGAACTAGGCTTTCCTAATTTCACCTCTTTAGATTCGAACAGCACTTTGACCAAACCGGTCAACGCCCAGAACTTCTAAGCCCAAAACCGGGGCGTTACAATGATTGTGAGATTGAGTATCATCCGGGTAAAGCTAATGTCGTTGTTGATGCATTGAGTCGTAACGCCATTTCAGATTTGAGAGCTTTGTTTGCTCGGATGAGTTTTTACGACGATGACAGTCTGTTGGTAGAACTTCGGGTTATTCATACATTGATTTCTGATATTCGAGCTGAGCAGCCTAGTGATCTATTTTTGATGCATCATATCAAAGAGGTGCATGAAAGTACATCTCGGGTTTTCTCTATTGATCAGGATGGGGTATTATGTTTCCGTGGCAGATATTGTATTTCGAGGAAATCTAGGTTAAAACAGGTTATTCTCCGTAAGGCCCATGACAGTCCTTATTCTATGTATCTTGGTGGTGACAAGATGTATAAGAATCTTCGTGAAAGGTACTGGTGGAAAGGTCTCAAGCGAGACATCGTCAGATTTGTATTGAGATGTTTGACCTGTCAGAATGTCAAAGCAGAGTATCAGTGTCCGTATGGGTTACTTCAGCATATTGAGATTCCTTAGTGGAAGTCGGAGCGCGTGACTATGAAATTTGTTAGTGGACTTCCTTTGACTCCGTCGATTAAGAATTCCATCTAGTTATTGTTGATCGTCTGATAAAGTCCGCGCAATTCATTTTTGTCCGAGTTGACTATTCTTTGAGTAAGTTAGCTCAGCTTTATATTTTTTAGATTGTTCGACTTCACGGTGTATCGTCATCTATTATTTCTGACACAGATCCGAGGTTCACTTCAAAATTTTGGGGGTCTCTTCATTCTGCTTTGGGTACTCGGTTGAACTTCAGTACATCTTTTCATCCGCAGACAGATGGTCAGTCTGAGTGTGTGATCCAGATTCTTGAGGATATGTTGAGGGGCTGTAATCTTGATTTCAGAGGCAGTTGGGAAGATTTCCTGCCGCTTGCAGAGTTTCCTTATAATAACAATTATCAAGCCGATATTAAGATGACACTGTATGAGGCTCTGTATGGACGTAGGTGTCGTTCACCTACTGGTTGGACTGAGTTGAATGAGCATAGATTGTTGAGACCTAAGATTGTGTATGAGGCTGAGCAAATTATTAGATAGATTTGGGATCGGCTTAAGTTTGCGTTTGACAAATAGAAGTCTTATGCCGATTTGAGACGTCGTGATTGTAACGCCCCGGTTTTGGGCTTAGAAGTTTTGGGCGTTGACCGGTTTGGTCAAAGTGCTGTTCGAATCTAAGAGAGTGAAATTAGGAAAGCCTAGTTCGGGTTGCATTAAAAATATGGAAAAATGTTCTAAAATCATCTTTTAATATAATTAAGTGAACTGTGAAATCAATTTTGGAAAATGAGTTTCGGAAGGGTGACATTTTGGCTAGTGACCAAAATGTAATTTTTGAAAGTTTTGTGACTGTTTTAAAAAGGATTGAAACTTTGAATCTTTAGGGAGCTATTTACCCAAAGGGGAGTTTCTCCATATTTTCTAGAAAATTAAATGATTTAATAATGGTTTAAAATAAAAGTAAAAAGGAGGGAAAGATATTTTTAGTCATTTAACTAACTTTCTAAATTTTCCATTCTCATTTTCTCTCATCTTTTCTCTCAAACCAAACACATTCTCTCCAGATCTTTTCCTCTGATTTTTATCACCTAAATACTTCTTTTTAATCCTCATTTGATTCCTAATCATCTTCTCATCAAAACCTTTGTAATTGCTACTTGATTCATCAAGCTTTTTGGCTCTAAAAGAGGAGAAACTCAAGTTTGGAGGTAAGAACGTCCTTCTCCTCTGAACTTCAAGTTCTTTAATGAAATTACTAAGTTCTCAATCCCTAATTGATGTTTTATAAATGGTTTTTAAGTTTGTTTAGTGGATCTTGGCTTAAAATGCAAGATTTGGTGTGTTTTTGATGAAATTTCGTTGGATCTGTTTAAGCGGTGTTTTAAGGTGTTAAAATGATGATTAATGAATGTTAATTTGATAAGGAAATGAGTTTTGATTAATGCAATCCCGGATAGGTTGTGTTTCCTAAGTTTAGCTTGTGATTCTTGGATGTTTTTGTGGTGATCTTGTGGATCTGATGTTGCTGGAGGTATAAGGATGTTTATAGGTTGTTTTTAGATGTTAAATGGTGTTAATGGATGTTAGGTTTTGCTGGTTTATGGCTGGGCTTTGTTGAGAAGTGGTTTTGATGCAATTTCGGTTGTGTTTGGTGGCCGAAATTGGAGTATGAAAGAGAGCAGCGAGTTTGAGTGCTTTCATTGAAGCTTTTGATGCATGATGATGCATTAAATCTCTACTTTAATGTGTTTAATCAGGGGAGGCATCTTTGGATCCAAGAGTTGTTGATCCGGAAGCTTGAATTGGTGCTTCGGCAAGAGGCGAAGTGGAATCGGTGAGTGAAATTGGGTTTTCGGCTTTGAAACCAATGTCTTGGGAGCTTAGTTTAAGTCTAAACAACTTTGCTAAGCTCGAGTGTAAGTTTTCGGAAATTCTCTCTAGTGGTGGCCATGATTTTGTTGTGATGCAATGTGGTTTATTGCATGTTTTGATTACTGTTTTGAAAGCATGATTTAGCATGGTATTTGCTGTTTTGGTAAGCCATATGTTAAAGGAAACTCAAGGTAAGAGTTCCTTGTTTTTGAACATTGATTAAATGTGGTTTGATGCTTTTAAATGCATGATGAATATGGCTTGGTTTAATGCTTTAAAACAGTGGATTAATTGATGAAAATGATGTATATTGGCAAGTGATGTTTTGAAAAGGTTAAGGTCACTAAGGTGGTTAAAAGTCCTTGAGTGAGCCTTGTTACTTAAGAACATCAAGGTGGTTAAAAGTCCTTGGATGGTTCTTGTTACGGACACAAAGGTGTTTAAAAGTCCTTGTGTGGTCCTTTCTATGGTGTTTAAAAGTCCATAGGCCAAGGTGTTTAAAAGTCCTTGGGATCAAGGTGTTTAAAAGTCCTTGATGTGATACATTTCATGGTGTTTAAAAGTCCATGGCCAAGGTGTTTAAAAGTCCTTGGGATCAAGGTGTTTAAAAGTCCTTGATGTGATACATTCTATGGTGTTTAAAAGTCCATAGGCCAAGGTGTTTAAAAGTCCTTGGGGCCAAGGTGTTTAAAAGTCCTTGGGGTGAAAGTTGATGAACTTGTTTTTAAAGGAATGGAATTTATCACTTGTGGCCAATATGACATGTTATGATTTGATGCATGAGATGCATGTTTAAGTATGCTTTTGAGCATGTGTAAATGATGGTTTGAAGCATGATTTATAAGTGTTTTATAAATGCATTATTGAATGGTTTAAATGAGCATTCCTCACTAAGCTTTTGCTTACGCTCTCTTTGTTTTCTTAATTCAATAATGCAGAGCATTAGAGTACTTGAGGGCAGCAAGGAGGGCAAGCATCCAAGTGGAAACAAAGCTCTAAGTATGGAAGGTTTTCTAAGTACATTTTAGCTTTTGGTAATTTGGCAATGGGGGACCTATGTGTATGTTTTGGGAGATGTTTTGAACTCCCTAAGTATGTTAAATGTTGCTGAGAATGCTGGTTTTGTGGTTGGCCTTCTTATGCTTGAATTGGAAGTTTATGCTTGAATGGCTTACTTGTGTAGGAAGCATGCCTATAGATTTGGGGCTTTTCATATATGTGGATGTTTTGATGAATTGTTGATGCAAGTATGTCTCATATATGTTGAATTGCATGTTGGCAAAGTTTGGTGGCATTTGGGGCATGTTTGGTTGGTCAATTGCATGTTAAAGCATGCATTTTTAGTCAATCTGTGCAGGGTGTTTCGGAACAGCACCTACCGTTTCGGAACGGGTGCCTTAATTGTGCCTAGGCGTCCGAAACGGGAGGGGCCGTTCCGAAACGGAAAGGCCACTGCCAGACCCCCGTTTCGAAACGGGCTATGCCTGTTTCGGAATGGCCCCGAGTTTCGAAACGGGCTATGCCGTTTCGGAACGGGTGACCGTTGGGGGCTGACATTGGCAGTTATATGTTTTGGGATGTTTGCGTTTTAGTCCTGAAACTTGTTTGTGCAATTGTATGAGTTTGGGAAGTCCTTTTGAGCTGAAATTTAACAGAGAAGCATGAAACATGATTAATTTCAAGATGGTAACATCAATTTGGGTTAAGTCCTTATAATTATCAGAATTTACAATTTGGTCCCTAAAGTTGTAAATTGTTCAATTGAGTCCCTGTTTGATCTCTGATGTTTGTGATCTTTTGGTATGATGTTTGTGTGATCACAATTAGGCTTAATATGCATCTAGACAAGTTTTAAAAAGAAAAAAAGGGTCGTTAATCAAGGTTGACTTTCGGGTTGACTTTGGTTTTCCCCGTGTGACTTTCTTAATTCGGGTCAACCGTCTAGGCCGGGTTAAGGGGGTTACAGTGATCTTGAGTTTGAGGTGGGTGATGAGGTTTTCTTGAAAGTATCTCCTTGGAGAAAGGTACTTCGGTTTGGTCATAAGGGCAAGCTGAGTCCTCGTTACTTTAACCCTTATCAGATTATTCGTCGAGTCGGACCAGTTGCCTATATGCTAGAGCTACCACCAGAGCTTCAGCGTATTCACGATGTCTTTCATATTTCAGTGTTGAGACATTATCATCCTGATCCGTCACATATTATGCATGTTGAGGATATTGAGGTCCGTTCTGATTTGCGTTTTGAGGAGGAGCCTATTAAGATTCTTGCTCAGGATAAAAAGGTTCTATGAAGGAAGACCATTAAGATGGTCAAAGTCCTGTGGCGTGGTCGTAGTCATGATGAGGCTACGTGGGAGCCCAAGACTGTCATCCGAGCTCAGTATCCGCACCTTTTTGCTCTAGGTAAATTTCGAGGCCAAAATTTCTTTTTAACAGGGGAAGAGTTGTAACACCCCAATTTTACCCTAATTTAAAACCCTAATATTTGGGAAATTTTATATTGAAAACCTAATTAAATTTCAGTGATTAAATTGGAAATTTTCAGAATTTTAGTGACCAATTTGCAAAGGTAGCAAAGTTTTGGTGCCGTTTCATGAACCCTAGAAATTGCGATGGCACCACTTGTAAATTACCCATTTTTCGGTGATTTAAATACATATTTTCAACCCCTTTCCTTTTTTTTGCGCCGCAATTCCTCACATTTCTGTTATCTCTCTCTCATTTTTCACTTTGCAAACAACCCCAAACCACGTCTCTTCGGATCGTGCTCTGACGAGGGCCTTGCCATCGGCCGATCGTTGATTTGAAGCCACCTTCGGATTCCCCAAACCCGTGCAACCAAAACCCTCTCCGCCGTTTTTCCTTCCCCGTCCACTGTTGTTCAGAAACGGTTCGAAAACCTTGTCTTTCTCCATAGTGTGGCCGATTTCTGTCGTTTCTCCGTGTTTCTGAGTTGGGTGAGTACGAAATGGAATGGGTTGTGTTTGGCTTGCTTGAAATGGGTTGGTTTGGCTGGAAATAGCGTGTTTAGGGTCGCTAGAGACGAAATCCGATTATGGATTTTTGCCCTAATTTGATTTTGGTTGAAAAAAAGGGATTTAGTGCAAATCGGACCGAACTAGTCCATGTAGTTAAACCAGACCGATCCAACGAGCTAGACCGAACCGAACTGGATTCTTTGAACGAACCAAACTAGACCTTCAGATCGAACCAGACCCTGTTAACCTTAACCAGATGACGTCACCAGTGACGTGGCACATGACGTAACCGATGACGTCAGTGTCGTTGACCATTGACTGTTGACCGTTGACCGATCACCGTTGACTTTTTTAAAAAGGCCTATTTCATGTTTTTCGACGTCCTAATTTCGATTCCACTGCTCGTTTTCCCAAATTCGAACTCGAAAGACCGTTTTGACCACTTTTATTCGATTATACTTAGTATTTAAAGATTTTAATATCGGGAAATTAATTGGAATTATTCTTATTTACAGACGATGTTGACTCGGATATTGAGATCCTTCCTCCTACTCCACCTGGACGACCTCCTGTTGCTCATACATCGGGATTCGCTCGTGAGTTTAATTAATAATATATTCGATATTTATATTATTGGTGTCTTGGCATCGTAGTAGTATCTATGATGGTGTATTTAATTATTATAGGAGCTGACTCTGACCGACCTATAGATAGAGCTGAGTGTGGGAGACGTCACCATCGACGTTGAGTGTTAGCTACCTGAGGTGTGTTTTCTTCTATGCTATCTGTTTGCAGTGCTTTGTATGTATACGTGTTAATGGATTGAATTGTAAATATGATGTGGTCTGATGTTGTATGGTAATAACATTCTGATGCTCTATGATATTTGACTTGTTCAGTATGCTGTTACATCATCCAATATACATATATGTTATCAGATTCAGATTATTGTATATCGGATTATATGATTATGCATTTCTCTTGATAAACAACGCATTTAGATTCAAAACTCGGATTTTATGTCATCTCATTATGGTTGGGATTCTGTACGAGGAAGTTTAGTAGCTTCATCCTTCGGGTTGATGTCTACTTCGGATCAATGGTTTCGCCCTACGGGCTGGATTACACTTCGGATGGTGCCGAGGTTGAGAGTGGTTCTGGGTAACCTTACTCTTCGGATGGTGATGTAGATGTGTGCATATCATACTATTTTGTATATTTTACTCATATAAGTTTAAATGATTGAATTGATTGTTGGGTTGAGCCTAATATTCAAATAATGTGTTGTTTGACTCTTTTAATTTGTTGATTCTGTTAATCATGTTTGATTTGTAGAGACACACTGAGCGTTTTCGCTGACTCCCGCTTAGTTTCTATTTTAGATACTCAGGTCTAGGCTACGGTACTTGGTGGACCTCGTTTTCCAGCAATATTTAGTATTATTAGCATGATTACTCAGATTTATGGATTTTATATGTTTTATCAAATTGTACTTGATTTCAGATTCCGGACATCTTATTTGGGATATTACGTTATATATATATATATATATATATATATATATATATATATATATATACTTTTGGATATTTAATATTTTCAGGATGATGCTATAAGTACGTATTGTGGATATTATTATTATAGAACTCGTGAGCATCTTTGAACAAAGAGGGCCAATAAAATACGGATTGTAGGACTTTTGCAGTCGTTCTCATTCCACCAAAATGCCCTCCATAAAGAGCATTATGACAATGTTGTAGAATAGATTTCATGTCTTCCCCAGGGACGCAACGTCGAATTATATTGTCATTACAAACCTTGAACAAGTAAGGTTCATTCCAATGATATTTCGTGGTATCCCTAAAGAATCTAGCCTTTTTTTGTGCCCAGTTACACAAAGTTGAGTCTTTCCACAAACTAAGTAATTCACTATATTAGCGTACCACGGTGTTGCATTCACAACAAAAAGCTTTTCATCAGGGAATGCGTCGACAATTTGCAACTTATTGCATCTTTGCTACCAGCTTCCAACCTCGAAAGGTGATCGACAAGTTGATTTTTCTAATACCTTACGGTCTTTAATATCAATATCAAACTCTAGCAGAAATAAGATCCAGCGGATTAGTCTTGGTTTTGCGTCTTTCTTTGCAAAAAGGTATCTCAAAGCAGAATGATCAGTAAAAACTATAATTTTTGCACCCACAAGATAAGAACAAAACTTATCAAAAGCAAAAATTACTGCTAGTAACTCTTTCTTAGTAGTAGTATAATTGATTTGAGCTTCAGTTAGAGTCTTACTAGCATATTAGATCGCACGAAATACCTTATTCTTGGGTTGTCCCAAAATTGCACCCATAGAGAAATTACTGGCGTCGCACATAAGTTCAAATGGTAGCTCCCAGTTGGGTGAAACAACAATTGGTGTGCTCCAAATTTGTGTTTTAATTTTATTAAATGCATACAGACACACATCATCAAAAACAAATTTTCTACCTTGCTCCAACAATAGGCATAGAGGTTTGGTGATCTTCGAAAATTCCCGAATGAATCTCCTATAGAACCCAGCATGTCCTAGAAAACTACGGGTACCTTTCACATTTGTTGGTGGTGGCTGTTTTTCAATTGCATAAATTTTGGCTCTGTCAACTTCAATTCCAGCCTTCGAAATTCTATGGCCCAACACAATCCCTTAAGTGACCATGAAGTAACATTTTTCCTAGTTTAGAACCATATTGGTACCTTCACATCGCTACAATAATTTCTCTACATTGTCTACGCAATGGTTGAAATTATTCCCGTGCACTGAAAATAACCATCCATAAAGATTTCAAGAGAATTGTCAATCATATCTGAAAGTATTGCCATCATGCACCTTTGAAATGTGGCTGGTGCATTGAAAAGACCAAAAGGCATGCGACGGAAAGCAAATGTCCCAAAACGGCATGTACAAATAGTCTTCTCCTGGTCCTCGGGTGCAATAGCAATTTGATTGTAGCTAGAATATACATCTAGAAAGCAATACTAATCCTTTCACGCAAGTCGATCTAACATTTGATAAATGAATGGAAGAGGAAAATGGCCATTCCTTTTGGCTGCATTGAGACGCCTGTAGTCCATACAAATACACCAACCCGTAGGAATGCAAGTTGGAATCAACTCATTAGCATCGTTACGAACTATAGTGATGCAACTTTTCTTAGGGACACAATGGACTGGACTTACCCATGCACTATCAAAAATTGCATAGATAATACATGCGTCCAACCATTTAAGGATTTCCTTCTTGACTACTTCTTTCATCTTTTTCATTCAATCTTCTTTGCGGTTCAATGGAATGTTTGTTCTCATTGTCTAGTTTAATCGTGTGCATGCATAAAGATAAACTAATGCCCTTGATATTAGCAATTAATTGTCCAGGTAATAGCACATTTGTGTCGCTTAAGAATATTTATCAACTTAGCTTCTTGTATTGCGTCTAGAGTTGCAGAACAATGACTGAGAGTGCTTCTACATCTCCAAAGAATACATATTTGAGATTACCTGGCAAAGGGTTGAGTTCCAGAGTACGAGCTTCTTCAATAGACGGTTTAAAAGTTGGAATTGATCGGTGAGCGAAATCCAAAGATTCAACTTGTCGTTTATGATAAACTGTCATAGTGAGAACTTCCATAATTTGGTCACAATTTGGGAGATCTTCTTTTATTTTTTTTCCAGTGTAGTATCTTCAACAACGAGTATACAAAGATGATGCACGTCTTCTTGAATAATATTTTCAAGAATGTCGATATGATGACATTCTTTAAACTTTCTCCCCATATCAAAAATTAACATCCCAAAATCGACTTGGCCATTTTCAACCCGCATTGTAAGTTCTCCTTTCGATACATCGATGATTGCTTTTACAGTAGCTAAGAATGGGCGACCAAGAATGATAGGTACATCATTGTCAGCCTCGCAATCTAGAAATAATGAAATCAGCCGGGAAAACAAACTTATCAACATGAACAAGCACATCCTTGATTTGACCATTCGGATGAGTCAAAGATCTATCAGTCAATTGTAATGTGACTGCAGTGGGCTTCATTTTACCTATGCATGACTTTTGAAAAGTAGATAGAGACATTAAATTGATATTAACCCCCAAATCACAAAGAGCTTTACTAAAGCAATGATTACCAATCGAGCAGGGAATGATGAAGCTTCCAGGATCCTTCATCTTTCTTGGTAGAGGTGTAGATATTAATGCATTGCACTCCCCAGTGAGCGCAATGGTTTCCATTTCATTGAGCTTCTTCTTCTTCGACATGATATCCTTCATGAACTTTGCATAATTCGGAATCTTTGTAAGAGGATCAATCAAAGGAATTTGAACTGTAAGTTGATGCAAAGTATCATAAAAGAATTGAAATTGATTGTTCGACTCAATATTCTAAAATTGTAATGTGACTGCAGTGGGCTTCATTTTACCTATGCATGACTTTTGAAAAGTAGATAGAGACATTAAATTGATATTAACCCCCAAATCACAAAGAGCTTTACTAAAGCAATGATTACCAATCGAGCAGGGAATGATGAAGCTTCCAGGATCCTTCATCTTCCTTGGTAGAGGTGTAGATATTAATGCATTGCACTCCTCAGTGAGCGCAATGGTTTCCATTGCATTGAGCTTCTTCTTCTTCGACATGATATCCTTCATGAACTTTGCATAAACTGGAATCTTTGTAAGAGGATCAATCAAAGGAATTTGAACTGTAAGTTGATGCAAAGTATCATAAAAGAATTGAAATTGATTGTTCGACTCAATATTCTAAAATTGTTGAGGAAAATGTTGGAAGTGTACGCGTTGGGCCATTGGAGGATTAAACCAACTAAAAAATTGGCAAGCAAGATGCACCAAAATTCCATAGTTTTGCAACCAAAGACCCTCCTTATGGGGTTGTCATTAGACCACGATGTTCTCAATTTCACTGAAAACCCACACTCACACGCCGAAAATGCAATGTGTTCCTTCATCCCACTGTCCCAATTGCTTATTCTTGTTGTTGCCTTCGCCCATTTCCTTCCATTTACTCTCGACAAAATGAAGCATAAATTGTATAGAGAAAGAATGAATTAGGGATTGTAAAACCTAAAAATTTGGGGGCGGATATGATTAAAGGGGTGATTTGTAAAACAACATTGTTTTGCTATCATCAATTAATGTTATTTTACTTTAAATAATAACGTGCAAAAAACAAAAATTTATAAGCACAGTCAGCAAAGTCACGAGCTTGAGTCTACATGTCATCAAGTCGTTCATATTTTAACGACGAAATGGTATGATTCCACATGAAATCGAAGTTTAGTGATAAATTTAGACCAATTAGAAGTTTAGTGACAAAAACGAGTCGGATGCTATACTTTGGTGGTACCTGGTGTAGTTTACCCTTTAAAATATTTGGATTCAAATCGTAATATATCATCGATTCATTCTTAGCAAAGCGTCATATGAACAAATCCCACCTAGGGATAGGGGGAAGGAGAAATTTACAATTATGGGTACTGAACTCACAACCTAAGGGAGAGAAGAGGGTGTCATCTGAGAGCTTTTAACCATATATTCCAGAGATTGTGGACGCAAAATGTATTCGAAAAACTAAACTTGTGAATAATGTGCCCATTTTGATTATCCAATGATGCAAGGTAAAAAAATTAATATTTATTAATTATTTAGGTTATTATTATTATTATTATTATTATTATTATTATTATTATTATTATTATTATTATTATTATTATTTACGGATTAAGTTGAATCATGTTCAAATCGAGCTTATGTGATATATTAATACATCTTATGTTTAGTCAAATTCGGCATTATCTAACATGCGAGTTACGAATCTTGTCCACTCATATTATGTAAATTATGTAATATATAAAAACGAAACAATACGATGAGTAATTATTCTATTCACATGCAGTGAAAATAAAAAGTTTTGACAAGCACCTTAATTTTAGGGTTTATGGTTAAGAGATTAAGGGTTTAGAATTGAGAGTTGTGGTTTGGGGTGTTCATGGGCGGTTAACCGTACCGTAACAACTTGCCAGTATAAAGGGTCGGCCTTGGGCAGGGCAGCAAGGGCGCCCGCACATGGCCCATTGCTCATGAAAATTAAATATTGTATATTTTTTAACTATATTTAAAAATTTAGTTTGTTTTAATATTTGTTATTAGGGCCTATTTTTTAATATTTGTTAATAGGGGTTACGATTTTTTCAAAATTTATTATTAAAGATCTACTCTTAATATTTATTTTTTCTAATACTTGTTATTAGGGGCCTATTTTTTATATTTATTAGAGGCTGAGTATTTTTCAATATTTATTAGTAGGAGTCTACTCTTAATATTTATTTTTTTCTAATACTTGTTATTAAGGGCCCATTTTTTAATACTTGTTATTAGGGGCTGAGTTTTTTCTGATATTTATTATTAGGGATCTACTCTTAATATTCAATTTTTTCTAGTACTTGTTATTAGGGCTCCATTTTTTTCCAATATTTGTTATTATGAGCATAGTTTTAAGGTAAAATTTTTATATACATGCTTGTAAAACTAATTTTACACAAGCCTGCATATTTACATTATAAAACTTAAATTCTAAATTCTAACCCTAACCCTAACCCTAAAAAACTAAACCATAAACCTTACGCCCTATACCCTAAATTCCCAACACTAATCTTAAATTCTAAACCCTACAACATAAACCCCTACACTTTAAACCCTAAACTAAAACCCTAACCCCTAAAACTAAAAGGCACATGTAAACTAAAGTTTACACAGCATGTGTATCAAAGTTTTTTTAATAGTTTTAAAATTTCATTTTTCAATACTTGTTATTAGGGGACCAATTTTTTCAATACTTGTTATGATGGACCAACTCTTAAAATTTAATTTCTTTCATTACTTGCTATTAGGGACAAAGATTTAAATAGCGACATGCAACCACAACAACGATCGCTATATGACGGTAGTGGCATCATCTAAAACCGCGATATATGGTGTAACACCCCTCGCCCAGTTACGAGCGATCGATGTTACGATTCGGGTGATGGACAGATTCATACATGTCAACATATCAAACATTCAATTATATGAGATTCAATTCATACTTAACAAGCATCAAAGCAAACAATCATACAATCATTTATCCAATCACATGATCATAAACATAAATAAGTGAGCCAATTTAAAACTTTTCTAACATGAATCCTATATAGATGTTGCAAACACATATTAACAAGCCTAACTAACATACGTGTGATCTAATTTCAAATCAAACTAATCTAATATAAAGCTTATGTACATTTGGTCTACATGATATCAAACTTGTTATTAGCCTAATCCTTTCACATGATCATGTAGCATATGTTTAAGACTTAGCAAACATGTATTCAATCAAACTCATGAACATTTGATTCAAGTATACCAATGCTTCTATTCGAATACATAAGACAATCAAACATTATCTATATACATATCTTAGTTCATATTACAACACAATCATACATATACATATAAAGACTTTCAAACAACCTATACAAGTCATCCAATAGTATTCACCTTATTCTAATATTCTATTACCATTCGAAGTATACAAGTCATCCAACAACAATTCTAGATGCAACCTTCCTAATTAAAATAAAGATGTCATTTTGGTTCATACTCACCATTCAAATCACTTACACGTGAATCATGTTATCACGTTCTAATACAAGACATAATTGGTTTACTTTAAACATAGCTCATTTATATCATCAAGCACATTTACATACTACCAACACCAAATTCAACATTACATAACATAACCTTGTCATTAATGAACTAGGTAATCAAGTCTTTCGTGTAACATGTAACTTTAGATACCCAAGGTATCAAAATAACTCGATATCACATATTATATAACAGAGGATGCATAAGCATCAATGGTGACTTACCACCATTCATTTATCAAGGTGACTAACCACCTTATCAGGTTTATAGGTGACTAACCACCATCATGTAACAAAGATCAAAGGAGCTCAATGACTCTAAGGCATGCCCTTCTACCTATAGACACTAATCAGCCAAGGACTTAACTTATATCTTTTAATTTTAACAAGTTCAATTACTTGTTTAACAAACATATTTGAAGATCATATAGCAATTCATACCAACATTGTAATTAAAATCATTCAAGAACATATTCACAAAATTTCCAGCAAGCACACTTAATCATTTCAATCAATTAATTCACCAAAAAAAGTGGCTAAACATCATTTACAAGTTCCTATCAAATAGCACCAATGGCCCTTCAAACATATCAAGTCACATAGATCAATAACATAGGCAATAAGTACTAACATAACAATTCTATCATTCGTTTCTTTTAATCCT
This sequence comes from Hibiscus trionum, assembly GCA_030270665.1. Lineage (NCBI taxonomy): Eukaryota > Viridiplantae > Streptophyta > Magnoliopsida > Malvales > Malvaceae > Hibiscus > Hibiscus trionum. The sequence continues at coordinate 4,798,443 of BSYR01000050.1, forward strand.
TCTTCCTTATATTTTAAGTTACCAAACCATTATTAGATTCATTACATGCTTCATTTTAAATTATCAAAGAATCAAAAACACATTGGTTAGGATACTAATCCTAACCCTAAATTAGTTACACTCACAAATACTTCCAAGCTCAATTTGCTTCCTTGATGGTGATGCGTTTTCCCCTTTTCCTAGCTTGTTCACTCCTTGATTCCTCTTGGATTTCTTCACCAATGTGATCTTAGATCATAGCACAACATAAATGACACTCATTAGAATTAAATTCAAGCTTATAAACTCATTTACTTGAACAAAATCACCTAAACTGGCAGTTTGAGTAACACCTACTAAACTGGATATAACGTTTTACTCATAACTTTAAATTAGAAGTTCTTTACCATTCTAAAAATCTTATTCACACACCTTTACAACCATGTATAGCACATAATTTTATGATTTTTCTATCAATACAGTTTATTGTTTGAAAACAGGGCATTTCCAGAAGCCTATTCTGCCACTGTTTTCAACTTAACAACTTAAGTGTTCATTTAACCTACATTTCACTACTTGTTTAATTCCAAGTTTTTAACCACATATTCATACATGTTTTAACATCATTTTGACATTCCATCAACTTTAAAAAAAGAGCATATAAGGACTCTAAATAGCACCTTTTCATGACTTGCACAGATTTGCTTCTTTACAAATCAAATTTATAGGCATATTACCTCCTATAGGGTTCGAAACAATTAGCCCAGTTTGTACAGTTTCAGGTTTCACTTTAAGTTCATCTAACAAGTATGAGCATATAAATGAATGGGTTGATCCCGAATCTATCAAAGCGTAAACAAGTTTAAGGTTAAGTTCAACCGTACCCGCAATGACATCGAGAGACTTTTCTTCTTCTTTGCCACGAATGTGATAGACACGAGCTGGGGCTCGAGATTCCTGATAGGTAGTGGCTTTTGAATGAGCAGCCCTGCCTTTCCCCTGATTACCCGATTGAGCTTGTCTCGGGTTCTTGTTTCGACCAGATGGTGCCGGGGTCGGATTAGAGTGACGAGTAGAAGTTTGGTCATCCTTCTTCGGACAATCACAAATATAATGATCATTGCCTCCACAGGCGAAGCAGAGATTAGACTGAAATCGGCATTGGCTGAAGTGCTGTTTTTGACAGAATTTGCAAGTAGGTGTCCTTTCAGATTTTCCAGTGCTGTTAACAGAAACCACCGAAATTGCCATCTTGTTTGAGGACAGAGGTCGATAATCATTCTGAGTGACAGGTGAATAAGTAGAGAAGGACTCATTCTGGTGCTTCGGCCTCTTCGACCACCGGGACTTACTGTCACCTTTCTTACCCTTGTCCGGACGATAACTACTCTTTCGCTTTTCTACGACCCTCATCGTAGCTTCAGTAGAAATAGCTCGGTTCACAAGAGTTTGAAAGTTTGTGAGACCAAGAGCAGTAAACATCGATTTTAGCTCGTCGTTCAGACCACCGCGAACTTACGACATTTCTCTTCTTCAGTCTTAATGTAAGCAGCTCCGTATTTGCAATATTTGTACAAAT